>OX371179.1:28852130-31252130 GCA_947310635.1 Leptodirus hochenwartii | reverse complement strand
GTTAAAGCGCTGATCCGCGCTTATATATATACGCTGAAGAGCTCCAGTTACGACACATTGCGGATTACATAAAAGGAAAGATACACGGACAGGAGCGGCCTAGCCCATCGTCTGAGTATATGTTTATATGGACAGCGCTTTTACTAATAGAACTTTTTCTATGCCACATTTCTCACAAGTATAAAATATCACCCAAATATTCTATACAATTATTTAACACCGTAGTGATAATTTTTAAAAAGTGTAGGCATATTTAATGTGTAAAAAACTGTAGGAATTCAGTCAATTCATGAGTGAAGATTGGTCAACTGCTACTATATAAGACTGCATCATGTATTATATGACACACGATTTTTAACTCTGTTTATGTAAGTGCTTTTAGTTTTTATACATTTTATAAATTTTAATTTTAATATACTGTCAATTTGATCATTATCAAACGTAAAATTAATATACAATTTTTATTATTGTGCTTATATAAGTGTTTTTAGCATTTACAATATTAATTATATTGTTACATTTTATATATTTAAGCAACATATAAGATATACAATCCGATTTAATTAGAATTACCTGTCAACAACAGACCTGATTAAGAGAATAAATCTATCTATCTATTTATCTATTACACAGGCCAATATTTAACACAATACGTAGAAGAACTATTGACTTAACTAGGGTAATCTTTTAATGCGTTACTCAACATATAATTAAATTAGAAACTAAAACCAACAAATATTTATCAAAATCGAGTGAAAAAATAAAAATCTCTTATAAATTACATTCGATTAGGAGAACCCCCAAAATTTTTAATCAAGTTATAATTGCGAAATGCATTGTGACTTTATGTATAACATAAGCCACTTTTGGGACTTAAAACTTGAGTAAAAAATATTTTATTTTTCTTAATTACAATTTATTAAATACAAGGGAACATCAGAAGATAGTGTCAAATCTATATGATGTATATCCATCAATTCGACGATTTAAAATGGCTTTTTTTTTTAAGTTTAATTATGATATCTAGTTAATACGTTACAAGTATAAGATCTGCCAATATAAGATATTATACTTTTCGTGTCAAAATTATGGTAATGTGAAGAATCTACGTGAATCCTTTTATGAAAGCCGATTCGATGACTCTTTTAACGATGACGATTTTCATTTCCCATTTTATGGCTTACGTAAATTAAATTAAAAAGTAGAAAAATGCAGATATAATTTTTGAATACATCCTAAAGTTATTAGTGCAGTAATTTATGTATATGTAAACCACCACCAGTCAAATTTATACTTTTCTAAAAAAAAATGTGTAATTTGAAATCATTATCGAATAAAAATTATAAAAAATTGTACATGTATATAAAGAACAAACAACGAAAACTTAAATATCGGTACGTAGATTATTCAAGGATTAATTGTTGCATATTAAAAATGAATGGGAACGAACTACATTATTTTTATTTCATTGATAATTTTGATGAAGATCTAAGGATTTTTTAACTAAACATACTTCCTAATAAATACGAAGTTGGACCACAAAAAATGGGATTTAAGTTACCGACAATTTTTTTTATCAAATACGATTAAAACTGCTAATGAATGCGTCTAGTTGCAATACAACAAAGACAACTGAAATTTAATCGAAATATTTTAGGTCATCATATAAATCCGACTATATAATCCTTCATTAATTTTTACCCCCTTGAAGGATTTTCGGGCTACACCACCGATACTGCAATCACTACTAAAATACTGTTAATTTCTTAAGTTCAATTCCCAGCCCGTACCTGACCTCAGCCGAAATACAAAACAAGGTAAAGTGAGTTGCAAGGAAAATTGGTGGATTTTGACGATTCTCAATCACTGCGTGCGGAGTTGACACTATTGTGTCGTACGGTGAAGAGCAGCAAATAAAGTATGAGTGCTTTTGTCTGTTCTATACACGATTTTTCATGGTACAGCCTAGAATAAGATTTCTAGATGAAGAGGCCACATATAATACGAAATATAATGAGAGCCAGAAACGCTAATGCAATATTCGTTTGCATACATTACTGTTGTTCATGTATCTGCATACGTATTTGGTAATATGTCCCAAATAATGAAAATGAAAATCTTCGATATTAACAATAGATAATTTCTCAACACACTCAAATATTTATTTTGAAATGTGGAAGTAAATCTAATTATTATTTCTTCATATTGTATATATCGGAAAATACATTGTTCAATATGAATTAATTACTATTATAGTATTTAAATGTAGGAATGGAAATAATATGTAAATTTTGGTTTTTTTTTGTTTTCTTTTAAATTTTCCGACTAGTTTGATATTTATAATATATCATTTTCTGGTAAAAAAATTAATTTGGAAAACATGATCTGCTTAAGATTATTTAAAATAAGTTCAAAATTACGAAAGAAAAACATTTGTAATTATGTTTTTTTTGGAATGTAAATAAATTTTTATATTATTATTAAACAATTGAACAATGTGCTTATTGTTTGCCAGATGATGATATATTATAAATATCGAAACTAGTCGGAAAATTAAAAAACTGCGAGAATTTACATTTAAATTATAACCTCACATAATGGACTTCTACAATTATATATTGCAGAATTGTCCCGATAAATTTAAAATTGTCGCATAAAATAGGACAATTATCCTTTGTCTTGATTTAAATTTCGGTTCAAATAAATACCACTCCAAATCAGGATATACTGCAATTTATGATATCCTATGAGCGGCACCCGTAGCCCTGATTTCGACAGGATGGGGACACCTAGGGCGCTCTTGCGGGAGACACACACTGAGAGACAACCTAGCGAGCGGTCCTTTGTCCTTGCGTGCGTAGGATTGAGCAGGGGGCCAGGGGGGGCGCATATCTGACACCGCGTGCTTTGCCGGTCCTTTATCAAATCATTGGGGATGAGGGTGGAAAGGAACTATGCCCACACGATCAGACGCATTGCTGGCAGATAAACGGGATGATGTAGCGTACGAAGGGTGGCAGGAAGGGTATCAGCTGGTAAGGAAAACGAGGCAAACGTTGTCATGAATCACCCGGCAGCGCTTAAGAATGGGCCATGAAGAAGTAGATATAAACGGGACGAGAAGAAGCATGCTTATAGTGGATGGCTCAGTAGCAGATGATAGAATTTTAAGATTTATTTGGCTAGTTAAGGGTTACATAGATCACTTACTAATTTTTCAGAATCATCCTCGTGTAATAAACGAATTATAATAAAATTAAGTTAATATAAGTAAGGATTAATATTAAAGTATTAAGAGTTTTGAGAAATATATAATATTTCATAATTATTTAAACACAACAAGAAATGAACGTAAATTAAGGTTTTATGCATAAATATCATTCAAGCATATTCTGTATTTTTTTGCATTTAAGCCTTTTGTTCCATTACATTTCCTCATAACGAAGAAATCATTTTTAATGTTGATTGTACGCGTAGAGTGGTGATGTTGACCTGTAATTACTCGTATAAGAAGTAAATTTTAAATCAATATTTAGATTATATTCAAATTCTTTTCTTATCAACATCGTACATTATCCCATTTTTTTCTTTGAAAACGTGAAGTCTTTTGTTTCGCTGAATTGTATTATACTAGTATATATAAGGAAATATAATCTTCTCTAGGTACTCACGATTATTTATATGAAGTTCTAAAATACTTATTGGTAGTTACTGATGAAAATGTTTACTACTTTACTAACACTTGAAAATTAAATGTACAAACTATAATAAAATGAACTAGATAGAATCGTTTTGTTTGGCGTTATAATTTATATTTTCTATTTCGAATCTTCTCTGTTCAAATTTCAAAGCTTTGATTTGATATTAAGTGATTGCATTGCACTCAGTATGAAATAGAAGAACTATAAGATTTAGATGTCTATTTTTGCATTATTGCAAAAATTTGCTATGACATGACATATTTAAGAACATATTTAATCTTGCGAATTTATTAATTATATTATTCCAAATGAAATCTGATACCAACATATAAATTGTGACACAGCTCGGCAATGATGCTGTTGCAATATTGCATCGAGTTTCCTATTTCGTTCCGTTCACCAACACAGTTTATCACTAAATAAATGTTAGTACTGTATATGTAATGTATACTATACTGCATCGTTTACGAGTCGTTGTGATTCATACGCTAAGGTCGTACGCTAACGATGAATGTACCAATGAAGCGATTCAAAGATAGAATACCAAATACTATTGCGAACTATTCATCATCAATCATCATCATCAATTTCGATAAATTACATATTAACTGGAAAGACTGAAGCATTACGGAATAAGACATTGTACAACGGTAAGGCAGGGCAAATAGCAAAAGAGAGTAAACCATCGACCAAATCTTTTCAAATATGATTCCATATGAAGCAAGGTAGATATAAAGTGTAGGATAGCACAGGGTAGGAAGGCATTCGTAGAAAAAGAACAGATTTTAAGATCAAATATTGACTTGGGTATTAGAAAAAGATTACTGAAGGTATATGTTTGGAGTGCAGCACTGTACGGGTGTGAGGCGTGGACTATAGGAAAGGAAGAGAAACGTAGATTAGAAGCACTTGAAATGTGGTGTTATAGGAGGATGATGAGGATTGGTTGGGAAGATAAAGTAACAAATGAAGCTGTACTAGAGTTAGTAGGGGAGAAGAGAAGTATCTGGAGAGTGTTACAGCGTAGGAGAGACAGATTAGTAGGGCATATTCTTAGGCATGGGGGGATTATGCAATTGATCATAAAAGGTAGAGTGGAGGGAAAGAGAGGGGTAGGTAGGCCTAGATTGGAGTATGTGAGTCAGATAGTTGAAGACGTTGAGATGAATAGCTATAGGGAGATGAAGGGATTAGCTCAGGATAGATCGGCATGGCGTGCTGTTTCCAACCAATCTTTAGGATTGCGGACTCTTTAACTAATGAAGACGAAGATATTTAGGTGAGTAGATAAGAAGGATAATTAAACGTATTAGTTAAGGAAAAAAGAAGCATTTTGCGAGGTAGATTAATACATCATAGTCGTATTTATAAGGGAATATGTAATTAGTTATACAAGGTAAAGTAGGAAGAAAGACAGATGTAGGTTAGATAGCAAAAACGTTAGGATGAACAGTTATATAGAAATTTGATGTGGTCTGCTATTTCTATTCATGGTTTTTTGAGATGTTTGAGGATTTACCACTAAGTAAATTGATTTCTATTGAACGAAATGGCGCAGAGCGAAACTTATTGTGGGTTTAAATAATCTAATTGTCGACCTATTCTCAATATTTTGTAATGGAAACGTCTAAAAACGATCACTTTCGACGAATACAAGCGTTTTTTAGATATTTTCGTACTTCCCGGACGAAAACTGTATTTTTCACGACAAAAAAATATTTTTTATCTCTGAAAATAAATTTATTAACGTCAGAAAGCTGGAAATGTCTAAAAAACGATCACTTTCGACGAATACAAGCGTTTTTAGACATTTTCGAACTTCCCGGACTAAAACTGTATTTTTCACGACACAAAAATATTTTTTATCTCTGAAAATAAATTTATTAACGTCTATAAATTTATTATCTACACAAATAAACGATTTATTTTGCATGTATTTAGTGTATCTTAATGGGAAATTTGCAGAAAGCATTATTGGACGTAGGAAAATAAGATTCAAACTCAATTGAAACGGGTAGAGAAACGAAACGATTTAACTTCAATGCAATTTAGTTAAATGATTAAACAAATGAACGAAATAGCACAAGAGCAAAAGTTATTGTGGGTTTAAATAACCTAATTGTCCACTTAGTATTTTTTAATGGTATTTACACAAATAAATGATTTATTGTCTCTTAATGGAACATTTATTTATATTGATTTATTTAGCCCGAACAACAAAAAAAAAATTCCAATAATAGTTGAGTAATGCAGAAAGCATTGTTGGATTTTTTTTGTATATACGATTTAAACTCAATTCAAACCAGTAGAGAAACGAAACGAATTAACTTCAACGCAATCTGATTAAATGCGTGTCTGGGTGGATCCACGTGCGAATTCGCTCCGAATGATTACATTCCACAAGAAGGGCAGAAGCTGATGCGGAAGGACGACGCAATAATTTCGGGCGTCGTACCACCGGAGTTTCGCGCTCCTCGTGATGTTAGTAAAACATCCTCGTTCTTCTCCTTCTGCCAGGGTAGGAAACTTGAACGTAGCAACTTTAATAGTTAACTAAAAGCTGCATACGTCTCCAAAATGTAAAGTATCGCACTGCATTATTGTTAATATATAATTGAATTACCGCTATAACAGAAGCAGCAAATTTTGCATATAGAACCTCAATGGAAAAGCGCAGCAATCGGAATTTGTTCCACGGTAAGAATGAATAATGAATCTCTCAAGATCTTCATACTTCAGGAACAGGTTCAATGTGAATGTAACGCGAAAGGACAGCAGAGGAGCGGGAAGCCAATGGACGACGACGTCGAGTATTATTATTCCCAGCGGTGTGCGAGCATTACAAATAAATGTTATCTAAGAGCCCAGTCCAGGATGAGATTTAAAGGGAATGTTATCAGATTATGCCGGAGATATCTGTAATATTTTGCTTGAAAAATATGACGAAGAAGGGCGGTTATTCAAAGGTCCGAAAATTGTATTAAAAAAAAGACATAAGAGCAGGAAAAGTTTCATTCAACCCAAGATTCGCCTGATATATAAAATGTCTTTCTTTAAAAATTAGTCGAATAATTATATTTAAACTATTTTGTACTAATTAAATTAGTACAATTCAGTTTCAACCTCTACAACTTTATTTTAGTTGCCTTTCCGAATTTGGATAAAGTGTGTTTTTTTCGTGTTTTTTAATCAAATATTTGCTACAAAATAATTCAAATACGTAATTATATCAATAATAAATTATTCGCAATTTAGGCGCAACTGTATTTTAATTTTCTTGGTATAATGATTTAATTACGAATTTTTTAAATAAATAGACTCGTGTTATCGAATTTTCTTATTATTTCCTTAAATATTTTTGCGATGTTGTTTTCATTTTGGATAGTACGGGGATTTGTTTAGTTGTTCGTCATAAACTCTTAATGTATAATATATATATTGGCACAAAGTGGCAATAAGAACATTTGACGAAGACTGTGCGACAATATAAGCTTGAAAGCATGTACAAAATTAATTTAAGAATGTCATCCATGATTAAATCGTTATTGTCACTAAATGGCTTTAGATTAATAATTTTTTATTATTATTTGAATAAACATAATAGTGTTCGTTAATTATTAAGCAGGCAATGTTTTTTTGTAACATTGTATTGCGAAAAAAAAATTTCTTTGAAAAAAGTAACGATCTGAAATTGTGTTTTAGTACACAACACATTAGCCAAACTAAAATAATTGCCAATGTGTGATAATAAATTTCTAGTATGTAAAATTTGTTAATTTATTTATTAAAAAATTTAATATGTCTGCCTTCAATAACAATAATAAGTATGGATGACATTGCCAAAAGAAAAATTCGTATATATTCATTATTTAACACTGCATAATTCAAATATACACCATTAGAGTTTTTCTATCTAGAAAAAGCAGTTTAAGTGCGTAGGGTGCATAAATTTTTCAGAATACATTAAAATAAAATTTCAATATTTGTATACCGAGCATATATTTTATATGTTTTAGACAGGAAGGGCGTTAAAAATCTCGACGTTAAAAATGATTGGCGTGCATTTACCATTCTTTCGAATGAAAAAAATATATCTAAACAAAATCTGCATATGAGATTTTAATATTGAAAAATCTTGCTGTCGTAGTAAGAAAAATTGAAAAATATAATGAAGGACATATGTAACTAAATGAACAACGCAGTTAAATATTAATATTAAAATCACAATTAATTATTAATTAATAATGAAGTATATACATAAATATAAATTCTATATCTATAATACTTTATGGAATTTAGTTTAAATTTTGAAAGATTGATGAAAGGACATTAATAATTTACTATAAAATAAACGACGATATCTAGTTTTTTTCACATTCTTTCGTATTACACGTTGATGTAAACACATATGGTGTTAAGGTCCAGAGTAAAGATACACTTAATTCCAAAAAAAATTTGAAATTAAAAAAATCCTACTCTTATACTGAAATGTACATACCACTGACATAAACTATTGCCAAGACGATTTTCGCGGACTGAAAAATACGAACACGTTTCGAGCCCTCGATACATCTTCCGATACAACTCAAATCGAAATATCTTCCGCCACCATCAGTGTAGTAACGTATGTGATTTACAGTCGTATTATTTATTTGCCAAGGATATAGAAAAACGAAATCCTGCGCGCCGGAGATACGTACATAATTTATAACGTGTTAGTACGCGAAGAAAAACGTGAAAATTCCCATACGAGCCAACCCTTATACATATAAAGATGCATGCATTTATGTACCGAGTGTTTTTATCATCCCAAATGAAACAATGTTTTTGTTTCTAAAGCATTATCTATAATACAGAAGAGTGAGATTGAAATCACAACTCTGGCTTGTGCTTCAAGAATACAAGAGATTTTAAATATAGATCAATTCTAGTTTTCTATCATTTGAAGAGTATACGGGAAAAAACAGCTAAGTTAAGTTTTGGTATTTAGAACAGAAAATCAACTCAACAGAAAATTGTACTAAAATGAAATGAAATGAATGGTGTGATTTTGACATGGGCTCATTTTGTCTTGTTATTTGTGGAATGATGGAAGCAAAAATTTAAAAATTGCAGATGCATTTAAGATGTAAAATAATTTAAATAGGTCACAGAAAATCTGCGATTTGGAGAAATATCAAAAATGTGTTAAAAAATTCAAAAAACTTTTACTTGAGAAATAAAATCACGGTGGTAGGATGTAATTTTGATAATCGGTCTATAAAAAATAAAAAGTAAGTATTTGCTATAATAACGTTCGCTTTTTAAAATTGTAATACATATTTAAATGTGTAACTCCTCTGGATTTTTACAATTTTTCGATATACATTAAATTCGTTCATTCTCAGTGCGAAATTTTCAATTGTAAAGACCCTGCAATAAAGTGTACATGCTTTTCTAAATAAATATAAATTTTTCGCAATATCGAATATGACATTTCGGCAATAAACCCCCTAATTATAACTTATTTTTAAATTGGAAATATTTAAACATTTTCAACTGTTTGCGTCCATATCGCTCAGTATCGTGCAATTTGGTATCATTGGTACACCCTGTATATTTACATATATATACTGTGTTGTGAATGTGGGGACAGATACACCACGCACATGAAATCCTTGTAGGAAATTTTTTAATATGTCTGCTGCATCTAACACCCCAAAGAATCCTCAACTACATACAGCTTCCTTCAGTTCAGGCCTACGCAACATCTGCAATTTTTATGCGGCCCATGATTATTAGTTCTAACTGTAATATTATTTGAACTATAATTATTAATTATTTTAATTATTATTAATTATTAAAAATACTATTTTAACTGTAATTATTGTTTGAATAAATATAATAAATGTATAAATTCGATAATTGTTTTTGTATAACACTTATTGACTATATAATATACCTTAGGACAACTAGAACAAGATATTTGATAAATGACAGGTTTTCTTATTGAAATAGAATTTTTATGGAAATTATATTTAAGGAACTTTTAACTTTAAGGAGTTTAGGAACATATAGCTATTATCTTAACGAATATAGTTGACATTCAATATATCATATCAAATTTAATAATTGATTGAATAAAAAACAATCAATTATTCTATACAATAATGGCATAATGAAATTATTCGTTCAAATTACAGTACAGAAAAGATTTTTTTAATTTTGGAATTTCACAAAAATATATATTTATTTGCCGTATGATGTCTTTTGTAGAATTTGTACAAACCTGATTTATACAGCAACGTAATATCTTTTACTGCGATTGCCAGATGCAATTATTGTATAAAAAGTGTTGGTATTCTGCAAAACTTCACACAATATTATATTATTTAAAGAAATTATGTAATGTGAAAGGTAATCGATTAAGAAAGAACAGGAATTTCACAAAGGTCCTATTTTAAAATTTATAAAACTTTTTTCCTATTTGTATATGTGATAGCATCCTGTATGTACTCTTCGTATTATACAGAGTATTATGCGAAATTTAGCTTGGGTATTGAGCATAAAGTTCTTAATATATGGCATCTTTATTCATCCCTTCCTTTTCCCACATATTCGTGTGAATATAGTGAATATTTACAGAGAATTACCGAACGTGCAACGCGATGAAAATCTTCTTATCCTGGCGAAATCCTGAAAAATCAAATCGTATGTATACCACATCTTATTACTGATAAAGGCGAAAAAAAGGCGATTATATTAAAGCCCCATGTATATAACTAACATAGCTTTCGAGATTTTCCTTGAGAGTATAATTTATAATCGCTTGATTAAAGACCTACCAAAGCAGAAATTCTCATTTTTCATACTTTGGTTTCCAACAACATTGTTTCCAATAAAATGCCTCATTAATTTTAAACGGAAATATGGGACAGATTATTATCCATCTTTAACGGTAATAAAAAAAAATTATACAACAAAATATCCTGTTTTGGATATCCAATATCCAAAATATTCTTAATATCGAAAAACTACAAAAGCGATTAGAACTATATTACGTAATACCTTACAAAAAAGTAAATGTACCGAAATTTAATTTAATAAATTGAAATAAATTGAATGTACCGAAATTAAGAAAGAGAAAGGAAATTTTTCCTAAGAAAACTGTGAAGAAATTACATTCACATTCTAATAGACTCTTGTCAATATTATTTTTGCTTCTGAAGACATTTCGGGAAATGATATCGGCTCCTTTCGAGTTAAATATACCGCGTTAAACTTACAAGACTTCAGCACAACTATTTGAGTTGTGTTTAAACTTCGTAACTTTTATTAAATATTCACACAACGCACACAAAATACATGGCGTGAAAATATGGTAAACCAACCAATGTACGTAATATCGCAAAAAAATATATAAAAATATATTTACATATGTGCAGCTGGTAAGAAAGTTAGTGCTGGTTTAAAAACATATTTCGATCTTCCACCAAGTTTACCAGAAAAACCCAAGAAAAAACCCAAAACGTATTCTATAGAGCTCACGAAATATAAATGTAAATTCAATTTGAACTGCTCAATCAGATAAACGTTTTGCAATATGGAACAAGATATACAAAAAAAATTTGCAATATATGGAATATAATAAGCCACTTTACTGTATATTAGACACAACCAACTGAATACATAAATTCAAATTAAAGTATAAAATTACTCCTGACAGAAAATTTCAGGTCAACTTGCATTTCTATTTCTCTATAAAGGTCCATAAGCTAAATTGAAAAAGAAATTGTCCTAGCCTAATATACATAAAATAGAATATTCCATAGAAAAACATGTGCTTCGAATTTTTCTTTTTGTAATTTTTGGCATAACCTAATTTTTTATACCACCATAATTTTAACCGCTTAAAAAAAATCATTTGGATCAAAAAGACGATTCAATGTCGCAATAATCAATGGTTGTGCAAGACTATTCTTAGTACTTTGCTAAACACTTTTAAATATATTCTCCAATACATCCTTTGATACCTCCACATTCATATGTCTATTCAATCTTATTTGGCAAACTTCTTATTATATTTTCTTCAAAATACCATCTACTTCATTCTTTGTCACTACGGTTTAAATAATTATATAGTATAATCCACCTACCGGTTAGAGGTTTGTTCTTATTCTACTGAAAATGGGGGTATAGCCTTCGAAATGCGCATTTAGCAATTGTGTTACGATATTTGGATGATATTTTATATAATCTACTGGCAAAAATTTAATTTGGCGCTTTTTTGTTTATACAAATATTTTCTGCGAACGTTAAATCACCAAAATTGATATAATATATAAATATTTGTCCTACGTATTATTCTAATTAATATTTTTTGTAATAATATATTAGTTTTAATAGATTCAAACCATCCTCTTTCACATCAAATTTGTATTCAATGTTTAAATATGAATCTGATGAAAATATATAACATTATGAAATATATTTCTTTCGTGCTTTCCCATAGCATGGCGTCAAATTATATAAATTGTTTAGTGAAATTAGTTAAAGAGACCGCAATCCTAAAGATTGGTTGGAAACAGCACGCCATGCCGATCTATCCTGAGCTAATCCCTTCATCTCCCTATAGCTATTCATCTCAACGTCTTCAACTATCTGACTCACATACTCCAATCTAGGCCTACCTACCCCTCTCTTTCCCTCCACTCTACCTTCTATGATCAATTGCATAATCCCCCCCATGCCTAAGAATATGCCCTACTAATCTGTCTCTCCTACGCTGTAATACTCTCCAAATACTTCTCTTCTCCCCTACTAACTCTAGTACAGCTTCATTTGTTACTTTATCTTCCCAACCAATCCTCATCATCCTCCTATAACACCACATTTCGAATGCTTGTAATCTACGCTTCTCTTCCTTTCCTATAGTCCACGCCTCACACCCGTACAGTGCTACACTCCAAACATATACCTTCAGTAATCTTTTTCTAATACCCAAGTCAATATTTGATCTTAAAATCCGTTCTTTTTCTACGAATGCCTTCCTACCCTGTGCTATCCTACACTTTATATCTACCTTGCTTCGATTATCTTTTGTGATTCTACTGCCTAAATAACAAAAATCTGACACTTCTTCGATTCTATTATCTCCTATTGAGATCCTCATTTTTCTACTGCATTCCTTTTTGTCACACCTCATCACTTTAGTTTTACCTATATTTATTTTCATGTTAAAATCCCTAGTCAATACTGCCTGCATACCATTCAATACCCTTTCTAAATTCTTTTCGCTTTCTTCCAATATAGCTATATCGTCGGCGATAGTGAAATATGATCAGAGAAAAGAATGTATATATATGCACACATATCTCTCCAAGCAGAAAAGAATTATTATGCCATTTTTTTTTACAGTGTAACCACAGTTTTAAATATAGTTTTATATATATGAGGTACATGTAACAAGACTATTGAGAGCAAAAATATTTTTGTATGAATCTGACTTTTGCTTACAACTATACGGATATAAATAAATCAATTACAATATTGAATATTCGAGAATATACCTCGGGTTATTTAAGACAATTTGGATATTTTTTATATATGGTCCAACTGTTAATGTTACTGGATAATTCGAGAAAATCTCGGAAAATGTTATTGTCCTGAAGATAAACTTTTATCATAATAAAATGATCTTTTCAGAATTAGCGATGTGTAGTTCACTCGCGAACCGTTCACTCTGAACGGTTCAATCAAATGACTGTGACGATGTTTTGCAACGATCTATAGGTCACTATGACCTAGTTCGTGAACTATCAACTACATGGTACGTATTGATGTACTTGTACTAGGTCCTGAACCCGTCGTCTACTAAACCGTTCATGAATCACAACGACTCGTAAACGATGCAGTATAGTATACATTACATATACAGTACTAACATTTATTTAGTTATAAAGTGTGTTGGTGAACGAAACGAAATAGGAAACTCGATGCAATATTTATATGTTGGTATCAGATTTCATTTGGAATAATATAATTAATATATTCGCAAGATTAAATATGTCATGCCATAGCAAATTGTTGCAATAATGCAAAAATAAACATCTAAATCTTATAGTTCTTCTATTTCATACTGAGTGCAATGCAATCACTTAATATCAAATCAAAGCTTTGAAGTTTGAACAGAGAAGATTCGGAATAGAAAATATAAATTATAACGCCAAACAAAACGATTCCATCTAGTTCATTTTGTTATAGATTGTACATTTAATTTTCAAGTGTTAGTAAAGTAATAAACATTTCCATCAGTAACTACCAATAAGTATTTTAGAACTTTATATAAATAATCGTGAGTACGTAGAGAAGATTATATTTCCTTATATATATGTTTTGTATAAATTATAAACATTGTTGTGTTTTCTTCCTCATCCCTAATTCAAAATAAGTATTGTAATATTTCAATTTATTTATATTTTACCATTTAATATTTTTATATTGAGAAAAAAAGAGATTATTTTCAGTATGTGCATGTATTTGGTCATATAGGTCGTGAACTAGTTCATTTTTAAAAGATGTAGTAGTTCACGACCTATAGTTCGTGAACGGTACATTGAAACGAACTACGAACTAGGTCCTCAAAGTGACCTACAGTTTGCCATCGCTATTCAGAATACAATTTATTTTATAGATGCAATATGTATATGATCTTCGCAAACCTTTGCTGAGATAACGTACTGTTAAAGAGGTCGTTCTTACTTTCTCATAAATACAACAAAACCCAAACTTTTCGCAGCAATAAAGATATGATTCGACATAGATAGAAGCAACTCAAGAGGCTAATTGTACGAAGAGCAAGTAAATTGTTAATATGCGCTGCGCGTACACGGTCTTTAATTTTGAATTCTCCTTTGAATGGGGGTTACTTTGACGTTGGTCTAGGACAAGACTACTTCATTTCCTTTAATGTTTGAGGACAGTGACACGTACAGCGGAGTATAACACGACTCCCCGAAAATAAATTGAGACACGTCCCCTAACCCACCAAACTAGATTGCTTATATTCCCCACAGAATGCAGTATCTCCTCTTATCTAAGGCACGATAGAAAGTGTATCTATATGGGCTTTATAGCGAAATAACTATTCTAAGACTGTCGGATGCTGTCATATCATATTTTACATGAATGTAATATATTTGTCCGGCAGAGTTTCGGCCAACAAAAAACATTTCCGCAATATTTTTAAACCATTATAATCAACATATATCGTGCCTATACAATATTATTTATAATCGAATTGAATATAATCATTCCGTGTTGAACAATTAAATTTAAGAAGCAATATCTAAACATATATTCGAAAAATAAGAGAAATATGCTCAAGTCATATACAAATAGGCTGTATTCAGTAGAGCAACAAGAAATGTAAATTTGTAATTATATAAACGGAAATAAAAAAGAGCATTTTTTAGGTACAAGGCCATTTGTGAAAAATCCAAGTTTATAAACGTTTAAATCTCTAAGACATCGATTTAAAACAGAATTTTCGATATCAGGACGTAACGTGTAATAATCGGAATCGTATTAATTTCGAAAATTTATACTAAATAAATGTCTTTCATACAACAAATAAATATTTTTTAAGAGCCTTCTTATAATCCGATATTCTCAAGTAGATAGCTTTCTCACACAATCAAAAATTTCTAATCATAATAATTTAATCAAATTGTTCAGCAAGAAATTTCAATCTCTACCCAACCAATCTATTATATATCTTTTGTATATCTTTATATATGTATATATTGTTGTCACTTTACTATTTATATTAAAGTAATTTAAATGAAACAGCTGCGTTTTTACCATCAGCGTTACAATATTCTCTTCGTTTCTTTAAGGTTAAAGAGCAAATGAAAAAATAAGTAATAAAATTCACGATTAAAGTTAAAAAAATGTATATTAATTTCTTACACAACATTGGAGTAAAAAAATGCAACAAAAAAATAATTTTGGTTGTGTGAAATAATCTACATTGTCAATTAAAGTGATCACGTGAGATGTACTTAAATTTTAGTAGTGTTCATTATGATCTCTAAAATAAAATATAAGATTTACCAAGTGAGGTCATGAGTCATCCAGTATATCCTCTAGCTTCTGGAAAATAAACCTAATACAGATGAGCGAAAGGAAAATGCTGACCCACGCACGCACATTTACCCTTTACCGGTGCTGATGTTCTGAAGAAGACACGCACTGGCTTGAGTGCTGCTTTATACGTTAACACGAGGAACACGCTGTCTTTTGATGGTCCTCTTGTTGTATAGTAGACGAACTAGATAGGTATATATTACACACGTTTCCTTTCTTTCGCATTTACTCCACCACCGTCTGATTGAGATGCCTTTGATATAAAAACGACGTGGATGGATTGAACTAAGTATGGGTAGTTCTAAATATGTATGTCGGACTTAGAATGACGTGATATAGCAAAGAAGTTTGTTCAAATGTTGGTATTCTCCTGAATAACGTTATTCTGAGTTCTTGGATTATAATTTAAGAATAGTAGTTCGTTATTATTGTTATGTTAGGAAATCTACTCAGTTTGGCGAAGATAAATATATTGAAATTAACGAAGATATAACGTAAAGTTCAATGAATTCTAAGGATAAGTGTAAGGATAAGACTGAAATCGAAAGGATTGCAGATAAGAGGTCTTATGTGATTCGAATACACGAATTTATAAGTAACGTGTATTATATAAATGTATAAAATTTAAAAATATACTCAGTTTCTTGTTAGAATATCTAATTCTGTTGATAAGACAATAAAGTATCTTAGAAAGAGGAATCCAATACTTGTCCCAAAATAAACCCATTTTGTCATTGTATGTTTAAGTCTGTTTAAAAGTGACCGAAAGTTGGGTTTATTTTGCACAGATTAACTTTAAAGTTGCAAAACTTATATTTATTTATATGTTTAATCGGGGCAGTGTGGAGGTTATGGGTTCGAATCCCACCCGGGTGGGCATTATTTCGCGAACGAACAAATTCCTACCGGACCATGGATGTTGTGTATCGTCTTTAGAATTAAGATAAAAGAGTAATAAGTTCGATTTAATAAGAAATTGGCAAAACTAATTCAAAACCATTAATCGGAAAAAAGTCTAATTACGTACACAATTTAATGAGAATTTGTTTGGGCCTAGGACCTGTTTGTTCTCCAAATATAATAAAATAGAATAATAATATCTACTCGCTCTGCGTTCATTTAATACACATTTCTTAATAAAAATATATAATCAAGTACATCCAATCGAAAAATTATATATAAATATTTATCTCCATGCTGCTGCGACATTTTTTAACAATTATATGCGTAATACGTGAATATTTCGATGGGTACAATTTATATAGCAATTTCGGTACATTTGAGCAAATAGAATTGAATATTATTCTCAACATAGTATACCGAAATGAAACAGACTTACCTAGTATGTTTGTAAACAGAAAAGCTATTAGTATAAAATGTATCCATGGTAAAAAGGATGACAGGCGTCTCATTTCGCAGCAAATAGCATGTCTGTGTGACACCGTGAATCTTTAACCGCTCCACATTTGTCTATTGTGCTCTAGTTAATTCCACATCTACACACACATCGAGCTCGATATACAGAACATCGCAAACAGTAACATGTTGAATTATTTATTATATTAAACACAAGAAACGAAGCACAATCGCGCACTCGAAAAGAGTTTAATTTCCGCGCAATTCCAACAAACGACTACGTTCTGGACCGAGCCACACTTGCTGTGGATGACTGATAGAAATTATGTTAGCAATTGTAATTCTAAGAACGATTCGCCGTCAAATACTGCCAAAAGAACACCAATCGATAATTTTAACTGATATACAAGTTACAAATTGTACGCAAACAATATTTTGTCTTTAGCGGTGAGGTTAATATGTCTATTTATTATTGTTGTTGCTTCTTGTGCGCTTCTTTCGTAGCGTCGAGTATTAGCGACAGATGTTACACCTTGGATATTTATACAAAGCTGCTGCAATTTATTTGCTAATTTATATCCAAAGGCACTGACGAAAAAGGCACGTTTTAGGCATAAAATTTACATTGAATTCTAATAATACAACACAGCTTCTTGTATATACATAGCGTCGTATTTATTTAAATCTGCAAATAATATTCCTACCAACAAATTAACAAATGTAAGAAAATTCACTGAACCTGAAAACTTCCTTAAATAATATTACAGGTGTGTTTATTTGTGCAGTATTTGACAAAATAATTGGTAATTAATATTAAAGTCACCACAAAAACGTAGTTATGGAAGATTCGATATGTATTCCTGTGGAAAGAAATGTGAAGGATGTAATTTGCTCGGAAAATATTATTCCATTCGCGTTTCTTCGGATCAAATTTCAGAATAAATATCTGCAGAGTGGCACAATCGCTCAACGTTCTTGTACAGTATCAATTTCTGTCGATTGATAGGTGGTACGTGATCTCGTCGGTGAAGGATTTCTGGCAAATTCGATATTGCCTATACCAGTATACGGGTTGTTTTTCACTTATCGCAATACGTCTATACTGGAACTAAAGAGCCCGTCACGACGACAGCCTTCTGCACGATAAGCCGTCCCGACGCCGAATGTGTTATTGCAGGCACCGCGACGCCACATATACGATAACACATTCCAAACTGACGGCACGCATGCGCCTAATCACCGAAGAGCACGTGTACGACAACACAACACTCCACCTGCATTTACAGCCAAAGCGAATACAGAACGCTTTAGTGAGCTAAAGCGAGATAAAGGATGGACGACCGCGTCGTCGTCCTTGCAAAGTGTTCGCTCGTATTCGTGGCGATGCAGAGGACTACCACAACATAACACTACCACAAGCGCAGGCAGACTGAAGAGACCTCTGGACGCCGTGCCGGTGTACTACTGTGCGCGTCTTTCTGCACGTATATATGACATGAATCGTTATGGTGGGGGCGATAAATGGTCCTGTTTCCCGAAAGTTCTGCATCAGCTTTGAGGGGGTGTCTGGATGCGTTGTCCTTTCATACTATGGGGTTACCATCTCTTTGTTGTGCGGAAGTGTACTTGAAGGGGCGCTAAACAGTTCTGATTTGATTGTTTGATTTGCGAACTCTATGAATGGTTTATATGTTGTATTTGATGCATTTATTCATCGTGCGACTACAACGGTGTTGTGTAAGTAATTTAACGATATTTCAAATTCTCAAAAGATTATCATGTCAACAAGAGTTCGTTAATAATAACTGTTCTATTTGTAGTGTTTTATAAACATAATCGAACGTTAATACAATGAAATCATTATCTTCCCTATTAGTTCCTTTTAATATACTTTATAAAGAACATCGTTTATTTTTACTTTGATTTAATCAAGACACCAAATATATGATCTTGCGACACAAATGTCATTAAAATATTACACATTGTTTCAAGCATATTGCAGTGAAAACTATTATCTTCCGAAAAATATCGAAAGAAATGAGCTCGCACCACCAATGTATGGGTAAAACGTTTCGAACATTCAAACATTGGAAGATTGAACCTTCATATTGCTCACACTTTTCTTAGAGGGTTACATTTAATTAAAATCATCGAAATTAAAGGAAGCGACCGTGACACTCTTGAAACACACGAAGCTATCAATTTAATTAAATCATGGCGTATCACGATAAAACTCAATTGTGCCTGTTTGACATCTATCCTATCCTTTTTGCATCGTGACTCTTGTGTTGGAATATAACTAGACTATGCTTCATTCAGTGCCAAATTGACCGAAAATACATTTGCATTTGGAAGGACACTGAAAGATATTTATACGAAGGCTGTAAATACTCGGAACTAAAAAATCCTCGGTTAGCTATCGCGTGGCTCAATTCTCGTGGACAATTCCGCTTCGTGTTGATTTGCCAAGATTCGCGAAATGGCGTATATTCATATATCATATAGATTCGGCGCTATCGTTATCGTCAATGCATTAGCGGCCTTTTCATCATCGGTTCTGGATAACTTTCGAACAACACCCACGCAGACATATATATATATACAACAGGGAAAGCATAGCAGAAGCCCAGGGAAACCAAACGCAAACCAACATCCATACCATATACTATAATAATGCGCGCACCCCCCATTTCACATTCATCGCAACATGATTTATCGCCGAACGAAAAGTGCCGAAAGTCGGATCGTAACTTGCCCCCTATATTAGCCCGTTGCATAGCTGAAACTAGCCTCAAATAACGTAAAACGACGATTGGGTGCTTATTAGTGTCTCTTCCGCGCAAGTGAGATTCTAACGTTTCGAAACGAGATCATATTCTGTTCTATACAATCAATAAATAATCAATGTGGCAGTTCATCGTCATCTGACATTCATAACTTTTGAATATGTTTTTGAAATTTTGCAATAATAAAATTCATTGAGAAATGTATTGCACCCTATGTCTTGTTAATTGTTTAAAATCATATTAAATTTTGACCGTAAACTATTTTACTAGTGCAAACAAATCATGCTCATGTCCCTTCACCAAAAATATTTATTTTAGGTATAAAGTACGTCTGAATTGAGCATTAATTCGAGGTAAGAAAGTTTATTTCCTAGTTACTGAAAAACGTTAAATTCGATTATATATAGAATTTTGTATGTGTATACGTCGATTATTTATAGACTTGAAGGAGAAAAATGTAAAACTGTACCCTATTAACATTGTTAGCACATATAGACAACGATCCTAAACATAGCAACTTCTTACTTACTGCTTGTGTGTCTTATTTCTTCTTTCCAATTTTTACAATAATAAATAAATAAATAAATAAAACGTTTAAAGTTTTATTGAAAAGTAAACAATAAAATTTTATATCTTTTGTAGCTAATATAAATATGCTATTTTGCTTATATTGTTCTTTTCTTACTGTGCAGATATCTAGAAATTCTGATTAAAGCGAAAATTAAAAATATTTTGATAACCTACGCCAATATACTTTAATATTTAGTAAATACCTGCTACCTGCATTAAATTACACAATACTTCTAAGTAAAACTAAAATTACTTTTGAGCCTTATCAGGAATAACTCAAATTAACAATAATGTAAGTCATATAGCCGGATGTCCTTAAATTTTTATTATAATCGTTTTAGTTATAATGGTTTATTTATAGAGTTTTTTTCTGCAATTAGGACTAACTCTATCCTGGGCACAACTATTTTATGTATCTGTGTGGTTCTAGTTTTGGTTTAGTGAATAGCGCCCCACGGCAACTTCCAAGTACAGGGTACGCATCAGGACTACTGAGGCACAGCGACTTTATATAGTATTTGCCTGTTCTTCAAGAATACGATTACACATGCATATATGCAACATATCCGCATATACACACTTAAAAGGAAGGCTTTGATTTTGGCTTCTGTGATGCACCAATAAAAACTTATGAATCGATCATTTATATTCTCGAAAGCAGACTATTCATAAGATTTGGCAGACGCGAATATTTCCTTTCGAGAACATACTGCACATTATACGATTTTCAATTATTTATTAGGTATATTATTTGCATATACATACAACAAAAACGTTCGCAATTAGTTTTATATATTAATATATTATTATTATACTACAAATTAAATATCACTCAAAAGAATAATTTGGAATTTATGATGAATTGTTGCGTATCTGATCAGGCTCTGCAAGAATAAAAGTAATAGCAATGTCGCATAGTACTTTCACATATTATGCGAAAGTTTGTTACATGAAAAGATTCATTTCAAGTTAATCGTTATATTGAAAATATATCTATTTTACACAGTTTAAGATACTAATCTGATACAATGACAACAGTATTAACAACTCAACAATTTTGTTTATATAAAGAATTTTATTTCGAATAAAAACGATATGTGCTTTTCATTACAGGGAGGTAATAAAAAGGAAATCTACCCGTGGCCTAAAGTGGTTTATATTTCACTCGAAATAATACGAGTTGAAAATTTTTTTCTTTGGTGTAATGTTTGCTTTGTTCAATTCCAATTAATAAGATTGGATAAAAATTTCCATGAGCAAAAAAAATAATATACACCGACATACCAAACGCTTAAAATGAGAGTAAGTTATATTATTCAAGTATTTCTATTCATTTTCACTTATTTCACTTTCTCGTAAATAGATTTACTTCTCTGATAATAAAGTGTCTGTACGAAATGCATATTAACAAAAACAACTAGACGGATGCTCACACAAATCATACATTTAATTTTTTATTCATTCCCTTGTTCACATACACCTACATTCCGAACAAATCCTAATGAAAAGAGCCGAAAGAACTGATAACGATAATGCGTGCGCTATTTCCTAATGTAAATGTCCGTAATATTGCGTGATCAGGCGCGAAAGAACTAATGAGCCGTTCAATAAAAACCACAGGATCAAAACGTGACATTCAACTTGTCGTATGGCACAGTCTTATTCATTCCACATCAAACGATCGATATGTATATTTACTAACATCGCTTAAACTGGTTTCAACAAAGTACACCACAATCGCATCTACATGCGAAAACATAAATGGACGAGAACCACGTGAAAACAACCGCATCATTCGATTCTGCGGCTGTGGGTTTCGCCACACCATGTATGGTCGATGTCCTGGTTGTTCCCCCATGTATACGCGGTCCCCATGACAACCAGCCACCCAGCCAAGCCAGACGCATCAACATCATCCCGATTCCCGTTCCGTTCCCTTTGTGTACATACGTGTCTGACGACGTCTATGTATGGTATGTATTTGTGTGTGTGCTTGGTTCCTGCCATGGCAGTATTCCCAAACTGGATACTGTCTAATGGCCGAGACAAGAGGGCGATAGAAAAAAAGCAGCAGTTTTGGTAGAAATTCCGGAAGTACAACATCATTGCACGCCACCTTGGTATTTAGAAGCGTCCGTTTTTACGAAGTATGCTGTTAGAAGGGAATGTACTTATATGACATGCATGCTGCAGAAAGAAGGAATTGGATTCTATAAATTCTTTCGATGCACTAATTATTCTGTTGTGATTTTATCCATGTGTTCGTTTATCATTTATAAATTCATTAAAATTCCTTCCATGTTGATAAGACTGAATTGTATATGTATATACATTTCTGATTTAAGGTTTACTATTTTAAACTGCAAGAGTTTTTTTTAAGGAATTCAAAATTAATTCATCAAAGGCTTAATCACCGATTCGATTCATCAGATAAATAATATAACTCTGCAGTGGCGGTTCCTTATGCAGGCCGCAGGGCCGCGCGCGCTCCTGAACATTGAGCGCATCACCGTACATATATAATTGTATTGCTATATTTTATCTCGGCATTCTTTTTCCTATAAGATAAAAGTTGCGCCGCGATAACAGTCAACACAGCACGGTGTGGCGTTCGTTGTTGTATCCGTTGCAAGTCTGAGCAGCGACAGATGCTGTATCTATCTGTATCTATCGTTCTCGTGGTAAAAATATATCGCCAATTTGGTGCCGCTGGGTGTCCAGCGCCACCCAGTACAGGTTAAATGAATATGCACTTATCTCACTCTATTGCAAGCAATCGTTGAGAGCGGCCGTATTCCGTGTATCTTCTGTTTCTTCGGTTCGCTCCTTGCTTCATCGTCTAATATGTGTCACTCATTCCCAGCGGCTATCCATTGCCAGTACAAGTTAAATACATATATACAGTACATATGCAATGAGATGAGTGTTTTATAGAGTGCAGGCGACCGATGTAATACATCATCTATTGGATGTCGCGCTTCTTCAACGTCCTAGAGAAGTTCAGAGAGAACAGAGAGTAGTATATATATACACAAAGTACATATATAATATATGTATATAAATTGATATAGAATAGCCAGATAAGACAGTACAATTTTTTCTGTGTATGTACGATATGTACGTATGTACGATTTTGCCACGTGCTTCTCCAAGAATATATTTAATAGAAATAATTTTATAAAAATGAATAGTGTTAGTACTTTATTGAAAATAGAGTTTTGTAGACTTTCTCTTGTGGACAAAGTAAAAATTAAAGAATTAGGTAGGCCATTGCCTGATTTAAATTTATCGCAAACTTGTGCAAGGAGTGCTCAAAACCGGACATTTACGCGGCGTTTTACAAGAGACATTTACAAAAAAAAATTATAACACAGATAAAGGACAGATTCTCATATCGTGGCCATCTACAAGCCGCTGAGTTATTTAAACGAAATCGATGCCAACATTTTCTAAACAATTTCCAGTGGACCTTTTGGAAACCGTGTATCATGCATATCAATTTTTGAATAAAACCAGATTAAAAACAGAATTAGAAGTCATTTACTCGCGTCCGGATTTTTATCAAATAATTGGAACCACAAATTTTCTTTCGTTATTACTACAAAATAGTCTCAGTGAAACTTTCTCGGAAACTATAAAAATACTTAAAATTATTTTAACAACCCCGATGACCACTGCTGAATCAGCGCGTTGTTTTTCAACACTTAAAAGAATCAAGACTTTTTTGCGAAATGCCATGGGTTATGATCGTTTAAACGCGTTGGCAATGATGTGTATTAATAAAAATGTGGTGTGAAATATTTACAATTTTAACGAAAAAGTTTTGGAAAAATGTATGTCAATGAAAGATAGAAGAGTGGAATTCACTTTCAAGAAATGATTGAATTTAATAATTTTGCATCCATTATAGGTGTAAGATTTCTCACTACTTTGTTATTTTTAAGAAGTGCGCCCCGCCAGATTGAAATGACACGAGCCGCCACTGTAACTGTATCAGGATTTTCATATAGAATTTTGTGTGTGATGTTTTATAGAATTATTTTCATTATAGTAATAAGAAACTAAATAAGAAATGTAATTTAGATCATGGCATCAATGAAAATTATAGACGGTCTTTTAAAATATATGCCTCTTTAAACCACTCCAAGACATTTTGATGAATTTCGCCAACCTAATTTATCCCGATTATAATGTACATACCCGATGCTCTTATAAATGGACCATAACTTCACTCAGAATCGCTGCTATTACTCATAGATAATCGCTGGCTTTCAGTCTAGGATAACGTCTAGTTCTAGATCCTCTAACGACAAACGACTTCTTACATACCCCTAGCCTACCTAAGCTAGCTAACATATTATATTCCCTACCAATAATGCACGTAATTTATCTGTCGAAGAACACCGCCATCAGCCGTGTAGATTACCATTCTTGACACGTCGGCATTATCCAACGATATGCATTTAGACCGTATAGATGCAGGGCGCGTGCGACGCTTCAATGCAACGCTCTTCTCTTCAGCCATATTCCCTATCAAAAGTACACGGAAAGAAGAGAATAAGATAATGCCAACGTATACCGCTAGCATAATATAGAAGCTTCCTCTGTACGCTCCATATAGCAAGGGGAGATGTTTTATATGGATACGCCAAAGGTGCAGTGCTGCAAGAAAGAAATGGAAATGTACAGACAGTGCTTTGAAGTTGTATTTAGTTACCGTGAAAACAAACGATGCAACAGTCCTGTGCGAAATGTTCGCACCCTCGTTGTTTGACACTTAGTTACGAGTGATTGCAAACAAATTAGAAGAAAGATTAATGCAAAGAATGGAGAGAAACACACGCATATAATACAGTATTTTTCACTCGTAACTACAAGCGATTTAATTGGCTTAAATTATCATTTTGAATTTCAATGAATGTTCAATATCAAGGATTTTATTCAGAATAAATAGAAATACTTTACTTTCGAACCATGCATACCTACATTAAAAATTAAATTGCTATGCTTAATGAATAACAGATAACTTCTGCTGTGACATATTATAATAAAAAATGTTATAATTTTTAAGGGAAGTGATTATTATTTACACCCTAGTAATTAATAAAATCTACGTAATAATAAGAGTACATTTTAGTTGATGCCCGTTCCTAACATGTCCAATTCTAGCTTGGTCGTTAGTAAAATCCCCTAATACGTTTATCTTCAAGATATATGGGTCTATACATTAAAGTAAATATACCATTATCTAACCACCATGACTCACGTAGTCCAGAAATAGAAAATTAAGTCTTATTAATAAAAAAAAAAATCGCATTTAAACAATTGTACATGCTTTGACAACTGAAAATATTTTGTTGTATTGCATGAAGTGAGCGACCTTTTTCATTTTTGTGGAAGTTTCAATGTATGTAATCTACTAGCTATTCCTCCCCTTAGTAATCAATGGTACTTCGATGTGCGACAAATTAGTCATTAGTGTGGCCGCAGGCATAGTAAACTCCATCAGCCCTTCGATGCTCGACAATAATTATAATTGACACATGTCGTCGGACGGGGGTTCGGATTACTTATTAAAAATAAATTATTACACCAAGTATAATACATAAGGGTCTCAAGCAGTAGCGTCTCTGATACATAGGCGGCATTTTTTAAAAACTTTTTGATAATAGTTTCTTAAATTCTGAAATAAGAGTTAACTATTTATTTTCAACAACTACAATTGACAATAATGATTTGTATACAGTAAAAAATAGAAATCCTGCCGAGTGTTTAAATAATGTTTTTGTAATTAATTCTTAAATAATGTAAAATATAAGTTTACTTGACTTACAAGAATTACCCTAGCAACAAAAATTGAAATAGACCAAAATATATGTCACGCTATGAAGACAATAGTTTGATTTCTACAAGTCGGAGTAAAAAGTAAAAATAATTAACATTTTGCAATGTTCTATGGTAAATAGAAAATAAATATTTTATTTTATAGTTATTAGGCGAGAAAAAAAAAGGTATTACAACGTCAGACAGATAGTCTATTAAGTCATATTCCAAACATAGACATAGGGGTAGTTTACAATTAGTTATAATATGCAGTGTAGAGGGAAAGGAAAGCGTAGACAGACCCAGGTTAGAGTGTGTTAGTCAAATACTGGAGGATGGTAGGATGAATAGCTTAAAAAGAAATGAAGGAGTTAACTCAGGAGAGATCAGCTTGGCGTGCTATTTTCAAGAAATCCCTAGAATTGAGGACTATGTAGCTAAATATGGTATGCAAGTTAAAATGCGTTCATTTTTTTAGGTATTATAAAAATTTAAAAACAATAAATAGTTTTGATACGGTGGTATAATTTTGTCGTGTACTTAATAAAAACGAGACAACACAATAAACTAAAAATAAATAACAGATTTACCAACAATTTAATAATATAAAGTATCTAAAGTAAATTAAGTAACTTTCACCATGAAAACAACCTCTGCATTATGTTAATGAATTAATTGTTATGAAGGGATGAATTGATCACATTATTACGAACTTAATTATAAGTGAATCGAACATATGGTTTTAAGAAATGTTCATTTAAGTTAACTTTAGTTAGTATTTTAGTAGTAGAATTAGTTAAGATAGTATTTTCGCAATCATTATTAAGGCAAATGAACTTATCAAAAAAATTCCGGCTGGAACAGTTCTAAATTTCGCTTCTTCATCATCTTTACCTACAAAAGAAGTTAACTATAATTATTCTTATAATACTACTATTATATGCGTAAAGTATCGATTAATCAATAAAAACAATTAAATCACTATACGTGCAGTAAACATTCAAAAGTTGTTAGGGAACGAATTCAATTCTAAAAGTATAAAAACGGACAGGATACTGTAGTGGAATCACGTGGATATATCAAATTTGTCACCTAAGTGGACATACTCTACAAGCAAGTCATATTATTAATAAATGAATCTATTACGCATTAATGGCATTCTTAAACAATAAATTTAAATAGAAGCTGATTAAGTAGCAAATTCATACTACAATATAGTGAAATTAATCATGAAACATATATAAATGTTTTATAATGTGGCTAATGCGTTAAAATGTCTACTTAGGCGACAACTAATCGTAGCCATGCATATCCGAGTAAAAATTCTGTTAGTATATGCAAAATTTAATATACACTTGGTACAGGATTCTAACTAAAAAATAAATAAATACGGACGTAGACATAATATCATGCGACTAGCGTTTTTGAATCTGACAAAATAGAATTATAAGAATACATTCACAATGACAATACTAAATTCAGCCGTGCAGAAACAATTCATAATTACAACCAAACTCAGTGACACTAGTCAAAGAGAAGACTCACCATTTTCATCTTCAAATTTGGAAATACAAGGAAGACCTGCAGAATTTAATATATACATAAAAATCAATATACTTAAGTGTACAACAGTAAGAGTAGAAAACTTAAATTATAGACTATTTTGCGCAGAACGTAACAAAATTCTAGTATATCTACCTACACTTTATTCAATCTTAATAGGCCGTTGATCTAGAAAATATTTGTAAACCAATTTAACAGAGGTTTATATGGTCTAAAGCAATGGGACCATATCAATGCCCCTCTGACTCTAATAACTAACGTATTTCGTATAAAATACAACTTCAATAGATTATCGTCTTTATAGGTAGTAAAGGATTTCCATGGTAGTCAAAATATGCATAACATTTCTTTTTGCACTCTACGAGGATATATATATTTCTTAATTATCTCCATTTCAATTCCGAAATAATGCGTTCACTACACCAATTATAATACAAAGAAAAAGCTTGGAGTCATTTAATTATGACTAAATGAAATGACATTTTGTCATCAAAATAACTTCATACAATTGCGCATTTTAAAATGAAATAGAAAATACCATTGCTGTATGAAACAAGTACAGCACGAAATGGCGCAAAGTTATATCCATAGTGAAGTTCTTTTTATTATACGGCAACATATTGGATTAAACAAATCTAACTGAATAAAGAATATCGTACAATGTTATATTGTCCATAAAACTAAGTCAAAAGGCTTTGCGCCTTTTTTTTTGCGGAAAATATAAAAACAACTGCTAGTTGTAGTAAAGACATAATTTTTAATTCAACAGACTACGGACTATTTCTATTTGATTTACTTACCATTATCATCATTTTCATCATCTTCAACCCAATCTAAGCTCCTTGCGATAGCTTTCTTCCATTTGGCGTATTTTATATCTCGCTCTGAAAAGAATATTGAGATAGATAAAGGCTTTATAGCAGCCTAATAGCTTTTCTAAACTATAAGAAAGAGGTAAAATTGTTTACGAATACAATCAAAGACAATAGTAATCTATAGATATAGTCTCATTGACATACATTGCACTGAATTCCTATACTAACAGACTACCAATGAATTTTAATAAATATATTTTACAATATTTGTGCTTACGGTCTGTACTTATTGAAGGTGAAAATATATCACTAGGAACAGGAGTAATATTATCCAGGTCCCAAACTTCGACACCTCTGGCATGTCCAGCGGCCATTGCAGCACCTAAAGCTGTCGTTTCCGCCATTAATGGTCGAACTAAATACAAACATAATGAAGTTTATATTAAGGTAACGTAAGGTTATGGGTGCAAGGATCAAATAATTGGATTTTGGAAATATAAATTATTGCAATACAAAGCCTAGTACATATTGTATTTAGAGTACTGTTTAAAATCTTGTATAATTTGTTATATCAAGTTTGCTTGTAACTATCTTTACATACAAGACTTTTTATAGTTTCTAGAAATTTGCGTACAGAATTGCCATCGCCAAGTTTCTTTTTAATAAATAAGATGGCTCAACCCTCATAAACGTTTAAAGACAAAGATTGGTATAGAAGATGACTTTAGATAATATACAGGCCGGTATGCCAGCACTAATTTACGCTGTACCAAACGTATTCGTGTTTACCGTAATTTAAAAATTGTATAGAAAAAATGTGTGCTTAATCGTTGTATCATTTTTAAATATTTCAATTGAAGTACGAGTTATTATTTAAAATAAACGCATATATCGTATGAAAGATTAGTAATTTAATTAATTAGAAGTTGCGGTATTTACCTACGGGAATGCCACAATAATCAGCTTGCACTTGCATTAATAAATTATTAGCGGTCATTCCGCCATCAACTAGAAGCTTGGATAAAGGAAATCCGCAGTCGAGGGCCATCGCTTCCAAGATATCCCGCACTTGGAATGTCACCGCCTCTAGCGCGGCTTTAACCACGTGACCGGGTTTAGTTTCTTCTGACAGACCACATATGACACTGGGGAACATAGAAATAGAAATTAATGTTTTTTTAAACTCGCTCACACGATTAATAATTATGGCCATCTTCGCATCAAATTCTGAATCGTGCATTAAAAAAAATTCGACGAAGGACGCTTCTCTATTAAGAAATTTTATAATGGTTCTAATTTTATTAACATAAAATAAATTGGTATATGTCAACCTTCTGGCATCTTTTCTCCAATACGGAGCATATAATCCAGAAAAGGCCGGGACGAATACAACTTCTCCAATTTCATCAACACCTTCAGCCATTTTGGAAGAATGTTTAACATCCTTCAAGATTTGCAGATTATCTCTCAACCATTGCATAGCAACACCTACATAAAATTTAAGATGGTCAAGTCTGCAGGGCAATTTTTATCTGCTAAAATTTGTTCAAATATTTGTATAATAGCAGCTTGTGGATATGATATTGCCGATACATTCACGGACTTCATACAAAATTTTAAATTAGTTCATAAATTCTTGCAAAACATAAATAACTAAACAAATTTGAGCAAAAATAAAGGAGACATTTATCAAATAGCTGTAGCAATTTCTATTATAATTTTTTAAGGTAATCTAAAAAAATTTTTATATAGAATATCACCCAAATACCGTAACAAGCATTAAGTAGCTAGATGTACATTTCAAGATAATATATCAATCACGATTCGTGAGAGGTATTTTATTTAGTTTTATCTTGTGCTACTTAAGATGGGCGCATAGCGCTTGAAATGTACATCTAGCTACTTAATGCTTGTTACGGTATTTGGGTGATATTCTATATTATAATTTAACACCGTAGTGATAATTTTTAAAATAATTTTTTTTAAGGCAATGAACACGAATTATCAAAAAATAATTACATAATTATATCGGAAGTGAAATTGTAGAAGTTGAAATTTTGATCAGATCCATTTTATGTATTAAAGCGCATTTAAAGAATTTATATTTTCACAAAAATCTATAATTTCCCAACGGTTGTAAAATTTTACAACGGATTAAAATTGTGATAAAAACTTACCAGCAACTGCAATAGATCCTTCCAAGGCATAGATTGGGGGTTTATTCTTTCCTAATTGGTAGCCAACGGTAGTTAATAATCCATGTGTAGATTGTACTATCTAATAACATAAATATGCAAAATTTAGTTTACGTATAATCAAGGAATTATAATTGCCGCTAACTAACCGCTGTTCCTGTATTATAAAGTAAAAAGCATCCAGTGCCGTAAGTACATTTTGCTTGTCCAATTTGAAAGCAGGTTTGACCAACAAGAGCAGCCTGTTGGTCTCCTAAACACTGATTTTTTAAATTATAAATAACATCATGTTCATCATAACTCTAGTTCATAAAGCAACTTAATTGCTTTAATTTAAATATATTTTAAATATATAGATTGGGATTTTTTTGTCGTCCACATAAGTAAGACGATCGTAGCAACAGAGTATCGAATTTTGTTTACACGGGTAAATAGTAAACTTTTGTAGTAAACTTAAAAATATTGAATTTTTTCTTTAAAACGGGACATTTCAAAAATCTCGCGGGACGCGGGACAAATGACCAGAAATCGGGAATGTATGGTCACTTTAACTTAACGCCTTTCTATAAAGAAAAGTGATAAAGCAGTTGCATATACTAAACTACTGCGCCATAAATTTACAAAATAAAGAAACTTGTGAAGTATATCAGAATTGTGGAAAATTATAGACCGCTTAATTACAAGTATGGGCCGATGTTATTGCTCATTCGTATTTTATATGATCGCAATCTATTTCCGCAATAGCTAGCAATTATATACAAAGTTTGAAGTATAATAATAAAATCATGCATTAAAAAAATAGAAATAGAAATTAATACAAACGTCGCAAAATAATTGCTCATTGATCAAAATTCAATGTGCATATGTCTAACAAAAACATCGATAAGAGAAATATAAATACATACTCCAGATATTGGAATTCCTTGAATAGCGGAAAGTGTAAGACAACCGTAAATTTCAGAGGAGCTTCGAATTTCCGGGAGGATAGATTCGGGAATATCAAATATTTTACACAAGTACGGGTCCCATTTTAATGTGTCGATATTCATTAGCATAGTTCTCGAAGCGTTTGTGACGTCAGTAATGTGAAGCCCATTGTTTACACCTCCAGTTAAATTCTGGAGAAAAACGATTATATAATATGGAATTCGACTGAATTATGCACATTGTACGAGTTCCTAAGTCTTCATTTTAGTCCTTCCTTATATAAATATATAACCAGAATCCCGAAATTAATTATTACATACAAAGATTTTAAATGTTTAATATGGATATGCTTATGTACAGACGTGATATTAATAACTTGATATACCTTTATAAAATTGCAAATAATATATATTCGGTACGAAAATTAATTGTCGAATTGCATTTACATGTACCTCTATATAATAATTGTAATAGTCAAAATTTATTTTACTTAAGGCGCAAATGTTCCAATATAGCTATTAATAATACTATGTTACGTATATCATATAAATATAATGAACTCGTCAATGCTGATATTTTTTATAATTTTAATACATATTTGAAAATTGTTAGGTCAGAATTACTTTGATAGTATGTTTATTTACTCTCTATTAAAACTTATAATATGTAGAATCTATATTTTTTTATTTTGTATTAATACAATTCAATGTAATTTTTTTTTTCTCTGTAATATCATATTATTCTGTAGTTGACTATTATTGGGCGAAAGCCTGTTGTTGACTCGATTATGTATATTTAAAAATAAAATAAAAATAAATAATACGTACCCAAATAATCCACGTATCAATGGTTCCAAATAGGCATCTGCCTTTATCGATAGCCTGCCGAACTTCCGGCACATTATCAATAAGCCATTTTAATTTAAGTGCACTGAAATAAGTACTCACTGGAAGACCGCATATATTCTGTAAAAAATTCTTATTTCGTTTTCCATTTAGTAAAATTCTATCCACAGTACTTGCTGTACGCATATCCAACCAAACTGTAAATTAATTAAAATTTTACAAAAATTTGTCTATAATTTAAATATATTATGTAAACGTATACTAAATTTGGTATATTATTTTTACAATGTTCAAAAACAAGTTCATAATACCGTTATAAAAATTAAGATAATTTTTTTTGATATATAATGCAATGCATTGTTTTCTAGTTCTGAAAATAAACGTATTAATATATTAATGTATTAATGTATTAATGAAAACGTCCAAAATCGATCACTTTTAAAGAAAACAGTAGCTTTTAGACATTTTCGTGCTTGCAGAATTAAAAATCTATTTTTCACGACAAAAAATTTATTTATCTGTGAAAATAAATTTGTAAAATTAAGTTTATTACATTACCCAAAGCATTATGCAATGGTTTTCCAGTGATTTTATCCCATACTACTGTTGTCTCTCTTTGATTTGTTATTCCAGTAGCAACAATGTCGTCTTTACTAATGTTGAGCTTCTTCAAATTATCGCAGGTGACGTTAATTGTCTCAATAACAGCGTGCAAAATAACGATTGGGTCTTGCTCGACCCATCCCTCTTGGGGTGTAATATGTGGTATAGGAACTTGATGGTATGTTAATACTTCTGCAGTGTTTGCCGCAAAAACCTGAAGAAAAAAAACCAAACTTGGGTACGATTCTGGCTGAGAATAGGGTAAGGGAAAATAAATACAGGCAACTAAAACTACACCATAAAGCCCTAAGGTTGCCCTAAAAAAATACAATTGATTAAAATATACTAGCTACATAATCGATAAATATTAAATTAAGTAAAATATAAAAAATATCCGTATGTCAAAGCAAGTCTTAATAGTAGGCATTAAAGACCTGACCTAGGAACCATAGGTCAGCTTCTTGATGCATCGAAGGTCAAGCAAACCCTTGAGAGTAGGCTACTTCTTAAACACATCTGTATCGCGGACAACATGCACTAAATCATTATCCCTATTCAGTTATTTCACCCAGAATCGTACTCAAACTATTACGTGTAATAATGAAATAAAACTTTAAACTATTAAATAAAACTTTTAATTGTACCAGAAATCGGGTGCTCGAAGTGCCTTCGTCGATTGAACCAACCAAGGGTCCAAAACGGCCTCTAACATCGTCTTCGTCTGATGTTTTCGGATTCATAATTATATGTACGTGTAATCTCACTGCGTATATTTGAACGCGTACTGCAATTGGAACGACGGTGTTTTAATTACTATCATAGTCTTATCAGGTAGGTAAATTTAATAGGAATTAAATTGATTATGTAGGTATTCTCTATCGTAGTTACTCACCTGTCGTTCGATGAATTTTTGATTATAAAAGTAAATTTCACGTTAAACGATTCTTATATTGCAGGGAATATGGTTTAATAACACAGCAGCAGCGTTAATTTTGCGCCTTGGGTAATTTTACCATTGGTACACCATTGGCTTTACTTTTGTTTTGATTTCCTGCTTCAATCAGCTGTGTCTGCGTCAATTGCAAGCGTATATAGTTCAAATATATGACGCGCGAAATTTAAAAGTGTCAAAATCGTTAGTTAACATACTACCAACATTACATTATATTTTCAAATTGTTTCTGAAACGGTGCGAACTAATTAAATAATTATTATAATATCTACTCAAGCATTGACAAATTACTCATATTAGTCTATACGAGTGATATAATTCTATAGGAGTATAGCTTTTTGAACTACTATGATAAATATTCATTTTTAAATTATCACTACGGTGTTAAATAATTGTAGAGAATATCATTCAAATACCATAACTCTGATTGTATAGTAATCACGATTAGTGACAGAGGTATTTTATTTCGTTTTTATCTTGCGCTACTGAAGATGGGGTCATAGCCTTCGAAATACACATCTAGATACTTGAGTTATTTGTTTGATATTCTATACAATGAAAAATATTGTCAAATAATGTACAATGATATTTTAACAGGTAATTGACGTAATTATTAAAGCCAAATAATTATAATGGTCGAAACGATAAATAATATATTTTTGAAACTTCAAATTATAATCTGTAGACCTATAAATCAAGGATCAAGTTGGAGACTATATTATATCTCGAGTAACTAATGGAGGAGTTAATTAAAACGACCTCTTATATCTCCAATTGAAAAATATCAAATTAATAAATCTGTATTTGATTAATAATAATACTTTTAATCTATTGATTAAATAGTACAGTAAAAATTCTAAGATGCCAATTTTATTGGTGAACTAATATTATATTTGAGTGATATTCTATACAATATTATTCAATGGGTTTGAAGGAAGATAATCACAAATCAATTATTTAATATTATGTAACGCCGTAGTGACGAATTTACAGCGTATGGTCGATTTTAAATAAGACGAATTTATTATTTTACCTTGCATGAATATAAAATCAAGAAATCAAGGATTACAAATATACGACTTAGAAAGTATAAATAAAGAAAAATATAAATGAATTATTATTTTTCGATTAAGTTGGCCGTAGTAAAATTTAGTCTAGAGTATAAAATTAAACCGTAAAATTGCAACTACGCTGTTAAGTAATTGTATAGAATATCACCCAAATACCGTAACTCAAAGCATTTAATTAATAGAAATGCGTTTCGGAAGCTATAATATCTGCAGTACGATTAAACTAGATAAAATATCTGTGTCACTCACCGTGATTGCAATATTTGAATTAATTATATGAATCGCAAAGCTGTTAGTTAAAGAGTCCGCAATCCTAAAGATTGGTTGGAAACAGCACGCCATGCCGATCTATCCTGAGCTAATCCCTTCATCTCCCTATAGCTATTCATCTCAACGTCTTCAACTATCTGACTCACATACTCCAATCTAGGCCTACCTACCCCTCTCTTTCCCTCCACTCTACCTTCTATGATCAATTGCATAATCCCCCCATGCCTAAGAATATGCCCTACTAATCTGTCTCTCCTACGCTGTAACACTCTCCAAATACTTCTCTTCTCCCCTACTAACTCTAGTACAGCTTCATTTGTTACTTTATCTTCCCAACCAATCCTCATCATCCTCCTATAACACCACATTTCAAGTGCTTCTAATCTACGCTTCTCTTCCTTTCCTATAGTCCACGCCTCACACCCGTACAGTGCTACACTTCAAACATATACCTTCAGTAATCTTTTTCTAATACCCAAGTCAATATTTGATCTTAAAATCTGTTCCTTTTCTACGAATGCCTTCCTACCCTGTGCTATCCTACACTTTATATCTACCTTGATTCGATTATCTTTTGTGATTCTACTGCCTAAATAACAAAAATCTGACACTTCTTCGATTCTATTATCTCCTATTGTGATCCTCATTTTTCTACTGCATTCCTTTTTGTCACACCTCATCACTTTAGTTTTACCTATATTTATTTTCATGTTAAAATCCCTAGTCAATACTGCCTGCATACCATTCAATACCCTTTCTAAATTCTTTTCGCTTTCTTCCAATATAGCTATATCGTCGGCGAATCTCAACATATATTTTTTCTCTCCCTGTACATTCACACCTACACTATACTCTTCTTTTACTTTGTTTATTGCATCTTCTATATATAGATTAAATAATAACGGTGAAAGTGTACATCCCTGCCGAACTTCCTTCCCTATTTTTGCTACCTCTTCTTCCCCCTCAATTCTAACTAAGGCAGTTTGGTGTTTATATAAATTAAAAATTATTCTCCTATCCTTATAATCTATACCCGTTTCTTTTAAAATTCTAAACATTATGTCCCAATCTACATTATCAAATGCCTTTTCTAAATCTACAAAAGCTATGCAAGTTACCTTTCCTACCCTCTTTCTTTTTTCTACTACCGTTCTTAGTGCTAGAATCGCCTCCCTCGTCCCTCTGTTTTTCCTAAAACCAAACTGATCTTCTCCTAGCCTTTCCTCTACTTTATTTTCTAATCTCCTATAAATAATCTTTAACAATATCTTCGATGCATGTGATAGTAGGCTAATGGTCCTATAGTTCTCACACAAATTAGCTCCTATTTTCTTCGGCATTGTTACTATTCTACTACGCTGAAAATCCTGTGGTACTTCTCCCTTCTTATATATTTTACAAACTAGCCTGTATAATCGCTCCTGCATTTTTTCCCCTGCGTGTTTTATTAATTCGGCTGGTATCATATCAATCCCCGCTGCTTTGTTATTCCGTAAATCATTTAATGCTCTATGAAACTCTGACCTAAGTATGCTAGGACCTAAGTCATCCTCATCTATCTGTTCCACATTTTCTAGCTCCTCCATGTCCTGCCTACCTTTATATAAATCTTCAAGATACTCCTTCCATCTTCTAGCTTTTTCCTTATTTTCTGTGAGTTCCTTACCCTGCTTATCACATATAATGTTACCCTTTGGTTTTACTTTAGAAAAATGTGACTTAATACTTAATACATAGCATTTAAAGCTGTAGAGCTATTAAATGCTATGTATATTGGTGTTTGGGTGATATTCTATGGAATTATAAAATAAAAACACAATGTATAATTATTTTTATAAAACATCACCCAAAAACCGTAACACAGAGCATTTATGTGATGTTTTATACAATTATTTAAAGCCGTAGTGACAATTTTACACTATAATTAATTTAATTATGCAGTTATAATTATTTTATAGTTATTAATCGTTTTATAAACAAGGTAGATTCAATGTTGATGTTTCATTTATTTTCTCTGATTTTTCCTTCTTATTTTGCTATTTGTGATCTATAAAGCGATCTGTTAAATGAATTAGTTGAAGAAAGGTGCGGAATGTAAATGGGCCCCTTCAGCACGGAAATTAAGCGCAAATATCGGCCGGTGCGAGGTATATATAGGTGTGAAATGTATATACATCCGACGAAAATTCCCAACTACTGCCCAGCCCATTTCAATTTGCGTTGCATTTCGATGATCTGGTACACCGTGCGTGATGTTTAACGCAGCATCCGGACAGGTGGCACCCTCTGGCCGTATTTTCGCGGCGTCGCGACGTCGGGAAATCTCCGCTGAAGTGCCTATGTCGCCGCAGCTTCTGCTGCTATTTGAAAAATCGATAACATCTCTGGCCAGAAAGCAAGACACAGAGTTCATCTCGCTCAGCATCACAGCCGTGGCTATACAGGACCATGTCCAACGGGGCGAAGTGTTCATATGGGCCTTACAACACACATACACACAGTAAACGGACTCGCGGGCACACACACGTGAAGATATTTTTACATCACTGGCACCAGCATTTCGCATAGTCTTTCGGTCCCGTCGTCGTCGTGACGGAATCGTAATTTTTAAATTGCCGTACTGACGATAGAAAATACTCTTTAGCATTGTTAAACTATAAGATTCGCGAGACTTTGTGCGCGACGTGAGTAAAATAGATAAGTAGTCGTGGGTGATATAAGGAGTTACTGCTACTGTTAAAACAAATAGCTTTATAGTTATGATTCGCTGAACAAATTTGTCCAGATTATTTTTAGGGTGAAAAAACTTCTTTGTGACTATTTTGATTTATAATAGTGCGAGAATATGACACTGCTTCCAAGTAAAAGGATTAGAATTAAAGGGTTGTCCACTCCTACTTAGATATACGTACTACGTCTGCAGACAAGTGCGTATCTATTTTGCATGAGATTTTTTATATTTAAATGAGACTGGCACATAAAAAAAAACACGTATGCTTTAATATATATATATCATAAAATCATACGCAAGCAACTAGCCACGTAATAAGTGAATACGCGAAGTGTGGGATGTTTGTGGGTAGTGAATAAATTTTAAAATAAATAATATATTTTTTCATTTGCGGGATAGTAGAAAACTCGCATAAGTACCAGTACGATTTACTGGTTTTGGGAAATTCATTATGCGTTTGTAGTAGAAAGGCTATCGTATCAAAAGACATTTACGGTAAATTTATGACAACCATTATATTACAGTTCAGTTTAATGTTCAAGATTTGAATATTGTCCGTTTGGAGCTAAATCTGCACAAGTCCAAGATTTGATCGAATATAATATACGTTTAAAATAATTGTATTTAATCGAAAATGTATTTTTTCCGAGCCTTTTTTATTCCGTTGGAGCTATACAAAAGAATGGAAATGATTAAGACCTTAGGATTAAATTTACTACTGTTTAAATACGTATAAAGATTGAGCGAATTTTGGACATAATCAGTTTTGGGATTGCACAATTTATTTGACTTATATTTGTGTTGTTTAGATTGTTAAATCATTTAGATTGCTGTTATGAGACTAAAACCTAAATCCAAAATATAATAAACTCAAATTTCAATTATTTCATTTCAGCTAGTATTCACTCATGCTTTTATACAGGGAAGTTATAGACAAAAATATACGCTAATACCAAATGAAATATCAAAACTTTCGTAAAAGTTAAACGGCAAGGTGACGAAAAGTCGAAGGGTTTATCAAGGAGAGTCCATACAAGTTTTTTTAAGGTTTAGTTCGTAATTTGTTTCGAACCTCTTTGTTTTGCTTCTAGACAGATTGGTTCATTTGTGGGTTGAAGGTTGGCTATTTACTAATCCGAGATTGCATTGCTCTAAGCCAGAAATATCTACCGCACTGAATTAGTCGCGGATCAACTAATCATAACCACAGGCATTAACCGCAACTTCTACCATGACCCCAAACTATAGTAAAATGCACGAAAGACATCATTAATGTAGCGGTCATGAAACTTTATGAAAAGACATGTTAAAATTAAGATATTCAACATTTAAAATATATTTTGCTGTAAAAGTGTATTATAGAAAATTTTATTGTTTCTTCGAATCAACTGCATTACAAAGCCGCTCATTTTTAAAGCATTGCATATTATATTCCATGCTCTATAATTTTCTGCAATACGTTCTACTTTAAGAAAAATCATATGTAGATATTTCAGGAGTAAAGATTTTCAGTATTTTCGCGTATTTGTATAATACTCAATGTCGACAGCATACATAAAATTAAAATAATAATTTCGTTACAGTTAAAATTGGATTTTAACTATATTTTACAATTGAAGTATAAAGTATGCTAATTGTAAGAAACTGACACCAATGGCCTTAACAATTTTCAAACCCTAATCTTTGCGTTGCATTACATCGTATAGACTGAAATTCTAGTTCACGTTCTTCTTTTTCAGATAACTTGTATAATTCAGACCGCCATACATTTGCTACAACATGTTGAACATCTATTCACAAAGCCAGCAGAGTATATCACGAGGCATATAATTGTCTAAATAATGGCCAAAGGACTAATAATCCTACCAGTGCTCCTCCTAAGTCACCTAATACTCCACACCCGGTCCAGCGACGTTATCAACAACAATACCCTATCGCATCAAGCATGCATACCGGGACAGTGTGCGGAGATTATCGAGGACACAAAGGGCAACGTGACCACGAAGTTCGTCATCCACGAACTATCGCCGCGCCGCAACCAGGCGGGCAAAGAGTCCACCAAGCGCAAACTGCAAGAACTCCTGAAGCCATCCGGCGCGAAACGCGATAACAATCAGCAGCCGGGCGCCGTTCAGGACTTTACGTACTCGAAGATTAAATCGAATCAGGAGAAGGTGCGCGACTTCATGACGGGCGATGCTTTGAATACGGGCGGCTTTGAGGCGGCCACAGCGGCATTCAATCGCAGCAGGGGTGAACCGCAATACGGTGGCGTAAGCAAAGCGGGCAAGTCGAAAGACAGAGTGGACCCGCTCCGGGCTCTGTCCGAAATGAATTACGGCAGTCGCCACGTGGGTCATTATGATGAGGAGACCGGATGTAACTTCGAGACAGAGTGCAAGTGGACGTGGCATACGAATATAGACCACGGATTCGTGAGGAAGCAGGCCAGTTCCGGGCAGAATGATCTAGGACCGAAAATGGACGCCAGTGATAATAAAAAAGGTAGGATCTGTTATATTTCTCTATTCCATAGATCTGGTTACTATGTCGAACAAATGACGGCTTCTTAGCTCCCTTAGCATAAAATAGAACTGTTTAAATAAACCATGGTTAGTACGACATTATTTTTATAATTATGTCATAAATACAAGAAATTGTTGTACGATAAGAACACCAATATGGACGATGGATAATTTTAGTGGGGCTCCACAAGGTAGTGTGCTTGGGCCTTTGTTGTTTCTTTTCTACATAAATAACATAACAAATTTATTCGAGGATATGCTGAGGTTCAAATTAGTTTATTTGCAGATGATAGCGTTAATATTTGTAAAAAGTGAAAAAATTGTTAAAAGCGAAAATGCTGCTTTAAACCGAATAGACACATATTAAAAAAATGAATAAAATAAAATTGAATATTAAGAAAATGAAAGCAATGATTTTGGAACAAAACATAAATTTCCAAGATATTTCTTTAAGAATTGAGAATATTGCAATTGATTTAGCGAAAGAAATTAAATATTTGGGTGTTATTATTAACTGTCAACTTACATTAAATTGTTGTTTTGATTACTTGCAAAAGAAATTTTCTAAAAAACTTTGGTAGATTTGCCACAATTTTGTTAATAAAAGCCAAAATTATGGTTTTTCAGACTATTTGCAAACCACATTTTGAATATTGTCCTATTATCTTGTATGTATATATCTTCATTTAAAAGAAAATTGTTAGCGCATTATAATAACATGATATCTTAAAAAATTGATTTTTTTTTCATAAACGTATATTAGGTGCAACATATTTGATAATAAACATTAACCTGCAACTATTATTTTTATTAAACAACGAATTTGAATAGAAAATATAAGTTTTTATTAATATTATGTATTTTTTAATTAATTAGGTATACAAGAGTACTTCATTTCACTACATTAGTATAACTTTGCAAAATACATTTTAAACATATATATAACGCTCATTTACCAGATTAAGTAATAATTCCATGGAGGAATCGCAGCTACGCTATTTACGCTTTTAACTTAATTACCATTCCAATTAAGTAATTAAAGGACTGCAAATTTCCTTGCGGTTTTATGCTATACTAATTTAATCGGTTTTATTTTCTAAATGGTTTTATTTTGTAAATGTATTCATGATAGTTCCTTAAAACACTTGTGAGAACATGTATAGACGTTATTTTGCAATTGGACTATTCAAATTAAAAACTAAAAAGTTGATAAAAGCAATTATGGTACATTTTCACATTTTGACCATGTAAATTTGTATACCTAAGTTTATTAAGGTTAAGAAACATATATGTAATGAATTCAATTATTATAAAGTACCCAAGGAAGCCAACAAATACGTACATATATACCTATACTACATTTCTTTGGGCTTTTCTGAGAACATGTATACCAAAGCTTAAAATGAAATTTGTATTAAATTCCTGGAAACATTCCGTAAAACCTGGGATAAGAATTTTAACTTATAATTATCTTGATATAAGTAAAGTACATTCGAATTTGATAATTAATAATATATAATATAAACTTCGAAATTTCGAACAGTAAAAATTCCAAAAATATTAATATTTCACAATGAGATTCCAAAATTTTAACTATAGTCAATAGTACCTTGATGATTATGCATTTTCATAGTAAATAATTCTGCTATTCTTATAATCCATTTCCTAGTTAAAGAGTCCGCAATCCTAAAGATTGGTTGGAAACAGCACGCCATGCCGATCTATCCTGAGCTAATCCCTTCATCTCCCTATAGCTATTCATCTCAACGTCTTCAACTATCTGACTCACATACTCCAATCTAGGCCTACCTACCCCTCTCTTTCCCTCCACTCTACCTTCTATGATCAATTGCATAATCCCCCCATGCCTAAGAATATGCCCTACTAATCTGTCTCTCCTACGCTGTAACACTCTCCAAATACTTCTCTTCTCCCCTACTAACTCTAGTACAGCTTCATTTGTTACTTTATCTTCCCAACCAATCCTCATCATCCTCCTATAACACCACATTTCGAATGCTTGTAATCTACGTTTCTCTTCCTTTCCTATAGTCCACGCCTCACACCCGTACAGTGCTACACTCCAAACATATACCTTCAGTAATCTTTTTCTAATACCCAAGTCAATATTTGATCTTAAAATCTGTTCTTTTTCTACGAATGCCTTCCTACCCTGTGCTATCCTACACTTTATATCTACCTTGCTTCGATTATCTTTTGTGATTCTACTGCCTAAATAACAAAAATCTGACACTTCTTCGATTCTATTATCTCCTATTGAGATCCTCATTTTTCTACTGCATTCCTTTTTGTCACACCTCATCACTTTAGTTTTACCTATATTTATTTTCATGTTAAAATCCCTAGTCAATACTGCCTGCATACCATTCAATACCCTTTCTAAATTCTTTTCGCTTTCTTCCAATATAGCTATATCGTCGGCGAATCTCAGCATATATATTTTCTCTCCCTGTACATTCACACCTACACTATACTCTTCTTTTACTTTGTTTATTGCATCTTCTATATATAGATTAAATAATAACGGTGAGAGTGTACATCCCTGCCGAACTCATTTTTTATAAATATAGATTTTCGAACATTTTTTATTTTATTTTCGATTTTATTGCATATAAGGAGTTATGATTATAAAATTAAATATCACTGCTGATTTCGAAGAATAAAGTGGTACTTATACACTTTTGTATTCCAATTTGCTTTGTTATGTGGCAATTGAAGAATTAACTGGTCTCGCAGTATTCAAATTTTTACAACATAGAATTTTGTCGTATTCTAACTGAATAGAATCTCTGAAGCGAACATCCTTCTCCTATAGAATGAATCAACTTACAATTTGTGTCTTTTTTTCAGGATAATTGTTACGACATACTGCAATTTAACTGATTTCATATTCTAAAATACGATATTAATTTTGTTTATATATTGTATTATATAAACTACATAATTTATAATATTATGTACGTAAGTTAAAAAGGATTCACAATAAATACACGTTCGTAGTTCTTCAAAACGATTTGTCGTAAATTTATTCATTGAACGTTTAAATTGACATATGAAGTGAAACTGTTATTTTTTAAGGCTCAGTTGGACATACTGCTTTCTATATATCATATATTACACGATGGTGTCGTTAGAATAGACTAATGGTAGTCGGGATATCTGCAGGAATTTCATTATCTGATGTGCATGGGTGGTAGTAATTATATAAACGCGCAATTTGGTGGGAAATTGTAAAATTTCCGCGACCTCGTATCAGTAATTTATCGTATTCAGTAGGCATGGTGGTGTTGACACTTTCCTGGAGATTCAATTTGAATCGGATGGATAGAGTCCTCCAGAGGTGCAGGCAAAGAGAGTGCGGGTTGCGAGAGTGCGTACCCTCTACATTTTCTTACCACAATATCGATTTTTTTTTAAGTGAAACTTCTATAGGCGCGGTAGGGCAAATTGGCCTGAACATCACGAAAAGTGAAACGCGCAACGCGCATGCGCCGCGTGTACTGTGTGTATACGTAGCATAAGGCAACCAGTAGACGCTTGCGTATTTTATTATATATTACACAAACACAGCTTAATCTTTTAGCTAACAATTTCCATTGTGTGAAAAGTGAAATGGTGAAAAAGACAAGTACAGACAGAGTGCGAACCTTTAGAGAGCGGAAGAAAGCGAATAAACCGCCAAGAAAAGTGCCAACAAGTACCTTGGAAAGAAGTAGAGAGTATCGAGCCAAGCAAAGGGCGTTAAAGAAACACGGTGGACAACATAACCTTCAACGGCCTCAAATACACTGGATGAATCGATACCGTCGTTAAGTGAGGACACAGTGAGTGGTATAGAGAATTTGAATGCCACTGATTCAGGCGTGCCGTCTACACGTGAAGATACATGCGGTGTGAGAGATCAACGAAATGAATCTGGTACAGCTGAGCCATCGACATATAGAAATGCACCCACTAGTGCATCATACACAAAATTTACATTCTTTCAACCTGCTCATCGCGAATTTGATAAACAATTTTTCAATAACCCGCTAGGTATACAGTGTGTTCCATATGTGATCGAATATGGTTTAAGAACGATGTGAAACCTTTCATGCCGAAATGCTCTCACTCGGAATACCATTCCAATGTTATCGAAGTCAAATAGTTTTGTCTACCCAGAATTACCTGGTCATCTACCAAAATTAATGTTCCAATATCTGTGAATACGATGGTGAATCATTTGTCAAGAGACATTGATGATAATCATTGTATTAATGTCCACGTAAACAGAAGAAAAATACACAGATCGAGTTATTTAATTGGTTTGGTGAGAAAAAGAACTATAAAAATATGGCTACAATATTTAATCCAAACTCCTCTGTATAGACTGTACGAAATTACAGTTAATAATGCTTTCTTTGATGATCAGAGTGTCAATCAAAATTAATCAAAATCAAAATCAAATCGTTAACAAATGAAAAAAAAAACAATGCATAAAATCAATTTTTCCTAGGAGCTAAGAAGTTTCACTTCTACCGCGCTTCTTCACTTTTTTTTTTTATAAATAAGCGAGAGTGTATTTACTATGTATATTATCTTGCGGACAGCTAATGTTTTGTATATTTTTTCTATTCAAATGCAAATACTAGAAAACGCTTACTATAAAAGGCGTACGTTTTAATTTCTCCCAAAACCATGTAATATCTTAGTCTGAACTTTCATGGATCGCACCAATTCAAAGCTTCATATTCTGTTGACACATTATAATTGAATTATACCACTTAGACAGCTTATCTGTGCGCAGTGGCGAAGACGATAGACCCTGTAGCTAATTTAGATGGTTAAATGTCGATTTCTATGAAACGTATAATATTAGTTTCCAGGATATTTGGTTTGCTTCTAGGAATTACTTTGAGCTTGCAAACTTATTAAATTGCCACTTTTCTCATTATAGGCACTTCGTATCGTAACCCTCAGGGCAAATTGACGAATGTGAAGTAGAAGATTGAAAGATTTGCGTTTGGTAAACATGCAATAAAATTGTCTAAAATTGATGAAACAAAAACAATCGTAGTTGATTTTTGCAGAATTTAGTTGTAATAGACATATGTAATAGATATATTGCAGATAATTCGAACTCCACCCACTTATTGAACAAAAATACGAAAAAAATTGAACTAAATTTTCTTCACATACCCTCCCACAGTCTCTCATTTTTCCTTCAATAAATAACACATCTTTTTGCGGAACTGAAAGAAGAAAGAAGAACTGTACAAGAAATTATGCAGCAAGAAAAACGTTACAATTTATAACACAACGTAAAACTAGCAATTGATTTAGGTAATATAAACATAGCCTATATTATTTGTAATAAAATAAAATACAAAATTGATATATAATAGTATTTTTTGTTGACATAAATATTTTGATATAATTTAATGCATTTAACTTCTTTGGGATTAAGTATGGCGAAATAATAGTTTTGCCACTATTGATACTGACCTCTTACTCTTCTAATAAACTTCGTAACTCTCAGCTTTTAATGAAACACCCTTGATTTTCCTTAAGGATACTCATTAAACGTCCAGTTAACTGTCATTTAGCTCTTGCTTTATGTCTTAAAACACTCGCTTCTAGTAAATTTTGTTGATATATATATATAATGTTATGTACAAGGTATTTTAACAGAACGTTGTAACTTTTAGAAGTTTTGAAGGATGAACAGTTAAATTTCGTATAACTTCTACAAGCACAATACATAAGAATAAATTGTATTAGGCATATATATGTGATATATATTCAACTTTTTTTGTTATGCTTAATTTTTTATATGTCAAAAAGAAATAAAGTAGATTAATATCATTAATTTTGCCTTTTAATTGTTAATATAAAGATGGAAATGTTTAAAGTTGATTTGACAATTTGACATTCGTTCTAGATGTGATGGATGAGTTAGCGAAAGACGATTAATTGTAATTTGGTAAAACAGTAACAGTATATTTAACGAAATATTGACCCTGATGAATACGGCCTTTATACCACAAAATATTTTCTAAAATTGGGATATAATTTCAACAAGATTTAGTTTTATATTTGCCAAAATATCCTAATAGAATTAATCCCTTCAAGAAAAAAAATGGAAGGCCTTAATACGACAAAAAATAGATATATTTTTTCCCAGTGATATCTTTTTTCCACTATATTTTACCAAAGAAACAGTTTCTCGTTTCAAAAATAATCTGACATTAATCTGCTGCAAATGAAGGGTTTCGCATAAAATCGATGGAACACGACATGAGCACAAAATGCGTGTTTGTTCTTCGTGATGTTTTCTATTATTTCTACTTTCTTTGATATACGCTTGACGCGTAGATTGAGCGGATCAATAACTTGATTAATTATCCGTGGAGAGAATGCTCGCGTAAAATACTGCTTCCAATTCGCTGATTTTAGTTTGGGTCTTATATTCTTTTTGATTCAAATGGATGGAGATCGAATTTATCATCTCTCATTTGCGATATTTCAATTTGTTCAGTGTTATACTTCGCTTCTAAACTGGTTTATCATTTTATCGTTAAATATTTATTTTAACATGCCAACAAATCGTTAGCCATCATATATACGAAACTATTTAAAAATTTAGGCACGTGAATTTCGTGAATTTGGAAATCGAATACAAACACGCTCCTTTCTGAAAAAAGAATCCAATCAAATATTTACTTCCATTGGTTCATTTACTTCCATTTATAGTATTTAATGATCAATGCAAAAGCAATGGGGATTAAAATTGCTTCATTGATTGTTGTGGTGGCTCAAGAGATTTCAATTGGACTATGATATTGTATTGTGATTGATTATCTTCTATCAATGGTTCAATTCAATTTGGACATGACACTTCTATGAATGTTACGTGATATATATGATCGAACAATAAGAATAACATGTCTTTTGCATGCATGAGAATTTGAATGGATTTTTGAAGGTTGCAGAACAAAAATTGTAATAATTGCGTTTCCAGAATTAAATAGGAATATAATGTGAGATTTGGTGGACATTTTTATAAAAATAATATATTTGTTTATTCATAATGATGCAATTTTTTAAAATAGAACACTTTAATTTTGAGCTACACTTTCTATTTTATCTAAAACCTAGAATACATCATGAAATACACACGTAATATACCTGTAAATTTTCTTACCAGCAAATATTGCGTACAGGATTCTTTGAGGAAATCCCTCTTCATTAAATTGGCAAAGTTTCCGTGCTGGTATTTGAACTGTTTGATATATCAAAAGGCACTTCTTCAGCGCAATCTCAACATTCGGGTATATATCAGTTTATATTATTTTTTCGCAAACTCTTACCATGAAATTTACCCTTTGCACATGTATTGCCTTCTGGACGCATAAATACGTTATTTCTTCTATTGAATTTAATCAATCCGATTCTTGTACCATCAGCACTGTCGAGGCTTACAGTCTTTGTAAAGAAATTCTATACCCACCGCCAATAGCAATATTTCATTGGAATTTTGTACAACTGCCCATAAATTCCATAATATAAAGTCTTTGAAAAATGTGATTTATTAAATACTAATCGGAAATTTAGCTTGAGTGGTTTAATAGTTCTGTATAATATTAGCAAACTGCTTCAGATATCATTAAATTTATGTATTTCTTTGAATGTTCAAATATATTTGATTATTCATCAAATTTTCTGATTTTCATTTACACCACAGTTGACTTGAAAGAGAATGGTTTTTTTTTTCGACTATTTATATACCAGTAAATGCAAAAAATCTGATCACAGCAATTCTTGAAGTATTATATAAGGAGTATCTTGAAGATTTATATAAAGGTAGGCAGGACATGGAGGAGTTAGAAAGTGTGGAACAGATAGATGAGGATGACTTAGGTCCTAGCATACTTAGGTCAGAGTTTCATAGAGCATTAAATGATTTACGGAATAACAAAGCAGCGGGGATTGATATGATACCAGCCGAATTAATAAAACACGCAGGGGAAAAAATGCAGGAGCGATTATACAGGTTAGTTTGTAAAATATATGAGAAGGGAGAAGTACCACAGGATTTTCAGCGTAGTAGAATAGTAACAATGCCGAAGAAAATAGGAGCTAATTTGTGTGAGAACTATAGGACCATTAGTCTACTATCACATGCATCGAAGATATTGTTAAAGATTATTTATAGGAGATTAGAAAATAAAGTAGAGGAAAGGCTAGGAGAAGATCAGTTTGGTTTTAGGAAAAACAGAGGGACGAGGGAGGCGATTCTAGCACTAAGAACGGTAGTAGAAAAAAGAAAGAGGGTAGGAAAGGTAACTTGCATAGCTTTTGTAGACTTAGAAAAGGCAGTTGATAATGTAGATTGGGACATAATGTTTAGAATTTTAAAAGAAACGGGTATAGATTATAAGGATAGGAGAATAATTTTTAATTTATATAAACACCAAACTGCCTTAGTTAGAATTGAGGGGGAAGAAGAGGTAGCAAAAATAGGGAAGGGAGTTCGGCAGGGATGTACACTTTCACCGTTATTATTTAATCTATATATAGAAGATGCAATAAACAAAGTAAAAGAAGACTATAGTGTAGGTGTGAATGTACAGGGAGAGAAAATATATATGTTGAGATTCGCCGACGATATAGCTATATTGGAAGAAAGCGAAAAGAATTTAGAAAGGGTATTGAATGGTATGCAGGCAGTATTGACTATGGATTTTAACATGGAAATAAATATAGGTAAAACTAAAGTGATGAGGTGTGACAAAAAGGAATGCAGTAGAAAAATGAGGATCTCAATAGGAGATAATAGAATCGAAGAAGTGTCAGATTTTTGTTATTTAGGCAGTAGAATCACAAAAGATAATCGAAGCAAGGTAGATATAAAGTGTAGGATAGCACAGGGTAGGAAGGCATTCGTAGAAAAAGAACAGATTTTAAGATCAAATATTGACTTGGGTATTAGAAAAAGATTACTGAAGGTATATGTTTGGAGTGTAGCACTGTACGGGTGTGAGGCGTGGACTATAGGAAAGGAAGAGAAGCGTAGATTACAAGCATTCGAAATGTGGTGTTATAGGAGGATGATGAGGATTGGTTGGGAAGATAAAGTAACAAATGAAGCTGTACTAGAGTTAGTAGGGGAGAAGAGAAGTATCTGGAGAGTGTTACAGCGTAGGAGAGACAGATTAGTAGGGCATATTCTTAGGCATGGGGGGATTATGCAATTGATCATAGAAGGTAGAGTGGAGGGAAAGAGAGGGGTAGGTAGGCCTAGATTGGAGTATGTGAGTCAGATAGTTGAAGACGTTGAGATGAATAGCTATAGGGAGATGAAGGGATTAGCTCAGGATAGATCGGCATGGCGTGCTGTTTCCAACCAATCTTTAGGATTGCGGACTCTTTAACTAACTAAAGATATTAAATAAAAGAAAAGATATAAAAGGATTTTTTTATTAAAAAAAAATGATTCGTAGGTATATGAACTAAATTGAAACTTTAAATGTGTATGGATGGAATTGTATTGTAGAGAATTCCTGTAATTCAACTCGGTCAGTTAATTTGACCTTTTCCAGAACAAATTGATTGATCTCTATTGTTGATGTGTATATGCGAAAACATATAAGCTATTTTACGGATTTACTGAATATTTACATGCATTCATTACTAGAGTTATGCCAAAAATAAAATATATATAAAATAAATAAAAATTATACTTGTTTGAAGAATTATACAAACATAAGCCAATTGTCATTTTATCAATCTTAGACTAATATATCGATTTAAAAAATCATCGTTATATAAATTGACCACGTCAAATCTAGATATTGTCAGTTTTGCTGAGGCCTTCGAAAGTGATTTTAATAAGTTGAGTGGTATATTACAATATTGGAACATATAAAGAAATTATAACTAATCAATAACCATATTTTAAATATTAATGGCACCCTTGTGTCTGTTTAGAAAAGTAAAACCTTAAGTATAAAAGTATACTTCTGAGACTGGATATGAAAAGCTTCATAACCCAAGCAATAAGTAGATTCAATATTATGGGTGGTTCCCTATCAAAGTATTAAAACGGGACAAAATAAAAAAACATGCGTGCGGTAGAAGTAAAACTTCTTAGCTCCCAGGAAAAGTTGATTGTATGCATTACTTTTTTTCCATTTGTTAATGATTTGATTTTGATTTTGATTGATTTTGATTGACACTCTAATCATCAAAGAAAGCATTATTAACTGTAATGTCGTACAGTCTATAAAGAGGAGTTTGGATTAAATATTGTAGCCATATTTTTATAGTTCCGTTTCTCACCAAACCAATTAAATAACTCGATATGTGTATTTTTCTTCTTTTTATGTAGACATTAATACAATGATCATCATCAATGTCTCTTGGCAAATGATTCACCATCGTATTCAGAAATATTGGAACATTAATAATTTGCCCATAAATCCCATGTTGACCATGTACATGTCGTAAACGTCGAATTTGCATAAAAGGAATTCTGGGTGAAATTAACCTCTTTGACACTAAATCTAATTTTGGTAGATGACCAGGTAATTCTGGGTAGACAAAACCATTTGACTTCGATAACATTGGAATGGTATTCCGAGTGAGAGCATTTCGGCATGAATTGCACATCTTCAATGATAATGGCTGGAAACGCAGTATGTAAAAGTTGCTCATGCTTAGGATCAACAAGTTTCACAGCGTTCTTAAACCATATTCGATCACATATGGAACACACTGTACCTAGCGGATTATTGAAAAATTGTTTATCAAATTCGCGATGAGCAGGTTGAAAGAATGTAAATTTTGTGTATGGTGCACTAATGGGTGCATTTCTATGTGTCGATGGCTCAGCTGTATCAGATTCATTTCGTTGATCTCTCACACCGCGTGTTGTATCTTCATGCGTAGACGGCACGCCTGAATCAGTGGCATTCAAATTCTCTATACCACTCACTGTGTCCTCACTTAACGACGGTATCGATTCATCCAGTGTATTCGAGGTCGTTGGAAGGTTATGTTATCCACCGTGTTTCTTTAACGTCCTTTGCCTGGCTCGATACTCTCTACTTCTTTCCAAGGTACTTGTTGGCACTTTTCTTGGCGGTTTATTCGCTTTCTTCCGTTCTCTAAAGGTTCGCACTCTGTCTGTACTTGTCTTTTTCTCCATTTCACTTTTCACACAATGGAAATTGTTAGCTAAAAGATTAGGTAAGCTGTGTTTGTGTAATATATAATAAAATACGCAAGCGTCTACTGGTTGCCTTATGCCACGTATACACACAGTACACGCGGCGCATGCGCGTAGCGTGTTTCACTTTTCGTGACGTTCGGGCCAATTTGCCCTACCGCGCCTATAGAAGTTTCACTTCAAAAAGTTACACCGAAAAAGGAGGAGCAAATCCAAAAGGTTGACAAACATTGAAATATATTAATATTGTACTTTCATATAAACATCTCTAGCTAATATAACCTGACCTATTTTAAATTATACATACCATTTGTTATATTTTGTTTAATTTACTCTATACTTTTTCATTTTAGCTAATTTTATACATAAAATATATATGTAGACTTTAGTTAAGGAATGCTGCTGATCTAAACTTTTTAAAGAGTATTCATAATTATATAAACTTGTAGGAAAGTATATCAAGAAACTTTACAGCGCATATTTACATTACAATTAAATTCTAATTATTAAACCACGCAAAATTCATAGGAGTTATAAATTACTTATGTATACACTTATCGATTACATATCTGCAAAGGATAACAAGTTTTGTTTGTAATTTTCTCAAATTTCCATTAGAACGTTTTAGAAAACACAAGGCGCAATTCGTGGTATAAAATACAGTTTCATTTTCGTGAAAAGGCAAGTTAATTTGGATTATATTTTGTCTTTTTTTGTAAAATTCCGAATATATATAATTTTTGTGTAATTAAGTAAACGTTTCCGAAGCATTTTTATATTCGATGATCGATGATGAATTAGCGATATCGCTATAAAGACCAGGGCAATAAATTTGCTAATATATTAGAAAATGTTTGAATGAAATCTCCAAGATTAATTAGAATATTGCACATAATCCTGTCTTAGTTCCCCAAGGAACGTATATATATGGCTGGCTGTGTATTCTCGCGAAACGATTATGTGACAACCATTTCGTGAATTAATTTGTTTGCCGGTAGAGACAAGAAAGATGGTACAGCTAGAGGTGAGCGAATCTCCACAAACAAACACCGAACATGACATAACGCTCCTTCTATGAAAGTTGGCGCATGACTTTAAAATATACGACAGAATAATATGACTTTGGAATAGGCCAGTTTCAATCAATCGCTTGTCAACTAATCCGCACTCTATTCTCTTATCTTCACCTTTTAATCATTTTTAACCTTCACATCTCTATTTAAACTAATACAAAACATTTTCGAATCGTTCAGAAATTTTTAAGAAGATTATTAAATCGCTATTAAAGAAAAATATTAAATTATGAAAACCATTTTTGTGACTTCTTAGATTCGTTTCTAAACAAAAGTTGAATTTTCTGCACACTCAACTCAAACTCAACTTGATTCGATACATTAAGACAAAACTGTGCTAGATTTGATGTTTTATGTAGAAAATCATATCGAATAAAATATTTATTTACATACTCTATCTAAGAAATGCACATCTTTTTAATAAATACATGAAAAGGACGATTTGTGTGTAGTACAATATTCTAGGTGATTACGTGCTCTTACGTGTGTTCTGTGGCTTTTCCATGATTTATTGGTATACAGTAGCAGAACAGCTGAGAAGAACACAGGAACGTCTGATATGAGAATCTCAACAGTGTAAGTTAATGTGATTCTTTTGGGAAAATAACATAAGTTTACTTTCGGAGAATAATGGTTGTGGTACAACAAACGCAAAAAAAATATTTCAACCAATCTTTTTCACTGCAAACCTCTTGTTATTTATATATATAACTCACTTAAGATGAATCCAGCTTCTTCGATTTACTCAATAAATCTTTCTTTGTGCATTTATTGTAACAGGACTCGTTTGTTAACTATATTTAGCGGATTACTTATATCCATTTACAAGATTGTAAGTTTTTTTGTATTATTCATTCACATTTTAAATATTTTTTTAAAGACCTATCGATAAAGCGTTTCTTTAAAGTTATACTCTAAAACTCTATTTTGTATTTTGTACATAGTGTACCCAAAGGACAATTATACCCGTATATTTGTGGCCTTACTTATGCAGGCCGCAGGGCCGCGGGCCCCTCATGAACATTGAGCGCATCACCGTAAATATATAATTGTATTGCGATATTTTATCTCGGCATTCTTTTTCCAAAAAGATAAAGCTAAATATATTTAAGAACTTTTCTCTAAACGAGCAATATCTGAAGTTAAAACTGAAACTTCTAGTAGTACAAAATTTATAGACATACTCTCTGAATACTCGCAAATGGTTTCTCTTCAAAACGACCTAATTTGCGACGAAAAAGTGAGTTTATTAATATATAATTACATCATCAATCCGCCTTTTCGTATAATCGCTGCTAAAGTTGCAGGAAACATTTTCCGATGAGAATTGAGACAGAATGATTCATTTCCTGGTACAACTTCCGTTCAGCCTTATTGATATTTTTACTCTTAATTAATAACGAACACGATAATCATCGATAAAATAAAAATGATAGAAGCAAGAAGGAAAATTAAAATTGGAAAAACAGAAGCAGGACAGAAAAAATATAAGGAACTAAGGAACTTAATTAATAGGAAATGCAAGCTAGCGAAAGAAGAGTGGATAAAAGGAAATTGTGAGGATATTGAGGAGGATATGAGAAGAGGTAAAGTAGATTTGGGCTACAGGAAAATTAAGTCACATTTTTCTAAAGTAAAACCAAAGGGTAACATTATATGTGATAAGCAGGGTAAGGAACTCACAGAAAATAAGGAAAAAGCTAGAAGATGGAAGGAGTATCTTGAAGATTTATATAAAGGTAGGCAGGACATGGAGGAGCTAGAAAATGTGGAACAGATAGATGAGGATGACTTAGGTCCTAGCATACTTAGGTCAGAGTTTCATAGAGCATTAAAAGATTTACAGAATAACAAAGCAGCGGGGATTGATATGATACCAGCCGAATTAATAAAACACGCAGGGGAAAAAATGAAGGAGCGATTATACAGGTTAGTTTGTAAAATATATGAGAAGGGAGAAGTACCACAGGATTTTCAGCGTAGTAGAATAGTAACAATGCCGAAGAAAATAGGAGCTAATTTGTGTGAGAACTATAGGACCATTAGTCTACTATCACATGCATCGAAGATATTGTTAAAGATTATTTATAGGAGATTAGAAAATAAAGTAGAGGAAAGGCTAGGAGAAGATCAGTTTGGTTTTAGGAAAAACAGAGGGACGAGGGAGGCGATTCTAGCACTAAGAACGGTAGTAGAAAAAAGAAAGAGGGTAGGAAAGGTAACTTGCATAGCTTTTGTAGATTTAGAAAAGGCATTTGATAATGTAGATTGGGACATAATGTTTAGAATTTTAAAAGAAACGGGTATAGATTATAAGGATAGGAGAATAATTTTTAATTTATATAAACACCAAACTGCCTTAGTTAGAATTGAGGGGGAAGAAGAGGTAGCAAAAATAGGGAAGGAAGTTCGGCAGGGATGTACACTTTCACCGTTATTATTTAATCTATATATAGAAGATGCAATAAACAAAGTAAAAGAAGAGTATAGTGTAGGTGTGAATGTACAGGGAGAGAAAATATATATGTTGAGATTCGCCGACGATATAGCTATATTGGAAGAAAGCGAAAAGAATTTAGAAAGGGTATTGAATGGTATGCAGGCAGTATTGACTAGGGATTTTAACATGAAAATAAATATAGGTAAAACTAAAGTGATGAGGTGTGACAAAAAGGAATGCAATAGAAAAATGAGGATCACAATAGGAGATAATAGAATCGAAGAAGTGTCAGATTTTTGTTATTTAGGCAGTAGAATCACAAAAGATAATCGAAGCAAGGTAGATATAAAGTGTAGGATAGCACAGGGTAGGAAGGCATTCGTAGAAAAGGAACAGATTTTAAGATCAAATATTGACTTGGGTATTAGAAAAAGATTACTGAAGGTATATGTTTGGAGTGTAGCACTGTACGGGTGTGAGGCGTGGACTATAGGAAAGGAAGAGAAGCGTAGATTACAAGCATTCGAAATGTGGTGTTATAGGAGGATGATGAGGATTGGTTGGGAAGATAAAGTAACAAATGAAGCTGTACTAGAGTTAGTAGGGGAGAAGAGAAGTATTTGGAGAGTGTTACAGCGTAGGAGAGACAGATTAGTAGGGCATATCCTTAGGCATGGGGGGATTATGCAATTTATCATAGAAGGTAGAGTGGAGGGAAAGAGAGCGGTAGGTAGGCCTAAATTGGAGTATGTGAGTCAGATAGTTGAAGACGTTGAGATGAATAGCTATAGGGAGATGAAGGGATTAGCTCAGGATAGATCGGCATGGCGTGCTGTTTCCAACCAATCTTTAGGATTGCGGACTCTTTAACTAAAATAAGAATTTATATCCAGTGGTGAATATATTAATGAAGTACAAATAGCGCAGAATAAATATTGGCAATAGGTAAATTTATTCGTGAGCAATTCATCAAATAGTAAATTAAAAATAACACACATGAAATTATTTTGTTAGAGAATTTACTAAATATATGCTTTTGATCACCAGTGCGTTATTATTTTGAAGCGTGGATATTAATTGAAAATTTATCGGAATTATTTTATAACTATTGCACATATTGTCCAATATGGAAAGGATCTACGACTCACTGACCTAAAACCATTCGATAAATAATATATCTGATATTATGTGTAATATTGCAAATCCTTTAAATTATTATATATTTTTATATTCATTACTGCACGATGAATTTTATCCACCCTTACAGTTATTTTTGTTGTAAATCCTTTCATATATAATATAGTATTTAATTTATTTATATATTTAAAATTCCCTTGGTAATTATGGCATGAATTCATGCATAACGTTTAGAGATAGTCGACAAATTGATAAACTTAAATTATTTTTATTACCAACAATTTTAGGGCTACAGTTTGTACATACATACCGATATGCAAATTGTAATAATTAAAATATTTGTTTGCGCGTAAGCAAAATAAATCTTTCGTGGACATCCCCTTTGAGAGAAATGTTATTCTAAAATTCGTTGCGTTAACTACATCATTTAATTAATTAATGATTTAATAATTTAATGCGTATATAAACAAATAGGAATTTAAACATCGAATATTTAAAAAAATTGACATTGTTCCACGATTCTGTTTAGGGCAATCTACGACATTGATACTCATAAATAAATAAATCTGAATTATTAGTTTGTTTAGGATTTTGGAAGTAATTCAAAATTATTTTTAATAGACAACATCTCTCGATAGGTCTTTACTATAGTTCTCTACTGGATTCTTCTATAATTCCATTAAAATAGAACTTTTTCTTCTCATAGGATAAGTCATAGTTTATTGAAAATGTTTTGATAACCCTGCGCGTTTAAATCATTAATATTTTGAACAATCTTATTCGGCATTTCATTTATATACGAGTAATGTACATTGTTAATCAATTATAATATATACATAATTGTATTTCAAGGGTCATAATCCTGAAATTAACTTTGTAATCGTATTTTCTGCATCATTATTCAACCTTAATCTTATACAGGCCAAGTGGATATTAATTATTAATCGTGAGGTACAGCAATTTATATCAGTTATGTTCTGCAAATTTAAACCTATATATAAACATAAAAATTAAATCCTTTGGTGAAATAAAAAAAAGTTCATGATCTAGATTGAAAACTAACTTTTTCACTATTTTGTTTTGAAAATATTTTTAGTTCCAATGGTTGATGTTTTGAGTAACCTAAAAGTAGCTACTTGTAGTTCTAGAAGTGTGATATTTATTTATATGGCTTACTTATAGACTTAATTTGGAAGAAAAATAATGAGAAAATAATATATTTTTAAATAAATATCACCGTGCAAATCTTTGCCATTTTTGCACCATCTGCGAAATAATCTAACCATATTATGATGGACTAACTTGCTAAGTGAAAACCGCAAAACCGCACGGAAATTGCGGAAACGTATTATGCGGTACGAAAGCAATCTTGCGAATTTCCCGGAGCTCATCCACATAAAATCACAAATAGCTTGCACATTCAACAAGAAATATCGTGCATATCCATCGAAAATGTTTAAAAAATAATAATTCAATTTTCTGTTTTATGACTAAATTAAAACTAGATAAATATGCGCGAATGAAAAGGTTTATTGTCCATTTTACAATTCTTCAGCACGCTTTTTTAACAATCATACGATATTATAAGTGTATATTAAAAACACAGCGAACAACAAGAATAAAAACGCCGTGCCACAATTTTATTATGCTGAAATTTATTTCGAAGTGGTAGATAAATATTGTCACGCATCCAATAAATTTAGGGCTTTTGTTGGTCCTGAATTATATTGATAAGGTGAAGCTTCAAGCTTGTGCTTAAGATGGAAGTCCGAGAATAATGTACGTTAAATTTACTCGTATTTGCTCAACGCAGTTTGTTTTGACTGATTAAAATAATGGTTTGCAAAAATAGTCTAATGAGTTCTTACAATAATAAATCAAATTATAGATTTACTTCTTGCGGCTATTATTACAATTTTTTCTATACCTCGTAGGTTATAATTTCGGGATATTTTTTTATGGTATGAACATAAAAAATATTGTAAGTTATATATACTGGTTTTAATATACAAAAGCTTGCACAATTCACGCGAGGTATTTTAAATATTATTTAAATTATTTATTAACAAAAAATAGCCTAAATTTTAAAGCGTAAAGTAAAAACACCTGTCTATTTAAAATTGTTAATTTATTTACAAGTAAATATTACTTATTTACTCGATTTGAATAACTTGAATGTGTATATTAGTAATTTCAAAGTTTTAATCATTCTTTGCGTAATCTTTTGATATAAGTGTAAGTAACAAAACTTCCTTTCAAGAATGCTACAAGGAAACGATGGTTAATTTCAGGATAATTTGAGTATATACATTCGCATCCTACGCACTTCCGGTTTTCCAATAATTACACACCTTTAACCAATTAAAATATCCTAATTGGATGATCGCATGTATTTTTTTGACCACATGATCCATGGTAATATTTTTAGAATAATTATATTACTCCGTAATTGTGAATATTAAATTACCTTTGATTAATTATTAATAATAGATTATTTCATAATATATTATATAACGAAATGTGATTATTTTCCTTGATTATATATACATTAATTATATCAATATCACCAATTTTTCCTGAGACAACTGCTTCATCTTTCCTTCATGTCTGAGGATAGGAATTCTACTTCCGCTAACGCAGTTTTTCTTCTAATCTTAGCCATATCTTCGGCCAATATAATCATATCTATTTCTCCTACCTACATTTTCACGCCAACACATTCACTCCGTTTCCTATGTTTGTTCTTTCTTCTTCCCCCTAAACTCTAACTAATACGGTTTATGCCCATAAATGAACACTAATTTTCTTATTTTTATAATATATCAAAATTTTAAGCATAATGTCCCAATCAACATTCGATTGTATGGATCATAAACTTGTATGGTATTTTTCACTTTTCTCATGTGATGTTTCGATGATTAGTTAGTTAAAGAGTCCGCAATCCTAAAGATTTGTTGGAAACAGCACGCCATGCCGATCTATCCTGAGCTAATCCCTTCATCTCCCTATAGCTATTCATCTCAACGTCTTCAACTATCTGACTCACATACTCCAATCTAGGCCTACCTACCCCTCTCTTTCCCTCCACTCTACCTTCTATGATCAATTGCATAATCCCCCCATGCCTAAGAATATGCCCTACTAATCTGTCTCTCCTACGCTGTAACACTCTCCAAATACTTCTCTTCTCCCCTACTAACTCTAGTACAGCTTCATCTGTTACTTTATCTTCCCAACCAATCCTCATCATCCTCCTATAACACCACATTTCGAATGCTTGTAATCTACGCTTCTCTTCCTTTCCTATAGTCCACGCCTCACACCCGTACAGTGCTACACTCCAAACATATACCTTCAGTAATCTTTTTCTAATACCCAAGTCAATATTTGATCTTAAAATCTGTTCCTTTTCTACGAATGCCTTCCTACCCTGTGCTATCCTACACTTTATATCTACCTTGCTTCGATTATCTTTTGTGATTCTACTGCCTAAATAACAAAAATCTGACACTTCTTCGATTCTATTATCTCCTATTGTGATCCTCATTTTTCTACTGCATTCATTTTTGTCACACCTCATCACTTTAGTTTTACCTATATTTATTTTCATGTTAAAATCCCTAGTCAATACTGCCTGCATACCATTCAATACCCTTTCTAAATTCTTTTCGCTTTCTTCCAATATAGCTATATCGTCGGCGAATCTCAGCATATATATTTTCTCTCCCTGTACATTCACACCTACACTATACTCTTCTTTTACTTTGTTTATTGCATCTTCTATATATAGATTAAATAATAACGGTGAAAGTGTACATCCCTGCCGAACTCCCTTCCCTATTTTTGCTACCTCTTCTTCCCCCTCAATTCTAACTAAGGCAGTTTGGTGTTTATATAAATTAAAAATTATTCTTATATACTACAATAATTCAATATATTCCAAATTTGTGTTTATTGAACGTGAAAATGATTATTTATAATGTTCTATAAAATGATCAGCATTTTTTATATAAAACTTGTCTTATAATTAGAGACCGGATTATAGGCACTAAAAAAATGCCAAAATAGGCGGCAAATAGGCACTAAAAAACTTTTAAAAGACACTAAAAAAGCCAGTTCCTATTTTGAAAAAAACTCAAAAAAGGCATGAAAAACACAGTAAAAAACACAAAATATATTATAACTTTACAAAATAATATTATACCGTCACCATTAAAAATATTAGAGCCGAACTCCCGAATTATATTTTGGATTTTGGATTCATCTGAACTGCTAATTTTAGGCATTTATAATTTATTTTCGAATGTATTCGTGCGTTAAATAAACACAGACTGAAGAAATGAAGGGTGAATTATTTATTTGAAATAACAGTTGTTGCAAAATAACCACTATTGGTACTTAAGAGTACATTAAGAACGATTAGGGACCTTTCCTTTCCATTGGTAATGTAGCAATGACACAAATAATTTAGAAAGTTTTTATCATCGAACAAAATAAATTATGGTAAAAAGCAAAATAAATATGAAAAAAAGGCGCGAAAATGCATGAAAAGTGTCGAAATAGGCAAAATAGGCGCTAAACTGAAAAATAGGCAAAATTTTATCAAAATTGTCGAACTAGGCAAAAAAAGGCAATTTAAGGCATTTTGCCTAAAATCCGGTCTCTACTTATAATATATTTATTATTTATTTTCGGAGTAATGCAACATTTGAGAGAAACGCGAAATGAGGAAATCTTTTATATATGACAAACTATTACAGAATGTCTTTATTTATCTTCTGAAATATATATTTAACTTCTGAAATTTTTTTATTTTTTTCTGGAAATAGTAAAAATGGTCATTATATTTGATTGAATTTGCCTTTCAGCTTTTCCTATTAAAATATAAATAGCAGACGTACAAGAAAATTTAATCAAGAACTGGAGAACTCGTCGATTCAACTCAGTTCCTTATACCTAACATTCTGCTGGAAAGTTAGCGGCAATAATTATTTCAGCACTATATATCGTTTTACCTGAGTTGGATATAATTATTTCTGAAGAAATTAAAATGACGCGCACCTTCTATATAATTTAAATTAAGAATTCGTCTTGCTTTGATGGAAATATTATACGCGTGATTTATATTTTGTAGTTATCGAAGGGACGGAATATGAATAAAATATAATATCAGAATTATCTTATTTATGGATATTGAAATTTCTTATACTCTTATCAAAAGCACTTATCAAAATTATTCATGGCATGTAAATATGAAGAGTAGTTCGGACGAAATAACATGAAAAAAAAAAGAAATTGCACAATTTTTATATAATAATTTTAGAATACTATTTGTCAATAATATTTTGATGTAAAACCACAAAATGAAGAATGTACGAATATATAAGAGGTGTGACGTGACGGCACGTTCGTAATTTCTTGTGATACGGCATCTTTTCTTTTGATTTAATATTACTTACCTCGAAAACGAATTTAAAATTAATCATGTTTCAAAATATACCTACGCGAGTTCCGGTTTGTTGAAAAATAATTAACAATTTATAATGGTTCAATATGAGTGAAGTGCCTCGAAAGATATAATGTCATGAACGTAATCTTTTAGTAATCTTTCACATTTACCTGGGGAATATTCGATACGTTCTTGTTTTCCACCGTTCAGGTATAAACCCACTCCTTATTAGGTAAAATCACGTACAGACAAGATATCCGATCTCTTAAGGCGCCGTCTAACAGAAGCGGCACTATCTTGATAGAAAATAATCCTTGCTAGGATATTAGCTAATTGGATCCTTAGCATGCTGCTGCTGTTCGTCTTCTCAGATATTGTTGAAGATCTTATATGCTAGCCAATTCTTATAACCATTTATAAGAGTATTACTGTATTTTAGTCTGCACAAACACTGGCTAAGATAATAATTACTGTATGAATAAAATATTGAACTAATTTAGTATATATGAAATTACAAAGGAATATACAAAGGCATATTCTACGTAAATGTTAAACTTAATCTTCATAAAATTCAATGCAAATTACACCCACCGTTTTATTTGTCCCGAAAAAAATTCTGCAATAAAATAACAGTAATGTGTTCACGGTGGTGAACATTATTGCCGAATCAAACGGTAATATTTGAGTAAAACTCGAACCGCCAAATTTGAAATAGAGTTGGCACTCCAATACGTGCGAATTGGAACAGTTTAGAAGTGATTAATTAAAAAAAGGTATAATTGATTGCAAACAATGATTTTGTACAGAAAAGACGAAATCCTATTTTAAATAAATGTACAATACAATAATCATGTTCGAAATTCATTTTATATAAAACTGTGCAATATGTTTTATTAATCCAATCAAATAGCACGTAAAGAAATATTATTTATTTAATAATATCAAAGATTAGATTATTAAAAATTATAATATAATGTATATCTTTGAAGGGGCCCTCTGTATTTCATGTTTCACCCGACCCTGTGGTTGCTGACAGCGGTCCTGATTACCGGCTTTTGTTATGGAAGACAATATTCATTATAATACAGCGGAATAATAATAATATTATTAAACTAAAGCTAAAATCGTTAATTTAATGCGTCTATTGAATGAATACATTGAATGGTTATGTAGTTGACGAGAAACTCGTAATAAAATTACATAATTTGAATTATTTAGAAATAATACTCTTAATGCATGAACACGCAGTTAAAAAGAGCTCAGTTTATGGGGATTGTAGGAATGTTCATTTATTATAAGTAAATTTCAAAGAGCAACTCGGATGAAATTCAATTTCACGTGATTGAAATTTATTCTCGCATAGTGTTTGTTAATGAACGATAATCAAGAAATAAGTTAATGTTGTGCAGAGTGATGCCAATTTTATGTTCACATAATATCTTAATCGATTAGCGAATTAATAAAATCAATGTTGAATGCCTAGTTGAATTAATGTTTGTATATTTGGTACACAATAGCATTTTTTTCTAAACTTCTGTCGTCATTTCTATAATTGCAATTTAATAACCATTTTTCATATTAAATTCTGTGAAAATATGTTTCTCGAATTAGTATATTACACGTTTTTCATTGGAAATTTTTTACAATCCCATTATATGGAATTAATTAGGCACAGTGCCTAAATAATCTTTCATAGAGAATTTCTTTGGAATATCGCGAAAATATTTTCGAATATTTGAACGAGTTTTCGCCTGGTCGAGATCTTTTTCGTGCAAACGATTATGGATAGATTATTAAATGGATCTTCGGCAATATAAAACCAAGTAAATAATAATGCATTATACTTTTAAAGATATCGATCGAACGAAAAATGATTTTTCGCAACGCACCGAGATAATGCTTTTATATTTACGACCCGAAGGATTCTGATCCCAGAACTAAGAATTTTTTCGCTTCAACATATTTTCGTGGCATAAATCAACTCCAGTAGAAATTGGGGACGAAAGATAGTAAACATTATATCTACGCCGTGGTGTGAACCATCCCTACATAAAACTTTGTTTTGCAAAAATTTTCTTCGCCGAATTTACGCTACACGAACTGTAAATATGCGTACAGATGCGAATGTGAAAATAAATCCGATGTGTACTCTGCCAATTCGAAACCGGTGAAATGAAAAAAAATAAAAGTATTAGGCTCGAAGTAATTTTAGAATGACAAAAGTTCACGGATTTGTTAAAGGTCCACACACAAGGTCCTTTTCAAAAATTCAATTGCTTCGACATTAGAAGCTTATATATTTTCATGTAAATTGAATGAAGATTAAAATTTATTCATGTTTTAAAAATTTTTTTTTTTTTTTTTAGAATTTTAAAAGAAACGGGTATAGATTATAAGGATAGAAGAATAATTTTTAATTTATACAAACACCAAACTGCCTTAGTTAGAATTGAGGGGGAAGAAGAGGTAGCAAAAATAGGGAAGGGAGTTCGGCAGGGATGTACACTTTCACCGTTATTATTTAATCTATATATAGAAGATGCAATAAACAAAGTAAAAGAAGAGTATAGTGTAGGTGTGAATGTACAGGGAGAGAAAATATATATCTTGAGATTCGCCGACGATATAGCTATATTGGAAGAAAGCGAAAAGAATTTAGAAAGGGTATTGAATGGTATGCAGGCAGTATTGACTAGGGATTTTAACATGAAAATAAATATAGGTAAAACTAAAGTGATGAGGTGTGACAAAAAGGAATGCAGTAGAAAAATGAGGATCACAATAGGAGATAATAGAATCGAAGAAGTGTCAGATTTTTGTTATTTAGGCAGTAGAATCACAAAAGATAATCGAAGCAAGGTAGATATAAAGTGTAGGATAGCACAGGGTAGGAAGGCATTCGTAGAAAAGGAACAGATTTTAAGATCAAATATTGACTTGGGTATTAGAAAAAGATTACTGAAGGTATATGTTTGGAGTGTAGCACTGTACGGGTGTGAGGCGTGGACTATACGAAAGGAAGAGAAGCGTAGATTACAAGCATTCGAAATGTGGTGTTATAGGAGGATGATGAGGATTGGTTGGGAAGATAAAGTAACAAATGAAGCTGTACTAGAGTTAGTAGGGGAGAAGAGAAGTATTTGGAGAGTGTTACAGCGTAGGAGAGACAGATTAGTAGGGCATATCCTTAGGCATGGGGGGATTATGCAATTGATCATAGAAGGTAGAGTGGAGGGAAAGAGAGGGGTAGGTAGGCCTAAATTGGAGTATGTGAGTCTGATAGTTGAAGACGTTGAGATGAATAGCTATAGGGAGATGAAGGGATTAGCTCAGGATAGATCGGCATGGCGTGCTGTTTCCAACCAATCTTTAGGATTGCGGACTCTTTAACTAACTAACATACTTCGTTAAAAATATTTACTATTAAGAATTTTTTAATATTATATAGTTTCGTTAAACTTATTTATTCTCAGATTAACATACAAATATATTTTCAATATTATATATATATAATGTATGTGTGTGTGTGTGTGTGTGTATTTATATTTTGTGTAGTCTTAATCGGTTGTGGATTCGAATCCCACTTCCAAAGAGATATTTTTCGGAATACATACATACATACTATGTTATTAATGGCGGATTATCATTTGGTCCTATAAAATTTAAAATAAAAAATAAAATTGAACCATAGAGTTATTATTTTTTACGCATTTTCGTGTCTTGCGTTCTTTTAAAATGCTAATTACACTAGAAATAATTTGTGCGGTTAAAATTTATTACAATTCATGAGCTAAAAGTTATTTATACCATCAATTCTACAAAATTCATTATTAATGTATGTGTCTATTAAAAATGTTCCTCGGTAAATGTTTTCATAATAATTAATTCAAATTGGCGTCAGCTCTTCAGCCACTGGACACCACATTAAATAATAATTTATATTTCCTGTTGTGATATAAAAACATAGTTTTAATGCCTCCCGTATTTAATTTAATAATTTATAATAAACATACGTGTTTAGTTAATTGATAGAAAGTTTACAGCTGTTTCTGTTAAAAATGTTAAATGCTTAAATAAATATTTAAATATTCGCAACGCTCCACCTCGAAATGAATATTCCATTTAGTTTTTCTACATATACATTCATACAAAAAGCTAACTATATTTCGCATATTATGTATTTATAAACACAAATTAAATCGTTCATTTGCCTCCAGGTCATTTCCTATTGCTCCGTCTGCAACCCACAACGAAAGAGCTGCATGTGACCAGTCCGGTATTCGAACCCACCGAGGACACGTGCAGCATACGTCTGTCCATTTACCAGGAATTCATGGAGAAGGGTGTGGTGCGCATCGTCCTGCACCATATCAACAAGACGCAAGTTATCGTCGATCAAATACGCGGCGATGAACCAAGAGCGTAAGATATTCAGCCAAATTATTTAAACAATCCTCGTAGTTCACGTGTTGGTTATATGAAGGATTATGGTCTTGTTCTCATTAAAGTGTTTTTCTTGCCGATTTTCAACAAATACTACACATGCTACATACGTTTGTAATAGAAAGCAATTTGTTTGCTAACTACCTAAAATGTTAGAAAAAAAAATTTTTTTATAGCCATTCAAATATTGACAAATGTGTTATCAAAATTTTCATTATATTTTAGCAATATGAATATATACGAATATTAGGAGTTATTCCGCTTAATCAGCTCAACTTTTATGAAGCCATTCTTTTATCAAACCATTCTAATAAATTATGATTAAGTATGTGTGGCAATATTCATAAAATTTATTTTTTCAATTACTAATTACATATCCATAAAAATGAACATATTACGAACATACGAAAGCTTTTATTTTCAATCCTTAAAAAAAATATATATATACGAATATGATGAACCATAATTAATAACTTAACTAGAATTTTTGAACTACGTTTGCAACGCAATTGTAAATTTCTCTGCGCACTCGAAAAATTCAGAAAACCCAAATAACAAACGGCATTGTTAATATTTTCTGTAGAAGTTACGTAGCGCTTTTTAATTAGAAATTTATTTCTAAAGAGTTTTCGGATTGATTTTTAGTGAAGAGAATATTTTATCGATTACCCCTAAATTAGAGGTCAAATTCAAGAAATTACAGAAGTCTAAACAGGTCAGAGTAGATGTCGATAGGTTAAAATTAGCTGATGTATGTGAAAAGTACAAGCAGAAAGTAGAAATCATGGCTAATGGAACATCTAGGAACGACATAGATTGCGAATGGAGGGAAATCAGAAATGGGTTAACTACAGCAGCAAATGAAGTATTAGGCACAAAGAAAAGGGCAGGTAGGAGGGAATGGATCACGGAAGAAATAGTTGAAATGATAGAAGCAAGAAGGAAAATTAAAATTGGAAACACAGAAGCAGACAGAAAAAATATAAGGAACTGAGGAACTTAATTAATAGGAAATGCAAGCTAGCGAAAGAAGAGTGGATAAAAGGAAATTGTGAGGATATTGAGGAGGATATGAGAAGAGCTAAAGTAGATTTGGGCTACAGGAAAATTAAGTCACATTTTTCTAAAGTAAAACCAAAGGGTAACATTATATGTGATGAGCAGGGTAAGGAACTCACAGAAAATAAGGAAAAAGCTAGAAGATGGAAGGAGTATCTTGAAGATTTATATAAAGGTAGGCAGGACATGGAGGAGCTAGAAAATGTGGAACAGATAGATGAGGATGACTTAGGTCCTAGCATACTTAGGTCAGAGTTTCATAGAGCATTAAATGATTTACGGAATAACAAAGCAGCGGGGATTGATATGATACCAGCCGAATTAATAAAACACGCAGGGGAAAAAATGCAGGAGCGATTATACAGGCTAGTTTGTAAAATATATGAGAAGGGAGAAGTACCACAGGATTTTCAGCGTAGTAGAATAGTAACAATGCCGAAGAAAATAGGAGCTAATTTGTGTGAGAACTATAGGACCATTAGTCTACTATCACATGCATCGAAGATATTGCTAAAGATTGTTTATAGGAGATAAAGTAGAGGAAAGGCTATGAGAAGATCAGTTTGGTTTTAGGAAAAACAGAGGGACGAGGGAGGCGATTTTAGCACTAAGAACAGTAGTAGAAAAAAGAATGAGGGTAGGAAAGGTAACTTGCATAGCTTTTGTAGATTTAGAAAAGGCATTTGATAATGTAGATTGGGACATAATGTTTAGAATTTTAAAAGAAACGGGTATAGATTATAAGGATAGGAGAATAATTTTTAATTTATATAAACACCAAACTGCCTTAGTTAGAATTGAGGGGGAAGAAGAGGTAGCAAAAATAGGGAAGGGAGTTCGGCAGATATGTACACTTTCACCGTTATTATTTAATCTATATATAGAAGATGCAATAAACAAAGTAAAAGAAGAGTATAGTGTAGGTGTGAATCTACAGGGAGAGAAAATATATATGTTGAGATTCGCCGACGATATAGCTATATTGGAAGAAAGCGAAAAGAATTTAGAAAGGGTATTGAATGGTATGCAGGCAGTATTGACTAGGGATTTTAACATGAAAATAAATATAGGTAAAACTAAAGTGATGAGGTGTGACAAAAAGGAATGCAGTAGAAAAATGAGGATCTCAATAGGAGATAATAGAATCGAAGAAGTGTCAGATTTTTGTTATTTAGGCAGTAGAATCACAAAAGATAATCGAAGCAAGGTAGATATAAAGTGTAGGATAGCACAGGGTAGGAAGGCATTCGTAGAAAAGGAACAGATTTTAAGATCAAATATTGACTTGGGTATTAGAAAAAGATTACTGAAGGTATATGTTTGGAGTGTAGCACTGTACGGGTGTGAGGCGTGGACTATAGGAAAGGAAAAGAAGCTTAGATTACAAGCATTCGAAATGTGGTGTTATAGGAGGATGATCAGGATTGGTTGGGAAGATAAAGTAACAAATGAAGCTGTACTAGAGTTAGTAGGGGAGAAGAGAAGTATTTGGAGAGTGTTACAGCGTAGGAGAGACAGATTAGTAGGGCATATCCTTAGGCATGGGGGGATTATGCAATTGATCATAGAAGGTAGAGTGGAGGGAAAGAGAGGGGTAGGTAGGCCTAAATTGGAGTAGGTGAGTCAGATAGTTGAAGACGTTGAGATGAATAGCTATAGGGAGATGAAGGGATTAGCTCAGGATAGATCGGCATGGCGTGCTGTTTCCAACCAATCTTTAGGATTGCGGACCCTTTAACTAACTAACCCCTAAAAGTTCATGGAAAGCAAATTCTTTAAAAAATTATAAAATAAAACACTAATTGATTTTGAAAAAACCTAATTTTATTTTGATGTTATAAAGTTGATATAAAGCGCTAACAAGAACAAAAAAAATCCATATATGTATAAAGTGGATCTGACACAGACATGTGTCATGTATGATCGATAAGGTAGAAAAACTTTGTCTCTTGAGAAAAAGTTAAATATATTTGAAAGCTGCTACATTTAATATCAACTATAAATTGATGCCGTATACTTTTCAAATTAAATTTTATGAATACATGACAATTTAGAGTTACAAAGGAATCGTAAATTGTGCGGTATTTTAACTAGAAGTTCAGTTCAAATAAAATTCACGTTTTCTAGTTTAACGAATTATTGCTTTAATGTTTATTTACGCGAAATTTATTAACAACGTTTTGCAATGAATTAGTACAGTTTTTAACTGTTTATATCTTTTGTATAGCAATCGCGGTGTGAAAGAAGAATTTTTATTTGATTTATTATTGCTCTACTGAAGATGGTGGCCTCCGAAATGTGCATCTAGCTAATAAATGCTTTGTGTTACGATTTTTTTGGGTGATATTCTGTACAACCAATATTAATTGACATAACAAAAACTTTCGTGCTTCATAAAGTTCAAGTGTATCGACGCGAAATTTATAACAATTAATAACTACCCATCATTATAAGTTCGAAGTGGGCTAATTATTCAAAATTTCATTACTTGGATACTGCTCCAATTAATTTAATTACGGTTTCAATGCACTTTGTAAATAATATTGATACTTAATATATTGAATGTAAATGATGGATAGTAGAATATTTTGTAACTTAAACGGGAAAAGAGCCTCTATTCATTTTAATTTAGCTAATAACAACTCAATCTCCAATTAATTGAAAATTTAGGTATTATTTAAACAACGTACGTACTTATGCCAAAGCATATTCCGTAATTAAATTACATGTTCTTAATAGTTTAATTATGTATTAATAATATTATAGAATATCACCCAAATACCGTAACTCAAAGCATTAAATAGCTGAAGATGCGGGCATAGTCTTCGAAATGCGCATCTAGCTACTTAATGCTTTAGTAATGATAATGATAATAACACCGTAGTGATAATTTTTATAATGTGTTAATGCAATATTAATTTAGTAATATAACATGAAATCCAATTTAATATATCATCAGCGTATTGCAATTGCTAAATATTTGTACTATGCTCGATAATTTATTGTACTTTATTTAAAATTTAAAAATTCTCATCTTACAAAAAGAATTAAGCGTTCAACAATAATAAATTGATTTTACATGGGTATATTTCGATTTGTTAAAAAAATGAAGGCGAACAGAAGAGAATAGGATAGGAAGAGATAGGATAGGATTAGATAGGATAGGAAGAGATACTGCAAATTTTTTGTAGCTTATCCCCAATTACAATCGAAGAAAAATGAAGTAAGAAAAAATATATATGCCTCCTCTTTTAAAGAATCTTAATTAAACTTTCTGGATATTTTACTCGCAAATTTTGTCCCAATTGACCAGTGGCGGTTCCTTATGCAGGCTGCAGGGCCACGCGCCCCTCCTGAACATTGAGCGCATCACTGTAGATATATAATTGTATTGCGATATTTTATCTCGGCATTATTTTTCGTAAAAGATAAAGCTTGCGCCGCGAACATACCTAACACTATAGTATATATATCGTTGTTTATGTAATTCGGGGCTACGATTCTTTAGCGTCCTAACAGAGAAGCCTAGTATACAGTAAAATTGATATAGATGCAGTTGCATTGTTCTGTGTAGTTACGTATGTACGATTTTGCCACGTGTTTCTCCAAGAATATATTTAATAGAAATAATTTAATAAAAATGAATAGTGTTAGTTCTTTATTGAAAATAGAGTTTTGTAAAAAGTAAAAATTAAAGAATTAGGTAGGCCATTGCCTGATTTAAATTTATCGCAAACTTGTGCAAGGAGTGCTCAAAACCGGACATTTACGCGGCGTTTTACAAGAGACATTTACAAAAAAAATATTATAACACAGATGAAGGACAGATTCTCATATCGTGGTCATCTACAAGCCGCTGAGTTATTTAACACGAAATCGATGCCAACATTTTCTAAACAATTTCCAGTGGACCTTTTGGAAACCGTGTGTCATGCATATCCATTTTTGAATAAAACCAGATTTAAAACGGAATTAGAAGTCATTTACTCGCGTGCGGATTTTTATCAAATAATTGGAATCACAAAATTTCTTTCGTTATTACTACAAAATAGTCTCAGTGAAACTTTCCCGGAAACTATAAAAACACTTAAAATTATTTTAACAACCCCGATGATCACTGCTGAATCAGAGCGTTGTTTTTCAACACTTAAAGGAATCAAGACTTTTTTGCGAAATGCTATAGGTAATTATTTTTTAAGAAATGCGCCCCCCCCCCCCAGATTGAAATGGCACGAGCCGCCACTGCAATTGACTTTATAAACCATTAGAATTACCAAACTTTCTACCACCGCATCATCTAATCAACCGCAATTCATCTCCTTATGTGTGCAGATGGATACATCACGACAAGACGATCGGCAAAGTTTCGCAGAACTTTCGCATCATTGTGGAGGTGGTACCGGCACCGATCTATGCGAAGGGCTCACTGATCGCCTTCGATAACATACGATTGAACAAATGCTACCCGGAACCAGACCGGATAGGCCCCTGTATGCATGTCGGCGAATACAACTGCAATACAACCGGCACGTGCACCAACAAGGACAGCGTTTGCGACATCGTCCAGAACTGTCCCAGTTGGGATGATGAACAGCAAAACTGCGGTTAGTTAGTTTTGTTAAATAGTCTTCTATCCTAATGTAATTAAATGCACAACTAGTAATTATAGCATTTAATTAGATCCTAATACGTCCTAGTTTATAGCACACCAGATCCTGCTTAACTCTCCAACGCATACAGAGCTATTACCTATATGAAACAGAAGAATAATGTTACCGAACTAATTGCAAACGCAAAGCCATCATACTCAAAGGAAAACAAACGGTACAGCTGCGCCTTAGTTATCCCGACTAACAACATCTCACAGTGACGTAGATTGTGTATTAGACAATGATCCTTTAATTCAACATTAAAATATATACGCGTTCGGATACAACTACAGGATAAAACAAGGAAGAATTGGCAATTTATACAGCCATATTCTTAACTTTTATCATAAATATGTGATATACAATTGTAATATAATTTGTGGTCCTTAGTTTACTTACCTACAAGTTTATGAGGTAAGGTGCAAACGAAAATATTTAGAGTTAGAATTACAATGAATACAGGAGGCAAAGTTATACGATACGATGTGGAAGGGCATTTGTAGAAAAAGTCAAATAATCGAGAAATAAGGTAAACGTAAAATGAAAAATTTCGAAAGGTGGTGCTAGAACTTAATGAGGATTGAGTGATATATAAAGAGACAAATGAAGACATGTTGATTAGGGGAAAGAGAAGAATTATTACGGTATTACAATTTAGAAGAGATAGACTAGTAGGTCTTATTCTTGGACACGGGGATATAATGCTAATGGCTATAGAGGGTAGCTTAGAAGAAAATTATAGTGCAACTAGACTTTAGATTAGAATATGTAACTGGAGGACGTGATAGCATCGCAAGCTATAGAACAATAATGGACCTAGTTGAGATTGTTTATGTTAGCAGTGACCAATCTCAATAACGATTGATGCCTAATTAACTAACTATATAAACACATATTTACACAATTACTCATTCCAGATAAAGTGCCGTATGGGGCTCGGTGCACCTTTGACACCGATTGGTGCGGTTGGGATAATGAAGACAATAAAACGCTGAAGTGGATGCGACACAACGGCACTACAAACGATTACGGCAACTTAAACGCCACGTACCAATTCCAAACTGATCACACGTACAACAATAGTATCGGTGAGTGAAATTGCAAACTACACCATGCCACGTATTATCACAGACAACAACAATAACGCGTCAGTCGGTATAGAATTTCTATGCAAAATGTTTGGAAAATACAATACTATCACGTTTTCCAGGCACCACACATTTCCCTACATTAAAGTGTTTAAAATCAAAATAAACTAGCTGACAATGTATACATAAAATTCTGCTTATAAAAACACGTATAGGTTTGTTGATAACAATACTCGAGCAGTTGTTGCAGGTGTTCTTGAGTGGCTGTCGATGCGAGGGTAGTCTCGCTTCAACTGTTAGACCAAGGTACCATTGAAACTGCTCATATAAAATAGCATGTGCAGATAAGAGATTGCGTTTACGTAACGATGTATGATATGCCTGAACGGGTGTATACATATTCCTATAATTTTCAGGTAGTCCAGTTGAGGATGGTCAAATTCCTACAAAGGTACATGTAAATTCCTATAAGGTTCGGTCTCCAAGAAAATAAGCTCCTTAATCCCTCGTTACTGATATTAAAAAGAAATATTACCAATTGAAATCAAACATTGAAGAAGAAGACATAGATATAGGTTCCCATATATTTAACGATCGTGCAATTACCCAATTAACAATGACCCAGATGATCTAGTTGGTGAAAGTACAGAAATTCAGAATGCAGAAGCCTGCATTTTATTGCATGATCACCCCGAGTAAACAAAGTTACATGTGCAAGAAATAAGTGCTTCGTGCAAAAGGAAGGCGATGGACAACAGGCGTTTGTAGGAATTTGACCATACACATTTTCGGTTTCTTCTACCTGACCCCATATTTATAGGAATTTACCATCCTCGGCCTGAACTGAGCGTTCTGTACGTTTGAGAATCGCAAAATTGTCCTAAACTCGATCGAAGCGAATGTTGAAAAAGTGTGTAATCTGTGTGTATGTCCACCGTCGTTGCCACACATCTAATAATAGAATTTGCACACGTTGATACGTTCTTGGTATGTGTTAACTATTGCGTCTTCAAATTAACCCGCGCTGTTAATTGTCTCTTTAATTACAAAAGTTACAGATTTTTAAAGTCAGCATTTCCAAATTGTTTTATTTTAAAATTATAAAAAACCATAAAATGTTTAATGAATGAACAAATTCGTGCCAAAAGTAGTATGATTTTTTTTTAATATTCCGAATCTTTTGAAAAAAATTCAACAAGTGAAAAATATGCGTAGCAAAATCAACGAAAATGATTTATATGGCAAAAATTAATAAAGTAAACTTTTTTCTGGTCACTTTATCCTACATTAAAATTATAAACTATACTAGCATATGTATAATATACAACTTGATAAAATGTTACATAACAATTAGTAGTATAAGGATAATTTAGTAAGTCAGTAAGGATAATTTTAACATAACCAATCTGTCTTGCACAAGATGAACTGTAATATCTAAATATCGCTATATAATTATGTTCTTGTGTTGGAAATTATTAACATGATCGAAAATTATTTATATTACAGTATTGTACAAAATAGTTAAATGAACCTATAACAGGAAAATTTATTTGATCTGAAATTTCATCAAAACATGTTATGATCAATTTTTCTCACTGACTCACAAAACATGTAATATTTATGGCTAATTCAGTATTTGTCTTTCTTTTCTTCAATAGCCAGTAACTACCATTGTACTATATACACGAACTTATTAATAATCTTAACGTCATCACAAATTAGTTGCAAAGAACATGGATTTTGGCATTATATTTGAGCAGTCTACCAAAATTTAAATATGAAACAAATCTGATTTAGTGTATATAAAATTAAATTGCACCATAATCGATTGCTTTTATTTCACAAATTTCGCAATCTATTCAAACACAGGCGTATAAGAAAGCTTTCACTTTTTTGTACGGGTACATTGTCCAATGTGGCAAACAAGTGCAATTCTTGAAAAAACCGGCTAATTGAGCCTAATTGGCTTTAATAATAAACCATAACCACGACATCGGTCTAACGGATTTCTTAAAACCACTGAAAATAAATTAGGTAGCTATTTAAATATATTGCTAGACTAAGTATGGTTTTTTATGTATTAAAATCAAAAATCAGTGTTTAATCTTATTTCAAATTTTCCACAATTTTCGCCAATAATGATCAAAGTGTAGATACTATCGATTTACGATTATGCCATATTCATAAAGAATCATTGAGCATGCATATATTAAAAGGATCCATATTCATATAGATTGTCATTTTTCAATAGTCTATTACTTCGCTTTGTTACCATTCCAATTTCCAACCCTCGCCCATCATATAACCCTTGTTGAATGAGTATCCACTCTTGTCAAGAGTAGCGCCTTTTAGTAATTAGAGTAGTGCCTTGTTTGAGCATTTACAACAAGTATTGAATGGTTACTCTGAGTACATGTCATCATAAACAAAGTTTGTATGAAACTTTTAAAAGCAGTGATTATTATATGTAAATAAAGTCGCAAAAAAATATTTTTGATTTGTTAATAATATATCAAAAATGTCGATCTGGCTAATATATCAAAATTTGGTATATATACATTCTTTTCTGTAAGATTAACTTTCAAAACAAATTACATATTACCCAAAAAATTTCTCGAGAATTCTTAGGGAATCTTCTAGGTAACAAAAGCTCTTTCGATATGCCCTCCATCATCCTCTTGGACACATTAACACAGTTTTCATTGTTCTTGACGTATTAAGAATCCATAGTGCGTCCAAAATCAATGAAGAAGTTAGTTACGAACGAACAATTTCATCCTGCATAAAACTCTCGATTGTAGAAAACTGCATTCGTTTATTACAAGTGAAGAATAAGTTATTGCGTGAGATGACCACATTTTTAGTCTACACCTCGATCTATTTTGTAGTTGCTTATATTTAATGTATTATGAAGAATGCAATTCAAAAAGCAATCAAATTGAATTTGTATTAAAATTTGTTTTAAGGATTAACCCCAATAACTGAAAATGACTCTTGTTTATCTGTTTTTAATTCTGCTATGAATTTTGATCATCCTTTGTACGTATTAACTAAAACAATCAACAATACTATAATGGTCAGTGGCGGCTCGTGCCATTTCAATCTGGGAATCGATTTTCTTAAAAAATAACATAATAGTGAGAAATCTTACCTAAAATGGATGCAAAATGATTAAATTCAATCATTTCTTGAAAGTGAATTCCACTCTTCTTATGTTTCATTGATATAAACTTTTCCAAAACTTTTTCGTTAAAATTGTAAATATCTCGCACCATATTTTTATTAATATACATCATCGCCAACGCATTTAAACGATCATTACCCATAGCATTTCGCAAAAAAGTCTTGATTCTTTTAAGTGTTGAAAAATAACGCTCTGATTCAACAGTGGTCAGCGGGGTGTTAAAATAATTTTAAGTATTTTTATAGTTTCCGAGAAAGTTTCACTGAGATTATTTTGTAGCAATAATGAAAGAAAATTTGTGGCTCCAATTATTTGATAAAAATCCGGACGCGAGTAAATGACTTCTAATTCTGTTTTTAATCTGGCTTTATTGAAAAATTGATATGCATGACACACGGTTTCCAAAAGGTCCACTGGAAATTGTTTAGAAAATGTTGGCATCGAATTCATGTTAAATAACTCAGCGGCTTGTAGATGGCCACGATACGATAATCTGTCCTTCATCTGTGTTATAATTTTTTTTGTAAATGTCTCTTGTAAACCGCCGCGTAAATGTCCGGTTTTGTGCACTCCTTGCACAAGTTTGCGATAAATTTAAATCAGGCAATGGCCTACCTAATTCTTTAATTTTTACTTTGTCCACAAGAGAAAGCCTACAAAACTCTATTTTCAATAAAGAACTAATACTATTTATTTTTATTAAATTATTTCTATTAAATATATTCTTGGAGAAACACGTGGCTAAATCGTACATACGTAACTCACAGAACAATGCAACTATATCAATATCAATTTTACTGTATACTAGGCTTCTCTGTTAGAACGCTAAAGAATCGTAGCCCAGAATAGCATAAACAACGATATATATTCTCGCTGTACAAGCAGCGTGACGACACGTTGCTATGACTCGTCCAAAGCCGCTAGAATGCTGCACACTAGTCGTAATATAGTACAAGCGGACCGAATAAATAGAGAAAACATACTGCAGACGGTCGCTCTCACCTATTGCTTGCAATAGAGTGAGATGAGTGCATATGCATTTAACCTGTACTGTGTGGCTGGATGGCTCTCGTATTTGTACTACATATTAACGATATAGCTATATTGTGAAGTATAGCTATATAGCTATACTGCATACCGTCGCTCTAACTCTAGCGCTTCCAACAGATAGGGTATATGCATTTGACTGGTACTTGCTAGCTGCCATATCGTGTTGAGTCATGAGTGTTAGGTATGTTCGCGGCGCAAGCTTTATCTTTTAGGAAAAATAATGCCGAGATAAAATATCGCAATACAATTATATATCTACGGTGATGCGCTCAATGTTCAGGAGGGGCGCGCGGCCCTGCGGCCTGCATAAGGAACCGCCACTGATAATGCTATTGTTCGTTTAGGCGACTATGCGGTATTTACAACATATGGAATATTACAACATAATTTATGCAAATACAGAAACAGCTGTTCAAAGTTTGCAGTAAACTAGACAAGTTGCGCAAGCTAACAGTTGACACATTTCATTTTCCGCTCCAAACCCGCTCTCAACGTCATTTAGTTCCTCTTTTATTAAAATATACAAATGAATTTTTATAATTTTCCTAATACAACACAGCAATATACATTTTTATAACCGCGAATAAAAAAATCTTATATATTTAGACCGCAAAATAACTCCATACACTTTACTCGTATGGGTCCTTTTTATTATATTTCTGGCGGTGAATCTTCCTTTAGTCAAATATGCCGACATATCAATGATACTAAGTTTCATTTTAATCTTCGTCGTGCTTATGTGAAATGATGGTACTTATACCTCAAATTATATGTTACGATGAAATTTGCAACTTCTTCAGCGATATTTATGAATGTGCCTTTTTCCACTTCCATTTATTTTAAATGTTAAAATATACTAACACAAAAAAACAAAATTGTAGCAGTGTTTCATGTTACATATTTATGATGTAAATGGAAGACGTTAACAATAAAGGCTATGTAGAAATATTTTATTAATTCAATACACATAGTTTGTGCCAAATTATCTTGACAATTAAGTTCAATTTTCAATTGAATTGTAATTGTCGAGTTTGTTGTTTTATGGTAAAAATTAGGAATATATGTATAATTATTGTGCAATAATTTAACCTAGTCTATAATAAATAAAATCATTTGTGTCTTCTTAAATAAATATTAATGTTACTGTTCTTCCTGGGACATTCTTTACATATTTTGAATCTACATAATATGTATATCAAACTTTTAGATAGCAGGATTTTAGATAGATAGCATTCATTTCCCAAAAATACCTGAAAAGATCATATTCCATTTAGCAACTTAATATGGATGAAATTGATGCATACAAAGATACAAAATATTCTTGTAAAAAATATAACTATAATAAGGTATTTTAAAGATATATATGTATATATACAACACAATCTTGCGCATAATTTCTTCGCTATTCTACAGGAAACGTTTTTCATCTATTTCGCGAAAATTTGAAAAAAGAAATGGATTTTTTTATTTGTTCCAACAAATATTTTCTATGCAGTTGAGTCTACCGATTGTAGATTGAAATGTCATTCTATTCTAATTATAAAATGATATAATTACAACTTCAATTATAACTATAATTACAACTTCTTTATGTCTTCTAACAAACATTTTCTATACAGTTGAGTCTACCGATTGTACATAGAAATGTCATTCTATTCTAATTATAAAATGATATAATTATAACTTCATGCTATAAGAGCGTTTATATAATTTCAACATTTGTCAAGTCAAGCAAATTCACCACTATTTACTATTGTGTTGAAAATACATTTAACAAAATATTTGCACACGCGTACTTTTTACTTCTGTTGGGTATATTCCTGTACTCGTATAATTTTGGTCCATTTTGAAAGATTATCTACATTTGCAGCCCTTCTGGAATTCGATTTAGTTTTTTGTATGATTCTTTATGAAACTATTGCCCTATAAACCACTTTTAACCACTATAAAATCGAGTCATATTCAATGTCAATTATCTTTTAATTAAATAAAAATAATACGATTTTTTATATGTATTTGTGAGAGGAAAGGACCAATTTGATTTCGGTTAAAATTTCATTTATTTCGCTCAAATAGTTTGACTCAAATAGTTTGACACGCTTAAAATTAGTATTGGTTGGCTTTAAGTAAATATATTTTTGATTGATAGACCTGTATTTAAAAATGAGGATTGTACACAATGCAAAAATTGATTTTAAATCTACAAAATAACAGATAATTATTTTTGAATTCATCCAAAGTATAATACGGCAGTTGAGAAATCATATGGAATATGTTTTTTAATTAAAGTCCCTTATGGATCTTTGCTACCTTGCAAGAATTAAGCCCAAAAAAGTGGATTCACCCAAAACGACAAAATATTCCAATACAGGATATCAATGCCCAAATTAATTTTATAGGTTTATCACAACTTTGTTTTAGCACAACTTTGTTTTTCTGTCGGATAAAAACAAACTATAGCAAATAAGCGTACTACGTATTCAATATCTCATTGTGTCTTATTTCAGGGAGATATATGCACGTGAATGCAGCTCTCACGAAGAACTCGGAGTTTGCAGCGATAGCGACATTGAGGAGCGTTACATTCAATCCTCCACCTTCAGTGCACGGCGACCTTTCATCACCCTATTACAATTCCTGTCAGGTAACTTGGAAAAAGATTAAGGATTTAAGATTAACCTTAAAGATCTTCATGTTTGAGAATTTTTATATATCCGCAACATAATACAATACTCTATTTTATAATATTTACCATTTGTAAAAATATCGTTTTTCATCACTTCGTAATTTATAGAATACCAACTTTTACAAGAATCCAACTCTTTAGTATAAAAATAAACAACACTGGCAAAAATAAATTTTTTTCGTGAAAATGCATATAGATTTAAAATTTAATGCATATAATATATTTGCAAAGGAATATTATTTGTGTATTTAAGAGTTCTTGCCATTTTTTTCCAAAATTGTGAGTATAATTATAAAAATGTCATATAAATAATTTAAAAAATAACAAACCTCTGACAATTCAGAAAAATAATTCATATGGAATTTTCCCACATCACAACACATCCCTGTAATTGCTAAATATAATGAACCATTTCAAATACATATATTATTTCATGAAATAAAAATATTATTTCGTGAAATAAAAATATTATTTTCAACATAAAAAATGAAAACCTTAATGAAATTATTATTATGGTTCAAGAATGGTATCTGTACGTTTCAATGCTTATATAATATAACAACGGTGCCCAAATGGTGGCTCGCGAGCCACATGCGGCTCTTTGTGAGTTTTGTTGCGGCTCAATTAAAAAAATCATAAATACTTCCTACTAGATTAGAAAAATTAAATAAAATAAAATCATGAATTTGATGTTGAACAACGCACACCGATCATGACTGATCATGCTGCTTTTCTTACGAACATAATTTTCGAGGAAAACCTACGTTAGCGCGTATCACTTTGTTTTGTTCTTTTATAGCAGTGCGCGTGCAGCGTGTAGTACTGTTTCATCATTCACCACTTGTAGTTCAGTTTGATGCACGTTGTTCTATTTCTACGTAAATATTGTTGATATACTTAAAGGTAATTTAAATATAAATATCACATGTTTAATTTTAATTTTATTTATTTATATATTTTAGTATTTTATATTTGCAATGACTCCAACAAATAAACGCAAGAGAAAATATTGCGACGAACATCGTAACTTTAAAAAAGAGTGGGAAGAAGATTATGTGTTTATTCCGAAAAATGACAAAGCTGTTTGTCTCATCTGTAATGCAACGATCAACAATTTTAAAATTGGAAACTTGAAACGACATTACGAAAAACTGCATCCAGATTTTTCCAAACAATTTCCGGAAAAATCTGAATTACGGACCAAAAAAATAATAGCATTAAAATCATCAATAACAAATCAAAGCAAATTTTTGACAAAATTTATTGAAGATAATAAAAATGTTGTCGAATTTAGTTACCAAATGTCGTGGAATATCGCACGAGAAAAAAGGCCTTATACCGATGGTAACTTTATTAAAAAAAATTTATTGGGCGCAGTTAAACTATTGGACCCAAACAATTCCGGACTTTTGAAGCTAGTTAACGAGATTCCCAGCTCACGACAAACGATTGAACGTCGAATAGAAGAAATAAACGTCGATTTGTCATCACAATTAAATAATGACATAAAAAATTGCGTAGCATTTAGCTTAGCGCTTGATGAATCCATTGATATTACTGATCAACCACAATTAGCAATTCTTATTCGTCTCGTGTTAGAAAATGCAGAAACGAAAGAGGAGTTGTTAGATTTAATTGCTTTGAAAGATACGACTCGTGGAATTGATATTAAAGAAGCTTTTGATATTGCACTTCAACAGAAAAATGTTCCAAGAACTAAATTAGTCAGTGTTTCGACTGATGGGGCAGCAGCAATGGTTGGACAGAACATGGGATTAATAGGCCTTTTAAAAAAAGATTCAAGTATACCTAATTTTATACCTATTCATTGTATACTGCATCGCGAACATCTTGTGGCAAAATATTTTAATTTTGAAAATGTATTTACTCCTGTTATAAAAATTGTAAATTTTATAAGGACAAATGCAAAAAATCATCGTCAGTTCCGTAATTTCATTAATGATATTGACGAACCATGCGCAGACTTATCTCTGTATTGCATTGTAAGATGGTTATCCACATATAACGTTTTAAACAAATTTGTTAACTTATTTGATCCTATAATGGAATTTCTTAATATAAAAAATCAATCATATCCACAATTAAAAGATAGCGAATGGATCCACGACTTAATGTTTTTTACCGATACAATGGAACATTTGAGTAATTTAAATTTAAAAATGCAAGGAAAAGATAAAAATATTGCAGAATTAAGCCAAATTATTTTTAGTTTCAAAACCAAATTACAAATATTCCGAAAAGATATAAGCCAGAAAACTTTTAATCATTTTCCGCGTTTACAAAAAACTTCATTAGAATACAATCTTCTACCTAAAGCTGTAAAAAAATATGATACAAAACTAGGCAACATTTTGGAAGATTTTGAGGAACGATTTGCAGATTTAGATGCGTTAAAACCATCTATTACATTTTTAATAAATCCATTTGAAGTTGATATAATTTCAAATGGTTTTCCAATTTCTAAAACATTACTACACGAAACAGCGGAAGGAGAAATGGAATTAACTGAAATGCAAGAAGATGTAGGACTGAAAATGTATCATAAATCTACAACTTCAGTTAATGAATTTTGGAATGCGGTACCATCAGAAAAATACAAACACTTAAAAAATGTTGCATATCGATTATTGTCAATTTTCGGAACAACATACAGTGTTGAATCACTGTATTCAATAATGAAATATATTAAATCTAAATATCGGTCCAAATTAACAAACGAACATTTACAGCAATTAATAAGAAGTGCAATCACCAATTATGAGCCTAACATTAAAAAAATGGTTTCTGACTTTCAAATACATAAATTTGATGCAAGCAAACAATAATTATATGTAAGTGAATATAATTATGTACATATTGTAAATGTAGGTATTTATATTTATATATTTTTTTGTAAGAAACTTTTTTTATAAAAATAAATTAATAAATATGACCCTTGAATAAAATTTGTTTCGTATAATGAGCAAGTAAGTGGTACAATTTTCTGAATGCCCGTTTTCTACTTTTTTTAGGGGCGAGTTTTATTCCGATATGGCTCTTAAAAATTTTCGATTTTTCAAACGGCTCTTAGTGTGACCAAGTGTGGGCACCCCTGTAATATAATACAAAATATAATGCTAGACAAAAAGAGTTTTTCGATTCTCATCTCCTTGAAAAGCTACCCTTTTTGAACACTTTCTTATAATTATTATGTAATATTAGTTACAAAAATCATATTTTTTATTTAAAATATCTAATTAAATATCCAAACATAAATAAATCATGATTCAATACGACGAATTAGCTAATTATTTTTATATATACATCCGAATGTACCAAATATTAAATATTATTTCGAGCAAGGATAATGCTAGTTATTTATCCAGTAAATTATCTTCATACCACTTTAGATCCGCTTTTACTTCCATCAAACTGGCTATATAAAATCGGGCCTGGGTCTGCAGGTGACTGAGATGCAACCCAAGGATAACGTGACCCGCACATTGTGGTGGAGCTACGAGACGTTCAAGAAGCAATGGGTTCGCCAAATTGTCACCCTCTCCAATGTGACGTTTCGGTAAGTCCTTGGTTTCTCGAAATTCATTTATGTATCAATATTCGATTATACAATGTTGCTGGTGATCTATGATTCACGTTTTCTCTTCTATATTGCAATATCTTATCAACAGGTAACTTTGATTGTTATAATATAAACACTGGATAACGTCACTCAATTGAACCATTAATTAACTACGTATTTATAGCATGGTTTCTTGTTTAATTATTCGCAATTTCAATTCACGTGTTTCCCTGAATAAAATCCTTCTTTTTATCGTTCCTACGGTATAGTGTGCGCAGTTTTATGTGACATCTCTTAGGCTTTAACGAAAGTTTCATGATTTACTGTGCGGTAGCCGTATTCAATTTGACCTGATAGAATTACATCCTATTACAAACAAACCTGAGGCTACTAGCGTCCAGGAAATCCGGTAAGATAATATACGTATATAGTGACCTTTTGATAGGACTTGCATAAAACAGGCCAATGAAATTTGGGTCCAAAATTCGGATTGCAATACAAATATATTGACTTTTTAGTAAACGCAAAAGTCTTACACTTACGCGAAATATTTGCACTTACGCGCAATTAGTTAAAGAGTCCGCAATCCTAAAGATTGGTTGGAAACAGCACGCCATGCCGATCTATCCTGAGCTAATCCCTTCATCTCCCTATAGCTATTCATCTCAACGTCTTCAACTATCTGACTCACATACTCCAATCTAGGCCTACCTACCCCTCTCTTTCCCTCCACTCTACCTTCTATGATCAATTGCATAATCCCCCTATGCCTAAGAATATGCCCTACTAATCTGTCTCTCCTACGCTGTAACACTCTCCAAATACTTCTCTTCTCCCCTACTAACTCTAGTACTACAGCTTCATTTGTTACTTTATCTTCCCAACCAATCCTCATCATCCTCCTATAACACCACATTTCAAGTGCTTCTAATCTACGCTTCTCTTCCTTTCCTATAGTCCACGCCTCACACCCGTACAGTGCTACACTCCAAACATATACCTTCAGTAATCTTTTTCTAATACCCAAGTCAATATTTGATCTTAAAATCTGTTCTTTTTCTACGAATGCCTTCCTACCCTGTGCTATCCTACACTTTATATCTACCTTGCTTCGATTATCTTTTGTGATTCTACTGCCTAAATAACAAAAATCTGACACTTCTTCGATTCTATTATCTCCTATTGTGATCCTCATTTTTCTGCTGCATTCCCTTTTGTCACACCTCATCACTTTAGTTTTACCTATATTTATTTTCATGTTAAAATCCCTAGTCAATACTGCCTGCATACCATTCAATACCCTTTCTAAATTCTTTTCGCTTTCTTCCAATATAGCTATATCGTCGGCGAATCTCAGCATATATATTTTCTCTCCCTGTACATTCACACCTACACTATACTCTTCTTTTACTTTGTTTATTGCATCTTCTATATATAGATTAAATAATAACGGTGAGAGTGTACATCCCTGCCGAACTCCCTTCCCTATTTTTGCTACCTCTTCTTCCCCCTCAATTCTAACTAAGGCAGTTTGGTGTTTATATAAATTAAAAATTATTCTCCTATCCTTATAATCTATACCCGTTTCTTTTAAAATTCTAAACATTATGTCCCAATCTACATTGTCAAATGCCTTTTCTAAGTCTACAAAAGCTATGCAAGTTACCTTTCCTACCCTCTTTCTTTTTTCTACTACCGTTCTTAGTGCTAGAATCGCCTCTCTCGTCCCTCTGTTTTTCCTAAAACCAAACTGATCTTCTCCTAGCCTTTCCTCTACTTTATTTTCTAATCTCCTATAAATAATCATTAACAATATCTTCGATGCATGTGATAGTAGGCTAATGGTCCTATAGTTCTCACACAAATTAGCTCCTATTTTCTTCGGCATTGTTACTATTCTACTACGCTGAAAATCCTGTGGTACTTCTCCCTTCTCATATATTTTACAAACTAACCTGTATAATCGCTCCTGCATTTTTTTCCCCTGCGTGTTTTATTAATTCGGCTGGTATCATATCAATCCCCGCTGCTTTGTTATTCCGTAAATCATTTAATGCTCTATGAAACTCTGACCTAAGTATGCTAGGACCTAAGTCATCCTCATCTATCTGTTCCACATTTTCTAGCTCCTCCATGTCCTGCCTACCTTTATATAAATCTTGAAGATACTCCTTCCATCTTCTAGCTTTTTCCTTATTTTCTGTGAGTTCCTTACCCTGCTTATCACATATAATGTTACCCTTTGGTTTTACTTTAGAAAAATGTGACTTAATTTTCCTGTAGCCCAAATCTACTTTACCTCTTCTCATATCCTCCTCAATATCCTCACAATTTCCTTTTATCCACTCTTCTTTCGCTAGCTTGCATTGCCTATTAATTAAGTTCCTTAGTTCCTTATATTTTTTCTGTCCTGCTTCTGTGTTTCCAATTTTAATTTTCCTTCTTGCTTCTATCATTTTAACTATTTCTTCCGTGATCCATTCCCTCCTACCTGCCCTTTTCTTTGTGCCTAATACTTCATTTGCTGCTGTAGTTAACCCATTTCTGATTTCCCTCCATTCGCAATCTATGTCGCTCCTAGATGTTCCATTAGCCATGATTTCTATTTTCTGCTTGTACTTTTCACATACATCAGCTAATTTTAACCTATGAACATCTACTCTGACCTGTTTAGACTTCTGTAATTTCTTGAATTTGACCTCTGAGTCCAGGACTACTAAATTATGGTCACTATCAATATCTGCTCCAGGGTAACTCTTACAATTCTTAATCTGGTTCCTAAACCTCTCTTTAACCAGTATGTAATCTATCTGATACCTCCCTATATCTCCTGGCATTTTCCACGTATATATCCTGCGCTTGTGATTCTGAAAAAGCGTGTTTGCTACCACTAGCTTATTCCTAATACAAAACTCTACCAATCTATCCCCTCTATCATTACGTGTTCCTATTCTATATTCTCCTACTATTGAAACTTCCTTTCCCTTACCTACTACGGCATTCCAATCTCAAACGCGCAATATTCGTTTATTATTATTATTATTTTTTTATTATTCGTTAGCTTAAGAACAAAACGTGTGTGCTAAAAAAATTACTAATTTCGATTAATAAGAAAAGAACTAGCCCCCAAAGTTGCTTAAAAACTCGCCAGGATTAAAAACCGATTACATTCGAATTTTGCCAATCATCGTTTGGTAAAATTAGAAATCTTTAGCTTCGGGGTTTTAAATATTTTGCATCTTTGGCCAGTGCAAAAAATTTCAGCAAAATCACTGTAGATTTATTGCGATATGGAGATTTAAAACGTTGGTTTATCATGATATCGATTGAAAGCAGCTATAAGTGATTTATATTTGAAACTGGAAAGTTGAAAGGTAACGGCGCATATTTGTTTCCATTATGCATATTACAAGAAGCGCTTCTCACAAGAGGCATTGGCATATATTGATTTCGAATCCTGTTATTGTTTCGTACATTTTTCATTTGTCTTGGATGTTTTGATATTGATTAGGATCGCATGATACTAAGTGTACTTTTATTGTTTAATATCTAATATTAAATTTGTGCCGCAACAAAACGTTGAGTAAAACCGCGACTTTAATTGTTAAAAGCGACTGGATCTACCAAAAGAAAATAAAGGAACGTACCAATCGGATCTCATTTGCATTTTTTGCATCGGCGAAATGACGTGACATCGAAAATTAACTGTTTAATAATTATATATAATAAAATATTTTATCACAATTTCCATTAGAAGCGATTCTACCTCTGTACTAGTGATTTTATAAAGAATCTAAAAGCAAAGCACAAATCCATATGCGAAGCTCTTCTATTTTCCTTGTTTCTTGCATCAGCAAGTGGTGTCCCTCAATGCCTCATTGAGCGTGTGTTCGCTAATATACGTTCCTCTATGTCGCCCACACTTCATATCACACCCACAGGCTACAATGGCAATGTAACCTGCTATTGGCGTAGATATAGATTTTCCGTCTGGAAATATCGTAGAGGAAATATAGTTCAATTGCCTTCTATGTGGTGTCCACTAGTCGGTCTAAAGTTCTCTTATTTTCGGAAATCAAAAACTTTACGCACTGATTGTATATATTAGTTGTATACATAGTTGAAGAAAAAAAAAATATAAAACTAATCTTTGAAAGGGAGAACCCTCTGAACTAGGAATATATTTTATAATTTTAAAATGATACCTGCTGTTCTAAGGATTTAAGGTTTCTAAGTAGTCTTGAACTGTTTGTTGTTTCTGAGCTGTCTTGGTTACTGTTAAACACATCAGATTTATAGCAAAAGTTTGCAAAAAAGTACTCTTTGAAAATGTCTGGTTCAAAAGAAAGTTTACCCTCGGAAGTAGAGGAAGCTGCAAATGGAGCAATTTCAAGTCGTAATTCCCGCAAAATCAAAGTTACGATATGAACTTGAATACCAGAAATTTGAAAAATGGTGTTATTTAAAAAGAATAAAACAAGTGTCGGAAAAAAAATTGTTGGCGTATTTCGCCGAAGAGCTACAATAACAAAAGCTGTCAACGCTTTGGACGCACTATTCCATGTTAAGAACCATGATTTCTATGTTAAGAACCAAAAAGTCTAGCATTTAAGTTTTTGGGCACAGCAGAGGATGAATTGTTTTTGCTTATGAAAGTTGTGATGATCGTTGGCATTTTTGGAGGTTGTCGACGAAACGAACTTACGAAGTTAATGTTAGATCACGTTGAAGACAAAGTATCATATATTAAAATCGTGATCCCATCTACAAAAACGAAAATGGTACAAGAATTTATAGTTACCGAGGGAAACGTGCCAGGTTGTTAACTGCTTAACCATTTTTCGAAAATATGCTGAGCTTCGTCCTCCTAGTGCTACTCACAGGCGTTTTTTTGTCTTCTATAAGCAAGGAAAATGTAGCTTGCAGCCTGTTGGGATCAATACCTTTGGAAATATACCAAAATTAATTGCAAAGCTGTTGGGCTTGAAGAGATCCGAAAAATATACGGGGCACTGTTTTGGAGGTCCTCTGCTTCCATGCTGGTAGATGGTGGGGCGGATATGCAAATACTTAAGCGTCACGGAGGGTGGAAATCCTCTGCTACTGCAAAGGGGTATGTTGAGAGTTTTTTAGAAAATAAGAAAGAAATAGCAAACAAGATTATGGGTTCCAAAAAAATCATGACGGTTTAAACGCCAACCTGAATAACTCAGTGATGTCCACCTCTGGTCTGCAAATTTCAAATTGAAAAAAATTTGTTATAAATGTATATAATAAATAATTTTAAACCATTACAGCACTAGTGCTGTAATGGTCATCATACAAGACTTTTTTTTAAACTGTAATATTTACTTTACCGAATGAATGTAGATAAAATTAATTACATCGCTGAGATCTCAAAAGCAATATTTAAAATCTTTACAATGAAAGACGACAAGCGAAATCCTTCAAATATAAATTTTAATTAAAACACAAATAGTATTATGTTCACGGAATGAATTTCAAGACAGATTTATATATAACAAAATAATTTAAACGCATGCTAATAGCTCGTTCTTGTATCAGTCTCAGAGTTCTTGAGATTAAAAATCGGTTTGTATTACACAAACGTTTCTGAGGGCTTATTAAGATTCCTCATCTTTAATATTTATATAATGAATGCTTTGTTTTATACGAGATTTCATGCTAAACTTGACATATAATTAAAACGCTAATTACATGATCATCGAAGTTTATCGTACGCTTCTTACTACACGATAATTAGAAAGTAGTATAAAATAGAAATGAAGATATTTCACATGAAGTATAGAAGTACTTGATCACATTATCGTCTTTCCCTTACGAGATATTTTAATTAATTTTGTACTGGCACATTTATTGTGTGTACAAATCTCACGCTATCCTAAAGATCCTTATACTATAAGAATAATATCCGGTTGGGGACAAATAGATACGTGTAGACGTAGCCTAATGATCATCAGGTATCCTGATGGAATTTCGAACATGTTCTTTGCTTGTACATAACATTTTATGCGATTTTTATGGTACCCGTACAATTTTTATGTCATCGCAGGCAATAACGCAGTTTTCCTTAGTTTAAGCGTATTTATATATGAATATAAAGCAGATTAATTGCATATATTTGAGAGAATATTTCAAAAACCTTTTCAGGAACTCGAACCAAATTTTCAGGAAAACGTACAAATATATCTGTCTACTATACGAACTAAACTTGTTTTTAAATCAATTTTTATTTTGATTATTTTTGGTTTTTTAGTACATACATACATATTTCTTCCATAAAATTAAATAGACATAACTGGTTATAAAATCGTCACTAAAAAACATCACGAAAAAACCGTAACGCAAACCATTTTTTAGCTGGCTGCGCATTTCGGAGGCTATGCCCCAATCTTCAGTAGCACAATAATAATAATTATACTAATAAATAATAAATACTTCTTCATTTGTCGCATTATCTACTCACCCATTCGCTATCATGTTTGTACAGTACTATAATTCAAAAGCTTATATCGACATCTTAATTTGATTAACACAACCACCATCCTAATTTAATTGGTAACGTGCGAATTGCAAGCAGAATCATATTCGCCTATTTCATTTAAGTGGAAATGCCGCTAGGTCATCTAGTGCAGCGATTCTTAACCGGGGGACCTCTAAAAAATTATACAAAATGTTATTCGCTTGTAAGCGAAGTCAATTATTTTTAATTTTACGTTTTGGAAAAGGAATTCGATGATCGTAAGCAATAATCTATTACTTTAAAATAAATCTTAATGATTATTAAAAAAAACTAGGGGGCCGCGAAAATATTTTAGAACATTTGGGGGGCCGCGTGCAATAAAAAGGTTCAGAACCGCTGATCTACTAAACTGCCCTTGTATATATGGACCGTTGCCCACATGGCACATATACCACCCACATGTATTCGACCTACATCTGCACATATACCAAAAATGATACATATAAGCGTTACCAGTTTGATATATATATAATATAAGGATCCGTTTGGTTTGAAGTTATATATCGATAAAGGTGACATGGAACCTGTTGCGAACGAAACTTATGGGTGCCTATTTAAGGACCTTTCATCCTGTCAGCACATTCACTAAAATTTATGTTTACTGAAACTCTCAAAAACCTACTTTGTTTAAGGGTGCTTGTTATTAAAGGCGAAAGATTTAAACGTTAACAAATATAAATCATTAAACCCTCATTATGTAATTATTATATTGTTGCATTAACTAAATTACAGTCATTAAGCCCTCATTATATTATTGTGTTAATATCATATCTAGAGAGATTTTAAATGTTGATTTAAATGAATTTCTTCGGCAACAACATTTTTAACTAATAAATCAACAAAGCAAATAACCTCCTCAATTCGGAATTTGCAATATTTATATACAAATAACAAATAGGATTATAAATATTTGGAAAATGGATCATTAAATTGTTTTGGAACTTGTGAATTATTACTTTTTATATAATTGTTTTTTTATTAGCTATTGGCAATATTTCGTTATAATTGTTAAAGGGTGCAATTATACCGTTGTTAATAGTTTGGAGTTTTTTATATGTACGTGGTCCTTTTCAAACATTGAAAAATGTTTTAATTTATTTAATAGAAATACAGATTTGTTTTTGCGTATTTATAATATTTATATATAGTATAATATATATAGAATAGTATAGTATATATAGTAATAATATATATCTCACGAATAAATCATAATGAATATTTTTCCAAAGCAACAAATTTTTTATTTTTTTTCGGCACAAGTTATGCTCCTTGATTATTATTAAAATAAATTTATTAAAAATAAAATAGAAAATAGAAGTGATTTGTAGAAATGAAAATTAGCTATTTTTTATTATCCAGCTTTTAAATTATATTTTATATACCTAATAAAGGGTTCTTCGAGATAACGGTTAAATTTCTACATTGCAAATGTTGGTGTTCGTAAAATGTCCCAATGCAGGAAACTGCAACAGGATATATATATGCCTTTTTCGTTTACCACGTAAAATAGAGTGGTGAAAAGAATATCGATCTTCCGCTGTCTATGGCGCAACGATTGGTAAGCGCACTTCGGCATTTCTGCAAATATGCCTTCCCACAGGATGCCGTTACAGATATAGGTTCGTTGAAAGAGGGTTGTGATACTGTATCACATTTCCCTTAAATAACAATGACATGTTGACATTTCAGTGAAGCGAAATCAATATTATAAGAAAACTACAAAAGTTTGAAATATTTTTATAGTTAATTTACAATTTTTTTTACATGAAATCCGTTCGTTGATTATAAAAAAAAACCTACCACGTAGTCACTAAATACGTTTCTTTTTCTTTTCGTTTCTTGTAACGTTGATACATTTGCAAACATTTATGGGACAACGTACTTTTGAAAATATAATATTATATTCTTAAACAATGTTTTGGGATTAGTGAAGTTAGGAGAAAAGATCAAATAGATACGTGGTCAGGAGAATATAGATTAATAACCACAGCATCAGATAATGGGCATACCGGTGTAGGTTTTATAATGAATAGAAAGTTGGGATGTAGAATAAAGAGTTATTTATTGCCAAGTTAGTGATAGAATTATAACTATTAGATTAGACACGAAGCCAACGGACACAGTTATAGTGCAAGTATATATGCCAACTTCAAGTCTCGATGATGAGGAGGTAGAATCCATTTATGAGGAGATTGAATCTAGGTTAGCAAACGTTAAAGGACAGGATAATCTAATTGTAACCGGAGATTGGAATGCCGTAGTGGGTAAGGGAAAGGAAGTTTCAATAGTAGGAGAATATGGAATAGGAACACGTAATGATATAGATTGGTAGAGTTTTGTATTAGGAATAAGCTAGTGGTAGCAAACACGCTTTTTCAGAATCACAAGCGCAGGATATATACGTGGAAAATGCCAGGAGATATAGGGAGGTATCAGATAGATTACATACTGGTTAAAGAGAGGTTTAGGAACCAGATTAAGAATTGTAAGAGTTACCCTGGAGCAGATATTGATAGTGACCATAATTTAGTAGTCCTGGACTCAGAGGTCAAATTCAAGAAATTACAGAAGTCTAAACAGTTCAGAGTAGATGTCGATAGGTTAAAATTAGCTGATGTATGTGAAAAGTACAAGCAGAAAGTAGAAATCATGGCTAATGGAACATCTAGGAACGACATAGATTGCGAATGGAGGGAAATCAGAAATGGGTTAACTACAGCAGCAAATGAAGTATTAGGCACAAAGAAAAGGGCAGGTAGGAGGGAATGGATCACGGAAGAAATAGTTAAAATGATAGAAGCAAGAAGGAAAATTAAAATTGGAAACACAGAAGCAGGACAGAAAAAATATAAGGAACTAAGGAACTTAATTAATAGGAAATGCAAGCTAGCGAAAGAAGAGTGGATAAAAGGAAATTGTGAGGATATTGAGGAGGATATGAGAAGAGGTAAAGTAGATTTGGGCTACAGGAAAATTAAGTCACATTTTTCTAAAGTAAAACCAAAGGGTAACATTATATGTGATAAGCAGGGTAAGGAACTCACAGAAAATAAGGAAAAAGCTAGAAGATGGAAGGAGTATCTTGAAGATTTATATAAAGGTAGGCAGGACATGGAGGAGCTAGAAAATGTGGAACAGATAGATGAGGATGACTTAGGTCCTAGCATACTTAGGTCAGAGTTTCATAGAGCATTAAATGATTTACGGAATAACAAAGCAGCGGGGACTGATATGATACCAGCCGAATTAATAAAACACGCAGGGGAAAAAATGCAGGAGCGATTATACAGGTTAGTTTGTAAAATATATGAGAAGCGAGAAGTACCACAGGATTTTCAGCGTAGTAGAATAGTAACAATGCCGAAGAAAATAGGAGCTAATTTGTGTGAGAACTATAGGACCATTAGCCTACTATCACATGCATCGAAGATATTGTTAAAGATTATTTATAGGAGATTAGAAAATAAAGTAGAGGAAAGGCTAGGAGAAGATCAGTTTGGTTTTACGAAAAACAGAGGGACGAGAGAGGCGATTCTAGCACTAAGAACGGTAGTAGAAAAAAGAAAGAGGGTAGGAAAGGTAACTTGCATAGCTTTTGTAGACTTAGAAAAGGCATTTGACAATGTAGATTGGGACATAATGTTTAGAATTTTAAAAGAAACGGGTATAGATTATAAGGATAGGAGAATAATTTTTAATTTATATAAACACCAAACTGCCTTAGTTAGAATTGAGGGGGAAGAAGTGGTAGCAAAAATAGGGAAGGGAGTTCGGCAGGGATGTACACTCTCACCGTTATTATTTAATCTATATATAGAAGATGCAATAAACAAAGTAAAAGAAGAGTATAGTGTAGGTGTGAATGTACAGGGAGAGAAAATATATATGCTGAGATTCGCCGACGATATAGCTATATTGGAAGAAAGCGAAAAGAATTTAGAAAGGGTATTGAATGGTATGCAGGCAGTATTGACTAGGGATTTTAACATGAAAATAAATATAGGTAAAACTAAAGTGATGAGGTGTGACAAAAAGGAATGCAGCAGAAAAATGAGGATCACAATAGGACATAATAGAATCGAAGAAGTGTCAGATTTTTGTTATTTAGGCAGTAGAATCACAAAAGATAATCGAAGCAAGGTAGATATAAAGTGTAGGATAGCATAGGGTAGGAAGGCATTCGTAGAAAAAGAACAGATTTTAAGATCAAATATTGACTTGGGTATTAGAAAAAGATTACTGAAGGTATATGTTTGGAGTGTAGCACTGTACGGGTGTGAGGCGTGGACTATAGGAAAGGAAGAGAAGCGTAGATTAGAAGCACTTGAAATGTGGTGTTATAGGATGATGATGAGGATTGGTTGGGAAGATAAAGTAACAAATGAAGCTGTACTAGAGTTAGTAGGGGAGAAGAGAAGTATTTGGAGAGTGTTACAGCGTAGGAGAGACAGATTAGTAGGGCATATTCTTAGGCATGGGGGGATTATGCAATTGATCATAGAAGGTAGAGTGGAGGGAAAGAGAGGGGTAGGTAGGCCTAGATTGGAGTATGTGAGTCAGATAGTTGAAGACGTTGAGATGAATAGCTATAGGGAGATGAAGGGATTAGCTCAGGATAGATCGGCATGGCGTGCTGTTTCCAACCAATATTTAGGATTGCGGACTCTTTAACTAACTAACTAAACAATGTTTCATTGAACTAATAATTTTTTATTAATCGTTGATCGAGTTAATATGAACTATTTTTTATAAACGTATTTTTTATTCGTCATTACATATACGTAGTGAATTAAAAGTGATCCAATAAATTTACGTAGAAAGTAAAAGCATATTTTCTGCAACTCTGCTTTTATTTTGCGTTTCGAGCCAAGAATTTAATTAAAATATATTTGGTATATTGCAAGCACATTTTCCACCCATTCATAATGTATGATATGAATTAGTATAACAGCATATTTAGCTTTTATTTGATGGTGATTCAGTTCTTTTAATTATTTCTAGACATATTTTAATTAAATATACCACTTCTAAATACAATAAAAATTTGTAGTTAACCCTATACATATAAATTAACTAAATCCCTTCTAAACATCCCTTCTAAACATTCACAATATCCCTTCATGTATATTGTGAATGTTTGCCATAATGAGTTTAATTCAAAATATATAGCTCTCGGCTACTTATAACGTTTATACTTAAGCCATAAAGGAACATAGTCTTCAGCGCCCATCATTTAAAAAAATTATGAACAATTAACTACAATGCTAAAGATTAGGCAAATTATTTGTAATAAGTAATCAGCAAATAATCAAAATTAACATACATATTAACATAGAAAACTATATAAAATAGTGGAAATTTTGTGTTGCAAATTTGAAAAAATGGAAGGATAATTTGATGATTCTTTGCAAATGTAGATATTAAATATTTGTATTGTCGGAAAAATCGTTGACAAATAAAACACCAAAAATTTTCTGGGGCTGCTTCTGCAGCCATAAATGTAGAGGTACGAATTAAATAATTGCAAAATATTATATGCTACTAATAAATTGTATCAAAAATAAATATTCTATTATAAAAAATTCTTAACTCACTTAATCCCAAACGAATTGCTTTGTATTATGCTTAAATGTTATTCTCTATATATTTTACTTAGATGAACGAAGATTTTTTAGAGTAACTCTCTAATGTCATTTTCTGTCAAATATATTCCCTTATTAATAATTTTACAACTATTTGATAAAACAATGGATTCTATTACCGTAATGAATATTTTGTAAAAAAAAATGTGCCCTCCTCATTTATGTTCTTTCCTTCAGTCTTCCAAATTAATGCTTGTCTAAGGATATTTAGCGAAAGAGAGAATTTCAGTATAGTCTTATGGTTTACTAAAATAATTACTGATAATCTGCATATTTACATTTTTTGCAGTAAGCTATAAAATGAAAAACCATCTTAAGGGCAACCAATACTCATTTTAACCGTATATGCTGGCCATGTTAATATTATCCCATGCCAAAGTCAAACTATTTGTACCAAATAAATGAAATTTTAACGAAAATCAAATTGGTCCTTTCCACATACAAATACATTTAAAAAATCCTATTATCTTCATGTAATTAAAAGATAATTGACTTTGAATATAACACCATTTTGCAGTAACTTCGTGACGTCCTATTTAAATTTGGTGCATGTATTTTAAAGTCTCATATAGTATCATACAAAAAATTATATACTTTTTCGCTACATCTTCATCGCTAGTCATATGTTACACAAATGCAAATTATATATGACATATTAAAGAGGTACCTTTTTTAAATTACTTTTACAACATATACATTTATTTCCAGATCTTATACCTACGTAAAAATATAAATACAACTACTGATTGACTAAATACTGAAATTAAATAACAATTATCTGAATATTTCACATGTCAAATCTTTCGTATCGTTTATTTTGCTATTGGTCTTCAATCAATAATCACGGAAATATAAAAATAAAAACCAATACAATCTAATTTAATATTTAAATATGGAAGATCCATACAACGAACTAAGAATATATATATTGGATAAATTCGTTTCATGTCCCTGATATTAAATAACGTTTCGTTTGAATTTACTACGAAAAGTAGATAAAAAAGTTTTTAATATACCGGTGGCGAAGAGGAGATGAGGTATTTATGCGAGTGCACAAGATATACTTTTTGCACTTTCCATATTGCGCTGGAAATTTGGTTTATATGTGGAGAGCTATCAAATTTATATTACCCAACCCAACACATAAAATAGATATTTAAGTACCTATTAATATTACATTGTGTTTGCAATATGAAAAAGTATTGGGAATATTTGATATTGATTTATTCATCAAAATTGCTTTAAAATGATTTTTATGTTGAAATATAATATGGATGATGTTTCGTTGTAGAATATCTCGCTGAAAGTAATCGTTTAGCGAATTATTACCGCAATCTCTCAAAAAATGTGAATATCAAAACAAAAAAGCTTATTATGTTAATTAAATATTTGAACTCTGGCATTCGTACGGAAATGATATAAAGAGTTTTTTGGCTCAGAGGATTGAATATATTGCTGATTATTGACCCGTAGTAATTAGATGAAAGACGAAAACACCTTGACCATACTTTGACAAAAAATTATTGAAGGATTAATGGGACATGTTTAAATATTGCCAAAGAAAAGAGGTGTAGTAACTAAGTAAAATAGTATATGAATTAATATGTCGTACACTTTATATTTTCATTTTATTTATTTTGTATGATATTAAAGCACGAATAATTGAATGTTTTCAGAAATATTTTAAAGTTACTTATATAGGGTGGCCCAAACTTGCGAATTTCTTTCATTGTACCTTCAATAATTGTGTTATCAAAAGAATGCTGAAGAAACAACTTATTTATAAGTTAGAGGTACATATATCTAAGACTACTATTTCAAGTAACATTGGATATAGAAATAAAGCACTATATATTTTTACTATATTTTATAAAGAGCATTTAAGCATTTAAGGCAGTACCTTTTTAATTTATAAAAAAAATGCGTGAGACTCTCGCGCGGTAGAAGTGAAACTTCTTAGCTCCTAGGAAAAGTTGATTTTATACATTGCTTTTTTTCCATTTGTTAACGATTTGATTTTGATTTTGTTTGATTTTGATTGACACTCTGATCATCAAAGAAAGCATTATTAACTAATGTCATAAAGTCTATGAAGAGGAGTTTGGATTAAATATTGTAGCCATATTTTTATAGCTCTTTTTCTCACCAAACCAATTAAATAACTCGATCTGTATATTTTTCTTCTTTTTATGTGGACATTAATACAGTGATCATCATCAATGTCTCTTGGCAAATGATTCACCATCGTATTCACAGATATTGGAACATTAATAATTTGCCCATAAATCCCATGTTGACTATGTACATGTCATAAACGTCGAATTTACATAAATGGTATTCTGGGTGAAATTAACACTAAATCTAATTTTGGTTTATTGAAAAATTGTTTATCAAATTCGCGATGAGCAGGTTGAAAGAATTTTGTGTATGATGCACTAGTGGGTGCATTTATATTTGTCGATGGCTCGCTCAGCTGTATCAGATTCATTTCGTTGATCTCTCACACCGCGTGTATCTTCACGTGTAGATGACTGAAGCAGTGGCATTAAATTTCTCTATACCACTCACTGTGTCCTTACTTAACGACCATATCGATTCATCCAGTGTATTTGAGGTCGTCGGAAGGTTATGTTGTCCACCGTGTTTCTTTAACGCCCTTTGCCTGGCTCGATACTCTCTACTTCTTTCCAAGGTACTTGTTGGCACTTTTCTTGGCGGTTTATTCGCTTTCTTCCGTTCTCTAAAGGCTCGCACTCTGTCTGTACTTGTCTTTCTCACCATTTCACTTTTCACACAATGGAAATTGTTAGCTAAAAGATTAAGATGTGTTTGTGTAATATATAATAAAATACGCAAGCGTCTACTTGTTGCCTTATGCCACGTATACACACAGTACACGCGGCGCATGCGCGTAGCGTGCGTTTCACTTTTCGTGACGTTCAGGCCAATTTGCCCTACCGCGCCTATAGAAGTTTCACCTCAAAAATACGATGTTGCCGGTTATTCACAATTTTGTGTAAAAATGGTACCATGCAGGTGCTAATTAAAAGATATATATCGCATTTACTTAATGGTTCATTAATTCAATATATAATGAATATAATGTATAAAATTAACCAAAGGTATTCCTTCCTTGGTGATCATTCCATTTAACATTTAACATTCCATGTCCATTTAACTTACATTTAACTTTAAAATTCCATATCACTTACGTCTATTTTTTTAAGTGAATAGCCTGTATTTATATAGATTTGAATTCTACGTTCGGTGTAGCTCATATTGTATATAACATACGAGTACGTTATATTATAATTTAATATATTTGAGATAGATTATATGGGCCATATAATCCTATTTTGCCGTTCTTTGATATTTGCCAATATCGATATAGGCCATTTATATATTATATTTTAATATCATTACTAGTTTAATACAGTCATTTCACATTTTCGCAATTCAATACACTCGTATAATATCAAACGTTTTAATTTTTCTGCTGGAATTGATTCAGCTATTTGCGCTCCAATTTCACATTCCAAAATAGTAAATGTTAATTCGCATTTTGGCATATTCTCTGCATCCAAACAATGTGGGTTATGAATAGTTATACATATATAAATACATATACATTGTTATGTTATACATATACATAACGTTGAAAAAAAAAGCTAATTGAGTTACTTATATACGAGATAAATTGATAATTTATCTCGAAAATTCATACGAGATCGGGTGATAATTGGGGAGATTAGTAGGACGGTCCTGCACTAAAATCCCAGTAGAAATTAATCTCAAATTAAAAGTATTCAGAAAAAAACAAATTACTTTTAACTGATTTTTCAGACTTTATCATATACAGAGGTATTTTATTTAGTTTTATGTTGTGCTACTGAAGATGGGGGCATAGCGCTTGAAATGTACATCTAGCTACTTAATGCTTGTTACGGTATTTGGGTGATATTCTATATTATATACAGCAGACATTTTTCATATTTCTGAACTTTTATAATTTGATAGTTTACAATGTATATATGAAATATATAATTATATATATATATATATATACAAATAGTAAAATATATGAGAAGGGAGAAGTACCACAGGATTTTCAGCGTAGTAGAATAGTAACAATGCCGAAGAAAATAGGAGCTAATTTGTGTGAGAACTATAGGACCATTAGTCTACTATCACATGCATCGAAGATATTGTTAAAGATTATTTATAGGAGATTAGAAAATAAAGTAGAGGAAAGGCTAGGAGAAGATCAGTTTGGTTTTAGGAAAAACAGAGGGACGAGGGAGGCGATTCTAGCACTAAGAACGGTAGTAGAAAAAAGAAAGAGGGTAGGAAAGGTAACTTGCATAGCTTTTGTAGATTTAGAAAAGGCATTTGATAATGTAGATTGGGACATAATGTTTAGAATTTTAAAAGAAACGGGTATAGATTATAAGGATAGGAGAATAATTTTTAATTTATATAAACCCCAAACTGCCTTAGTTAGAATTGAGGGGGAAGAAGAGGTAGCAAAAATAGGGAAGGGAGTTCGGCAGGGATGTACACTTTCACCGTTATTATTTAATCTATATATAGAAGATGCAATAAACAAAGTAAAAGAAGAGTATAGTGTAGGTGTGAATCTACAGGGAGAGAAAATATATATGTTGAGATTCGCCGACGATATAGCTATATTGGAAGAAAGCGAAAAGAATTTAGAAAGGGTATTGAATGGTATGCAGGCAGTATTGACTAGGGATTTTAACATGAAAATAAATATAGGTAAAACTAAAGTGATGAGGTGTGACAAAAAGGAATGCAGTAGAAAAATGAGGATCACAATAGGAGATAATAGAATCGAAGAAGTGTCAGATTTTTGTTATTTAGGCAGTAGAATCACAAAAGATAATCGAAGCAAGGTAGATATAAAGTGTAGGATAGCACAGGGTAGGAAGGCATTCGTAGAAAAAGAACAGATTTTAAGATCAAATATTGACTTGGGTATTAGAAAAAGATTACTGAAGGTATATGTTTGGAGTGTAGCACTGTATGGGTGTGAGGCGTGGACTATAGGAAAGGAAGAGAAGCGTAGATTACAATCATTCGAAATGTGGTGTTATAGGAGGATGATGAGGATTGGTTGGGAAGATAAAGTAACAAATGAAGCTGTACTAGAGTTAGTAGGGGAGAAGAGAAGTATTTGGAGAGTGTTACAGCGTAGGAGAGACAAATTAGTAGGGCATATTCTTAGGCATGGGGGGATTATGCAATTGATCATAGAAGGTAGAGTGGAGGGAAAGAGAGGGGTAGGTAGGCCTAGATTGGAGTATGTGAGTCAGATAGTTGAAGACGTTGAGATGAATAGCTATAGGGAGATGAAGGGATTAGCTCAGGATAGATCGGTATGGCGTGCTGTTTCCAACCAATCTTTAGGATTGCGGACTCTTTAACTAACAATGTATATTGAATTCTCAACAATTTTAGGAAATAACACTCCACACATTTTGTAAAATAAACGAATGAAAACATAATACTAGATAAAATTTGTATTAAGTAAGTTGGTAGGTAATAAGCAAATTTAAATATAAAATTTATTTTTAGTGGCGAATGCTTGTCACGTCATAAACGAAACAATGTTTGATCTACCTTCAATCAAATCAAGGACCTTCCTTATTTTATGTAGTATCGATCCAAATAAATGTTTGATGCAATCGTTAATATATACGACATTTATATATTAACATTTTCTTTCTATTCTTTATTAAAATGGCTTTTCACTAATGGAAATACAACCCGTAAAGCCCCCAATCCCAAAGCATCAGATTAATTGACATAATAATATATAGTAGAAGTAGTGTCATTTAAATATCGATTTTCCTCGGGGTCATACGCAATTTAACTTTACCGAAGATTATATATAGTTATATAGTTCAGATATTGTGGATGTTGATCAGGATGGGTGTGCTACTAGGATATGCATAAATTTAATTCTGGAGCAACTTCGTTGATGTAAAATCTTCTTGTATAATAATGCACCCATATAGGAGCTCTCCCTGTATTGGACCATTAAGATCGAATATAATTCTAAATTCCTCTCCAATTTACCGTTGATGGACTGCGGTATTAATATATTCAACAGCATTGTATTTTTTTTTTTTTTATTTGACTGATTTTAATGCAGTTGGTAAATATGAATCATATTCACTTATTATATAGAAATATCTATTAGTAATATGAATATAGAGGCAAATAAATAATTTATAAAAAATACTTTAAGCAATAGTTTTGAACGAATGTCTTTTTTATCTATCCATACATTCTTGAACGAAGAATCGTAGCCAGATTGACACAGATTTATTGACATTTGCCGCTCGAATGTTGGAAACTTTGCAGGTAACATTGAAAATAAATTTCTATGGGGAATGTTGGTGTTTGAAATTATAAATTTTATATTTCTAACAACATAAAATTGTTGTAGACAATGCATAATGCATTTTTTTAAGGCCCAATATTATATAGCCTCTTAAATAAATTTAAGTTAAAGACACTTTTTTAACCGAAGTACTGGCTATGCTAATTGCCGATTATTTTTCCATTTAAAATGATTTTCGAAACAATTTGCCCATTACTAAAACCTCAAAATTACTATAAATTTTTCAGAAATCCAAATACTGAATATTTTAGCTGCATAAATTGAATGCACGTGCAATGTATAGCGTTCATTAAATTCATTGTTTTAGTATTTATAAACGAATAATGCAAACAACCGTTATGATACCGACTAATTAGAATAAGCATTCATCATTTATGGAGACAATTTAATTGAATGGAGCTTTCATTATGTTGAAAACTGATTAAATATTTTGCCATTTTATATATGAAATTTCACTATTGTATGTGTAACCGATGATGTAAAAGATTTATGTATAAACTTTTCAAAAAATATTATCAATTTTGAAGCAATTTTTGGATTTTAATTATTCTTGTGGCAACATAAACTTATTTCTTTCTAATTTGCTATTTCGCATAAGCATCCTTTTTCTCCGGTCATTATTTAACTTAGAAATTTTGAAAATAGTTATTTCTTCAAGTACTCAAGGGCTGGTTTAGCTTGTTCGTTCAGTTCAGTACAAAAAAAGTAACTCATTGAATTTTATAAATTTACTTTTGCCTTCAACTTCAAAAAGTACATGTTCATAATGTATTTGACCTCCTTCCTTCATTCTATACCTCTAAATAAAAGAACAATAGTGAATATATTATTTGCTGTCTTTAAATCCTGCATATTTTTTTTTTATTTGATCTCTTTAGTACTAGGAATATTTAAAGATATATACATGTAAATATTATCAATAATGATTTTAGATTTCTATTTATTTCTATTATTTCTATTATTAGCTGTGTTTTTCAAATTTCCATAATAATATAATATGGTAAAATTTTAGAAACGCACACAGCATAATAATTTTCAAATAAATTTCTTATAAAACTACAAATACATTCATAAGCCGAATATCATTGTCAAAATATATCGGAAACGCTTCGAAATTCATATTAATTCTTAATGCTCATCTTGAGACAGTTTTTTTATAGAAATATTTATATATTTATAGAAAATATTTATAGAAAAAGAACTTCAATATCACTACGAAAGTGCATTCTCCATAATCTACTTTCGTAAAGAATAAATTGAAAATATAAGATATATAAATAAACCTAGGCATGACTTTCAACCTTTTCATCTCCTACAATTTTTGATATGAACTTTCCACGCAAATGTGACAATTTAAATAGTAAAAGAATCACTTCGGGGACCCACTACATTGTAAGTTACACGGAAAGCATTTTACAAAGTGAAAAATGGACATTCAAGTAGTCACTAAAATGAAATATATATATAAATATTATGCAATATTTAAACTCAATTGCCTAGTCGGAAGTTGTAAAGAGTTTCAACCAAAATATTTCTTAATTCTGATTTATTATTATATAACTATATCTAGTCGTAATTATAAGGCTTTTTTGACGTTTCGGTACATTTAATGGGTTTAAACTGTTGGAACCAATTCTCATTGTAAATTGAACTTATTTTCGTCCATACTCAGGAAGGTTTTTTTTTATTTTCTGATAAAATGCCTTTTAAATCAATCTAAATATAGCGTGCATTTTTTTCACGGAAAAAGGGGAAATGGTAGGGTAATTAATATCTAATTATTTATAATCCCCAAAATAAGCAACAACTTCTTTAATTGATGCATGCATAATAGACAAAAAAACTTGTGATATTTTTATTTACTGAGCGATAGAGAAACTTCCTGGAAAGTATACAGTACCTACTTATTACAAGTTTCATGAATCACCAAACGGTATTTAATTACGAAAAATAACGTAATATGGAAATTCAAACTCTTCGGCATTATATACGTGTATGACCATCACGAGTTAGAGAGGATATTACCCCATAATACTTTTGTTTAGCGCTGCCAGAAGTTCTTCTGAAAACTACACAATGCTAAAATGTAAATAAAATTAATTCCAACGATTTGCAGTTTATTTGCAAGTAAACACCAGCGAACCTTTCTTATTAAAAATGCTATGCCATGACTGATATTTTTATTTGTATGGAACAAAAGCTGCTCGGGTCTTTTTTCTGTTAGTATTTTATAAATATATTTTCTCTCTGTGGAGTTCACAGAAGCCAAACCGTTCTCGGGAATGTTATGCATAAAATGGGACGCGTTTGTATTATAAATTATATATATTAAAAACATTAATATGTATAATGTTTAACTTTTATTATATTTCGGTTTCTTTTAAAAAAACGTTATTTAAAACGCATAAAAAAATAACGTAACATTTACTTTCTTATTTAAAATTTTCTTTAAATGTTTGTAGTTTTCAGAATTCTGAAAAGTTAGACTATCTCTAAAATTGCGCATATAATTAATCTGCTAACTTTTAACTACGTTAATGGTAGCGTGCTTTGTATGTCTTCCGTGAAATTTTCTTGTCAAAATTTTGCGGTGGATTTAGAAACTTTAGTATCTTTCGCAGTATATATCTTTTATGCTAACTGCGTTCTTAAATCAAATGCAAATTTCATTATGCGGTACCAATAAAATAAACTTTCGATGTGTGCATTAAAATATTCAAAAATATTCAAACTTTAGATGTGTGCATTAAAGAATTAATTTACTATCTAGCGAAATTAATATAATACTGATAATTCTCACTAATATATATTTTCTATTTAAAATATTACAAAAAAATCCTTCCGTAATGGCTTTAATAAAATGATCAATCTACTCTACGACATTTTGTCAATATACAATTATCTTATTTTCTTCTTAGATAATTAATCTATTGCTAAAGGAAATTAAACAATTAATACAAAAGAAGTAAAAATTCTTAATTCTTAATTCAAAATCGTAAAAAAAGTTTTATAAATATAATATTATTGTAGAAAAACTAAAGTTCCAACTTCACTATATAATTTAAATAAATTTACAAAATAATAATATAAATAACTTATGCTGTCAGATTTATGTTGATTCTGTTAACTTGTGTATTGTAATTATTTCTTTTAGTTTTCAATTACCTAGTTTAAATTTTGTTCATTACGCGCGTTGAAGTTTAAAATTTATTATTTATTTTGGCTTCCATATTCAAGCCGTTATAATCTTTATATACAAGATATAATATTTCTTCGACTATTTCATGATGTCCCTAATATATATTACTAATAATTTAAAAAAAATTCCTTTACATGTAAAACATTAACTTGAATAAAGTATATTAATTTTCATTACCCATTTTAACGTACATATTTTGATAATATTAGAAACTTTCAAATATTCTCTTATTTGGAATTAATAAATCAGCCGAACTTACAAAATAATTTAATTTTACATACGTTTTTTCACTCCAAAAAGTTACTTTCTATATTTATTTTAAGTTTTACCAACTAAAGTCTATTTATCACACTTAGTTATATACGAACAGTATATTATTTAAGTTAATATGGAAAATATTTGCGTAAACTTGTGCTTCGTAAACTTATCATTTTTTATTATAGACATCATTAATGATTGGTGTAACTGAAGCGATTAAAAGATCTATTCGTTAATACATAATGCCTCTTATGGAACTAGAAAAGCATTTCACGATTCTTTGAAATTTCCAGAATAATTACAATTATATTATCCGTTAGTTAAAGAGTCCGCAATCCTAAAGATTGGTTGGAAACAGCACGCCATGCCGATCTATCCTGAGCTAATCCCTTCATCTCCCTATAGCTATTCATCTCAACGTCTTCAACTATCTGACTCACATACTCCAATCTAGGCCTACCTACCCCTCTCTTTCCCTCCACTCTACCTTCTATGATCAATTGCATAATCCCCCCATGCCTAAGAATATGCCCTACTAATCTGTCTCTCCTACGCTGTAACACTCTCCAGATACTTCTCTTCTCTCCTACTAACTCTAGTACAGCTTCATTTGTTACTTTATCTTCCCAACCAATCCTCATCATCCTCCTATAACACCACATTTCGAATGCTTGTAATCTACGCTTCTCTTCCTTTCCTATAGTCCACGCCTCACACCCGTACAGTGCTACACTCCAAACATATACCTTCAGTAATCTTTTTCTAATACCCAAGTCAATATTTGATCTTAAAATCTGTTCTTTTTCTACGAATGCTTTCCTACCCTGTGCTATCCTACACTTTATATCTACCTTGCTTCGATTATCTTTTGTGATTCTACTGCCTAAATAACAAAAATCTGACACTTCTTCGATTCTATTATCTCCTATTGAGATCCTCATTTTTCTACTGCATTCCTTTTTGTCACACCTCATCACTTTAGTTTTACCTATATTTATTTTCATGTTAAAATCCCTAGTCAATACTGCCTGCATACCATTCAAAACCCTTTCTAAATTCTTTTCGCTTTCTTCCAATATAGCTATATCGTCGGCGAATCTCAACATATATATTTTCTCTCCCTGTACATTCACACCTACACTATACTCTTCTTTTACTTTGTTTATTGCATCTTCTATATATAGATTAAATAATAACGGTGAAAGTGTACATCCCTGCCGAACTCCCTTCCCTATTTTTGCTACCTCTTCTTCCCCCTCAATTCTAACTAAGGCAGTTTGGTGTTTATATAAATTAAAAATTATTCTCCTATCCTTATAATCTATACCCGTTTCTTTTAAAATTCTAAACATTATGTCCCAATCTACATTATCAAATGCCTTTTCTAAATCTACAAAAGCTATGCAAGTTAGCTTTCCTACCCTATTTCTTTTTTCTACTACCGTTCTTAGTGCTAGAATCGCCTCTCTCGTCCCTCTGTTTTTCCTAAAACCAAACTGATCTTCTCCTAGCCTTTCCTCTACTTTATTTTCTAATCTCCTATAAATAATCTTTAACAATATCTTCGATGCATGTGATAGTAGGCTAATGGTCCTATAGTTCTCACACAAATTAGCTCCTATTTTCTTCGGCATTGTTACTATTCTACTACGCTGAAAATCCTGTGGTACTTCTCCCTTCTCATATATTTTACAAACTAACCTGTATAATCGCTCCTGCATTTTTTCCCCTGCGTGTTTTATTAATTCGGCTGGTATCATATCAATTATATTATATCATATCATATCATATTATCCGTATATATCATATAAATTTGGTATACTTTAATTATGATTTAGACTTCAATAAGTACCTGGACAAAGTCAGAGCATAAATTACAAATTTTCGACAACTAAACTGAACTGATATAATTCTCTTAATCAGATACTATCTGCACTTCGACGTAAGACGTGGCATCCGCTACAACAACGACATCGCCATCGACGATATCACCCTCAGTCCAGAGTGCTTTGGTCTTAATATACCAGATTCCGAGTTACAGGGATACAATTACTGGAACTACCTCAACCAGTACCCATCTAATGCTGATCCGAGCGACAGTTTCGTCAATGAAACATGTAAGTATGCCCTTTCACCAATTGTTATTACAAGATTAAAAGAATACTTAAAAATGGATTAGATAATCTCATAAACTGAATATCGATGTTTTATGGGTTGATTGTTATTTTACTCTTACTCAGCCTCATGTAATGCAGTAATAGGTAAATAAAATTCATTTAGAATATCGTGTATTTTTTCATATTTTTAAATATTAAAATATAACTAATTAGTGTTTACGGCACCCGTATATAATTACCCTGCGAGTTATAAATACAGAAATTTCGAGCATATTCATTCATTAATCTATTAATACCGAAATACTGAAACTTTGACACATATTCACACATGAAGCTGGCTTTATAATTAGCAATATGCGATTGAGGGAAGCAAAAGACAGGCTATATATGTTCTTTATGGGAATAGCGGTGCATCGAACAACACATTTCCTCAATGGAAACCACTTCCATTTCCCTGAACAAATGAAAAGTAATCAGCGACAACAGTCAGGCAGCCACGCTTAATTTTAAACTGCCGTGGGCAATATTGATTTCATTTCTTTCGCCAGTTGTCAGATCATCTACGATCAATTCTGGAATTGAATAGAACAGAAAGGGATCTTTCATTGCACAGCATTAAATTTTGCTGTCATGTTTACTTCCACATTACGAATAAATCAAATAGTTCAATATATACCATTTACTGCACAGTCTATTTAGCTGTTCTTGATCTTATAATTATATATTATTACTCAAACCAAATGGAGCCCAACTATTTAAATATAAAATTGTTTATCCCAAAAAATATTCGCGTTTTCTTCTCCAAGATAATTAAAGATATTCAATAAAGAATATCAAAGAAGTCTTCACTTTATCTTTTCTGTGTATATATATACGTACTATCCCGACATACTTTCTTCACTTCTTTTGTTTTATAAAGTAATTAAAATTATAAACAGCTATGGGTGTTGTTTTCAAATTAAGCACTGAAATCCATAATTTCGATTATATTCCAAAGCATTTTGTGCATTATTTTTAGTCAAATATTGAATTTAATATTTTTACTATATTTGATTAGACTTCCATTGAATTTAAACTCCAATTAAAAATGCTGAAGTTAATATGGAATGACGAAAAAAATCCTTCCTCTCGAAATTGAAGAATTCTGAGAGAATGACATACGCTGATTATGTAGTTACGAAAATATTTAAATGTATTCTTTGACTATTGATAACTAAATCCTTCTAAATAAAATATCACTTGGAGTACAAATGTTTTTCACATTTATTTGAATTATATTGATATTATAACTTCTAATAAGTTCCTTAGTCAAACAACATAATTTTTATACATTTGTTAAGAACAAATGTTAATAGAAATAACTATACAAATCTACTTTACATTATTCATTTTTGTAACTTCATGCAAACAAAATTTTAACTGGAAAACTTGAATATGTTCTTTCGTCTTTGCGTTGCCACTCTCTGCTCTATGCAAATTATGAAATACATTTTTCCTTGTGATATATTTGTTTTTGTAAAGTAACTTGATTAAATATACGAAGCCTTTTCTTTATTTTATGTTGTCAGATTACGAGTTTACTAGTTGCGGAGCGTCTGGGCGATATGGACCATACCAGCAGAATTGCACAGAGAACTACAAGAACAGCTCTCTGGCAGTTGAAGTATTGAAGGAGCCAGGTCTCAGTGGGGTGCAGAAATGGATTGTTCCTTCTGAAGGATATTACACGTAAATTCAATTAAATCAAATTTTTGTTAGATGAAAAGTACAACAGTACTAGTGACAACAGCAAATTACTGTACAAGTATTTTGCACCTGCTATTATTTTCCGTTAAATAGACATATTGAATATATATTTATCAGCTCAGTATTTCACGTAGAGAGCGTCGTTTGTTAATTAACAGGTTCTTTTCATGTTCTTTATTTAGGGTTGTCGCTTTTGGTGCTAGTGGTGGCAAAGGATCAGGTGGAGTAGGTTCTGCAAGAGGTTCGATGACTCGGGCTGTGTTCGAATTAAAAAAATCTGAGGAATTATATGTTTTGATTGGACAACAAGGAACGAGTGCATGTATTAAGGTATGACAAAATACACTAAGCAATGTTATTTAACTGATATCCTTCACCTTTCTCATGGTTTGAAATCTAAGATATTCTATTGCTTAGTACCACGTTTCTTAATATATTGTTAATAATAATAGTATAATATTATTTATGTACCATACTTCCACTAATTGAATAATAGGGCTAACAGAATAATAATTATATTTTGCAGAGCATGGATCCTAATATTAAAACCAGCTGTAGCATCGGAAATAATTACGCGATGCCGCCACAATTGGAAAATAAAATGTCGCATATTTTAGCGATGGACATACGCGACGGTGGAGGCGGAGGTGGTGGAGCTACTTACGTCTTTTTAGTAAGTTGAACTATCAAAATTATACTCACATTTAATATTTATAAACACAAGATACTATCGTTACGTTATACGCTTCAAGGAGGTACTAATTCATGCGTAATATATTAAGTAAACTCATACTTTTTAATAAATCTTGATTCCGTCTGTGTACATTTTCGTATTCTCTAAATAACAGCTATATGGTGACCATATCATCATTTGTATGTTTTTATAAAACTTCATAAAAATAAAATGACGCAAAAATATCAAACATTTCTTGCAGCGAAAGTGGAATCTGGATTCCATTAATAATTAAATAATATATTTGCATATTAATTTTGTTGCAGCGAAATCGCAAGACGGCGCCCATGCCCTTAATGATATCTTCCGGTGGTGGAGGCATTGGGTTAGGCCGATTTATTGACACTGGCATACAACATGGCAAAGGCATTGAAAATGATTCTAGCAGAGGATCATATTTTGGAGATCCAGATAAGTGAGTCGAAATGTCAAATAAAAAGTTGTAAGAGTTAAAAAGGAAGAACCCGTTTCTTCTGACACTAGATTTTACGATGCTACACATTTTCTACAGCTATATATATATATTTATATAGTTAGTTTATATAGTTGATTTAATACAGAAAATTTGGGATTTTATTTAATGTGATATGTTGTATTTTAAAATTATTACTACGGTGATACAATATCACCCAACTAACGTAACTCAAAACATTAAGTAGCTACATGCGTAATACGAATGAAATGGGGGCATAGCCTTCGAAATGCGCATGTAGCTATTTAATACTTTGAGTTACGGTATTTGGATGATATTGTATACTATGATATGTTGTAGATTTATAATACTTTTTCTATTTAATGTTTGATAGGCTCGGAGGACCTGGCGGAAGTTGGTTACCATCTACGGACCAGCTAGCATCTCTCAAACCAGAGCAAATTGGTCAAGCATTTAACAGTGGCTCAGTTGGCGGTCAGGCCTGTTACGCCTCGGAAGATGGCCGGGGAGATGGTGGCTTTGGAGGCGGAGGTGGAGGTTGCAATACAGGCGGAGGTGGAGGTGGCTACGTCGGTAAGTAATCCAACACAATATATTGAAACTCAAAAGCGTTATATGCAAGTAAGTTCAAAACTGGTATTATTGACAAAATTTTACTCGAGTGATTCATATAAAAGACATCTCAATATATATATATATATACGAATTCTTACAAATGTAAAATTAGATAGATAAGATTCATATCTCCATATTTTTGCAGGAGGTACTACTGGTACTGCAGGTAACAGCACTTCAATGGACGGTACTGGCGGTACTTCATTCATTAACGAACAGAGAGCAATAGATGAATTTTCTGAGGCGTCCGGGGCCTATCATACAGGTAATGGAATGGTGATTATAATACCGGGAATATCTGGATGCGGATGCGACTACAGATGTTTAGCACTGGATGCACGCCGTTCTGAAGTAACATGTATATGCCCGCCGAATTGGAGATTAGACGAAGATGAAATGAAATGCATTGGTAAGTATAGCAGTAGATTTAGATTTTTTAAAGGGGATCAATCGACAAAAACCTCGAAGCGATATTATCTTTCTATAATTAGTGAGCTTTTACGCTGACATGTTTCCGCGCGAAATTGTCGCTTTCCAAAACCATCCCTTAACGTGCGGTCGACAACAAAGTACTTAAAAACACCTTCCGTCGTACCAAACATCGAAATATTGATATTCTGCAATTCTAATCTTTTTAGTTGTCGAAACGCCGGATACTGTCTACCCAACATGGTTCGTTGCTATTTTGATAGGCTGTTTGATATTGGTCATTTTGGCACTGGCATCCTTCTGCTTCATGCTTTGTAAGTATTGTAAGTACATATAAGAGATCAGAAATTAAAACATTAAATATCTTTAATGTAATTTATCAAATTATTGACAAGAAAAGCTATTAAGAGGAAATCATTTTTCTAAAACAAATTGTATATTTTCACACATTCTAGATAACCGATATCAATTAAAATCTGCCGGAGTACTACGTCGAAAGATGCTCACTGGGCCAGATTTACAATTAAACCGTCTACGAGTTGCTTCGGATGGCATTTTAACCGAATACAATCCGAATTACGAATTTGCTGGTTCAACATATACTCTGAAAGACTTGAAAGATATTCCTAGAGAACAGTTACGACTGATTAAGTGCGATAATCCTGAACTGAAAACTAAACATTCTTTTAAACTGCGCCCGATTTCTAGAGCTTTGGGCCAAGGAGCTTTTGGTGAAGTATATCAAGGTTTCTATCGACAACGATCGGGTGACACCGTAGAAATGCCAGTGGCAGTTAAAACGTTGCCGGAAATGTCTACGCACCAAGCAGAAGTTGATTTCCTAATGGAAGCGCTTATTATGTCCAAATTCAACCATCCGAATATAGTGCACTTTATCGGCGTTTGTTTCGACAAACATCCAAGATTTATTGTCTTGGAGTTACTAGCTGGAGGAGATTTGAAAAATTTCTTAAGAGAATCAAGGCCGAAACCTGTAATAACTATCCTGTTAATAAAATTGTTAACATTGCTTCTAACACATTCGTATTTATGCAGGAGAAAGGTAGTCCATTAACAATGAAAGATCTCATTATGATTGCAATTGATGTCGCCAAAGGATGCAAATATTTAGAGAATAATAGATTCATCCATCGAGATATTGCAGCAAGGAACTGCTTACTGACAACGAAAGGACCGGGCAGGTGTGTTAAGATAGCCGATTTTGGCATGTCCAGGGATATTTATAGGTACGAATCTTAAATATCGAAAAATTACTACTTTCTAGTATTTCGACCTTTATCAACAATTCGTGTTTTAGGTCGGATTACTACAGGAAAGGTGGAAAGGCAATGTTACCAATTAAGTGGATGCCGCCTGAAGCATTTTTAGATGGCATTTTTACCAGTAAAACAGATGTTTGGTCTTTCGGTGTCCTATTGTGGGAGATCATGTCCATGGGCTATATGCCATATACAGGTTGTGCTAATAGGGATGTAATGCAACTTGTTACTAGTGGGGGTCGATTAGAACCGCCCTTAAATTGTCCAGGTAATGCAATGTATATAATTTTATCCCTTCTTTCCAATCAATACAAAATTTAAGCACTAGAGTAGCGTTAGACACATGCAAAATTCATTGAAATTTATTACATAACACACGAACTTATTCACGTTTAAATCATTTTTATTATAGGTCCAGTCTATGGCATAATGACACAATGTTGGCATCCTGCTCCGGAGAAGCGACCTGATTTCGCGTTAATCTTGGAACGCCTAGGCTATTGCTCTCAAGATCCGCAAGTTATGGCAGCACCGTTGCCAGTTTTCCATAGACCACCTTCTCATGAACGAGATGCAACTGTAATGAGACCTAATAGTTCAGACGATAATTGCTTACAGGTACTAAGAATGCACAAACTTTTGAAACAGTAGATAAAGTAGATGTGACAATACCTCCTGTCTTACAAAAATTCGAAAAATGAGATATTATATCAAACAGATTCTTATGTTTATTGTGCATGTTCAGAACATATAGAACGTTTAATGCGCATGTTCCAACTCATTATAAGTTCAAAACAGCTAGGAGGTATTGTCACATCTCTGACGATAATCACATCACTTGAATAAATTATATACATTTTTATTACATACAAATAAATAAATATAATATACAAATACAAACAAATAAATAATAGATTTGATGCACAATCCTTACTACCATCAATTCATTTAATTATTTATACATAAAGTCATATCACTATAGAAAAAAGGACATAATTGTATTTACATGTACATGTAAATGTACATTCATTTATTTGTGAATATTTTAGGTGCCGCAATCCGCCGATTATTTAATTCCTAATCATATGAATCAACCTCCACCTAGAAATAATATTGGATCAACAAGTTCCGTAGAAAAGCTTCTACCGGAGAATTCAGATAGTTGGGAAACATCGTTTGTGATGCCGAGTTCAAAATCTACACAACCTCTGTTGCAACAAGATTCAAAAGAAACAGAATCATCAACGAACGGCACTGGATCTGTAAGTGCTCGATTGAATAGTCAGTATATTACATAATTGAACTCGAAAATTACATATTAAGCATAGAATTTTATACATAACGCCTGAATTGTATTTAAAGGATTTACAAATCAAATTGCAATTTTCTACATTACATAGATATACAAATACAAATTAAATTTTCTGCAAACATCGAGGACATATTTTGACGCGACTTAATATAAATATGCTCAAATATAATACTTTATATTTAATATCAAGATAGTTGTTATTGAATCCCAACAATTTTTATAGCCGGTATTTGTTGTTGCATCTAACATTTTCTATTTTATGCATTATAATAATAAGAGTTTTGCGTAAACAAATCGACTTGAAATACATTCAATAGTATTGTCAACAGTAATATTAATAATTAAATTAAATAAACATAAATTTTATGTAATGTTACGTGTTACGTTAGGTTTTTCAAACTGTCGCGACCAACATATTATTTCGCAGCGCTACCAATCCTTTCTCTCATTGCATACTTTAATGTAACAAAGAAGGAATATCAAGCCAGTTAAAAAACACGCTATACGTCCCGAATAATCCACAGACGCCCTAAAACCGGTATCATTCAGCCGCTATTAGAAATAGCTCAATTGAGGTGGCAATAAAATCGCTGAAATCGGTCCAGGGGCGGCACACGGTTAATAATTCAGAAGTGTTAGATAGGGACAGAGAAAAACATGTTTTATTATATATAACTTGTGGTAAGGTTAAATTATTTTTCAGGTTGATAAACTATTAACTGAAGATTGCGACAGCAAGGCCTCCACGAATTCACCTCAGCCTGTCACGAAATCGGGTAGTATTACCAGCGGTGCACCAATCGCAGCGGTAACATCGCCGATACCTCCACTGAAGACATTAGATGCGGCAGCACTGGCTAAGAAGCATTTACCGGATGTGACCAGTAACGGTATTATACCAAAACCATACTTGGTTAATAATGTTGCGAATCAATTTCACAATGAGTCCGAAATTAGTTGTTAAGGCGAATGTTTAGGAGATTTTAGACGGTTAGAGTCAGATTGTACAGTTGTTGAACAATTTAAAAATTGAATTATTATGGCCGGCGTGATATGCGGCCCGATCCAAAATTGTACGGATTATGCTATAACAAATTAAGTGCCAAGCTTTGTAATTAATTTTGCTCAATTCAATTATAAGTTGAAGCATGAAAATGTTTTAAGCTTTTTAAAATTACTTAAATTATATAGCAATATACCAATATTAGATTCTGTGCATCCTTTTCGTTAATTCCTAATTATCACTGCATTATCGACGAATTTCTAGCGCATTTTAGATTGTTTCAATCTGATTGTAGACGTTTTGATGTCGCCATAATTACACAGCGATATCGGCTAGGGAGACCGCCAAAATAGAATTTTAGAGAAAATTGACGATGAACTGAACAAGTTCATCACCATCAATTACTTCGACAAAATGCTTTAAAACCAAATATAATACTTAAATGTATTGTGCTGTACATACAAGTCTTTTGCACTAATAAATAAGATCATTATTGATATTACGTATGTTATAATTAACAAGAATAATTTCTTATTTATTAGGCGGGTAGATTACTAAAAGTATATGAATAAAAATATGTGATTAGATGTAAGGTATGCATCTTTATGGCAAATGGTATTATGGGTGCTGAATTATATTTTTATAAACTAAAACTATTGCATTGATTGAAAATTGAAATGTTTTTATTTGAATTACTCCATAATATGTATGTACCATGATTTTACATCAATTTTTTTTGCTTCTTAAAATGGACCAGCCTACAGCATGAAATATTATTTACTATTCCTTGTCAAGTTAAAAATTGCTTCGTAAAATCTGATTATACTATCAGTTATTCAATCAAATTATTGTACAAAAAATACACGATATTTTTTATATATATTAATTTTAGAGATTTTTTTCATCAGATTTATCACTATCAATAAAATTGGCCATCTTTTTGTGATTTATATGAAATATTTTTTTATAAGTTACATGTCTGACGGACATTTTCAATAAGCGTATTAAAATAGACTGATTGTTTGAATGTTTGGATATAAATATATAAGATACCTATTGTATGTTACCCTGAAGAAATATATATATAAAGAAAACATTTTTTAGTATGAACGTTCATATAAGAAAGAAGAAATAGATTTTTCTAAGCGTATACCTATATAAGCATGATGCTAGAAATTCCTGTCCACTAATATAATATGACTTAGAAATAGTTATATTTAGCATAAAATACAAACCTATAAATAAAAACTGAGCTGCGATGTGTAGAAAAAAAGGCACTTTTAATAAATGTAGAGTATTACTTATTTACAGAAAAATAAATTTTGTATTGCCATTAAAATATGAATCAACGAATATTTTAGAAAATCGCTTGTATCAAAGGATAACGTCGTACAAGGATTAAAAAAACCTATATCAAAAATTGTTGTGAATTTTAAAAATATTTATTCACTAGTCTGATTTTAAAGCTAAATTGTAATTTTTATTCTTCATAGTCATTTTGTATAAATATTTTTAATATGAAGTTATTTGTTTATTATAGTAAATATTTGGTGCTGCTGTAAAAAATTAATTGCATTAATTTAGAAGCTTTGTCTAGATATTAAATCTTTGTAATTGTACATAACAAACTAATACAAAAATTGCGATTAACGTAGTGATATGATGTATATGTAAAAGATGATTCGTTTTGCAAAAATGCTTAGTAAATTGGCTATATTTGAGATTGATATTAAGATTCATCGAAAATATATAATTCTTTATAAGAAGTACCCGGAATAAATCAGAAATTGAAAACGAATAGATGCTTGAAGTATATACAGGGTAGTCCAAAAATTACTGTCTTATTTAACTTCAATAACTCACTCTCCACTTGTAATCGAACATGACCCTCAACTAACAAGTCAATACCTGTAAGAAGAAGCTTGGGAGTTTTCTTTATCTGAATGCAACGTTTTGTTGACAGCTTTTCTTAATACACAATGAGTTCAATGATTGTTTTCACGACCGAAAATTAAGACGATTATTATTATGGAGAGCTTCGTCAAGAACAATGCAAGTTGCGTTGCTGTGTTCAAGAGGAGTGTGGAGAAGATATCGAAAATGCGTTTATTCCCTAGAAAACTCAAGCTTTTCCTACCGAATAAAATCGCATTAATTTATCTCGTATGTAAACTAACATTGAAGTTTAAAAATGACCACTTTTTATTCTTCTTGTACTTATAAATATATTGTAAATATAAATATATGAATGTATAAAAACTCAAAAACCTATATATCCTTTGTTACGTAGTCAGTTTTTGCCTATTGCTGTTTCTCACAATTACTTAAAAAACAGTTTCAAATAAATTGTTTGAGATATTAGGATACTATTGTGTTGAACTAGATATTCTGTTGTTATATGATAATACTTTTAAAATGTATGTTTTATTATTTTTTGTGGAAATATATATATCTTTTAATTATCGCAATTTATAAGGAAGGCAGTGTATACTATAACGAAATATACTAGATGTTAATATAAGTCAGTGTTCTGTTTATTAGTTATTGTCTTATTTTAGATCGTGACTAATTTAAATGTCCAATATGTACGCATCATAATTCGTAAACAGTCTAGCGAAATTACTGGAGTCCATCAAGTTTTACGATTTTCATTTTCACTTATGTGTGTTTACATTCGCTATATGTAACGGTTATTGCTAAAATAATTCTTGAATCTTGAAAAGATGAAAGGAAAATTTTAATCCGTAGCCTAGTTATTTTCAACAAAACTTGTAATGTTTCTGGCTGAACTATACAAATAGTGGTTCTTTCAGCTGAAAATATTTTTTAATATAATAATAATAATAATAATCAAAATACAGAGTAAGTATATATATATAAGCGTATTTAGAATTTGTCTCTTTTGCTTTATGCTTTATATATGAATTTGCTGGTGGCCATTAAATTCTTTCACACCCACAATAATATACGTACAATAGGAACGAAAAAAGAGTTGAATATTATAATAAAGGTCAAAGAATTCTGGTAAAATATGAAATTATTCATGAACTAGTTCTTTACTCGAAATATTTGTATAGAAATAGAAATATATTTTAAATAACAATAATATTTCAAATTCAATTAATGCTTCTTTCATTTTTTATGAATGAGCGAATTCAAATTTCGCGGTAAAATCATCGGGTGTTATTTTTCTGCTGCGCGCATGCGGTCTAACCCAAACTACCTCCACTTGCTCGTAGCAATAAATACTAACTATATAGTTAGTATAGTATTCATTGCTCGAAGTTAATAATATAAAAGGAACCTTGAATTAAGGCTTGAATATTCTACGGATTACACACAAATTAGTGTATTCATTAAACGATTTAAGTATTACGCTACATGAACGAATACTTAAGTGCCGGTTTTTATAATCTACTATGTGTTATAGATTATAGTTTCAATTACTGATATTTATCAAGTAAGTATGTGATTGAATATTTTTGTTTGGTATCTAATCTTATTAATAAACTTAGCTCTTGATTTATGTTGCAATAGTGATTAGAATGCAGCTAAAGATCTGTTTATGACCAATAATAAAACGATTATCGCATTTGAATCATGGCGTTCATATTAGCGAATTAGATTTAATTTAATTTCCCAAATAGAACTTCGAGTAATGTTGTAAACATTTCGGTACGATTCTGGCTGAGTATAGCTGAATAGGGATAATGATTTAGTCCGCGATACAGATGTGTTTACGAAGTAGCCTACTCTCAAGGGGTTGCCGGATTTTCCATGCACCAAGAAGCTGACCTATGGATCCTAGGTCAGGTCTTTAGCACCCACTGCTAAGACTTACTTTGACATGGATATTTTTTAGATTTTACTTAATTTAATATTTTATTAATTCTGTAGCTAGCATATTTAAATGAATTGAAATTTTTTTAGGGCAACCTCAGGTTTTCATCGTGTAGTTTCAGTTGCCTATATCTGACTATTCTCAGCCAGAATCGAACCTGATTAGCGTATTTGATTAAATCTGCTCATATTAGCGAATTACATTTAATTTTATATCGCAAATAGAACTTCGAGTAATATAAACATTTCCACAAGACCTAACAATTACCTATTTAGCGACTAACTAATACAATACTAACTAAAGTTTTCGTCGAGAATTATGATATCATCTGATTAAGCAGAAATATATAGTATAGGATGATCGCATAGCATGAGAGTTTAAATTTATGACTCACTACCTTTAGATATAAAAACAATTTTGAATAATTTAGTATATTCTATTAACAAAAAAAAGCGTTGTAAAATCGCCACTACGGCGTTCAATAATTGTATAAAACATCACCCAAATATCGTAACACAAAGCATTTATTTGCTAAATGCGCATTTCGGAGGCTATGCCACCATCTGCAGTAACACAATAATAGAACAAATAAAGATACCTGTTTGTCACTCACCGGGATTGCTATACAATTGTGTAGCAATAGTAAAATTGTATAGCAATAGTAAAATTATATAGCAATAGTAAAATTGTATAGCAATTCAGGTGAGTGATGGAGGTATCTTTACTTGTTGAATTATTGCGCTACTGAAGATGGGGGCATAGCCTCCGTAATGCGCATCTAGCAAATAAATGCTTTGTGTAACGTTTTTTTGGGTGATGTTCAATGGAATATATAGCGTTATTTATTATAAGTATACCTAGCCTAAAGTACTGAGCGCTTTATTTTGTAACGCAGTAATACTCGCATAATATGGAGAAAGCGATTGGATTCTTGGGTTTAATGTACGACCAGTACAAGAACGCGTATCCAGACATCAAGTACGACAATCCACCGAGTGCTGAGAATGGGTACGGTTGGCGTGGTAATGGGTACGGGTTCCAAGTGGATCCGTCCAAATGGCTTAGTGAACCAACATCCGAAGAAGCTGAGGAACCAGTTTTACAATCCCAAAATGTCGCGAAGGTAGACGCATATGTAAGTATCTAAATTTATTATTTCTATTTTTCAGGTATCGTACGATGTATGCTATATTCAATCCGATGAATTTTTGTAAATTGATTTAGCTAGTTTTAAAATGATCACTACGCTGTTAAATAATAGTATAGAATATCACACAAATACCGTAACTTAAAGCATTAAGTAGCTAGATGCGCATTTCGCAGGCTATGCCCCCATCTTCGGTAGCACAAGATAAAAACGAAATAAAATACCTTTGTCACGAATCGTGATTGATATACTATTAAATAAATAAGTCAGCATGACAGAAGTATTTCAAAAATAGCATATAATATGACCTATAAATCTTTTACACAATAAAGTATTGTTATATTCAAAGATATGCTGTAGCCGAGCATATTTTTGAATTAGGTCAACCTATTGAAATTAATTCACTTAAATCGCTTAAATGTGTTTTGAATTATCATTGCGTTAAATGCTTATGAAAGTATATACATACATGCATAAATCTAAATCAAATTTAATGAATTTAGATTCAGGCCCAATTTCAATTGTCTATTTAATTTATTTAATAAGGACTATTTTTTAATTTATTTTTGGTTATTTTACGCTTGACAAACCAATTTAGTAATTGGTTTCGTTAATTGTTAATTTGAATTCTTTGTTTGATTGTTAATTTGAATTGATTGATCAATTATTCGTCAAACATGTCAAAATTACAATATTGGCTCTTGCTACATATAAAAAATGATTACAATACGTTGGATTTTTTAATATTAAATACATTTTACCGTATAAACTTTCTTTATATTTAATATGGGTCATTCGTATTCATTTTTATACATAAATAATCTATTATTGTCTAACTTCTTTTTTTCTAAGCCATTTCACTTCAGCGTGTAAAATTATACAATTCTGTAAATATATTTGAATTGCTTATTTACAGTTTTTGTCTCTGTCTTTTCTGTTTTTAATTGTCTTAATTGTTCATTCTTTGAATGTCTTTTTTGTTATTAGATATGCAATGGATTTGTATTTATATATTACAATTATTAATATTTCTTTTGATATACGCCATCGTCGAAATTTGTCTGAATAAAACATAAACATTACATATCACAATGAATCTGCATCAAAAATAATAGCAAGTAGTATTATAAATGCGTTCTTTATTTACCAGAATGCACAGCAATATTTTTCGGTAAGTGTTTGTGTTAGAAAAATCTTGATTTTACCGTATATTTTATAGTGCACCGTACTATTTATTTGTTTGTTTTTGTTGTGTTTTATGGGAGTAGAATGCACTCTGGTTATTTTCGGTGAGTTGTTTGATTTGTAGTCTTTGATTTCTCCTTTGTAAAACTATATTTAACGAATAACCAAAGCGTTTTTATTTCAAATTAAATCCACACTGACTATGTTTGAGAAACTTGCAATTATGTTATCTTATGTGTTCATTTTTCTGTTATTTTTATTTAATTTTTTTTTTTACGAATTTATCACGTGTTTAGTTAGTTAAAGAGTCCGCAATCCTAAAGATTGGTTGGAAACAGCACGCCATGCCGATCTATCCTGAGCTAATCCCTTCATCTCCCTATAGCTATTCATCTCAACGTCTTCAACTATCTGACTCACATACTCCAATCTAGGCCTACCTACCCCTCTCTTTCCCTCTACTCTACCTTCTATGATCAATTGCATAATCCCCCCATGCCTAAGAATATGCCCTACTAATCTGTCTGTCCTACGCTGTAACACTCTCCAGATACTCCTCTTCTCCCCTACTAACTCTAGTACAGCTTCATTTGTTTCTTTATCTTCCCAACCAATCCTCATCATCCTCCTATAACACCACATTTCAAGTGCTTCTAATCTACGCTTCTCTTCCTTTCCTATAGTCCACGCCTCACACCCGTACAGTGCTACACTCCAAACATATACTTTCAGTAATCTTTTTCTAATACCCAAGTCAATATTTGATCTTAAAATCTGTTCTTTTTCTACGAATGCCTTCCTACCCTGTGCTATCCTACACTTTATATCTACCTTGCTTCGATTATCTTTTGTGATTCTACTGCCTAAATAACAAAAATCTGACACTTCTTCGATTCTATTATCTCCTATTGAGATCCTAATTTTTCTACTGCATTCCTTTTTGTCACACCTCATCACTTTAGTTTTACCTATATTTATTTTCATGTTAAAATCCCTAGTCAATACTGCCTGCATACCATTCAATACCCTTTCTAAATTCTTTTCGCTTTCTTCCAATATAGCTATATCGTCGGCGAATCTCAACATATATATTTTCTCTCCCTGTACATTCACACCTACACTATACTCTTCTTTTACTTTGTTTATTGCATCTTCTATATATAGATTAAATAATAACGGTGAGAGTGTACATCCCTGCCGAACTCCCTTCCCTATTTTTGCTACCTCTTCTTCCCCCTCAATTCTAACTAAGGCAGTTTGGTGTTTATATAAATTAAAAATTATTCTCCTATCCTTATAATCTATACCCGTTTCTTTTAAAATTCTAAACATTATGTCCCAATCTACATTATCAAATGCCTTTTCTAAATCTACAAAAGCTATGCAAATTACCTTTCCTACCCTCTTTCTTTTTTCTACTACCGTTCTTAGTGCTAGAATCACGTGTTTACGAATTGTATTTTATTGTTTTGTTTGCGCTTCATTTATAATATTTGGATATTGTCCAAATTCAAACGAATTAAATTTTAACATAAACCCTTCTGTTAAACTAATTTCTATCAGTATATAAAGTTTATATTTACATTAATATAGATGCAATTTAGAATACACGATGGAAAAAATACATTGAGTCTTATGGGCGATAGATTAAGTGCTATTTGCCCTTAAATTAATTTTAGTTTAAGTCATATATAGTGATCACGAAGAAGAATTCGACTGTGATTATTTTAAATCATCAAAAAACTCGTCAAATTCCGCAAACATGTCAGCACGACAGTGTTATATTCCATAATTAAATGTCAGTGTTGTAGTATTTCTTTTTAAAATTTGTATTTATGTAGTATACTCCCTTAAATTTTACATTCGTATAAGTGTGCTAATTATTTTGTTAAACCCTTCGCACAATTAAAGAATGATAATGACGTTTCAATCAAGAACAGCCGATTTGGCTGCAAAATCAATGATGTTACAGGAGGCAAATATGGGCTTTTCAGCCAAAGTAAATGCCAAAACAATTTATGATAATCGTAAGAATGCGACAAGTATTTACTTGCACCGCCTCGACTTCATGAAAAGTTCAGGTGACCAACGTTCACCCACCTACGTCAGTGAGCCAAACTATCATCCGCAACCGAAGTCTTACAAACACGAGGAGATTGTTCTACAAGAGAAACAGCCAGAAATACGAACTAACTATCAACCAGTTATTGCCAATATGCTGAAAGATAATGTGAAAAATATTTACACATTTAGTATTCCAATTAAGAAGAAAAATGGTAGAGCTAAAGTGAACGGTGTAGAGCAAAATATGGTGAAAAGGAAATCGCATACTATAAAGGATTTTACGTCGAGTCTTATGACACGTCAAAATGATGGTAAAGGCTTGGCGAAGAAAAAGAAAAAGGGTAAAAATATTCGTGCTCACTATCCGCGCCTTTCTGGTTTCACCGTTCAAGAGAAAGGTAAAAAAGATTCGAAATTTTGGATGAACAAAGTAATGATTGACAAATTCCAACGAGATGAGTTTTATAATACGAAGATGAGGGGCTTGTCTATTTTATCCAATCTCAAATTTAATCCATACCGAATCTATAAAGTACGTTGAACATTACCATATAATTATTTTTTAAATTCTATTTAACAAATGGACTCTAATCATCATTATAGATGCGTATGACTTGCGTAATCTTCCACGGATCCATCATCTATTATTTTTATAAAATAATTTTTTAATGCGTATAAGAATTCGTGGAAAGAAGTATTTTTGAATATCTTCAGGATGGCTTTACAATACTTGCTGGTAATTTTTTTTGCAAGACGTTTATTGATTTGGCATCATAAAACAGATTCTTGAGTAATTAGCAATTACGGTTTTAATTGATTACGCTCAAGCTATCAAGTTCTTGCTTCGAAAAATTGTGGTGAAATAAAAAATAAACACGAGTGTCTTTATATAAGTACATAAAGTATTATTTCAAAAAATAATATGCCGATATATTAATGTTAAATCTGTTTAATGAGGAGAATCAATACACAATAGAGATACGGACGAATGACTGCAATCTAAAGAATGGCCTTTTGTGTTAAATAGGCCATACAAGGGATAGCACTACTAGAAAAATTAATGTACCACGTTGACATTGTTGTTACATATCCAGTAGCGCGTTCTTAATCGATAACGGCGACGCCGTTTGGCTGCCGAGAGATTTTGCTTTTTGTCTGTTTATCTCATTTAAATCTGATAGTGATTTCCAGTGCGAAGGACGCAAATAAAGTGACCATAAAACAGCTCACCTTAATCAGACTATATTTGGTAAAATGCCACGGTTGAAAAATATAGTGATTTTTTTTAACTCTTTCAAGGTGATGTATATATATTTATATAACTGCTGCATGAAAGCAAATTTTACGTGCAGATGTTTTTTATGCATGGATTTAGTAAATAAAGGAGTCCTTTTGTGAAGTACGTAATTAGTAAAATGATTATCCTATATTTGAAGTAGATATTAGTATTGATTTGATTTAAAAAATTATTGGTAATAATATCACAATTATGTATTTGTTTAAGTACAAAAATTGAGGTGGTATTTCAAATATGAGTAGTTAGTATTGTTCATTTAATTATTATTAATTGACCACACATAATAGACTATTTCAATTATGTTTTATTACAATTTCTTATTTACTTACCAATTTGTGGATGAACGTGAAATATAATTCGATTTCTTGAGTCAATTATATGATTTATAAAAAATGCCATCTTATAATTTACCAACATTTTAAATTGAGAAATGCGCAAAATTTTCTGTTTCTATGTAAAGTAATCTATTGCATAAATTACACTTTTACTACAGGGTGTTCTAAATGTTTATTAATATGAATATCTCGCTGTTTCTTTGCATTTTCATTCGAAAAAAAAAATGTTATAATGGCTGATATTTGTAAAAAATTATAATCGAATCAAGAAACCATTCATAGTTGAATGGATCCTAGAGATCTTAAGGATTTTAATAGCATATTATAATAAAACTTCCAAAAAATGCGATAATTGCCCACTATTTTACTTCTGTTCTAAATGAATTTCTAATAGAAAATATTAATTAATTGTAATCATGATTGCCAGCAATAAAAAATATCTCAGTGCGTATATTTCTATACGGATATTTTGGCAAATGTATTTTCACATAAGTTTTTAAATTTAGAAATATTATATTATTAAATGTTCGAATTACGATTTGTACTATAGTTACAATCTATATATTATTGTTTAATGTTAAATTATTGTTAAAAAATGCGTAACTATAGAGAATAAAAATAAGAACTACATATATTAGTTACTATTTAAGTTCTCTTAATAAATGACCATGAATTGAATGTGATCATGCTAGTAGTGTTAATTATTCGATCGACCGATTATTAATGTTTCATATCTATTATCTGCGGTAGTTGTTATCTACCCCCATTTCCACTCGTATTAGATACTGCGCTTCAAATGTATTTTCCACAGTTAGGTCTAATATGGAAAATTACTACATTCACCATTCCATTGTCTGGCTGTAAAGGTTTTCCGATTTGAAGACCGAGCACCAAACGAGCTAGTGCTACTAGTCTTTCTAGACCGGTGTAAACGCGTTAGTTTACAACCCTTTGCGTAAAGTGCATAACTGCAGTATATCCATACTTAGAAAAGATATATGTATAGTTTTAAACAATTGTGTTTGTGGCGATCGGTGCGGTCAAGAAACTTTGCTCTTATTGCGGATGTGCTGCCTTTTAGCCCGTAATGAATAGATACTATAAATGTCAATAGGACATTTAAACGGCATAATTTATTAGCCTTGTTTTGATCCAATTACTCCTCCTTGCCGGAATATCCTCCTTTTCCGAACATGCACTCAGTTTTCTTCAACTGGTATACTACGTTTGTATTTCCTTATTATTTATGAAAATATAGTGTTGTATTTAGTTTTGAGTTATTTGACAAAAAAAATGATGATGAAATATTCTGTGGCTCCGTCAGATCCTCGGATTGAAATAAAAACATTCGGCGCTGTTAAGGAAGAACTGATAGTGCGAAGTGTAAAATCTGAAGTTCATCGCGAAAGTCGGAAAACGTTTGGGATTAAATCTACTCGAGAGCTGAACGTTTCCAACCACAAGGGATCCAATTCTTCTTTGATAATTTCAAGAAATCAAGATAGTGTTGTATATAAACATAAGGGCGGCGATTTTAATGCAAACAAAATTTATTTGGTAAAATCAATGAACAAAATCACAGCCCAAGATGGAATACTTCTTCAAGTTACTTGCTATTCAGTTTGAAAAATTTCAAATTACTTACAATTAAGTAGCACGTCATTGAGCATAAAGTCATACGATACAATTATCACAAAGTTTGTCGAGTCAGTATCAAAGTATATATATATAAAAGCCAAACAGTTGCGATTATATCTAAAACTCTATGTCGTACAACTTTGTACTCAATGATGCTCCCTAATGGTACTACAGCAATTATTATTAAAAAATAAACATGATTTAGATTAGATTACACATAATTCTTATATTAAATTGTATGACGCACAGATAAGTAAATTTAATAGTTTTGTGTATCATATTATAATGTTCACATACTTCAAAATATATAAATATGACGCTTAATATTAACATCCGTTAATCCACTGATGATTTTTTATATCGCATCTAACATAAATGTCCTTTACGTTTCTATACTATTATGTTTATTAACATATTTACTTTTTTGCAATACTAAAATAAATATTAATTGAATATAATTAATATTAATGAATATTAACTAAAATATTTTACGAATTTTAGTTTGGTGAAAAGGAATCGGGTTTTCATACTAAGGGTCCTGTTCAAGACTTTTATGTAGAACAGGGTCGTTGTCTTCAAGACGGAGTCTTATACGAGGATCCACAGTTTCCCTGTAATGATTCCTCGCTGTATTATAGCCAACGTCCAAATCGACGATACGTGTGGCTTCGTCCATCGGTAAGTTAATTTGTTAATAAATTTTCGCGCAACCATCGTAATGGTCTTAGATAACTCCTTCACTTCCACTTCATTATTCATCTTAAAATCATTCACTATCAGATTTGCGTCATTAATTTAATTGCACTTATCAAATATATATATTTATTTTTATTTAATTACTGTAAAAAAATAAATGCTCCTTTTAGGAAATGACAAACAATCCCCAATTATTCGTAGAAGGCTATTCTCGTTTCGATGTACAGCAGGGTGAACTGGGCGATTGCTGGCTCTTGGCTGCTGTGGCTAATTTAACACTATATAGACGCCTCTTCTTCCAAGTCGTACCGGATGATCAAGGATTTGATGAAAATTATGCTGGAATATTCCATTTTAGGTAAAAAAAATGTAGAAATATATTTCTAATATACCAGTGTAATACATTCCTTGGATACAATCACTGTTACAAACAAATCTGGCATAGGAAAGCCAAGCCAGTTCTTTGTAAAATAAAATTGAGTATGTTTCACTAACAACTAAAAATATTCAATATGCCATACAAGCTTCGCGATTAAAGTTCATTAAAGTAATAAAATATGATCTCTTCTTGTTAATATTACAACAGCAAGACAAAAACAATAGCAACAAAGTTCGTAAATTTGTAACGAATCTAGTTAATGGAAATATCAATTGATGTCATGTTTCGATGGCGATTTTTATATATATTTTTCTCTAATGGTTTGATGTATCATGAATTCTTAAGTATAACACGAATTTAAATTATTGTTCTTATAATATCAATGTACATTTTAATATAGAATATCACCCAAATACCATAACAAGCATTAAGTAGCTAAATGTACATTTCGACGCCTATGCCCCCATCTTCAGTAGCACAAGATAAAACTAAATAAAATACCTCTGTTACGAATCGTGATTGATATACTATTTATTTATATTTATTGTATATGTGTCATGTTGCGTTATTTATTTAATGGTATATCAATCACGATTCGTAACAGGTATTTTATTTAGTTTTTATCTTGTGCTACTGAAGATGGGGGAATAGCCCTTGAAATGCGCATCTAGCTACTTAATGCTTTAAGTTACGGTATTTGGGTGATATTCTATATTACTATTTAACACCGTAGTGATAATTTTTAAAATGTACATTTTCTTTTTAACTAATTGTATCAGTCTATTATGTACATTAATGATTTTTTTTTGTAGATTTTGGCAATATGGTCGTTGGGTCGATGTTGTTATCGACGATCGTTTACCAACCTACCAAGGGAAACTAATATTTTTGCATTCAACTGAAGAAAATGAATTCTGGAGTGCCTTACTAGAAAAAGCCTATGCTAAGTAAGTAATTTCCAAATTATATTCCTTGTGTTAATACATCGTGGCGCAGTAATGATTTTTATATTTAACAGATTACATGGTTCTTATGAAGCTTTGAAAGGTGGTTCGACATGTGAGGCTATGGAGGATTTTACTGGTGGCGTCACAGAAATGTACGAAATGAATGCCACACCTGCAAATTTATTCAAAATAATATTAAAGGCTTTCCAAAGAGCTTCTTTGATGGGATGTTCAATTGAAGTAAGTTGCAGAAATCTATCTTTCTAATCTTTAAGAGAATCGCATTTTTTTGCATAATGCCAATAACACGCGCAGAGAAAATTAATTACTTCCAAATATTAAAAAGAAAATTTAATAGGAGCTTTGTATTCATGCATTGTTTAATATATATTTTTTTAATTTCCCTCCCAATGTAATTTATTTTCACATTTTAGATAATTTATACGATATGACCTGGTAATTAATTAAATGTAGTTCCCTCTACATTTGCTGAATAAAGTATTATAATTTAATTTTACAAAGTACACACTGCGATCCCAAAGCATGATCTACAGTAATAGTAAAAAATTCTCGTGTTCATTTTACTCACGGGATGTGTTAATAATGGTGACAAAATAATTAGTAATGATTAAGTGTCACCATTAAAGGTTAATGATTAGTGTGATATATTTTATTAATTTCATTGCTTTAGATTTGCAATGACAGGAGGAATAAAGTATATATACGCTAATTAGAGGAGGGAGGCGATTTTAGCACTAAGAACAGTAGTAGAAAAAAGAATGAGGGTAGGAAAGGTAACTTGCATAGCTTTTGTAGATTTAGAAAAGGCATTTGATAATGTAGATTGGGACATAATGTTTAGAATTTTAAAAGAAACGGGTATAGATTATCAGGATAGGAGAATAATTTTTAATTTATATAAACACCAAACTGCCTTAGTTAGAATTGAGGGGGAAGAAGAGGTAGCAAAAATAGGGAAGGGAGTTCGGCAGGGATGTACACTTTCACCGTTATTATTTAATCTATATATAGAAGATGCAATAAACAAAGTAAAAGAAGAGTATACTGTAGGTGTGAATGTACAGGGAGAGAAAATATATATGTTGAGATTCGCCGACGATATAGCTATATTGGAAGAAAGCGAAAAGAATTTAGAAAGGGTATTGAATGGTATGCAGGCAGTATTGACTAGGGATTTTAACATGAAAATAAATATAGGTAAAACTAAAGTGATGAGGTGTGACAAAAAGGAATGCAGTAGAAAAATGAGGATCACAATAGGAGATAATAGAATCGAAGAAGTGTCAGATTTTTGTTATTTAGGCAGTAGAATCACAAAAGATAATCGAAGCAAGGTAGATATAAAGTGTAGGATAGCACAGGGTAGGAAGGCATTCGTAGAAAAGGAACAGATTTTAAGATCAAATATTGACTTGGGTATTAGAAAAAGATTACTGAAGGTATATGTTTGGAGTGTAGCACTGTACGGGTGTGAGGCGTGGACTATAGGAAAGGAAGAGAAGCGTAGATTACAAGCATTCGAAATGTGGTGTTATAGGAGGATGATGAGGATTGGTTGGGAAGATAAAGTAACAAATGAAGCTGTACTCGAGTTAGTAGGGGAGAAGAGAAGTATTTGGAGAGTGTTACAGCGTAGGAGAGACAGATTAGTAGGGCATATCCTTAGGCATGGGGGGATTATGCAATTGATCATAGAAGGTAGAGTGGAGGGAAAGAGAGGGGTAGGTAGGCCTAAATTGGAGTATGTGATTCAGATAGTTGAAGACGTTGAGATGAATAGCTATAGAGAGATGAAGGGATTAGCTCAGGATAGATCGGCATGGCGTGCTGTTTCCAACCAATCTTTAGGATTGCGGACTCTTTAACTAACTAACGCTAATTAAAATACTCGTCAAACTGTGGTTTCTGGATTGTAATAACGTCTCAAAATACGCCACGAATTCTTCCATTATTATTTCCATTAATGTCGATTTAAAATAATGCAGTCATATCAATTTAGGCCAATTGTTTAATCCAGATATTTCAATTATTTCAGTTCACATATTTTATTTACCAATCTTTTTCTCGTGTTTTACACGTAATTGTGTTTCATCAAGTATACCTAAATCAGAATGCAAGCAACTTGTTTAAGGCTTCCAAAAATGTTATAAAGATCTTATGTATTATAGATGTTCTAAGGGTGTTATTATTAAAATAATATTTTTAGCCTGATCCCAATGTGTTGGAAGCAGAAACATCGCAAGGTCTAATCCGTGGACATGCGTATAGTATTACCAGGGTAAAGTATGTTGATATTCAGACTCCGAATTCTAAGGGCAAAATACCATTGTTGCGTTTGCGAAATCCCTGGGGCAATGAAGCGGAATGGAATGGTCCCTGGTGTGATAAGTAAGTAACAATATAAATAAAATTCTTTCATCGTCTACAATATTATTATTTTTTAATTTAATAGTTTGTTAACATTTTCTTACATTTCTTATAGTCTTAAAGATAAATATAAATATATATAGATCGTTGCGAAGCAAGCACGCCTGATATCAAGCAATCAGTCCTTGCTTTAAGTAATTTAATAATAAATTTTGTATTACTAGATATATCACTTAATTACTTAACTAAGAAGTTCTTGTCAAAATCAAAATATAGATTGAATGATATGAATTTTTAATCTTTTTGTAAATTGTTTGAACGTTTTACCACTTGTCACTGATTCGCGTAGTTCATTGTAGTTTTGTACTGCCTTAATCACTCTGTTTTTTGTATGGATGTCTTTATTACAAACTAGGTGAAAGTTTCTAGAAATTTTATATATCAATTTACAATTTTCCATATAACTTATTTGGAAGATACTGTGAAGATTTTTATATACGATATAATTACGATATAATTCATTTATGGGTGTTCCATATGGCAACTTCAACAAAGTTTTAATTGCTTTATTTTGTGTAACACTTAGTTGTTTCATTAATGTTTTATGACTATGAATATATGTATAGATCTCCCGAATGGCGCTACATTTCCGAACATGAAAAGGAAGATCTTGGCCTCAACTTCGACGATGATGGGGAATTTTGGATGTCGTTTAAAGATTTCGCCAAATACTTCGATCGAATGGAGATATGCAATTTAAATCCCGATTCCCTTGCGGACGAAGATATTAAAGAAGGCAGTAAACGTTGGGAAGTTTCTTTCTATGAAGGTGATTGGGTACGTGGCGTCACCGCTGGCGGCTGTCGAAACTTTCTGGGTATGTTATAGGAAAAAAACAACTTAATATACTAGTGACAAATTGAAGGATGTAGTTTTTTGTTCGGTGTTTATGACTTCTTAAAATTTTCAAAGATATTAAAACTTACAATTTCGTCAGTATTATATTTTCTAGTCCCGTTGAATAGGCTTTTTAGTGTAGTTTAAAGCTACCCTTTACTATTTTTAATTCCTCACTACGGCGTTAAATATTCTGTAGAATAAAGCTATTATTTATATTTTTTCAGAATCGTTTTGGCACAATCCCCAGTATCGTATAACACTAACAGAAGTTGATGACGATGACGATGATGATGACGAATCGGGTAAATGTACCCTTATTGTGGCACTAATGCAGAAAAATAGACGTTCACAACGAAATATGGGCATCGATGTTCTAACTATTGGCTTCGCTATTTATCATGTACGTACATTTCTAAGTATTGCTGTTCATGTAGAAATCCTCTGAAATAAAATATTACACGTCGGCTACAATCGATAAACGTCCCAACTCAAAAAGGAGTTTTTAAGATAATACCAGATTTCGGTCAGTATCTTTCATATTTCATAAAATTTTGCATCTTTATAAAGGATATAGACAAACTCTTCATTGTTTACCATTTCCTTCAGGGGTCAATTAAATATTACAAGGTTTCATTTTTTGTAGCATTAATGAAGAAAAACTTGTTTTGAAGTGCAACGATATTGTAGCCGACAAGCGATGTTTCTATCTATTTGTTTATACATAAATTAAATTTGAATTATTAGATTTCAGATCTAACTCAAGCTTCTACCGATTTAAGTAATATTCTTTTAGTAATCAGAGTTGATAATTCCATTCGAACAAATAACTAACTAATAAATTATTAGATTTAAAGAAACTGTTGATATGATGGGCCATCATGCATAAATAAAAAAACCAATCGATATGATCTGCACCCATATATGTATTATTCAGTGGCAGAACGTTTTCAAATAATTAAATATTCATCTTCAGTGCTCTGTTGATGGTAACCCACAATTTATCCAAGATTAAGAATCTCACACAACTAGATTTAAAGCTAGATAAGACGTATACACCGTGATCATACGTGTAAAAATACTTTAAGAAGATTACAATGTGAGAGTAGAATGTATTAACAAATGACTCGACAAATAGTTGATGGTATTAATAACTTAACAACGAAAACTTTTTATAAGGGGTTCCTCCATTATTTATATAATTTATAATATATATTATTAAGATAAATTATTATTTACTAATAACTAACTAATAATACATTTACTTTTAAAATGATAAAGTTTTGAATACATTCTATTAATTACTTTGGTATCACCAGCTTCCACATCCAGCTACTGTTCCGAAGCCTTTGGATCTTGATTTCTTTAAATACAACGCCTCCGTGGCTCGGTCCCCGTCCTTCATTAATCTGCGCGAGGTCAGCTGTCGGTTCAAGTTACCGCCCGGCACATACTGCATTATACCGTCGACGTTCGACCCGAACGAGGAGGGCGAGTTCCTGCTGCGCGTATTCAGCGAGCACAAAAATCACATGGAGTACGTGTCCAGTTCTAATTCTAGTTCGTATGAGAGTGCGCCACAACCGGCTAGCAGTACTCGGAGCGCTCCGAGCTACCCGACTAGTTATAGTAGTTCGGGGGCGTCAGCCCCCCCATATCCCGCCGGTTCCCCTGGCTATCCGCCCTATCCGCAAGCGGGTGGTGGCTTTCCCCCTTACCCGTCACAGGGTGGTTACCCCAGGTCAGCTTGTTATCCGCCATACCCTCCTCCTGGCGGTTATCCTCCATATCCGCAACAACAAGGTGCTTTTCCTCCATATCCGCAACAAGGCGGATATCCTTATCCCCAACAACAAAGCGGCTTTCCTCCATATCCCCCAAGTAACCAGCCTCGTTATCCACCCTATCCACCTTACTGAATTGACCATAACAATGGTTATGGTTGCAAATAATTTGGTTCGAAAACGTCGTTTACAAAAATGTATCAATAGTGCTTGAGCAGTTTTGCTAATAGTTCACAATTTATGGAATTGTCCTCGTTCGAAATTCTCCCAATCATCTCAATCCTTTACTAAATCTCAAATTGGAAATTTGTTTAGTTGATTTGAGTCCAATGCATTTGCTAAATAAGATTAATATATAATAGTGATTGTATATTTTTTAACACTGAATTTAATAAGACCATTTTAATGTTGAAGTACTCATTTATGGTTACTATCCAATTATAAAATATTTTTATAGAGAGGTCTCTGCAGATTATTAAGATAGTTCATCTAATTTTAGAAAATCTCGTTTTCTAACTGACAGCTATATCGTTTTTATTTTACCCATTCTATTGCGTACATATTTTAAAATTCCATCCTTTTGATTCTATCCATTTGATCCGTAAATAACATTTGTTCGAATGTAACCTAAAGTTTTTCTCTTCCTTTCTTTAAGAAAGTATTATATATGTTTGTATTTTGTATTAACAAATCCACTAACTGGGTAATCTATGATATTTTTCAAGTTTTCACTAAAATTTAAAAGTATACTTTTAAATATACCATATTTTGGATATTAATATTGCATTTGATTGTTGCTAGTCGGTGGTGGTATAATTATATATATATTACGGTGCTACTTTGAAAATTCTTTTAAAAATCCTAAAATGATGTCATATTTAAATCACTAAACCGGTTGTGATAGTTTATTGAGTTGTACTTTAAATATGTAGTTTTATTAATGTTGGAATATTACAGAGTACAATTAAGCAACATAAATTAGATAGGTACTAATTCCAAATTACTAATTATATTTATTGATAACGTTTACGTTTATTGTACGAATTGGAAATAAATTTTGCAAATCGGTAGCTTAGAGGTCACAAATTATTTTAACGTATCATTTGACCCATCTAATTCTATTTTGTTTACAGAGAGAACGATGTGCAAGTTGGATTTGGTCCCATTGATGATAGAGTAAGTATTTGATCATAATTGCTTTTGTAATGGATTGCATGTTTTTAAAATGTATTGTGTCTTATAATTTGTGAAGTATCTCGTTTTAATTCTCTAGATCAAAAAAGTAATGTTAACGCATGTTCATAATTTCCCTTTATTTCATGTCTGCTTTTGTGTTGTATTCTGGTTATGTAATGTTAATGTAGACAAAGAGTAGTGTGCCTGATAGTCCAGAAAAGACGTATAAATACTTCTATGTAAGTATCGTACCTCGCACAGCATATTTCATTACATAAACAGATGTATGTTTATGTATTGGCGCTTGTCCACATATCTTAATTTTTTTTTGCATGTGTATCGATGGATTGCAGTTATTTTCTGAAAAAAGGGAGAAGCCTTCTGTAAGTTGTATATTGTTTTAGTAGCTTTATCTCCAAAATATAGTATGTCGTCGTCAACTATATTCTTATTAATTTTGTTTTGTAACTGTAGGTACTAGAAAGAGATCATACTATTGTAGCGCATGAAAATGAAAAGGCTGATCAAGTATATGAATTTTTCTTGAAACTTGCTGGACAAGATAAAGAAGTCGATTGGACCGAACTTAAAGAAATATTGGATTATTCGATGAAAGATGGTTTGTATTTATTTACTTTAATATGAAAATTGCATATGTCTATATTCGATTTTTAATTAGGTGTACTTTTAACGCTTAATCTTTACATATGCGCAACAACCTTAATACCTACTAAATACACGTCTTTACGATTTCTAATAAACTGGCCAATAATTGCAGTAAAGTGTCTTCTAACCACAAGCGTTTTTTGTCTAAATATATTCTTCCAATTTATCCATTTATATTTTATTTTATGCCAGAAGTATAGGAGTATAGAAGTAATAATTTGAATAAGGTTTTCCATCTTCAATTATAGTAAACAACGGTTTTTTTTATAGGTTTGTATAAATAGTTTACAAATTATTTAAAAAATCTCATCAATTTAGATTTTCGCGTTATCAAATAGTACTATACTTAGCGAGCTCAATTCCTTTTATAAATACTAGTGCCTAAGGTTTATTATACTACTCGTCCTTCGTACGATACTTACAATTCATTTGTTCATTGTATTGCTTGTATTATGCTCTAGAGCTACAGTCGAGTGTCGTCAATAGACACGACGTTAGGGGAGTCGAAGCTGTTCCCAATGGAACTGGCGCTCCTTCCGCACAGGATAATAACGTCTTAACAACAATAATAGGACTGCTTTGCGGAACTGTCTGTAAAGACACTCCCTTAGCAGAATTAATTCCTGGCCCAACCGAAACTACATCTCTCTTACAATCCAGTGGGCCTGGTATGTTTGTGATTTTTAAGGTTTTCACTACCTTATTTATCACCCATGCGGCTCAATGTCTGTTTTGCTTTTTATTTTGAACTGATGGAATTACGAATGTAATTTTTAATTTTTAGGGGAATATAATACGAGAATAAGATAACTTAGTCGAACCCGTAACTTTCGATCCTACGATGAAATAAGCGCCATGAAAATTTTCTAAATAATATATTGTAAATGTAAAGAAGTCATTTTCCGTACACAGTTGTTTAACAGGAGAAAATCATATGAGTACATCTTATTCCGAGAGTTTTCTTGCAGAGTATAATTTTGTCTTGTTTAATTAAAAACAAAAAGTTTTAAAGCGGTTTTCAATGTATCTTGTACACATTTTATAACAATACCTATAATGATTACGAGAGGAAGTTAGGGCAAACTTGCAGTGTATTGCATATGTTGCATTGCCTATTACACCTTTGAACCACTATAACAAAAAGAACAAAATTTGTGGTAAAATGAGGTATATTTGCAATTTTTATTCTATTTATATTCTAATCAAAACTCGTATTATTACAAGGTTTGGAAAGCTCAATTATCGCCCACCTTTTATTTTCGCTATTTCTCTTTCATAAGCTAGATTTACATTACTTTCAAAGATTTACATTACTTGAAAATCGATTATCTTGCGACTGTTATAAGAATTAAAATATATTTTCTATCCTTAAAAACCGACAATATCATCTTCCAGGTAATTTGAGTGGAAGTTTTTCCAAAGACATCTGCCGCAGTATGGTGGCGATGCTCGATAGTGATCGATCTGGTAAATTAAGCTACGAAGAATTTAAGAAGTTGTGGATGGACATTCGCATGTGGAAGGTAATCGCACAAATTGATTTCACAACGATCCGATTTAAAATTGGTAACTTTCCCACTACGTTAAATACAAAATTTTAGGCTGTGTTTAAATTATATGACAAAGACTTCTCGGGTCATTTGGGTGCTTTTGATTTAAGAGATGCGTTAAATTCAGCCGGATATTCTGTGAACCATCACGTTTTAAGTATGCTGATGCATCGTTTTGGTAACAAAGGTATCATCCACTTTGATGACTTCATCATGTGTTCAGTGAAGCTTAAAACAATGATAGGTATTAATGCGAAAATAACTTGTCTACATTTATGCAATATCATTATGTTTATAGATGTATTTCAACACAAAGATCAATTTGGTACGAATCAGGCTTCGTTCACTTTAGATGAGTGGATTGAGAAAACGCTTTACTGCTAACATGTTCTACCGCTTAATGTTTCCACAATATTGTCTTCTAATAAAATTCATATACGTAATTACGTATTCGACCAGATTCTTCCTCTATATACATATGTATTCGTATTTTTTAATTACATTGTAAAATTGTTCCAAAGATTTTACAAGAAAATGCTTATTCTACAAGCACAAATTATTTAAATGTTGTTAACGATGCTTTTTATGAAGCTACAAATTATTTATCCAGATAATACAATTTTTTACTATGTATTTGTTATGTCTATGATTCTATGAATGTTATTAATTACTGCTACTGTCACATATTAAAAGTATTTTGCAAAATATTCGGATTTTTATTCGATTTTATTTGCATAAAATGTTGTACTTATAATTTTTTAAATTTTAGAATCGTAGTCGTATGAAATATGACTGACTAGTTTTATATACAAGAAATGTTTGAATAGTAATTTATCGTCCATTTTTATAAAACTCCTGATATGTTTGAATTTGTTTAAGAAGCTTAGTTAGGTGAAGGGCTGCCATCGGATCCCTACATTCTTTGTTGTCCCTTATTTTATTAGAGACTCTTCTGGTTGTAGCTTGGTAGTAGATTTGTGGTGAATATACACACGGAGGTTGTCCATATTGCTGCAATTGCTTTGATTGTTGTTGAAACATTTGTGTCGATTGTTGTTGTTGCTGTTGCTGCTGTTGTAATTGTTGCTGAATATACATTGAGGCCTGACTGGCTTTTTGCTTTAATTCTCGCACTTGATTTTTCAAATCAACCACTTCTTTATACAGTGCCATAACAATTTTTATTTCCTCCTCCTTATCAGATAACTGCTTTTCGAGATGCTCCAGTTCTTCCAAAGCCTCTTTATCACCGAATAGTTCACCAGTATTTATTTTTTTTGATAATAATTCATAGTTTCTAAGAGAAAAGGGAAATTAATAAATATAAGATATGGCCTACATCTTCATACTTGTTTAGTCCGTCAAATTCGTCATGCAAATTGGTTAACACGCATTTTAAGTTCTTCTCTTTAATTATGTTTACATTCTGTTTATCGTCTTCTTCCCAATTGTGTATTTGCTTGTTGGTCCTATTTACATTTTGATGCACTTTTGTAATTGTCTTTGCAATTCGACGCGTTTCACGATTCTACAGACCAATTTATTTTTTATTTATAAATCGAAGATATTTTGTAATAATCAAATAACTTACACTCGAAACAGATGAAGAATATCGATATCGGCTAGCTGTTTGCTGGAATCCAGTACCAGAAGGATTAAGGCACGTGCAGTTGCTCTTTGTAGGATCTATAGACCAAACTGTATTCTCCTAAAGGAAAACAAATTGTATATTATTGATGTTAGCAAGTGCTATAAAAGAATATAGCCTATTACAGATGCATCATTTTCCGTGTTTTGAGATGGATTATTATCATGCTGATCCATATAAGTAGGCGCCTCCGCATATTGTTCCTCCGAAACCTCTTTTGCCAGCTCTTGCATCTGTTGGTAGTTTACATTCTGCCGCAATGGACAATGAGCTTTGCCATAAGCAATTTTTGAACTTAGTGAAGACACCATTTCACTGTATGGGGTCGTATGCAGTTTCTCTGCAGCGATACCGATGTTATGGGCAAGTGTTGGTGAAATGCCATTGAAGGATTGACGTGTTTTCAAAATATTCATTACCTGAAATGTTAAAATAATTCGCATTACCTATGTCCAGAGTTGGAATAAAGTTGTTCATAGAAAGGCTAATGACTATTAAAGGTATATTATTAAAATTTATTAAAGGGTGAAGTGTATTATGATTAGAGGCGTAGATTTTAAGAAAGGAAGATAAACGTAGTATAGTAGTTTCGGAAATGGGATGTTGTAGGAAAGTGAGGATGATTGCATGAATAGATAAATTAGAAATGAAGACGTGTTTGCGTTATTAAGTAGAATAGTTGAATAAATAGGAGCATTTGTAAGATGTTACAGCCAGGCCCGTTTTATACCGGGGTGCGATGATATAATCGATCAAGAAAAGAATGTTTAATTATGAAAGCGCGAATGAATCTATTTGGAGCCAGAAACGAATTTTAAAATCTTTTTCTTTTTCGCCACTTTAGACACAAGTTTAAATTGTTTAAATCAAAGATTTGAATTGCTGAAATTACAGAACGATAATTTTGGCTTTCTTTGTGAGATTCCTAGATTGCAGCCTACAGCTTAGTATAGGTCGACTAATAGGTCGAATTTTCAGACCTGGCGTAAGTACGCAATTGGATACGAAGCTAAAGTACAAGGAAAGGCAAGTGTAGCTAAGGGTCTATATCTATGATCGAGGACAACAGATACGCAGATCTATTGTTAATTATTAACAAAGCATTTTTAAACAAATTATTGTACTTGTTGAATATTGACACCAATATTGTGACTTGGCGAGGTCGATGTAGCAACGCAAAACGGAATACTACGAAAGTTGAACTGATGCATGTAACTTTTAGCAACTTGTTTCAATTTGGAGGCGATTGTAGGTAACTGGTAGCTTCTTGACTGGTAATTTTCATTGGATTGATCGTAGTCATTGTATATCATTTGGCTATTCGGATCCATGATGTCTTGTTGCATTTCACAATAGCCATTTTCTGCAATGGGTGAGAGACGTTCCTGGTCTTGTTCCCCCGGTGTGATGCATTCCACTGAGATTGGTGGTATGGTGCCAACGGGGCTTCGCGGTCGTTGATTATGCTGACTATCCTCTGAATCACTACCCGCTTTAGCAGCTACATTATGGTATAGTTCTACTAAGTTCTTCTCTCGGCCTGTTTTTGCCTTCACGTCAGGCATTCTACTACGAGATGTCTGCTTCAAACGTTTAATGGATTTTTTATTCCTTAATATGGTGTTAGATGGAGACTTTGGTTCGGTTTGCACTTCTTCATTTCCTAGTTTTATTCGCTTCTGACTGTGTTTGGCAGTAGATTTAACATATGATGACTTACTGCTCATTTTATTGCTTAGGGCAATATCATTAATTGATGTTTTAGGCGCTGCTGACGATATACTTTGACTGCGCTTGTGACGCTTTTTCTCTTGTTCATTGATGAGACTATTTGTGGTGGAACCTTTTTTACTAAGTGGTTTATCTAATGTGACTTGCGAAAGATGAGGAACTTTTGAAATAACTTTCACCATATCCACACCAGTAGCTGAAAAGAATTCTAGATGTTATTCATCTAATATACTTTGCGCGTTAGATATTTACCTCTTTCATCAAATTCAATACAATTTTCAATTGTTGTGTTTTCTTGTAATTTATTTCCAACGCTTGGTGTTTTTGGTCGCTTATCACTTTCAATTGATGCATGCAGTTCCGATAAGCGATTTACTGATATTGTAATTCCATTTAGTATGTTGTTGATGGTATTTACTGCTTCATCCGTATTATCAGTTCCGATTGAAATTGAATTCTGTCGTGGTAGTCTATTGCATAAGGTGTATTGATCATCAGATTTGGAGTCACGAGCCGAATCTAGAAAGTCGGATAAATTGCAAGTAATATTTGATATTTTTAAAAGCTAAATAATCGAATAAAAAGATCCACGAACAGTTTGTAGTGCTAATACCTTCTATACATCTTTGACCGGTTCTAATTAATTTAGCAGTGGATGAAATCAAAATGTTTTTCACTTTCGAATTACTCTGGCGCTTAATATGTTTTTGAGCTGGCCTATTTGCGTTATGCGTCTTTTCCTGTACAGAATTATAGATTTTCTTCATCGCATCTAATTGCGTTTTTAGGGTATTGCATCGATTTTCAGCAATTTCCAATTGTTCTCCCATCTCTATATGCAAAAACAATATTTTCATTGTTGCAGCCATCGTAGCATAAATTTGCCACATTCGTGTTTCTATTTATTCAGTGTCATTGTCATACAAATCATGCGATAGATCATAAAATAATACTTTTATCAATTTCATTCATTATAATTAACAGAGGACTATACAAATTTAATCATGTCGAACGATATTAAAGGGACTGAAGAAGATACTTTAGAAGAGCAATCATTTAATTCTGTTACGAAATTTCCTGTCTTAATTTTACGTAAGAAATTGCGATCTTCTAAAGATGATCGATATATTGTAGATATGGCCTTAGCTGCTCAAGCTGCTGGTCATCAAGTAACTATTTATACCACCGAAATCGACTATATAAACTGCCTTGAAGAAGTTCATGTAAGTGTTTTTAATTACAGTTCAAAATTGCTTTATGTGATTCAAAAAAATTTCTAGCCCAGCACGGGAATCTTGGAAGTGAAGCGCACTGCTTATTGGATACCTCGTCATTTTTCAATATTACAATCTTTTATAATGACTATTAAGTTACTATTATTCCCACCAAATCCAAAACCAAAAGTTATAGTTGTAGATGATGACATTATTCCGGCTTTTCTATTAAGCAAATTATCGAAATATAAAATCGTTTTTGTCAATCATTTGAATCAACTAAAGCAACTTGACCTATTCACCAAATACATTAAAATTACGCCAGATTTGTGGACGGCTCGAATGATGCATTCACCTCACGAAATAGTCGTGCAAAGTGAAGAGATGGCGAAGATCTTCCGACGCTCATTTCCTCGCGTTACCCAAGAAATTCGAATTTTAAATACGTGCGTTGATACCGGTGCTTGGAATGAACCTACCATTGACGCACAGAGAATTATTCCAGATTTACCAACTAACAGCTTCATGTTTTTCTGTTGTGGACCGTATCTACCGCGCTCTAATTTCAAGTTAGCACTTGATGCTTTCGATCAATTATTGGCGATTACCGAAGTAGAAATTCGGAGGCATTTGCATCTTGTAATTGCTGGAAATTACAGAGAGGCGGATTTCGCTCAACAACAATATTATATGGAACTTTTGCAAATGGCAAGGGAAAAGAACAGCGGGGGACAAGTAACATTTTTGAAACAATTACCTATTGTACATAAGAAGACTTTGATTCAAGAATCGATAGCGGTGATACATACGACGAAATATGATATATATGGTGACACAATTTTGGCAGCGATGGCTTTGAAACGGCCGATCATTGGTATGGAATCTGGCTTTGTGAAAGGGGTTCTTACGCATAGAATTTCCTCTATACTGGTGGAGGGAAATGCTATTAAGTTTGCTGCTGCTATGCATAAAATTCTAACCAATCCCACCATACAAGCTTTTGTAAGTGATATGGCTAAAGATGTCTTTGATAAAGATTTTACAAACACTGTGTTCAATTCAAAAGTACAAAATATGCTTGACAGATTAGTTGAGGATCATACAGAAACAAAGAAGATTGATTGAATGCTGTATTCATAATTATTTCGAAAAAAATTATTTACTAAAATTATAATGTTATCGCTTACAATTTATTATAATGACATAATGAAATTGATTTTATAATATACTTTTACATAAAAATTGAATTTTTATTTTTATTCTTATTTAAATCACGCGATTTGGAAGTATTATAAGAGAAGAGAAAGAATCAATTTGCGTTGAAATAATTAGCATTAATACTCCCCTTAAGAATGTTCTTATATATATATATAATGATTATATATATATATATATATAATACGTCATTAGGTTTTCTAGGCATATACAAAATGATGGAAAATGTTATGCTTCTCTGACTCACCGTGTAACTTAACATGTTTCTTCGTATTGTTAGTATCCGTGCTACTAACAACCGAAATTCCATCTCCATCTTTCCTATTGTTAACTGTGTAAAGAGTTTCTAAATTTGCGCTGATTGTTTCTAAAAGAAATTTTCATATTGTGAGGAATATAGTCGTGAAAAGTTGTTTAAAATGAAATTGACTTTTATTTTTTTTTATAAACTGATAAATACTACACTAACTCAACTATAACAAAAAGATTTAAGGGTTTGTGAAAATCTCACGGAGAACAAATCCGTTTTTATAATTTATTATTAGATATTTTGCGGTTGCTATTAAAGACGTACCGTTGGGTTTTCCATCTTGTCGAGTTTCTTCTGAATATAAAACTCCATCACTCATTGTAAATAGGCACAGGAGTGGTGTGTATATATGAACAAAAATTGGTAAAAAAGCCTCCAAATTATGGCATAATAAAAAACCCTATTCAATAACTAGATGGACATATGTCATTGAAACTTTTCACATTGACGTGATAAAAAAACAATTTCATGATTGTTTCAATTGCCCGTTGTAATAATTAATTTTTTAACTTCCATGAAAATTCCATCGAGGAAAATGAAATAAAACTACATCAATAATCAGACATACGAGGAAAATCAGTCAAAAGCGGATTATAACTGCAATATGTATTTAATTTATCCTTTTAGTATACTAATATATACATATTTAAATAAAAATTAAAATAAAAATCACGCTTATTTGCAGTGGCGGCTCGTGCCATTTCAATCGGGGGGAGGGGGGGGGTGCATTTCTTAAAAATAACATAATAGTGAGAAATCTTACCTAAAATGGGTGCAAAATGATTAAATTCAATCATTTCTTGAAAGTGAATTCCACTCTTCTATCTGTCATTGATATAAACTTTTCCAAAACTTTTTCGTTAAAATTGTAAATATCTCGCACCACATTTTTATTAATACACATCATCGCCAACGCGTTTAAACGATCATTACCCATAGCATTTCGCAAAAAAGTCTTGATTCTTTTAAGTGTTGAAAAACAACGCTCTGATTCAGCAGTGGTCATCGGAGTTGTTAAAATAATTTTAAATATTTTTATAGTTTCCGGGAAACTTTCACTGAGATTATTTTGTAGCAATAATGAAAGAAAATTTGTGACTCCAATTATTTGATAAAAATCCGGACGCAAGTAAATGACTTCTAATTCTGTTTTTAATCTGGTTTTATTCAAACATTGATATGCATGACACACGGTTTCCAAAAGGTCCACTGGAAATTGTTTAGAAAATGTTCGCATCGATTTCGTGTTAAATAACTCAGCGGCTTGTAGATGGCCACGATATGAGAATCTGTCCATCTGTTTATAATTTTGTTTGTAAATGTCTCTTGTAAAACGCCGCGTAAATGTCCGGTTTTGAACACTCCTTGCACAAGTTTGCGATAAATTTAAATCAGGCAATGGCCTACCTAATTCTTTAATTTTTACTTTGTCCACAAGAGAAAGTCTACAAAACTCTATTTTCAATAAAGTACTAACACTATTCATTTTTATTAAATTATTTGTATTAAATATATTCTTGGAGAAACACGTGGCAAAATCGTACATATTTACATATCGTACATACACAGAACAAATGCTACTGTCTTATCTGACTATTCTATATCAATTTATATACTCTCTGTATATATATACTACTCTCTGAACTTCTCTAGGACGTTAAAGAAGCGCGACATCCGATAGATGATATATTACATCGGTCGCCTGTACTCTATGATACACTCATCTCATTGTATATGAATTGTATATATGTATTTAACTTGTACTGGCATTGGATAACCGCTCGGAATGTGTGACACATATTAGACGATGAAGCAAGGAGCAAACCGAAGAAACAGAAGATATACTGCATACGGTCGCTCTCAACGATTGCTTGCAATAGAGTGAGATGAGTGCATATGCATTTAACCTGTACTGTGTGGCTGGGTGGCGCTGGACACACCCGATATTAGCGATATATCTATACCACGCGAACGATAGATACAGCATCGGTCGCTGCTGTAACTTGCAACGGATACCACAGCGAACGCCACACCGTGTTGTGTTGATTGTTATCGCGGCGCAAGCTTTATCTTTTATGAAAAATAATGCCGAGATAGAATATCGCAATACAATTATATATCTACGGTGATGCGCTCAATGTTCAGGAGGGGCGCGCGACCCTGCGGCCTGCATAAGGAACTGCCACGGCTTATTTGTAATATTAAGTTGATTGTACAAAAACTACGCTGAAAATTGCTGTATATATGGAAGTATAAAATATACAGTGAAAATAATAACATTTTCCATTGTCCTGTATATACTGACAGTAAATTTGGAAGTAGATAGTAAAAATACGTTTGTACTTATCTATTGTGAGTACCGATCATTATTTGAAAATGGTCACTTAATAAGTCACTTTCAATTAAACCTGGACAGACAGTACATGTACACATATGAATAATGCCAAAAGATATGCAAGTCCATTATAAGTGAAGGTACTGGTACCACATATATGTACCATTCAGCAATGGATGTCCTACTTCATTCTCATTGGCCTCTAGTTTATAGTACTGCCAATCATATACTAGCTTAAGCTAATTATTCCACATTACTCATTACAATGCATTAAAGCTAAATAGCAGCATGTGGACAATCGTGTTTCATCTAATTTTAGATTACTAAATATTTTCTGTCAGTGGTGGATTAAGGCCAACGTGTAATTTAAAGTCTTTATATCGCCTCAATTAAAAATTTCGTTGTTAGATATATTTAGTAACATACAACATCGATTTTTAAAAAAGTGTAATAATAATAACATATAATGTAATATGCGAGCTATTCCTATTTTGTGTAAAAGTACTTTCTATTAAATATATTTTTAATTTAGTTAAATAGTCTTCAATTCTAAGGATCGAATAGAATAGAATATAATCAAATCAAAGCAAAATCAGCGCAAAATAAATAACTACAAAAGCAAATAGGTGAATATAATATCAAAATCCATCATTATACCTACAGGCACATTTTAGCATATGGACTATAGAAATATTGCCATGTCACCGCTCAATGTCATATTGCTTATAAATTTAAAGAAGAAACTTTGTTGGTATTTATTATCTCATGAAGTCACATCACTTTTATGTTGTAAGCATAATGGATATAGTTGTTCCTTCTGTATTATTTTCGTGGTATGGGTATGATAATTTCGTGGTGTACACTCATATGTGATTACCTACGCAATTAGGTATGAATAATCCGAACTAAATGCCCGTGCATTAATGAATTCAGTTGGAATCTACTGCTTCAACCAGCGTCGTAATTGCCGTTTATTTAAATGAAAATATAATAATATAAGTCGTTTGTTATTTATTACAGGCTACGTAGCCGTGGTGCTGTAATACTATACAATAATTTCTTCGTATTTATACACACATATATCGACACTTCGATTATAGATTCAGATATTGATTATAATTTCGAAAGTACAGTTACGGAACTCAATTTAAATGTTCAAATATTTTACCATTTTACAATTATTTATATTGGTTGTATATACTTAACACTAGACAATCGTAACAGATCGGTTTGAAAGTGTTGACTTATTTTTGTATATTATTTATTTAGATTGTAAATACAGTTAGTTAAAGAGTCCGCAATCCTAAAGATTGGTTGGAAACAGCACGCCATGCCGATCTATCCTGAGCTAATCCCTTCAACTCCCTATAGCTATTCATCTCAACGTCTTCAACTATCTGACTCACATACTCCAATCTAGGCCTACCTACCCCTCTCTTTCCCTCCACTCTACCTTCTATGATCAATTGCATAATCCCCCCATGCCTAAGAATATGCCCTACTAATCTGTCTCTCCTACGCTGTAACACTCTCCAAATACTTCTCTTCTCCCCTACTAACTCTAGTACAGCTTCATTTGTTACTTTATCTTCCCAACCAATCCTCATCATCCTCCTATAACACCACATTTCGAATGCTTGTAATCTACGCTTCTCTTCCTTTCCTATAGTCCACGCCTCACACCCGTACAGTGCTACACTCCAAACATATACCTTCAGTAATCTTTTTCTAATACCCAAGTCAATATTTGATCTTAAAATCTGTTCCTTTTCTACGAATGCCTTCCTACCCTGTGCTATCCTACACTTTATATCTACCTTGCTTCGATTATCTTTTATGATTCTACTGCCTAAATAACAAAAATCTGACACTTCTTCGATTCTATTATCTCCTATTGTGATCCTCATTTTTCTACTGCATTCCTTTTTGTCACACCTCATCACTTTAGTTTTACCTATATTTATTTTCATGTTAAAATCCCTAGTCAATACTGCCTGCATACCATTCAATACCCTTTCTAAATTCTTTTCGCTTTCTTCCAATATAGCTGTATCGTCGGCGAATCTCAACATATATATTTTCTCTCCCTGTACATTCACACCTACACTATACTCTTCTTTTACTTTGTTTATTGCATCTTCTATATATAGATTAAATAATAACGGTGAAAGTGTACATCCCTGCCGAACTCCCTTCCCTATTTTTGCTACCTATTCTTCCCCATCAATTCTAACTAAGGCAGTTTGGTGTTTATATAAATTAAAAATTATTCTCCTATCCTTATAATCTATACCCGTTTCTTTTAAAATTCTAAACATTATGTCCCAATCTACATTATCAAATGCCTTTTCTAAATCTACAAAAGCTATGCAAGTTACCTTTCCTACCCTCTTTCTTTTTTCTACTACCGTTCTTAGTGCTAGAATCGCCTCCCTCGTCCCTCTGTTTTCCTAAAACCAAACTGATCTTCTCCTAGCCTTTCCTCTACTTTATTTTCTAATCTCCTATAAATAATCTTTAACAATATCTTCGATGCATGTGATAGTAGACTAATGGTCCTATAAATACAGTAATTTGTTATAATTTGTTATACAAGAATTTAAGCCTCACATTATACTATCCTAATGTTTTAGTGAGTTTATTATAAAAAAATTTGGATTTGGACTTGCTTTTATTTCATTTGGCAAGATATATAAATCTTTAGTGGGAAATCTCCAAGGAATTTTGAATAGTGTTTTCAGAGCTTTACTAAGGAATTTTGACATACTCATAAAGATTTTTTTTGGGAACATTCGCACCAACATGTAATTAAATATATGGTTTTTGAAAGAATTACAGAGTTATAAATAAGGTTCGCTGTGTTTGAGGATATTGTAAAGTTTCTTCTAATTGACGCTAATTATGGTATTAATGATTTTTTATGTTATTTGTGTGACTTTCCCAGTTTAGTTCTTGGTCTATTACTATATGAATATTTGTACAACCGTGAACAATAAAAATCACCTCCTAAACAAGAGGCAGTTTTCAATTTTTCAAAAAAATTGATTTATAAATCTATTTGCTTCTTATTAAAAACAAGTTTTTCAGTCAGATCAATAATAATGATAATAATAAGTCTTTAGTTTGTCAGAATATATACAAGAAAACTATAAATTAAAAATTAAAAATACGTTTGTCGAAGTTTAAAAAGGCGAAGTTCAAATGGAAATGGAAATCCTGCTCTTCCACTTAACTTAGCAAATTTTCTGAAAATTAAAACCAACTAATTTTTAGAATAAAACACACATATACGTGTAAATAAATAAAATATCAAACCAATAAAGAATCGTTTTAGGAATAGTAATAAACTAATATTTGACCGTTATAATTATAGCTTTTCTGTTATTTTTACAGGGCCACTAGGATTTAAATTATATTGAAATAAATTTCTATATTAAAATCGTACGTATTACAGGTTTAAATTTATTATATTCTTATATTATATAAGGTTTCAATTTCGCGTTTAAATAACGGACATTTTGCGTTTTGTAAAGTATACTTTTATATTCTTGGTTTTTGTTTCTTAAAAAGAATATATGTTGGTTTTTGTTTATTGGTATCTTAAGTCGCTGTAAAACTTGTTGCGTAATATTAAAATATATAATTTGTAGCTTCGAAAAATGGAAGTAATCCTTCAAATGATTTTAATTTGATTTTTTCACTTACCTTTTTCTTATCTGTTGTCGCATTTTAAATAATTTTTTTCTATCGTTATATTTATTGTACCTATTCCGTTTACTCTGTGGCGTTTTTAAATTTGCCTTTTAATAAATATTTTATTTAAAGTTTGCAATTTAAAGTTTGACTTCTATGGATTTACTTTCACAGATTGTTTAAAATTTTGATTGTGCTTCTATAGTTCTTAAATAAATATGAAGTATAAAGGAATCCCACGACAATACAAAAATACAAAATGTTTCTTTTTAATAAATGGAATTTAGAATATTCTGTTACATTGATCTAATAATCACTGTCGTAAAAGAACTAACTCTGCTCTTTTGTCTAAGCCATACACAAGATGAAAACAGTGTCTCGGTGAATGATTTACATTAGATTGGTCTATTACATGGGCAATTTTAATTGAGGAACAATAGCCTGCATCATACCGGAAACGATCCAGTAAGTGGCGATGGAGGGAACAATGAAGGTGATTTTTTCGTGAAGTCGTCCGTAAAAAGGGCCATATATCTGTGTTACACAATCTATATATGCGCGTATAATTACAATGTTGCATTTAATAGGATCTCTATGTACTAATTTTTTTAACTCATTCATAAGTAAAATTTTTTCCCCAGCCATGAATTTGTTCCGACAAAAAAGGTTGGATTTTGTTTTCATAGTTTCCTTTCAAGGGAAACTATATTAAGAACAGATTTAGAATTTTATTGCATAATTTTGACGAGTTGCGGATCCCTGATGTGTTTTCTGCTATTTTTCGTGAGATAGTAATATTATTGTATACGATAATAATTTTTCTCCAATTTTCACGAATGGCGTTTATATGGAGATAGAGAAAAATCTTGTACGAGTAGATTTCGTTGAAAGCAATTTTTAAAAAGTAAAAAAGACTAGTCGGCAGGTTTACCTTGCTTTCTTATTATTACATTCAGCCTATTAAAATTATGTACCGGAAATACTTTTGATTTTATAGAAATCAAAGAAATTGCCCAATAAATATTTAAAAACGATTTGATTATTTTTTGTAGTTCAACGAAATAATGATTGGTATTAAATAACAAAATAATGATTGGTATTAAATAACAAACATTCCCGCATAACAGATATAAATATGGCACATACAAGTTCAAAACAAAGTTAAATGTTATTTGTTTTCAATATCACCAAATTTATGAATTCAAAAGACGTCCCAGTTAATGGCTTTATTCTTTTTACGTGTACACTTTTTGTTAGACATAAAAACTGCATCACAGGTACAAATAACGAAGCGATAATCATCTATGTACACATCAAATAACTTGAGAATTTTCTTCTGTGTGTTTTAAGAAATTATTATGTCGTTTTACTTTAGCTAAAGTGTAATCATACAAATATATGTTGTAATGAGCTTTCTTACAAAGGCTTTCACATATATAATTTATTTATCCAAGTACAATGGTGTGTTTTAAAAGGTATACAAAAAAATGTAATATTTTTCGCAAATATATTATTGATTTATATTTCAATTTATGTATATTGAAATAAATATATCCCTTTCAAAAATTTTGCATGGACTGTCCACATAAAAATGTTGAAATTGAAGAAACAATTAACAGCGCGGGTTAATTTGAAGACGTAATAGTTAACACCGACCGAAAACGTGTCGGCGTCTGCAAATTCTAGTGTTGGGTATGTGGCAACGACGATGGACAAACACACAGATTACACACTTTTTCAACATTCGCTTCGCTCGAGTTTAGAACAATTTTGCGATTTTCAAACGTAGCTCATAGCGCTCAGTTCAGGCTTAGCATACATTGTTACGTAAACGCAATCTCTTATCTGCACATGCTATTTTATATGAGCAGTTTCAATGGTACCTTGGTCTAACAGTTGAAGCGAGACTACCTTCGCATCGACAGCCACTCAAAAACACCTGCACCAACTGCTCGAGTATTTGTTATCAACATTTGTTATCCGTTACATGTTTTTGTTAACAGAATTTTATGTAAACATTGTCAGCTAGTTTGTTTTGATTTTAAAAATATTATTCCTTAGCTATTTTTAGAAAAAAAAAATTTATTATTAATACTCCAATCAAAAATATATTATATACTAATCATATAATATTGAAAATCGTAAATATTCGAAGAACATTTTGTTTGCATTTATTAGTTTGATGAGGCTATTTTGTATTTTATAATCTTATATATTTTGCTATAAAATGTTTGAAAAAATCAAAATAAAATATTTAAAATGTTAAAAGGTCTCGCATAGTTCACATTAATCTTTCACTTTAAGTTACCAGGCTAACCTTGCATTAGAAAAATAAAATATCTAAGGTATGAATGTAGAGGAAAATTAGTCATTCTTATTTTTTAATTTTCAACCAATTTGCCAAACATATTTTAAAGTTGTGGAAGTCCATCTTTGTAAGGTTGAATATAATAAACTATAGGTTCAGTAAATCCTTACAGGTTTTTATTTATTATGTAAATTTTCGACTAGTTGATGGCCAAATGGCCAATGATCTGATGATGCCCAAAAGCCGAAACATAATTAAAAAACCTGTAAGGATTTACTCAACCAATAGTTTTTTTAATATATTTTAATTTTGTACAAAATGGGCAAATATAGACCATAATCGGACGTATGGTCACTTTATGTGTAGGTGCCTATTTTTCAGTACCTATGACTTATTTTCCGAAATATTGAAATATACCCCCCTCATAATTTTATACGCATCATCCGCGAAGAGTAATGAAATAATTGACGCAAATAATACCTTGCAATTCCAAATTAAAATTGCACGTGACACAAAGATTATTTCGCCTCTATTAAATTGAATATTGCTGAAAAAATCTGAAGAGGTGGCTATCTTATATATACGGTTATGCAAATGGTGTTTTTAGCTTTGGAGGTATCTTGAAAGGTGCTTTGGAGGTGTCTTTTAGCTTTGGAAGTATGCCGGTATGTTATAAATCATAAATCATAAATCAAAGCTATTTTTATCATTTAATCTGAAGTTTCAACTTGTATGACAAATTATATAAGAATTATAGTTTTAGATTAAAATTTAGGTTAATTTAATGTAATTTTTGATTTTTAAAAGAAGTAATTAAACTATAAACCTTAAGTTATAAACTTTGATAGTGTAAGAAGACGTTAAGGAGTGTAAGGAGACGTATAAGGAGTGTAGGGACCTGTTGTTTGTCCAATAAAAAATATATATAATAAAAAAATATCGTCTAGATACTCGACTCTGATGAAATGAAATGAAATGAAAAACTGAAAGAGATCATTCATGTACAGTCCATCGATATTACATCATCCTTGCGTGCAGAAGAGTAAGTAAAAAGTGTTTATTATTAAGATCTCACCGTTCATAACTCATCATTAGCCGATTTGAACGGTTCGTTGGCCGACACGGGCGCCCTCAACACTCTACAATATTTCAGAAGAGCGATATGACAGCACTGTTAATTCTCGTTACGTTACCTCTTTCATGGCCGTGCTGTTAGCACTAAACCGTTGTTAATAGGGCATTATATGATCCCGTACATGAACGATGTCACTTCTTGTCAGTGTACGCTAACAAGAAACTGCTATATCGTTTTTCACAATCATTGGTATCTTGTACCGACATTGTTCCGTGGAAAATGAAGAAACTAGCGACATATTGTGTGTCCCAAATTATTTTTGGAATACATTTCTCTAACCGACAAGTTTATAATTGAAAAAAACGATTTGTCGGTATTCAAAATTTTAAGGTCCATAGTTACAGATAGAAATGTGTTTGCAAAAAAAATACTTTCCACTAGAGTGTTCGATAATTGTTTTCGCACCGTATGGATCTTCCTTTAAATAATTGCTAAGAAATTTCGAACATATCATTCGATTTGGAGTAGTCTGTATGTATATGGTAAACATTTTGAGTGGTGTATAATGAAACTGTGAAAGATTAGTTCCGTTTGTAGTTTAGTACCTAAAGCAATTTTTCCTTCGAAATGTGAATAGGTGGGAGTATTGGAAAATAAATCACTTAGCCATGAAATTTTGGTCCGAGTTTAAGATATTTCGCTGTGCAATATATTCTTACGCAATTCACAAAATATATTCACAAAATGGCGAAAACTTTTAAGTTGTTATCAACTACATATCTACAAAATAGTTCTGTAAAATAAAAATTATTAATTATCTTAATTTTTTCTATATGAAACGATATTTCAAAATTGTTCTTATTATGTAATTAAATTGTCTTAATCATGTTAACTTTATATCACATAATATAGTATAAAAGTAAAACTAAATAAAAATCACAGCATTAGTATCTATTAATATATCAATTCATACCATTTTTTATATCACATAGCAAACGAATTAATAATTTTTTATAATTAAGCCATGTTTTTGAGTGTTAAGTCGAGCCATTGAATATTTTCATCATTAAAATATTTACTTCGATCTGTTTATAATAAATCCAGACTAAATCACGAATCTAAATCTGCATAACATTTAGTTTTTTGCATTAGCACAACTCACTTTATTGTGCGTCTGAAGACTGATTTATAACTCGTTGTATAATTTTAAATTTAATGTCAAATTCCTGACTTCTAAATATCTTATAAGAAAGGTGAAGGATGACCAAACAATACGAAAATACAATCAATTATAATGTAACGAATTGTATATGTAGTTTTATGTAATTTATTTGTTTATTTTACTTATGTAACAATGTACAAAGGTCGAGGGGTTTAAATCACTAAAGCAGATGAGGAAAGCAGCAAATTGGTGATTTTTATATAAGAACCAAAATAATATATTGGTTAATAAATGTATTCTTCACAATAGGCATGGTTCAATTAATTTTTTTTCAATTTTTCTTCTGAGATTTTTTACGAACCCTTGTTATTTAGAATTTTGTAGTTCAATGTCGGGTACGTTATAATAGGAAGGATATTTATATATTTACCAAAGATTAAACACAAAAAATAATATAAAAAGCTTTTAAAAAATATTCGTATTGTAAATATAATAGCTTTATTAAACAATACCGATCAGGGAACTCGTACGTATGAAAAGGAATTACACAAAAACTAATTGACCAAATGACCATGGCGGACCATGATTGAGTGGGTGTGACCTGTTTTTAAATTAATGTAGTATATAATATATTCATGCTTATATCTCACCATTAATACGTTTATATCATATTAGGACTTGACGAAGTGATAAAATGAATTTGCTTCTCTCACATTAAACTGGACACTTGTGATTTGAATTCATTTAAGTGCTTGCTTTTCAAAATAGATTGTAAAACTTTCGTTCCAATAAAAGATACGTTAATTTGACAGAAGTTGGCAATTTTCTCCCCAGATTATTCCTAACCGAGTCTCTAAAGGCTACCTAGTTAGTTAAAGAGTCCGCAATCCTAAAGATTGGTTGGAAACAGCACGCCATGCCGATCTATCCTGAGCTAATCCCTTCATCTCCCTATAGCTATTCATCTCAACGTCTTCAACTATCTGACTCACATACTCCAATCTAGGCCTACCTACCCCTCTCTTTCCCTCCACTCTACCTTCTATGATCAATTGCATAATCCCCCCATGCCTAAGAATATGCCCTACTAATCTGTCTCTCCTACGCTGTAACACTCTCCAAATACTTCTCTTCTCCCCTACTAACTCTAGTACAGCTTCATTTGTTACTTTATCTTCCCAACCAATCCTCATCATCCTCCTATAACACCACATTTCGAATGCTTGTAATCTACGCTTCTCTTCCTTTCCTATAGTCCACGCCTCACACCCGTACAGTGCTACACTCCAAACATATACCTTCAGTAATCTTTTTCTAATACCCAAGTCAATATTTGATCTTAAAATCTGTTCCTTTTCTACGAATGCCTTCCTACCCTGTGCTATCCTACACTTTATATCTACCTTGCTTCGATTATCTTTTGTGATTCTACTGCCTAAATAACAAAAATCTGACACTTCTTCGATTATATTATCTCCTATTGTGATCCTCATTTTTCTACTGCATTCCTTTTTGTCACACCTCATCACTTTAGTTTTACCTATATTTATTTTCATGTTAAAATCCCTAGTCAATACTGCCTGCATACCATTCAATACCCTTTCTAAATTCTTTTCGCTTTCTTCCAATATAGCTACATCGTCGGCGAATCTCAACATATATATTTTCTCTCCCTGTACATTCACACCTACACTATACTCTTCTTTTACTTTGTTTATTGCATCTTCTATATATAGATTAAATAATAACGGTGAAAGTGTACATCCCTGCCGAACTCCCTTCCCTATTTTTGCTACCTCTTCTTCCCCCTCAATTCTAACTAAGGCAGTTTGGTGTTTATATAAATTAAAAATTATTCTCCTATCCTTATAATCTATACCCGTTTCTTTTAAAATTCTAAACATTATGTCCCAATCTACATTTCAAATGCCTTTTCTAAATCTACAAAAGCTATGCAAGTTACCTTTCCTACCCTCTTTCTTTTTTCTACTACCGTTCTTAGTGCTAGAATCGCCTCCCTCGTCCCTCTGTTTTTCCTAAAACCAAACTGATCTTCTCCTAGCCTTTCCTCTACTTTATTTTCTAATCTCCTATAAATAATCTTTAACAATATCTTCGATGCATGTGATAGTACACTAATGGTCCTATAGTTCTTACACAAATTAGCTCCTATTTTCTTCGGCATTGTTACTATTCTACTACGCTGAAAATCCTGTGGTACTTCTCCCTTCTCATATATTTTACAAACTAACCTGTATAATCGGTCCTGCATTTTTTCCCCTGCGTGTTTTATTAATTCGGCTGGTATCATATCAATCCCCGCTGCTTTGTTATTCCGTAAATCATTTAATGCTCTATGAAACTCTGACCTAAGTATGCTGGACCTAAGTCATCCTCATCTATCTGTTCCACACTTTCTAGCTCCTCCATGTCCTGCCTACCTTTATATAAATCTTCAAGATACTCCTTCCATCTTCTAGGCTACCTAATGGGACAAATAAAAAAACACAATCTTTTCGTTTTTTTCCAGGTCCCTTGCAACCGTTTTTTGTTGTATCTATTTTGTTGGTAAGTATATTTGACTCTTTCCTAGCAAAGCATTGCTGGCGAAATATTTGATAAAAACTTACGGTTGTGATGGATTCGTTAATCTAATTGGAAACTCCGCGAGTATTTAACATATTTATGTATTTTAATTCCTCAAAAGATGGTTCATCAATCATACGTTCATAACACACAGATCGTTTTTACATTTCAAAATCAAATGTAAAATCTGTCAAGTGGAAATCGGATCCAAATTTAATTCTATTATATTTTTGGTACAATCGCTTCGTAATCGATAAAGTTGCACAGTCATAATCTGACTTCTAACTTATAAGCTTCAATTTAGTTGTACTTGTAGAGATGACCGTATTTTGCAAAAACTTATATCGATATTAAAATATTTATACGACACCGACAGTAAATTTTATAAATGAAAATTTGTATAAATCACAATTGTATTTACTTCATTCATAACTACTTGCTTAATTGTTTGAATTGTTCTATAAACAATAAACAAATAAATGTTATATTAATATTCACTTCGTATGTAACATATCTTCTATAAAGTCTATAAAAGCAATTTTAAACTAATATTTCAAGCTCAACAAAATTTTGAGTTTTTCATTACTATGTTGCGTAGATATCATTGCTCTAAAGCTTATTTGTTATATTCATGCCTTTGGCATTCTTTAATATATTCAGATAATTATATTCTATTTTGTTATCATATTGCAGAAAATTGGATAACATTCGAATTTCCTGATTTACGAATTTTTATTAGAACCCATTTAATTTCTTATTTAGTTTTCTATTACGAACTCTTATTTAATCTATATCCAAGTTATATTCGTTGCTTTGGCGTTTCAAATTTTTATTGATGATTTTTTTACGACAAATATGAATAAGAACTGTCGCGAATAAATCAAAAATATCATTGCCATCTCTAGAGTGCTTCCGATGTCTATAGTAGGATTATATTATTCCACAACCTGCTGTCAATTGTCATTTATATTTACGATCGAGTCACAGAATGGAAGAATGACGCGGTACCGTAACGGCGACCCGCAGGAGCTGCGATTACAATGATCAAAGATAAAAATTTCTCTATACCGATTTGCTACTGAATGCGATATATTTGATATCTGTCTAGGTTTTGTAGGTATTTGAAATTAAATGTTATGGGTATTTGAATTAGCGTATTGCGGACAAATGTCCTTACATAAGCTGTAAGGAATTAATACTGTTGGAGTTTTTTTAAATAATAAAAATAATTATTTAATCTATTATTAATTCGAAATAGTTCAGTTGATTAAAAGGTCAATATATATACAACTGATAAATTGGTTTTCAAAATAAATTTGATTGCTTTGAAACCAAACTATTGGAAGGTTGATAATTCGAATCCAAGTTTGGTAAAAACGACTAGGAAAGATTTAGGAACAAGTTACACAACGTTGGTTGTTGTTTTCATTTGGTCCTGGTCAGTGGTAAGCTTCCTTTAAGGATTTATTTTAATTTGATGCCTTTCCTCATAGTAACAGTACTTCAAATTTTACCCTAGTCATTTCTTAGTATAAGAAAATTGCGATTATTCAATTTTTGTAACATTTCGACATATCTTCAATCATTTTTTCGATTGTACAAACCCACGCGATTGCTTTTAATATGCATTTGTTTATCTTACCTTCTGATAAATAAAGGCCCACTCAATCAGTCATCAGCATAACACCGTCATCATTATTGCAGGACCACCAACTGCATTCTTCCTCCTGATGGTCAATTCAACGCGCTCGCTTCCCTGTGGTCAGTTCTCTTTAACTGAAGAAGCATTTAGCACTTGTACCTAACCAACTTGTAGGTCTTGATTCGTAATGGCCACGTGTAAACAACAACAATGACATGATTACCTGTGACTAACTGAATTATAGGTACACTATATAGGTATGATACGTCAGTGATGATGGTTTGGATTCGTCTGAAGATTGTGTAAAGTATAATTCCTGACATTATCATTGATCGAAAATCTGTATCCATTGGATTGCGAATTATTAAATTATTATATCAAAAATTATATTTTTTCTTCAAACATGTTGACTAAGTTTTGTGTTTATTATTTAAAAAAAAATTGTTTTTATAAAACCGTACAAATTGCTGTGATCTCGGATTATTGATCAAGTCAGAATACTTTTTTTCCAATATAAAGTTAAAAATTGACATATACTAACCAGGAATTTGGATTAGACCATATTTATCAAATTATAATATTTTTTTTGCTTCCCATTTATTTACAATCTGTATAAATAATAACAATAAGTAAATCGTATGATAATTAGCAAAACATGTAGATATTTGCCCAATGACTCATATCATAATCATATATAATCTTAGACTAGCTTAAATTATTTATAAATTAGGGATTTTGTATAATTGAAATAATAAAATCTAGTGGCTAAATCTACTGGCTTAAATCTTTTCAGTCTGCGTCGATGGATTGGGTTTAGCAGGAGAGTTGCAAGTCAATTTGGATGTGCCTTTATCTTTGTGCTGTATTTAGCTGCATAGTTACTGATTTCTTGCTTCACGCTAAGAATTCGAAGATCATTACGTATTTGTTTATTTGAGACAAACCATGGAGCATTTACTATGCCTCTTAGGATCTTGGACTGAAATCTTTCCAAGATCTCAATATTGGAGTTTGATGCTGAACCCCAAAGCTGAATGCCATATGTCCATATTGGCTTCAATATAGTTTTGTAGATTAACATTTTGTTATCTAGTGACAGTTTTGAATTTCTACCTAGGAGCCAGTACATTTTATAAACTTTCAGATTCATTTGTGTTCTCTTTGTCCAAATGTGTTTCTTCCAGGTTAATCGGCGATCTAGGTGCATACCAAGATATTTAACACATTCTACTTGGGGTATTGGTTTATTGTTTAATGTTACCGGTGGGCATGTTTCATTTCGAAGCGTGAACGTCACATGTGCCGATTTTGCATCATTAGCTCGTATTCTCCACTTCTTAAACCAGTGATGAAATTTGTTTAGATTTATTTGCAGATGTTCCGAGGCTACTCTAAGAATTGTATGAGAGGCTAAGACTGCCGTTTCATGTGTAAAAGTTGCCGTTGTAATTGCATTCATTGTAGGTAGATCAGCGGTATAAATAAGATAAAGAATTGGACCCAAGACGCTACCTGGCGGCACCATATTTATCAAATGGCAGTTAAAGGATATTATAAGCTACAATATTTTATGAATCAGTTTAACATGGAAATAATTGTCGAACATTATTTATTTAATTACATAATCGGTAACGAATTCCTACAATTCATCAAAAGAGAATCATCCAAAGCTATTTCAGAAATTACGTTTCTGCTTTGTTGTTGGTCTTTGTAGAAGAACCTATTCTTTGATGCTCTTTGAGGATGAAGAATCCTTAAGACGGTTTCTATATTATTTATTCACAATGGGATGAGAGAATGTTGGAAACCCATGACTGATATATATTTATATATCTAGAAGTACTATTTTTTTCCTTTAGTGGCATCATATTATTACTATTTATTTTAAATAAGCTATTGGTTGAGTAAATCCTTACAGGGTTCTTTTTTATATTATGTAAATTTTCGACTAGTTTCGGCTTTTGGCCATCATCACGTGAAAAAAGTGTCAGATATTACTTTAAGGACAACATGTTGTTTAGTGGTTGTTTTGGCCGTCACCTGATGACGGCCAAAAGCCGAAAATAGTCGAAAATTTACATAATATAAAAAAAAAACCTGTAAGGATTTACTCAACCAATAGTTTATTATATTCAACCTTACAAAGATGGACTTCCACAACTTTATATCTATTTTTTATTTATATGGATATTATATTAGGAAGAAGTGTAATTTATCTACAGTAATTTCTTTAAATCGGGGTAAAAGTTCATATACATTTTCAGAAACGTTGCTCTCTTTGACGAAAGAAAAAACTGCATTGATCCACCATCTTACAATTTGTTACAATCTTGATCCACCATCTTACATTATACAATTTGTTAAGCACGAAATGTAATATTTTTCTTCATTCTCGAAATTTAGAAGCGTTTTCTAAATTGGTTGGTCCCTGATTTTCTGTTAATATCAGAATCCCAAAAAATCTCTTCTATGCATTTACCACTTAAATATATCGTGTTGCAAGGAGTTTGTGAAAGCTTCTACTTCGTATTTACACTTGTTGAAGACATAACGTCTATTGTTATTCTACTGGCACTGGCATATGCTAGTTGTGATTCGATGATGTGGATTGCTATGATTACATTTCGATTTTACCACTGCAAATAAAGGACCTTACTAACTGTTCACTTTGTTGACAGACCATGGAGGCGTTTAGAATATTTAACATGTGTCATATTATTTTATACACTAACAGAAGATGTACTACTCATATTGCTAAACGTCTCAAGTGCCAATACTGTTTGAATGGTAAATGATTCTTGTTGTAACATGTTATTCTTTCAGTTGAAAATGTCAAAAATAGAGTAAAGAACTCGGAAAATAACATATGTAGTAATGATACTATAAATTTAGGATTCTGAAGTATTAAATAAGTGAAATTAGATATGATGCAGATATTATCGGTTAATTTCCAATTAATTAAACAAATTGAGCTGAACTTTTAAGAAATTCGTAATTATAAATTGCACATTTCTTTACAAAATTATGTTTACCGTCAAATTTCAATGTCCAAATTTCAAAATAATCAATATCCTCATATATCCTTTGATTGCGTCTAAATATTTGCATATTTGATCCATAAAATTTATTTAAAAGCATTTCATTGTGTTTTGATATAAGAATAAAAAAGTAAATTAGCATTATTTCAAATAGAACACAGTGCTTGAAAACCAGAATAATTCCAAATTTAATTTAATATTTAATTAGTAAAGCCTGAACAATTTCTAAAAATAGTTCATTTAACTCTCTAATAAATTGCACGTCGATATTTTAATGATATTTGCTTAGAAATTCTTTAAATTATTCTTAAAATCTCGCCAGACTATTTACTTAGCACATTCATAGAATTTTCTGGCCAATATTGATTTGGATGTTTAGACAACTAATTATTGTAAAATTGTGAAGTGAAATTTTCGTAAAATAAATGCCCACATCCAAATATTTGTAGCTGCCGTTTATAAATGTAAGTTATATTAATGTGGATGCAAATAACTAGAAATGTGTAAATATGGCATCACTTTATTCAGTCAACTTACTCAACTATATTTATAGTTATTTATAATTTGAAACCGGCTACATGTAAAAGAATCTCTATATAACTGAAAAATGTTTTCTCACGTTTTACGCTTTGACTTCTTATAATGGATTAGATAAATATTTTTGAATCGCTAAATTATATAGAAATATAAAATATTATTTGCTTGAAATTTAGAAGTCAATTAATTAAAAAATGCCATAAAAATATTTAGCGATAATTTCCAGGCCTTCTAATTGAAATAATAAAACAAAAAATGTAGCCAAGGAAAATATCTGCTGCAAATATTAATAAAATAACAACACATAGCAATACATTTTTAATTACTACGAGTTCAAAGTCAATATAATATTTTAATTGGTAAATCTAACAGAAAAACAACAATTTTATAGTTCAACTTTCAAATATACTTTCATGTTAAGGATGGAGAGGAAAACTACGATGATGAAAACGATTATTATGATGGTACAGAAGATGACATTGAAACGGCCGGTGGATCTGATCTCCATAAAACGTTTATTGAAGATAATCTTCAAGAGACAACCACTTCATCCAGTAATCCATTTTTGTGTGGGTGAAATCCTTTACCACGGGCATATATGCATGGATTAACATTTAAAATTTCATCCGGTATAAAAAATGTCGTATGCTTTTCTATTAATTATATTTTATTGGGTAAGTCGGGGAATTTTTCATAAAAAAAAGTTTTAATCATTTTATTGGCATTCACTAAAAATATTTGACTATGATGATATTTGTTACTTCTTCATAGCCTGATGAAGGTTTAAAAAGTGATCAAACCGATGCCAAAAAGTAACTAAAAACAGATTATTTTTAATATTAGTAATTCGTTCGACTTTCCGTGTAACCTAATCTGATAATAATATTCTTCGTGTAGTTTATTCATCATTTCTTCTACACATCATGGTCTTTACTCTTCCGAATTCTGTTACACATCTTCTATTCTCAACACAAATGAGAATAGTAAAAAAACGCGTTCTATTCACAATACAACGCGTGCTTATTGAGCGTTAAATATTCTTTCATTGTGAAAGATTTATAATCGCCTGGCGACTTTCTTTTTCGATCCCACGGGCATCGTATATCGTGCATCTATCCAATTTCAGGTGAATCGATTGCAGTAATCCCGCCACAGTCTCACTAAATGACCGCAAAAAAAGGATCCATATCTGACTTTGCACAATAGGTAATCAAGCTAGCGGGATAGCATGGAGCGTGAAATATTCGCTGGACTCGTTGATGATTAGTCGGTAGCGTGAGTGGCGTGGGCGTATTTGAAACGCTTGCGCTTTTTGATTTCGTTTGCTCCATAGGCTTTATTTGCAGGAGAAATTAATATTGCAGTATGTTAATAAATGGAAGCAAACTAACGAAAACTTGGCACTTTCTCTTTTTGAAGTCCTTTAAAAATATAATAACATACTAGACTCAAACCCTGATTTCGAAGAATATCCCAACCAAAAAAATGCTCGAGGAAAACTATACGTTTTAAGCACATACAGATTCCAAAATATGAACAGTTACTTTTGCGAAGGTATTCCAAAACCATCGCGGCTAGTTTTATGCATTCTCGAATGGCATTTTGAAGAATGTGATTTAACCACGTCAGTAATAAAAGGTAAATACATATTTATAGGAAAACAAGTAAATACAAATATAAAAATAATGGACACGAGACATTATAAAAATTCGAAGAGGTGACAAAATTCTTGTATATCGTAAATCGGGTTAGATGCTACTAGCGTTTTTTTTGTACAAATTCAGGAGCAAAGAGGAAATTCTGCCGGTAGGTGGTGAAAAAAATTATAGACCAGTAGTTAGGGCCGTTTAAATAATAAATCACTTTATTTAGTTATATCAGAACAAGAAGTAAAATACAGTTACAAAATAATACATGAACATTGTATTGTATTCATTTTAAAATTATATTTTTATTTAAGTGATATTCTATATTAATTGTATTGTATTGTGTAATTTTAATAGTAATATATTATGTTAAACATATTAATCTTATATAAAATATATTTTATACAATATCAGATGTAATGATATCCTTAAATAGACAAAGTTTAGAGATATTTTGCATTTGCAAAATATATTCTTACACTGAACTTAATAAACCAAATTAAACGCAGATTATCAATTTAGTATAGTATCCCAAATTTATTAGTATTATTGCAAATTGTTGTTCATAATACCGCACAAATAATTTTACAACAATATTATTATTTTAAACAATTTTCCAATGAATTTCCCTTTTTTTATGAACTTCTGAAATTGTTGCCTGGACATTGGGAGGGTTGACTTTTTATTTTGTTAAAGTATTTACTGAACAATTGCGCAATTGGCATTTTGATATCCTGTATCTCGGGTTGCAATTTGATTTTTTTTTGCGCGTAATATGGCTATGTAAGTCGGTATGCTTTTGAAAGCGCGGATAATTTATTTTAGCGAAAAATAAAAAATCAAAATCTTCTATTTTGAAAAACCAGCCATCCCGATAAGCTAGATTATAGACAGATATCGTAACTTAAAGCATTAAGTAGCTAGATGTACATTTCGAAGGCTATGCCCCCATCTTCAGTAGCACAAGATGAAATCTAAATAAAATACCTCTGTCACGAATCGTGTTTGATATACAATTTTCGTTCAATTATAGAATAATATAGTAATATAAAATAATATAAAATTATACAAAACAAAGTAATAATTTTACTCCAAAATTTGTTAAATTACCATTTGATCCTATAATTGCACGTGCTTTACATAGTATTTTAAATAAATAAAATTTTAAAGTAACATATAATAGTTCTAATAGTCTTGTTAATTTTCTATGAAATCCAAAAGATTCGATTGATTTCAATAAAAAAACTGATATTTATAAAATATCTTGTTTTAGTTGTCCTAAAGTATATATAGAAGACAAACATGTAGACCAATTAAAACTAGATTTAAGAAGCATTTAACTCATTTCAGATTAAATAGAAAAGATAAAAGTGCTGTAGCTGAGCATATTTTTGACTAACTCAGGTCATCCGAATCAAATTAGTTCACTTAAATTACTTAAATGCGTTTTGAATTATTCCGAGTTAAATGCTTATGAAAATATATACATGCATAAATCTAAATCAAATTTATTGAATTTATATTCAGGCCCAATATCATCTTGTCTATTTAATTTATTTAATAAGAACAATTTTTAAATTAATTTTAATTTTATTTATTATTGGTTATTTTAGATTTGACCAACCAATGTTTATTGTTATTACTTGTTAGTTTCGTTAATTATTAATTTATATTGTTTTAAAAGATTTATAGGTCATATTATTTTGAAATACTTCTGTCATGTTGACTTATTTTATTTAATAATATATCAATCACGATTCGAGACAAAGGTATATTATTTAGTTTTCATCTTGTGCTACTGAAGATAGGGGGCATAGCCTTCGAAATGCGCATCTAGCTACTTAATGCTTTAAGTTACGATATTTGCGTGATATTCTATACTATTATTTAACACCGTAGTGATCATTTTTAAAATAGAGAAAACTATTCTAGGAATACCCAAAATATCAGCAAATATGATCAGATAAATGACTAAATTAAGTACCGATTAAGCATAATGGGATGCGGATTAACTAAACGTGCATTTATGAGATGAACTATTTACAAAATAATATTTATAAATCGTGTTAGCTGGCTATTAAATAGTCTTTTTATATAGATTCACTCTTTATATACGATAAGGACTTGCTACCATAATGGTTTAGCTCCTTGTACTTAAAACAGGATTTATACTTGCTCGTTCTGTGCACAGGAATTGATAGAAGAACTCTGGTTCTAATTATGAAAATCGGTTCTGAATTGAAATAGTTTATATAGGTAGGGACTTGAGAACATCGAGATGCCACACAAATTAAATATGTCTATTTGACATATTGTGCAAATTTAGTGTTTTTTAAATAATTTCTTATGGCAGGACTTGCTGCTATCTTTGCCTATCCATTTTGGTTCCTCCACATCTACCACGGACTTACCGCCGTCCGCTCGGCCGCGGTACGAATCTCTTCCATATCATATCAGCTGGTCATGCTTTTACACACACACCGCACATATTGAAATACTCTCTGGGCATATTCGCCGGGTACCCTCGCTGGGCCCACTTCTTTAGTCCGCGTGCGGCCGTTGTCTTGACAACAACAACACCAGAGTGCGAATGCGTGTGTGCCACGGTGGGTGTGAGACTCGATTATACACACACGCGCGCTCCACCGTCTCTTCGTTCATTCAAGGAAACGGTATTCGAGTTCGTCGTCGTTTAAGTGAGGCGTGTTTCTTCCAGAACTCGTTGCGCACGCGTTACATCTGCTGATAACATATAACATACCAGTCCACAGTTTGACATCAGTGATATCACCTGCGCGTCTCCATCAACCTGCGAAATTGCAATTCCTCCATTTCAATACATTTCAATGTATCGATCTTCTTCAAATCAATCAAATGGAATGACCATAACGCATCGAGTTCTTGCGCTCAATTTGGAACATTACACAATCGAAGTGAACCGTTGCAATTGTCGAATTTGATGCGAATAGACTTCTAGTGTATAGTGTAACGCATAATCGACAATTACATATGGTTATTTTTGTCAATGTCCAGCAACATCCGTGGATGTCAAACAAGTGTATTACCGGTCAGTACAATCCGTGTAAATATTCCGGTACGACAATAGAATACTTGAGCGGTTAATTTGTATGCACGTGTTGCTACGCGTGGTGTGGTATTGTAAGTGACTCTTCTTGTAAATACAACAATACTAATACGCAATGTTTCCGTGGCATTTTGTTGGATTATTCTTGGTGCGTTCTAATTCTGAAGGAATAACTGGAATAGTGTGAATAATAAAGGTTTTGCCACCTTTTTGTGATTAGGTATAATTGACCTATTCGCAATTATTTATTCGATTGCTGGATATAACTAAATTAATGATAAAAAAAACAATCGAGCGAAATGGAGGAGGTAGTTATTTAGAAACACACATGGCCTTAGGATAAAACTATTAGCCATCGACATTTACAAGAGAAAACTTATTCGGGAAGAGAAAACATAAAAAGGCAAGGGCACACGCTTCACGTCCAGGGAATTATCAGGATGACTTTGAAGTGACAACAATGGAGGAGGTGATCTTAACAGAATATTAAATTCCTACACCATGTTTAGTAATTTATTAATGGATCTTTATTAATTGATTGATGTTGCTCGGGTGACTCAACAGTGATTGCGAAAAAAACGGAACAATTAATTGATTTTCCAGTGTAGTTTGTGTGTCTGCACCTGCACCGTATTGGCGGTGCTGTTCGGATGCATCTTCCCGACACCGATGCCCGTCGGGAGACCACGGGGTAACGCAGAGCAGCTCCTATATGGATACAGGGGCGTGTTGCGTCGCCCCGCTGGCCGCGCCACCGCCGCAATCTTCGACACCCCACAATCATCATACATTGCTCCTGCAATCATCCTCACTTCCCACAACGCTAACATCCCCTTCCGCCCATCGCAATTCTACCACCACCACCACCACAGCCACTTTTATCCTTGGCGGTGGCAACAGTGAGGACGATCAGATCGTTCCTGCGCATCCTGGCGGCGATTACTGGCCGACCACTATAGGAACGGGGCTTGGGCTGGGAGGCGGCGGCGGTGGAGGAGCAGCTGGTGGAGGCGGCAACGCCTTCACGCACAACGTCACCACCACGCAGCCGTTCCTGGACGCCTGGTTACAAATGCAGGTGCGTGAAAAATAATGCACCGCCATTTGCTCTGTCGAATTGCTGAACGATAATGAAATTGTATCCATTTCCAATTCGTGTAATTCGTTGATTGCAGAGATACTTTTTTTCTGGCAAAATCTTACATATTGTAAATTTTAGATTCATATTAGGAAATTCATATTAGGAATTTTTGAAATTCATTATAAACACATTAAATCAATTTAAGCTGCATTGAGAATTATAATTATTTCGAATACATTTTTTATTGTATATTCTTTCTTATTTTCAAATTCGATATGAAAATTTAACTAAAACCGAAACTTCTTGAGCAAATTCCAAATGTGAATATTGATTAATTAATTTAGGAACAAATGCTTTTACTCCATGTAACCCTTGAAAATCTTTATGATAAATTGGCAGAAAAAATATCAGTAACTTTATGCAAAATTTCTTATTTCTTAAAAAGGCTTAATTTAATTCCAACTTTTTAATACGTAGTTTTCATTTATATTAAATATGTTGTTCAATTCCTACCAGGGTCGTATCTAGTATGCAGCTCAGGGGTTGAGGGAGACATTTATATACTAATTACTATTTTTTCATTTTTTACAAAATTTATAAAAACTGGAACGTCGATTTCTTACGAGTAACGAGTCTATGATGTATTTAAGTTTTTTCGATCTAACCAAACTTAAATATATATATATATTACATCCATTGGTTAAAATACAATTTTAAGAAAAATAGTTATATGGACCCCTATCATTACCTTTTCTGGTATTCTGTGTTTCCGTGTTCAATGATTCTTTTGGGAAATGAAATGAGGACTTTTACTACAAAAGCATTATAGTTTCAATATGAATTTTGTGATATTTCCTGAAAATTCTACAGGCGCACTGTTCAATAATATAAAACATGAAAAAGGAACATAACGAATTACTTTTCTAGTGATTATTCTGCAATTAAAATTATTAAATCATAGGCAATTTGATGTACGCCCTTAATAAACTAATTGTGCTTAAATATATATTTGAGTTAGAATTTATGCGTGACCTTAAAAATTCACCAAATTAATATTTTGAAAATTTCTTTATTTTAATACACTGAATTTCGATTTTAAGAATTTCTCCAAGCACTAGTAGTATTTATAAAGAATTCATACGGACCATTTCCGTTACTGATGCGAAGATTTGTTAATTTTGCTTTCATTTCCAAACAGAATGAAGCAGATAATATTTTAATATTTAATAATATTTTGTAAACATCTGCAATAATACTAGATGATTATAAAGCGACCGAAATTTCAAATCAAATAACACGTCTCTGAATGAAAACAAACACTGAAATTATCTTTTAAATTCTATATATTTGTATTGTTCTAAATTTCATCTCAATGCAATTTGAAGTGACTTTCAAATTTCGAATAGTTTTTTAAAACTTGTTCTCGGCCACCCAGCCTGTACCAACAGTTATATTATATATTTATACTTTTATTTTTTATTTAAATATATTTTTTGTAATAATCAACTAGTTTGATGTATAATTCGATATGCTTGGATGGAATTTCTCTTTTTCTTTTCATAATCTTCGTCAATATTCAAAAATACTGCCCGTACATATCCATATTGCTACACAAAGATTATATCTGTGGTAAGCTGGCAAAGTATGATTTGTGCAATTTTATAAATTTTACAGGAGAATAAAAATAAAGCTTCTGAAAACATTGTGTTTGATTACACATTTATTGGAGTAAAAATCCGAAAATGAACAAATTTCCATTTGGATATTACTTTCATTTTATATTATTAAAACATATTACCAAAACATCTTCCTATTACTTATGGCAGAGTTTAACAATGTGAGTAGTTGAACCGTAATTAGATCATAATTACATGTATTTGTGTATGATTCGAAGCACAGCTTAATTTCGGGCGTTTGATGGTCAAAATAGGTGAGAAGACCACGCGTAATAACCATTACCAATACCTACATATTTTCCTATCTGAAGAACTGGTTCTTGCTGTCCAACGCGTTTATACTGTAGAGTGAGTCGCGCTCTTGATGTCGAAACCGCGAGAATTAGCCGCGATATGTGTAACATTCACATATGCAACCCGTACGGATTGCAGAGAATTAACACTTTTTATTGTCGATTCGAACTAGAGCTATTAAATATGGAAGTAGTCAAATATCTCAGATTTTATGATAATTTGTTGATGACTTATGGATCAAAATATCCAGTGAGATATATTTTGTAATCAGATTTGTTATCGATTGTCCAAAAAGTCTTCTTATTGCCCAAGATTTAATATATTTTCTAATCATCTTTTTTTTTTCAATGTATTTCTATTCCGTCTGAAAATAACGAAAACGTAATAAAATTAAAGTGCCTTTTTACTAGGTCCAAACATTGAATCTTTACGTGAAATAATTGTATAAATAATATTACTTTAGTACTAGAAATAGTAACGGAATAAAGAAAAGTAAATAGCGAGGTGAAAAGAATATTTTGTTGAGAAATGTTTATATGCTAGATGCGTATAATTCAAAATTTTATGATCTCAAACTAAGGACAATTGTAAGACTTTCTAAGGATAGCCTTTTACAGCGAAAAACTAAACGCAATATTTTTTACTGACTCTCTTTACAAAACGCAGCGTTTTTTTTTGTTTTATAAATTAAATATGGTACATTACATTTTAACTTATTGGTAATTTAAAATTGAGTTGATCCTTTTTTAATCTCTCCAAGGCCTTTGAAACAATGTTTAATTGAAAATTTATTAGTACCTTACAATTATTTACTTAAGCGCAGTTAGTGATGTACAATATGGATTCAATCATGTGAAGAATTCTTAAAAATCACATGTTTATAAGTAGAGATCGGATTATAGGCCAAAATAGGCACTAAAAAACTTAAAAAACGGCGCTAAAAAAGGCATTTATTATTTTGAAAAAAACTGAAAAAAGGCATGAAAAACACAGTAAAAAAAACACAAAATATATTTTTTCATGTTTCACTTTTGTATGGCAAAACTTACAAAGTAATATTATACCGTCACCATTAAAAATATTACAGCCGAACTCCCGAATTATTTTTTGGATCTTGGATTCAACTGAAGAAATGAAGGGTGATTTATTTATTTGAAATAACAGTTGTTACAAAATAACAACTATTGGTACTTAAGAGTAGATTAAGAACGATTAGGGATTTTGCCATTGGCAATGTAGCAATGACACAAACAATTTAGAAAGTTTTTATCATCGAACAAAATAAATGATGGTAAAAAGCAAAATAAATATGAGAAAAAGGCGCGAATGTATGAAAAGTGTCGAAATATGCTAAATAGGCGCTAAACTGAAAAATGGGCAAAATTTGATCAAAATTATCGAAATAGGCAAAAAAAGGCAATTTAAGGCATTTTGCCTAAAATCCGGTCTCTATTTATAAGCATACAATGCCAATGTCATTATTGAAGATTTATTAATTTTAATTGGGCTTTATGGCAACTTCTACTGATTGTACACTACAATTTAAAAATATCAATTGTTTCTTTTTGATTTTTATTGCATTATATCAGCCTGATGATTACCAATTTATATATTTAATCAAAAAAAAAAAGATAATTAGTTCACCCACCTTTATGTTAGTGTAAATTTCTTTTATTAGTTCTCACACAGCTATCTAGTTCATGCCTTGCCGCTTCAGAAGAGATTTTTACAATTTAATATGTTTCAAGGAATAAATAAAATATAATCGTTAAGATTTTAGCACTAAGAACAGTAGTAGAAAAAAGAATGAGGGTAGGAAAGGTAACTTGCATAGCTTTTGTAGATTTAGAAAAGGCATTTGATAATGTAGATTGGGACATAATGTTTAGAATTTTAAAAGAAACGGGTATAGATTATAAGGATAGGAGAATAATTTTTAATTTATATAAACACCAAACTGCCTTAGTTAGAATTGAGGGGGAAGAAGAGGTAGCAAAAATAGGGAAGGGAGTTCGGCAGGGATGTACACTTTCACCGTTATTATTTAATCTATATATAGAAGATGCAATAAACAAAGTAAAAGAAGAGTATAGTGTAGGTGTGAATGTACAGGGAGAGAAAATATATATGTTGAGATTCGCCGACGATATAGCTATATTGGAAGAAAGCGAAAAGAATTTAGAAAGGGTATTGAATGGTATGCAGGCAGTATTGACTAGGGATTTTAACATGAAAATAAATATAGGTAAAACTAAAGTGATGAGGTGTGACAAAAAGAAATGCAGTAGAAAAATGAGGATCACAATAGGAGATAATAGAATCGAAGAAGTGTCAGATTTTTGTTATTTAGGCAGTAGAATCACAAAAGATAATCGAAGCAAGGTAGATATAAAGTGTAGGATAGCACAGGGTAGGAAGGCATTCGTAGAAAAAGAACAGATTTTAAGATCAAATATTGACTTGGGTATTAGAAAAAGATTACTGAAGGTATATGTTTGGAGTGTAGCACTGTACGGGTGTGAGGCGTGGACTATAGGAAAGGAAGAGAAGCGTAGATTACAAGCATTCGAAATGTGGTGTTATAGGAGGATGATGAGGATTGGTTGGGAAGATAAAGTAACAAATGAAGCTGGACTAGAGTTAGTAGGGGAGAAGAGAAGTATTTGGAGAGTGTTACAGCATAGGAGAGACAGATTAGTAGGGCATATCCTTAGGCATGGGGGGATTATGCAATTGATCATAGAAGGTAGAGTGGAGGGAAAGAGAGGGGTAGGTAGGCCTAAATTGGAGTATGTGAGTCAGATAGTTGAAGACGTTGAGATGAATAGCTATAGGGAGATGAAGGGATTAGCTCAGGATAGATCGGCATGGCGTGCTGTTTCCAACCAATCTTTAGGATTGCGGACTCTTTAACTAACTAATCGTTAAGATAGTTACTATTCTTAAAGAACGTAGATTATCAGAAATTCACATATATTTTTCAATTAAATCATTTATCTGTGTTTGTAATAGATGATTTTGGATATATTTGTAGGTAATATGCTTCTATTTATACCTCAATGATTTCGTTGTTCTTGTACCTGAGGTACTTCCGTATTTGCATCCATATATATTGGACAGAGTAATTGCCGCAGCAGTTCTTGATTTTTTATTTATTTTTTATATTATTGCATTTGATATCAGTTAAAATGAAATTGGTATAATAAATATCCAAACATATTTTGATTCCTAATCACTTGAGCTTAATTTAATTTTTACACTATATGAGAATATCTAGTTGCAATATATATCTGCACAAATATGAGGTTTACATGTGCGGTAAATAATCTGTAATGTTAACTGTATAATATAGAATATCACCTAAATACTGAATTTAAAATCAATTTAATTTAATTTTAAATCAAACAAACGAGGATTTATCCTTATGATACTATAAATTTATTGATTGAAATTAATGAATTATAAAAAAGTTATATTCTTATTAGAAAAGAAATGTTTAAATGAATAAATATGCAATATCCTTAGGTAAAGCAAATGTTGAAATTAATTTTACTATCACAAATATTGGTAAGAACGTTAGTTCAAAATACTAACTGCATCGTGCTAATACAAAGCATTTAATAGCTATATAATGATCCATTTTGAAAACTATGCCATACAATTTTATAGAAATCCTCATTTTATGAGTTTTATTTGGTTGATTATTGGGCTACTGAATTTTTTCTGCGTAGCTCAAATTCGCTTTTGCAATTTGTCCCATTGATCAAAAATATGACTAAAACTTGATTGTTAAACAAATATTTTTAATATATTAATTTTTATTTATACATACTATATATATTCTAATTTTTATTTGACTTTTATTAAACTCATATTCGCATAATCTTTATAAATGTGTTAAAAATAGTAATAAGAAACATGTTGAATTTAAAAGATCCATTACTAATAAAGTTAACATCGAATTATTATTCTAAAAAGAAGGTTTATTATTGCAATATAAATTGCGAAAATCAACGCTTATGTACAAGTACAAGACAATGTACCTTTATGGCACAAATTAATGATGAATTCACCTGTCATTAATTCCATTAATTAATACGATTCTTCAAAATATTAATATGTACAATTATAGTATAGAATATCACCCAAATACCGTAAGTTAAAGCATTAAGTAGTTAGATGTACATTTCGAGGGCTATGCCCCCATCTTCAGTAGCACAAGATAAAAACTAAATAAAATACCTTTTAAATTTTCTTAATATGTTATTTATAATTTTATAAGAATACCCATTTTGTACTGCTATATTTATTACTGTATTATAAATATTTTATCGAGTTCCTCTTGCAAGTATGGTCCATTTATAGAAAATTTATTCTTTACTTTACTTTGCGGGTACATTACAGACTCGATTTACCTACACAAGATATGTACTCGTTGTATGCTGTAATCCATTAGCAGTAAATAATTAAGGTAAACGTGTACAATAAATTCGAGAAACGGCGTAAATGAGCATGAAAGCGAGCGTTATAACGCCCGTTTATCACTCATGAATCCAATGCGAGACTAGTGTCATATACAGGATACTCTTCAATTCAGTGTTGATAATGTCAGCCCATCTGATATGTACTCATCTCGTTCGTTCAGTGATTTCGCAATGCACGAGACCTTCTTCGAATGGTATCGTAAAATCTAGATGTTTCAATTGAACGATTAGCAGGTTAATTAATTCGTTGTTTGTAGAATACTCTTTGAATAACAATCTGGCAGTTGGTGAATTTTATAGATGTATTTGCAACTCGCAGAAATGTAGAGTAATTTGTAGCAGATTGAGTTAAACCGACGAACGAAGTAAATTTCGTACATATTTTAACTAAATATTTTATATTTTAACTATACCGCCTTGATAAAAAATAATATCATCTATAATTTATTAATAACTTTCTTATTATGTATATTTGAAAATAGTAATATTAGCGATTACATATAATTTTATGGAAATTTACAAATTCTCAGAAAATTTAAGTATCACGTTTTGATAACAGGCACCTTTCTATTTTGAGTGGTCATCATTCAGATGAAAGCAATGGCACAATCTTTATATTTTAAACTCTGTTTCTATCCCAATCGATAATCCAATGAATTGGGAAGTATAATTCCTCACAAGTAATCACATTATTGGCGTATAAAATGATTTATAGTCGAAGAAAACACAATTTGAAATGACATTAAAATTTGATTGTATAAAATATCACCAAAATACCGTAACTCAAAGCATTTTATGTGCATTTCGAAGGCTATGTCCCAATCTTCAATAGCACAAGATAAAAACTAAATAAAATACCTCTCGCACCAATCATGATTGATATATTATTAAATAAAAAGACAATACGACAAGAGTTTTTCAATTTATTACATATATAATATGACCAGTAATTTTTTAAATACAAAAAATACGACAAGTGACGTAAACAAATAGTAGCAATAAAGAAGGATAGTGAAAAACCAGAAAGTAACAAAGTGAAAATAAGCTTTTATTAAATTAATTAATTATACATTTAAAAAATGTTTAAAATTTTTATGAAATTCATAAATTTTTATAATTTATTGTATAAGCACCTAATAAGTATGCTATTTGGGTGATATTCTATTTAATTATTCAATACCGTAGTGACAATTTGAAAATGCAATGTGAGTTTTAGGAAATGTAACTGTTTTTTTAACTGTAACTGTTATTATTAACATTTAATGAATAAATAAATTCATCTAGATTCAACCCGCATCCCTATTTAACTAATAGTTAAACAAACTCAAATTATTATCTTGCAAGAATTTGGATTGCAATAAAAAGTATTGTAGAAATCGTCAACCTTACCCAATAACAATTAATAATAACTCTTAATATGAGTGAACTTAGCAGTAAACAATTTCAATTTTTTATAATATAAGTAATTTTTTAACTTTTTGTAAATACATTGCTTATTGGGGCTTTTTAAGTTATTTAGACATCGCATTTTTCATTCGAATTTTGTAGCTTATATTACAAAGTTTGTAATTTTTATTTGATATTTGTGACGTGTAATTTTTTGCCTGGATTATATAAATTTTATATTTTATAATATATTATATTAATTCTCTTTAAATCAGTATTGGGTACCTTCTCTAATACAATCCTGTTTTCATTATGTTATAATTGCTGATTGTTTCTACACATTTCCTTTTAGACTTAGCTATCTGCAATCTTAGCATATTTTGTATTTATCCTTTTAGCTTTGCCATTTTTATATGGTCAAGTAGTCGATCCTAGCATTCCTTGAGTGTAGCAAACCGTTTATCTAATGACATTACTTCATGGTTGGTTTTACGTTTGTATCATGTATGTTGAAAATTTTTGAAAAAAAAGTTAGCTCGGAAATAGAGGACCGTGCATAGAAATGTTCAGTAACCCGTGAAAGATCTTGTGGTATTTACTTTGTACTTCTTCGTTGCTTAGCTAACGCTACATATAACGTTTCCTTACTGTAATTACACACTTGTATTAAAATGGACCTGAAACAAGCTTTGTTCATTATCTGGATAAATTATTGTGCAGATTGTGCGATATTTTGGTAATATACATTAGTTAAAGAGTCCGCAATCCTAAAGATTGGTTGGAAACAGCACGCCATGCCGATATATCCTGAGCTAATCCCTTCATCTCCCTATAGCTATTCATCTCAACGTCTTCAACTATCTGACTCACATACTCCAATCTAGGCCTACCTACCCCTCTCTTTCCCTCCACTCTACCTTCTATGATCAATTGCATAATCCCCCCATGCCTAAGAATATGCCCTACTAATCTGTCTCTCCTACGCTGTAACACTCTCCAAATACTTCTCTTCTCCCCTACTAACTCTAGTACAGCTTCATTTGTTACTTTATCTTCCCAACCAATCCTCATCATCCTCCTATAACACCACATTTCGAATGCTTGTAATCTACGCTTCTCTTCCTTTCCTATAGTCCACGCCTCACACCCGTACAGTGCTACACTCCAAACACATACCTTCAGTAATCTTTTTCTAATACCCAAGTCAATATTTGATCTTAAAATCTGTTCCTTTTCTACGAATGCCTTCCTACCCTGTGCTATCCTACACTTTATATCTACCTTGCTTCGATTATCTTTTGTGATTCTACTGCCTAAATAACAAAAATCTGACACTTCTTTAATTCTATTATCTCCTATTGTGATCCTCATTTTTCTACTGCATTCCTTTTTGTCACACCTCATCACTTTAGTTTTACCTATATTTATTTTCATGTTAAAATCCCTAGTCAATACTGCCTGCATACCATTCAATACCCTTTCTAAATTCTTTTCGCTTTCTTCCAATATAGTTATATCGTCGGCGAATCTCAACATATATATTTTCTCTCCCTGTACATTCACACCTACACTATACTCTTCTTTTACTTTGTTTATTGCATCTTCTATATATAGATTAAATAATAACGGTGAAAGTGTACATCCCTGCCGAACTCCCTTCCCTATTTTTGCTACCTCTTCTTCCCCCTCAATTCTAACTAAGGCAGTTTGGTGTTTATATAAATTAAAAATTATTCTCCTATCCTTATAATCTATACCCGTTTCTTTTAAAATTCTGAACATTATGTCCCAATCTACATTATCAAATGCCTTTTCTAAATCTACAAAAGCTATGCAAGTTACCTTTCCTACCCTCTTTCTTTTTTCTACTACCGTTCTTAGTGCTAGAATCGCCTCCCTCGTCCCTCTGTTTTTCCTAAAACCAAACTGATCTTCTCCTAGCCTTTCCTCTACTTCATTTTCTAATCTCCTATAAATAATCTTTAACAATATCTTCGATGCATGTGATAGTAGACTAATAATAAAATACATACATATTTATTTTCAATAAGTAATAGACAAGTTTAGTGCTTTTTTATATTTCATAACTTGCAAAAGGATAGTTTGGCTAGGATCGTTTTCCTAGATTTTAAATAGTAATATAATAAAACTATATCCAAAGATATAACCGAGGATATAACTTACCCATCATTTTTTGACATAAGTTTACTTTAAGGTACAATAGTCCTATCTATACTAAATTTTTATTATATATGCCGATAAATAATCTACCTTTAAAGGTTTTGTTTTCATATACCTTTGGTATTTTTTCCTAACACAGTCTCCAATATCATAAAAAAGTATGTTCACAAATTCGAAAATTTCCATTTACCTGAGTTTGAGTGGGGAATATACATTTGCGAAAATTTTTGATTCCATCGTCCCATGATGTAAGAGAATTGTTGACAACCCTTTGTATTGATTTCTTCTTCCTTATATGCTCTATGAGGATTGACTTCAATAACTTATCAATGTCTGTTTTCTATTTGCTATGTTAAAAATCGATTTTATGACGAACCCGCATAATATGCGTAATTTTTATTCTTTAGGATATTAGTTCAAAAATATTTATATCCTATCATAGCCACATAGGAATTGTTAATATAGTCATCTTAGAGCGAATGTAGCGTACGTTCGCCGAAGAGGTTCGTTTTGCAGGTTTAGTTAATTTCCGGATTAATTTGAACTCGTTTGTAAATTGTATGAAAATGATAATATTGCACGTGGGCTATGTGCAATATGTCAGAATTCAAGGAAGCTATTTGTTTTTTAATACATCCAAAAAATATTGATTTTGAAGTCGCAATATTATGGTCGGTTATAGGATTTTACATTTACATTTTTTATATATAGGTTATAGATTGTGCCGTTATGTTGTGTATTAAGGAAGAGACATAAAAAATATTATGTTTTATAGCACGGTTAAAAACGAGGATTTATTCGACTATAGTTTCGCTTATTAAGCATTATCATAAAATTTTGCCTATTTTTCAGTTTAGCGCCTAGTATGCCTATTTCGACACTTTTCATGAAATTCGCGCCTTTTTTTCATATTTATTTTGCTTTTTATCATAATTTATTTTGTTCGATGATAAAAACCTTCTAAATTGTTGCTACATTACCAATGGAAAAACCCTAATCGTTTTAATGTACTCTTAAGTACCTACCCTTAAATACTTACCCTTAAGTACTGAGAAAATCTTACTATAGTATTGAGGATTTCTTATGTGATAAAACTTTTATAACAACTTCTTAATCTGTGTGTCTTCGTCCTATTTTTATATATTATAGTGTTAAAAAATAATAGTTGAATTCTAAGTTCTAAGATTATACTTAAATATTTTATTATCTTTGTACTACAATGTACTTTCCCTCAATCGATGGGTTAATAAACTATCTATCTATCTATCTATCAATTTTGTAACGACTGTTATATCAAATAAATAATTCACCCTTCATTTCTTCAGTCTGTGTTTAGTTAGCGCTTAACGTTTGATAACCTAAGAAAATTTGTAAAAATTCTAGTAACTTATAATCAAAATTAATCGAATTAATTAATATAATATAGTAAATATTACATTATTATAAAATGAATTATTAAATTGTATAAGAATTGTAATAATAACTAATATGTGTATAAATAAATAGAATCGTATAACAAATAACTAAAGGAAAAATGTTGTTTTTCATGCCGTTTTTGAGTTTTTTTCAAAATAAGAAATCCATTTTTTAAGGTATTTTAGTGCCTATTTGCCGCCTATTTTGGCATTTTTTTAGTGCCTATAATCCGGCCTCTAATTATCAATTATGAAGAAATAATGTGAAAATGTTATCAAGAATTTTTTTCTTGAAAATGCTTAATAAGCGAAAGCTATAGTCGAATAAATCCTCGTTTTTAACCGTGATATATAACATTGGATTTTTTAAAATTTATTTCGTTTCTTTCATATATTGTGGTACAGCTAATTTTTGGTCCATTTAAGCAGGACGCCATTATTGTGAACGTATTAAAATGATTCGGGTTCGAAAATACTTTTCTTTTACAAAAATGAATATGTGGCATATATTTAACGATTTGTTTTCCAGTATAGATTTGGAAACTTCTCTTGAAAATCCGAAAATCCTCGAAATTTATACTAAAGGAAGCGATATTAAAACGTTTTATGGATTTAGATTGAATATAAATTGGCTAAACAATTTTTATTTATATAAAGATATAAGTCACCCTTCACATACATGGAATGTTTTGGTGTTTTATTGTAGACAGGTCTTACGACTCGGACAATAAATCAAGCTGAGGTTTATAGACACTATACCGCCGTATGAAATAAATAATAGATATTATTTAAGGTATAATCAAAAAATTGCCTCGCACCAAATATGGCGTACGGTCGTTATTTAGCCGGTGGTATAATTGTCGATATAAATCTTATTTTATTAAATTATTTAAATGTTTCCGTTCGGATGCAACGACTTTTTGCTAGAGTATAGCCGAAGGACCGAGAGCTTCGCCGTCTATTCACGTACATTCTCAGCTTGTTTTATGAGTTCTCCGCAGTTTTTCTCATTAATATTATACTCTAACTTCTCTATAAGTATCGAACGGTTATGGCATTTCTAAGACGCGCAGATTTACAACGTTGCTAGATCTTTCTTGATGAATACTAATTAAATAACAATCGATGTATTATACATTGGTCGCACATTATTATTAATACACATTACACTCGAGTAGGTCGTATTCTTAGACACAGCGGTATTATTCAATTTGTTATAGAAGCTAGGGTAGAGGGAAAGGTAGGCGTAGGAAGGTGTAGAGGGAAAGGAAGGGAAAAGAAGGTGTAGTTTTAGAGCATGTGAAGAGTGAACAGATTAGAGTATGTGAAGAATAGTTTCTTCACATACCCTAATCTAAAAAATAGTGAAATGATGAACCTTAGCATATCCATTTCTTCTCCCTGAATTCGCACACGTACCTTAACCTTATTTATTGTATCTTCTAAATATAGATTAAATAATAACGGCGAAAGTGTACATCCCTGCCTGATTCCCTTTTCCCTTCTTACTTTATCTTCTCCCTTTACTAAAAACATATATATAATAATAAAATAATGCTCTTATTCTTTATTTAAAATGTCGGATTTTTAGTTTGGTCCATTTTCTATGTACCTGAATAGCTTTTCCGATCGCTTTTCTTAATTAATGTCAGTTCCTCCTCTGAACTAATTTGTTAAATTAATATGTAACTAACATAAAATATTTTTTTGTCGAAGCACGAAAATGTCTAAAAACGCTTGTATTCGTTGAAAGTGATCGTTTTTAGACCTTTCCATCTCCCTAATTTATTTTCGGAGATAAAAATATTTGTTTGCGTGAAAAATACATTTTTAATCCGCGAAGCACGAAAATGTCTAAAAACGCTTGTATTCGTTGAAAATGATCGTTTTTAGACCTTTCCAGCTCTCTAGAAATATTATATAACTTTATACGAAAACCGAGTGAGTCGTATAATTGTAGTTAAATTCTGGAATAATCTTATTATTAACTAGTAATTAAATGTGAGATAATTACTATATGCTACGAGGGATTGATAAATTTGTTAATTGAACATTTCGCTCATTTCAAGGATTACATGTTACGCAATTACATAAAATGGTTCTTTATACTAGAAGTATGGATAAAAGCTAATTTATCCAATTAAAATAGATATAATGAATTCGTGCATATCGAAAGTAATTTCCCTAGTTTTTATGGTAAAACAATTTGTAGTGTTTATTTGTCTTGTAATTCCTGTCAGGATATTTCAATAAAATATAGTATTATGATGCAACGGTATTTTGCAATAAGTCGAGGTTTATTTTTTATTTAATTAAATTGGCTCGCGTTAATATTAAGCTCTCTGTTTAAATAAAGAAAAATCGATACCGATTAGATATCGACATAATTTCTATTCACATTTTATTATATTTTCTACCTTATATTATGTGATTGTAATATTAATATGGCATAACTTACGTAATTTATAGAAAACAGAGTAATTCGAATTACTGACATAAATCTGGTTGGAAATAATATCACTTTTCGTTAGTTGTGTCCCCATCATTTTTCTATAACCTCTACTATAACTGCCTTCAAATATCCTTCAAATCTCATTAAAAAAAACGTCTACTAACAATGTAATTAAATATTGCAGTTATGCTTCTAAATTCTAACCCACTTTCTCATATAATCCTCCCCTAACGCATTTGTGTTAATGTCTCGTAGTTCCGCATATTAAATTAAGCAAAGAGTTCACCGAAACTAAAAATCAATTCTTTTGTTTCACAAATTTATGGATACTGTCAGTGTCGTTCTGAGGGTACCCATCCGAGTGGTTTATGATTGTAACGTGTACTTTATACAATAGGAGTACGCATTATATTTAGTTGAGGGTTATTGTATGGGAATTTTGTAGTAATTCTAATTTGCTCTCTAAACTGTTGGCGTATTAAACACTTATTTCCGGTAAATGAACATGCGCGGAATAATGCTTGAGGTACGACGAACATAAACCCGATCATTTACACGCTACTTTATTTGCAGTTTTTCTTTTCTTGTTCATAGTTTAATTATAAATTAGAGCGGGTTAACAAGGGATAAAAAAAGTTTTATGAAATTATCAACAATGGTCTAGGTTCTGTTTAATCCTTCATCAGGACTAAATGTTTATATACAAGCAACAACATTACTAAATGCTATAAAAACGAAACTAAATATTTTGTGTGTATAAAAAAATTTGAGCTGTTTTTCGAGTATTTGTATATTTTTAACGATATATAGGCGATGACTTCTTGCCTTAGAAATGTACCGTTATTAAACAGACATTTATAATATTTTATCGGATAAATTTAAGGACATTTGCTGATGTATTCCTCATGCAGAATCTATATACCCTAGTCGATTTACAACCGGAAATTACCTATATTATACAATATCTCATAATCACTAGGCACTTGATGTTCGAGTACATGTAAACATTGTAATTGATTAAAAACGGTGTTTTACATGATAATTATAGTTATTTCATTGCTTTTATTATAAATCGAATACACACTTAAACTGAAATATTATATAATGTATATTATTATTTCACTTGTACGTGGTTTATTAAGATATTGCTATTAAAGAAGTTATTTTCAGAATATAATTATGTACCACATTTTTCTAAAGTAAAACCAAAGGGTAACATTATATGTGATAAGCAGGGTAAGGAACTCACAGAAAATAAGGAAAAAGCTAGAAGATGGAAGGAGTATCTTGAAGATTTATATAAAGGTAGGCAGGACATGGAGGAGCTAGAAAGTGTGGAACAGATAGATGAGGATGACTTAGGTCCTAGCATACTTAGGTCAGAGTTTCATAGAGCATTAAATGATTTACGGAATAACAAAGCAGCGGGGATTGATATGATACCAGCCGAATTAATAAAACACGCAGGGGAAAAAATGCAGGAGCGATTATACAGGTTAGTTTGTAAAATATATGAGAAGGGAGAAGTACCACAGGATTTTCAGCGTAGTAGAATAGTAACAATGCCGAAGAAAATAGGAGCTAATTTGTGTGAGAACTATAGGACCATTAGTCTACTATCACATGCATCGAAGATATTGCTAAAGATTATTTATAGGAGATTAGAAAATAAAGTAGAGGAAAGGCTAGGAGAAGATCAGTTTGGTTTTAGGAAAAACAGAGGGACGAGAGAGGCGATTCTAGCACTAAGAACGGTAGTAGAAAAAAGAAATAGGGTAGGAAAGGTAACTTGCATAGCTTTTGTAGACTTAGAAAAGGCATTTGATAATGTAGATTGGGACATAATGTTTAGAATTTTAAAAGAAACGGGTATAGATTATAAGGATAGGAGAATAATTTTTAATTTATATAAACACCAAACTGCCTTAGTTAGAATTGAGGGGGAAGAAGAGGTAGCAAAAATAGGGAAGGGAGTTCGGCAGGGATGTACACTCTCACCGTTATTATTTAATCTATATATAGAAGATGCAATAAACAAAGTAAAAGAAGAGTATAGTGTAGGTGTGAATGTACAGGGAGAGAAAATATATATGTTGAGATTCGCCGACGATATAGCTATATTGGAAGAAAGCGAAAAGAATTTAGAAAGGGTATTGAATGGTATGCAGGCAGTATTGACTAGGGATTTTAACATGAAAATAAATATAGGTAAAACTAAAGTGATGAGGTGTGACAAAAAGGAATGCAGTAGAAAAATGAGGATCTCAATAGGAGATAATAGAATCGAAGAAGTGTCAGATTTTTGTTATTTAGGCAGTAGAATCACAAAAGATAATCGAAGCAAGGTAGATATAAAGTGTAGGATAGCACAGGGTAGGAAGGCATTCGTAGAAAAAGAACAGATTTTAAGATCAAATATTGACTTGGGTATTAGAAAAAGATTACTGAAGGTATATGTTTGGAGTGTAGCACTGTACGGGTGTGAGGCGTGCACTATAGGAAAGGAAGAGAAGCGTAGATTACAAGCATTCGAAATGTGGTGTTATAGGAGGATGATGAGGATTGGTTGGGAAGATAAAGTAACAAATGAAGCTGTACTAGAGTTAGTAGGGGAGAAGAGAAGTATTTGGAGAGTGTTACAGCGTAGGAGAGACAGATTAGTAGGGCATATCCTTAGGCATGGGGGGATTATACAATTGATCATAGAAGGTAGAGTGGAGGGAAAGAGAGGGGTAGGTAGGCCTAAATTGGAGTATGTGAGTCAGATAGTTGAAGACGTTGAGATGAATAGCTATAGGGAGATGAAGGGATTAGCTCAGGATAGATCGGCATGGCGTGCTGTTTCCAACCAATCTTTAGGATTGCGGACTCTTTAACTAACCTCTACCTTGCACATTTATGGCTTATCTCTCAATATTATTAATTTAAACTTTAGCATTATTTATATAGAATATCACCCAAATATCGTAACTTAAAGCATTAAGTAGCTAGATGCGCATTTCGAAGGCTATGCCCCCATCTTCGGTAAATCTAAATATAATACCTTTGTCACGAATTTAGTTTTATTATTTTAAAGTGTGATTGCAACGGCAATTATTCTGGATAACTTCTTTTATTAACGTTTTATTAATTAATCAAAAGTTTAATTAATTAAAAACCGTAACACAATGCTGATGTTAATTTGGGTGATGCTTTAATTATTAGTTAACGTCGTAATGGCGATTTTATAATGTCTTTTAAATGTATGAAATAACTCATGTTATGAATATTAGTCGATTTAAGATCATTTGTAATATTCATTAATTTGTCGCGATTTTATACAAATTATTATACATATAAAAATATATAATATGAAAAGATGTAAATTAATTAGCCATTTTTATTTTTAATAGGAAATCAAGATTCTCGTAAAGTGGTATCATATTTATTTTTATTTATAACAAAAATACTGTTATTGAAAATTTCTAGCTTCAAAGCAATATATTTCTAATAACGAATCTGTAAAAGGGTGCTTCCAAAGAATACTTTTTAAGGCATATTAGGACTGAAGAGAGCGCAAAAGATAGATAAATAAAATTATAATAGTATGAAAGCTTGATAGTGGTAAAAGAACCGGAAGATCAAATATCACTATACTGGCATATCTATATATGCTTAAGAGCACTTCATATATATACATAAATGATAATTAGATATCTGAAGGTGACCCATTTAAATCTCCAAACCAGTCTGCATAAAAATTTCGCCGCGTAGATTTTTCCCACTCATCGTATTCTAAACTAACTCTGTGATTCTTTCACTGATGGTTTTACTGCTGCTGCTGCCTTCGAGTTTCTCCAGCTGTAATTGGAACAATCCATAATAATTACCAGTTATCGCTCTGGGCCATCTAACGTTTTATATTCATTTCTCTGCTAACCACTCTTTGGCATTTAACACAAAATCATTTATATAGTCGCCTCTTCATGTACGACATTTGGAAAAATATCCCAACAATAAGAACAATTCCAATTGGTATTGTGGTAGCAATATGTACGATTCAAAACTTTCCCTACCTGCATGTTTTTCGAATTTTCCATAACGAATTCAAATATTTCAACGAAATTTGTCTATATTAAAAAATTGACGGGTGTATTATTTAAAACAATTTTTTTCATATTAAAAAATAACCTTACAATAGAAAAATCGTTTCTTATTTTGTTGAAGACGTATCTGATTAATATTTCACGAAAATTACAAATTTTTACTCGCATCCTTATCATAGTTTGATTATCATTATCGATTTTTTGGAAACATGTTGTTTTATCATTATTGCTGACGGCGATGAATACAAATAAAAAATACAAATATATTGCGATTATTCGAGTAAATCGGGGTTCTGCGCTTTTATTAGAAAATCCCATTTTAAATTGTATTCACACTTTTCGGAGGCAATTGAATGGACTAACACCCCCACCGGAATTCTAACGAATACCACAAAAAAATATTTTTTAATCACATGGCATTTAAATTACAATTTAGCCTGTCAAGTCTGCGCTTGTCGCGTAAGTTGTCAAGGCTATAAAATTTTCGAATAAGACTACCGTAGTACAATTCTGTTTACATCTCAACGGTATATGTACACTGCGAATTACCATATTATCGCGGAATCAGATTTTTTGTTAATTCTGGATTTTACTTAAGTTGACAGCTGTCTGTGAGAATCAAGCAATTAATTATTTATTTGTATACCACCTCAATTTACGCGCGGTTTTACATTTCAATGCAGCGAATGGAATAAATAGTTCAGCCAATAATTGATATGTTTTACGGATAACAAAATGAACATTGGCAGAATTATTATTATTATATTGTAGAATATTATATATTACAATATTTTAAATATTGATTTTGTTATAATATCAATAATAAAATAGAAAAATCAGTTTTTGTATGATTATCGAGAATTAAAAATACGTTTTATATTTTAAGCGGTTAAATAAAAACAACCCCACAGTGGGATAAATAAATAAAATCCACGTTTTAACAAATTTCAGGTTTACTTAAGTTGTCGTTTTTATCAAAAAATAATTTTCCCCTATATTATAGATTTCATTGGTCTGATAGTTTTATGGATAAGTAAATGATATATAATATCGTTATATACGTTCCTTTTCTCTTTCATGTAAAATGTTTTTTTTTTTTCACTTTTGCCCAATATAGATTATTATTATATATTTATTTATTTATTTATTTATACTTTATTGGGGATGAATTTTCATACAATGATATATATAAATGTAGATATATGAAATATGTATACACCGTTTTATTGAAATTGGCAAGAAAGTGACAGAAGTTCACGCATCATAAATCAATACCTGTATAATAGCTTGACCAATACAGTACAGAGCAGTGCTATTCAAAACAGTATGGCGTCAGTTGTACGGCACATTGAATATTCCAGTGCAGTACATTTTTTTTGCAAATTTATGAAAAGTACCACTAATATTATATAAAAATTATTTAATTTAATAATGAATAACGGGAAGCGGACACAAATGAAGCAAACACTATATAAGTTTTTGCCAACGTGTCGATTTTTATTTGAAATCCTCCTAGAGGCCAAAATGTACAAAAATAACAATAATATAATAACTTTTAAAAAATATAGAGAAATAATAATCTATAATTCAAAATTCTTCACCTAAGGGCAATATTCAGCTAAGTATAAGGCTAAATTGGAAAGAGATATTACAGATTTAAAAAAAGTGAAGCTTCTCTTTCATACAACTTTAGAAACAATATATAACTATTGTGTCTAAAGAAATCTTTGCTAATATTATTAAAACGATTTTTATCTATACCAGTTGATTGTATGTTCAATTATTTATCTTATCGCAATTTTCTGATTTAGGATATACCCATAATATATTTAATTTAATTATAATGAACCAGATACTCCTAAAATAGAATATTATTATATCAAAACCTACATGTCTTAATATTGACAATGCGGTTTATTGTACAATTACGTATAGCATAAAAAGCGTAGATCAAAGAGTAAGCATTCGAAATGAGTAATAAAAAATGTAGTTTGGAGTAAAGCAAATGTTTAATAAATAATTATGTTTATAAACAATGAATATGAATCATCGCGTCTATATAAAAAATAGATAAAAATAGTTCTTAATTTCTGCGATTCTTTTATGATTATGGATACAAACAGATACATGAAGAAATTTTGAAAATAGTTATTAAACTACAGACCACTTTTAGGTAATTTTCGTAAGTAATCCGAAAATTACAAAAAAAATATTTGACAAGAGTTGTCAAAATAAATTTTAAAACGATGTTATGTCCTAAACAAAAATGATACCTGCTGTTATAAGGATTTAAGTTTTCTAAGTAGTCTTGAACTGTTTGTTGTTTCTGAGTTGTCTTGGTTACTGTTAAACACGTCAGATTTATAGCAAAAGTTTGCAAAGAAAGTACTGTTTGAAAATGTCTGATTCTAAAGAAAGTTTACCCTCGGAAATAGAGGAAGCTGCAAATGGAGCAATTTCAAGTCTAATTCCCGCAAAATCAAAGTTATGATATGAACTTGAATACCAGAAATTTGAAAAATGGTGTGATTCAAAAAGATTACGAGAAGTGTCGGAAAAAAAATTGTTGGCGTATTTCGCCGAAAAGCAACAATCACAAAAGCCGTAAACGCTTTGGACGCACTATTCCATGTTAAGAACCATGATTTCCGTAAGATAAAATCAAGATATAAGCAAATTTATACAGCTAGTTGCTTTTCTCAAGAGAAGTACAGACGGATACACGACAAAAAAGTCTAGCATTTTTTCTAAAGAAGTATGTAAGTTTCTGGGCACAGCAGAGGATGAATTGTTTTTACTTATGAAAGTTGTGATGATCGTTGGCATTTTTGGGGCTTGTCGACGAGACGAACTTACGAAGTTAATGTTAAATCACGTTGAAGACAAAGTATCATATGTTAAAATCGTGATCCCATCTACAAAAACGAAAATCGTACGAGAATTTATAGTTACCGAGGGAAACCTGACAGGTATTAACTGCTTAACAATTTTTCGAAAATATGCTGAGTTTCGTCCTCCTAGTGCTACTCACAGGCGTTTTTTTGAATTTTATAAGCAAGGAAAATGTAGCTCGCAGCCTGTTGGGATCAATACCTTTGGAAATATATCAAAATTAATTGCAAAGCAGTAGGGCTTGAAGAAACCCGAAAAATATACGGGGCACTGTTTTCGGAGGTCCTCTGCTTCCATGCTGGTAGATGGTGGGGCGGATATGCAAATGCTTAAGCGTCATGGCGGGTTGAAACCTCTGCTACTGCAGAGGGGTATGTTGAGAGTTCTTTAGAAAATAAGAAAGAATTAGCAAACAAGATTTTGGGTTCCAAAAAAACCATAATGGTTCAAAGCGCCAACCTGAATAACTCAGTGATGTCCACCTCTGGTCTGCAAATTTCAAATTGCAAAAAATGTGTTATAAATGTATATAATAAATAATTTAAATGTTGCTCTATTAATCAAAAACTCATTACAGCACTAGTGCTGTAATGGCGACCATTACAGCACTAGCACTACAAAACTTTTTTTTAAACTGTAATATTTACTTTACTGAATGAAAGTAGATAAAATCTATTACATATTTAAATATATGGTGTATTAATTTCAGTCTTAATTCAAATAAAATGTTGAATATTTAATGTTTAATTTAATAAAAAATGTTGATATTTATAATGACCACAATAATATTTATTTAAGTACCTTTTCTTGTATTAAATAAACAGTAAAGGCTTTAAAATTAGATTCATATCTATCTAATTGTCTATCTAATCTGAGATGTAAAATTAGTTCGAAATAATATTACAAATTAATTTAAAGTATATCCACGAAACAATATAGAGTAAACTATAATTATTACAGCAACAATTTTAATTGTTTAAATAGTTTCTTGTGGTGCATTTCATATCGACACCGATTAAATAATCATTTGTTTATTTTTTCATTAAAATGACCGTTATAAGGATATTTTCAAAATATTTTATATTAATTCCCCCTAATAATTTTACCGTATGCATTTTATTTTATTAATAAATATAAACATTTTATATTTTTATTCGTTATTCGTATCGCTTTATATGATGCTGGTGATAATTTTTTATTCAAATTTATTCAGACCACATTCTGGTCGTTTTAATAATAATCCTTGATTCTAAAAAGCAGTCAAATCTTAAAATTGAATATGGAATTTGTATTTATCTAAGAATCAATTGAACTATATTTAATCTAAGAATCAATGCGCGCAAGAAGTTAAAAGATAATACAAGAACTGTGATCAAGATTTTCTTAAAATTAGGAGTAGCCAAACAAGTAAAATTAAATATATCTACAGGGATGTGTTTGCACTTATTTTATTTACATGGAATTATATATTTAAATAGACATTTTAATAGGAGTATTTTAATAAAGTAGAATCGATTTGCAAATAGAGAATAAATAATCTTATTTAAAATAGTGGCTGAAAGAGTTATAATAGGGTATGGTAAAATTGTTCCATTTAAAAAAAAAGTGGTACTTAAACAGATATTGATACGTTTTTTTGATTATCTAATTTTAATGTACAGAAAATGCGAAATTAATTTTAATTTCATCATTGCTTTAACGATTCTTTAATATTTTTATGGATCATCATTCCCTTTTATGATAAACAAGATTTTTTATTACTTTTTTTTTATTAAATTCAGAATTTTATGAGCACTTCGCTCTTCCATAGTTTTGGTATAATATTGTTTATATTGTAAAATAGTATTTTTCGAGGCAATTTCGAATTAGTTGTGAATGGTTCTATTTATATCGTAATTTTTCTTGTAACTATTTTATAAAGGTGATATAATAGTCGAATTCCTGGTAGTATTCTATATCTTCGCTTTCACTAAAAAAAAATTTTAAATCATTCACTTTTAAATTAATAGATATATATAATTTACTCCGTTGTAAATATTATTTTCGCGATTGTGAATGTTACTATTCCCATATTATTTGCTATAGTAATTTCGAAAGTAATAATAAAATATATTGCTTGACAAATTGTCTTACATTCATAAAATTTCCAATCTTTAAATTGGGTATAAGAAACTGCTCTAATGATTGCAAATAATGTCCATATTATATTCGCGTGAAAACTATTTTGTAGGAAGATATATTGGTATTAAAGACTTTAGCGTTGGCTAAGTCATAAATTTGTTACTGATTAGGCTCTATTTTAACAATGTAATCAAAAAAGCAGTCGAAGAGATTCAATTTGAAATCAGTATAGATTTATTTACGTAAAAAGAGTGCGAATAAAAATTAAACGGTGGTAACAAAGATTGTAGAGAGTTGTGTTACAATAACGCCAATTTTAAAATGGATGTTTCAAATACTTTTATTAATTATTAAAGGACATATCATGACAAATATGTAGTTACTGCGTTTTGTACTATTATGTTACAGTGTATTTGTCCATTAAGAATAAATTTATCACCTGCGATAAAGTCAACATATATAACTGGAGCCGTTAAATTGAGTTCGAATTTAAAGAAAAACCTGTCTTTTTATTCAGCTGAGTTAGATGGGTTCTAGTAGAGCATATTTATACTGTTTAGGTATTTTTGGGTATTCATTCTTTTGTATTTATCTTGGTATTCTGTAAAAAATATTTTAAGTTTGTTCAACAATAAAACTTGGACTTTTATTAAACCAATATAAATTTACCAATATTAATTAACCAATTCAACTAATCAATAAAAATTCGGTAATATATTTATTTAACTGATAAATCGCTTTGGACTTGTATTACGTATATAAAAATAATTTTAACAACAAATAAAAGATATTCCTTACACATTACAATTACGAAATAAATAGCTATATCGTATATGAGCAGGGTATGTTTCTTTAAGCCTCTTTAGTGCCCTTATTAGTTGTTAAAACGTGTTTAGAAACTAGAAAAAAGTTCATACACACATACCTAAAATATTCTATTATTGCATAACAATACTCTTAATTATTTATCAATTAGTTTGGTCAAGAAGTTTCTCGTGTTTAATTTAATTGGTATACATTTGATTGGATCTATAAACTATTTATTTAATTATTTAAACCTTATATAACACTGCAATAAATATATAAATATATGTAATATATATATATGTATATATATATTTTTTTTCAACAAAATTGTATACAATTATTGACTAAAAGCAACATTTAATAACATTATTGGATTACACGCTTTATAACTAACATCAAATAAAACTGGATTTTTTATAACTTTGTACCAGTGACGTAGTTCAAATTTTAGTAAGATAAATAACGATTATAATAATTGATGTATTTCAGTTTTTTTTTATTTTATTTAATTACAAGTATTACAATACATCATTAACCCTCTAAAAATTGGTAAAATCTGTTTTTTTCTCTAAAATCAATTCTTTAAAATGTAAAGCTCGTCTAATTAGCAAAAGAAAAAGAGTATTTCATATTATTCATTTTAATCCAAGAATAATACAAAAATTACAGAACAACCGAATATTATAACATATACGAATTATAGCAAAATATGTCTAGATATGGAAATTTGGCAAAACACGTTATTATGAAAATTGTGACTATAATTTTTATGAATTGTTTTTTTGTCGGTTACTATATGATCTTATTACGGCACTGTTTGTTTAATGTCGTGTTTAGTCGTGCATTTTCTCACATGAACTCCAACGAAACGAAATATGTTCTTAGAATATTTTAAATCTTAGTCTGTTTAATTGCGTGCATCTTTCGAATGCCCGAAATATTTTTTTCTGATAGATAAAATTTATTGAGCAACATACCGCAATAGAAAAAATATAAATGGGGATGCAATCGATATTTAAGAGATTCCTCGAGAGTTTGTTTGTGAAACTATTATTATATTTATTTGTTAAAAACATTATTTGCTATGAAGAAAATTTCTATGTTTTTCTTATATAAATTCCCAGCTTTTACTAAATAAAATCAGCACTTAGACATGCGAAAAAAAAAGACTTTGAATCCTCAAACCAAAAATCACTTAACTACATCACTAGCTCATGCAAAGCAATGAAAACCAGTGCCATAAAATACCCAATAAATAATACAATATATCGCTTAATTTATGTTGTAAAGACTGCTTCGATTGATGCCATGAGTTTTCCTTAACGTCTTTGATCTTCCACTCAAGTCTTCAACACGAAGGAAGGTTTAGAACGAAGGATTAGAAGGTTTAGAAATTAGACATGTGCGAAGGATTAGAATTCAGAAATGATATGCTGAAATTTTGACTATAACATATTCTGGGTAGTATACTTGACTTTATAACAATTTGCTGTGAAAAATTGTAAAAAAAAAAATTATTACCATATACCTATGGGAGGTACCAAGCTTTAAGTTGTACCAAAAGTTCGTTTTATATATAATCTTTCTTATATTAATAGAAGTCTAAAAAATTACGTTGATGGTTTCAATTCCCTCGAACATTCACTTGGAATGAAATTGTAAACCTACGACGCTGAATAGTAGCGTAAATTTTGAATATACATTTTGCATAATTTTTATTACGACACTATAAATGTTATGTACTTGTAGTAATCATGAAAAATAAACAAAATTTTGAATCTGGCGTCATTTACGAATTTTTTCATTATCTTCTACTGTTTGTAGAAATTAATGATGAGTGTTAAACTCGTTATAATTGTGCAATTACTGGCGCCAATTTATTGATTTCGCGTTGCAAGTTTAAATAAAGTAAATGCCGCATAAATATCGTTACTCTTTGCCAGCCATAATGGCTTTACATAAGGAAGTTCAACCGGAGGCTCAATTCGATTTGAACCCGAGAATTATACAGCCCGATAATAATGTGTATAGAAATGAAATGGCATATTCCAATAAATAACTGGAATTAGATGTTGAGTTTATATGCTTATTACTTCTGCTAATGTACGTTTCTAATATCTACAGTTAACCACTTCAGGATTTTGAAATAATTATATTATTTATACACGTGATTGTTCATAATTACTACTAGGAAACTAGAATGTTTATACTTGTTTATAAATGTTTTTATCGATCAGTTTAATTGATTCAAGAAACATGGTGAAGAAAATTATCTTCGATTTTAAATTAAGTATGAATGTAAAGTTTGAAAAAACTACTAATTGCCTAAATTTTTTAGCCAAATTCAATATTTTTCATAGCAAGGTTAATTAATAAATCACGAAAGTTTCAATTTCAATCGGTGATAAGTTTAGATTTTTTGAATTACTGAATTCCCCACGGTTTTTCATTAATTACATTATTTTTTAATGAAGTAATTCAACATTCGTTCCAAGCATAACACTCTCATCATTAGATTATAATTAAAGTTGAATAATATTTGCCCAAGTTTGCCAAATTTTCATCACATACATTTGCTTCGCATAAACAAAGGAAATGTAAACATGCCAATTATAATAGACTTGTAATATGCGGATTATTTTAATATGTGCAATGATTGTGTAATTATTTATATGTCTAATATGTTTACACGTAATTATTTCATTTTTAACTTAAGACATTGTATACTAGATAACCGCAATATATGTTTTTGTAAGATTTCCTGTACATATGAGAAGTTTCCAGGAACGTATATGTACATATTTACTTGTTTTATTTTTCATTTAAAACAAAATACACTAAACTACCAAACTAAACTCTTGTTTAGATTAATAGTATATTTAATAAAAGGAGGTGATGGCATCTTATTCCTCCTAAACAACTCATTAAAGAGATGTGCCGGTCTTTTGAAGAATCTGACCGAAAAACAAGTAGCACAAGTGAAAATTTTAACTTAATATTATTGCTATTAAATATGAAAAATATTTTCTTTTGTGAAATACTCCAGTTCATTTTGAAAGCGGTTAACTTCTTCCTCTGAATCCTTTCGGCGAGTTTTATTTCTTATCTATTTCATACTTGAATTCTACAGAAGTATTTTGAAGTGGTAAAGTGAGTGCATTGTATTCTTAATCAATGTTTAAATATGGCAATAAGACAAGCGATTTTTGAGGAATTCATAAAAAGCAGCGCTATTGTAGCGTTTTAAAAATCATTTGTACAAATATGGATATAGGCCATAAAGCATGTACATTATCACTTAGTACAAATATTATGGATACATTGAAGAATACCGCTATGAGCTTGTTACAAATTAGGGACAATGTACCCGGGCAATATGAAACGTACATATTGTTTCCAATTACAACTATTTACGTGTCTGGTAACACTTGTTCGGGATTCTGCAATGGTGTTAAGCGAGTATGACTCGTCATATATGGTGTGTATATGTTTATCCAATATTATCCTCTAAACACCATATAATTATACACCATTTTCCGACAAATCGACACATATATATACCTTCGTATTTTATGTGCGCATACAATATTAATGCCCCAACACTTTTAAATTCTGATTACTAATGCGCCCATATGTATGATAATTTTTTCGCTGTCCGGCAACAATTTTGTTAAATAGCTCTAATGTTATTGGCATCCGGGAAAACTGCCGTAATTTACTTAAGTAAGTCAAGTTCTGCGCCACATTCTCCATCAGCATGCAATATGCAAAAGTTGAGAATAAAAAAGAATTTTTTTTGTTAATTGCCAAACACCAACTGGATCGAAGTCTCTATTACAGGTATATAGTTTAGTTAAAGAGTCCGCAATCCTAAAGATTGGTTGGAAACAGCACGCCATGCCGATCTATCCTGAGCTAATCCCTTCATCTCCCTATAGCTATTCATCTCAACGTCTTCAACTATCTGACTCACATACTCCAATCTAGGCCTACCTACCCCTCTCTTTCCCTCCACTCTACCTTCTATGATCAATTGCATAATCCCCCATGCCTAAGAATATGCCCTACTAATCTGCCTCTCCTACGCTGTAACACTCTCCAAATACTTCTCTTCTCCCCTACTAACTCTAGTACAGCTTCATTTGTTACTTTATCTCCCCAACCAATCCTCATCATCCTCCTATAACACCACATTTCGAATGCTTGTAATCTATGCTTCTCTTCCTTTCCTATAGTCCACGCCTCACACCCGTACAGTGCTACACTCCAAACATATACCTTCAGTAATCTTTTTCTAATACCCAAGTCAATATTTGATCTTAAAATCTGTTCCTTTTCTACGAATGCCTTCCTACCCTGTGCTATCCTACTATTAACACTTTATATCTACCTTGCTTCGATTATCTTTTGTGATTCTACTGCCTAAATAACAAAAATCTGACACTTCTTCGATTCTATTATCTCCTATTGTGATCCTCATTTTTCTACTGCATTCCTTTTTGTCGCACCTCATCACTTTTGTTTTACCTATATTTATTTTCATGTTAAAATCCCTAGTCAATACTGCCTGCATACCATTCAATACCCTTTCTAAATTCTTTTCGCTTTCTTCCAATATAGCTATATCGTCGGCGAATCTCAACATATATATTTTCTCTCCCTGTACATTCACACCTACACTATACTCTTCTTTTACTTTGTTTATTGCATCTTCTATATATAGATTAAATAATAACGGTGAAAGTGTACATCCCTGCCGAACTCCCTTCCCTATTTTTGCTACCTCTTCTTCCCCCTCAATTCTAACTAAGGCACTTTGGTATTTATATAAATTAAAAATTATTCTCCTATCCTTATAATCTATACCCGTTTCTTTTAAAATTCTAAACATTATGTCCCAATCTACATTATCAAATGCCTTTTCTAAATCTACAAAAGCTATGCAAGTTACCTTTCCTACCCTCTTTCTTTTTTCTACTACCGTTCTTAGTGCTAGAATCGCCTCCCTCGTACCTCTGTTTTTCCTAAAACCAAACTGATATATAATATATATAATATATATAATACAGGTATATAATACATATAATATTATTTTATAATATATATTTGCACTATACGCGTTTACTTTGCTACTTCTTAAAGAGTATTTATATTTCGTAATATTTTTAGTGTAAGATAAAAAATATTTGAATAGAACAATTTTTGTTGCCTATATATAATTTTTAATATCTTAGCGTACAATGTCACTAGAGACCGGATAATAGACACTAAAAAAATGCCAAAATAGGCGGCAAATAGGCACTAAAAAACTTTTAAAAAGGCGCTAAAAAAGGCATTTCTTATTTTAAAAAAACTCGAAAAAGGTATGAAAAATACAGTAAAAAACACAAAATATTTTTTTTCATGTTGCACTTTTGTATCGCAAACCTTACAAAATAATATTATACCAAAATAATATTAAAAATATTAGAGCCGAACTCCCGAATTATTTTTTGGATCATGGATTCCTCTGAGCTGCTAATTTTAGGCATTTAGAATTTATTTTCGAATGTATTCGTGCGCTAACTAAACACAGACTGAAGAAATGAAGGGTGAATTATTTATTTGAAATAACAGTTGATACAAAATAACCACTATTGGTACTTAAGAGTACATTCAGAACGATTAGGGATTTCTTCATTGGTATTGTAGCAATGACACAAACAATTTAGAAAGTTTTTATCATCGAACAAAATAAATTATGGTAAAAAACAAAATAAATATGAAAAAAAGGCGCGAATGCATGAAAAGTGTCGAAATAGGCTAAATAGGCGCTAAACTGAAAAATAGGCAAAATTTGATCAAAATTGTCGAAATAGGCAGAAAAAGGCAATTTAAGGCATTTTGCTTAAAATCCGGTGTCTAAATATCATCAATATTTTCAATATCTCTAACCAGTATTTTCAATATTTTCAATAAGTTACGGTATTTGGGTGATATTCTATACTAATATTTAACACCCTAGTGATAATTTTCAATATCTCTAACCTAATTAAATGTAGATCCTAGTATTCCTTTAGTTAATTGATATATCTCGGTCATCAAAAACACGCCAAGTCGATCTCTTTTAAGGTAACTTCTTTATGTCCCTATAACTATTCATCATATCGTATTGCAGCATTTGACTTACATACTGTAAGTCTCTACTACCTCTTTCTTTCCCTTTACTTTTCTATAACTAAATACCCCCATATCAAAGAATACGACCTACTAGTATATCTGCTACGCTGCAATACCTTCCAAAAACTTTTCTTTTCTTCTATCATGGCTTCATTTGTCTGCGTATCTAGCCACCAAAGCTTCATCATTCTCTATAACTAGGATGGTAAATTCCTATAAATATGGGGTCAGGTAGAAGAAACCGAAAATGTGTATGGTCAAATTCCTACAAACGCCTGTTGTCCATCGCCTTCCTCTTGCACGAAGCACTTATTTCTTGCACATGTAACTTTGTTTCCTCGGTGTGATCATGCAATAAAATGCAGGCTTCTGCATTCTGGATTTCTGTACTCTCACCAACTAGGTCATCTGGGGGTCACTGTTAATTGGGTAGTTGTCACGATCGTTAAATATATGGGAACCTATATCTATGTCTTCTTCTTCAATGTTTGATTTCAATTGGAAATATTATAGGAAACCTTATAGGAATTTACATGTACATTTGTAGGAATTCGACCATCATTAAGTCGACTACCTGAAAATTATAGGAATATGTATACACCCCTCTATAACACCACATTGTATATGCTTCTACTCTACGTTCCTATTGTCCACGCTTCACACCTTCACAATACTATACACCATACGTATCCTTTAAGTCATTATTTTCTAATGTCTAAGTCAATATTTGATGATAAAATTAACTCCTTTCTATCAATACCTTCCTACTCTGTGCTATCTTACAATTATACCTTGCTTCGTAGTTCTATTCCCTAAATAATGGAAATTTGACACTTCCTTCATTCTATTTTCTCTTATTCCAACCTCCATTTTTCGCTTGCTTTTCTCACTGTCACTTTAATTTTTGTTATATTTATTTGCATATTATAATCCCCAGTCAATACTTCCTCCATACCATTTAAAACATATTTAAAATTCCATTCTCTTTTTTAAGATAGCTATATTTAAAGATATCTTAAACATTTTTAGGATTCTTAATTTTTATTCTTCTTTAACCCGTTTCATTACGTCATTTGTATAAACATTAAATAATAATAGCGAAAATTTTACATCCCTTTCTGATTCCCTCTAGTATTCTTTAATCAACTGACTTTTGTTACTTCAGATAGGGACTTGGTGTGGTCTTCAAAATGCGCATATTGCTTCTAAACACTTTGAGATACGATTATTGTATATAATTCTTTAATATTTTTATTAAAGATTATTGTACATAAACTTTTTCGACTTTCAATAAGGTGTCTTATGTCAAATTATTGATTATCATTATTCTTGCATTTTCGTCTTGGACAAAATGATTTTACATCGAACTTGAGAGATAGGATGGTCTTTAACTGCTCACAAATTTTATTACCGGATTAAAAGATTCTCTATTTGCGCCAACAACAAAACTCCGACCGAAAATAGATACATCAACTGCGCACACAGGTACTAAGTAGTATATAGTACCCGGAACGCCTGACCTGACCTGACCTGACCTGACCTGACCTATATTACTGTATACTGACTTATATATATTTTTTCTACCGTGTTTTAATAAATGTATTGAAATATATGTGAAATTGGTGAACTACAATGCAAATCTATTTTTATTTTAGCCATTATTAAGAATGACACAATGAAAAATACATTCTCTTTTTGTTCCACATTATTAATTTTTTTTTTTAGAATATTATTAGTTGTTAATAATTTGTAGCCGGCCGTCCGTATACCTGCCTATACGTGTGCGCAAACGAATAGTAGGATTAAGGGTGCCACGCTGGATCGTAGTTTATGACATGGGATTAGTGCGCAAATAGAAAACTGCCGAAAGAAAAATAGTAATATAAACGTCTTATCACATTTAAAAGATTTAACTGAAAAGACACTTTCAAGATTTACAACATTATAAGATTTAACTACTAAAATGCATCTCTGAATAGATTCTTAGTGTTAGATGAAGATTGTACTGACATTTACACTGGGGCCGTATTGGTGATAATTTCAATGTACATAGGCAATTAAAAATACATTAGTGAATACACGAATATAATTTACGGCCAGTTATATATGCCTACGAATGGTGTGTACTATAGCGTCGGTTGACGATGAGATCCGGTCCGAGTCCGGAAGAACCGGAAGTGCTGCATTACGGCGCCAACGGTGTGGAAAAACGATTTGCGCGCGCGCGCCGCATTGCGGAACACGCACGCAACCTTTCGTGACTAGATGTACTGTGGGCTGCATAATGTCTGCGCTTTGTTCAAGACGATTTGCCGGAGTAATGACATGATTGTGACGGTGATGATAAATATTGATTATATTATTCTGCTTGCTATAAATATATGGACGAGGAAAATGTAGATGAATATTATGAATATTATATTTATTTAGAGAATCTTGTCTGATTACACTTGGTAGAAAAGAAGCGAATTATCGAGCAAGTTTCGCAGAAGGAAATGCATTATAATAGTGATATCTTCATATTCAATAATTTCTGTTTATTTTGAAACATTAATATAACGGCTTTATACAACATTTATTGATTGAAGAGTGGTCTACCAATGAAGAGATCGATGGAAATCGATTGTTCAATAAAATATCTGACAGGTTTCATGATCATATGACTACTATTATTGTTGAATTGATCTGATCCAACTTATAAATGAATAGATATAATATAATTGATATTAAAATCATTTAGAAGGAATTGTGAATAAAAAGTTATGTCAAGTGATGGCTACGATGATATGCCTAAGCCAGGTTTGAAATTTGAGTATGAAAAAATAGTGGAAGCACTTTTTATACCCAATTGAAAAGAATTGCTAAATCATTCTGAAAAATGTAAAAATAAGAAATTAGGCGCTTTCTAAAAATATCTTGTAAATTATTGCCTTATACCTTACTGCAAATTAACCAAACAGTTTATAAACTGGCCTAAATACCGTATAAATTAAAAAAATATTTTCTTGTTTACAAACAATAATAAAAAAAAGTGCCTACAATGATCAAATATAAAATGCTGAAAAAAAAAAATTTTGTTTCGATGTCATATCAAAATATTAAATTATAAATCAACATAATTGTATAGTCGATAATATGCATTATAGAATTATTTTGATTTCGAATTAGATTGTTAAAACAACTAGCTGGTATACATATAAGTTTTTAATTGCAATTTACAAAATATGGAAATAGCCATGTTAATTTATATAGTCACGCTGGCAACCTTGTTAACTGCTTCATGCGAGGGTTCATGTCATAATCTTATAATGGAAGGCTTCCCTTAGTGCTAATCTATTCTTATCTAGGTCTATTTATTTTGTCATATGTCACACTTATCGTACACCCCCTTTTAATGTAATTATACAAATTAATAGGTCACCATTCGCCGTTTTTTTATTAGTTTCTATATAGGTACTCGTAATTCGTATAATGGTAACATTTGTCACAAATGCTACATATTTGGATACAAATTACAAAATTGGAGATAGAAGGAATGCTTTCATATAAAATGTGAATTCGTAATGCGGCAAAAAATTTAAAAGTTCATCTATTGGAAACATATGTCGCAAAAAGCACATCAAAAACAAATAAAAGGCGTATTAATTACTTTTTTTTCTGTTTTCTGATAACAAAGTATAAATAACAAATTTTTTTGATAGATTGATAAAAGTTTGACATCGTCATTTGCTAAAATTTCGTTAAAATCATTTGAAGCGATAAAGTGTGTTTCAAGTTTTCATAAATTTCGTAATGCTCATGCTTAGTGTTTTTTAAATTTATTTATCTCTGCAATACGTGATTTAATTTACGATAAATTAATAATTATGCCATCCAAATATGATATTTAGAGGATAAACCACAGACTCTTAATTTTTATCAACTGTTAAGTTAATATCTTTTAATTAAAGTTTTATGAATAAAAAAAAATTCTATTTCTTTCACTTTCGCATTCTTGCAATGCACATTCATAATATAAGAATAACTATGTATAAATATAATATAGAATATCACCCAAATACCGTAATAAGCATTAAGTAGCATTTCAAGTGCTATGCGCCCATCTTCAGTAGCACAAGATAAAACTAAATAAAATACCTCTGTCACGAATCATGATTGATAAACTATCAAATAAATAAGTCAACATGACAGAAGTACTTCAAAATTGGCATATAATATGACCTAGAAATCTTTTAAAAACAATACAAATTAAAAATTACAAAATACAAATTATAAATTAACGAAAATAGCAAGTAACAGCAAACAGTATTGGTTTGTGAAATCTAAAATAACCAAAAATAAATAAATAAATAACTAAAATGATAATAATAAATTTAAAAATAGTTTTTATTAAATAAATTAAATAGACAAGATGAAATTGGGCCCGAATCTAAATTCATTAAATTTGATTTAGATTTATACAAGTATATACTTTCATAAGCATTTAATTCCGAATAATTTAAAACATTTTAAAGTAATTTAAGTGAACTAATTCGAATAGGATGACATGATTCAAAAATATGCTCGGCGACAGCACTTCTATCTTTTCTATTTAATCTGAAATGAGCTAAATTCTAATTTGTATTGTTTTTAAAAGGTTTATAGGTCATATTATATGCCAATTTTGAAGTACTTCTGTCATGTTGACTTATTTATTTGATAATATATCAATCACGATTCGTGACAGAGGTATTTTATTTAGTTTTATCTTGTGCTACTGAAGATGGGGGCATATCTTTCGAAATGTACATATAGATACTTAATGCTTGTTACGGTATTAGGGTGATATTCTATATTATAATTTAACACCGTAGTGATAATTTTTAATACGTATAAATAGTTTATAAATTCCGCAATCGCTTACGAATGTATTGCCGCAACTAAACGAGCATATAATATTAAAAATAAAAACTGCAATACACAGTGTATGGATGTTTAAACATTGCGATTTGCCTTTAATCTATCTCATAGTTAAAGCCTCTACATTTATAAGCAGAACTTTTAAATAATTGGTACTTGTACCATAACCTTTGAAATAAATACACTTCTTGTTAAATTACCACAATGTACATGATATAGAGATTAATGTGTGTATCGACGTGTGTTTTCTTCGGCGAATATACGCAAGAATTTCCATCCCGTGCATTGTGCAAAGTCCGTGCAAGCTTATAACCTGTCATTATATCTAAACAAATTGACATTTGGCATACGCTCACTATAAATTGGCGTGAATGCAGAACGCTTCGTTGACATATTGAAATTATAATAATATAACATCTTGCGTATACTATTACATTATTTGCCCACTTGTAAATCCTAGCAGGTGATGTTTTCAAATTATAGTTCATAAGCCAATTCATAAGTATGTATATGAATTTTCGTTCCTGCAAGCTTCATTTGAGTCCTATTATTTCGATTGGTATGTTGCATTTTTTTTGTGACTTACCACTGTTACTTTTTTAATGGTAATAAAATTTGCCTGCACTTTCATCCATTGCACCCTTATTCGGATCGTCATAACAATTGCCCATAGAAATATACATCGTCATCTAGCCCGAAATATATTTTATTGAGATGTAATTTAATAGCAGTTATGACTTTACCGTGCATTATGCAAGAACAAATCGCGTATATTACACTCCATAGAAGGTCATGGAGAGATACGAGTTTATCTGGAAGCGACATGCTTATTGCTGTATGCATCATTTGTTGTGGAATATTTATATTTAAATCACATGCAATATTGCATCACTGTAGCGATGGCAAAGTGTAGATCACTTTGAGGACCTAGTTCGTAGTTCATTTCAATGTACCGTTCACGAACTACTAACATCTTTTAAAAATGAACTAGTTCACGACCTATATGAAATACATGCACATACTGAAAATAATCTCTTTTTTTTCTCAATATAAAAATATTAAATAGTAAAAAAATAAATAAATTGAAATATTATAATAGTTATTTTGAATTAGGAATGAGGAAGAAAAGACAACAATGTTTATAATTTATACAAAACACATATATAAGGAAATATAATCTTCTCTAGGTACTCACGATTATTTATATGAAGTTCTAAAATACTTATTGGTAGTTACTGATGAAAATATTTACTACTTTACTAACACTTGCAAATTAAATGTACAAACTATAATAAAATGAACTAGATAGAATCGTTTTGTTTGGCGTTATAATTTATATTTTCTATTCCGAATCTTTTCTGTTCAAACTTCAAAGCTTTGATTTAATCTTAAGTGATTGCATTGCACTCAGTTTGAAATAGAAGAACTATAAGGTTTAGATGTTTATTTTTGCATTATTGCAAAAATTTGCTATGGCATCACATATTTAAGAACATATTTAATCTTGCGAATATATTAATTATATTATTCCAAATGAAATCTCATACCAACATATAAATTGTGACTCAGCTCGGCAATGCTGGCTGCTGTTGCAATATTGCATCGTGTTTCCTATTTCGTTCCGTTCACCAACACACTTTATCACTAAATAAATGTTAACACTGTATATGTAATGTATACTATACTGCATCGTTTACGAGTCGAGTCGGTTTAGTACACGGCGGGTTCAGGACCTAGTACAAGTACATCAATACGTACACCGTGCACCATGTAGTTCATAGTTCACGAACTAGTTCATAGTTGCAAAACATCGTCACAGTATTTGATTGAACCGTTCAGAGTGAACGGTTCGCGAGTGAACTTCACATCGCTACATCGTTGGTTACACTTGGTTACATACCAAGTTGCGCTGTAGTAGATGGAATATCCTATTCTTTATAGTTTTGTAATTACAAATAGTATGAATTTATTCTTTATAAGTTGGAGGCGCTTCATTACAAACAGTTTTTACAACTCTAGCATGGTTCTTTTGCACGTTTTGGTTAATTTTATTACACCTCAATGCATCTATTACTTTATTGCTCCTAGTTTATGTTATAGTCTAACAGGCATTACTAAACATCCTTAAATTTGCTTTTCAAAATTTGGTATCCGATAGCTATAGCTGAAATAGTACTACCTAATTTAGTTGAGATAATTTTTGGCAATAATTTGCATATTTTGTAAATATTTCTTCTTTGAAGCTCTTCAGCACTGTTAAATATTATATAAGCAGTATACCTGTCTGTTTGTTTAATCTTGAACGAGTCTTATTTTCTGTAGATATAAATTTGTTACAACAAAAGTAGCTTATAATTTTCTAGTGTTGAACGATTATTGGAAAAGAATGCACATAGCATTCCATCTGTTGTACGTCCTACTCTAAATAAATAAATAAATAAATAAACACCTGAATGGCGGGTAGATAATTATACTATTAGATTTTCGAACACATTTATGCATATGTACAGATCATGGATAGATTTTCCATTATGAATGAATGTGAACAAGCTTCTCAAGTATTTTTTTTCAGATTTACTTCCGAACTGAGCTATTCTATTTCGCATTCAATCACAGAGAACTTTTTAATTTTAAACTTAAATTAATACTCATGGATATATTATATTCATATGTATGTAATCGAATTTACCTGTAATTTTTAAATTATTAACAGAATATTAAGTATATGGATTCTTCTTTCAGTTGTGCGATATGTTATTATACAGAATTGTATCTTCCACCATTTATTTGATCGCAGAATTACGCCAAAATTTATTGTAAAAATATGCAATATCACATTACACATACAAATTAAAAACAGGAAAGTATATGATTCAAACAATAATTAAAGAAAGTATAGTTTAGCTAATAAATAAAGAATTAATAAACAATAAAAATAGTAACTGGCTTAGGAGTAATAATATTTAAAGTTTAAAGGAACAATTTTGTATATTTATAAATAAAAATTTTAGATATGTAGTTTAAGTATTTACAATTAAATTAATTTAGACAAGATATTAATATAAAATTTGATTCCAAAATAGACTTTATGATAACACAGATAAATATTTCGTTCACAAACAATTACAACTAGAGTCTATTCGAATTTAAAATCTTGTATATAAAATAGAATAAATTAAAATAAAATAAAATAAAATAATCACAGTGTAAGTGTCGAAATGGTATTTAAAAATACCAGAAATGTATAGCTTTGGTGTAGTGATATTTTTTAAAAATATTTGTACTAGTAAACTCCTTGCGCTCAAATTATCATATTCTTTAACACAATTAACTATAGATAGGGTTGAAAATAACGAATTTTCATATTCAATTGGAAATTTTTTAAAAAGTGGCATTCCCTAACTCTTCCTTGTTATCCCATTTACTAGTTAAATATGCAGATATGTGTAAGATGTTCCTTTCAATAATACTCTTTAGGAGTATTCACTAAAAACTCTTCACGTAACAGTTCAGTTTGATTCATCGTGCTTTTTTATTACTATCATTACTTTTAAATTTTTATTACGTACACTATGTATATTCGATTATATGTTAAATAGTTAATGCCATACCAATTATAGTTAACTCTTCGGAACCAGTGGACGGCCACAAGGCTACACGAGCGTAATTACAAAGAATTTGAAAAATGACCAATTTACACATGCCTTTAATGTAAACTGTATTACACTTGCAGGAAGTTCATACCAAATCATAAATTAAGAAATGAGACAATGAAAATTTTAACATGTTTTCAGATTTTAACAATGGTGAAAGATATACGCAAAATATATTTGTATATATATGCTCAAAGAATATTTCGTAGGGTTTTTTATGCCGCACATAATTTTTACACTTAAAAATTATATATATGAACTCGTGAATTAATCGCTGGGTATAAGATGTTTTATATTTATTTAAGATTAAACCTTCATTTTTAGTAGCATAACAATCGAACAATATAATACAAAAGTTACTTAATTCTTATGAGATTTTTTAATCAGTAATTTATATATTAATCTTTTTTTTTTGCGCAAAAATTTCAATATTTTTCTTGAGACATTTCCGAAAAAATTAAGCAGCAAATTTCCAAATTTAACACAGGATGTTTTCTTTAGAGACCATCACCCATCAGCAATAGCACATCATATTTTCGACTTTACATGTCATATTGGCAATTGCTTAGTTAAATTGTATTTTACAATCAAGATTTGATAAAATTTCATTAATGTAATTTCAACTTTATCAACTTTTAATGATTTACGGAATAACAAAGCAGCGGGGATTGATATGATACCAGCCGAATTAATAAAACACGCAGGGGAAAAAATGCAGGAGCGATTATACAGGTTAGTTTGTAAAATATATGAGAAGGGAGAAGTACCACAGGATTTTCAGCGTAGTAGAATAGTAACAATGCCGAAGAAAATAGAAGCTAATTTGTGTGAGAACTATAGGACCATTAGTCTACTATCACATGCATCGAAGATATTGCTAAAGATTATTTATATGAGATTAGAAAATAAAGTAGAGGAAAGGCTAGGAGAAGATCAGTTTGGTTTTAGGAGAAACAGAGGGACGAGGGAGGCGATTTTAGCACTAAGAACGGTAGTAGAAAAAAGAATGAGGGTAGGAAAGGTAACTTGCATAGCTTTTGTAGATTTAGAAAAGGCATTTGATAATGTAGATTGGGACATAATGTTTAGAATTTTAAAAGAAACGGGTATAGATTAAAAGGATAGGAGAATAATTTTTAATTTATATAAATACCAAACTGCCTTAGTTAGAATTGTGGGGGAAGAAGAGGTAGCAAAAATATGGAAGGGAGTTCGGCAGGGATGTACACTTTCACCGTTATTATTTAATCTATATATAGAAGATGCAATAAACAAAGTAAAAGAAGAGTATAGTGTAGGTGTGAATGTACAGGGAGAGAAAATATATATGTTGAGATTCGCCGACGATATAGCTATATTGGAAGAAAGCGAAAAGAATTTAGAAAGGGTATTGAATGGTATGCAGGCAGTATTGACTAGGGATTTTAACATGAAAATAAATATAGGTAAAACTAAAGTGATGAGGTGTGACAAAAAGGAATGCAGTAGAAAAATGAGGATCACAATAGGAGATAATATAATCGAAGAAGTGTCAGATTTTTGTTATTTAGGCAGTAGAATCACAAAAGATAATCGAAGCAAGGTAGATATAAAGTGTAGGATAGCACAGGGTAGGAAGGCATTCGTAGAAAAAGAACAGATTTTAAGATCAAATATTGACTTGGGTATTAGAAAAAGATTACTGAAGGTATATGTTTGGAGTGTAGCACTGTACGGGTGTGAGGCGTGGACTATAGGAAAGGAAGAGAAGCGTAGATTACAAGCATTCGAAATGTGGTGTTATAGGAGGATGATGAGGATTGGTTGGGAAGATAAAGTAACAAATGAAGCTGTACTAGAGTTAGTAGGGGAGAAGAGAAGTATTTGGAGAGTGTTACAGCGTAGGAGAGACAGATTAGTAGGGCATATCCTTAGGCATGGGGGGATTATGCAATTGATCATAGAAGGTAGAGTGGAGGGAAAGAGAGGGGTAGGTAGGCCTAGATTGGAGTATGTGAGTCAGATAGTTGAAGACGTTGAGATGAATAGCTATAGGGAGATGAAGGGATTAGCTCAGGATAGATCGGCATGGCGTGCTGTTTCCAACCAATCTTTAGGATTGCGGACTCTTTAACTAACAACTTTTAAAATTTCCACAAATTTCTTTATGAATTTTGCAAATCTAACAAGACAAGTTTAATACTGCAATATTATAAAACATAAACGTTCATCATTTTTAAGCAAATTTTTGGTACTATTCTTCGTTCAGAGATTTATACATTTATACCAAAGGATGTGTATTATTTCCAAGCTATCGAAGATGGTGGTTTAGTTATCAAATTGGGTATTTGTCTTAAAAAACATTTTCTTGCAATTTTTGATTGCTATTCTATATCAATGAAGTGTCTAATTTACAACTCTCCAGCAAGTCCAGTACTTTCTTTCTACGTGCAGTGAAATATTTCTTGTATGTTACATGGATGGTACTTATGTGTAAGTTCTGCAGACATTTAGCTAAATAAATACATTCGCCTCCTGATAATATATCACCCGCAATATCTACCTACAAATATACTGAAATATTGCAACTATTACAACTGTCCAGAGCGATGCAATTTATTGGCACTTTTTGTCGTGTTTCTCCATTGCTTTGTAGGAGTACTATACCAGCATAATATGTATATTGCGCGCAGACAAACGGATTTGTCGGAGCAACAATCATAATTACTGCAATTGTGAAATATGCAAGACAAATATTTATTTATTTCATTCGCGGTTTTGTCGTGTTTTCATTTTTTTTTCGAGAAGATGTAATTTTGGACGTAAATCGTAAGATTGATTTTATTCATTTGAAATTTAGTTCAGACTAATAATTATCAGCTTTGTAGAAAACATTTTTTTAGAAAAGTTATATTTACACTACTTGACATGATAGTTCATATTTTAAAGAATAGAATAAATTACAGGTATAATCAATTATCTAATTATGTACAAAAGATAAATTTATTTTATAATTTATCGTTGCACAAACCGATGTAAAGATATCAACATTTTTAACACAAACGGTACAGTTTTGAAAGTTCAATAATAGTATTCGAACAATATTTATTTATTTATTTAAAGTCAACTATCAATATTATCAATATTAAATATGAATATTGTATAATTAATAAACTATAATATATTAATATAAAAACTATCAATATTACATATGATCCAAAAATATATTGAATCGAAGATTGTTGGATGGGAACTAAATCAGAATTTTTTCAATTATTGGAGTATGGAAAAGAAATGGTTGAGTTTGAAAATTTTGAAAATATATTTTTTTGATAATATGTTGTATGTAACGTTTAAAAACTTTATATAATATCAGTTATATCGTAAACATTAAAAACATTTTCTAATACTATAAGATTTTTATTAATTAGTAATAATTTTTCAATATTCTTCAAATTTTATTGATTACTTGCCACAAACATGGCCTTTTTATATTTAATTATTTTTATTGTGCTATAAATTTGTTAATTTCCATTCTTCATTTTTTGTTTCTATAACTTAAAATTAGTATTTAAACTAATTTTACAGTTTAAACTAAACAAGTTTAAGATGACTCTAATCAAGAAGTCGTCACACCTGAATTTCGCAGACAATATAAAATAATATATCCGTTCCCATCTTCAGAATGTCATTTGTGGCACTTTAAAATCATCCTCCCACTCGAATTATGAACTTAAATAAATACTTAAAAATACATTTGTCAAATAAACAATATTCCTTTTTATGTCGAATAAAAAACAATATCTAACACCCCCTACATGGTGGATTGTTCGTCTATTTGTATAAATCAATTCCTTTCGTAATCACATATCCTACTTCGTATGAATCACAATTCAAATATGCTTGAAATTATTCTCATTGAAATCTTCGTCTGGCTATATTTGGTCTTATATCATTCATACATGATGTTTGAGCCACTCGATTTAATTCAAATATGATCGGAGTATTCTTGCAAGTACGCAATGTATTTGCAGAAGTATGTACACTCTTAGGACTAGTAAATATACCAAGTTCATTCATAAAGGCGTTAGTTCTTCATTTGATGAACGATGTAAAGAGATAACGCTTGAATTTGAAATGATTAAGTGCATTTCTGGTGCTTTGTCTATGTAAAGTTACAGTTCCTCAACTATATTTTAGTTTAGAAAAATTAACTCAAATTGGCAAAGGTTCAAACCCCAATACAATGGTACTTCGTGTTATATATTATTGTTTTGACAAGATTTTTGTCTATTATTTTCGATAGAAATAATTCAATGATAAAACGAAATATTTTTGAACTATTCAATATTAAATTTGGAAATTTTTATATTATATTATGTATGTTTTCTGATAGGCTACATTTTCCAATAATTTACACGGCGTCTTCATTTTACGGCTATTAAAATTTACATCTTCATCTCGCTACTGCCAATATATTTGTTCAAATAATTTATATGGCAGATCTCAGAACCCCCACAGGTGATAAATTAGGTCGAGTTTATTTCTGCTTACCCTTCAGTTTGATGTTTATTGTTACCTAGCGATTTTGCACACTGCAAGTTTTATTATATTCATATTTTATTACTCTTATATTGGCATTCGATAGCACTAGAATTATAATTGCGATTCCTTTAGATTTAAAAAAAATTAAAATACTTCGAGTAAACGAATACCCAAAATTTAAGCATTTATATTTTTCTCAACTATGTATTTTTACACACGTGTTATATTAATTATTAGCAATCATCTTAATTACAGTAATAAAGTTGAAGAGTCTTTTGAAAATATTTTCAGGCATAAAAAGTTGTCTAATTAGTTTTCAATGAAACAATTAAACTAAAAATTGATATATATGATAATAAAAGTTTATAGAATAAGGAAAATATACAAACTATATGCGAGGTGTGTTTAAAAAGTAATGAGACTGTTTCAATAAAACTCTTTATTTATTTTATATATACAATTTAACCTTATCACCTTCAAAATAGTTACCTTCTGAGGGCACACAGCGTCGGAGACGTTGCACCCACTGCTCATAGCAGTCGTTTAGTGGGATCGAACGAAGTTGGTCCGTCACGGTTTTCTGAATGACATTTATAGTGCCAAAATGATGTCCCTTGAGTTGAATTTTCAACTTGGGAAAAAGGAAGAAGTCACAGGGTGATTGATCAGGTGAGTAGGGGGGCTGAGGAACCACTGAAATTCCTTTTTGTGTCAAAAACTGCCTAATAGAGAGCTGTGTGACAAGATGCGTTGTCATGATGCAACGTCCAACTTTCAGAAATGCTTGGTCTGACTCGAAGAACTCTCTTCCTTAGTCTCTCGATAACTTCGCGGTAAAACTGCTGATTGACAGTTTGCCCCGGGGGCACAAACTCCTTATGAACAATCCCCTGACTGTCGAAAAAGCAAATGCGCATTGTTTTAATCTTGGATTTGCTCATCCGTGCTTTCTTCGGACGTGGTGAGTCGGAGGTATGCCACTACTGACTTTGGCGTTTCGTTTCAGGGTCGTATTCAAGTACCCAGGATTCGTCACCTGTGATCACGTTTTTTAGAAAATCTTTATTAGTTTCAATGTTCTGCAGAAGATCTGAACACACAACTCTCCGATGTTGTTTTTGCTCAGGTGTCAGGATTTTGGGAACCATCATCGAACACACCTTTCGCTTGCCAAAATCCTGGGTTAGCATGTCGTAGACAGTGGCAATGTTCAAATTCAATTCACTGCTGATCATTCTGACAGTCATTCGTCGATCAGACATCAAAAGAACTCGCACTTTTTCCAAATTTTCGTCGGTTTTTGAACTGCGCGAATCATCCTTTCTGATTTTCACCATTAACGTTTTCACGTCCCTCTAAAGAGGCCTTGTGCCACCTAAAAACTTGACCTTTCGATAAGACCTGCTCCCCATACGCTAGCGTCAATTTTTGAAAAGTTTCCGTTGCAGTTTCGGCATGTTTGACACAAAACTTTATCGCATAACGTTGCTCCAATTTTGTTACGTCCATTTCCGTGACACACTTAAAAAACTAGCTTCACAAGAACACGTAGTAAAAAAAGTGCAGTAGCAGTGCGTAGTTGAGACTTGTACTGGAGGTAGATCAAATGTTTATCTAAATGGTAACTGGCGGGAACACTTGCAATGTTGCCAAATCACGCACTGTTGCATGCGTTCTCACTACTTTTTAAACTTACTCGTATATACAAATAAAAAACAAAGTAACTGTTTAATTACCTCCTTTTTAAAATGGATTATCACAAAATAACGGCAACATCTTATTTAAAATATAGATTATAGTTATAAAATAAGTAGGTATAACTATTAAAGGTATGTTGACAGCCATAGTGGTTTAAAAAAAATATATTTTCAGTTTTATTCTTAAAGTATATGTTGGCCTTAGGTAAAAGGTGCCATTATCATGTTTTAAAAAAAGTTTTCTATGTTAATTTTGGAAATGTGAGATAACTAGTAAAAAGCGTACACAGCAAATTTAAATAATAATTTTTAAAATACCAGTTCTGACATCATGTCCATATATTAATAGTAAAAGTAATAAGATTAGATAGTGGCAATTTATATTATTGTTTTGGAAAAGTATATTTTGGTCAATATTTAATAATCTTCTCGAATTATTACTAAGTTTATGTACTGTTTTCCCATTTTTGTTGTGAAAATTTAATATCGTGTCCTTATATCTTCCATAAAAGATGCCATTTAAATACTTAGGCATTTTGGAAGAGATTTCGTACTACCATATAAACATTTAGAACGTAAGTTATTAAATTACAACTCTTAAACATTGCGCATTTAAGAATTGCAAAACATTGATATTGTATTTGTAACAAAAACAATTGACGGAGCTGGAAAAGTAAACCATGCGTGCATAATGAAATTAGCATCGAATCGGGTATCGATTTTTTACGTCTTGTGCCCATACATCATCATGTACCAACAATTAAAATTTCAATATTGAAATTAATCAAATCGATGTATCACAATGACTGCTATTAATGAATTTATTAATAAATTACGCCAGGTACGTTCAGTTGAGCGTCTAAAGTTGCTGGTTAAATATTCATTATTCTTTAATTATACTTGTATGGCGGATGAATAATAGTCGTTTAATAAACGTGTTACATCTGTAGATGGTTGTTTCTGCCATCCATATTGTAAATAATAAAATCATCATGCGGAATTTAAATCGAAAAGAAATGGTTCAATATATACGTATATTCGCTGGCTGGTAATTACAACAATGAAAGTTTGTTTTATAACTTGATTTATTTCGAATATTCTCAGTATCAAAATTATTTATGGTGTAAGTGTGACTCATTTATTGAAACTTGCTGGTATTTTTTTTTTAATTCGTGAGGAAGGTAATTGCTAATTTAAGAAAAAAGTAGGGACATTTTTTGAGATAGTTTTGTTCATTTATATTACTAAAGCCATATTTTTTTTGTAATGCAACTATTTTTTGTGTAAATAATTTTTATATAGCTTGAAGTGTAAATGTATATTCAAGTATTGACTATTGATTACCTTTTAATAAAATGTATAATGTAAATAATCGATTTACAAAAAAAATTAATGATACATGGATCGACTTGACATTGACTCCAACAACATAATCTATTAATTATATTTGTCAAAGAACTTCTGTTTTATATACAGGGTGCATATATCAAGAATATTATAAAATAACAATAAATACATTTCAAAAATGTGGGACCTTCAAAATATTCTTACGTCTTAGATTTAAAACGTAAAACAAACCATTCTCGAAAATACTTCTCGTTATCTTGCGATTAAAATTTGACTAAGCAACCAAAGATATGCCGATTTGATTCGTTTTTCTTCGTTTATTAACGTTGGTTAATCAACACTTTTTAAGGATATAATTTGATTTAGAGATTAAATGCGTTTATTAATAAAAAACGGTTTCGAAAATGGCTATTTCGGATCTACAAGAAGTCCATCTGAACTATATGTCGTAGTTTTTATACGTACTTTGTTTTAAGAAACAAATGTGTATGTAAACTCAGTGGTAAGGGTAGATATTTTAAGAGTGTATGTTATGCTCAACTTAGAAGGGATAATACAAAGATATCTTCCCATCTTTCTATCATATTTTATCGTCTTTAGCTGCCAGTTTAAATGATGCTTTAATTCTTTAAACGTAATTCTTTAAATTTTACGTTTTAAATTTTTCTTTACGTTTAAATTCTTATTTTAATATCATTTAGTGATTTTAATCTAATTTAAAATTCTTCTTTGGTTGCGTTCTGATAACCATGTATGCTTTTTCAGACCACCGAGCTTGACCAGTATATTCATTGCCACTTCCACGAATTCCAGATAGATTATTACTTGCTTGCTTATATTCCAGAATGTGGAAAAAAAAAATCGATTGGCAGTTGTCGCGCGCGTTACGCCAATTTGCAGCTTGTCCTGGCAACCACATAAATAATCTAATTGAACCAAATAGAAATGGTTATTATAATAGCGTGCATTCTAGGAATGGTGTATGCATACTACAATCAACATATGGTCAGGTCTCAATTAGGGATGCCTCAATTAGAGCTGTGAAGGATTCTATTTGAAATGATCCGTAAAACAGGATACGTTAACGATTTTAAATCGAAAACTTTACCTCTTTATATGCCGGCGTTTGTTTTATATACATTCGCGTAAATTTTTTTGTTATTTTATATAACTTTGCAATCAGTTTCGCAATCAATCTCGTGTCAAAATAACAACGCAGTCATAAACTACATCATATAGAGTTCTACAATACGTTTGTTATTAATACGATAAAGTACGACGAAAACATCATCTTATCTATTCCATACCTACACATGTTAATCATTCGATAGATAGTGAAAGAACGAAATTGTTCAAGTGTAGTCTTCAACGGTATATTAGCCAGAGCAATCGCATTTTTACTTTTATTTTTAAATTTGCTTCGGGAGCTTGTAATAAATGTATGGAACTTTGAACGTATGCGCAAAGAACTGAAGCCTATATGGTGGTTGATTGAAATTTTTTAAAATCTGTGAATTAGCTCAGTTTTTGTGACGATCACTTTTTTGTCGAACGAGTGTTGAATATACCGGTAAGTGTAAATTCTTTTTTCTCGAAACATGAAAATATTGTTGATTAGAAAAGTTTGCGTATATTAAAGTGACCATATTTCGCAAGAAACTAAGCGAGGAGCTAAAATAACGAATATAAAAAAACGAATATATTAAGAAATAGAAAAAAAGTGTACTTTTATTAATCGCCATATAAATTTTAATATTTATATGGCGATTTTAAGCCATATAAAACTTTGTTTTTTATATACGTATTTTTGATTTGGTGGATTTTCTTCAAAATATTCGGATTATTAACAAAACTATATAATTATGATATTATCAGTGAGATTAATTAGTTGATAATTTAAAATATAATCTATTTGAGCTTGATGTATATGAAATCCTTGATCTGTCTCTTTAATTATTAATTTTAATGGAAAGCGGACTGATTTTTGAAAGTAACCATTGTTTGGTCATATGTTTAGAATATTTCTTGTATATATCCTCAAAGGATCGATTTGTATAACTTGAAAATTATTATATTAGATATTGTTAAAGATTATTTATAGGAGATTAGAAAATAAAGTAGAGGAAAGGCTAGGAGAAGATCAGTTTGGTTTTAGGAAAAACAGAGGGACGAGAGAGGCGATTCTAGCACTAAGAACGGTAGTAGAAAAAAGAAAGAGGGTAGGAAAGGTAACTTGCATAGCTTTTGTAGACTTAGAAAAGGCATTTGATAATGTAGATTGGGACATAATGTTTAGAATTTTAAAAGAAACGGGTATAGATTATAAGGATAGGAGAATAATTTTTAATTTATATAAACACCAAACTGCCTTAGTTAGAATTGAGGGGGAAGAAGAGGTAGCAAAAATAGGGAAGGGAGTCCGGCAGGGATGTACACTCTCACCGTTATTATTTAATCTATATATAGAAGATGCAATAAACAAAGTAAAAGAAGAATATAGTGTAGGTGTGAATGTACAGGGAGAGAAAATATATATGCTGAGATTCGCCGACGATATAGCTATATTGGAAGAAAGCGAAAAGAATTTAGAAAGGGTATTGAATGGTATGCAGGCAGTATTGACTAGGGATTTTAACATGAAAATAAATATAGGTAAAACTAAAGTGATGAGGTGTGACAAAAAGGAATGCAGTAGAAAAATGAGGATCTCAATAGGAGATAATAAAATCGAAGATGTGTCAGATTTTTGTTATTTAGGCAGTAGAATCACAAAAGATAATCGAAGCAAGGTAGATATAAAGTGTAGGATAGCACAGGGTAGGAAGGCATTCGTAGAAAAAGAACAGATTTTAAGATCAAATATTGACTTGGGTATTAGAAAAAGATTACTGAAGGTATATGTTTGGAGTGTAGCACTGTACGGGTGTGAGGCGTGGACTATAGGAAAGGAAGAGAAGCGTAGATTAGAAGCACTTGAAATGTGGTGTTATAGGAGGATGATGAGGATTGGTTGGGAAGATAAAGTAACAAATGAAGCTGTACTAGAGTTAGTAGGGGAGAAGAGAAGTATTTGGAGAGTGTTACAGCGTAGGAGAGACAGATTAGTAGGGCATATTCTTAGGCATGGGGGGATTATGCAATTGATCATAGAAGGTAGAGTGGAGGGAAAGAGAGGTGTAGGTAGGCCTAGATTGGAGTATGTGAGTCAGATAGTTGAAGACGTTGAGATGAATAGCTATAGGGAGATGAAGGGATTAGCTCAGGATAGATCGGCATGGCGTGCTGTTTCCAACCAATCTTTAGGATTGCGGACTCTTTAACTAATAATGTATACGGCCTGTATTAAATATTAAAATATGTAGAATATTTGCGTCGCCGCAATCACAAAACTATTTTGCAACAAAATTCCCATATAAAAATAAATATCGGGATTTACCACTAATTAATATATCTGTGGATTTTAATTTGGCATTTTTTTTTTTGTTCTTTTGTTTTTTTTGTTTTTAATATAATGTACCATCTTCATGTGCATTGATAGTATTTTATGGAATAGCTATTAATAACCTTCGCGGCACCACTAACAATTTTTATGAAAAAAATTCACATTTACTTCTTTGACATCGTCATATATCTTCAGTTAAAATTTCCATGATTGATGTAAACACATTTCCAGTGAATTAGTTCTTTTCCTCCTACTTCTAGCGTATTGTTAATGACTTGTGCGGCTAACTAATAAATTGAGATTACTTAATGTCCTGTTGTCTATTTGGTCCTGGACGCTAATGTATTCATTTGGCTGCGTGTGCTGGTGTGCCGCATGTCGGTACCGCGGTACTCTGGTACTTCGGTAGTGAACGTGAACGTGAATATTACATTGGTCTGGTAGCTTTTGCCGTTGCCGCATTATATAATTCTAATATTAGAAGCAGAAAGCTTCGTTTTAGTTTTAGTGCACCACTGTATATCGTTTTTATGATGACCGGTTTTAGTTCTTCCTTACTACAGTCGTTTTAAAGTACTTTTTTTTTTTTGCGTTGTATATATTATGGATGCGCATAATTTGAATTCAGTATTTCTTTAAATAGTCATTTGTCTATTTCTTTAAATAATCAATTATTGATAAAAGCTGTCTAATTGAAAGATACGGGCGCTTTAATAACTGATGATTTATAAAATTACTTAATTTATACTTCAGAATACTTTAAAATATGTAATTGAACTTTCAATCTTGATGAATTTTAGATTAGTCGTATAGAAATTAGTTTTTTTTTTATTGTAAATTTCTTTCAAAAATATACATGAAGACTGATATCCATTGATCCATTTTAAACGAAATGCATTCACATAATGATGTGTTTCAACCAAGAAATCCAGGACTACCATTTGGTCTATATGGCGGTGATTCTATATACAACTCGCCTCATATTTATAACACCACCTGCTGTGCCATAATGGCGGTATTTATACTCCTCAATATGCTTGATCAAAGAGTTAAGTCGCAAATTGTACTTTACCCCGTACTTTTGTGTTTTAATGTATAAAAATTTCATTCATTCTTTTAAATTACGCGTTTGTTAATCAAAATTTTGCGCGAATTTTTCTAAATTCTATTGTAATTTATCCAGATTTCAAGAATATTAAATTAATTAATTTAAGTTGAAAATAATAGTATTATTTTAAAAAGGATTAATATAAGATAAAATGTAATGACAGCGAATTAAAAAATATATGTGTAAGATATAAAGAACCAAGTTGTAAAAATGCTATGACATTATTTAAAAAGCCCATTGCAAACTATAAAACAGTGGTTTTTGTGAATGGCAAAAAATTCCAAAATTAATCGACTAATGCTCGAGGCAATTATTAATAAATAAAGGAATAGTTTTATTATTTCAACATTTTATTGACACTAAATTAACGTAGAATACATTATGAAGAATACAAATCTGGACATAAACTGTGTTATGTTAATTTTATTATAAATTATTAAAATATTTGTTCTTGTGCACTCACAGGCAATAGTTATGCACCATGGAGTTGTTGTATATCGAAAGCACAAATTGCTGTTATATCGACACATTAATATTGTCTATGAGTGTACATTATATACGGAATTGTACAAATGGTTCCCCACGTTTAATACTACATACTTTAAAATATAGTTTCATCGGTTATTCTATTTCCGAAACGTTTTTTTTTTACATAATTCAAGCATATATATAGACCATCATTTATAATACAATTGCCCCTAGTTTTCTTTTAATGTAAAGGCTTCGAGAACGATATTCCATGTTCTCTTTATTTCTTTTTTTGTATTTTTTTAATTACATCAATTTGCAAATTATGTCTGTTGTTAGTGTATTGTTAGTTGAATCTACTTTTCAACTGTGTTGAAAATCAATTCGTATTCATATAAATCAATACTTCAAATTGAGTATATTTGATAAATCTGATATCAAATAAATACGATTGAAAAATTGTATTTGTTGGTTAGCTTCTTGAGTCAAAAGCAAACTTTATTACGTACTTATTTAACGATAAAAAAATGAATAATTTATAAGGGCATAAAATATTAACTTTCATCCGTAAATCGTGCCAATAAATTTTTTGTATGTCTTGGATATATACCATTAGTTAAAGAGTCCGCAATCCTAAAGATTGGTTGGAAACAGCACGCCATGCCGATCTATCCTGAGCTAATCCCTTCATCTCCCTATAGCTATTCATCTCAACGTCTTCAACTATCTGACTCACATACTCCAATCTAGGCCTACCTACCCCTCTCTTTCCCTCCACTCTACCTTCTATGATCAATTGCATAATCCCCCCATGCCTAAGAATATGCCCTACTAATCTGTCTCTCCTACGCTGTAACACTCTCCAGATACTTCTCTTCTCCCCTACTAACTCTAGTACAGCTTCATTTGTTACTTTATCTTCCCAACCAATCCTCATCATCCTCCTATAACACCACATTTCGAATGCTTGTAATCTACGCTTCTCTTCCTTTCCTATAGTCCACGCCTCACACCCGTACAGTGCTACACTCCAAACATATACCTTCAGTAATCTTTTTCTAATACCCAAGTCAATATTTGATCTTAAAATCTGTTCCTTTTCTACGAATGCCTTCCTACCCTGTGCTATCCTACACTTTATATCTACCTTGCTTCGATTATCTTTTGTGATTCTACTGCCTAAATAACAAAAATCTGACACTTCTTCGATTCTATTATCTCCTATTGTGATCCTCTATTATCTTATATTATCCTATATTATCCTATTAGATATACCATAGGTTCGCTATATCTAAAAGGATTGAATATAAAAAAATATTTACCAAGGCATCCTGCAATTAACGACAAACTGTTTAGTCAAACTAATTTCCTTAACATATCATTTCATACTTTCTAAAACACAACTTTAAATCGAACGACAACTTATCCTAAATCTGAAATACCCTACCCAAATGTGTCTTGTCAGCGAATAAACTTACTTGATTTAGTATTAATAAGTGACAATTAACTTCCGTGAGAAACCAAGATTTATAAATTAGTTTGCACGTGTTACACAATTTTATCGCTACAATATTAACAGCGGTTCTCAACAAACGCATTATCCTTATAGCTTCGTAAACTTTTATTTCGGTAGACCATTTTCACAGTACATCATATTATTGTTGTCTCTATAAAGAATTTTTTTCGAATCAATAAAATTATATTAAACCACTTTTGGAGTCGTCTGTTTTATTGCTTAATCGATAATTGAATCCATCTGCAGCGCCTTATCGCTATCAACGAGATATTTATCATTCGATTTTGTGCAGTCCAACGAGGAGGCATTAAATCATTTGGATGTTATCAAAGAAATTACAGGTTCACACGTGGAAGTTACCACGAGAGTATCAAAGTATTAATGCGCATACGAAGTGAATGTGAAATATAGCGGCTATAATCTGATTCGGTATCGAAAACCTTCTGTATTAGTAGCTAGGAGTTCACGCAAATTACAGTCTTTAATTTAACTGAGCGTATAATTTGTATTTGGAAAATGTGCATTGGGTACTGTTTTTTTGTTGTTTTAAAACATAGCAATAATCAACAAGATTTATATAATATACAAAAATTACTAGCAAAATTTTGATATAGCCATTTAATCTGTAAGAGTCCTTAAATAAATATACGTATGTACAAATATGGATGGTTCTTTCCATTCAATAATTTTTTGTATATATACAATAAATTGCATTACATTGGAAAAATAATAATTTTTCAATGCCACATTTTGTACATTGAATATATACATACGCAAATGTATAATAAACAAATTACATTCATTAGTACGTATACCGTCAAGCACTTAGCGTAGCTTCTTCATTTACTATCTTATGGCCACGGGAGGAACAGTATACAAGCCACGTTTACGTGAATGTAGTTACGTGGGTCCTCCAGTTCTTCTCTCGTGTAAATACCGTAGTTTATGGAATCATTTACGTCAGACGACGTTTAAATACTGTCCATTTCATGGCACTTGTTATGATAATGGTCATTGCCCAGTCCCATATCAATTTAATTCTGCGTTCGAATTTATTCCCGCTTCCTTCAAAACAGTATTTAATACAGGACAGTTTATATCAAGATTTGAATTTATTATTTTAGTATCTCTGCTTCATAGCATTTCAATATATTTAGACATCATTTTATTGCTTAGAATGCAGCCACATTAACACGACCAAATCAAATTAATTCAAATACGTATAGATGCTCAAAAAAATCAAAATTATTTCAGTGTTAAAAATATCCTTAATGTAACGTATATAGGATACAGCTGCTTTTGTATGTTTTATTTTGAAGCAGAAGATTATTTTCTGTTTCAGTTGATCATATTTTATATTATTATTTCATTTGTAATACCGTACTAAATAAAATATTGTGAAAATATTAATTCATATTAATTATACAACTTGATTGTCATGTCTTAGAATCGTTATTTGTTTCGTTCGAAAAAAAATTATGGAGATGTTTAACTGAGTTGCGCGTTATTCTTAATTCTTAATATTCTTATGCTATTGAGATTCAATATTCATTTATGTATTTTATAATCGTAGTTAAACGAACCTTATCATTATATTTATTTTAAAATTTAATAAAAAAATTGTCTTTACGATATTAAATAATTATATAATATCACCCAAATACCCCAATTCAAAGCATTTAATAGCTAGATTATAATAGCGAATAGCTCGTCCAATTATTAACAAACTTTCAATTTTCGTGGTCACTATAACTTAAAAAATACAATGTATTTAAAATAATGAAAATGCTCGATTATTTAATACGCTATTTGCAATTTTCTTTTTTATTTACATTAGTTAGTACTTTCTTTCTCTAGTATAATTGAATGAATATTAATTCATATGTACTCTTATTACTTTTATTCTTTATTTTAAGAACTCTCTTGAAATTTTATATAAGAAATTACAAATTGTAAATGCCTAATTGTAAATTTAAGTACAATTTATAGATCCAGACTAAGTGGGTAGTTTCAGCATAATATATTTTTCCTTAAATATTTATGTCTTCGTATATAACTACATATGTTAGAATCGATTTTTATACTTCCATATATCCTCATATTCATCAAGGTATCACATCGTTCTTAAACCATATTCGATCACATATGGAACACACTGTACCTAGCGGTTTGTTTATCAAAATTGTTTATCAAATTCGCGATGAGCAGGTTGAAAGAATGTAAATGTTGTGTATGATGCACTAGTGGGTGCATTTCTATTTGTCGATGGCTCGCTCAGCTGTATCAGATTCATTTCGTTGATCTCTCACACCACGTGCCTAAATCAGTGGCATTCAAATTCTCTATACCACTCACCGTGTCCTCACTTAACGACGGTATCGATTCATCCAGTGTATTTGAGGTCGTTGGAAGGTTATGTTGGCCACCGTGTTTCTTTAGAGCCCTCTACCTGGCTCGATACTCTCTACTTCTTTCCAAGGTACTTGTTGGCACTTTTCTTGGCGGTTTATTCGTTTTCTTCCGTTCTCTAAAGGCTCGCACTCTGTCTGTACTTGTATTTTTCTGCATTTCACTTTTCACACACTTGAAATTGTGTGAAAAAAATATATAAATATATGAAAAAAAAAAATCGTTAACAAATGGAAAAAAAGCAATGCATAAAATCAACTTTTCCTAGGAGCTAAGAAGTTTCACTTTTACCGCGCGAGAGTCTCACGCATATTTTTTTCTATGTGTATAGATATATATTTATTAATATATTAATATGTTCTCTTATCACTAATCTGTATCCTTCAAAATGAAACAGCCTATCAAGAAGGAATTTCGATTTGTTCTCTTGCATTCAGAAATAAAAAATTCAAAGTAATATTAGGCTTGAACGGAAACCTTTATTACGTACAAGATACTTAAATGTTAATCTATATGGAATGAAGTGATGTAGAGCCCGTGTACATAATAAACATGTTGAACTTGCTTTTATATATTAATACTTACGCAAAACGCGTTCCATTAAACTTGTTTTTAAGACCTTACAACATAGTACATTGTTTTATTATGAAAATGAATTTAACTGACTGAAATAAAACCGGGAAGGATATATATATATACAAGAAGATTTGATCATAAAACTATGTAATAATTCTGCAGCTGACTCTTGTATGTATTACTCTTGTATGTTGGTCATTGGCCAACTTTTATCGAACACCCAATACCAAGCATCACCACACTCTGTACAAATGAATTTCGCATTGTCGATGCTCAAACACCGCCATCATAATAACTGTTGATCTCTCAATAATAATTATAATTATAATGAAAGTGGCCTGGGACATGATCATTAACGTGTCATTAAATGCATGTTGAACGTCCGCAGCCTTTTATAGGGCTCTCCTCGCTAAACCACCTGATGCGAATGAGATTTTAAGAAGAGATAGATTTGTTTACTAGTAATCAGATATTTTGTAGTACACATAAAATTTAATTGTGAATATGGTAATTATGATTTTGCATAATAAATTTTATAACTATTTAAAATCATAAATCAAATATTTTGTTTTTTTCAACTGTTAGTGCGACGTATAATTAAAACTAAGACAAAAAATTTCATATTAACTACATCCGATTGGGCAAACGAAAACATTCGTTATGCTTTTCTAATCGTTAGGTACGTTGCCCTATGTTTTTATAAAAGAATAACGTGATATCTCAAAAATGCAGATCAATATCTATATCAATTTAGAAAAAAAAGAACGCACTTTCTCAGCAGTTCGAATTTTTCATTCTCGACTCCATACATTTTGTTAAGGTTGTGATTTTTATTTAACACAATATTTCGTATTTATCTCGATATTTATTTAGTATGTATATAGTCGTGTATCTTTGTATCTTACTAAAAAATTCAATAAAAAGGTTTTCTAATAAAAACTTCTTCTAATTTTTTATAGCTTCATATTAGATGACTGGTTCAAAAATATTAATAAAATAAAAATTGTGTATTTATTCGAATTTCAGAACCTATGTTAATTAATACTATATGACGTCATATGTAATTAAAATGTAGCTGCGCATTTCGGCGCCCTTGTCTTCAGTAGCGTTACAATAAAAAAAATGATAAAATTCTGCAATTTATAATTTTATAGCAATATCAGTGGTTCAAGGAAGCATAGTTCATTGTCTGCTGATTCGTGTGCTATTGAAGTAGGAGCCTTGGTTTTCGAAATGCGCTTATTCTGATATCCTAAAAAAAAAAAGTAACATTTCTTGTTAGATTTATACACAAAGAGTTTAATATCAATATAACTATCAATAGCTTAAAACACAGAATAGGAAGAGAATACAATAATGTATTTATCAGAGCAATAATCACCCTTTATAATGAAATTACGTAGATATAAACATGATTGTAGTTGCAATTCTCTTCTGCATACACGCTCATGTATATTCAATGGCAATATCAAGTACTTGCGATGCTTTAATATTATGCCACCACTTTATTTGCGCTATACATCACCATTAACCATCAACGTGGCTTTATTGAGGAACATATCTGCCTGTATTGTAAATAAACTGACAAAATTACATATTGTGTGGTCGCCTTATTGTCAGCCATTGATCAGCAATCATTGTATTATTAGTTTAGTCTGCATGATTTTGCTTATAGAGTGTTTCATGAAGAATTGCATATAGCTATAACCAGTGCTGTTTTTCTAGAAAAAAATGTGGGTGCACGGTGTTTTCTTTTTAAATTTCCAAAATTATAAAACTTCGTATTCGTGTTACATAATGGAAATCCCCGATTTGTTAACTCATATAGAGGGTATATACATATTCCTATAATTTTCATGTAGTCGAGTTAATGATGGTCAAATTCCTACAAAGATACGTGTAAATTCCTATAAGTTTCGGTCTCGAAGAAAATAAGCTCCTTAATCCCTCGTTACTGATATTCAAAAGAAATATTTCCAATTGAAATCAAACATTGAAGAAGAAGACATAGATATAGGTTACCATATATTTAACGATCGTGACAATTACCCAATTAATAATGACCCAGATGGTGAAAGTACAGAAATTCAGAATGCAGAAGCCTGCATTTTATTGCATGATCACCCCGAGGAAACAAAGTTACATGTGCAAGAAATAAGTGCTTCGTGTAAGAGGAAGGCGATGGACAACAGGCGTTTGTAGGAATTTGACCATACACATTTTCGGTTTCTTCTACCGGATCCCATATTTATAGGAATTTACCAACCTCGCATAAAGAAGTATGTTTTCTTTTCAATCACATTAAAAAATATATGAAGAAATTTATACACTATAAAAGTATACACTGCATATTAATGTAAAACTTCGCGAAATTTTTTTAACATTTAACATTTTTTTAACTTTAAATAGTCTAAAAAAAGTCTGCAACAAAAGGTACGAAGCACGAAAATGTCTAAGAATGCTTGTTTTCTTTGAAAGTTATCGTTTTTGGACGTTCCAGTTTAATCCTCGAAGCACGAAAAAGTCTAAAAACGCCTGTTTTCTTTGAAAGTGATCATTTTTGGACGTTTCTCTGACGTTAATAAATTTATTTTCACAGATTAAAAAAAAATTTTTGTAGGCAAAAATACATTTTTAATCCTCGAATCACGAAATTGTCTAAGAATGCTTCTTATGCTTTGAAAGTGATCGTTTTTGGACGTTTCAAGTTGAATCCTCGAAGCACGAAAATGTCTAAAACGCTTATTTTCCTCGAAAGTTATCGTTTTTGGACGTTTCCAACTCTCTGACGTTAATATATTTATATTCAGAGATAAAAAATATTTTTTTGTGCTGAAAAATACATTTTTAATCTTCGAAGCACGAAGAAGTCTACAAACGCTTGTTTTCTTTGAATGTGATCGTTTTTGGACGTTTCCAACTCTTTGACGTTAATATATTTATTCTAAGAGATAAAAAATATTTTTTTTGTGGTGAGAAATACATTTTTAATCATCGAAGCACGAAAAAATCAAAAAAAAAATAATCTACAAAATACGACGTACCCCCAGAAAAATAGCCGTGACTATAACAGAGATTCGTACACCTACAGCTGCGGAAGATGCGTTCTTTTATACTGTTACCACTTAAACAATTGTTGTTTTTTTGAAACATTGTTTGGTTACAGTTGATCTTTATTTTCTTTATGATCGAAGGCCTATATGGACAAATTTCGCAAAATATAGATAGATAGATATATAGATAGATATTTATTTGTGTTGATACATACAAAATGTTTACACAGGTCAGAAAATCAGTATATATTAAAAAGACATTATAAGCGTTTACAGTACAGCATACATAGTAAGTAATAATTGGTAGTTAGCAAAAATATTATAAAAATACAGTTATTTTATATAATTTCGATAGTTTTACATTTTTCAAAAAATTCTTTGTATTCATAGAATGCGCCATTTATTTAAAATATTTTAACAGTATTTTTATACTTATTATGTGGTAGTTCTTTGACTTTTTTAGTTAATGCGTTGAAGAACTTGATAGATAGAAAACTTGGTCCATCTTGTGACTTTTTTAGTGTTAGAAAGTCAGGTCTAATGTTATCTTTAATACGCGTGTTGAAAGCATGAAAATCTAGATTAAGACTAAAGGTATTTAGATTTTTATGCACATATAATAAACTTTGAAATATGAAAATACTGGGAAAGGTCAATATAGATAAATTAAGAAAGGACCGCCTGCAATCATCCCTGTAACTTAAGCCATCTATGACTATAATTGCTCTTCGCTGAAGTCTGAAAATACTATCTTTATCTGCCGAAAGGCCCCACGATAGGATAAAACATAATAGATTCGCATAGAGCGTAGTACGCTAATACCAGAGTCTTTTTAGACAAGCTTGTGGATAGATTAAATAAAACAAATTCAATAGCCTTCGCCTGCGCAGAGTCACTTAACCTCCTAAGAGTGATCAGGTTAGTGCTACAAACTCCGATAGTTGTATCATCTGCAAATAAGATGCATTCAGCTTGCTTTATATGATAGGGAAAATCATTAACATAGATTAGAAAAAGGAGCGGTGCTAGGATCGCACCTTGGGGTACACCTGTCCTTATTTCAGCTTTATTAGAATGGTCTTCATTGTAGGTTACAGTTTGGAAACGATTCATAAGATAGGACCTTAATAAGTTGAGACTATTTATGTCAAAGTTATATTTTTCTAGTTTCATTAGCAATATTTGGTGGTCCCCGCAGTCGACAGTTTTTCTAACATCATAGAACGTAGATAGAGTGTGTTGACCCTCCTCAAAACAATCTATAAACCTAATACATGAACTTTAGTTGAAAAAATACTTCACTTACCCTCTACAGTTTCACGAACTACCAAGAATGGTAATTTATGTTTCTATAGAGTTTCTATAATAAATACTGTTTAAATGATTTCTTATAAACACCAACCAGTAGAGAATTTTAAGAATTATCACTACCGTGTGAAATAATGGTATTGAATATCACCTTATTATTAGAGAATTATTGATATTTACATCATTTGTTTACATAAAGTCGACCACATTAGTATTGTCTGATATTAAATTACTAATTAACAAAAATCTATTACCAAATGGCATAGCTTTTAAATACTTAGTGCTCAATTTAATTAATTATTTTTTTTTTCAAAAAAGTTTCATATATGTTAAATGATCAATATTTCAGTAATACAATATAGGACAGCATCAATCACAGTGTCTTATTTTCTGTTGAAACATCCTGTCTATATAGGATTTGATATTCTATATACCTGGTCTTATATATTGATACTATTAATGCCATTATAACATGAGTATTGATCATGGTGCAAGAGTAAACGGTGGCTAGCGTGAATAATATAGTCATTATCCAAGAAGAATCAATCTCTGGAGCAATATATTATGTATGTGATGAATAGATTGATGCTTGATTAAAATAACTCTATATAGATTTATTTGAATTTTGCAATTTTTGATGCAAAAATCCATAGTTATAACGAAATGAATATTTCCTTCAACTCTTTGTTAGTGGTGCCGTGGTAAAGTCGCTATACTGGCACCATGGATGTTGTGGGTTAGAATCTCACTCCCGATGGTTATATTTTCGGAAAAGAAAAATTCCTTATTGACCACGGATGTTGCATATAGATAATGGTGTAAATGAGAAATTGATAAGCAGATAAAAAGCTAATCCGAATAAATATGTCCAAAAAATTAAGGCAATCGCAAACCTACACCTTATAATTGATATTAATTAATAATTAAAGAATGATTTTGTATCAATATGATGCACTTTTGAAAACTTTGAGGTACTTAGTAATGAATATGGTGAATTCAAATCCCAATTTCACAATAATGCGTTCAAAAACTTTATTATTGAATGGGCAAAAGGCATTCTGAAATAATCGGAACGTGTATTCTTAAACGACCAATGTTAGTTGCGCACTATTAACAGTTTGTACTAACCCCGAATAAGAATTTAATTTTCGTTGGATTTGTGAAATTTGTAATTGGAAAATTAATTGAAATCGACAAAGAATCTTATTTTTTTTTTTATGTGAGAATAGCTTTAGCGTAGTTTAATTAATTGTGCTTACTTAAAAAAAGTGTAAATGTATAGTAAAAGCCTAGTTTTTCGCATTTTTTTATGTCTTAAGTTCGTTTTTGCCATCGAGCATTTTATGCCGTAGTTAGTTAGTTAAAGAGTCCGCAATCCTAAAGATTGGTTGGAAACAGCACGGCATGCCGATCTATCCTGAGCTAATCCCTTCATCTCCCTATAGCTATTCATCTCAACGTCTTCAACTATCTGACTCACATACTCCAATCTAGGCCTACCTACCCCTCTCTTTCCCTCCACTCTACCTTCTATGATCAATTGCATAATCCCCCCATGCCTAAGAATATGCCCTACTAATCTGTCTCTCATACGCTGTAATACTCTCCAAATACTTCTCTTCTCCCCTACTAACTCTAGTACAGCTTCATTTGTTACTTTATCTTCCCAACCAATCCTCATCATCCTCCTATAACACCACATTTCGAATGCTTGTAATCTACGCTTCTCTTCCTTTCCTATAGTCCACGCCTCACACCCGTACAGTGCTACACTCCAAACATATACCTTCAGTAATCTTTTTCTAATACCCAAGTCAATATTTGATCTTAAAATCTGTTCCTTTTCTACGAATGCATTCCTACCCTGTGCTATCCTACACTTTATATCTACCTTGCTTCGATTATCTTTTGTGATTCTACTGCCTAAATAACAAAAATCTGACACTTCTTCGATTCTATTATCTCCTATTGTGATCCTCATTTTTCTACTGCATTCCTTTTTGTCACACCTCATCACTTTAGTTTTACCTATATTTATTTTCATGTTAAAATCCCTAGTCAATACTGCCTGCATACCATTCAATACCCTTTCTAAATTCTTTTCGCTTTCTTCCAATATAGCTATATCGTCGGCGAATCTCAACATATATATTTTCTCTCCCTGTACATTCACACCTACACTATACTCTTCTTTTACTTTGTTTATTGCATCTTCTATATATAGATTAAATAATAACGGTGAAAGTGTACATCCCTGCCGAACACCATTCCCTATTTTTGCTACCTCTTCTTCCCCCTCAATTCTAACTAAGGCAGTTTGGTGTTTATATAAATTAAAAATTATTCTCCTATCCTTATAATCTATACCCGTTTCTTTTAAAATTCTAAACATTATGTCCCAATCTACATTATCAAATGCCTTTTCTAAATCTACAAAAGCTATGCAAGTTACCTTTCCTACCCTCTTTCTCTTTTCTACTACCGTTCTTAGTGCTAGAATCGCCTCCCTCGTCCCTCTGTTTTTCCTAAAACCAAACTGATCTTCTCCTAGCCTTTCCTCTACTTTATTTTCTAATCTCCTATAAATAATCTTTAGCAATATCTTCGATGCATGTGATAGTAGACTAATGGTCCTATAGTTCTCACACAAATTAGCTCCTATTTTCTTCGGCATTGTTACTATTCTACTACGCTGAAAATCCTGTGGTACTTCTCCCTTCTCATATATTTTACAAACTAGCCTGTATAATCGCTCCTGCATTTTCCCTCCTGCGTGTTTTATTAATTCGGCTGGTATCATATCAATGTCGTAGTATATTTAATAATTCCAAGATGAATAATCATTTCCTACGTACAAGATATTATATTATACACTGCAGTTCGAAGTATGAACACACCAACATATTGAACGTAATCGAGCGTTATAGCGAAAGAACGACGTGTTCATGAGCGTGATGGATGGGTGATTGTTATGTTGCGGATTATAATGGTCCATGGCTACTAGAATTGCTGCCAACCGCCTGCCCAACTATAACATAAGCATTGTCTCTTCGCACTACAAAATGGCGCAGTAGGCGCTCCATTCATACAACTCAAATTAAACTATACGCAACAACAAATAGCGGTTATATTTGACTTAACCGTTGTTGTGTCATAGCTATATACCATCCCGTGCTATCTGCACACGAATATATTGTAACTTTCAGTTTCACCTTGGCGCAATTTAAAGCGTGACCTAACGATGTGTGTAATTGATACGAATCAATACAATTAAAAGTGCGCAATAGTATAATTGCTTCAATTACATTGGCAATTGTTTGCGTGTATATGATGGTTTAAAAAAAAAATTTCCCAATCATATTTATTGGACGCCAAATGACAATCTATATATGTATTTACAGCAAATTTAAATTTAATTGTTTGCTTTTACATCCAAGGCTTGCGTATTGATATTTATAACAATGTACAACCTCTAACTATATTTACACATCAAAATTTGACAAGTGCATTAGCTAGAAATTATAATATGCATTCCTCACTGTAGTTAGAATTAAAAATTGATACACAAATATTTCTTCGAGTCCTTTATAATGCTTGGTAATGTGAGTTTCGCGGTACTCGGACATATATTTTGATAGCATTTTAAAATAGCACTTTCCTATAATTCTTTCAAAGTTTTTCGTACTAATTGTTTATGCTAAAAATATCTATTTATCGCAGCACTGATTTTATTTTGTATTCACGAATAATTACATCAATAATACTTGAAATATAAGGAGGTATTTTTGCACTATAATGAAGAATTATACGTGCAGAAGTGCAAAAACACATTTTTTTTATCTCCTTGCACAAAAAATTGATAAACTCAAATTAACTTGAAATATAGTTTGAGAAACCAATGGCTTTTAATGTATTTTTTTGATAAATTATAAGTGTAATAAGTTTAAATTTTTAACCGTGGTATAAAACATTGTATTTTTATTTCTCTTCCTTAATATGGAATATAACATCATAACGGCAAATACCATAACCTATTTGAGTAATTATTATTTAGGAAAATATATTTTGTGTAGCAATAAAATAAAAGTCACGTTTCTTTTGCAGGTGAGTCGCAACGGTGTTTTTTGTTGTTCTCTTTTAATCTATACTCTGCAAAATGTACGTTCTCTATAATATTTGACGGGTGTAAACATTTTTTAATGTATTAACATATATAAAATATTCTATACCTAGTTTCTCCCATGTTCGATAGTATTTTGTTTTACGATCTCAAAACGCAAGTCAATTTTGATAACTAGCAATTTTGATAGTCTTGTAAAAATCGACTCAAGTAGAGAATATCAAGAAGTACCTAATTAATATTCTTGTTTATATGCTAAAATTGGAAACTAATTAAAATATGTAGATCTTCAGTAATCCAACACAAACCGTAGTAGTTTTATTCCATTTTATCGCGTTTATCCAAGAATCAAATAATGACCGTGTCAGATTTCAATAATTTCAAGAAAATTTCGTTATGAAATATGCACGAAACATATTATATTGAAATATTTCTAAGAAATGGGTATAGAGGAAAATGTGGGTCCTTTTCGTTTACGCTGTATTAAAGTGTTAATTTGCAAAGGTTTCTCTTAATAAAGATATTATGTCGTGTACTATTATTATCTTAACATATGATGTATCAAACAAAAATTATAAATCAGATGTAACTTTCCGCTAAAATGGGCAAACAAATAAGAAGAAAGTCAGGGAAGAGAAATAAAAATACATTATTTTATACCACAATTAAAATATATTTTATAAAACATTGTACATTTATTTCTCTTGTCCGAATATGAAATATCACAACATAACGGCAAATACCATAACCTATTTGAGTAATTATTATTTAGGAAAATATATTTTGTGTATCAATAAAATAAACGTCACGTTTCTTTTGCAGGTGAGTTTGAAAACGCAACGGTGTTTGAAAATGATCGTTTTTTACTGAGTGAGTAGTAAATGTAAGAATTCTATTTTATTTATTTATTTATTTAAGTAAACTAATTTACAATAGTCGATTTGCAATATCAAATCAAATAGATATATACATATATTTACCAACAAATGATTGTAATGAGTGGTTTATTAGTTGCATTATTATTTGTTTATGTCAACGTAGGAATTATTATTATATCCCTATTTCCAAAAGGGATATAAATATGGATGGGTAAATATTTTCGATTTAAATTCGAATGGAAACGTTGCTACAGCTTAGATTCGTCGGGACGAAATAAAATATAGTTTATAAATCATTCTCAGCAACCTATAATTAATTATTTACTGAACTTCGTGGTAAAAATCTTGATAGTTGTGTTTATAATAGGCACGAACAGATTTTAATTTATTGGAAACAGACTTCAGATGAAATATAACTTTATTACACAATGATTTTTCGTAATGTGCCTAAATTTATAAACTATCATTTACCAATTTACGAACGATTACTAATAAGTATATTTAACAAATGTTAAGTTTCTTAAAAACGATCGCGTTCGATTTACGTTCTTCAAAAACGAACATGTTATTAAAAGCATGTTATTTAAGTACACACAGTGGGATATAAGTTAATATTTTATTTTATTATTAATGGTTTTATTAAATTAGTTTTGTTGTAACGTAATTTTCCACACCGCCAACTTCTATAGCGTAAAATACATACGTAAATTAATTTCAAACTTTGAAGGGTATTATATATAATTAACGTTTTACAAAAGATTCTAAACGAACTCATTTGGTAGTAGATTGCATGTTTGTAATTATAATAGTTGGTAATTATCCATCGATTATTAAATAACAAAAATTCAATAATTGATAAGTTCTTAACCAATATTACGTTGTTATACTATATTATACAATTTATTCAAAATTAACGGCATTTTATCTTTAAAACTTCCGCACATATTTTTTATGAGACATATGATATTTTATGTTTTTAAATATTTGTACAAAGTAACAGAATTCATATCATTTTGTTGTGTATTTTTTCAAACGAAATTATCAATATAATTATCGAACAGTTAAAAATAGAAATGATTTCCTTCTATTCACATTCTTTTACATTGCGCCATATGTTTATATTTAGTAGTAGCTCACATTTCATGATAGATGGTCAGTAATTACTCGAGGACTGAAAACCGAGGGCCAATTATCCAATTAGGTAATTAGGTACTTACTTAATTACCGTCTATTGAACTGTCGTTAAATAGATTAGCTACCAAAAGTATGTGACTCAAGCAGAAGTTTGTATAGATATTTTCGTACATTTTTTGTTTCACAATTTTTGATGATCTTCTAATGTTATTAGGCAATTAACACAGCGTTTGTTGTAGATTGAATATGATCTTTTACAAGTGGGGAAGAGTATATATTAATTTTTAGAATGATTCGGGTAAATGATATGTTTAAGAAAAGCATGAGCATGTAGGAAAATAGAAGGCTATAACAATTTTTTATAAGAATTGTAATGTGTTGCTTATCTAAGAAGAAAATTGAAGCATACTCGAATATTGAATACGCATTCATTAAGCGATAATTTTGGCTTATTTTTTTATTTATTGTATCTATTATTCTAAAAGGGCTTAAACTGGTTAGTTTAGGCATTGAAGTTTAGGTCATATTATTTTTTGTAAATATATATAATTATATATTTTTTTGGGTATTCTATCGGGTACATATAAATATTCCTATAATTTTCAGGTAGTCGAGTTAATGATGATCAAATTCCTACAAAGGTACATGTAAATTCCTATAAGGTTCGGTCTCCAAGAAAATAAGCTACTTAATCCCTCGTTACTGATATTCAAAAGAAATATTTTCAATTGAAATCAAACATTGAAGAAGAAGACATAGATATAGGTTACCATATATTTAACGATCGTGACAATTACCCAATTAATAATGACCCAGATGGTGAAAGTACAGAAATTCAGAATGCAGAAGCCTGCATTTTATTGCATGATCACCCCATGAGGAAACAAAGTTACATGTGCAAGAAAGAAGTGCTTCGTGCAAGAGGAAGGCGATGGACAACAGGCGTTTGTAGGAATTTGACCATACACATTTTCGGTTTTTTCTACCTGACCCCATATTCATAGGAATTTATCATCCTCGATTGTATCCTATGAATGTTAAAGTGCATACCCACATAGTTTTAAATTTTATTTTAAGGCTTTACAATTAGATTCGGCTTGCTGTAAAGTTTAGAAAATGTTTGAATTTTTTTTTATCATAATTAAAAAACGCGTTCTAATTTGTAATATCGAAACAAGAATATTTGTTTAATATGCGCCTTCCAAATATTTAATAAAAGTCTGTTAATCTTAATCGAAGTGTAATTTTGCTGTTTACTTTTAAGTAATGACAAGTAACAAATTTCTATGTTGGCAATGACATTTAGTTTAGATGCAAGATATCGAACAATATACCACTTTATAGTATAAATGGCAACATTAAGTATGAGATTTCATTTAATTAAGTTAGTCTATTAAGCGATAGTGCTTGATTAATATTAATGCATTAAATGCACTGAACTAGAATACTCCATTACAATTTCACTGTCTAATAATAATCGTTGCAACAAATTCAAGATTTATTAAAGTACTTTATGTACGTGTATATTTAACATCGAAGAAAATATACAGGACAATCATAATCGCGTGTTAAAGGCGTAAGTTTCTTTACCCTTTGAATGCTGTATAAAAATAAATGAACTTATGTTTAGTGTAATCGAATTTATAATAAAATGGTAATTTTATTAAAAGGAGCGTACAAAAAAAAAGGGTTTTGATAAACCCTTTTTTTTGATAAAAGTTAAATTGAAATATGAAAATAAAGTAGTATAATCAAAATTCAAATATGAAAATACAATAAAACTTACAGTTCTTTGGTTAAATATTTAATTAACTTGGTAAATATAAAGATTTACTATGGTCAGGAAGATATATGAGGAAGAGAGTAAATTTTTGATACGTAGTTTTTTTTTATTTCTGAACATTGGAAAGATATAGAGACAAAAATTAATTATATTTAATTTTATAAACAATCAGAAGAATATTATTTTATTGGCACCAAAAATATGTTATATAGTTTGGAAACTTTAGTCACAATTTCATTGCAGCTAATTCGTTTCGATGTGATAGTGACTTTAGAAAATTATTTGAATATGGATAATAAAAGAAGTCGCAAAATTTAGCATTCATTTTATTTAAAAAATACAAACACAAATAATTAAAAATATATAATTTCCAGGAAGATGATGTTTAATAAAAAAAAAATTAAGTTGCGTTACTTCTTTCAGTACATATATTAGATATGAAATCTACTGAATTGTAAAATTACAGGATGTAGGTTAAATATCCCTACAATAGTAATAAATCTCATCCCAAATCTTTTTTTCTCAGAAATGCAATTTACTGCCGACGCAGATTTCATCGATTGTTCGCGATACAATTTAATTCTTCTACCACCTTTACTTTCGGTATATATTCGCGATTGACCTCTGGTCAAAGATCCCATTCATATGGGTTATGTACACGACGTAGTATTATAATAATATGCGAGTGTATATATAGAGTACACATCGAAATACATCGGCCATTTCCACATGATTGCATCGGCGATTTATCTTAATGTGCAGTGTACGAACATGATGTATTGTCTATTGGCAACCGCGTTACAAAATCCCCCAGGTATTTAGGTCGGCCTAACCGTAGGTTCCAACATTGTAGAACACATATATAGGTACAGTTTGTTCGTTATAAGTTTGCCTCGGGTCGCGCAGGTAGCGAAGGGATATTCGGCATTCTCCGTGAAGAGAAGGCGGTTCTTCTCTTTAACTCTGTTGACCAGTGGCGTTCCCAATACATTTGTCGTTCTTACCATGTTCGTAATATAAGAAATAGTTTTGGGCAAAAGTACCTACTTTATTACAGGTAACAAACTAAGTAACAAAGATACAACAAGTCAAATGCAAATTAGTAAATTAACATAAATTAATGGCCCATAAAATGCCGTCGTTATATGCTATTATTACGTAGTACATAAATAACATTTCTTCAGTGAGATATTATAGGTAATGTTCATTTAATGGATATTTAAAAAGAAATAGAGTAATTTACAATTCTTCTTCACTGTCACTATTTAAAAATAAATTACTGTCCTCTTCGTCGAATTCTTCGTTCAGATTTATAATTAATTGTTCAGTTTGTGTATCCACTATAGTTTCATTTTCTAAATAAAAATCTTATTTAATAACATTTTCACAACACTTTTTCAGAAGCTTCTGTATGACATTGTTGAATTCCTCTTCTACTAACACTTTCACATCTTTTAAAGAAAATGTCACATTTCTTTTAGCAGCACTGTTTTTCACTTGTGCCCATATTAGTTCTATAGGATTCAAATCCAGATGATAAGGGGGTAAACGTAAAACTCAGTGTCCATGGTCTGTGAAAAGTGTGTCAAATTTATATGTAATGTGGTTCTTTTTATAAGATTTTATAATATCGTACAGCTGGGGCTTTAACATTAGATGCGTGAATGGATTTGTTTTCGGACAACCATTTGACAATTTCCTCCTTAGGAGCGAGGATGGTAAATTCCTATAAATATGGGGTCAGGTAGAAGAAACCGAAAATATGTATGGTCAAATTCCTGCAAACGCCTTTCTCTTGCACGAAGCACTTATTTCTTGCACATGTGTAACTTTATTTCCTCGGAGTGATCTGCAATAAAATGCAGGCTTCTGCATTCTGAATTTCTGTACTCTCACAAACTGGGTCATCTGGGTCATTGTTAATTGGGTAATTGTCACGATCGTTAAATATATGGGGACTTACATCTATGTCTTCTTCAATGTTTGATTTCAATTGGAAATATTATAGGAAACCTTGTAGGAATTTACATGTACGTTTTTAGGAATATGACCATCATTAACTCGACTACCTGAAAATTATAGGAATATGTATACACCCCTTAGGAGAATTGCTGTTTGGCGCACGATTAATTTGCATGTATAGTAAGGCGCATTGTCGATGATAATTACGGAATCCTCTGGTAAATTTGGTAACAATTTATCTGTTATCAATTTTCCGTCAAATTCACCATTAATTTCATGGTAATAGTCTCCACTTTTTATACCCGACTGAAATATTGTCAAACAATTTGGTACAAAACCACTTTCACCATCGGCATTCATTATTATTAAACGTTGACCCTTTGAGATATTCGTACGCAGTCCTTCATTGGAATTACCACTTCACGATTTCGACTGAGTATGTCCGGCGTGAATATATGTCTCGTCTATATAAATTATTGATTTTCCTAATTGTCGATAATATTTAATTAATTGTAAATAATTAATTCGCAAAACTCGAATATCGTGCCTTTCAATTAAAAATTTACGATTATTTTTTGTGCTTCTAAACTTAAATCCTAAATCATGTACAATATGATTTAAGGAAGTTTTATGTCCTTCCCATCCTAAGCCACTGTATAGTTTTTCACGTAAAGTTTTAAGCGTAATTTTTGTATTTTCAGTTTTGTGGAAATTATATATTATATTTCGAAAGTCACACTTTTCAAAATCTTCTAAATGTCGTATGGTCGCCTTTCGAATACGCTTCTTTTCTGGTGTAGAAAATTTCGGTGCACTTTCGTTACCTAGAGCTTCACCTTCCTTTACAATTGTAGCTACCGTTCTTATGGACACTTTGGTTGCTGCGGACACTCTTTCCTTTACTTCCTTCGATGACAAATTGCCATCAGATTTAAAGTATTTATACGCATTAAAAATCAATTCCCTTGATTGGCTATGGATTACTTTACCATTTAAAAGCGAACTAATTTTTGTATAAACGCCACTGATAGTACACAGACTGAAGGGTAGTGCCATGAAATGAATTATTGTAGGCGCGTCTTAAGCAATGGCAATGCACCCCCACTATATTTGGACAAGTGCGCATCTCATGGCCAGGCAAATTAAACGCGAGCAGACAGTACTACACTCCAATTCAACAGTGGTTATTTAACCGTACCGCCAAGACATTAATATTGTTGAATTTTGTGGCGGGAGCGTATAAAATACACTATGTAAATGGAAGAATGCAGAAAAATGATGAATTAATCCTAAGCGTGTCGCATGAAAAGGGAAAGCGTGTACTTGGGTCCTCTTGAATTTTGGACAATTAATAAAACGCATCAAACTGCTTTAGTTAGATTTGGGGGGTAGCAAAAATAAGAAAATGAGTAAGACAGCAATGTATACTTATACCATCACAATTCTTTATATATAAAAGATGCAACAATCAAAGGTAAAAGAAGAGTATAGTGTAGGTGTCAAAATTCATAGAGAGGAATTATATATGTTTAGGGGTGAGCTGATGATGGTAGATATCTGGGAAGAAAGGGGGCAGAATTTAGAACAGGTGTAGGAATGGATTGTAGGAAGTAATGGCTAGGGATTATAACATGGAAATAAGGAAAGACAAGATTGAGGATTAAAATAGATCATGATATAATAGAAGATGTTTAGACTTTTGTTATTTAGAAAGTAGGATTACAAAGGATAACCGAAGTAAGATGGATATAAAATGTAGGAAAGGAAAGGAGTCGGATGGAAAGTGCCGGTACCTGTAGCCGGGCTCTTGGTCCTCTCGAATTTCGGACAATTAATAAAGTAAAATAAATTTAAAATGAAACTAAAGTATAGTTAAAAAAAATTGACGATTCTTTGTATCAATATCATCATAATAAAAACACTAAGTTTTTATGAAAAAGATTGGCTTAAAATACCAAAAAATCCAAAGTTTCTGTCTTTATTTTGTTATAATTATTGATCTCTAAATACTGCGTTATGTTTCTTTACTTTTGCGTTTTGTGAGTCGGTACCTTCGAAAGCGATTAGTACGATTATAGAAAGCATATATACAAGATAATAGAAAATATCCGATAACCCTTTAACATATTATTATTAATTTAATATTTGCATTAATTATATCTCTAGTGATGAAACTGCTGTTAATAAATGCTTTAAAATTTTTTTTCTTTAGAAAATATGTACCCCCTACAACTAAAATATAAAGCACACTTCGCTAGAAATGTCAATAAATAAATATAAATACAATAGCATATCAGAATTCGATTATTAATTTAGATTGAAATATTGAAAACAAATAATAAAAAATTAAATGTACTTAAATTGCAATTGATACAATATAAGACGAACATTTTTAGTTTGCATAAGTGCATTTAAAATAAAAAATGGTCAAACTTTGGTTAAAATTAATACTATTATTACATTTAAATCCAAATTACACGAATTCTTCAATAAATTATTTTTAATATAACTGAAAAACATGCTGGTTACATAATAATATTTATTGCAAATTATAAAGTAACTTTTTCAAAATTTGAAGTATACATGCGCGTATAAATTTGCACTCTCACCGGAGATGATGATTTTTTTTGTTAAAATTTTCTACTTTTAGTATTAGTTAAAAAATGGATTATCTCGCTATAAGATTTTATATATTTTTTATATCTTCATTGTCATAAACATTGATCTATTTATTAAGCAGCAAATAAAAAAATAATAATGCTACATTTAATACAAAGGCAGAAATGATGAATTTTTTTGTTAAAAATTTCTAGTTTCAGTATTATTTAAAAATTAATTATCTCGCTATAAGATATTATATATTTTTTATATCTTCATTGTCATAAACATTGATCTATATATTAATCAGTAAATTTTTAAACAAAATTTCTACATTTAATATTTCATTCGTAACAAAAATTATAGATTGCGAATGGAGGGAAATCAGAAATGGGCTAACTACAGCAGCAAATGAAGTATTAGGCACAAAGAAAAGGGCAGGTAGGAGGGAATGGATCACGGAAGAAATAGTTGAAATGATAGAAGCAAGAAGGAAAATTAAAATAGGAAACACAGAAGCAGGACAGAAAAAATATAAGGAACTAAGGAACTTAATTAATAGGAAATGCAAGCTAGCGAAAGAAGAGTGGATAAAAGGAAACTGTGAGGATATTGAGGAGGATATGAGAAGAGGTAAAGTAGATTTGGGCTACAGGAAAATTAAGTCACATTTTTCTAAAGTAAAACCAAAGGGTAACATTATATGTGATAAGCAGGGTAAGGAACTCACAGAAAATAAGGAAAAAGCTAGAAGATGGAAGGAGTATCTTGAAGATTTATATAAAGGTAGGCAGGACATGGAGGAGCTAGAAAATATGGAACAGATAGATGAGGATGACTTAGGTCCTAACATACTTAGGTCAGAGTTTCATAGAGCATTAAATGATTTACGGAATAACAAAGCAGAGGGGATTGATATGATACCAGCCGAATTAATAAAACACGCAGGGGAAAAAATGCAGGAGCGATTATACAGGTTATTTTGTAAAATATATGAGAAGGGAGAAGTACCACAGGATTTTCAGCGTAGTAGAATAGTAACAATGCCGAAGAAAATAGGAGCTAAATTGTGTGAGAACTATAGGACCATTAGCCTACTATCACATGCATCGAAGATATTGTTAAAGATTATTTATAGGAGATTAGAAAATAAAGTAGAGGAAAGGCTAGGAGAAGATCAGTTTGGTTTTAGGAAAAACAGAGGGACGAGAGAGGCGATTCTAGCACTAAGAACGGTAGTAGAAAAAAGAAATAGGGTAGGAAAGGTAACTTGCATAGCTTTTGTAGATTTAGAAAAGGCATTTGATAATGTAGATTGGGACATAATGTTTAGAATTTTAAAAGAAACGGGTATAGATTATAAGGATAGGAGAATAATTTTTAATTTATATAAACACCAAACTGCCTTAGTTAGAATTGAGGGGGAAGAAGAGGTAGCAAAAATAGGGAAGGGAGTTCGGCAGGGATGTACACTCTCACCGTTATTATTTAATCTATATATAGAAGATGCAATAAACAAAGTAAAAGAAGAGTATAGTGTAGGTGTGAATGTACAGGGAGAGAAAATATATATGTTGAGATTCGCCGACGATATAGCTATATTAGAAGAAAGCGAAAAGAATTTAGAAAGGGTATTGAATGGTATGCAGGCAGTATTGACTAGGGATTTTAACATGAAAATAAATATAGGTAAAACTAAAGTGATGAGGTGTGACAAAAAGGAATGCAGTAGAAAAATGAAGATCTCAATAGGAGATAATAGAATCGAAGAAGTGTCAGATTTTTGTTATTTAGGCAGTAGAATCACAAAAGATAATCGAAGCAAAGTAGATATAAAGTGTAGGATAGCACAGGGTAGGAAGGCATTCGTAGAAAAAGAACAGATTTTAAGATCAAATATTGACTTGGGTATTAGAAAAAGATTACTGAAGGTATATGTTTGGAGTGTAGCACTGTACGGGTGTGAGGCGTGGACTATAGGAAAGGAAGAGAAGCGTAGATTACAAGCATTAGAAATGTGGTGTTATAGGAGGATGATGAGGATTGGTTGGGAAGATAAAGTAACAAATGAAGCTGTACTAGAGTTAGTAGGGGAGAAGAGAAGTATCTGGAGAGTGTTACAGCGTAGGAGAGACAGATTAGTAGGGCATATTCTTAGGCATGGGGGGATTATGCAATTGATCATAGAAGGTAGAGTGGAGGGAAAGAGAGGGGTAGGTAGGCCTAGATTGGAGTATGTGAGTCAGATAGCTGAAGACGTTGAGATGAATAGCTATAGAGAGATGAAGGGATTAGCTCAGGATAGATCGGCATGGCGTGCTGTTTCCAACCAATCTTTAGGATTGCGGACTGTTTAACTAACAAAAATTGAGTGATTTAACCTCATAAAATTTATAGTTTTTGACGGTATGGTATTTATATATAATAGATAAAATGAGGCATTTATTTGTTTTCCGTTGTCCGCAAAATCGAATTCGTTCCAATCTTGGAAATTTCGCCTCCATTTACATCATTGGCCATCGGGCATAAAGTTCTCACAAATCGTGTATCTATTTTTTTACCATTGTCAATATAAGATTTCCTAATTATATTGTATCAACTATAAGTTGTAATTATAAATACCAGGATTGAAAGAACACGACTACAAAAAAAAATGCTATGTGCCAAGCTTATGTACACGATGATATCGTTCTTTCCACTTTATGGATATTAATGCATTCTTGTCGTTGTTCTTTTAAAATGCACGCGCAGTTTTATAACTGCACTAAGCAAAATCGTATAAAATAAATTCCTCTACCAGCTCGTCAACGTCTCGTGTATACAAGCTAATTTATTATGTTTTAATTCTGCTTTTTATTGCTGCTCCACATAGCTGATGGTTCTAGATGTTAATTAATTTTCATTATATACTGCTACTATTTTTGCCCTTAAAAAGATGCCACGAAACCAGCAGGTCTGAATAAGTTTTTTGAGTTACGTATAATATATCGATATATTTAAATGTATTAATAGATCTGTGCACAAAATAACAAAATAAATTATAAATCAAAAATAGTAGAAAATAAAGGGTTAAAAAGGAAAAAATTAAGGCTAAAACAGGACGAGATGCAATAGATGAATTGTCAGATATTTAACTATCGCTGCTACAGAAAATAGATTTATTTTGACAAAATATCTGAAAATATAAAATGTGATTTTTTTGGTTAAATCAAAAATATTAGAAAATAAAGGGTTAAAAAACAAAAAATTAAGGCTAAAATAGGACGAGATACAATAGATGAATTGTCAGATATTTAACTATCGCTGCTAACAGAGTAACAAAAGAAAATAGATTTTTATTGACAAAAATCTGAAAATATAAAACGTGATTTTTTTGGTTAAATCAAAAATATTAGAAATGAAGGGTTAAAAAATAAAACAACTAAGGTTAAAACAGGACGAGATACAATAGATGAATTGTCAGATATTTAACTATCGCTGCTAATAAAGTAACAAAAGAAAATAGATTTATATTGACAAAAATCTGAAAATATAAAACGTGATTTTTTTGGTTAAATCAAAAATATTAGAAAGGAAGGGTTAAAAAATAAAACAACTAAGGTTAAAACAGGACGATATACAATAGATGAATTATCAGATATTTAACTATCGTTGCTAATAAATTAACAAAAGAAAATAGATTTATATTGACAAAATATCTGAAAATAAAAAAAGTGTTTTTTTTGGTTAAATCAAAAATATTAGAAAAATCAAGGGTTAAAAAAGAAAACAACTAAGGTTAAAACAGGACGAGATACAATAGATGAATTATCAGATATTTAACTATCGCTGCTAATAAAGTAACAAAAGAAAATAGATTTATATTGACAAAATATCTGAAAATAAAATAATGATTTTTTTGGTTACTTAGTTAAAGAGTCCGCAATCCTAAAGATTGGTTGGAAACAGCACGCCATGCCGATCTATCCTGAGCTAATCCCTTCATCTCCCTATAGCTATTCATCTCAACGTCTTCAACTATCTGACTCACATACTCCAATCTAGGCCTACCTACCCCTCTCTTTCCCTCCACGCTACCTTCTATGATCAATTGCATAATCCCCCCATGCCTAAGAATATGCCCTACTAATCTGTCTCTCCTACGCTGTAACACTCTCCAGATACTTTTCTTCTCCCCTACTAACTCTAGTACAGCTTCATTTGTTACTTTATCTTCCCAACTAATCCTCATCATCCTCCTATAACACCACATTTCAAGTGCTTCTAATCTACGCTTCTCTTCCTTTCCTATAGTCCACGCCTCACACCCGTACAGTGCTACACTCCAAACATATACCTTCAGTAATCTTTTTCTAATACCCAAGTCAATATTTGATCTTAAAATCTGTTCTTTTTCTACGAATGCCTTCCTACCCTGTGCTATCCTACACTTTATATCTACCTTGCTTCGATTATCTTTTGTGATTCTACTGCCTAAATAACAAAAATCTGACACTTCTTCGATTCTATTATCTCCTATTGTGATCCTCATTTTTCTACTGCATTCCTTTTTGTCACACCTCATCACTTTAGTTTTACCTATATTTATTTTCATGTTAAAATCCCTAGTCAATACTGCCTGCATACCATTCAATACCCTTTTTGGTTAAATTTTTGGTTAAACAACAATAATAATTTAAATAATATAGAATACCACCCAAATACCGTAACAAGCATTAAGTAGGTAGATGTACATTTCAAGCGCTATGCGCCCATCTTCAGTAGCACAAGGGCGCATAGCGCTTGAAATGTACATCTAGCTACTTAATGCTTGTTACGGTATTTGGGTGATATTCTATATTATAATTTAACACCGTAGTGATAATTTTTAAAACAAAAAAGGATTTAAAAAATATTGCAGCGTATATGCTAGAGCAATGTTCTATCCATGAGTTTTTCAATATTTTCTCATAAAAAATTAAAGGTAGAACATTGGGTGGACATGGACACACCTAGTGTTTGTAGCTTTTTTCGATTTTTTTTTCTTTTACTTAAATATGAAAAAACTAGGCACGATTAAAGTTGTTAAAATAAAAAATAAAGTTAGGGTATTGCATAGGGAAATGAAGGAGATATATTATTGTAGGATATATTAAGGCGTGCTATTTTCAACCAATTGAAAAAAAAATATTAATTCCATTTTTCTTCAGAAAATCCTTTACAGCAACAGGACGTGCTTTATAATTAATTTGCAAATCGTATTTTTGCATCGTAGTAACTTCTATATCTCTATAACGTCGTGTCCATTCAATCTCGGTTCTTGAGTTTCTGACAATATATCGTAATTACTGTATGTTTATTAAGCTGAGACCACTCGAAGCTAAGCGCACATACATGCCGCGAGCTGATGATCATCATCGTTGATGATGATGATGATGCTTGCGTTGTTGAACAAGAGGACAACAATCAAATTATTATAATTACCCGTACAAGCGCGCCATTGTAATTCGCGCGATGACTTTATTAAAAGCAACTTATAATTTAATATTACGGAATATGTTGTATACATGAACATTGCTCAGGTACTCACAAGTTACGGCGTAAGTACTCATGTATTGATGCGTTCACTACAATTTTAGTTGGCAGTAATTAGGATCGATTGTGGAGGATCCGTGTTATATAATGTGCTCGTCCCCATTTGGGATATTTGATTAAAAAATTAAATAACTAGTAAATTTGGATATTAAAATAAAATGCTGGTAGCATTTAGATTGAAAATCTAACTGCAGTCGTATTTTTTTTATAAGAATTTTATTTAATTTTTATATACAACATAATTGTATTTAAACACATGAAAGGTATAAGTCATTTTTTATATCTTTGTGGACCTAATTCATCCTCTACTGCGCATAAGAGTTGAGATTCCAGTACCATTGTTGCCATATATGAATAAAAAACTTCAGTACAAAGTGCTCAAAAACTTGTAAACTGCATAGCAAAATTCAGATTGAGAATATTTAATGTATGAATATATACGGCTTCGATTAAAGTCCACTATTTAGTAAAAAGTTACCAGTTATTTATTATTTGTTTTGATCAATTATGCTAATAAAATACTCTTTGTATTTGTTGGCTGTCAATATGACAACATTGCAGTAATTTTGACCACACCCTCAAATGACAAAAATGCAGTGGCGAGCATCTCTTCACGAGCATAAGGTTTCGGGGTGTTGAAGCGGCCAGTATACTTTAATTTTTTTTTGTTATCATTGATCTTATGCATAAACTAGTCTTAATTTGTAATGCGCAGTAGAAGTAAACGCAATTACAACTTCTTCAGAAAATGTATTCATTTAATTAATATATTTATATCGCAGTGAAAATATAGCATGGATATATATGGATATACAAAATTTAAGATAATGGATTTTTTTCATGTACTAAACTATACTCGTATCGTTGAATACTGTAAAAGACGAATTTGTTTTTAATGTTCACAGAAGGATTGCAAATCAAGATACATATTTACAATTTATCTCGAAGATATCATTATCTTATAGTTTAATACCCTATTTATGTTTTATATTATATCAATAGCGGTTACAGAGTTTGCTATTTTAAAATGAGCGAAAAATGTTCGTTTTTAATTCGTGGTCATAATAATAAAAATATATAGATTATATTTCAAAATGTGTAAATTAATAAATGAAATTTCTTTCTACTGTGGAGAAACACATGGCAGAATATGAACAGTGTATTGAACTTGTAAATATCTTCTATTCAAAGACGTCGTTCTCAGTTTTTCGCGCATAAGCGACTATTTAAGAGTTATTTTTTTAAGGAAAAAATATAGATAATTTATTATCTATAATTTAAATGGTCTATATAATTTAGACAATATAAAATATGTAAAAGTCTTCCTAGAATTTATGGTTACCAGTTTATCAATTTGTCTGCAAATATTCTTACTATACCAAAGCATTTAAATTTTATTAAAATATGTATTGATATTTTTGAAGTGAAAGTTCTATAGGCGCAGTGGGGCAAATTGGCGTCACGAAAAGTGAAATGCGCTACGCGCATGCGCCGCGTGTACTGTGTGTATACGTAGCATAAGGCAACCAGTAGACGCTTGCGTATTTTATTATATATTACACAAATACAGCTTAATCTTTTAGCTAACAATTTCCATTGTGTGAAAAGTGAAATGAAGAAAAAGACAAGTACAGACAGAGTGCGAGCCTTTAGAGAATGGAAGAAAGCGAATAAACCGCCAAGAAAAGTGCCAACAAGTACCTTAGAAAGAAGTAGAGAGTATCGAGTCAGGCAAAGGGCGTTAAGGAAACACGGTGGACAACATAACCTTCCAACAACCTCAAATACACCGGATGAATCGATACCGTCGTTAAGTGATGACACAGTGAGTGGTATAGAGAATTTGAATGCCACTGATTCAGGCACGTGAAGGTACACGTGGTGTGAGAGATCAACGAAATGAATCTGATACAGCTGAGCGAGCCATCGACAAATAGAAATGCACCCACTAGTGCATCATACACAAAATTTACATTCTTTCAATCTGCTCATCGCGAATTTGATAAACAATTTTTCAATAATCCGCTATGGGGATTAAATGGGGATACTCATGTAGTAAATAAAAAACGTGCGAATTTTTTTTTAAATGACTATCGAGTTTAAGGAAATATATATAATGAAAAATCCTAAAAATCCAATAGTGGAGTCGTTTTTATATTCTGCAGTTTTGTACAAAATTTTTGTAAAATTTTACAAGTTTTGTAAACTAAATCGTGGCATGCTTTTAATTTTTATAATTGCCAAAGCTTATGCCAAAGTATATTTCGTCGATTATTATGTTTGTCCAGTTTATAATCGACGCAATTTCAAAATCAATAATAACAAAAACCGTAAGTTCTGCAATTAAATTTAGTAAAGCGATAATCTTGTTTTTTCTTCACTGCTTTAACAATATCGACGGGGTCGTTCCTCATCTTGAACATAGCCAATTAACCGGCAGCTTTACATATATACATAAACCGCATTGAATACTTACAAAATACTGCTGCTGTATTTTGTACAGCGAAAGCTCCATAAACAAGACAGCTTTCCTGAAATTCCTATCAAGCAACTACGTTTGACCTATACCACCATATAATCTCTTGCATATTATTTAATACTCCGTGCTATTCATTATGTCGTAACAATATTATATGTCTACCAGTTCTATACAGTTATAAAGTGCTTTAGATGATGGTGCTTCCACTTACTAACCGAATGGAAAATAGATTAATTATTTTTTAACTTGAAGTTTTAAAAATTATCACTACGGTGTTAAATAATAGTATAGAATATCATTAAAGCATTCAGTAGCTAGATGCGCATTTCGAAGGCTATGGCCCCCATCTTCAGTAGTACAAGATAAAAACGAAATAAAATATCTCTGTCACGAATCGTGATTGATATACTATTAAAGTCAACATGATCAAAAATGGCATATAATATGTTCGCAAATTTTTTGATATTTATTTAACATTTCGCCATATATACTACATAATTCTTAGGAAATATATATTTATTCCAATACTATTATTGGATACCGACCGGTACCCGTCAGAAAAATTTTATAGGTTTATAAGTTTTTTATATCTCATTACATTTATTTTATTTTATTATATTTTATATTCTTCAAATGCGATGTCGAGAATGTGATTATTGAAAATTAATATTATTCAAATTTTACATTTCAAAACGTACATTATCACCTGAATTAAATCATCATGGCGAAATTATTAACGAAAAATAATTATAATGTGTAAAATTATAATTTATCTTCGGTTTTTTATTATTGCCTCTCTTAATAGCCAAGCGTATTTTTTGTGGAGCTAAAATTTCATATTTAGTCGCTTTTGTGACTTTGTTGAATAATTCAAAAGATATCAATCAAAACATAGTCCACAAAAAGCTAACAGATAAAAATAGATATGTCAGCAATATATTGACATTCTATACTAATATAGTAGGACATAAGTAAAATGGCTTTCTGTTATTTTGTACTATGTTATTTGATAAAAAATTACTTGATTAAGATATCTGCTCTATCTGTTTGTAATTTGAACAAAAATGGCTTCAAAATTGTACCAGCCACAAGAACTATTTAACAAATGCAAAAATGCAATAATAATTTTTCTTAGCGTTTTTTTTTCAACATAAGGATGTATTCCGTTTCCTTTTATTGTTGTATTACAATTAGTTCCTCATTAGTCGTATATAACAAAAATGTCTTTATTATATTGACACCTCACAGAAGCTAAAAATTGTATTATAATACAGGATAAAGCCAAAATTCAATAGTACATTTTACTATTTCGGATGTGACAATATTAACATAAAGAAAATTATATATCAACCTATATTACAGGTACTTTAATATTTCACGTCTCTAATAATGTTTAAAATGAATTTTAAAAGGGATTTTAACATGAAAATAAATATAGGTAAAACTAAAGTGATGAGGTGTGACAAAAAGGAATGCAGTAGAAAAATGAGGATCACAATAGGAGATAATAGAATCGAAGAATTGTCAGATTTTTGTTATTTAGGCAGTAGAATCACAAAAGATAATCGAAGCAAGGTAGATATAAAGTGTAGGATAGCACAGGGTAGGAAGGCATTCGTAGAAAAGGAACAGATTTTAAGATCAAATATTGACTTGGGTATTAGAAAAAGATTACTGAAGGTATATGTTTGGAGTGTAGTACTGTACGGGTGTGAGGCGTGGACTATAGGAAAGGAAGAGAAGTGTAGATTACAAGCATTCGAAATGTGGTGTTATAGGAGGATGATGAGGATTGGTTGGGAAGATAAAGTAACAAATGAAGCTGTACTAGAGTTAGTAGGGGAGAAGAGAAGTATCTGGAGAGTGTTACAGCGTAGGAGAGACAGATTAGTAGGGCATATTCTTAGGCATGGGGGGATTGTGCAATTGATCATAGAAGGTAGAGTGGAGGGAAAGAGAGGGGTAGGTAGGCCTAGATTGGAGTATGTGAGTCAGATAGTTGAAGACGTTGAGATGAATAGCTATAGGGAGATGAAGGGATTAGCTCAGGATAGATCGGCATGGCGTGCTGTTTCCAACCAATCTTTAGGATTGCGGACGCTTTAACTAACTAATAATGTTGAAATAGAAATATCGTGCAAAGCAAAAATTACTATATATTTTTTATATTTACGATCATATGCTACAGGAGAGTAAGTGATTGAAATTTATAACGATTGTAAAAGATGTGAAGAAAATACTATATACCTTAAGAGTTTATCGAATTTGCAAACATTTTAATATTTCTTGGCAATGAAAATATCAAATTTTGCATTCGTTTGCTACCACATTAAAGTATTTTTTTTATGATTATGGGAATAATATAGCGGCACAATCAAAACTTTATCACTTCATTTGTATTAAACACATTTGCATATTATAATTTTAAATTTTTAATAATATTTTAAATTTTTAATAATATTTTAAATTTTTAATAGTATCCCCATGCAGATTAATTTATTTATCTATCGATTTTTCTATATGTATATTAAATTAATTTAAAAAAGTTATTCTTCGACCTAAAAACGTCTTATACAGGAGATAAAAGGATAGTAATTTTTTTAAAGTTAGATGAATGATAAAATTACAAAAAAATCTCTTAAAATAGAAATATTTTCCCTTACAAAATATATAGATTTGCCTTAGTGTCAAAATTTTTTGATTGTGTAATTTTAACAACGCAAATATTAATTAATCTTCACTTTAAAGTAAAAAAAAGTCAGGAATTAGTTTATACATAACTTTCCATACTCATGTTGTTCACCAATCAATATAACTCGTTATGAGTTATTGTGTCATTGAAGATGAACTCCTCAAAATGCACATCTACCCTAAAAATGCTTTTTTTGGTATTGCGCTTTACAATTATTTAGTGGCGGAGTGGAGAAATATTACATATTTGAATGTAAGGTGACATTATGATCGGATATGGATCACTGAAATATAAATTTATCACAAAAGGACATCTATCTTTTATGAATTAACTCATATGAAACGAATAGCAAATTATTTAATTCTGCATATAATTTTTAGGTTTATTATACATGTGTTTATGATCGAAGTATACGTTACGAAACATTGTACATGAATTATATTTAATAATTATATTTGCTTTTTGCGATCGACAGCATCGATAATATATGATAGCCGTATTACCAAGAAATTTATTGACTATTATATAGTCTGTTTTAATATGAATAATATCATCATAACTATGAAATAATCCTACTCGTACGAGTGTTCTTTTTAAATGATAAAATTTCTCATACTTCAGTTTACACTAAGAAATTCATCGAAATGTATAGTCGATATTTATTCGATATTTCGTGTTATATAAAGTGACAGGCATGAAGCGTTTTAGAGGAATTTTTGGCCAAGACAACCACACATCTTGTGCTTATGGTACTTATAAAACAAACTCCTGGCATCATCATTGTAATAAGTTATGTATACAATGTATAAGAAGTATGGATATAAGTCTGCGCTAAATCGCTTTAGAGGATCGATTTCTAAATTTAAGAAGATTATATACGAATTATTTAAAATACAACATAATAATTCGAAATGAACTGTATAAATATTCATTTTCGCGAACTTTCGCAACGTTCAATACCTGAATACCGACATCGTCATTCGCGGGCTGCTTGAGTCGTAATGCCATTTCCAAACGTGATCAATTTATTACACATTGATTGATTTATCATTGATTTGTATCCCGTTTGCAACACGTACCTTACAAATACCATTAATGGACGGAAAAGAGACAGTGAATGCAAAAAGACAATCGTCTTATGTTGTATTGTCGTATTGCGATATTATATCTTGTATATACACAAAAAAAATCAGTTTTTTCGTATATAAAATTCAGCTTATCACAGACCATATGCTAAGTTAAAATTCGGATTATTACAGACGATATGTTAAGTTTAATAAAAAAAAAATCTAATTCGTGGTATTTGCACGGCAAAGATTTACAACTTTTATCAATGTAACGGTACCATATTTGCTGTAGTAAATTTACGTTGTCAACTCATATAAATTTATATAAATGATTTTTAAATGATATATATTTACATTTGTTTTTATCATCATTTTATAGTATTTTACATTGATAAGTTGTCTTTATGATTGAATTTATAAATAAAGGGGACATTTTCTCAATTTATTTTTATAATTTTTTGAACTTGTGCAAAATACCGTTATTTAAAGTTCCTTATTTCTTCATCGATTATATAAACCTTGTGATTTTATTAGATTTATAAGAATTTATTTATTTTTGCCCTTATTTAGTTTTTGGATATTTTTACTATTATTTTATATACTTTGATACAATGCATTTTTTTTATTAATATTGAATTAATTACAAATTCAACTTAGTCAATGTGACGTTAATTCCCGTTGAGAATTGTTTGTACTTTTACCGCCTTTTTTTCTTTGTGTACTGTTACTGACGTTGTTATTTGCAAAGATTAGTAAATGCTAAATGGCTAATTAGCTATAGTATACAACGGAATTATAAATGGCGATGCAGATAACTGTTGAGGGATTGCAATTTTGCTAATGCACTTGTATTATGATTAACTATACACATTACAAAAACAAAGTAGCATGCAGAATTCTGCATTTGAGGAAATATAGCTATTTTATAATATGCGTACAAGGTGCGTGATATGTTCGAGCATTCACGTTTAAACGATAAACTTTTATGTAATTTTTTAATATTTATTGCTGTAATTTTACCGTTTCTTTCTAGTTAATGTTCGTTAATAATATAGTCCCAATTTCCAGGTTTATCTCTTCTACGATGTATTCTACCAGACTACCAAACCCATCAAATTTTCATCATCTTCTACATTTCAAAAGCTTTCCCGATAGTCAACACCTCACACCCATACAATGCTACACTCCACACATATGCTTTTAGTAATCTTTCTATTACCTAAGTCGTTATTTGAAATTAAAATTTGCTCCTTTTCTACGAACGTCTTGTACATTTTATATCTACCTTACCTCGATTATTCTTCGTAATACTACTTCCTTAATAACAATTTCTTTTAGTCCTTCATCTTTCGCCTTCTTGTCATACCTGTTCACTTTTGATTTATCTATATTTATTTTTACTCAATAATTCCTGGTCGTAATGGTCAACATATATAAAATAGAAGATTTGTCGTTGTAAGTAGGAACTAAAATAAAACTGAAAATTAATTATAAAAATTTTAACATTAAAGGAACTCACAGAAAATAAGGAAAAAGCTAGAAAATGGAAGGAGTATCTTGAAGATTTATATAAAGGTAGGCAGGACATGGAGGAGCTAGAAAGTGTGGAACAGATAGATGAGGATGACTTAGGTCCTAGCATACTTAGGTCAGAGTTTCATAGAGCATTAAATGATTTACGGAATAACAAAGCAGCGGGGATTGATATGATACCAGCCGAATTAATAAAACACGCAGGGGAAAAAATGCAGGAGCGATTATACAGGTTAGTTTGTAAAATATATGAGAAGGGAGAAGTACCACAGGATTTTCAGCGTAGTAGAATAGTAACAATGCCGAAGAAAATAGGAGCTAATTTGTGTGAGAACTATAGGACCATTAGTCTACTATCACATGCATCGAAGATATTGTTAAAGATTATTTATAGGAGATTAGAAAATAAAGTAGAGGAAAGGCTAGGAGAAGATCAGTTTGGTTTTAGGAAAAACAGAGGGACGAGGGAGGCAATTCTAGCACTAAGAACGGTAGTAGAAAAAAGAAAGAGGGTAGGAAAGGTAACTTGCATAGCTTTTGTAGATTTAGAAAAGGCATTTGATAATGTAGATTGGGACATAATGTTTAGAATTTTAAAAGAAACGGGTATAGAATATAAGGATAGGAGAATAATTTTTAATTTATATAAACACCAAACTGCCTTAGTTAGAATTGAGGGGGAAGAAGAGGTAGCAAAAATAGGGAAGGGAGTTCGGCAGGGATGTACACTTTCACCGTTATTATTTAATCTATATATAGAAGATGCAATAAACAAAGTAAAAGAAGAGTATAGTGTAGGTGTGAATGTATAGGGAGAGAAAATATATATGTTGAGATTCGCCGACGATATAGCTATATTGGAAGAAAGCGACAAGAATTTAGAAAGGGTATTGAATGGTATGCAGGCAGTATTGACTAGGGATTTTAACATGAAAATAAATATAGGTAAAACTAAAGTGATGAGGTGTGACAAAAAGGAATGCAGTAGAAAAATGAGGATCACAATAGGAGATAATAGAATCGAAGAAGTGTCAGATTTTTGTTATTTAGGCAGTAGAATCACAAAAGATAATCGAAGCAAGGTAGATATAAAGTGTAGGATAACACAGGGTAGGAAGGCATTCGTAGAAAAGGAACAGATTTTAAGATCAAATATTGACTTGGGTATTAGAAAAAGATTACTGAAGTATTTGGAGAGTGTTACAGCGTAGGAGAGACAGATTAGTAGGGAATATTCTTAGGCATGGGGGGATTATGCAATTGATCATAGAAGGTAGAGTGGAGGGAAAGAGAGGGGTAGGTAGGCCTAGATTGGAGTATGTGAGTCAGATAGTTGAAGACGTTGAGATGAATAGCTATAGGGAGATGAAGGGATTAGCTCAGGATAGATCGGCATGGCGTGCTGTTTCCAACCAATCTTTAGGATTGCGGACTCTTTAACTAACTAAAGATACTATGTTAATACCATACTCAAGGCGAATGTTGCTATTTGATCTACAGGTGATTGCTTTATTAGACATATCATAACTTAGCGAGTTTAAAATCGTTTCGAATTGATGGGAGAAAAGAGTCTTTATACAATCAAACATTTTATCTCCATAATTTTTTTTTGTATAATCATTTATTTTGTATTATCTCCCCAACGAAATAATTGGTACTATATTGCAACAATCGAGGTTTGATCTTTAATTCGGATTAATGGCTCTATATAAACGTATCAAATTGTATAATAATTGCGAATCGAATATGAAAGGATTGTTACATGCTTTAACCCCGCAAAAGAATATAATGCACGATGCAATAGCGGTTTCAATATAATATAAGAAAAGCGCTAAAGCTGTTGGTGTGGTGAACTCTTCGCCTGTTGTGTTGTTGTTAATAAATAGCTCAATATCTGACGAAGCTGATAATTGGTGGAGATAATATTAGACGTTTCTACACCACACACGGATACAGCGCAGACACACGTACTTTCCTCCTAGTATATTACTCAGACAATCTCATAATTTATATTGTCCAAAGTTGGCAGTATTGTTGTAGTTATTATTTCCTGAAAGTCACGGCGGCTCCATGAAAGCTGTATATTTTGTTGCATTTTGCCTAATACGCTGATCTGTAAACCCCATATTTTAAAATAATCAATAATTAGCGATCGATTAATCACGTAATTGCAATCATGTATGTTACTGTCGTAAAAGGACTCCATTCCAATCGAAAACATATCCAATAACCAATACTCGTATAAAATCATTCTGTTGGGGCTTCCAATTTATTTTTGACAAAAAAACATTGTCTTATAAATGTAAGGTCTTGTTAATACTTGTGCTTTTGAGTTGGTGTGATCAATTTTTATTTAAACAAATTAGTCTTATATATCAATTAATGAAAATATATACACTTATATAAGAAGAACGACCTGAAAAGGAAAAAAATAGATACTGTTAAGATTGGATTTTGTTAATCGAATATTTATTAAATTTCCCGATAGTTGCTATCGCTGTTTAATTCTTAAATACGTCTACAATTAATAAAATTAATATTTTTTTATTGCAACCAAAACTTCCATGTTTCATTCATCTTATGACCAGCCCCTGAAGATTGTTGGACAATATGTTTGACTCGATCAGGATTAGCGTAGTTATGGGTTTAGGTTCTGTACAAACTAGCGGCAACAACAGCAACAATCGCAACAAGACAAGAACCATACATTCATCTACCATCCATCCACCATCCAGTAGGTGTGGGCGGACATAGTAAATGTTGCCCATATTTCGTAATTGCAATCAAGATACCCCACGACAGCAAATTATAAATTCATAAACGGTTGTATTATACATTAACTGTTTTGTAGAATAAGAAGTTTCCAATAAAAATAACGCATTCGTCCTGATAAATGGGTATGTTTCCTCAGACAACTGAAACGATCATTTCTACATTTGAGTCGATGAAAGATTCTAACCATTAATCCTTGTAATGATATCCAGTAAACATTTTCTCGTTGTCGAATTGTCTAGATTGCCTTGTTATTGGATTTCTTAAAATGATGTGAATTGGTTGAGGTTGCGCTTGAAAAAATGTTTTTTTTGCAAATATATTGATAAAATTTCGTTTTTCTGTGGTGGTAGTTTTAATATAACTTTAATATTTTAATTAAAGATAATGATGCTGCTAGATCAAAAATGAAGTGTTAAACCAAATTAAAGATTGTCGTATGAACAACTGCTTGTTGAGTTGAATTAAAGTTTCAAAATATTCTAAAACAATTCGAGCAGTTTGTGAATAGAGTGGCAACAGAGTCTACTTCGACAAAAATAAAAGACTTTATCTAAAATTTAATATTTATAACTAGAGATCGGATTATAGGCATTAAAAAAATGCCAAAATAGGCGGAAAGTTAAAGAGTCCGCAATCCTAAAGATTGGTTGGAAACAGCACGCCATGCCGATCTATCCTGAGCTAATCCCTTCATCTCCCTATAGCTATTCATCTCCACGTCTTCAACTATCTGACTCACATACTCCAATTTAGGCCTACCTACCCCTCTCTTTCCCTCCACTCTACCTTCTATGATCAATTGCATAATCCCCCCATGCCTAAGAATATGCCCTACTAATCTGTCTCTCCTACGCTGTAACACTCTCCAAATACTTCTCTTCTCCCCTACTAACTCTAGTACAGCTTCATTTGTTACTTTATCTTCCCAACCAATCCTCATCATCCTCCTATAACACGACATTTCGAATGCTTGTAATCTACGCTTCTCTTCCTTTCCTATAGTCCACGCCTCACACCCGTACAGTGCTACACTCCAAACATATACCTTCAGTAATCTTTTTCTAATACCCAAGTCAATATTTGATCTTAAAATGTGTTCCTTTTCTACGAATGCCTTCCTACCCTGTGCTATCCTACACTTTATATCTACCTTGCTTCGATTATCTTTTGTGATTCTACTGCCTAAATAACAAAATTCTAAATTCTTTTCGCTTTCTTCCAATATAGCTATATCGTCGGCGAATCTCAACATATATATTTTCTCTCCCTGTACATTCACACCTACACTATACTCTTCTTTTACTTTGTTTATTGCATCTTCTATATATAGATTAAATAATAACGGTGAAAGTGTACATCCCTGCCGAACTCCCTTCCCTATTTTTGCTACCTCTTCTTCCCCCTCAATTCTAACTAAGGCAGTTTGGTGTTTATATAAATTAAAAATTATTCTCCTATCCTTATAATCTATACCCGTTTCTTTTAAAATTCTAAACATTATGTCCCACTCTACATTATCAAATGCCTTTTCTAAATAAGGCGGAAAATGGGCACTAAAAAACTTTTAAAAAAACGCGCTTAAAAAGGCATTTATTATTTTGAAAAAAACTCAAAAAAGGCATGAAAAACACAGTAAATCAACATTTTTCCTTTTTCCTTTTTTTGATCATGGATTCATCTGAACTGCTAATTTTAGGCATTTTGAATTTATTTTCGAATGTATTCGTGCGCTAACTAAACACAGACTGAAGAAATGAAGGGTGAATTATTTATTTGAAATAACAGTTGTTTCAAAATTACCACTATTGGTACTTTAAGAACGATTAGGAATTTCTCCATTGGTAATGTAGCAATAACACAAACAATTTAGAAAGTTTTTATCATCGAACAAAATAAATTATAGTAAAAAGCAAACAAATATGAAAAAAGGCGCGAATGCATGAAAAGTGTCGAAATAGGCATAATAGGCGCTAAACTGAAAAATAGGCAAAATTTTATCAAAATTGTCGAAATAGGCAAAAAAGGCAATTTAAAGCATTTTGCCTAAAATCCGGTCTCTATTTATAACAGTGCGAAGCTTCTTCTAACATTTTCTAAAAGCAATCATTTAATACATTGAATAAGATATTTTGAAATATATTATTATTTAGCTGTAAACATCTCGAAATATATTTTGAAATAACATCATAACTAATTCAACATTTTAACCAATCTCGTATAATTATAAAATATGAACTATTCTGCAGCTTCCTTCTGTTAAAGTCGTTGAAACGTCAGCAAATAGGAGGACCTAGAGAAGTGCACAATAACGAATATTTAAAACACTTCTCCGTTGTTTTACTAAATGCATATACAAGATCGCATTCAACTAATAATATATCAAAAGGTAAAAGGTAAAAGCGCTCTTTTTGGAATTTGTACCATAATTACAAGGTATTGCCCGTTGACAGTTTTGTCTAAATAATATACTACGCGAAAGACAATTGTCATTGTGAAGCGACGGCATCCATATATAATGAAATAATCTGCTGGATGGTCGTAAGAACAATTTAAGTAAATCCTTCGAGCTGCCGATGTATTCATGTTTAAAACATTTTGTACAATTATACTATGGAAATTTTGAAGTTGTCGGGCATATGTCTTCAGGATAAGCTATGCAGTTTCTCTTCAACCAGTCGCATTTGTCGTATAGCTGTTTGTTCTGTTTGGAAAGTCATTCTGCAATTTTTCGTATATAAGTATTTTACGGTCTTTGCCGTTGTGTTTTTAACGTATTTAGGTTAATCTCATTCTTATTACATACTGTCTTGAATCCCGAATTTAATAGCAACAATGTTATCCATATTATATATTGAGATAAGATATCTTGAAACATCTTGTGTTTAAAACATCCTCAACTGTCTCTATTTTAATTTTTAATTTACAAATTATTACTTTATAATACTTAATTTCCTATATGCATTATATATGTAATTTTAACTTCACTATCTTATATTATATGGGCATGATATTTGTGATTCTGCAAGCAAACTTGGACACATAGAGTTAAAGGCAACCAATACTCATTTTAAGCGTGTATGTTGGCCATGTTAATATTATCCCATGCCAAAATCAAACTATTTGTACCAAATAAATGAAATTTTAACCGTAATAAAATTGGTCCTTTCCTCATAGAAATACATAGATAAAATCGTAGTATCTTCATGTAATTAAAAGATAATTGACTTTTAATATAACACCATTTTGCGAGTAACTTCGTGACGTCCCATTTAAATTTGATCCATGTATTTCTTCGCGCAATAAAGTATCATACAAAAAATTAGATCTCTATATAGCTTAATTAAGCTATGACATATATCCATTAAATTAACAATTATTATGTTAAAAATGGCCCAAAAAATACTGTCACTATATTATTATAGTTTATATTGAGCATGATTTGAATTAGCCAATTTCAATAACTTGTACGTTATTATAGAAATGGCTTAAAAGTGCAAGTGCGGATACATGGAAAGACACAGAAGATGCGGGTCGTTGTTTAATATAAATGCTCAAGATTCGTCTCTTGTAATAGTTCTTCGGCACAGAACCGTCCTGGCTACGATTAATCATAGATACATTTCGGTGCCTTATTTAATCCCTTTTCATAAACGGATTTTTTTGTAGGATGGGACAAAATCCATTAAATCACGTGACTAAATTTAAAAGTATATAAAATTGTGCAAATTTAATATACGGTTCCTTCAAAATAATTCGATATTCGTTGAAATATTTAAATCAAAAGGCGACTCCTTCAGCATTTGCCTATGTAGGAATGGTCCTTTGTCTTTGACGTGATAAGAATAATATTATAGTTTTTTTCGTGAACTCGGTTTCTATAGCGAAAAGTATGAATTGTTACACGATGTAGCAATGTTGCTATTTTTTTACTTCTTCATCGTGACGTTACCATTTAACTAAAAAATGCCATCAATTGAAATAATATTCCGCCTGTAATTATATGTAAGTATCTCTACTATTATTGTGCTACTGAAGATAGGGGCATAGCCACCGAAATGCGCATCTAGCTAATAAATTCATTGTGTTACCGTTTTTTATACGATATGTAAGTGCTGTTTAATTTTAACAAAACGCTTTGGAAAAGCCCTCTCTGTAATTATTACTGGGCTACATTTCTGTACGATTACATTCACACAATATGTTTAAATTACTTATATTGCCAGTCATGGCACTCTAGATAGAATACCGGCCGTCTCGGTCACGATATTGACATTTCGCCCAACAACACAAGAACTGATGTAATAACAACAACAACGCTGCAGAAGACTTTTAACAATGTACCGAGTGTCTTTATAACCACCTGGCATAGACTTTACTGTGCGCTCACTATGTTGTTTCTATATACAGGGCGTATCTTATTGAATACGTTAATGCGTGATTTTTATTTAACTGACCGCTGACAAGTTAATGCAATTTGTCTAATGAGCGTACGTTAATGTATCAATTGATAATTTGAATATTTTTGTCGCAGCTGTCCATTTACACTTACATAATTTTTGCAAATGAACTAATCATTTTTAGCAAGTACTTCAGATTCGCAATAAAAAACTAGAATTTATAGGATTTTTTACATTCTTCATTAAGGTAGCATTTCTAATTGCAACTAGTTAGATTTTTTTATTAATTGTGATCATCCATTTTTCTTCAAAATTGGTGCCTAAATCGCTTTTAACGACGCATATTAAGTGCACGAAGTAAATATGTTTTCTTAAAAAAAATACTTCGCACTGAAAACATCCTGTAGAAGAATGTCTACACTATAATGTAAAAGGGCGATTCCGATGTGCGCGCTGCAAATTTTTGTGATATTTTAAATTAGAATGAGTTATGGTGTGAATTATTAGGTAATAGCGCCTTTTGTTTTCAAATAATTGGCAATAGGTTATCAAGATAGTGTAGAACAGAGCAACTGAATGTTATATAGCAACTCTAACCCAATTGTCTTCTGAAACAACTTGATCAGTTCATTATTGCGAATTAAATTAAGGAATTACCTGGAAATTATTAATTACTCTTTTAGGAATTTTACTTTTTACGAAAAAAAAAGAAGCAGGACAGAAAAAATATAAGAAACTAAGGAACTTAATTAATAGGAAATTCAAGCTAGCGAAAGAAGAGTGGATAAAAGGAAATTGTGAGGATATTGAGGAGGATATGAGAAGAGGTAAAGTAGATTTGGGCTACAGGAAAATTAAGTCACATTTTTCTAAAGTAAAACCAAAGGGTAACATTATATGTGATAAGCAGGGTAAGGAACTCACAGAAAATAAGGAAAAAGCTAGAAGATGGAAGGAGTATCTTGAAGATTTATATAAAGGTAGGCAGGACATGGAGGAGCTAGAAAGTGTGGAACAGATAGATGAGGATGACTTAGGTCCTAGCATACTTAGGTCAGAGTTTCATAGAGCATTAAATGATTTACGGAATAACAAAGCAGCGGGGATTGATATGATACCAGCCGAATTAATAAAACACGCAGGGGAAAAAATGCAGGAGCGATTATACAGGTTAGTTTGTAAAATATATGAGAAGGGAGAAGTACCACAGGATTTTCAGCGTAGTAGAATAGTAACAATGCCGAAGAAAATAGGAGCTAATTTGTGTGAGAACTATAGGACCATTAGTCTACTATCACATGCATCGAAGATATTGTTAAAGATTATTTATAGGAGATTAGAAAATAAAGTAGAGGAAAGGCTAGGAGAAGATCAGTTTGGTTTTAGGAAAAACAGAGGGACGAGGGAGGCAATTCTAGCACTAAGAACGGTAGTAGAAAAAAGAAAGAGGGTAGGAAAGGTAACTTGCATAGCTTTTGTAGATTTAGAAAAGGCATTTGATAATGTAGATTGGGACATAATGTTTAGAATTTTAAAAGAAACGGGTATAGATTATAAGGATAGGAGAATAATTTTTAATTTATATAAACACCAAACTGCCTTAGTTAGAATTGAGGGGGAAGAAGAGGTAGCAAAAATAGGGAAGGGAGTTCGGCAGGGATGTACACTTTCACCGTTATTATTTAATCTATATATAGAAGATGCAATAAACAAAGTAAAAGAAGAGTATAGTGTAGGTGTGAATGTATAGGGAGAGAAAATATATATGTTGAGATTCGCCGACGATATAGCTATATTGGAAGAAAGCGACAAGAATTTAGAAAGGGTATTGAATGGTATGCAGGCAGTATTGACTAGGGATTTTAACATGAAAATAAATATAGGTAAAACTAAAGTGATGAGGTGTGACAAAAAGGAATGCAGTAGAAAAATGAGGATCACAATAGGAGATAATAGAATCGAAGAAGTGTCAGATTTTTGTTATTTAGGCAGTAGAATCACAAAAGATAATCGAAGCAAGGTAGATATAAAGTGTAGGATAACACAGGGTAGGAAGGCATTCGTAGAAAAGGAACAGATTTTAAGATCAAATATTGACTTGGGTATTAGAAAAAGATTACTGAAGGTATATGTTTGGAGTGTAGCACTGTACGGGTGTGAGGCGTGGACTATAGGAAAGGAAGAGAAGCGTAGATTACAAGCATTCGAAATGTGGTGTTATAGGAGGATGATGAGGATTGGTTGGGAAGATAAAGTAACAAATGAAGCTGTACTAGAGTTAGTAAGGGAGAAGAGAAGTATTTGGAGAGTGTTACAGCGTAGGAGAGACAGATTAGTAGGGCATATTCTTAGGCATGGGGGGATTATGCAATTGATCATAGAAGGTAGAGTGGAGGGAAAGAGAGGGGTAGGTAGGCCTAGATTGGAGTATGTGAGTCAGATAGTTGAAGACGTTGAGATGAATAGCTATAGGGAGATGAAGGGATTAGCTCAGGATAGATCGGCATGGCGTGCTGTTTCCAACCAATCTTTAGGATTGCGGACTCTTTAACTAACTAACGAAAAAAAGATAGATAAAAGAAAAGGTGCATACACGTATTATTAAAAACCTTAATTGTCTCAATAACAATAGAAAATGTAGAAAATTAATAAAGTATATCATTTTTCCTTGAGATGAGATTTAAGGAACCCTATTTGTTGTTGAATGGAGAGCAAAAATTCTTATCAAAATTCTTATCTTATCAGTAGTCAATATGCAAAACGGCTTATCCTTTAACCCTTATCGTTTTATTAATTGCGTAGTTTCCACAAATTTTAATCTTACATAAAAGAGTAATAAAAACACTTTTGCCATGTCCATTTCATCCATTACGAAGTCGAAATGAGTATCAGACGCGCAGTTTTTTCACTATACATTCGTATATAGTATTCTGGTGCAATCCATTGCAATGCACGAGTTTTGCAAATTTCCGCATTTATAATTGCAGTTCTCTTGCCATTTCTAATTCAATGTACGATTCCAAATGTTACCATTAGATATCAATTTAATATTATGTAATCGGCCGTCCAATGCGCCATTTTAATAGACTAGAAACAAACAGAATCCATCATCGATTCACTTGATATTTACACCCAGCCCCACAACATAATCATTATTCATAATGGCACAGGCTGGTAGTTCTCTTAAGTTCAGTACCGAGATGATCGAGATTCAACGAATTTACTGCGCGAACATCAATTCCTTTTCGCGGATTATAGAAATTTGATGACCCGTAAATTTGGACTCGCAAACTTTAAATATCTTTAAATCTTTGAAATATCTTCTATTTTTTGTAGATATACAAAAAATATATTGTAGATTTTATGTATAAATTGAACAAACTTTGAAATTGATTATGTTATTTGTTATATTCATTTATTAAAATATTTTAATAGTAAGGAAAGTTTAATAGGAAGGGAGTTCGGCAGGGATGTACACTCTCACCGTTATTATTTAATCTATATATAGAAGATGCAATAAACAAAGTAAAAGAAGAGTATAGTGTAGGTGTGAATGTACAGGGAGAGAAAATATATATGTTGAGATTCGCCGACGATATAGCTATATTGGAAGAAAGCGAAAAGAATTTAGAAAGGGTATTGAATGGTATGCAGGCAGTATTGACTAGGGATTTTAACATGAAAATAAATATAGGTAAAACTAAAGTGATGAGGTGTGACAAAAAGGAATGCAGTAGAAAAATGAAGATCTCAATAGGAGATAATAGAATCGAAGAAGTGTCAGATTTTTGTTATTTAGGCAGTAGAATCACAAAAGATAATCGAAGCAAAGTAGATATAAAGTGTAGGATAGCACAGGGTAGGAAGGCATTCGTAGAAAAAGAACAGATTTTAAGATCAAATATTGACTTGGGTATTAGAAAAAGATTACTGAAGGTATATGTTTGGAGTGTAGCACTGTACGGGTGTGAGGCGTGGACTATAGGAAAGGAAGAGAAGCGTAGATTACAAGCATTAGAAATGTGGTGTTATAGGAGGATGATGAGGATTGGTTGGGAAGATAAAGTAACAAATGAAGCTGTACTAGAGTTAGTAGGGGAGAAGAGAAGTATCTGGAGAGTGTTACAGCGTAGGAGAGACAGATTAGTAGGGCATATTCTTAGGCATGGGGGGATTATGCAATTGATCATAGAAGGTAGAGTGGAGGGAAAGAGAGGGGTAGGTAGGCCTAGATTGGAGTATGTGAGTCAGATAGCTGAAGACGTTGAGATGAATAGCTATAGAGAGATGAAGGGATTAGCTCAGGATAGATCGGCATGGCGTGCTGTTTCCAACCAATCTTTAGGATTGCGGACTCTTTAACTAACTAAGGAAAGTTATGTCATTGATAGTCTATAGCGTTATTTATAAAACTAATATAAAAAACTATGCACATATAATTTTTAATGCTATTTTGTGACTATTATTCAGTTATTAAAATATTTTAATAGCAAACAGAGCATACTTGTGAGTAATATCTCTTCACTCCTTCGTGTCCAAATTTATTCCAAATCCTATGGGATTTTTTTTTAACAATTAATACACCATATATTCCTGACCACATATTTTGGCAATATTGATGGGGCACAATTTTACTTACCAAAAACTTTATACGCTACGCATATAGAAATTGGCAAAATATTATATATATATCCATTTTTCACTAACTTTAAAATTCAATTTTGAGTTCGAATTTTTATGTTATTTGTACAGAATTGCATTTTTCAAGGCTTATTTAACTACCATAATATTGGACATAGAATTAACGCTGCAAATTTCTAAGTTTAGTATCTCCTTTAAACCAACGAAGCATTAAATCTTTTTTTAAATTTTTTATTATCACCACGGTGTTAAATAATAGTATAAAATATCACCCAAATACCGTAACTTAACACCTAAAATAACCAAAAATAAATATAAAAATAGTTCTTATTAAATAAATAAAATAGACAAAATGAAATTGGGTCTGAATCTAAATTCATTAAAGTTGATTTAGATTTATGCATGTATATACTTTTATAAGTATTTATAACTCGGAATAATTCAAAACATTTTTAAGAAATTTAAGTGAATTAATTTAAATAGGATGATTTGAGTTAGTCAAAAATATGCTCGGCAACAGCACTTTTATATTTTATATTTAATGTGAAATGAGCTAAATGCTCCTTAAATCTAGTTTCAATTGGTCTAGTTTCAAATACTCTAGGACAACTAGAACAAGATATTTCATAAAAACCAGGTTTTTTATTAAAATCAATCAAATCTCTGGGATTTCCTAGAAAATTAGTATTGAATTTTTAAGAAATTAGTATAGAAATTTCATTGATTTTTTAAAATATATATTAGTGCGGAGTTATTGTTAAAGTTCAATAATATAATAGTGGATAACTACAACAAGAGCAAGCCACCTAGTGATCTATACCCGCAGGTGGATCTTTGGTATACCGGATGCTGTATAATTGCAGAGGCAACATAGCAAAGTTTGTATTTGATCAAATCTTTAATTAGTTTCAGTCAAAATACGAAATGCAAAATTATCAAGATTTGAAATTGTAATCCGGAAATGATTGTTTTATTTCTTATCGAAAAATTGCTATAATTAGATGATTTAATAAAAAAGGCAGAAAAATGAAAATACTTTAATATTGCAAAATAACATATTTGTGTAATTGTCCTTATAAATGACAGATATGGACAATGATTGTATTAGGTTTTTTTATTCCAGCCTTATTCAGCCATGTAATTGTCACGCAAACAAGTCAAAGCATTTTTTTTAATCTACTCAAAAATATTCAACGAAATGAGACAAGTTGAAGAATTTGATATGCAGATTTGAAGTCTGTAAAATAATTGAATAACAAAGTATGTGCCGATGTGTGAAGATGTCAAATATAACATGGAATTTGCATTGTTGCTTTTATAGGTGCATCACCAGGTATAACAATACTATAGCTCAGACACTGAGGTTGCACGTATGGAGAAAGTGATCTCGTTTTCCCGCTTTTATAATGGCATTTCTGCAAGTCTGCTTGTTTATCGTCCACTTCCTTCTCAGACCAGACTTGTAAATATTCTACTTACACTACATACTGCATCCAAATATACAGGGTGCATTTACAATACACAATTATCATTCTTTACTTATTCTCTAGAAAGCAAATTTCAACAAATAAGAATTAATACTTCTACTGATCTAGCGATGGCAAACTGTAGGTCACTTTGAGGACCTAGTTCATAGTTCGTTTCAATGTACCGTTCACGAACTATAGGTCGTGAACTACTACATCTTTTAAGAATGAACTAGTTCACGACCTATATGAAATACATGCACATACTGAAAATAATCTCTTTTTTTCTCAATATAAAAATATTGAATGGTAAAAAATAAATAAATTGAAATATTACAATACGTATTTTGAATTAAGAATGAGGAAGAAAAGACAACAATGTTTATAATTTATACAAAACATATATATAAAGAAATATAATCTTCTTTAGGTACTCACGATTATTTATATGAAGTTCTAAAATACTTATTGGTAGTTACTGAAGAAAATATTTACTACTTTACTAACACTTTAAAATTAAATGTACAAATTATAATAAAATGAACTAGATAGAATCGTTTTATTTGGCGTTATAATTTATATTTTCTATTCCGAATCTTCTCTGTTCAAACTTCAAAGCTTTGATTTGGTATTAAGTGATTGCATTACACTCAGTATGAAAAGGAAGAACTATAAGATTTAGATGTTTATTTTTGCATTATTGCATAAATTTGCTATGGCATGACATATTTAACCTTGCGAATATATTAATTATATTATTCCAAATGAAATCTGATACCAACATATAAATATTGCATCGAGTTTCCTATTTCGTTCCGTTCACCAACACACTTTATCACTAAATAAATGTTAGTACTGTATATGTAATGTATACTATACTGCATCGTTTACGAGTCGTTGTGATTCATGAACGGTTTAGTAGACGACGGGTAGATACGTAGTAGACCGTGCACCATGTAGTTCATAGTTCACGAACTAGGTCATAGTGACCTATAGGTCGTTGCAAAACATCGTCACAGTACACCCGTCATTCGATTGAACCGTTCAGAGTGAACGGTTCGCTAGTGAACTACACATCGCTATATTGATCATACATTTATATATAAGTATGTATTTTACAAAATCTTACATAAATAAATATTTCTATTTTAATTAGTTCATATTAATTCTTATATTAACACTAGCTTTAAACGATTAAAAGTGTAAATTTATTATATAATATATTTTTATAATTACCATTATTTATTTAGCATATACATGAAAATATTTTGTGCTGGAAATTATATAAAGTTACAACTATACGTGTATATAATTTCATATAAAATGTGTAGGATATGCAAGTTATTAATCTTTAATAAAGTGCATAATTATAATAAATTTATAATTATTAAAATATATATGCAATCGTCATCTTATATCTTGTAACTTGCAGCTAAGCAATCAAATTACGCAGATTTCTCTATGTGATAAATGTTGATTACTATTATTATTACAATAGCGAGATAATATTTATATTGCTCGGAGCTAATTTTGCGTGATATGATTTTTGCAAATTGTTTCGCAAATGTTAACGAAATATCATCATTATTTATAACTATCCATAATATAAGATCAAATTGCTTGGTCTATCGATATATAATTATTATAAATATCGTATATATTTTTAACATTTAAAAGCCATGATTTAGAAATATATATATATATACGATATATTCCTCAACTAGATCACATTTTTTTATCTTTAACATTTATTATTTCCATAAATTTGTTGATAATGACTTTATATGAAACTTTCACTTAAAAACACCTGTTAAATCCATATAAAATTTCGATAAACTTAAAAATACCCAATATTGATTTAAAAAGCAAATACAAATATGTAAATTTATATAAATTGTCTAAATTACAGTTGATATCTGAGTTATTTAAATTTTGACGTTGCGTTCACTTTACTTTTCGTTTTTCGTTTGCGCTACATCTGATATTTAATATTTTTTGTTGTGAATACTGTGGATTGATAAAAATACTCAGAACACAAAATGCTTACAGGAAAGGTAGTAGCATTTAATAACCGCCTATTTGATAATTTATGTATAAAACTTGATATGTAGTTAGATTCTCTTGAGTGACAGCGGTAATTAATAAGTGAGATTATTATATATAACCATATAATTATTGTATATCATGAACCTCCAAGCTAAATCTTCAAAAGGATCGCCTAAACTATAGGTTTTCTAAATATATAAGCTCTGAGTGAATCAAAACTTTATTTAACTTGAATTAAACTGACTTTCTTCTTAGGTTATAAATTTTGCCGTTATATTGTGATATTCCATATTAGGGAAGAGAAATGAAAATACAATGTTTTATATCACAATTAATTATGATATAAAATATATTTTATATTTTATAAGAGAATTAAAAATACAATGTTTTATATCATAATTGATTGTGATATAAAATATATTTTAATTGTGATATAAAACATTGTATTTTTATTTCTCTTCCCTGACTTTCTTCTTATATATTTGTTTGCCCATTTGAGCAGAAAGTTACATCTGATTGATAATTTTTGTTTGATACATCATATGTTAAGATAATAATAGTACACGACATAATATATTTATTAAGAGAAGCCTTTGGAAATTAACACTTTAATACAGCGTAAACGAAAGGGACTTCTCCTTTATACCCACATTTTCCTCCAAGGATGGTAAATTCCTATAAATATGGGGTCAGGTAGAAGAAACCGAATATGTGTATGGTCAAATTCCTACAAACGCCTGTTGTCCATCGTCTTCCTCTTGTACGAAGCACTTATTTCTCGCACTTGTAACTTTGTTTCCTCGGGGTGATCATGCAATAAAATGCAGGCTTCTGCATTCTGAATTTCTGTACTTTCACCAACTGGGTCAACTGGGGGTCATTTGGGTCAATGTTAATTGGGTAATTGTCACGATCGTAAAATATATGGGAACCTATATCTATGTCTTCTTCTTCAATGTTTGATTTCAATTGGAAATATTATAGGAAACCTTATAGGAATTTACATGTACCTTTGTAGGAATTTGACGATGATTAACTCGACTATGTATACACCCTTTTCCTCTATACCCATTTTTTAGAAATATTTCAATATAATATATTACATATTTTGGTGCATATTTCATAACGAAAATTTCTTTAAATTATTGAAATCTGACATGGCCATTATTTGATTCTTGGATAAACGCGATAAAATTGTATAAAGCTACTACGGTTTGTGTTGGATTACTGAAGATCTACACATTTTAATTAGTTTCCAATTTTAACATATAAATAATAATATTAATTAGGTACTTCTCGACATTCTCTACTTGAGTCGATTTTTACAAGACTATCAAAATTGCTAGTTATCAAAATTGACTTGCGTTTTGAGATCGTAAAACAAAATACTATCGAACATGGGAGAAACTAGGTGTAGAATAATATAGAATGTCACCCAAATACCGTAACAAGCATTAAGTAGCTAGATGTACATTTCAAGCGCTATGTGCCCATCTTCAGTAACACAAGTTAAAACTAAATAAAATACCTGGAAATTAGCTGGAAACGCAGTATGTAAAAGTTGCTCGTGCTTAGGATCAACAGGTTTCACATCGTTCTTAAACAATATTCGATCACATATGGAACACGCTGTACCTAGCGGATTGTTTATCAAAATTGTTTATCAAATTCGCGATGAGCAGGTTGAAAGAATGTAAATTTTGTGTATGATGCACTAGTGGGTGCATTTCTATTGGTCCATGGCTCAGCTATATCAGATTCATTTCGTTGATCTCTCACACCGCGTGTATCTTCACGTGTAGACGGCACGCCTGAATCAGTGGCATTCAAATTCTCTATACCACTCACTGTGTCCTCACTTAACGACGGTATCGATTCATCCAGTGTATTTGAGGTCGTTGGAAGGTCATGTTGTCCACCGTGTTTCTTTAACGCCCTTTGCCTGGCTCGATACTCTCTACTTCTTTCCAAGGTACTTGTTGGCACTTTTCTTGGCGGTTTATTCGCTTTCTTCCGTTATCTAAAGGCTCGCACTCTGTCCGTACTTGTCTTTTTCTTCATTTCACTTTTCACACAATGGAAATTGTTAGCTAAAAGATTAAGCTGCGTTTGTGTAATATATAATAAAATACGCAAGCGTCTATGGTTGCCTTATGCCACGTATACACACAGTACACGCGGCGCATGCGCGTAGCGTGCGTTTCACTTTTCGTGATGTTTAGAAGTTACACTTTTATATTTTATATATGTTAATACATTAATAAATGTTTACACCCGTCAAATATTATAAACAAAGTACATTGGCAGGGTATAGATTAAAACAGACCAAAAAAAAACACATGCGTTTACATTTTAAAATCACTAATTGAATAATAGGCATTTTTGATTACGTATCCCTTTGGTTTTGTTCTTGATTCTCTGATATTTACATATACATACATATGTTACATATTAGATGGTAAATTATTGCGCGCCACAGTCAATTCGATGAAGTTAAAATCCGCAGCATCACATTACACCTGGATGATTTGTGGCATCTAATTTGGCGGACGCAAGCGTACCTCATTAGAAACCTGCGGAGAAGAAGACGTGTTCTATACCGTACTCTCGGTGGTGCGCAGACGATAGGTACGATGTCACGCCAGCATCGCAGTCACCACGGTTCGCTGGACCAGCCGCACCATCAACGACAAGAAGTGTGGTTGCTACTTGGTCGCAGCACATCTCTGTCGCAGGCGTCGGCACCGCCCACGCGAGTGGAATCTTCCATTCATCAATGCGCCTCCAGCGGACTACAGAGTACCGATGCCGTTGCCAACGTAAGCCAACGGCCGGCCAGCCACTCTGCCTCCACGGAGATCTTCGAGAGTGAAGATTACCAGCAGCAGTTGCACTGCGCTATCTCGCAATCGTATCGTACGCTTGCTTTTATCATACGCACGCATCCAATTCGATTAATTTACGTCGTTATTGCCATCGGTGTCTGAAATGCTATTGGAATTGTGAAATTTCTGAAAATTTACAATCGATTCAATAAATTATTTTTTACGAGGACGTTAGGATGGAGGAGTTAGGTCATGATAGCTCGGAGAGGCGTGCTATTTCCTAACTAACTACTAATTAAAAGACTATAATGATTCTCTTTAACAAAACGAAAGATATAACGTTTACTATTAATATATGACCCTCTAAAGTTATACAAATACTTCAATATGATCATGTTATGCAAAAAGGAACCAACCCACATAACATCTAAATTGAACTTCAAAGTTGAAGCTAAATTCTAATTTTTTTGATTATATTATTTATTAATTAATTATGTAAAAATACAATGATTTGTGGTTTGGTAAGATACAAAAGAAGAGATGAAGGTTTAACTGCTATGGTAACTTATATGAAGGTTGGTTCTTTTTTTGCAAAAATTAATTTTGCTTCTTTATTACACTACGGTGATATTATTCAAAAATTTCAATTTTGCGGAATGGTTCCTTTTTGCTTAAATTATTCTCTGTTAACACAACATTTCGTTGCTTCTATTCTATGACTCCTATTCTATTCTACTGGTTTCCTATAAAACAACAAGGAATTAAATTAACAACTCCTTTCTTTAAACGCCACTCTAATCATCTTTTCCTAACATTTCACATTAGATTTCTTCACATTTTATTTTATTTAATAAATCCATTTTCAAATTCGACATGAATAAAGGGCAAAGGATAAAAATATCCTCGAATATTCGAATACTGATTGTTTGCTTATACAAAGCTTATAATTGTTTATTTTTAATTTTTGCATTGGTCCTTATACAAGTCCTTATGAATGATAAAAGTAGCTTCTTCCAAATGCTTCTATTTAACTTTAGTATATTATATATAGAACAGAAATCAGAAATGGGTTAACTACAGCAGCAAATGAAGTATTAGGCACAAAGAAAAGGGCAGGTAGGAGGGAATGGATCACGGAAGAAATAGTTGAAATGATAGAAGCAAGAAGGAAAATTAAAATTGGAAACACAGAAGCAGGACAGAAAAAATATAAGGAACTAAGGAACTTAATTAATAGGAAATGCAAGCTAGCGAAAGAAGAGTGGATAAAAGGAAATTGTGAGGATTTTGAGAAGGATATGAGAAGAGGTAATGTAGATTTGGGCTACAGGACAATTAAGTCACATTTTTCTAAAGTAAAACCAAAGGGTAACATTATATGTGATAAGCAGGGTAAGGAACTCACAGAAAATAAGGAAAAAGCTAGAAGATGGAAGGAGTATCTTGAAGATTTATATAAAGGTAGGCAGGACATGGAGGAGCTAGAAAGTGTGGAACAGATAGATGAGGATGACTTAGGTCCTAGCATACTTAGGTCAGAGTTTCATAGAGCATTAAATGATTTACGGAATAACAAAGCAGCGGGGATTGATATGATACCAGCCGAATTAATAAAACACGCAGGGGAAAATATGCAGGAGCGATTATACAGGTTAGTTTGTAAAATATATGAGAAGGGAGAAGTACCACAGGATTTTCAGCGTAGTAGAATAGTAACAATGCCGAAGAAAATAGGAGCTAATTTGTGTGAGAACTATAGGACCATTAGTCTACTATCACATGCATCGAAGATATTGTTAAAGATTATTTATAGGAGATTAGAAAATAAAGTAGAGGAAAGGCTAGGAGAAGATCAGTTTGGTTTTAGGAAAAACAGAGGGACGAGGAAGGCGATTCTAGCACTAAGAACGGTAGTAGAAAAAAGAATGAGGGTAGGAAAGGTAACTTGCATAGCTTTTGTAGATTTAGAAAAGGCATTTGATAATGTAGATTGGGACATAATGTTTAGAATTTTAAAAGAAACGGGTATAGATTATAAGGATAGGAGAATAATTTTTAATTTATATAAACACCAAACTGCCTTAGTTAGAATTGAGGGGGAAGAAGAGGTAGCAAAAATAGGGAAGGGAGTTCGGCAGGGATGTACACTTTCACCGTTATTAATTAATCTATTTATAGAAGATGCAATAAACAAAGTAAAAGAAGAGTATAGTGTAGGTGTGAATGTACAGGGAGAGAAAATATATATGTTGAGATTCGCCGACGACATAGCTATATTGGAAGAAAGCGAAAAGAATTTAGAAAGGGTATTGAATGGTATGCAGGCAGTATTGACTAGGGATTTTAACATGAAAATAAATATAGGTAAAACTAAAGTGATGAGGTGTGACAAAAAGGAATGCAGTAGAAAAATGAGGATCACAATAGGAGATAATAGAATCGAAGAAGTGTCAGATTTTTGTTATTTAGGCAGTAGAATCACAAAAGATAATCGAAGCAAGGTAGATATAAAGTGTAGGATAGCACAGGGTTAGGAAGGCATAGAAAAGGAACAGATTTTAAGATCAAATATTGACTTGGGTATTAGAAAAAGATTACTGAAGGTATATGTTTGGAGTGTAGCACTGTACGGGTGTGAGGCGTGGACTATAGGAAAGGAAGAGAAGCGTAGATTACAAGCATTCGAAATGTGGTGTTATAGGAGGATGATGAGGATTGGTTGGGAAGATAAAGTAACAAATGAAGCTGTACTAGAGTTAGTAGGGGAGAAGAGAAGTATTTGGAGAGTGTTACAGCGTAGGAGAGACAGATTAGTAGGGCATATTCTTAGGCATGGGGGGATTATGCAATTGATCATAGAAGGTAGAGTGGAGGGAAAGAGAGGGGTAGGTAGGCCTAGATTGGAGTATGTGAGTCAGATAGTTGAAGACGTTGAGATGAATAGCTATAGGGAGATGAAGGGATTAGCTCAGGATAGATCGGCATGGTGTGCTGTTTCCAACCAATCTTTAGGATTGCGGACTCTTTAACTAATATAGAACACCTTAATCTTAACCAGGACATATCTAATTTAATAATTGTAAAAGTGCTAAAAATTTTTGCTAAATTATTTTTAAATCCATCCATTTCGCAAAGCTGAAAACACAAAAATGTCTACACAATTATCTCGTATATCTTGCTATCGTTTATCTCATCATCTATAACATCAACCGTAAACATAATCATCAACTAAACCGCGATCACATTAGTAATATAGAGGAATGTTATATCAGCTGAACGTGGACTCGCATCGCAAACAGGTGTGCGTAATCTGTGTTGAGACGAAGAAAAAACCAATTAATCCAATGAAGCGTACAGTCACAGTGTGTCCGCTGTAAAAGTAGAATCTTCCCCGACAATATTTGATCGTGTCGTCAGATTATGTAGCTACAAATTCTTGAAAATAAACCGAATAAATCTGTAAGATATTTTAGTATGTCCGTCGGGTAGTATTTCACGATCGTGTCTTACCCAAGCGCTTCTTATACAGTGTATGAGGACAATGATGAATCGATCATCAAATGAATCTTTTAAAACAAGCACATTTTCTTTAGATCCATTCGCACTTCAGATAAACAATTTTTCTACATTATCTTTTTTTTATGGATTTATATTTCTACTGGAGCCAGAACAAAATGTTATCAAATTATGCTTTTTTTATTTTGTAAATTTATCGTTTTGTGCGAATAGTTATGATACTTATGATAACATAATCCTTGTTTGTTTTAATTGTGGTATATAGTTAGATTTTTATGAATTAATAAATATCTCTTATAGGTATAGAAAATGATTTTTAAATAGTCGATTTTTAGTCTTTCTAAATTCGCGTAATTTATTTTAGTGATGTTTTTCTTCCAAGGATTAATTGGAACCTTCCATTTCCATTTTATAATTACTTTTTAAATATTTGTTTACTGAACTTTGCCTTTGGCCAAAGATTGTCGCTTTATTTAAGATATAATGTGTTAAAGTTTTGTGCTCTATTATGTACAATTTTGTGGTCAATAAAAGATATTATTAAAAATCCTATAAAATGATGTGGAAAATGATAATTTTCGGATTTTTTGAACTAGAATACTTTTGCAAATTTCACGAAAACATACATTCCCATTCAACAAAGCATATTATTTTACCTTTTTTACTTGTCACGTCCATGCAACTAATATTACCGTAAGATTAATCAATCTGTCAATACATTTTGCATGCTAAATTTATTTTGACATCTAATATCTGTCGGCTGGCATATATTAATTGAACTTTTATTATCAATGCCAAATTAATTTGTTTCTACTTCAGCGCGCGACAAAAACATTCTGAAGGGCAAAATATCTCGAGAAAACTAATAATTATTTTATTATATGGGCCACCTTGAGATTAATATTAATATGCAGCCGTATTACTTAATTTAATTGCAGATCTATAATCGAATTCCGTACGTTTTTTTTTGTTGAATTGCAATTATTCGCAAGAAAGAAATGCAATTTATGCTGGCGGTCAAAACAAGGACAACGAAGCGTTATAATAGAAAAATAGATTATAGTATTTATCGTAATAATAGATAAGCCCCATTAGATTACAGTTGCAAATGAACACACGACAGATTATTAACCATAAATGCCATAGTTTTTTCTAAAAATTATTGCCAATGGCTCTAGCCATTGGCAATAATTAAGCGTTGCTAAATATAATTCCTGTATTTCGAAACGTATCTTGCGAAAATATTTTAATAGTTGCCGTTAAATTTTGTTTTAAAAAATTATTTTATGCGTCACGAAAATTGTAAAACTTGACCTTTATTAAATTCGGTTGAAAAAATCTGCACAAAATTTTTCAAAACTGCTCTAACGTTCATGCCCAGGAAGAATTGAAATAAGTAAACAATTGCTTCATGCTAATATAACAAACATCATATTTTCTTTACATTTTTAAATGTTTCGCTGTGACTTGCAATTAAAATAACTTTACCGTTAGATGAACTGGTCTTTCACCTATTTAATAACATTTATTTATTCCATTTTGCATCACAATATATTGATGTATTTCCATTAAATTTCAAGGTCCCACAAGTTTCGCAGCTACTATAAATGCTATATAAGATATATAGAAACAATTCAATATACTCGTTCGTAAGAACAGAACCTTTTTACGTTATGATATAGTAAGAGACAGGTAAAATGATTTTCTGCCAGTTTGGCGTTTTGTTTTCCATACAAATGTGTATTTCTAATTTGGCAATATTTATTAAAGAATTTATATATCATTATAATTCTAGCAGACATTTGAAAAAGTACAAAAATTAAATAGATTTGATAAAAATACTTATATAAATGTTATAATAAGCGAAATTTCATTCACATAATGGACTTATATTTGGGCTTTTTGTTCAACTTTATATATATATTTTTTAAATTTATTTCTTTTATACATACTAGCATTTTTTAGACAATACATAACGTCCAGGGGAAAAATTTTCTTTGCCGAAAATATTCCTTTCTATGCCCACACTGAACTTCAAAGAAGATTCGAACCCATAACCACCGTGGTGGTTTATTTTATTTTATTAATTTATTTTATTAATTTATTTTAAAAAAAAGTATCCACTATATATTTACATTTGTTCATAATTAATTGTGACCTCTATATTCCGCTCCATCACTTTTACTACATTCACTATTCTTGTTTCGGGATACATTTCCAGGTATTTGCTCTAAAATGCATTTATTTATGCAATAAAATAGCAGATTATTCTATTAGTGATATCTGATGCACATTTATAATTACCTGTTACAAGTGGAAAAAAAATTCTAGCGAGTTAAACTATCATGATTGCATTTAAATGTTAATAACATATTAAATTATTATTTATTTATTTTATTAAATATTACAGAACCAGCTACAGGCTTACGCCCAATAACAGCCAAGTACAAAAATAAAAAAAAAGATTATTATGGCTAAAACAGAAATTAAAAATTAATATCCATGAATCAATTTGAATATTAATAACAATATCTGATTTAAAACATAAATCATACGAAAAATAAGCAAAATAAACACTATCCAAGAATATAACGAAATCAATAATTATTATGGGTTATTTTAACGATTTTTATAAAATTATATAAATTATCGTGAAATAAATTATGCCACATATTATAAGTACACTAAGTTCTTTTATTTTAACGTACTTTTATTTTGTTATATAAATTGTGAATTGAACGAGTGTGTAATTAAAATGTAACTTTATTTGTTTTTTACTATATTAATTCTAATTACACAATAATTAATTATTATTCATTGCTATAATATAAGTTATTGAACTACGTAAACTAAATTATCTAAAATAAATTTATTTAGGTTAACAATCATAAATATATTCATCTTTTACAACGAGTTCCATTTGAATTTTATAAAAAAAATTGTAATTGTAATACTTCCTGAAACTTTGCACAAAAGTTTCTACGTAATAATATGTTGGTACCAAAAACGCTTTGGTACCAAGACGTTCCTATTTCAAAGATAAAATAAAATTAACATAAAAGAATTCACAAGGTGTTTTTGAAATATTATTAATAGCAAGGATCTAGAATAGCAATTTTAAATATACCATCGCGTTATTTGATTATTCATATTTTTGCGCACGCTATGGGAATGTTAATTTCTGAAATATTGTGAAATTCTCAAGGATAAATATTTTATCCGTATCAATCGAATGATATTTTCACATAACTGTATTATATAAATTTTCTTTCGTGGATCAAACTTGAAATATCTTTTTTGATAGATTCCACGTTCTAGTCATTTATAGCCGCATAGTTTAATATATTATATCAATGTCAGTAATATCCTTTACAAATGCAGATTGGTTGCACTATTCTCAATCACTCTTTTACTATTACATGTAGGTTAGTGATACTCTATTATTCAGTGATCAGATATATTGTTATTAATCTTTAACTATCCTTCTATTAAATTCGAATTTTGTGAAGTACTAGATATAAAGTGATCAATTGTATCAATAAAGATATAAAGTGATCATTCGTAGAGGACGATTTCAAACATTTATCCACATCAATTAAACGATTAATTTTTATATCTTAGTCTTAGGGCATACGAAAAAAAGTCTTGTACATAGGCAATGCGAATGCGTTTTTGTTAAAATTATTTAAATTGCGCGTGGCACAGAAATTACTTTCATATTAAACTAGATTTTTCATCACAACTCCTCATTGGCAACCTCTATATGGTATTGTGAAAGAAAATCGGTTCTCTGTCAGTAACCTCTGTCAAGTTTGTGACCTTCTACTTGTGGCGGAGTATATATTTCTATAGCCTCCAACAAAATGCTACCTAACCTTTAAAATCAATCCGTTTTTGTCGCAATATCACTAAGGCAATATATTACATTTACCATTAACCTATTGCCGATGTAGAGATAATAATATACCAATGCGACGCATACAAGAAACTCAAATGGACCGGAAAATTGTTCTGATCTTTTGCCTCACGCATTTACCGTATTTTACACGTACGGCCTTTTAATGTATCACCTAAATGCGTAACGTACGATCAATTACATTAAATTTTAGATTCGAGGCATTGTGATCTTAAGATAACGTAATTAATAGTTATTTAGAAGGAATGTTTCGTTCACTACTTTAATATGTCAAACAGAGAAATTTATATATTTTAAAACTCGGTCTAGAGTTATGGATATCCACAATTTATGCTCTATTGCTTCTGTAAAGAAAAATTGTATCCTTGGGTAGGATTTATCTATTCTTCTTATCTTTGCTTGAATTTTTAATTTATACGCATTTTTTATTTAATATAAAGTTTCAATAAGAAATTGAGTTTCTATTTAGTTATAGATATATATTAATTTTTCGAACATTTGTAAATGTTTTTATATATTTCATACATAGAAATTATAATTTGGCCTATATAGAACAAGATATTTTATAAATACCAGGTTTTTTATTCAAATCAATGAAATCTTCGGGGCTTTATAAAAAATCAACAAAAAAAAACGATGAAATCGTAGAAAATTTGCAAGACTACTAAAAGTATTATATATGCTACTTTAAATTATATTTGTTTAAAATGATATCTTGTATTAATAGGATCAAAAGGTAGTTTAACAAATTTAGAAGTCGAATTATGACTGCACTAAAGTACTAATATTTTTGATATCCTTTGTTGGTAATATACTTTTTATAATTAAAGAAGTATAGCCATTTTGCACTGCCATATTTTCTGAATAATATTTAAATCAATGTTAAATATGAAAATTTAATAGACATCCAAAATATTAGTGTTTTCTAGTAAATTGGTCGAAAAAATCTATTTTTCTTTTCTATTTACGAGATTTTCTTATATTAATGAGGTGATTTTATGACTCATCAAACTTTATGAATTTCTGCGAGTAATAAAATCATTTTGTAATCACGTTTATTATATAGTGAGTTATAAACTCGTATAAAAAAAAAATCTTGCACTTGCAAAGGTTTTATGCTTGGCTTGAAGCGGTGGCAAGCGTTGATAATTAAGTGAAGATGAATCTTTGTTTATAGCTCGCGCAGTTAGTATTTTGAAAATTGTGTTTGTGGTGATTCAATCTAGCTGTTTATTATCTGAATTATAAATGTTTCGCTTTCAGTAGGCGTCTTGCAGAAAGTGGAAATGATTCCTCAAAGTGGAAAGTGTTACTCAAAAAATTGATATTGTTAAATCACGCACTCACTACAATTGCTTACTTTTGACCATTTTTTCAATGGACATCAATTAATTACCCATCAGACATTTTCTTAAAATGTTTCTTAAGTTTTTAAAAATTTGCGTACCTTCAATGCATTAATTCACAATTTCATTTCAAAATTATTTGTCATGAACTATTAGTTATTTCCTCGCCCTGTAAAGTTTAGTTAGTTAAAGAGTCCGCAATCCTAAAGATTGGTTGGAAACAGCACGCCATGCCGATCTATCCTGAGCTAATCCCTTCATCTCCCTATAGCTATTCATCTCAACGTCTTCAACTATCTGACTCACATACTCCAATTTAGGCCTACCTACCCCTCTCTTTCCCTCCACTCTACCTTCTATGATCAATTGCATAATCCCCCCATGCCTAAGGATATGCCCTACTAATCTGTCTCTCCTACGCTGTAACACTCTCCAAATACTTCTCTTCTCCCTGTACATTCACACCTACACTATACTCTTCTTTTACTTTGTTTATTGCATCTTCCATATATAGATTAAATAATAACGGTGAGAGTGTACATCCCTGCCGAACTCCCTTCCCTATTTTTGCTACCTCTTCTTCCCCCTCAATTCTAACTAAGGCAGTTTGGTGTTTATATAAATTAAAAATTATTCTCCTATCCTTATAATCTATACCCGTTTCTTTTAAAATTCTAAACATTATGTCCCAATCTACATTATCAAATGCCTTTTCTAAATCTACAAAAGCTATGCAAGTTACCTTTCCTACCCTCTTTCTTTTTTCTACTACCGTTCTTAGTGCTAGAATCGCCTCCCTCGTCCCTCTGTTTTTCCTAAAACCAAACTGATCTTCTCCTAGCCTTTCCTCTACTTTATTTTCTAATCTCCTATAAATAATCTTTAACAATATCTTCGATGCATGTGATAGTAGACTAATGGTCCTATAGTTCTCACACAAATTAGCTCCTATTTTCTTCGGCATTGTTACTATTCTACTACGCTGAAAATCCTGTGGTACTTCTCCCTTCTCATATATTTTACAAACTAACCTGTATGATCGCTCCTGCATTTTTTCCCCTGCGTGTTTTATTAATTCGGCTGGTATCATATCAATCCCCGCTGCTTTGTTATTCCGTAAATCATTTAATGCTCTATGAAACTCTGACCTAAGTATGCTAGGACCTAAGTCATCCTCATCTATCTGTTCCACACTTTCTAGCTCCTCAATGTCCTGCCCACCTTTATATAAATCTTCAAGATACTCCTTCCATCTTCTAGCTTTTTCCTTATTTTCTGTGAGTTCCTTACCCTCCCTGCTTATCACATATAATGTTACCCTTTGGTTTTACTTTAGAAAAATGTGACTTAATTTTCCTGTAGCCCAAATCTACTTTACCTCTTCTCATATCCTCCTCAATATCCGCACAATTTCCTTTTATCCACTCTTCTTTCGCTAGCTTGCATTTCCTATTAATTAAGTTCCTTAGTTCCTTATATTTTTTCTGTCCTGCTTCTGTGTTTCCAATTTTAATTTTCCTTCTTGCTTCTATCATTTCAACTATTTCTTCCGTGATCCATTCCCTCCTACCTGCCCTTTTCTTTGTGCCTAATACTTCGTTTGCTGCTGTAGTTAACCCATTTCTGATTTCCCTCCATTCGCAATCTATGTCGTTCCTAGATGTTCCATTAGCCATGATTTCTACTTTCTGCTTGTACTTTTCATATACATCAGCTAATTTTAACCTATCGACATCTACTCTGACCTGTTTAGACTTCTGTAATTTCTTGAATTTGACCTCTGAGTCCAGGACTACTAAATTATGGTCACTATCAATATCTGCTCCAGGGTAACTCTAACAATTCTTAATCTGGTTCCTAAACCTCTCTTTAACCAGTATGTAATCTATCTGATACCTCCCTATATCTCCTGGCATTTTCCACGTATATATCCTGCGCTTGTGATTCTGAAAAAGCGTGTTTGCTACCACTAGCTTATTCCTAATACAAAACTCTACCAATCTATCCCCTCTATCATTACGTGTTCCTATTCCATATTCGTCTACTATTGAAACTTCCTTTCCCTTACCTACTACGGCATTCCAATCTCCGATTACAATTAGATTATCCTGTCCTTTAACGTTTGCTAACCTAGATTCAATCTCCTCATAAATGGATTCTATCTCCTCATCATCGTGACTTGAAGTTGGCATATATACTTGCACTATAACTGTGTGCGTTGGCTTCGTGTCTAATCTAATAGTTATAATTCGCATAGTGTCGCATAGTGTGCCAATGCACTGCATATGCCTCCTAGGGGCAAGACATGGGCAACGACGCTCTGGCCTATAGAGCGGTCCCTATACAGGGATCCCGGTCTATAGGAAATATTTCAGGCTAACCAACGGTATTAGGGGGATTAGGCTGAATCGGTGGGGCGACGGCTAAAATATGCACTCATTGGTCGGTGCCAGGCAAGGAGAAACCAGCACTGTACCTTTCTCAAGCTTACAGCAGCCCTGTAAAAGACTCAAAAAATGGATATTGTTAAATCACGCACTCATTACAATTGCTTACTTTTGATCATTTTTTTCAATGGACACAAATCAGTTAATTACCCAGCAGACTGTTTCTTAAGTTTCTAAATTTTTGTGTACCATCGATGCATTAATTTCACAATTTCATTTAAAAATTATTTGTCATAAAATTCGTCATTTCCCCGGCCTGTGAAAGAGAAATTTTAAAGTAGTTATTATTAACATGGAGATAATCAAAATTGCAAAAAATTATTGAAATTACTTAATTAATAAGAAAATGGAAAGGATAACGTGTTATAATTATTATATGGCCAGGATTAAAGATTATTAATTATATTTTGAAATTTTCTAACATACTATGTTGAGTCAACACCATAAATTTGCCTAGTACAAAGACGTTGATATTATCAAATTTTGTTCAATTCTTGACAGCAGTTTCTTGTAATAAACTAGCAATTGCGAAGTCAGATGTTTTGTTTGCTGCACCACCCACATGCTATATCACAAACTCAAGCACTTATTAAAACATTATTGCATGGTTAAATCATCATTCTCCTCAAACTTAAGCTCTTGCAGATAGTCAGACGTCATTGTTATTACTTTGTCGTAAGTTTGATATTCGATTAATTTATCGATATGTTCGCGCCTTGCTAATACTTTGCAGATTCGCGTAAAGCATTTCGTTGCCTTGTGGGTGAGTCTAGTGAGGTGCCATCCTAGTTTACCTTAGATGGTGATGATCCATATCGAATCAGTCATCAGCATTATAAGAACAGATTATGGCCAATAAGTTTCAGATTATGTCCTAACCGAAAGAGTGAAGATAACATTGTTCTCTAACGTTATTACTATATCTCATCATTTGTCAATGCTTGAATTTTAAATAGTCCTGTAAAAAGGATACAGTGCAATACCCAAATTGTAAATATTTTAACACGTACGTAATCCTCATTTATATTTCTTGCGTATAATACAAAAGTTTGTATAGATGTCCAGAAATGTAAAAAAAATAAATTTTTAATTAATGGAATATTTATAAATTTGAGTTTTCTAATTAACTGTGTCTTTACTAATCATGCAAATTATATTTTAAGCTTGGATTGATTGTGTTAAAATAAAAATAAAATCTGTTTGGGAGCCTTTGCGGGTTTATATACTTTTTTTTTTCATTTGAAACAATGAATTTTCCTTAATAAATTTTATTTGGAAAACTTTTTGTTTTGTTTATGTTGTTATATCTTTTTTAGAAGGACTAATCTGTGACAAAATTCTCCAATAAATACATGCAAAATTTTAATACATATGGCATTGAAATAGATATTTCGAAAATATTATCAAAATAAAAAAAATTATCGATTTCAAACGTAAATCCAACTAAGTAAATAATCAAAATATGTCTTTGCTAATGAATTAAATTAAATTAAATTTTATATGTGATATTTAATATTAATAACATTTTAGTTACTGAAGTTACGAAATATGTATTTTTGAGAAAACTGTATATGGGTACAGTTTTTCTAATAAAACATAAATAAATAAATAATTAAATATACGAGTGTATATAAAATATCAAAATGTAACATGTTGATATTTTATTCTATTGCTATTTAAAATACCAATTAGTTAGTTAAAGAGTCCGCAATCCTAAAGATTGGTTGGAAACAGCACGCCATGCCGATCTATCCTGAGCTAATCCCTTCATCTCCCTATAGCTATTCATCTCAACGTCTTCAACTATCTGACTCACATACTCCAATTTAGGCCTACCTACCCCTCTCTTTCCCTCCACTCTACCTTCTATGATCAATTGCATAATCCCCCCATGCCTAAGCATATGCCTTACTAATCTGTCTCTCCAACGCTGTAACACTCTCCAAATACTTCTCTTCTCCCCTACTAACTCTAGTACATCTTCATTTGTTACTTTATCTTCCCAACCAATCCTCATCATCCTCCTATAACACCACATTTCGAATGCTTGTAATCTACGCTTCTCTTCCTTTCCTATAGTCCACGCCTCACACCCGTGCAGTGCTACACTCCAAACATATACCTTCAGTAATCTTTTTCTAATACCCAAGTCAATATTTGATCTTAAAATCTGTTCCTTTTCTACGAATGCCTTCCTACCCTGTGCTATCCTACACTTTATATCTACCTTGCTTCGATTATCTTTTATGATTCAACTGCCTAAATAACAAAAATCTGACACTTCTTCGATTCTATTATCTCCAATTGTGATCCTCATTTTTCTACTGCATTCCTTTTTGTCACACCTCATCACTTTAGTTTTACCTATATTTATTTTCATGTTAAAATCCCTAGTCAATACTGCCTGCATACCATTCAATACCCTTTCTAAATTCTTTTCGCTTTCTTCCAATATAGCTATATCGTCAGCGAATCTCAACTTATATAGTTTCTCTCCCTGTACATTCACACCTACACTATACTCTTCTTTTACTTTGTTTATTGCATCTTCTATATATAGATTAAATAATAACGGTGAAAGTGTACATCCCTGCCGAACTCCCTTCCCTATTTTTGCTACCTCTTCTTCCCCCTCAATTCTGACTAAGGCAGTTTGGTGTTTATATAAATTAAAAATTATTCTCCTATCCTTATAATCTATACCCGTTTCTTTTAAAATTCTAAACATTATGTCCCAATCTACATTATCAAATGCCTTTTCTAAATCTACAAAAGCTATGCAAGTTACCTTTCCTACCCTCATTCTTTTTTCTACTACTGTTCTTAGTGCTAAAATCGCCTCCCTAAATAGAGTATAAGAATTTTTTTGATCGTATTTTGAACTAACATTCCTTACTTTAAATACGTAAAAAATAAAAACGAGGAAAAATCCTTTTCCTAAAACTTGTTGACGAATTTATATCGAAAAATCTAGTTAGACAAGAAATTGATAAATTCTTCGGCAAATAATTTCGTTTCATTTATCACTGGAGACCGGATTATAGGCACTAAAAAAATGCCAAAATAGGCGGCAAATAGGCACTAGAAACTTAAAAAAATGCGCTAAAAAAGGCATTTCTTATTTTGAAAAAAACTCAAAAAAGGCATGAAAAACACAGTAAAAAACACAAAATATTTTTTTTCATGTTTCACTTTTGTATCGCAAACTTTACAAAATAATATTATACCGTCACCATTAAAAATATTACAGCCGAACTCCCGAATTATTTTTTGTATCTTGGATTCATCTGAACTGCTAATTTTAGGCATTTTGAATTTATTTTCGAATGTATTCGTGCGCTAAACTAAACACAGACTGAAGAAATGAAGGGAGAATTATTTATTTGAAATAACAGTTGTTACAAAATAACCACTATTGGTACTTTAAGAACGATTAGGAATTTTTCCATTGGTAATGTAGCAATGACACAAACAATTTAGAAAGTTTTTATCATCGAACAAAATAAATTATGGTAAAAAGCAAAATAGATATGAAAAACAGGCGCGAATGTATGAAAAGTGTCGAAATATGCATAAATAGGCGCTAAACTGAAAAATAGGCAAAATTTGATCAAAATTGTCGAAATAGGCAAAAAAGGCAATTTAAGACATTTTTCCTAAAATCCTAAAAAAAATTATCACAAACGCAAATCAATTTCTGAGTAACAAAATGTCCTTCTAACAAGTAATAAAGGATTTATGATCTATTTAATCGCAATAAACTAATTATGTTTTTATATTATATAATTTTATAACTGCATGTCCGATGTCAATAAAAATGATATTTAAAAAATTAATAATAAATTGATAGATATTATTTTTGATTACAAGAACTTAGTTTCATATTTAAACCGTACGATATAATTATTTCAAATACGCAATCATTAATTAAAATGACCGAATCAATAATACGTTAGATTAACGTTTAATCCGGCTTTAGTGTTTGCATAGAGCATCTACTTAATACTACAAGACATGCGTGTATTTAATTTACCGCTAATAATCCTTATTAATAATGCATGTTAATACGTAGCAGTTAGTCTTCGTGCCATCTCTGGAATGGCACACATGTTCATATTGACTGGTAATAAATATTAATGCCAAAGGGACTTAACATGTTTTATATTCAAATACAGAAGTATATTTACATAGCTATTAGTTAACTAGGCAAAAATTGCGATTTACAAATTACAGATAATATTTTGCGTATCTACATGAATTGAGATGTTCAACAAATACTGCGGATTTTACAAAATAAATCTCAACTGAAATAATCTTCTATAAAAAGTATTATCAATATATAAATTTTCAAATTTTCAATTTTTTATTCGATATTAAAGAAAGAAACGGGGCAAAAATTACAATTGTTGCTATAAAATTATTTAAGTTAGGCCCATATGTGTATAGTACTGAATCATATGTTCATTTGTATATTTATAGATTTAAATCTGTTTACCTGTTTTTTATGTGATGATTTATTGTTTTTCGTAAAGATATGACACAATTTGTTCAATAAATTGGTGAATCATTATAAAATTCGTGGAGCAAATATTTCATAGGATATATAATTGATTGATGGACACAATATTGATGGACCTTTTTGAAGAGTGTATGTTACAGGTGCAATAACAATAAACTTATTGACTAACGGTAATATACTGTTGAATGGCTTTTAAAAGTCCCAGTACTTAAAAATACAATATTTTAAGTAGCTAAAATTTAAGTTGTGTTGTCGAGTCATTTGAGGATACTACAATAATATAATATTAATAAAAGAGAGTCAATAAGAATAATAATTAAAAAAAAAGAATAGTACCAACTAACTATATTTAATTTATATAACTTATCAATGGATCTAATCGTTCAATTCAATAAGAACAATGAAGATTGATATTTCTCGACAAATTTATTAGCTTGCGTTATAAAATTTGTCGATATTACCTTCAGTTCTTCCATATCTAAATTGTTATATATTTTTTAGTTCGTAGAAGAACCTGAGTTTGAAATTCGTATTTTGATGCTCTTATATGAGGTGTGTTTAAAAAGTAATGAGACTATTACAATAAAACTCTTTTTTATTTTATATTTACAATTCAACCTTATCACCTTCGAAATAGTTCCCTTCTGAGGCCACACAGCGTCGGAGACGTTGCACCCACTGCTCATAGCAGTGTTGGAAGTCGTTAAGTGGGATCGAACGAAGTTGGTCCGTCATGGTTTTCTGAATGACGTTTATAGTGCCAAAATGATGTCCCTTGAGTTGAATTTTCAACTTGGGAAAAAGGAAGAAGTCACAGGGTGTTAGATCAGGTGAGTAGGGGGGCTGAGGAACCACTGAAATTCCTTTTTGTGTCAAAAATTGCCTAATAGAGAGTGCTGTGTGACAAGGTGCGTTGCCATGATGCAACATCCAACTTTCAGAAATGCTTGGTCTGACTCGAAGAACTCTCTTCCTTAGTCTCTCGAGAACTTCGCGGTAAAACTGCTGATTGACAGTTTGCCCCGGGGGCACAAACTCCTTATGAACAATCCCCTGACTGTCGAAAAAGCAAATGAGCATTATTTTAATCTTGGATTTGCTCATCCGTGCTTTCTTCGGACGTGGTGAGTCGGGGGTGTGCCACTCCTGACTTTGGCGTTTCGTTTCAGGGTCGTATTCAAGTACCCAGGATTCGTCACCTGTGATCACGTTTTTTAGAAAATCTTTGCTAGTTTCAACGATCTGCAGAAGATCTGAACACACAGCTCTTCGATGTTGTTTTTGCTCAGGTGTCAGGATTTTGGGAACAATCTTCGAACACACCTTTCGCATGCCCAAATCCTGGGTTAACATATCGTAGACAGTGGCAATGTTCAAATTCAATTCACTGCTGATCATTCTGACAGTCATTCGTCGATCAGACATCACAAAAACTCGCACTTTTTCCAAATTTTCGTCGGTTTTTGAACTGCGCGGTCGTCCTTTCCGATTTTCATCATTAACGTTTTCACGTCCCTCTAAAAAGGCCTTGTGCCAACTAAACACTTGAGCTTTCAATAAGACCTGCTCCCCATACGCTAGCTTCAATTTTTTAAAAGTTTCCGTAGCGGTTTCGGCAAGTTTGACACAAAACTTGATCGCATAACGTTGCTCCAATTTTGTTACGTCCATTTCCGTGACACACTTAAAAAACTAGCTTCACAAGAACACGTAGTAAAAAAAGTGCAGTAGCAGTGGGTAGTTGAGACTTGTACTGGACGTAGATCAAATGTTTATCCAAATGGTTAACTGGCGGGAAAACTTGCAATGTTGCCAAATCACGCACTGTGCATGCGTTCTCACTACTTTTTAAACTTACCTTATATAATATTAAAACTTGAAATACTGTTCAATGTTCCGGTTACTACTAGGATGGCTCAAACGAAGTATCTTTTTAAACTTGATGGTAAGTAAAAGCATTTTCGACTAAAATTCTTGCTAATAATCACAAAAAATTGTTCATGGTTTAGTTTGCAGTTTTAAATTGAAGATATTTCGAATATTTGAGTTTATATTTTTTAAATGTCCGTTGATCTACTTACAAGGATGTTTTATCTCAAATAAACCATCAAAATGAAAATTGCATGTGGCAAAATTTCACTGTTTGCTATTATAGCAATGATGCAATTGCATAACTATCAGATATATATATATATATATATATATATAGGCATGTCTTGTTCTAAAAATTTTGAAGAGCAGCCTTATCGCCTTGTGTCATCTATAGTACCACACTCTCTAGTAACAGAAAATCTGAAGGAACGCCAAAGTATTTAAGATGTATCATTTTCTACCTGTGAGTTTGAATTGTATTTCAAAATGAAGCGGTGGCTTGAAGTATTTATTACATTTGTCCAACTGAATTATGAAGAAAGAAATCCGTACGTGAAAAATGCAGATGATTAGATATGTTGCCTTTATTTTATAATAGCAATTAAATCTGGTTCATAAAGCCGTTGCCATGTAGCCTGTATAATTCTGCCTCATTATTTATTATAAAGAAAAAAAGAAATTTTCGTAGCGAAGATCAGATTACCCAATTTAATTTGACGGATATTAGTAATTTCTAAACTGCTGTTAGTATTTTTTTAAATGTCTAATAAATTATAATTAGCAATGAAAAACTAAAATATATACGGTGGGTATGAAAAGATGCAAACAAATTGTAATATTTCTATAGGAAAATTTATGCGGAAGTTAACAATTTCTAAAAAAATGTAAATTATTGATTTTATGGTGTTTTGTTGTTGCAATTATTTAAGAGGTATCCTGTACTTCGTTGTCGAGTAATTTTTGCGCCAACATATTTCATGTATTAAAAATAGGCCGTTAATAACCAACGACCACTTGGTCGACAAAGATTCTTTTTGAAAATCATTTTGCGTACTTTTTTTGTATATTTCAAATTTTAATCCCATCTGCTAAAATGAAAGTAAATCACTTTGTGCGTATTGTTTGCTTAAATTTATGTTATTGTGATCTAAGTCGAGCATTTAGGATCTATCAGGACATTTCGCGAAATTGCAAATACGTGAAAAATACTGCAGAAATATGCATTTTGCAAATAAGCCAGTCTTTACTTATTATATACGATATATACGTCTAAAATATTTCCCTTATCCTATTTTCACATTTCTATATTATGGCCTATAAAAATTGTTTTCATATTAACTTTACATAATATCTAAATTCTTAAGGTGCCTTTACCATTTTATTTTTTAAAGTACCAAAATAAGTTTGGTACTAATAAGCACTGCATAAACACCATTAAAAAATGTCAACCCATTAATTAATCTTATGCATTTATAGAGTTCATTCTAAATTTTATCATTTACTATATAATTCTTTAAATGTTTATATCACAAAAAAAAATTCTTTATATACCTTTTTAACACTACCAGTAAATGGTATGTTCTTGTTCTAGATCGAGGCTTCCCTTTCAACAGGAATTAATTAGTTTAATGTGCTATGATATTATTTATGCATCTGTTCCAATTCCCGTTCAATTATCAGGAACAATGATCTCAGTAGTCATTCATTTTACCTTCGTGCCTAATTGTTAAAATGTGGCGAGTGTTGCACGCTTGCAGATACATTAGAAATTATGGAATAAAAGGCAGTATATGCAATATAAGTGAAGTAGTTGCTAAAACACGTTCAACTCAAAAATCGGTTTTATTATTTAATAAACTAGTAATACGCCTTGAAGTAAAACAGTTCAAGTGCTTTTAAATTTAACGTTTTTGTATGGCTATTTTGATATCATCAAACGTATGTTTCATTTAAAGAAAACAACTGCGTTTATTTACGTGCATTTCTGACAGTTTCTGTGCCTATAAATCATTTTCGTATATGTCACGTGCATGTTGCTTTATGAATAGTAGCGTACGATAGCGTGACGCGATATAATTTAATTAAAAAAAACAGCGTAATGATTCAACAAAAGCTCTCCACGTGTCTCCGTTGTATCAGCATTGATAACAATGTAGATAATTTTAAGTTTATTAAGCACGGTACACGTAGAGCGAAAATATTTGTTGTTGAAAATGTGTCTTAAAATAAGTTATTAAGAAAATGTAGAAGTTATGTATTTGCACAAAATGCAATCTAAATGATTGGTTATAAACGATCATTTATTGCGGGAAGATATGAAAGGTATTTTGTATAGAAATTACTCTTTTTTTATGAAACACTTTTGTTTATCTGATAATCTGTGTCTATATGCGTTGGACATATTTGTTGGTCTTGCGAAAAATATTTTTATTTATTCGACTGTTTTTACTTCAGATTGTTCTGCAAGAGATATCTCTTTAGCTCCGATTAAGTGACAATTACTTTAATTACTCGTATAATTCTTTTACACGACGTTGTTAACATTTTAAATATTACAGCCGATCTGCTCTTCTTTTTATATTATCAAAACTATTCATTGAAGTGTTTTCTTAACCCACAAATCTTATTACCATTCCAAATATTGCCTCTTCTCGTCAGTTTTACAACAAAACTAATGCGTGTCGTCTACTCACGTTTCGTTCGCTTCAAATTGATTTGTCTTAAAATCGTTATAAAAGACGCCTCAACGTCCAGACGTTTCTGTTATATTATGCTCAGTTTTATCCTCGCAAGAGTTCATGTAGAAGTTTGGACAATATATCAATAAATCACGTCGCCTTGTAATAATCGAGCACGTGACAAGACGCGAACATGAATCAAAAATTACAATTTCGAATGTGTGTTGTTTGTCCGGCGTCTGTCTGCAGAAAAAAAACCATGCGATCAAAGCGAAGACTTCCCTTAAACATGAAACCCGTCATCATGTTGAACTGGTCGATAATTTCAAAAGACAACAACCCAAGAACATTCACATATTTCACAACATTAAAAAAACTGTGATTCTTCGTGATTTTAAATACGTTAATATTAATATTAAATAAAATATTATCAAATATTTTATTTAATATTAATAATTTTGATTGATTGATTTTATCAAATACCTGATGAGTAAGTAATATTTTAAAAAGTATCACTACGGTATTAAATGTTAACATAAAATATTGTATATTAATTTTATCTTGTGCTACTGAAGATGGGGGCATAGCGCTTGAAATGTACATCTAGCTACTTAATGCTTGTTACGGTATTTGGGTGATATTCTATATTAGTAAGTAATATAATTAAAAAAACCGAATTCTTATCTTCTATAACTTTATTATCCAATGTAATATAATTTAGTGTTTTATGTTTCTTGTTCTTTTCAAATCGTTTTTTTCCCAGATGATGACAACTTGTTATCGAAACTAGTCTGAAAATTAAAAAGATTATAAAATTTACGCTCATTACTTTATCTCACATACTGGCTTCCACAATTACATTCATATATGTAAATTAAAACATTTTCTTCCGAATAATATCTGATATATTACAATGCCGTTTATTTGCCGAATATATTGGCTATTTATATTGTTATTGATGGAATCCGGTTTCATTTACTTGTCAAAATGTTTGTCTTACCTCTATTACATTCATTCATTTGCTAGGGTCCATTCTTAGTAATGGATCGCGTCCTCAGAATAAGGATCAACATCTTTGACTATTCAATCCTTACACGTGTCCAACAAGGATACTGCATATTAATCGTGTAGGCGTAGACAGTGTAGTCTCTCGCACAATATAATCTAAGTAGGCGTACGAAACTATTGTGTGTATGTAAGAGATTATTGTATAGATATATGTGTCCTTAAGGTGCATTCCCATCATACAATTATTTCTTCAGATTACATCTGCTTTTGATAATAAACTGTACTCTTGTATATGTATTTTATTTCGTTTTTATCTTGTGCTAGTGAAGATGGGGGCATAGCCTTCGAAATGCGCATCTAGCTACTTAATGCTTTACGGTATTTGGGTGATATTCTATACTATTAAACTCTTGTAGTTGGTAATATACTTGCTATTTTTAAAATATTCAGTACACTTAAAAAATATTGTTTTATGCACCGTACATTCATGTAAATGTTATGTAAATCCTGCAGGATATATAATACTGTTTACACGTTACAAAATAAAAATAAAAAACGAAAAATGATTGCATGTAAATTAGAAATTGTCTAAATCAGCATCTTACAGTTTTTTCTGCTAGAGAAGCACCCTAAGTGGATATTGAAATATTAATGCGACAGTATCCAGTAATGAGCCTGTCTTTGTTGGTCCATATAAAGCTCCAACGGAGCAACAATCGTGATACAATTCGTTTATAAATAGATGACGGTCAATTGTTGATTTTCCGACGCACAGTACTTGACCGATTAGATTTATGACGAAGACACAAAGATTGAATATGTTGATTAATATTTCAGCAGGATTGTTCCGCTTGAATTGTAGTACTACTAATGATCCTAGAAGGATTTTACGTCTATATATAACAATTTTAATGCAAACAAGAAATATATAACATTAGTTACAACCCAATTTTTAAACGAAATTTTTTTATGTGCTTAAAAAATGCTCTTACTACCATGGCCTTTTTAATTATAATATATTTTACTCGTATTCAATTTATTGAACATGTACATGATTTATATTAAATTTTCAAAATATTTTCCTTCGATCATATTTCATTTTTTAACAAAAATAATTTAAACTAGCACTACAGCGTTTAATTATATATACGATGTAGTTTTACCATTACATAGTGATTAAAAAAAATCTTAGAAACTCCAAAAATTGATTATTAATACAAAATTTTAATACAAATTATTTTGATTGATTGAACTAATGGCTATTTGCTTAATATATCAATTTAATAAATTCATTCATTTGTTTATAATATAATATATATTACTTATTTTGATAAAGAAGCAGCTGGAAAGCAAAAAAACATATTCTAGTTTTGGCTGAATGGAATATTGTATGAAAAAAATCTCTACGTTATTAAATAACTGCAAAAAAAAGAGCAGGTCGTAAAATTCATTCAGCCGAAGTTATAAAAACGTGTTATTACGATCATGTACAACTAAAATATGACAAAAAAAAAGAATATTTCATTTTAGCATTTAGTTGTACGTTATGCACGGTCCCTATCACTTTGTATGCTAATTATTGGTCCATGTTTGCGACTGTCATCTTAGATTTCTGCGAGTCAACCTCCAGTAATAGCGCCGAAAATATCCATTATAATGCGAAAGTCATTCCATTACACATACCAATTGTTTGTATTTCAAGCGTACCTTGTTTTAAAGATGATTTCCCCACTTGTAAGTTTTCTATAACTCGCTTAAGTCAATACTTATAGTTGCGCACTAAAGTCATGTTCCATTGTCTCAAAAGTGAATATAAATTCATCCCGTGTGCACATCTGGACCTGTGTGGGCGGCGGGATTTTCTTTGATAGCTCTGTGTACCATCAATCGAGCATAATTACTGTTTATCTTATTATTAAATTGTATGTTGCGTCAATACCTTTCGAGTATATTTCGAAATCTTAATATTTATACCACGTGTTGCCTATTTAGGGCTTTTCTCAATCTAACGTTAACGTACAAAAATACAATTTTCCACACTTATTACTATATTGCTCCACTCAACGGAAATTTTCATTGTACTCATTTTTTCTTTAAACTTCTAACTGAAAAGTTGATGCCCGTAGAAGAGTCTTATCGGATATTATTTCACTTGAAACCTCTCCAATTGAACTCTTTTTCTCGAGCTCGTTTTGAGATCTTTAATTGTATTTAAAAGAATTATCCATCGCTAAAAGTTATTTTACATTTAAATATTGCCATTAATTTAGAATGCTAGTTATTTTTTTTTTAAATTACGTGCTTTACAATTCGACTTTTCTAATAATGTTGAATTCATAAAATCTTCGTGATATTTTGCTTGTCGAGTCTTATGGAATATTATTTAATTTGAAACCTCTCTCCAATTGAACTCCTTTTTTCGAGCTCGATTTGAGATCGTTTTCTTGAATCATATTTAAATGAATTATCCATCGCTAGAAGTCATTTTACATTTAAATATTGCCATTAATTTCCAATGCTAGATTTGTTTCTTAAAAATTATGTGCCTTACAAATCGACTTTTCTAATAATGTTGAATTCATAAAATCTTCGTGATATTTTGCTTATCGAGTCTTATGGAATATTATTTAATTTGAAACCTCTCTCCAATTGAACTCCTTTTTTCGAGCTCGATTTGAGATCGTTTTCTTGAATCATATTTAAATGAATTATCCATCGCTAGAAATTATTTTACATTTAAATAATGCCATTAATTTCCAATGCTAGATATGTTTCTTAAAAATTATGTGCCTTACAAATCGACTTTTCTAATAATGTTGAATTCATAAAATCTTCGTGATATTTTGCTTATCGAGTCTTAGTTAGTTAAAGAGTCCTACAGATTGGTTGGAAACAGCACGCCATGCCGATCTATCCTGAGCTAATCCCTTCATCTCCCTATAGCTATTCATCTCAACGTCTTCAACTATCTGACTCACATACTCCAATCTAGGCCTACCTACCCCTCTCTTTCCTTCCACTCTACCTTCTATGATCAATTGCATAATCCCCCCATGCCTGAGGATATGCCCTACTAATCTGTCTCTCCTACGCTGTAACACTCTCCAGATACTTCTCTTCTCCACTACTAACTCTAGTACAGCTTCATTTGTTACTTTATCTTCCCAACCAATCCTCATCATCCTCCTATAACACCACATTTCGAATGCTTCTAATCTACGCTTCTCTTCCTTTCCTATAGTCCACGCCTCACACCCGTACAGTGCTACACTCCAAACATATACCTTCAGTAATCTTTTTCTAATACCCAAGTCAATATTTGATCTTAAAATCTGTTCTTTTTCTACGAATGCCTTCCTACCCTGTGCTATCCTACACTTTATATCTACCTTGCTTCGATTATCTTTTGTGATTCTACTGCCTAAATAACAAAAATCTGACACTTCTTCGATTCTATTATCTCCTATTGAGATCCTCATTTTTCTACTGCATTCCTTTTTGTCACACCTCATCACTTTAGTTTTACTTATATTTATTTTCATGTTAAAATCCCTAGTCAATACTGCCTGCATACCATTCAATACCCTTTCTAAATTCTTTTCGCTTTCTTACAATATAGCTATATCGTCGGCGAATCTCAACATATATATTTTCTCTCCCTGTACATTCACACCTACACTATACTCTTCTTTTACTTTGTTTATTGCATCTTCTATATATAGATTAAATAATAACGGTGAGAGTGTACATCCCTGCCGAACTCCCTTCCCTATTTTTGCTACCTCTTCTTCCCCCTCAATTCTAACTAAGGCAGTTTGGTGTTTATATAAATTAAAAATTATTCTCATATCCTTATAATCTATACCCGTTTCTTTTAAAATTCTAAACATTATGTCCCAATCTACATTATCAAATGCCTTTTCTAAGTCTACAAAAGCTATGCAAGTTACCTTTCCTACCCTATTTCTTTTTTCTACTACCGTTCTTAGTGCTAGAATCGCCTCTCTCGTCCCTCTGTTTTTCCTAAAACCAAACTGATCTTCTCCTAGCCTTTCCTCTACTTTATTTTCTAATCTCCTATAAATAATCTTTAACAATATCTTCGATGCATGTGATAGTAGGCTAATGGTCCTATAGTTCTCACACAAATTAGCTCCTATTTTCTTCGGCATTGTTACTATTCTACTACGCTGAAAATCCTGTGGTACTTCTCCCTTCTCATATATTTTACAAACTAACCTGTATAATCGCTCCTGCATTTTTCCCCCTGCGTGTTTTATTAATTCGGCTGGTATCATATCAATCCCCGCTGCTTTGTTATTCCGTAAATCATTTAATGCTCTATGAAACTCTGACCTAAGTATGCTAGGAGCTAAGTCATCCTCATCTATCTGTTCCACACTTTCTAGCTCCTCCATGTCCTGCCTACCTTTATATAAATCTTCAAGATACTCCTTCCATCTTCTAGCTTTTTCCTTATTTTCTGTGAGTTCCTTACCCTGCTTGTCACATATAATGTTACCCTTTGGTTTTACTTTAGAAAAATCGAGTCTTCTGGAATATTATTTAATTTGAAACCTCTCTCCAATTGAACTCCTTTTTTCGAGCTCGATTTGAGATCGTTTTCTTGAATCATATTTAAATGAATTATCCATCGCTAGAAATTATTTTACATTTAAATATTGCCATTAATTTAGAATGCTACTTATGTTTCTTAAAAATTATGTGCTTTACAATTCAACTTTTCTAATAATGTTGAATTCTTAAAATCTCGGTGACATTTTACTTATCGAATATTTTGCTTATCGAGTCTTATGGAATATTATTTCATTTGAAACCTCTCTCCAATCGAACTCCTTTTTTCGAGCTCGATTTGAGATCGTTTTCTTTAATTATATTTAAAAGAATTATCCATCGCTAGAAGTCATTTTACATTTAAATATTGCCATTAATTTAGAATGCTAGTTATATTTCTTAAAAAATATGTGCTTTAAATTCGACTTATCTGCTAATTATAAATTATTAAAATCCCCGCGATATTTGGCAAATAATTTGTTTAAAACAATTTTCGATATTTGCGTTCTGCGTGACAATTCTTAATAACCATCGTGAGAGTTAAATGATGTATTCGCCGATAAGATAGCGACGCTGTCAATAATCAATAAGTAAATCTCATCATCATAAAATCGCCTTAAAAATTTCTAACCAAATATTGAACAGGTTTTTAGGATATTGGAATTTGCTTTTCTTATCAATATCCTCCATATTTACAGCAAGTACATTTCACTAGCAAACATGTTGAATAAAGAGTTGCGAGTTATTGACATACACTCATTGGCTGTATGTTGAAGAAACCATCCATCGCGTCTAGATGAAACGCGCGAACTGCATTGATAAGAAGGAATTATGTCACGTTGATTCTCAATAACCCAGGTGTATTCGTAATTATTGGGACATGGTCCGACAGTTGATAGCCGCACCTATGTTCATCTACATTGTGCTGTAGTGTCGTGTTGTTTCGCACCGAAATGGACTCACCATCATCATCACCATCATCATCATCATCATGAACGTAACGCCATCGCAGCTTCTATTATCTACGCAATCATGCAGTATATCATTAATACAGGTCAGGTCAGATAGTAGCAACTGATTGGGATTATTATTTTTTTCGATTAATTGCAATTATCAAATTATTGTCTGATATCTGATTTTAGTATTTTCACATTAGTAATTATTTGTAATCAGCGAAATTATCAGCTATTCCACCAGGCATTTCTGAAGAATAACGAATTATACGCAGTCTATTATCTTGGTCACGATTTCAATGATGATTATTGCTTAATTGATCATTTAAATAATACCACTGCTTGTAGAAAATGTTCGACACTAATATCATATTCATAAATTAAAAGTTACAATTCTTTGAGGCTCATTGACATAGTCAAATTTTAGCTGCTACATTTTTACGACACTTTCACATCATTTCAAAATATTTACTTTTCTGTTTGGTAGAACATTTTAAATTCGTATAACACGAAAGTATAAAAAAATCATTTTCTATAGCACGAATACATTGATTTATGTTCAGAAATGCATTGGAAGAAGTGATTTAATACATACTGCTAAACAACACGAATTGTTCATAAATTTGTTATAATTTTCTACTTAGTTTGCTATAAACTATCGATACAATTATTGCTTTGAAATTAATATCCTAACAATTCAATATAGATATTGATCGTAAATTTTGCAGCGTTCAAGAGGTCAATAGAATAAATACTGGTACGGTTTGAAAATAATATTAATTTACTTGATTTCCTTAAAAAAAAAATTCTGATGGATACAGTTTGCTATGTGAAAGAGTGATCTAAACAGCTGAATACATATAATTTGTATCGTGGTTATATCAATCTCAGTTCCGAGAATCGTGACTAAATTCACTATATTCAATCGTTTCGCAATTATTTTGATATAATTTATTGAGACATGTTATTTAGTTAATTAGTTTGCAAATTGTTTTTGCATTTTTCCAACGTCATCTCGCTAATCCGACAGTTCTATAACGGACATATATAATTCAGATCAGATAATCGTAGGGTAAATGCATTGTAGATTTATGATCAAAATGTACTTGAATTGATTATGAAATTTACGCTTATTATAACATATATATTCGTATCGATATAATTCCTGTTCAAAAACGATCGTTCAAATTTAATGGATTTATATAAAAACATTTTTTGTTCGTTGTGTAATGCTTCAGCTATTAACATAACAAAAAATGAAATTCTTGGTGAAATTTTGTAGTTATGGCCTAGTTGAAGAATTTTTTTTTAAGGTCCTTGTTTTGCTGAAATTAGGAACGTATTTCAAATTAATTCCATGATGTATTTGGTCAAATAGTACATCCCTTTTGTGCAGTTTATTTAATATTGGATTTTTGATTTAGTGAAATAATTATTTTCTTAAATTTTATGGTACTCATTTATAAATTTCTACATTTCCCATGATTTTTGGTTATCTTGTAGATACACATTCTTATGGTATGTATAATAAATTCATATATCAGATCTGAACATACAAAAGATATTTAATCAGCTCATTTAATTAATAATTGGAGTAGATTGTTTATTAGATTTTAATTACTACTATAACGAATAATTACAAAATTTTATTAGAATATATGCCACGTTTTATATATGAAGTTCAAGCTACAAGACATTAATCATTTTATAGAAGTTTCGTTTGTATATAACTTATAAAATTAATTTTATAATCAAATATTATAAATTTTATTAATTTGAAATTTCAATCTGTTGGTGATCTTGACATTTATTATGAAAAATATAATGCATTTTAATTGCGAAATTTTCGAGCTATTTTAATTAAATGCGCCGTCTTAATTTTAATTTCAATTCTATATCTGCATAATTTAAACAAATATTTGATTTTGATTTTATAATTGCGATATATTGAGGAAATAAAGTAGTTTATCAGGGTCAGTTTTATCCATTTTAAAGAATAACATTTAAAGAATATTGTGACAAAAAGAAAATGCAAAAATGTGTGGTTATAATTGTTTCTGTAGAAAACAGAAATATGAAATTGATGCATTGGATAGTAATTTTTATTTTTGTTGTCTTAAAAATCTCGCAATTGGCAAGGGGTAATATTATTTAAAAAAAAACATTTTAAGATTTTACGGTGTTTATGAAAATAATTATCTATTTACAATATTGAGAAGTTGTCCTTTGATTAACAATGTCATTAGATGCATGTGAAAAATACCCAACAAAAGATTTGTCTTAAAATAGATTTTTTTTAAAGTAATGAATATAAAAATACACGATTTCTTACAGAACTTCATAATTGAGACTATTTTGCAAATTTTGAGAATTCTTTTATAAGAACGCATTCGTTTTTGCTTATTTAATTTTATATTACATTACATATAAGTGCGCTATTTCTTGAACCTGAAGAATTTTTGTAATCCCCATTTTAAGTCTTATCAATGGTACATTAAGGGGAAAAAATGCAGGAGCGATTATACAGGTTAGTTTGTAAAATATATGAGAAAGGAGAAGTACCACAGGATTTTCAGCGTAGTAGAATAGTAACAATGCCGAAGAAAATAGGAGCTAATTTGTGTGAGAACTATAGGACCATTAGCCTACTATCACATGCATCGAAGATATTGTTAAAGATTATTTATAGGAGATTAGAAAATAAAGTAGAGGAAAGGCTAGGAGAAGATCAGTTTGGTTTTAGGAAAAACAGAGGGACGAGAGAGGCGATTCTAGCACTAAGAACGGTAGTAGAAAAAAGAAAGAGGGTAGGAAAGGTAACTTGCATAGCTTTTGTAGATTTAGAAAAGGCATTTGATAATGTAGATTGGGACATAATGTTTAGAATTTTAAAAGAAACGGGTATAGATTATAAGGATAGGAGAATAATTTTTAATTTATATAAACACCAAACTGCCTTAGTTAGAATTGAGGGGGAAGAAGAGGTAGCAAAATAGGGAAGGGAGTTCGGCAGGGATGTACACTTTCACCGTTATTATTTAATCTATATATAGAAGATGCAATAAACAAAATAAAAGAAGAGTATAGTGTAGGTGTGAATATACAGGGAGAGAAAATATATATGCTGAGATTCGCCGACGATATAGCTATATTGGAAGAAAGCGAAAAGAATTTAGAAAGGGTATTGAATGGTATGCAGGCAGTATTGACTAGGGATTTTAACATGAAAATAAATATAGGTAAAACTAAAGTGATGAGGTGTGACAAAAAGGAATGCAGTAGAAAAATGAGGATCACAATAGGAGATAATAGAATCGAAGAAGTGTCAGATTTTTGTTATTTAGGCAGTAGAATCACAAAAGATAATCGAAGCAAGATAGATATAAAGTGTAGGATAGCACAGGGTAGGAAGGCATTCGTAGAAAAAGAACAGATTTTAAGATCAAATATTGACTTGGGTATTAGAAAAAGATTACTGAAGGTATATGTTTGGAGTGTAGCACTGTACGGGTGTGAGGCGTGGACTATAGGAAAGGAAGAGAAGCGTAGATTAGAAGCATTCGAAATGTGGTGTTATAGGAGGATGATGAGGATTGGTTGGGAAGATAAAGTAACAAATGAAGCTGTACTAGAGTTAGTAGGGGAGAAGAGAAGTATCTGGAGAGTGTTACAGCGTAGGAGAGACAGATTAGTAGGGCATATTCTTAGGCATGGGGGGATTATGTAATTGATCATAGAAGGTAGAGTGGAGGGAAAGAGAGGGGTAGGTAGGCCTAGATTGGAGTATGTGAGTCAGATAGTTGAAGACGTTGAGATGAATAGCTATAGGGAGATGAAGGGATTAGCTCAGGATAGATCGGCATGGCGTGCTGTTTCCAACCAATCTTTAGGATTGCGGACTCTTTAACTAACTAATGGTACATAGCGTTGAGAGCAAATATGATTTTTATTGACTTCTCTTAATTATACTTCATTAAAATTACATTCACAGTTCATTATGCCAACAAAAATATTATAATTTTAGATTTTAGAATAATCGCGCTTGAGGACACTGATGCGCAAGAAGTGTTTGAGCCTCTTCAGACTTAGATTAAATATTATTATGTTTGTTATTATAGATGCGGTATGTCTTGTAGTATAAACTATATACAATGGCTGGTATAAACTCTAAGGAAAGAACCGTCATTTGCTTTTATGATAGCCATTCTTGCATGCTAACGGTATATAATCAACACTGTTTATACAATTTACACGATCGGCGCGAAGAAGACACACTATCATTATTAAAATCTTGGTCTGTTTGACAATGTTGACAAACCATATTAGAAGTGTAGGTTGCGCTTAAAATATAACACAATCATCTCACCTGATTTAAGTATGCTTTCGATTCAAGGATATATTTTAGAATAAATTAGCGATTGCTTCCCAAAAGCATACACTTTTTAATAATGATATTTTACATTGGACACGACTAATTTTCCACAAACAAGTATGCTATTCTATTAATACGTTAATAGATTTTCTATGGTTCGTATATTTTGTGAAAAAAATGCTTATCAAAAGGCATAAAATTCTACTTGTTTCAATATGTTGGTCTGCATCGTAACATCTACATTAATTTCGGAATCTTTGATTTGAATTTCAATAACGACATCCACGTCGTTATGTATGCAAGTAATTGCTTTGCTCACTTTTTTATGTTCTTCGGACGATAACGGTTATAAAAACACAACTTCGAAAATGCAATGTTATTTACCGGGCAATAAAATTAGTTCCATATTCTTTTATTCAACGAAAATATAAATTTATCTCGTGCTACGATCCGATTTTCTGTCAGTATAGGATTACGAACGATATGCTTTCACAACCAATATCTTAACAACGACCATGCGGCCACTAAATTAATAATAACAATATTTATATAATGTTGAGTAACTTCAAGATTTTAGATAATTTAACCTTATTGACCTGCACAGATTTATGGGTGAAAATATTTTAACTTCTATATTTTTTCGCCAGCCTTTTATTATAGGCAAAGAAGGTTTAGATTAAATCATGGTATTTGCAAACGTTTATGTATCGCAGATGCTTTTAATAATCCCACTTGGTAATATCGAATGAGAAGTTTGTATTGATGATTGAGATGTTTTTGTTGTTTATTCCCATCGTTCTGCGGAGGTTATAATTAATTTTTCCTAACAATACTTTATGGACGTATTGATTTTCGTTGCTCATGGTGGTCTCTTCGTATTATACAAAAAAAAGAACACTATAGTTTACTCGAAATAAATTGTGAAGCTTGATCAGATTTTGTGCTATCTCGAGGCTACAAATTTACCTTCAAAAGTAAATTTAATGGTGTACAATATGAGCCAAAACTTTCGCAAGTTCTCATAAAGTCATGTCACAAATTTTTATTTGGGTAAATGTAAATAAAATTGAATAGAATGTGTTATCTTATCTATTAGGAATTTTGAATTGTTGTTGACTCTATTTGAAAGAACGTGTTAGGATAACTTTCGCTATATTATTGCACAATTTATGTAATTTAAAATAATTTAAATATTTTTTTAAAATTAATTAGTCATATTTTAACACTCTTTATTTGGTATTAAGTAGCGAGAACTGGTTTATATTTAAAAAAAAATTCGTCATAATTTTTGGTAGTTCTGATTTGTTTAGAAAGCATTATCCTGTAGAATAAAAAAAATATTATAAGCATTTTATACCGATAAAATCGTGTTTTTCGCCATTTGATATATTTTGCCCGTTATCATTGACCGTTTGAATTACCACGTTCAATAATAAAAATTTTAATAAATGAATTGAAATTACAGCTGGCACCGTTGTAAATGTAAGTGCAGTATAAATCTTTAATTATATAAAGATAACACATAATATTTCTAGCCTTGAATTTTGCTTGCAATATTGAAATGATATATTGTAAATAAGAAAAAATTATCAAAAATTGATAAGACGCTAAGATATCATAAATTTGTGTGGAATTATCAATAGTGTTCACTAGAGACTGGATTATAGGCACTAAAAAAATGCCAAAATAGGCGGCAAATAGGCACTAAAAAAATTTAAAGAAGGCACTAAAAAAGGCATTTATTATTTTGAAAAAAACTCAAAAAAGGCATGAAAACAACATTTTTCCTTTTTTTTTCTTCCTTTTTTGGATCTTGGATTCGTCTGAACTGCTAATTTTAGGCATTTTGAATTTATTTTCGAATGTATTCGTGCGCTAACTAAACACAGACTGAAGAAATGAAGGGTGAATTATTTATTTGAAATAACAGTTATTACAAAATAACCACTATTGGTACTTAAGAGTACATTAAGAACGATTAGGGATTTTTCCATTGGTAATGTAGCAATGACTCAAACAATTTAGGAAGTTTTTAACATCGAACAAAATAAATGATGGTAAAAAGCAAAATAAATATGAAAAAAAGGCGCGAATGTATAAAAAGTGTCGAAATAGGCAAAATAGGTGCTAAACTGAAAAATAGGCAAAATTTGATCAAAATTGTCGAAATAGGCAATTTAAGGCATTTTGCCTAAAATTCGGTCTCTAGTGTTTACTTTATGTTTTGAAATTTACCTTTAATTTCATTTTATTAACGAATACACAAAGGAATTATAAATTTGTCTTTAAAGGATTGGATTAATAAATTTTATTTAACTGCCTAAATCATTATATAATAACTATATTTACAAATTATAATACAATAGCCTAACATCGTAAATTTCGTTTTTCAATATAATTAAAAATCAATGCTTTGCAAAATGAAGAAAAAAAAATGGTTAACGATATTAAAATTTACAAAAACTCTACATGAACTTAAAATATGAATATTTAGAAAATATTTACAAGTTACTACACTTTAACCCACATATATATAGACCCACACATTATATATAGGTACATAAACTTAATTAATAGCAAATGCAAGCTAGCGAAAGAAGAGTGGATAAAAGGAAACTGTGAGGATATTGAGGAGGATATGAGAAGAGGTAAAGTAGATTTGGGCTACAGGAAAATTAAGTCACATTTTTCTAAAGTAAAACCAAAGGGTAACATTATATGTGATAAGCAGGGTAAGGAACTCACAGAAAATAAGGAAAAAGCTAGAAGATGGAAGGAGTATCTTGAAGATTTATATAAAGGTAGGCAGGACATGGAGGAGCTAGAAAGTGTGGAACAGATAGATGAGGATGACTTAGGTCCTAGCATACTTAGGTCAGAGTTTCATAGAGCATTAAATGATTTACGGAATAACAAAGCAGCGGGGATTGATATGATACCAGCCGAATTAATAAAACACGCAGGGGAAAAAATGCAGGAGCGATTATACAGGTTAGTTTGTAAAATATATGAGAAGGGAGAAGTACCACAGGATTTTCAGCGTAGTAGAATAGTAACAATGCCGAAGAAAATAGGAGCTAATTTGTGTGAGAACTATAGGACCATTAGTCTACTATCACATGCATCGAAGATATTGCTAAAGATTATTTATAGGAGATTAGAAAATAAAGTAGAAGAAAGGCTAGGAGAAGATCAGTTTGGTTTTAGGAAAAACAGAGGGACGAGGGAGGCGATTCTAGCACTAAGAACGGTAGTAGAAAAAAGAAAGAGGGTAGGAAAGGTAACTTGCATAGCTTTTGTAGATTTAGAAAAGGCATTTGATAATGTAGATTGGGACATAATATTTAGAATTTTAAAAGAAACGGGTATAGATTATAAGGATAGGAGAATAATTTTTAATTTATATAAACACCAAACTGCCTTAGTTAGAATTGAGGGGGAAGAAGAGGTAGGAAAAATAGGGAAGGGAGTTCGGCAGGGATGTACACTCTCACCGTTATTATTTAATCTATATATAGAAGATGCAATAAACAAAGTAAAAGAAGAGTATAGTGTAGGTGTGAATGTACAGGGAGAGAAAATATATATGTTGAGATTCGCCGACGATATAGCTATATTGGAAGAAAGCGAAAAGAATTTAGAAAGGGTATTGAATGGTATGCAGGCAGTATTGACTAGGGATTTTAACATGAAAATAAATATAGGTAAAACTAAAGTGATGAGGTGTGACAAAAAGGAATGCAGTAGAAAAATGAGGATCTCAATAGGAGATAATAGAATCGAAGAAGTGTCAGATTTTTGTTATTTAGGCAGTAGAATCACAAAAGATAATCGAAGCAAGGTAGATATAAAGTGTAGGATAGCACAGGGTAGGAAGGCATTCGTAGAAAAAGAACAGATTATAAGATCAAATATTGACTTGGGTATTAGAAAAAGATTACTGAAGGTATATGTTTGGAGTGTAGCACTGTACGGGTGTGAGGCGTGGACTATAGGAAAGGAAGAGAAGCGTAGATTACAAGCATTCGAAATGGGGTGTTATAGGAGGATGATGAGGATTGGTTGGGAAGATAAAGTAACAAATGAAGCTGTACTAGAGTTAGTAGTGGAGAAGAGAAGTATTTGGAGAGTGTTACAGCGTAGGAGAGACAGATTAGTAGGGCATATTCTTAGGCATGGGGGGATTATGCAATTGATCATAGAAGGTAGAGTGGAGGGAAAGAGAGGGGTAGGTAGGCCTAGATTGGAGTATGTGAGTCAGATAGTTGAAGACGTTGAGATGAATAGCTATAGGGAGATGAAGGGATTAGCTCAGGATAGATCGGCATGGCGTGCTGTTTCCAACCAATCTTTAGGATTGCGGACTCTTTAACTAACATAAACCATAACATATACACGCGTTTATTAATTACCTTTTGATCTGGATCTTGATTTAAACCAAACAATTCCTGCAGCCTTTTGACATATGATTATTATACAGGATTATCTGTAGGTCTACGTCTTACAGATCTATAGACCTACAGACCTTACATTTATAGTTTTATATAGGATATATTTCAAAGATTCTGTATTAATGTTGTTTTAATTGTGAAATTTTTTAAACTCCCATAAAAAATATTCTATTATATATACTATTTATACTCCTATTTATACTATTTATACTAAATCTGAAATATTAGTTTATTTGGGCTTTTGGAAGTAATTTAAGATTATTTTTAATTAACTGAGCTAAGAATTTACTTTGACCATAAACTGACTTAAAAAATAATTCAAACTGTTTTTCAACTCGTATTTTACGTTAAAATACATCAATTCGTGTAAATATATCTTAAATTTCTCCAGTGTTATTTAAATACGTATAGAGATCTTTTGTTTCACATTTTTTATCGCTAGATCAAATCACAATTTTAATTATATGTATATATATTTATATAGATATATTCTATATAAAAATATGCTACTATTATTGTCTTATTGTATCTGCGAATTTTTTTTGACGAATATCAGTTTTGAATTGTAATTGCAACATAAATATGCATAATGAATAGATTCAAATTTAAATAAGAAAATATTTATTAGTATTGAATTATTTTATTGTACGATTGGGGGTTAAATAGTAAACCTTACAGTTTTTGGAAATATATTATTTTACTTTAATTTTCCGACTAGTTTCGATATATTATAATATCATCATTTATGAACATTTGTCATTTGTTGTTGAGAATCATGATCTGCTTTATTCATTAAAGAACAGTTAATTACGAAGAAGTAGTATATTTCGAATATAAATATTTTTTTTCTATTACTGTCACAATGTCTAAAATGGGTTTTTAGTTGCATTATTACAAGTAAAGTGAAAGTTTTTTGGGTAATTTTAGTTTTCGCAATTTATTTACTTAAATATAAATTATTAAAAATCTATCGTTTTCTTTGTTGGAAAATTATTTCCTTATATCGACGCTATATTTTGTAAACTATGTTAAAAATATATAATATAGATAGCAGATTGCAATAAAAATTACCCAATCCATTCTTGTGGCAAAGCACTCGTACTTGATTATAGATAATATTAATTTATTTTTATTTTTATCTGTCCGATAGAAATTAAAAGACTATATACAATTATTACGTTTAAGCTAATTTTTTTCGTTTCTTTTTTCAGGTAAGGTCCATTTCGACTCTTTGAAGGAAACGTCGTTTGGTATGAATTTCTTAATTACTAACTTTGGAACTATAATTCGGTGATTATTATTAATTTATTGTATTTTACCTTTCTTCAATTAATGAAAAAGTAATCCCTTGCAACAGCGATGATTGCTTTTCCGTTTAAATCCTAAGCATTTTTCACATATTTCCAAAATATCTTTACCTTCATCTGTCTCTATTTCCCTTTTTATTTTTTGAAGAAAAAAAACACCATTATTATAGTGCAGCTTTGGATATATGAACGGTGGATAAAAATCACAATTACCAAACTATTTGATGTTTTAAACTTGTTTAATTCTTTCTTAATAAACTACGCAAATTTGATTTTAAGAACAACGAACACAGTGATTATTATTTTCTGATTAATATTCACAAACATTTTTTAAATTAGAATTGATTTTCTTTAATTTCCAACAAATATTGAATAAAAAGAAAATCTTGCGTCCAAAATCATCCGAAATAATATATAATAAGGTCCAGCTGGAGTTAATTTAATTTATAATTAACTAACTCTTCAAACAATATCTAAATAACAAGTATTTCCTTTTATGAAAACGATTCTATTATCAAAATTAATATATTAAAAAAATATCATTGCATATTTTAAAAATGTAAGTTAATCACACATGGTGATATTTTTAAGTGAACTAATTTGAATAGGATGACCTGAGTTAGTCAAAAATATGCTCGGCTACAGCACTTATATCTTTTCTATTTAATCTGACATGAGCTAAATGCTCCTTATATCTACTATCAATTGGTCTACGTATTTGTCTTCTATATATACTTTAGGACAACTAGAACAAGATATTTCATTATATATATCAAATTACAAAGATATAATTAATTCATGTCATAACCTTATTAAGCCTATTCTTAAGCGAAAACTTTCAATACCAAATCCTATAATACCAAGGATGTACGTATTACCAAAAATACACAAACCTGGTAAATCTGTAAGACCAATAGTGTCTGCTGTAGTGTCTAATTTGTAGTGTCTAATTTGTAGAATAAATGACACAATTTTTCTTATGGCATATAAGAGTGCTCTATCCCCTTAAATAAAGGCCTATGTTTATCAGCAATTTTTGTTCTAATTAAATCTTTTTTCCAAAAATGACAAGCTTGGGGGCAATTTAACATCTATAAACTGCAATCACAAGAAATTTGAAAAAAATCGATCGAAAAATGAAGGAGTAATTTGTAGAATAAATGACATAATTTTTCTTATGGCATATAAAAGTGCTCTATCCCCTTAAAAAAGGCCTATGTTTAGCAGCAATTTTTGAATTAATTAAATCTTTTTTCCAAAAACAGCGAGCTTATGGGGCAATTTAACATTTATAAACTGTAATGACAAGAAATTTGAAAAAAATCGATCCAAAAATGAAGGAGTAATTGGCAGAATAAATTACACAGTTTTTCTTATGGCATATAAAAGTGCTCTATCCCCTTAAAAAAAGGCCTATGTTTAGCAGCAATTTTTGAACTAATTACATCTTTTTTCCAAAAAACGGCGAGCTTAGGGGCAATTTAACATTTATAAACTGTAATGACAAGAAATTTGAAAAAAATCGATCCAAAAATGAAGGAGTAATTGGCAGAATAAATTACACAGTTTTTCTTATGGCATATAAAAGTGCTCTATCCCCTTAAAAAAAGGCCTATGTTTAGCAGCAATTTTTGAACTAATTACATCTTTTTTCCAAAAAACGGCGAGCTTAGGGGCAATTTAACATTTATAAACTGTAATGACAAGAAATTTGAAAAAATCGATCCAAAAATGAAGGAGTAATTTGTAGAATAAATGACACTATTTTTCTTATGACATATAAAAGTGCTTTTATATGCCATAATCATTTAGCTCGGAATAATTCAAAACACTTTTAAGTAATTTAAGTGAACTAATTTGATTCGGATGACCTGAGTTAGTCAAAAATATGCTCGGCTACAGCACTTTTATCTTTTCTATTTAATCTGAAATGAACTAAATGCTCATTAAATCTAGTTTCAATTCGTCTACGTGTTTGTCTTCTATATATACTTTAGGACAACTAGAACAAGACATTTCATAAATACCAGATTTTTTATTGAAATCAATCAAATCTTTTGGATTTCCTAGAAAATTAGCAAAACTATTAGAACTATTATATATTTATTTAAAATACTATCTAAACCACGTGCAATTATAGGATCAAATGGTAATTTAACAAATGTTGCAGTTGAATTATTTCTTTGTTCCAAACTACTAATATTTCTGATAACTCTTGTTCCTTTAAATTTTCTTTTAATATGTTATAATTTTATAAGAATAGCCATTTTGTACTGCTATATTTCGGATATTATTTAATTCAATGTTATATTTATCATTAGTTTTATAATTTATCATTTATCATTGATATTCTATACTATTATTTAACACTGTAGTGATAACTTAAAAAATTATATATATAATGATATTGTTTCCATCGTCACTCGAGTCTAATTCTAGATATTGCTGAGAAACTGTCTTTTTGTGTTGAAGTTCCGTCTTTGTATTCCACGTGTACAACTCGAATGAACTCGGAAACATTGCAAGAATGGATAGTATATTTATAGGTATATAAACAACGTATGAAGAAGTCGAATGCCACTCATATCTTATATTATAATATGTGTTTTCTATACCATATATTACAATAATCACGTACCTTTATATCAGCTATTTGTATAAATGATGCGAATGAGCACAATTTCTTTTGCTACTTTATATATCTAACTGGATTTGCTACTATTAGTATATAATAAAAATTTTAGCAACCCATCTAAAATATATTTATTATATATTTTTAATAAATAAAAGCAACGTATATATATATTCACGTTAAATTAGGAAACAAATAGGATTTTTTGTGTTGTAAGTACTTAATTGATAGTAAAGAGATAGTAAATAGTAAAATTGATAGTAAAAACATTTATAGACATTATATAATATAGGTCCCAGTAAAAAAGTTACCGTTTTATTATGGTACCGCATTAAACAATGCAAATGCTTATGAATGTTTGTTATATTATTATATAATAAATTAGAAAAAAAATGTATAGCAGTTTTCTTTTTTGGCAAACGTTGCTATATTGCCAGGACTAATACGAGGATTAACATACGAGGAAGTAGTTAAGACAAAATTAGCTATATAATGTTCTAAGAGGAAAAGTTATTTGTTAGTTTTTTATATTCCACGTAATTATGTCCTCAAATAATTGTTTACTTGAACAATTGAAATTTCTCAAAATTAAGATAAAGTCTAAAGAGTGCCAAATTTTTTTCACGCTTAATTAAGCTATATAGAGATCTATTTTCTTGTATGATACTTTATTGCGCGAACAAATACATGGACCAAATTTAAATAGGACGTCACGAAGTTACTACAAAATGGTATTGTATTTTAAAAGTCAATTATCTTTTAATTACACGAAGATAATAGGATTTTTTCTATGTATTTCTATGTGGAAAGGACCAATTTTATTACGGTTAAAATTCTATTTATTTGGTACAAATAGTTTGATTTTGGCATGGGATAATATTAACATGGCCAGCATACACGCTTAATACACGAGTATTGGTTGCCCTTAAGAGTCCTTATTGCCGTGTAAGGATTTTATTAATATATGAATATATTTTATTCATATAATATATTTTATTAATTTAAAATGACATCAAAAATGATATCGTAGACAGATCTACAATTATTCTCCAGTAGATGATTTTTGAAATGTTCAAAAACCATATTTATTAGCTGTGTTAAACTTGTTTTTGCATTTCTTTTCTCTTTGTTCAACTTGTTTTTGAATTGAATTTAATTTTTAATTAAATTACTTAAAAGTAGGAAACGCAGAAATCTTTTATTACTTAAGGATGTTGTAAAATCTAAATCAAGTTATCTATATATACTTATTTAAACAGGACATTTTATTTCCTGTTCTGTCGAAGTAACATTGGACCTTTTATGATTTATTGTAGAATTTAAATTGAATTCTATAATTAGGTAATAAATAATCTCTTAGGTTTCTATCGATTGTTCTCTTTCCCGACAGTCCTTTTTATATTAACATTGAGTAGATTTATTTATATGCACTTTCTACAAAACTAATTTAGATTATTGTTCAAATCAGTGCTCAAGATCCAAGTCGCTCAATATTAACTACGGCTTATAAACAGAGGTATAATAAACAGTTCTTTTTTACTTTTCCCTTTAATGATATTTTAAAAAATCAAATGGAGTATTATTAAAAAAAAATGAATCTTTCATGTATTATTTCGCCTCAAGTTAGAATTCTTGTAAAATCATTAATTGCATAGATTTCGTCTTTAGTACAGATCTTATGGTCCAGTACATCTAATCATATAATATAATTACACATTATAATTACAATTTATAGCCTTGGATCAAAAATGTGCGCGATAAATAATAAAAAATCGTTTTATAAGCAAATTTTGCTTAAGAATGTGCGTGTTAATTCTATGACATATAGAAGGCTTTAAATATATATGTTTAAAAGATTATTTGTCAAATCCTTTTTTATTTTTAACTACTACTTGTCCCGTAGTTTTATTTATTGTAAGCGTATTGAACAACAACAATGGTAATTTGAGGTGTATCGTTAAAGAAGTTTTATTTATGTAGATTATATTTTGTGTCGCGATCATCTTCTAAGAATATAATTTTTAGGTACATCTAGAATGAATATTGTATTTGGCATGTTGCCTTTGCCATGTATCACCCGGTATAATTGTACCATAATATTTAATATGCATCGTATGTATTGGCATAAAATGCCAAGGTCCTGTCTCCTAACAAGACCTTATAAATAATTTTTTTTTTCAAGACATTACAACAATTTACGCACATGTAAAGATTGAAGTACATCTCATTATTGCTTCATTTGATTTGGAATAAATGTCAGTTGGAGTGTTATAATTTGTTCAATTGTATAATGTTGTAACGAATTTATATTTAATTAATTAATACAAAACTATTATTCTTACGTTGGCATCGAAATAAAAGTATTTGTACTTTAATACATAGTTTAGTTCAATTTGCAACCGAATGAAATTGAATATATATTTTTGAAATTTCTCGCTGTAAATATTTGAAAAATACACAATTATTGTATAATATAATTCTGAACTGCAAGTATCTCAGATAAAAACAACTGTAAAACATTTATTCTTTGAAATTCGTCCTTATAATTTCCAATCCTTATTGATATTCATTTGACTCATCAATTTATATTAATTCATTCATTTCCGCCAATTTACCAAATAAATTTAAATTGTGAACAAGAAATTTTGAATCATTCATTTACGACGATTCGTTTTAAGTGTCTTTAAAATATAAAGACAAGTTCATGTTCAACTTTAAAAAAAAATCATATAATTTAACAGCGATGTATAACGAATTTTAACATAATTTTTTACTGTTGGATTGCAGGGTTAGGTGTATAGGCTATTACCATTTGACGTGTTCTTTTCAACTCTGCACACAAGTTAAAGAAACGACATTATTTATTAGGATAGAATAATATTTTATTTATTCTATGAGATAAAATAAACACCGTCTTATCATTCCCTTTGCGCTGAACTTGAACATTCAGTTCGATTGGTCTTGTGGAGCGATACACACGTGTGAATCTCTTGTAGCATTCTGTCGAGTTTAATTTCTATTCGATTTTTTTTTGTTCTCATTGAACGTGTTCTTATTTTACGTGCGGATATTAACAATTAGAAGTGCATGGAAAGTGATAACGATCCCTTTAGGGGTCTGGACTTAAGTCGATGCTTCAGAGGAAGTATAGAGATTGGAAAAGACGTAAGTCACGAATCCACAAGTTGGTCTACCACGTCGGTGTGGATTTTTCATGTTAAATCACAAAATGCAAATAATGCAACTGCTATTTTTATTAACGAAGATGATTGTGTTAGATAATTCACATTTAAACTAATATAGCAGGTGCAATGCGTAGTAATTCTGCAGAGGTGACTGTTAGTGGTGATAGGAATCAAGTTATTTCGTTAACAATAACACAGATTATTTATACCCAAGACAATTTTATATTGACAATGAACCAAGGTCAGGATTTTTACATCTAATCTCACTTGCGAAACTAATATACAATAATCATTTAGATATACACGCAGACATGTTTTAAAAATTACAAAAATTGGTAGAAATAAAGTCACATTTTTCTAAAATCTTATATGCCCGACAATAAATTAATTACATCAGTATTGTTTAAAGAGAATAACTATACCTTTACTTTTGGGTCGAAGACAAGTGGTTATTAAAGAGGTATAGTCTTCGTTCTCTTATATAAAAAAAGTAAGGCAAAATATTTCCTTATTGTCGAATGAAAAGTATGATATTTTGGATGTAAAAAGAAATACGAAAATCATTGAGGAATTTACACTTGTATCCACCCAGTTTATTTTAAAGGCTAAAGGTTACCATCATGTATAAAGTCTGCTGCGAGGTCGTTCCTTATGTCTAAAAAGTAGTAAATATAATTATATCTCCGTAAGATTAATATAAATGCAGATCCCTTGTTGTGATTGTTGAGAATATCGCTTAAGAGCAACCAATACTCATTTTAAGCGTGTATGGTGTCCATGTTAATATTATCCCATGGCAAAAATCAAACTATTTGTACGAAATAAATGAAATTTTAACCGAAATTAAATTGGTCCTTTCCACATAGAAATACATAGAAAAAATCCTATTATCTTCATGTAATTAAAAGATAATTGACGTTGAATACAACACCATTTTGCAGTAACTTCGTGACGTCCTATTTAAATTTGGTCCATGTATTTGTTCGCGCAATAGTCTCATAAAGTATCATACAAAAAATTAGATATGTATGTAGCTTAATTAAGCTATGGCTTGTTTTTATTTGCTATGTCCAGCCTACATAGAGCTCTAAAAGGTCATAAAACTAGCCAAAATTCTCAGCGCTGAAAACTTGCGAGACTCCAGTTCGCCTTAACTGAGCACCTTCTATTGGAATTCTAAAGTGAACACCGAAGAAATATGTTTAATATATATTTTTCATTTTTAATATTGCCATCAAACACTGAGTTTTCATTCTTATTCTACTATGCAACCAGACTACTAGAAATAGGTATGAGGTTGCATTGTTACAGTATTTCTTTTTACAAATTTCTATCTATATTTTCTATTAGATAGAAATTAGATTTATATTAGATTTTATATTAAATCTATATTTTACAATTTCTATATCAATTTCGTTTTTTTTCTGTACATAAATATTCTTGATCTTTTGTAATAAATTTCTTTGTAGTATGTGAGTTTTTTATCATTAAGGCAAGCTGTTGAATCCTGCGAATTTTACGTTTCTTCTTCCTCTGTTTGTCCTTACAGTGTCTAAGTGTAGATTTTCTTTTTGTCCGGTGTTGATTTGATGCACAACACAATTTTCTAGTATTTCCTTATTATGTTTTATTAAATTGTTTTTTATTTTATATATTAGTTTCGTTTTTTCCATAAAGATAATTTTATTTAGGTCCATTAATTTAGTTCTTTTATATAGTTCTCTGGTATTTGTCAACATTTCATATCTAAATAGTATTAAATATAATATAATAAATATATATCTAAATATCTTTATCACTTTGTTCATCACTGTTTTTATTAGGTCACTATTTGTTCTACTACCCTGAGTCCAAAATTGTATTAGATTGTCAATATGCGTTCGAATATGTGCATGGTAAATTAACTTCTTTATAGAGTCTGGTAGTTTTCCTCATCGATTTAGTGCACCTATTAAACACACAATCCAAAATAAAGTCCTAAAATGTACTTTATCCTTCCAATACGAGCTTCCTAAATGGTAAAATGGCTTGTAAAGTCGACAAAACTGTGACCATGTTCTAGAATTCTTAGAATGAAAGAGTTCCCGTCCAATAGATAGTATATATGAATTAATCTTTAAGCTGGTCCGCAAAAAACGTTTGTTTGTATTAAAAAAAAATATATATTATATTTATAGTTCCTTAACAAGTCGTTTTGAGTAGCATTCAGCTCTTCGTGCAAAATGTGTCATTTTATTCAATACGAAATACGAAATTTATGAAACATGTTGCTGTTACTACGTGAAAAGCATATTTTATATTCCGGAAAGGTCTTTCACACCCAATTCCCGATTCCGCGTTCAATAAACCAAGTTTTGTTTATATACATTCTTATTAAAAGCTGAACAACGATGTAAAACTACGGCTTTACATTCAACCAATGCCTCAAGTTCAAGGAACCGAAATATTGCGTATTGGTATTGATTTTACGACTTACTGGTATTGATTTTTTATTTTTAGAATTATTTTATACCATAGTATTTATATTATTCTCTCCAGCCAAAATTTTATGCTTTACAAATATCGACATGAATATATAAATAATTATATTACTCGGGTGGTATAAATTTATTTCAAGATTTTAATATTATTCCATCACATAATACAATATAAATGAGGATAGTTTTTACTTTTCTCCTCATTAATATGTAAAAGTGTTCGTGTTCCAAAATTCCGTAAAGTTAAAATTGCAAAAATTCAAACCATATTTATTTAGCAGTCACAATTATAAATACTAAATTTTTGAATTTGTGTATTGAAAGATATCTACATTATTCCTATGAGAAATAGCATATACAATACGTTCAAATTTCTAATCTTTTCATGTCCATTATAATATAGTGGCATGTTTATTAAGAATTACCTAAATTACACCCGTTAATACAATCGTTCAGATAAACTTGATCGCATATACTGAGAAACAAGAAAATGCATTAAACGTTAAGAAAAATGACGATATTCAAGGAGACTGCCTCAATATATACGAAGTTTTATCGATTTAATCATAAGCAACAAGCGATAGCACTTTCCATTCCACAGATAAGTCTTTTTCAATATAAAGCGGTACTTCAAATAAGCCCTAAACGAATTTTATTTAATAAATTTACGAAATGTATTGGTAAAATAAGTCGGCAGTGTTTTAATATTAATTATTAAACACATGTTATATTTACATTATTTTAGCGCAAAATAACAAATTCTTAGCATTGGAGACTAACCAATGATCTCATATTTGTTATGTTTGATCCTATGTTCTTATCCATATCTTATGTTTTCGTTAATATAATTTAAAAATAATACACTACGTAATATGTATAATTTATGTACATTCAGCATAATTTCTTTTGTTATGTAACATTTTTTTTTTTTGGCCAATAAAGACAATTTATTATTTGCAATATGGAATATAGAATAGCCGTTCTGCACCATGAATACAATTTGTTTGACGCAATTTCTACCAACATTGTATTAAATATTATATATTGCATAGTTGAAGGGTCATAATTATGTATATCGTGCAACAAGAAGAAAAATCAAGAATAACGTGTATAGACCTTCTGGTTAAATGTTAAACTTTCTCAGCGAACTTAACAATTTTGGAAATCTCCAAATTATCATGAAACGCCAAAATATCTAGATGATTTAGATATTAGTTGAAATTATGCTATTTTGAAATAACCTATAAAGGATTTCCTTTCTACTATCCTGTCTTTCCTACTCTAAAATACATTCCAAATGCTTCTCTTTCCTCAACTGACGCGAGTACGGCTTCATTTGCCATTCTATCTAGCCCAACCATCCTCCTATAGCACCACATTTCATTTTCTCTTCTCTTCCTCTACTATTGTAAACGCACCAAAGCCATACAGCGAAACATATGTCTTTAGATCTTAAATTTTGCTCGATTTCTACGAATGCCTTCCTACTTTTTCTATCTTCGATTATCCTCCGTAATTTTTCATAAATAACAGAAATCGGCCACTTCTTCTATTTTACTATATTCTCTTCTAACCATTCTTCATGTTACATTATTCATTATATTTAAAACATTGAAGTATAATTTTATTTCAACTTTAAAATATAAAAATATAGGAATATTTTATACGAATATATACGAATATACGTGGCAATGGGTCGTACAAATGTTCAATTTTTACTGAGAACTATAAAGACTACTGTATTGCTATTCAAATAATAATTTTATGTTTTCTGCGACTGCTTCAGCATGTAAAATGCATTTCTAAAATCAATAAAACTCACAAATGTAAAAGGGCAATAAAATTTTTTTACCCATAGGCAATAATACCTCGAAACCTCAATTATCGGAATGCTAAAATTTAATATTTCTTCACTTTGTCAATGCGTTGAAATATCCTTAATTTTTTTTACTTAAAATTACGTCTTTGTATATAAAGTATATTTCCACGTATTTAAATGCAAGCTGTTTATGTATTTATATTCTGATTTAAAAAATCTATCTTCGGTATATTTCTAGGGGAAGATCTTTGACGCAATTGACTTCAATAAAATATTTTTTTTGTTCATCAAAACCTGACACAAAATTATGTATCGAAATGTATTCGAAATATTATTTGTTACAATTAATATTACATTATTTTATTACAATTTTTACCAATTTACAATAATATCATATTAGTCGATATGAAATAAATTTAAAGAACATTTTTAAAGTTTTGTTCAGATTATTAAAATATCGAAGGTCCGCTCTATATATACGCAGTGAGTGTTTGCGGTATATTATTCGCAATATAAAACTATGAATTGACACGCTTTCACAACATCACCGTCAGTCATTCATCAACTAAAGCATCTAACACATATCTGAAGAAGGTATTGTAAGTACCAGGCAATAATAATATGGAAAAGTCCGGGCGCAATAAATTAGCGGGACTTAAACGACGCTGTGTTAATATTAATATCCGAAGAATTGCATCGACGCGGCATTCTTCGTATTTCGCACATGAATACCAGTTGCATATTGGAACATTATTATCTATACATTCGAAAATGAAATGCAGTAAGTTCAGAAATATATATTTTTAAAGCCTTATAGAATGGCGTAATTCTACAAATTAGTATTCTATTTTATAGCGACTAAAAATACTTGTATTTCTTCTAGTAATTTTCTTCAGGTAAATAGCATAGATTACATTTTTATTTAGATTTGCAACGAAAGATATAATGTTTACAGCATTTCTAATTAATTTAATAACCACCCTTGTTTTAGTGCAAATAAATAAACTCATACATAAAGCGTTATGATATGAAAATCTTATTGCTCCTGAAGAAGAAGTAATTCCTTATAAAAGTTATAAATAAAAGCAACTTAAGTGCATATATACTTTTCATATGTAGTTATCTATAGCCTATTCTAGGATATAACAACTTCGAATAGCTTAATCGCGCATTTAGGGAAAATATGTTCTACGTCCAATTTTGAATCGATATGTGCAAAATAATCAATTTTTTTAAAAGATCACTCGCTGATAAGACACCTCGAATGTTAGTAATTCTACTGCTTTATTTACTTGTGCCGTTGGTATGTAATTGGAAATAGTTTTCTTCAGTTAAACCTCTCAAGTAAATATATAAAATGCGATAAAATGCAATTACGAAATAATAGCCGTGTTTTTAATATTTAATATTAAACCCCGACTGCGAAACCTGTAGATGTCAATGATGACGAAGATAAGTATATAACCTACATCTTACATTTTTTAAATTAACACTACGTTGTGAAATAATAGTATAAATATCACCCAAATAATTTAGATTTTATCTTGTGCTACTGAAGATGGGGGCATAGCCTTCGAAATGCGCACCTAGCTACTTAGGTTATAAGACCAATAGTGTCTGCTATTAACTATTTTTATTTCGATAGTTTCGCTGTAAAAAAATCGTTAATAATGTTAAAGATTTAACACTATCAAATAATGAATTATTATAGAACGCGTATTCATTACGCTAAATGCAATTTTAATGGGTAGAATCAAAAAAATCCTTCTTCTAAACACAATTACATCAATAAAGTTATTATATCGTCATGTTGCGATGGACCAGAGATTTTTAATTGCTTTAATATATAAATTAAGTATAGCACAGATATTGTATTTATATGAATAATTATCTACGTTAAATCAGATATATTTAATTTAAATCGGTATTATGTTCAACTCACAGAAAAAATAACCGAAAAAGACTTTGGACTATTTTCTAAACTTTTTGAAAATTAATTAATTTCAAAAAATTCATCAGCAAACTTTTAAGACACAATCAAAAGTGTTCCTTAATAAGAAAGCGTTATGCAACAAATAATATATTTCAATGGTTTATGTTTCGACAATTTTTCAATTTATTCCTGCAAAATAATAGAAAACTATTATAAATCATAAAGAATCTTTATCACCCAAATACCGTAACAATCATTAAGAAGCTAGATGTACATTTCGAAGGCTATGCCCCCATCTTCAGTAGCACAAGATAAAATATAATATAATATACTTAATGCTTTAAGTTATGGTATTTGGGTAATATTCTATACTATTATTTAACACCATAGTGATAATTTTTTAAAAACTACAACGGCTTCTGTTGTATATGTTGAAATTTTTGCTATTTTTGAAATACTTCGGTCATGTTGACTTATTTAGTCAATAGTATGTCTATCACAATTCGTGACAGAGGTATTTTATTTATTTTTATTTTCTGCTACTGAAGATGGGGGCATAGCCTTCGAAATGCGCACCTAGCTACTTAGGTTATAAGACCAATAGTGTCTGCTATTAACTATTTTTATTTCGATAGTTTCGCTGTAAAAAAATCGTTAATAATGTTAAAGATTTAACACTATCAAATAATGAATTATTATAGATTATTATTAACGCGTATTCATTACGCTAAATGCAATTTTAATGGGTAGAATCAAAAAAATCCTTCTTCTAAACACAATTACATCGAAAATTTAGCAAATTTAGCAAATTCGCTCCTGTTATTGATTGCGTTAGCATTTTGATCGTTATTAATGTACGTATCGTATTTATATAGGTAAATGCGCTGTAGGTGACTTCAAGAACTATTCTAAATCGGTTTGCAGGCAGCTTCATGTTGCGCCGCTCTTCGGTTGCGCGCATTGCAAATTTACAGCTGGGCCGTTACTCCCCGCTGCGAAAAATATCAATTAAGATGGGATTTTTGCATTGGCAGCCGTCAATTCGATATGCTATTACCGATATATTTAGACGTTGTGTCGGCGAAAGTTCATTTATTCGCGCACGGCGCGAAGAGTTTCTAAAGATGTAATTTTATAATAACAAAAAAGTTATGGACAACAATTTATTGTGCTAATAATGGGCCAAGGATGTTTTGTCTGTAGGTAGCAAGACATACGCAACGTATTTATTGTTACGTCTTTAATTAGCATTTTCGTTGTGTAAAATTGTTTAAAGGATGCGTGATTTGATTCTAACAGGCTGCGTCTGTAATAAAATACTTACATTCCGTTGATCCAGGTTAGTTATACAGTTCTATAGTCCGTTACATTAATGTTTCGATAAGGTTTCATTGCATTTAGATATTTACATGTACGTACAGTGATATTTACTACACTAAACGCAAATTGTCTGCTATAATGCATCCATACATAACTCAGATTAGGTGATTGTATATTGGTATGGAAATAATAATACTATCAATGCATTTACCTTGTTTATTTCCATCATTTCTACTATGTTAGACTTCATTATCTATTTTATGTGTGCGTTAAGCTGTCGTGCGCATGAGCTCTTCGTATGACTTGAACAGGAAATCCTATATAATGATTTGAATTTACATCTTAAAGGTTTTTGAAATGTGTAACAGAAGATTAAGAGTTTCATTCCATATTATATTCTACACACTCTCTAAAATCGTATCGTTCTATATCCCCCTTGATTCTAAAATAAATGTTTACAAAATAATGACGGACGATTTCGTTATCCTACATTTTGAAAAATATAACAGAAGATTAAGAGTTTTATTCCATATTATATTCTACACACTCTCTAAAATCGTACCGTTCTATATCCCCCTTGATTCTAAAATAAATGTTTACAAAATAATGACGGACGATTTCGTTATCCTACATTTTGAAAAATATAACAGAAGATTAAGAGTTTTATTCCATATTATATTCTACACACTCTCTAAAATCGTACCGTTCTATATCCCCCTTGATTCTAAAATAAATGTTTACAAAATAATGACGGACGATTTCGTAATCCTACATTTTGAAAAATATAACAGAAGATTAAAAGTTTCATTCCATATTATATTCTACACACTCTCTAAAATCGTACCGTTCTATATCCCCCTTGATTCTAAAATAAATGTTTACAAAATAATGACGGACGATTTCGTTATCCTACATTTTGAAAAATATAACAGAAGATTAAAAGTTTCATTCCATATTATATTCTACACACTCTCTAAAATCGTACCGTTCTATATCCCCCTTGATTCTAAAATAAATGTTTACAAAATAATGACGGACGATTTCGTTATCCTACATTTTGAAAAATATAACAGAAGATTAAGAGTTTCATTCCATATTATATTCTACACACTCTAAAATCGTACCGTTCTATATCCCCCTTGATTCTAAAATAAATGTTTACAAAATAATGACGGACGATTTCGTAATCCTACATTTTGAAAAATATAACAGAAGATTAAAAGTTTCATTCCATATTATATTCTACACACTCTCTAAAATCGTACCGTTCTATATCCCCCTTGATTCTAAAATAAATGTTTACAAAATAATGACGGACGATTTCGTTATCCTACATTTTGAAAAATATAACAGAAGATTAAGAGTTTCATTCCATATTATATTCTACACACTCTAAAATCGTACAGTTCTATATCCCCCTTGATTCTAAAATAAATGTTTACAAAATAATGACGGACGATTTCGTAATCCTACATTTTGAAAAATATAACAGAAGATTAAAAGTTTCATTCCATATTATATTCTACACACTCTCTAAAATCGTACCGTTCTATATCCCCCTTGATTCTAAAATAAATGTTTACAAAATAATGACGGACGATTTCGCTATCCTACATTTTGAAAAATATAACAGAAGATTAAAAGTTTCATTCCATATTATATTCTACACACTCTCTAAAATCGTACCGTTCTATATCCCCCTTGATTCTAAAATAAATGTTTACAAAATAATGACGGACGATTTCGTTATCCTACATTTTGAAAAATATAACAGAAGATTAAGAGTTTCATTCCATATTATATTCTACACACTCTAAAATCGTACCGTTCTATATCCCCCTTGATTCTAAAATAAATGTTTACAAAATAATGACGGACGATTTCGTAATCCTACATTTTGAAAAATATAACAGAAGATTAAAAGTTTCATTCCATATTATATTCTACACACTCTCTAAAATCGTACCGTTCTATATCCCCCTTGATTCTAAAATAAATGTTTACAAAATAATGACGGACGATTTCGTTATCCTACATTTTGAAAAATATAACAGAAGATTAAGAGTTTCATTCCATATTATATTCTACACACTCTAAAATCGTACAGTTCTATATCCCCCTTGATTCTAAAATAAATGTTTACAAAATAATGACGGACGATTTCGTAATCCTACATTTTGAAAAATATAACAGAAGATTAAAAGTTTCATTCCATATTATATTCTACACACTCTCTAAAATCGTACCGTTCTATATCCCCCTTGATTCTAAAATAAATGTTTACAAAATAATGACGGACGATTTCGTTATCCTACATTTTGAAAAATATAACAGAAGATTAAAAGTTTCATTCCATATTATATTCTACACACTCTAAAATCGTACCGTTCTATATCCCCCTTGATTCTAAAATAAATGTTTACAAAATAATGACGGACGATTTCGTAATCCTACATTTTGAAAAATATAACAGAAGATTAAAAGTTTCATTCCATATTATATTCTACACACTCTCTAAAATCGTACCGTTCTATATCCCCCTTGATTCTAAAATAAATGTTTACAAAATAATGACGGACGATTTCGTTATCCTACATTTTGAAAAATATAACAGAAGATTAAGAGTTTCATTCCATATTATATTCTACACACTCTCTAAAATCGTACCGTTCTATATCCCCCTTGATTCTAAAATAAATGTTTACAAAATAATGACGGACGATTTCGTTATCCTACATTTTGAAAAATATAACAGAAGATTAAGAGTTTCATTCCATATTATATTCTACACACTCTAAAATCGTACAGTTCTATATCCCCCTTGATTCTAAAATAAATGTTTACAAAATAATGACGGACGATTTCGTAATCCTACATTTTGAAAAATATAACAGAAGATTAAAAGTTTCATTCCATATTATATTCTACACACTCTCTAAAATCGTACCGTTCTATATCCCCCTTGATTCTAAAATAAATGTTTACAAAATAATGACGGACGATTTCGTTATCCTACATTTTGAAAAATATAACAGAAGATTAAAAGTTTCATTCCATATTATATTCTACACACTCTAAAATCGTACCGTTCTATATCCCCCTTGATTCTAAAATAAATGTTTACAAAATAATGACGGACGATTTCGTAATCCTACATTTTGAAAAATATAACAGAAGATTAAAAGTTTCATTCCATATTATATTCTACACACTCTCTAAAATCGTACCGTTCTATATCCCCCTTGATTCTAAAATAAATGTTTACAAAATAATGACGGACGATTTCGTTATCCTACATTTTGAAAAATATAACAGAAGATTAAGAGTTTCATTCCATATTATATTCTACACACTCTCTAAAATCGTACCGTTCTATATCCCCCTTGATTCTAAAATAAATGTTTACAAAATAATGACGGACGATTTCGTTATCCTACATTTTGAAAAATATAACAGAAGATTAAGAGTTTCATTCCATATTATATTCTACACACTCTAAAATCGTACCGTTCTATATCCCCCTTGATTCTAAAATAAATGTTTACAAAATAATGACGGACGATTTCGTTATCCTACATTTTGAAAAATATAACAGAAGATTAAAAGTTTCATTCCATATTATATTCTACACACTCTTTAAAATCGTACCGTTCTATATCCCCCTTTGATTCTAAAAAAATTGTTGAAAATTAATCATAATTATCGTTTTAATCATTCTACTTTGTAGATTAAGAACTAAATTTAAATATATCCGCTTACCATGTAAGGAACTACCGCATAATTCGAATTTCAATCATTTTACACGAATTTAAATATGCATTGAATCTAATTTATCATATCCTCTACAGCTTATGCTTCCTTGAAGTAAATTATCCTTGTTTTTTGTGTAAAAATCGAAGACGTGATCGAAATTTACTGAAATATATATTTGGTACCTATTTCGTTATACTACATGTTAGATTTCGTTATCCTACATTTTGAAATATGTAACAGAAGATTAAGAGTTTTATTTCATATTATATTCTACACACTCTCTAAAGTCGTACCGTTCTATATCCCCTTTGATTCTAAAAAATTGTTTACAAAATAATGACGAAAGTTAATTATAATTATCGTTTTACTCATTCTACTTTGTAGAGTAAATTTAAATATATCAGCTTACCATGTAAGGAATTACCGCATAATTCGAATTTCAATCATTTTACACGAATTTAAATATGCATCAAATCTAATTTATCATATCCTCTGCAGCTATGTTTCCTTGAAGTAAATCATCCTTGTGTTTTCCGTACAGATCGAAATTTACTGAAATAGATATTTAGTATCCTACATGGAAAAATCGATTAGGGAAGAACGTAATTGTTGTTTTAATTCCGGTCATATCGAATTAATTAATTAATTAATTAATTATTTGGGTAGCTACAGAATATGCCCATTATAACAGCCACTTATTGCAAAAAATATACATTAATTTCAAGCACAAGTACAGATTTTATGAATTCTTAATTGGAAACATACAAATTATAAACAAACTTATCGGTAGGTAAATAGTTCAATGAAAATTTTAACAATAATATGTTAACGAACGTATTAGACAACCATTAATATAATAATATTATAGTAAATATGTCAAACAGTTCATATTATATCTAACACATGTCTTCTATTTGAATTGTCATATGCTGGTAGAGAAAACGTCAATATCGTTACAATAAATATTACAGGATTCGGTTATTCTAATTATTGCAGAGGTGGCATAAGCATTAGTTTTTAAAATATTTTGATGAAGAAGTATTTTATTTTTTAAAGGTCGTTGAGGTATATTCAATAGTGGAGTAACACCGGCGATTGTAAATAATTATTAAAGACTTTATACGTGATTATTACATCACTAATTTTTGCCCTTTTACGAAGCGACATTATATTTAAATAAGAGAATTTAATTAAATTAGGAGGAGGAACAAATTAGTGCAGATTATGTGCAAATTTTGTTTTTAAGGAGATGGAGCACCTTTATATGCCATAAGAAAAATAGTGTCATTTATTCTACAAATTACTCCTTCATTTTTGGATCGATTTTTTTCAAATTTCTTGTCATTGCCGTTTATAGATGTTAAATTGCCCCTAAGCTTGTCGTTTTTGGAAAAAAGATTTAATTAGTTCAAAAATTGCTGCTAAACATAGCCTTTTTTTCAAGGGGATAGAACAGTTTTATATGCCATAAGAAATATAGTGTCATTTATTCTACAAATTACTCCTTTATTTTTGGATCGATTTTTTTCAAATTTCTTGTGATTGCAGTTTATAGATGTTAAATTGCCCCTAAAAATTACTCCTTCATTTTTGGATCGATATTTTTCAAACTTATTGTGATTGCAGTTCATAGATGTTAAATTGCTCCTAAGATTGTCGTTTTTGGAAAAAAGATTTAATTAGTTCAAAAATTGCTGCTAAACATAGCCTTTTTTTCAAGGGGATAGAACAGTTTTATATGCCATAAGAAAAATACTGTCATTTATTCTACAAATTACTCCTTTATTTTTGGATCGATTTTTTTCAAATTTCTTGTGATTGCAGTTTATAGATGTTAAATTGCCCCTAAAAATTACTCCTTCATTTTTGGATCGATATTTTTCAAACTTATTGTGATTGCAGTTCATAGATGTTAAATTGCTCCTAAGATTGTCGTTTTTGGAAAAAAGATTTAATTAGTTCAAAAATTGCTGCTAAACATAGCCTTTTTTTCAAGGGGATAGAACAGTTTTATATGCCATAAGAAAAATACTGTCATTTATTCTACAAATTACTCCTTTATTTTTGGATCGATTTTTTTCAAATTTCTTGTCATTGCAGTTCATAGATGTTAAATTGCCCCTAAGCTTGTCGTTTTTGGAAAAAAGATTTAATTAGTTCAAAAATTGCTGCTAAACATAGCCTTTTTTTCAAGGGGATAGAACAGTTTTATAAAACTGTTCTATCCCCTTATGGCATATATGCCATAAGAAAAATAGTGTCATTTATTCTACAAATTACTCCTTCATTTTTGGATCGATTTTTTTCAAATTTCTTGTCATTGCAGTTCATAGATGTTAAATTGCCCCTAAGCTTGTCGTTTTTGGAAAAAAGATTTAATTAGTTCAAAAATTGCTGCTAAACATAGCCTTTTTTTCAAGGGGATAGAACAGTTTTATATGCCATAAGAAAAATACTGTCATTTATTCTACAAATTACTCCTTTATTTTTGGATCGATTTTTTTCAAATTTCTTGTCATTGCAGTTCATAGATGTTAAATTGCCCCTAAGCTTGTCGTTTTTGGAAAAAAGATTTAATTAGTTCAAAAATTGCTGCTAAACATAGCCTTTTTTTCAAGGGGATAGAACAGTTTTATATGCCATAAGAAAAATAGTGTCATTTATTCTACAAATTACTCCTTCATTTTTGGATCGATTTTTTTCAAATTTCTTGTCATTGCAGTTCATAGATGTTAAATTGCCCCTAAGCTTGTCGTTTTTGGAAAAAAGATTTAATTAGTTCAAAAATTGCTGCTAAACATAGCCTTTTTTTCAAGGGGATAGAACAGTTTTATAAAACTGTTCTATCCCCTTATGGCATATATGCCATAAGAAAAATAGTGTCATTTATTCTACAAATTACTCCTTCATTTTTGGATCGATTTTTTTCAAATTTCTTGTCATTGCAGTTCATAGATGTTAAATTGCCCCTAAGCTTGTCGTTTTTGGAAAAAAGATTTAATTAGTTCAAAAATTGCTGCTAAACATAGCCTTTTTTTCAAGGGGATAGAACAGTTTTATATGCCATAAGAAAAATACTGTCATTTATTCTACAAATTACTCCTTTATTTTTGGATCGATTTTTTTCAAATTTCTTGTCATTGCAGTTCATAGATGTTAAATTGCCCCTAAGCTTGTCGTTTTTGGAAAAAAGATTTAATTAGTTCAAAAATTGCTGGTAAACATAGCCTTTTTTTCAAGGGGATAGAACAGTTTTATAAAACTGTTCTATCCCCTTATGGCATATATGCCATAAGAAAAATAGTGTCATTTATTCTACAAATTATTCCTTCATTTTTGGATCGATTTTTTTCAAATTTCTTGTCATTGCAGTTCATAGATGTTAAATTGCCCCTAAGCTTGTCGTTTTTGGAAAAAAGATTTAATTAGTTCAAAAATTGCTGCTAAACATAGGCCTTTATTTAAGTGGATAGAGCACTTTTATATGCCCTATATGACGGTACTCTAGGGCCTTAATAACAATCCAACAAATTATAAACATATATCACACATTACGTGAATGAAAATGTCATAATATTGTTGAAATTTTACACAAGCGCTTGTGTGTTAAATTTCGACACGATACATATAAAAGTTTTCATCCTAAGATTTGGTAGTCGTTGGTTACAAGATAAAGTTATTAACCCATACTACATATAATATGTGAGCATGCTTTACTCACCATGATTTCTTTTATCAATATGTACAAATTGTTGGGCTAGAAGAAATATCATAAGAATATTATTCTCTACCACATAATGTCAAAGATACTTAAATAATCTTCAAAATAAAATTTTGCGCAACTTTATTAAACATAAAACGGATGTTATATGATATAAAAAAAGTACCGTAGTCTTGCAAGATTTGCAATAATTGTTAATAAATAACGCATTCACACATCCATTTTTTTGTATACCTTTTTATTTATGCCTCTCGTTTAGAATATTGGTGAATGCGCGAAAAATTATTATCTGCAAGAATAGGATGAGAGAATTTTTTTGCCATTCGTAGAATTCTTTATGCATTATTATGCTATTCGATTTAAATTCATTTATTGCGTTCTTTCTTCATTCGTTTTTTGTCTAATAAAACATTGAAACATTAAATCTAAACAAAATTTGCTTATACCTCGACAAGTCCTTTCAAAGCCAAATCAATGGTATATTATTCGTATAAGCGACTAATTTTTTTATTTTTATTTTTGATAATTCATTCTAATGCGATAAATTCTACACTCTACAAGAATAATATGCATAAAAAGTGGCGGATATCAAGTTCGAGGTATTTTTACAAACACACAATCTAAAATAATTAAATTTCGTTATAAATAACAATAAATTTAACAATTTTGCCTTGCCATTGACCGGGTCAGTTTACAATACATTAAACATTTAATCACGTATGCAATCGATGTTAGATTATTTTTAATTATAATTTCTAAACGGCTTTTTCTTACCACTATTTCGTTTCAGCATAAATTATCTGGAAACATAATTTCGCGGTTATTATCTATTAATTCAAATTTGCCAATAAATTTTATAATAATGATAGTCTATGGTACAGCAATGTATAACCGTTAATTAGTCGTTTGAGTAATTTATTGTCAATTTATACAATATTAAAATTATTGTGATTTGCCTCCTTGTGACTCATACGTTAATATTAATAACTGAACATATATCATGCCGGAAAATAAAAGTGCATCTGTACTAGATACGGAAATTATTTATTTGTCTTCGCAATATCAAATAGAATTTATCAGGGTTGATAAATCAACTTAAATTACAAAAGTAGGTACAAAAAGGCTATAATTTCAAGTTTCTGTTTTTAATATAACTCTATTGTAGAATCCTTTTTAATGAAAATGATTATTTTCTGTAACAACCCAAATTGGTGTAATATTATATAGAAATAAAAAATTATTCTAATCACCTCAACAAGGCCTAAACGTACTCTATAAACTCCCAAATTTTTATAAGAATCTAATTACAATTAAAGTTGCAAATAAAATTTTTACTCCAATATAACTAGTATAAAAAAATATCATTAACTTCTAATGTACTTAGTTTCTTAAAATAAAAACTAGATATTTTTAATCCTGGCTTTAATAAAACACATTTTAAGATTACTTAAGGTAATAAAAGAATGGAATCATTCGACACCCAACCGAGGATGAGTTTAATATTATTCCACGCTGATGATATTTGTTTGTGCTCTTGTCTAACGGCATTTTGTCTGCGTGAGCACACATCTGCTTGGATTTATTTTAACACTGCTCATCTTAAGATAAATTGCAAATTGTGAACAAAGTACTGACATTTTATTCACAATAAGGCCACGGGCGATTCGAATATCATCTCCAGTTGATCAATAGTTTGTAACGCATTTTTGACGGGATTTATTTAAACTCATTATTTCGGTGACTAATATCGAAATAATATTTGAATAAAATATTAGATAATTTGTCAATATAATGGCGATATAAACTGAATATGTCGCTTTTATAATATCTGGTACGTTATGGTATTTTTATCAATTTTAATGTATGCTAATTATTTACGGAAAGCCGAATTTATTGCGAGTTTTTTTGCCCGTTGGGATATCACGGATATAGATTTTATTATTTAAATTTTTTGATGTTGTCTAGACAACCTTTGAATGGAAGATAACTGGATATAATCGTAATCGTCATCTTCGGATGGGTTCAATTAATAATCAATGAAAGACTTGTTTCTTAAGACACCTGCGCTTATATATTGCCAGTTATTAATTGGTCCTTAGGCCTCTTTACATTAGAACCAATTCAAAAATATTTAGGCTAAAAAGACTTGTACATAATCTGTTCTACAAAGATGATTTTAGTTTTTCCATATATAGTGTCTTATAACGTGACTTAAAATTACAATAAAGAAAACCGTCCTACATTTTCGTAAAATCATTTATCGTTTTATCGAAAATTGTTTGTAAGTTGTAGCCGTTTTTTTTATTACCTAATCACTTTAAACTGATAATTAAGCCATCGATTTCTTTTTCACGTTTAAAGATTTAAATAAGTTCTAATCTTACGGTAAGAATATAAATTATTAGTCTATTGTAAATCATAAATTTAATCCACTCTAAATCAATTTATTAAAACTTTTATGACGTATTGTTTATTGGATTATACTTTCTTCAATAGTACTATAATCGCCCAAAGGTAGATCATGTGCTACGTCTTTATTAACATGATTTATTTCACGTAGGTACCTCAACATTAATCTTCTGTAGAATTTGTTCCGGTGACCTACAAACTAATTGTAACAATGCGCGATTTCAAAAGAATTTTATAAATAACTTCATCAATCCATTATGTATTTTAGTTAATGGTTAAGATAAATAATAGGGATTAGTCTGATTAATAGCTATTGTTTCCAAAATCTCATAGCAAATGTAATAATTTTCTAATTTGTACAAGAAACGATTGAAGAAGTATATTGGTGTAGACTACATTGCAGTAAAAAAAATTCTTAGTAATTATAGAATTTTAATACTCATTTGATAGGGAAAATCTTTCCTTGATTGAAAAGCCGCCTTGGAATAAGGCAAACTAATTAAAATTATATATCTTATATAAATTTTTTTCATGTTTTGGCACCCGAAATATTTAATTTTTAACGCTTAATTGTTTAATATACCATTGAAAGCAGCATAAGATAATTAAGTGCCATTATAATACTTTCAACTAATGCTTCTGCAAAAATGCAGTTAAATTAGCAAAAGTTCATTTTGTTTTTACAATTATATAAACGCTCCTATATTGCAAAAATTTAAATTACCAAACAATGTTCTCTTAGATTGTCATAGTTATAATTATGCACAGATTAAAATAATTCAACACATTATTTATAATAACTTATGACTATCTTCTTTTCATTTCATAATATTTACATTAATTGATCACGATTTTGCTAATTTTTAATACTACATATGAGTGATTCTATATGTTTTATTAAATTATATATATAATGATTCAACTTTTAAATTAAATTAATACCAAATACAGCCCATCAACAAGAAAATGTCATTTACAAAGATCATTCTATTTCATTGACCACCTGGTAATGTTTTCTTTGTTTTTATTTTTTTTCTTCTTAAATATATTCGAGTTATTTATTGAACTGGTCTTGTGAAGTTCACAATTTTTTTATTGATTATCTATTTACAGCCATTACTTTCTTATCTTAACCGGTAATATTATAGGTACTTATATAGTTAATTCATTTTAATCTCATGTACTTATGGCGTTTTCATGACAAGCTGAACGTTATTTACTTTTTGCATTGATACAAATTGAACTACAGCAAAAAACCGAAGACGTGTTATGAAAAATGTATAAAGCGAAGTTAAAGATACCTTAACAACATATTGTGGATTAAGCGAATAAAGAGAATTGTACAGTGGCATATGCCAAGATAAAAATGGTATTTAAAAAGCCTTTATTTTTCTTTATTGATTTATTTATTCATTTTTTTAAATTGCATTTATTTCTCCCAATTGTTATAATATCAAATTTTACCCTTCGTTTGATTTTGTATTTCTCAAACTTAATATATTCTTAGTGAAAGGTTGCCGGATGCGAATTTTTTTTTAATAACATTTTTAAAATTCGTTTATATTCAGCTTCTTTTTTCTTTAGTGGGTGTTTGAAACGTTCATTTATCCTTCGCCATGTCAGTGCAGTTAATAATGAATTCTTTTTCCAATAAAGGACATGTTTTCTCAGGACACAAAAGCTTCAAACTTATCCAGAAATTAAAAAGAAAAGCAATGTAGTGGTGCGTTTGTTAATAAAACTTAAATAACATTAGAAAATTTGGCTCGTTCATTTACGAGTACGTTATTTGCAAAATAATCATTAATAGTTATTTACAATATAAGTGTTGTAAAGATTCATAATATGAATTTACGACTCGAATATTGTACGAAATTTTATCTACTTTCGTAAGTAATCCGAAAATTACAAAAAAAAAATATTTGACAAGAGTTGTCAAAATAAATTTTAAAATGATGTTATGTCCAAAACAAAAATGATACCTGCTGCTATAAGGATTTAAATTTTCTAAGTAGTCTTGAACTGTTTGTTGTTTCTGAGTTGTCTTGGTTACTGTTAAACACGTCAGATTTATAGCAAAAGTTTGCAAAAAAAGTACTCTTTGAAAATGTCTGATTCTGAATAGAGTTTACCCTCGGAAGTAGAGGAAGCTGCAAATGGAGCAATTTCAAGTCTAATTCTCGCAAAATCAAAGTAACGATATAAACTTGAATACCAGAAATTTAAAAAATGGTGTGATTCAAAAAGAATAAAACAAGTGTCGGAAAAAAATTTGTTGGTGTATTTCGCAACGAAAAGCAACAATCACAGAAGCCGTCAACGCTTTGGACGCACTATTCCATGTTAAGAACCATGATTTCCGTAAGAAAAAATCAAGATATAAGCAAATTTATACAGCTAGTTGCTTTTCTCAAGAGAAGTTCAAATGGATACACGGCAAAAAAGTCTAGCATTTTTTCTAAAGAAGAAGTATGTAAGTTTTTGGGCACAGCGGAGGATGAATTGTTTTTGCTTATGACAGTTGTGATGATCGTTGGCATTTTTGGGGCTTGTCGACGAGACGAACTTACGAAGTTAATGTTAGATCACTTTGAAGACAAAGTATCATATGTTAAAATCGTGATCCCATCTACAAAAACGAAAATCGTACAAGAATTTATATTTACCGAGGGAAACGTGCCAGGTTGTTAACTGCTTAACCATTTTTCGAAAATATGCTGACCTTCGTCCTAGTGCTACTCACAGGCGTTTATTTGTCTTCTATAAGCAAGGAAAATGTAGCTCGCAGCCTTGTTGGGATCAATACCTTTGGAAATATACCAAAATTAATTGCAACGCAGTTGGGCTTGAATAGACCCGAAAAATATATGGGGCACTATTTTCGGAGGTCCTCTGCTTCCATGCTGGTAGATGGTGGGGCGGTTATGCAAATGCTTAACCGTCACGGAGGGTGTAAATCCTCTGCTATTGCAGAGGGGTATATTGAGAGTTCTTTAGAAAATAAGAAAGAAATAGTAAACAAGATTATGGTTCCAAAAAAACCATGACGGTTCAAAACGCCAACCTGAATAACTCAGTGATGTCCACCTCTGGTCTACAAATTTGAAATTGCAAAAAATGTGTTATAAATGTATATAATAAATAATTTTAAAATGTTACTCTATTATTATTTTAAAAATTATCACTACGGTGTTAAATTATAACATAGAATATCACCCAAATATCGTAACAAGCATTAAGTAGCTAGATGTACATTTCGAAGACTATGCCCCCATCTTCAGTAGCACAATATAAAACTAAATAAAATACCTCTGTCACGAATCGTGATTTATATAATATATATATATTTATATATATTTATATACACTCTATTAATCAAAAACTCATTACAGCACTAGTGCTGCAATCACGACCATTACAGTACTAGTGCTGTAATGGTCATGACTACAAAACTTTTTTTTAAACTGTAATATTTACTTTACTGAATGAAAGTAGCTAAATGTATATAATATATATTCCAAAGTCAAATTCAAAGAGTAAAGATAATTTGCATAGAAATATTAGCTTTACGGCTTGCTAGACTTGTATTTTTACAATTTTTATCCCAATGGCACAGTCGAAGCATTTCTGCCTTCATGTGTTCTTATGAAGATTGGAAAGTGTGCCCCTATTACGTAAGGTATAAAAAATATATACCTATGACTCTTGAGTTCGCGTCGTCTCCTATAGTCATAGGGGGTTGTAAAGTATCATGCGAATGTCTCTGCAAGACATTAAAGAAGACATTTTATCATATCGCACTGATATAGGATGATCCGAAAAAATATTTGAATATCGATGTGGTTTAAATGTCACGAAACGTTTTAAAAGTTCATTAGGAAATTTAAAAATGCTATAATCATTTTTATAATTAAACAAATTAGTTTATATATCAGATTACAACTGTGAACTCTAAAGCTATACATCGTTTTTTTTTTAAGTGGCGGACCAGTATCGTCTACTACTGCGCTTAAGGGCTGCACTTATATACATAACTATATACTTATATACACAAGGTACTCAGCCACACCTAGTTGTTTCTATTGACAATACACAAGCGTACCCACAGCACAGATTCAATGTGCCATACGACTGACGCCAAACTGTTCTGAATAGCACTGCTCTGTACTGTATTGGTCAAGCCATTATGCAGGTCTTGATTTATGATGCTTGAACTTCTGTCACTTTCTTGCCAATTTCAATAAAACGGTTGTATACTTGAGTAAAATTTTCATTGTACACCAAAAAATCTATTCCGTTTATAACCGGACTTGGTAATGGCATTTCAATGTAAGGTCAAACCAATAGCGCACGTCACAAAACAATTTAATTCTGCAAGCAGAAACAATGCAACCAGATCAGTATTTCACTACTTTAATGCCTTTATGAATATATTAGCGAATGTAATGGCGTATTTGTATAAGACCGGTACATATATGATTTATATCGTTATCATATCGCACTCATATAATATGCATGTCTCTGGACATAGGTCACACACACAGAATATGAATACGTTTCATATGTGGGAAAAAATGCTTTATATATTTGTAATAAATCAATCGGAACCGAAGTACATTAACAATATATGAGATAATCGAGCGGGTATAAATCAAACTTGGGCGTTATTACTTTCTGCTATTAAATGTCTCCACAATAGAATGCTGTTAATTGAGTATATATGTTGTGTGTACGTGTGTAGATATTGGCATTCTTCGCCTCTTTGACTGTGTTTGTATATTATACAGGGTGTTTTATAAGGGCGATGTTAATATTCCTCGCAGAAATTCACGAAATGCAAATCAACGCTCAGTTAATAAAATCCACGACATTTAAAAAATATTATTTTTGGAAAATGTTTTTAATACTTTCATAATATCTAAAATCTGTGCTATTTGTTAATTTGTCGACTCTACTATTTTATTTAGAGCAACAAATATTTAAAATGAATTTATTTGGAGTTTTGGAGTCAAACGATTATTTTATAATAATGTAAATTCACCCACTATTTACAGAAGAGTTAAATAAACTAATTTAACGAAATGTTAGACGTACGTACTCGGTTTAGATAACAAAATGTCTTCTCCATCAATGTTTTGAAGTTATATTAGATTATAAAATCAACTGGTATATTAGATTATAAAATCGGATAAATATCAATTTAAAACTATTATTTTCAAGTTGCATGGTACTAAAATTTATACCAAAAGAATATATTTTTTACAGTCCGTTGTGTTATCAAATTTATCAGAATCTTCGATTGTAAATTTGTCACATTGTACAAAATATCACCCAAATACTGTAACTCAAATCATCTAGCATCTTCGATTCTATTAGTCGCGTTTTAGTAAAAAAAAAACATCTACTTCAACGAATTAAAAGCGCATTTTAGCAACTATTGACCCATAAGAAAATATGAATTCTGCGCAGAATATAAATTATTCAGTTCCTCAAAAAATAAATTCTCTGTAGGTAAATTCGAGGATTGTACAATTCTATTGGAAATTACTTAAAAACTCGTTGCTTTAAAATAAGTAAAATAGAAGAAGAGCAATAATAATCTCTACTGAAGAGTTGAATCAATGTTTTTTTTTTAATATTGTCAAAGAATTACATGTAAATTATTAATACCGTTTAGTAAATAATTATATCTTTTGCATTTTTTACACATTTCATCATGAAATTATATTAGTTTCCACGTTAAATTTGCATGAAGAGTATTCCCTATAATTATTGACAATTCCTGTAAGAACACCCTGTATATATCGTACGAGTACAAGACGTGTGCAATGCACACAAAGGCCAAGGTTAGTAGCAATCAATCGATCGACAATCGATGTATGCACAGTCTGCACTCTGCGGTCCATATACACTTTACATTCGCAGATAACAGTGTCTTAGACCGCAATTCACACAATTCGTACTCTTTTAATTACTCCTACATACAGGGTAAAAGAGAAGATTACCATATTCCATATTACTTGTTCTTCCTTACATTTTTATCGTAGTTGTCTGAATTTTGTATGAAATAATCGTATATTTACTTTTAAGGAAGACCTTATAACATTGCGAATTTTTATATAGAGCAATTGAGGGGGTTAGAATAGAAAGGGTATAAGTAACATTTTTTATAGTTTTGAGATAATTAACATGAAAGTTGACTGGACTTTATTAATTATTGAATTAGGCAATAAAAAATATTTTTACACATATAGCGTCTGAAATGGCTAATATTTTTATGTAATAAGTATAAAACTTATCCAGATATCATAAATGATTATTTACAAATTTAAAAAAAAAAAATTGCACTTATACCTTTACTATTCCAAATCAATGCAACATACATTGAAAATAAATAGAGCCAAAATACCAAAAACAGTTTTATTCAGAAAAAAAAAATGTAATTTTACAAGCTAAATTTCATAATCCGAATCTATTAATATATCCTCTTCAACAACCGATGTAGAAGCCGTAGGAATGATGTTTTCGTCTTCTGTAATTTTCATCTTTTTGCAAGCCTTGGATCCGTGCTCCTTGTCTTTATAAAATTTGTGAAATTTCGGTGGCACATAGTCCAATAATGTTTGCAGATTACTCCATTTTTCTTGAGAAATTTTTAAGGCGCTGTTATTTGATACCTTAGAAAAAAAAACCATATTCAATTTTGTTGACGGTCGACCAGCTGTAGGAGCAATAATACATTTGGAAAATGGAAAATCATTATCTGATATACTTTTAAATTCAAAAGAATAAACTTCTGATTTTTTCGTATATTTAAAGTGCTGTTAAATTTTAAGATCTTTTTATCACAGTATTTTTTTGGATCGTGAATCAAACTGTTCTGATGTAGAAAAGAAAAAAAAACCTTCTTTTATCATATCGTGAATAATAATAAAATAAAAACTTACCTTCGTCACTTTCCATATTAATAGATAAGAGTTCTTTATTTAACACGAATAACACGAACTTTTGGTTTTACCGGTTTTATACGAGAATTACACGCAACAAGTTCTCAATAAAAACAATATATTTTTTGGAATAGAAAGGGTATAAGCTCACTTGTACCCTTTCTATTCTTAGTTCATTAGTGATTATACAGGCTAGTTTGTAAAATATATGAGAAGGGAGAAGTACCACAGGATTTTCAGCGTAGTAGAATAGTAACAATGCCGAAGAAAATAAGAGCTAATTTGTGTGAGAACTATAGGACCATTAGTCTACTATCACATGCATCGAAGATATTGTTAAAGATTATTTATAGGAGATTAGAAAATAAAGTAGAGGAAAGGCTAGGAGAAGATCAGTTTGGTTTTAGGAAAAACAGAGGGATGAGGGAGGCGATTTTAGCACTAAGAACAGTAGTAGAAAAAAGAATGAGGGTAGGAAAGGTAAGTTGCATAGCTTTTGTAGATTTAGAAAAGGCATTTGATAATGTAGATTGGGACATAATGTTTAGAATTTAAAAGAAACGGGTATAGATTATAAGGATAGGAGAATAATTTTTAATTTATATAAACACCAAACTGCCGTAGTTAGAATTGAGGGGGAAGAAGAGGTAGCAAAAATAGGGAAGGGAGTTCGGCAGGGATGTACACTTTCACCGTTATTATTTAATCTATATATAGAAGATGCAATAAACAAAGTAAAAGAAGAGTATAGTGTAGGTGTGAATGTACAGGGAGAGAAAATATATATGTTGAGATTCGCCGACGATATAGCTATATTGGAAGAAAGCGAAAAGAATTTAGAAAGGGTATTGAATGGTATGCAGGCAGTATTGACTAGGGATTTTAACATGAAAATAAATATAGGTAAAACTAAAGTGATGAGGTGTGACAAAAAGGAATGCAGTAGAAAAATGAGGATCACAATAGGAGATAATAGAATCGAAGAAGTGTCAGATTTTTGTTATTTAGGCAGTAGAATCACAAAAGATAATCGAAGCAAGGTAGATATAAAGTGTAGGATAGCACAGGGTAGGAAGGCATTCGTAGAAAAGGAACAGATTTTAAGATCAAATATTGACTTGGGTATTAGAAAAAGATTACTGAAGGTATATGTTTGAAGTGTAGCACTGTACGGGTGTGAGGCGTGGACTATAGGAAAGGAAGAGAAGCGTAGATTACAAGCATTCGAAATGTGGTGTTATAGGAGGATGATGAGGATTGGTTGGGAAGATAAAGTAACAAATGAAGCTATACTAGAGTTAGTAGGGGAGAAGAGAAGTATTTGGAGAGTGTTACAGCGTAGGAGAGACAGATTAGTAGGGCATATCCTTAGGCATGGGGGGATTATGCAATTGATCATAGAAGATAGAGTGGAGGGAAAGAGAGGGGTAGGTAGGCCTAAATTGGAGTATGTGAGTCAGATAGTTGAAGACGTTGAGATGAATAGCTATAGGGAGATGAAGGGATTAGCTCAGGATAGATCGGCATGGCGTGCTGTTTCCAACCAATCTTTAGGATTGCGGACTCTTTAACTAGTGATGTAAGTTACTTCATATTTCTACTGGACGATAAATAGCACTCGTAGTATGAAAAATCACTTGAACCTTTTCTCCACTAAAAAATTGGTATATTAATGTTCAAAAACTACACTTATCTCAAAAATTTAAAAAAGTACCTAGACCCTTTCTATTCTGACCCCTTCAATTGATCTAGTTAAATATAATAACAAGTCAATAGAATTGTTGATAGAATTTTGTCCGAGGTTTCTTAGGTAAATCATCCAGTATTTAAAAAGAAACAAATAAACAAGCACTTCAAAATAAGATTTTAATATAAGAAACCGTAAATGCTCGTTAAGAAACGCTGTGTATAGTAGTAATAGTTTACATACTATTCGATGAGTGGTAGCATTTGTAAAAGTGATAATTAATAAGAGCATTACACAGCAACTTCGAAGTAATTGTTGAATGCAATTATAATCAGTAATTAAATTGTACAGCTATGAGCATGTTGACAAACAACTTTGCGTCTTCAACATCTGATGTATGACATTTATATAAGAAGATTTATTCAGTTTCACTACTTTGTATACAAAAATGAATATATCAGTTTAATTATGAATTTCATTCGTGTACTTCTTTGGATTATCGTAAACGGTTTTGTCTGAATATATTTACGAAGTTTTTTTGCGCTTTTTCATTTTGTTATTTTATACTTACCAAAATATATTTTACCTAAAGAGTACTTTATTTCTGGTCTATTTTTCCAGGGCATAAGTAACAAATTGCTTCAACTTACCATTAAATAAATTTGGTAAGGCTTTTTCACGGCTCTTAAAGGCATTTTTAAAGGCTTCTTAATCGTATGGCTTTTTAAGGTATCGTATAAAAAAACGAAACACATTTTGTTAACAGTAACACTAACACAGTTCAGTTACAAATCTGATTTATTTTTATTTACAATTTTGTTCGATGAACGAATAAATAAAAATTGTAAATATATTTTTATTTTGTTAAATTTCAGATAAATGTTCATAAGAAAGTTCACATCATCGATTATGATTTCTATTTCTGGTTGCTCATTTAGCATATTATTCATGTATTTAAAAATAAAAATAATAATAGGTATCACTATTGTTACTAAAGATCATATAATGTTATTAAAACATTATAATGTGACCAAGGCTGGAATGCCAAAGCTTATTAGCCATATTTCAGTGCGTTTTTAGTGAATTGAAGGTCGCATCACCAAAACGCAAACAAAAATTCATGCTCAATTTATTATGGTGCAAATAATTATGTCTTTGTAATTTGATACTAATTTATTACGCGGATATTTTTTAATTTCTTGATAAGATCCATTAGAAATGAGAATATCACATCTATTTAAATAATCACGTTTGTCTAAAATAACTAACTTCTTTCCCTAATCAGCCTTTAAGTAAAAACATTCTTTTTGTTTGAGTCCTTTAATAATGATATATTCCGGTTTCTTTACAACCTTATTAATTAATTTTAAATTTGATTTAATTTGGCATAAGCAGTCATTTCTAATACAATTTTTAATTGTATCTTCAATGAATTGTAACGCACTTTCAATGCCAGCTACATATTGTTCCAAATGAGGTATTATATAACTCAAATTATGCTTTAAACCTTTGTTCAAAAGAGCTAGTTCATCATTATTAAAGAATACAGACGATTCATTAACTACAATATTCTTAATTGGCTTATTATGTTGTTCTAGTTGAAGATTACGTTGGTTTTTGCACAAACGTTCAAATTTTAATTGTAAACTTACTGTTTTCTTAGCGTATTTATTTTCATTAACATCAATAATCTTCTGCTGAAACTCACTCGATTCTAAAAATTGAGAATCATCCAAACTATGTGAAAGATCAGTATATAAATTGTATGCTTCCAATTCTAAAGAAATTCGCTTTGCATAAAAACGGTGTATTTCAGAATCTAACCAAGCTATTTTAGCAATATTAATAAATTTATTTGCACGTTTTTCATTCGATTTGAAGTAAAATTTTTAATAAATTTTAATAAAATTTTAAGGATGGAAATGTATAAATTGAAATGTACATCTAGCTACTTAATGCTTGTTACGGTATTTGGGTAATATTCTATATTATAATTTAACACCGTAGTGATAATTTTTAAAATATCTAAAATTATTAAAATAATATAAAACGTAACTTAAAGCTGTGAGAGATCACAGGTATTTTTATTTAGTTTTTATCTTGTGCTACTGTAGATGGGGGCATAACCTTCGAAATGCGCATCTAACTCGATTTTTGGGTATAATAGATATTTTGTATAAAATATATACATAATACTCGTATATTTGAATAATTCATCAAGCGACGAAACTAATATTTTAAACGCGCGAATTTTTACTTACATTTCTTTAATTTTAATCCTCCGAGCGATTACATAGCAGAAGCTTCATATATACGAGCAAAAAGCACAAACGAATAATTCGAAAAAAATTCACTCACCATGCTTTTTATATTATCATTTTATTATAATGATATAAATATATATTTTGTACTGTTTTTATATATGAGAAGGGAGAAGTACCACAGGATTTTCAGCGTAGTAGAATAGTAACAATGCCGAAGAAAATAGGAGCTAATTTGTGTGAGAACTATAGGACCATTAGTCTACTATCACATGCATCGAAGATATTGCTAAAGATTATTTATAGGAGATTAGAAAATAAAGTAGAGGAAAGGCTAGGAGAAGATCAGTTTGGTTTTAGGAAAAACAGAGGGACGAGAGAGGCGATTCTAGCACTAAGAACGGTAGTAGAAAAAAGAAAGAGGGTAGGAAAGGTAACTTGCATAGCTTTTGTAGATTTAGAAAAGGCATTTGATAATGTAGATTGGGACATAATGTTTAGAATTTTAAAAGAAACGGGTATAGATTATAAGGATAGGAGAATAATTTTTAATTTATATAAACACCAAACTGCCTTAGTTAGAATTGGGGGGGAAGAAGAGGTAGCAAAAATAGGGAAGGGAGTTCGGCAGGGATGTACACTCTCACCGTTATTATTTAATCTATATATAGAAGATGCAATAAACAAAGTAAAAGAAGAGTATAGTGTAGGTGTGAATGTACAGGGAGAGAAAATATATATGCTGAGATTCGCCGACGATATAGCTATATTGGAAGAAAGCGAAAAGAATTTAGAAAGGGTATTGAATGGTATGCAGGCAGTATTGACTAGGGATTTTAACATGAAAATAAATATAGGTAAAACTAAAGTGATGAGGTGTGACAAAAAGGAATGCAGTAGAAAAATGAGGATCTCAATAGGAGATAATAGAATCGAAGAAGTGTCAGATTTTTGTTATTTAGGCAGTAGAATCACAAAAGATAATCGAAGCAAGGTAGATATAAAGTGTAGGATAGCACAGGGTAGGAAGGCATTCGTAGAAAAAGAACAGATTTTAAGATCAAATATTGACTTGGGTATTAGAAAAAGATTACTGAAGGTATATGTTTGGAGTGTAGCACTGTACGGGTGTGAGGCGTGGACTATAGGAAAGGAAGAGAAGCGTAGATTAGAAGCACTTGAAATGTGGTGTTATAGGAGGATGATGAGGATTGGTTGGGAAGATAAAGTAACAAATGAAGCTGTACTAGAGTTAGTAGGGGAGAAGAGAAGTATCTGGAGAGTGTTACAGCGTAGGAGAGACAGATTAGTAGGGCATATTCTTAGGCATGGGGGGATTATGCAATTGATCATAGAAGGTGGAGTGGAGGGAAAGAGAGGTGTAGGTAGGCCTAAATTGGAGTATGTGAGTCAGATAGTTGAAGACGTTGAGATGAATAGCTATAGGGAGATGAAGGGATTAGCTCAGGATAGATCGGCATGGCGTGCTGTTTCCAACCAATCTTTAGGATTGCGGACTCTTTAACTTAACTGTTTTTTTTTGTTCTAAATTCGATTATATTAAATCAAGTAACATGATCGATAATTTACAGGACTTTTAGTTGTATGACTAATTAATTTATATTATACAATTATAATATTAGTTACAATCATAACTGTATTATTATTTTTTAAATTTATTAATTTTATCTATTCAACTGATTGGTCGCTAATTGCTGCTTAATATGACCATATTTTTGGCCATCAAAAAAATTAAAATTTGGTTTTCACATTGCGATTTTGCTTCTGCAGGATGCAGATTAGAGAAAATGCGGTATTTATTATAATATATCCTATTAGCAATGCACGCAATATGTTCATGCGTAGTCTTGCACTTTACCATATACTTAAACGAGAATGATAAATATCTGTAGCAAATATACGCCATATATAATTAATCTAAAAATATTATAGTTCTTGCCGGAATCGCCATTTATCAACATTCATTTTACTTACCATAAGAAATAGTTCCATACAGTTGTAAATGGTAATCGGATTAACACAATGCCCTATTCGAATTATAATTCAGAATTCATACTGGAATGTACGTAAAGTATTTACATACCATATATGCAATAAGATTATTTGTTCGCTGTAGGATTGAAATTTAGTTATCAATATTATTCGTTGCAAACGTATTCTAGTCAAATAAACGCCTTTATTATTCAAGAATTTCAATTATAAAGTATGCTTACAAAATTAGGTCGTAATATCTACCATTCATATATTTAATGGATACTATTTCTCAAAGAATCAATAATGGATGATATAAAGTACAATGTACATGACTTGAAATTTTTCTCAAACTTACGAAATTAACAACAGACCATAATAAAATTTAAAATGTTAAACTATTTAATTTTATACATAATTTTTTAGCTGCAAATGAAACATTATAGAAAGAATTTTTCATGAGCCATCTTTCCGCATATATATTCCTATGCGAAGTTCACAAATATATTCTTATTTAACTGTTATAAAAAATGTTTGCAAGGACCTTTTCCGATTTCTGTGCAACAATCAGATGAAAAAAATAGATAAATCCGAATTTTTGGTTCGTTATAAAAATTATAATCGATGGCAAAATTATATATGTAATATTATACCGTCTATATATATTATATAATTCAATATAGTCGAAGGTATAGACAATTGAACGAACTGTACAGTTTGAATGCTAAAAATATTATAAAAATGAGTTATACATTTTTCACTACTAGGCTCATTAAAAATACATCTTTCTAGTTAATACTGCAATTACGTTTAAAACATTAATTTTGTAAAATAATTACCAAAACAGTTCTAAGCAATATATATCTAATAATTTGTGCTTTTGCGCTATCCATTCTCATATAATTATTGTTTTGAGAATAAGCCAACATTTGCTCTTAAAAATCATGCAATTACTGGCAAAGTTTTAGTACATATTTGGTTCGAAATATACTTTATAGTTATGCAATAATAAGCTAGAATATAGTCTTTACTAGACGTTTCATAAAATATTGAAATCTTAATCAGGACGAGTAGAAGAAGTCCATGCACGATTTAATAATTTCTTAAATGCACCATGATAAACTCGCTGCTAGTTAAAATTAAACTTTGCAGGCGAACTTTTCTGCTTAAGATATCGATTCTCTAAATTATTGCACAGCCTTATTGACCATATTCAATTTAATAATGCTGCTGCTAATGAATATATTATTTCAAAAATCACTTTGACACTCAAATTCATTTATTTGTCAAATAGATATTTTATGACACGTCATTTAATACAAAATAATAAAACAATTAAAAGACTTTTAGAGACTACGATTTAAATATACATATTCAAACAGGAAATAAACACCTTAAAAGTTAACTATTGTCGGTAAGATATTCATCAACAGAAGAATAACATTTTGACGCTAGATAAGACTATTTTTAAATTTGCTAAAAGTTTTGACATTTCCAAATTAGAATACACTGAAAATTAATCATTTTCTTTGGTTTTAAGTAATCTATTAAAATCAAATATAGCAATATTCAATTTCGAATTTCATTCATTCATCAAACCATTAAATGATTAATATCTTAGATTTTTAATCAAATGTTACAACTTCAATTAATAATATTAAATTATTAATAATTTTACAATAGTCTTAGATAAGGTGTATATATCAATTATTAATTTTTAATACTAATATTCTAATTATTTCATGAAAATTATTCATATAAATAAATACACGAAAACAGCAATAAATTTTTTTTTCGTATGTGGCATCAGCGACAATTTATCAAAATATATTTATATATTATAATCACCTAACAGCATAATTTACTGGGGTCAAAAAATTTTTTTTTTCACGTTTTCGAAAGATATATTTAATTTCCTATGTTGACGATATCGTATATACCTTAATCAGGACTAGAATTTACAATTGTAAAATTATTCAAAAAAATTGTACCTCTATAAATTCGGAATTTAATCAGTTTATAAATTTATGAAAAAATATCTGCGTATGCAACTATGTAGGAAAATAATGGACTTTTACAACGTGAAAATACTATGTAGACAAATCGTCATTAGTGTTAAATAATTTTATAAAATATCGACCATATATCGCAAGACAAAGCTATATGCGCATTTCGAAGGCTATGCCCCAATCTTCAGAATGACATGTTAAAAACTACGGTCACTAACTGCGTTTGCTATACAACTGAATAAAAAGTCAATAAAAGGCTTTTAAAATAAAATGCGCATATAACATAGCTATTAAATGCTTTGAGTTACGGTATTTTGGTGATATTTTTTACAACTAGCATATAGGTCTAAGAGCGCTTTTGTCTACATTAGCAATTTAATGTGAAGATTGCGACATTTGCGACCCAGGCCTTCGTGGCTCGATTTATTACAAATAATGTACTAAATTATTTGGAACTGACACTAAGTTGTAATAAATCACAATTTACGGGGACATAACATAAGTTATATGCCAGAGGTTTAGATTATATCTTTGTGCTTGACCTAATATTAAGTGGTTCCATATTGATTTTGGACAAAGAATGCATTAATCGATAGAATTTACAATTGTAAAATTATAAAAAAAAAAATTGTACCTTTATAAAATGGCCAAATCTGTTAGGTTCAATTTTCCATTGATTTCATATTAGTTTCGAAACATAAAAACGTATTTTCTTCAATTTGATTTAATAAATGTAATTCATTTCTTACATATATTCGATTTAAACTATATATAGAAAGGGTATATCTAGACTATCCATAAATCTATATTAAGAAACAAACAAATTTATAATTTGTAAACAACAACCTCTCATTGAATCATTTTAATATTTTGTATATTTATCCATCAAAAAATACATGGCACATTGTCCAGTATAAATAGAAATAATTACATTTCACAAAATAAGCAACATTTGTATACAATAAAATAATACAGAAAACTTTACAAAAATGTTTAAAGTCAAGTGCATTTGAAAAACAAATAATATTCGTTTACGAAGAGAATATAAATATAAACACATATAAAGTTAATATGTTTAATATTAATATATTCCTCCAGAGTATAAAAATATCTATTTGTTAATAACCTCTTAATGTTTTTAACAAAATGGTAATTCTCTAATCTGTCTTAGAATTTTGTTGTATAAGTTTATATATTTGGTATTTCTTTTATTAATCTTGCAGGACCTTGAATACTTTAGTGCATTTGAGGAAATATTATTATAGATTAGATATGAAGATTTGAATAGTTATTTAAGAACAGCATTTATATAGTATTATTATAAAATAATGGAATTTATTTTAGCTGAATATTGTGTTCAGAACTAAATGATATTATTTTATCAAATTAATTTAATTTAATATTGTTGGTTAACGAATTGCGTAACATAATTTAAATATCTATTTCAATATTGTTCTGAATAATAATTATGATGATGCAAGAAATTATTACTTTAAAATGTGCTTTTTTTAAGAAGCTTTAATTCCTATTTAATTTATTAACTCAAAATATAAACTTGGTTTAATTCGATATGTACAACCTCCCTATACTATGCATTATTTAATTTTTAATTCTATATTTCATATATTGTTTTTTATATTATCTTTACTTACTAAGCTTTTTACAAAAGTTTCGATATATTTTAACTTCGGTTAGTATATTTCCTATATTGATGATTTATACATTCTTCACCCGGTATACATTTTAGAACTTCAATTTGAATAATTTATTTAATAAACCGTGGCGAGAATACATAAAATTAAGAATGCTTAAAAATATAAGTGCTAAATATTAATTCAAGCTAAATTTAGAAGAAGAAAAAACTTGGAATATGGGGGAAATGTTATCTATTTTGCATCTTTGAATTTTAAGATAAAAAAATTCGAATTTTTATTTTAAATTTATGAATTACGATATTCATTTTAAAACGATTATTACTTATTAAACATATGCTTTAATAAAACGATTTTTTTTTTAGTTTAAAGCATCATAATAATAAAAAGAAATTCTGATTAATAAACTATATCCTCAATACGAAGAATAAGAACTTATAAAACGCTTCGTTTAAATTTATTTCGTGATATATTCATGCATATGCAATAATAATAAATATATTTGTATCTTATAACTAGAGACCGGATTATAGGCACTAAAAAAATGCCAAAATAGGCGGCAAATAGGTACTAAAAAACTTTTAAAAAGGCGCTAAAAAAGACATTTTTTATTTTGAAAAAAAAAACTCAAAAAAGCCATTAAAAACTCAGTAAAAAAAACACAATATATATTTTTTCATGTTTCACTTTTGTATCGCAAACCTTACAAAATAATATTATACCGTCACCATTAAAAATATTACGGCCGAACTCCCGAATTATTTTTTGGATCTTGGATTCATCTGTACTGCTAATTTTAGGCATTTTGAATTTATTTTCGAATGTATTCGTGCGCTAATTAAACACAGACTGAAGAAATGAAGGGTGAATTATTTATTTGAAATAACAGTTGATACAAAATAACCACTATTGCTACTTAAGAGTACATTAAGAACGATTAGGGATTTTTTCATTGGTAATGTAGCAATGACACAAACAATTTAGAAAGTTTTTAGTTAGTTAGTTAAAGAGTCCGCAATCCTAAAGATTGGTTGGAAACAGCACGCCATGCCGATCTATCCTGAGCTAATCCCTTCATCTCCCTATCGCTATTCATCTCAACGTCTTCAACTATCTGACTCACATACTCCAATTTAGGCCTACCTACCCCTCTCTTTCCCTCCACTCTACCTTCTATGATCAATTGCATAATCCCCCCATGCCTAAGGATATGCCCTACTAATCTGTCTCTCCTACGCTGTAACACTCTCCAAATACTTCTCTTCTCCCCTACTAACTCTAGTACATCTTCATTTGTTACTTTATCTTCCCAACCAATCCTCATCATCCTCCTATAACACCACATTTCGAATGCTTGTAATCTACGCTTCTCTTCCTTTCCTATAGTCCACGCCTCACACCCGTACAGTGCTACACTCCAAACATATACCTTCAGTAATCTTTTTCTAATACCCAAGTCAATATTTGATCTTAAAATCTGTTCCTTTTCTACGAATGCCTTCCTACCCTGTGCTATCCTACACTTTATATCTACCTTGCTTCGATTATCTTTTGTGATTCTACTGCCTAAATAACAAAAATCTGACACTTCTTCGATTCTATTATCTCCTATTGTGATCCTCATTTTTCTACTGCATTCCTTTTTGTCACACCTCATCACTTTAGTTTTACCTATATTTATTTTCATGTTAAAATCCCTAGTCAATACTGCCTGCATACCACTCAATACCCTTTCTAAATTCTTTTCGCTTTCTTCCAATATAGCTATATCGTCGGCGAATCTCAGCATATATATTTTCTCTCCCTGTACATTCACACCTACACTATACTCTTCTTTTACTTTGTTTATTGCATCTTCTATATATAGATTAAATAATAACGGTGAAAGTGTACATCCCTGCCGAACTCCCTTCCCTATTTTTGCTACCTCTTCTTCCCCCTCAATTCTAACTAAGGCAGTTTGGTGTTTATATAAATTAAAAATTATTCTCCTATCCTTATAATCTATACCCGTTTCTTTTAAAATTCTAAACATTATGTCCCAATCTACATTATCAAATGCCTTTTCTAAATCTACAAAAGCTATGCAAGTTACCTTTCCTACCCTCATTCTTTTTTCTACTACTGTTCTTAGTGCTAAAATCGCCATGTTTAGAAAATAGAAAGTTTTTATCATCGAACAAAATAAATGATGGTAAAATGCAAAATAAATATGAAAAAAAGGTGCGAATGCATGAAAAGTGTCAAAACAGGCAAAATAAGCGCTAAACTGAAAAATAGGCAAAATTTGATGAAAATTGTCGAACTAGGCGGCAAAAAGAGGCAATTTGCCTAAAATCCGGTCTTTACTTATAACCATTAACATAAATTAACAGTAATTTTAATTTAATTTATATATACACCCACAATTGTATTTAATATATTATTTTCAGTCAGCTAATTAATATATTCAATGTGTGCCGCTAAACTAAAACTTGTTACTTGTTACTTATTACAATACTACACTGAGAAAAATTGCTGGTTATAATAAAAGATTCTACATACTAACATGTAGTGTCTAACACCAAATATTTTACGCTAAAATATAACGCGTTATAATACTATTAAATTAGATAACAACTTATAATTACACTGCAACTAAGTACGCATTAACTAACAATATCTTTGATTAAGTATTATTAACTTTTAAAGTCTATAATCACGAAGTTATGTGCATTTAATTATTATATTTAACTCGTACATATTTATTATAAAAAGAGATAATTTTATTGTAAACGAAAGATTGGAATGGGTTTGGAGCATTATCCATATTACCATCTTAACATTCAAATATTTATTTCAATATACATATATATTTATAGTACGGGAATAAACAAAAAGGTGCAACAAAAAATCTTCACTCTAAGGGGTCTTTCACACAGACTTATAAATTAGAATTATATGGTTTAAATGATTGTACGAATGGGTCTTTTTTCTCTCGCAGCTCCTCCTGTTTCTTCCCTTACATGTATTTACCTCCTATCCGTGGTCTAGTTTCGTTTGTGTATAAATGCCTTGATGGACCCCTAGGCGACACTGTAACCCTGTTGTCTAACATCCCTTTCGTTAAGGCCCTTTTTTTTTTACCTAAGCAGGTGGCTAATAGACTTCGTCTAAAGTAAGGAATATTAAAAATGAATGAATGAATGAACAGAGACTTATCTACGACAGATGTATCAATATCTAATAGTATAAATCTCTGCTACTAATTACCTGTGCCCTTTAAACTTTTACATTTCTCTATGTTTCGTCATAATTGAGCGATGCATCTCTAAATTGGCGTAATATTTATTGCAAATCGAAGTTGTTGACATTTACCGTATTCTACTATTGCGATGGATTAGTCTTAGTACTCTAGTAGATGTGACACCATGATCTAAAGCGCGAGTAAACGTTATAGTTCATGTGACGATCGGTTAAGACAATGCATAAATATCAACCTTAGTGGTTATTTATTAATCGCCAGGATCGAAATAAGGATTAACATTTCCTTGGTAATTGCTTGGTACATCACTTCTAAAAATACGATTGCTGGATTGTAACATTGTTTCAAATTATTGAATAAAATAATAAATATTATAGCAAATTAATTTAATTAAAAGTACCATAGGCAGTGCAAAGTACCATAAATTATTCTGCAGGAATATTCCATTATATAGTATTATTTTCGGGTGTACCTTAAATCTAATTCAGTCATCAACTGCATTTAAGATATATTATGTCAATCCGACAAAATTGAAGAAGCAAAATCTATTTTTGATGTAAATTGATAATGACACTTCTTAATCGTAGAGGTTTAATGAAACCAGCATGCCATATCTCCGTTTCTTGATTTCCCTATATTAATAATACCGTATAGCAGCTGATTTTAAGTACGGCCCTGTTAAAATCAACTATTAGTGGTATTTCTTCGAGATCGTGTTACTATTAAATTTATTTACTTTCCAGATTCCCTATGAACTTTCTGTGTAGATATATCTACAGGGTGATAATTATAGATGCTTTTCAAAATGAGAACATGTCAAAATTTAATCTGAAATTGACTACGTAAATTTTATTGCATATAAAATGGATATACGTTTAGTTTCCAATTCGATAGAAAAATACGAATATAAATATCAGCAAAAAACAACATGGGAAATATATTAGGAAATATTTTATCTTCTTGTTGGTATCTTATTGCATATATGTACATCTCAAATTTAAAATTTTCATCGTATATTACTTTTTAAAATATAACAACTGAAATTTCGACATTTTTATAAATCGTTGATCACTTTTGTCCAATTTAACCAATTTTTATTGATATAAAGATAGGATGATTACCCTGTATAATACGACTAATATTGTGTAGAACTATTACTCTACTATAAAAAAAAAACTCAGCCAACATTCAATCTAAAATCATATGATCCCATAAATAATATCTACAGCTCTCTCAAAAACCGCATATTCTTACAAATATCAGATTATACAACTAATACCAATGCGATTTTAGAATCAATTTAAGAGAATATTACATGTGCATTTAATCATTTTATAAATGTTGCCTCTTGCAAAGACATGGAAAGACAAGGAACAGTATTATTAAGATGAATCGATCGTCTACCAATTCTATTACGTCTCCAATTACCTCCTACTCCATCACTTTGCGTAATAATACTATTATAATATTTAAAATTTGCTCTATAAAAGTCAAATCGTTGCTGTAATATTTGAATCACACATGTTATATATGTCATTTTTTAATCGTACCCAAGCTATTGAAAAATTAAAGAATATCTTTAACGGTTGAACATATAGTAAAATCATATTGTGCACGAAAATATGGGCCATTAATTAATTAATTAGCTCGAGTCCTTAAGGGAATAATACAGACATAAATATCGCAATGTAAATTTTATAAAAACTTTTCTGAATTTCCATTTTAAAGCAAAAAATATGCGATGATAGCCAGAAGATATAATTGCTAATTACTCAACTGTACATTTCATTCGATGCAAAGAATTACATATCCAGATTATTACCAAGGGTCCAAAGACATTAATCATAGCTTTTCAGAATCCTTACAATCTTCATGTTTATTTATACGATTACTGGGTTATCATCATCATTTATAATATCAAAACCACCTCATTAATCTGTCTGTATACTTTTAATCAGAAGCAGGACAGAAAAAATATAAGGAACTAAGGAACTTAATTAATAGGAAATGCAAGCTAGCGAAAGAAGAGTGGATAAAAGGAAACTGTGAGGATATTGAGGAGGGTATGAGAAGAGGTAAAGTAGATTTGGGCTACAGGAAAATTAAGTCACATTTTTCTAAAGTAAAACCAAAGGGTAACATTATATGTGATAAGCAGGGTAAGGAACTCACAGAAAATAAGGAAAAAGCTAGAAGATGGAAGGAGTATCTTGAAGATTTATATAAAGGTAGGCAGGACATGGAGGAGCTAGAAAGTGTGGAACAGATAGATGAGGATGACTTAGGTCCTAGCATACTTAGGTCAGAGTTTCATAGAGCATTAAATGATTTACGGAATAACAAAGCAGCGGGGATTGATATGATACCAGCCGAATTAATAAAACACGCAGGGGAAAAAATGCAGGAGCGATTATACAGGTTAGTTTGTAAAATATATGAGAAGGGAGAAGTACCACAGGATTTTCAGCGTAGTAGAATAGTAACAATGCCGAAGAAAATAGGAGCTAATTTGTGTGAGAACTATAGGACCATTAGCCTACTATCACATGCATCGAAGATATTGTTAAAGATTATTTATAGGAGATTAGAAAATAAAGTAGAGGAAAGGCTAGGAGAAGATCAGTTTGGCTTTAGGAAAAACAGAGGGACGAGAGAGGCGATTCTAGCACTAAGAACGGTAGTAGAAAAAAGAAATAGGGTAGGAAAGGTAACTTGCATAGCTTTTGTAGACTTAGAAAAGGCATTTGATAATGTAGATTGGGACATAATGTTTAGAATTTTAAAAGAAACGGGTATAGATTATAAGGATAGGAGAATAATTTTTAATTTATATAAACACCAAACTGCCTTAGTTAGAATTGAGGGGGAAGAAGAGATAGCAAAAATAGGGAAGGGAGTTCGGCAGGGATGTACACTCTCACCGTTATTATTTAATCTATATATAGAAGATGCAATAAACAAAGTAAAAGAAGAGTATAGTGTAGGTGTGAATGTACAGGGAGAGAAAATACATATGTTGAGATTCGCCGACGATATAGCTATATTGGAAGAAAGCGAAAAGAATTTAGAAAGGGTATTGAATGGTATGCAGGCAGTATTGACTAGGGATTTTAACATGAAAATAAATATAGGTAAAACTAAAGTGATGAGGTGTGACAAAAAGGATTGCAGTAGAAAAATGAGGATCTCAATAGGAGATAATAGAATCGAAGAAGTGTCAGATTTTTGTTATTTAGGCAGTAGAATCACAAAAGATAATCGAAGCAAGGTAGATATAAAGTGTAGGATAGCACAGGGTAGGAAGGCATTCGTAGAAAAGGAACAGATTTTAAGATCAAATATTGACTTGGGTATTAGAAAAAGATTACTGAAGGTATATGTTTGGAGTGTAGCACTGTACGGGTGTGAGGCGTGGACTATAGGAAAGGAAGAGAAGCGTAGATTACAAGCATTCGAAATGTGGTGTTATAGGAGGATGATGAGGATTGGTTGGGAAGATAAAGTAACAAATGAAGCTGTACTAGAGTTAGTAGGGGAGAAGAGAAGTATTTGGAGAGTGTTACAGCGTAGGAGAGACAGATTAGTAGGGCATATTCTTAGGCATGGGGGGATTATGCAATTGATCATAGAAGGTAGAGTGGAGGGAAAGAGAGGGATAGGTAGGCCTAGATTTGAGTATGTGAGTCAGATAGTTGAAGACGTTGAGATGAATAGCTATAGGGAGATGAAGGGATTAGCTCAGGATAGATCGGCATGGCGTGCTGTTTCCAACCAATCTTTAGGATTGCGGACTCTTTAACTAACTTTTAATCTTCCTGTATTATTACCACAGAATAAAGATAGCATTACTTTCCAAGTATTTGTATATTTGCCCTTTCCGAATATCTATATTTGTTCAGTCGAGTCCTTTTAACAAAAGTCACTTTTATGCTTAAAAAAAGTTTCAGAAAGTTATATCCGAGGCAACTTACTAGCTAACATACTTTTTTTTTTTAATTTCCACAAACGTCAGCATATCAAATTGCTTAATTCTGTGCCATATAAGCACATTCTCGAAAATTATCTGCAATTATATCATTCGGTATATTTATACAGCACAACGTATTAAAGCGAATTTTCGTGAATTAATAACGCAACTGAGCCACTTACGTCTCACCTGCTATTTATGTTAACTTATCTTGAAGAGGGAAAATTGCGTATGGGTCGTTGATGCGATAATTATTTCTATAGGAAATGCCTCGCGAGTAATTTAATTATGTACGTAACAAGAGGCGATTTGTGTCCGTAGATGTACATGCAAAGGAATACGTTTTGTAAATGATATGCAAAAAAAAACGGTGAAATTTAATTATTTAAATAACCGCTGGTATATCGAAAATATTTAGTACTAAAAAATTGTATTACTTAACATATTAATGTCTGTAGTATATGGATGAAAGTTGCTTTAATAAAAATTGATCGAGGAAATATTCACTCGGTGTTATTAATTGAAATTGATATATACATAAGAAAATTTGGTACATAATTGCATTTATGTAGCATAGGACTCTAGAAAAAATCAATGTTTTTTGTTGATAATTATTTTTCTAGAACTTGAACGAACTTTAAGTTTCTAGGATAAAAAAGCATGATATGTATTTCATATTTTATTAGAAATTAAATGCAGAAGCTGTTTTATTTTTATTTTTTTTTTTACAAAAGTAGCTTTTACTTTTTGTTTATTATTATTTTTCTAGAATTTGAACGAATTTTTGGTTTCTCAGGTAAAAAGGCATAATTTGTATTTCATATTTTATCAAAAATAAATACAGAAGCTGTGTTTATTTTCTATTTTTTTAGATAAGTAGCTTTTACTTTTACTTGGAATCGAAGAGTAAATAACACCAATAAGCAATAATATATTTAATCAGTGTTTTTTGTGGCATCGTTTATATATATATTTTTCAAAAAAATCATATAAAATCCTACGTTAATAAATTATCGATTTTTCCATCGTTTTATAAAATAAACGTCAATTCTCTTCAAATTACTTCATAAATGTCTAAGATGGATTTCTAAAATTCGGGATGAATTTTTCCAATTATCAAATACAAGCTTCGACGAATCCTACCAAATTAATACGCGCCAAAGAGAACACGCAGTGTTGTTCACTGTCAAAAAATCGGTGGAAACAAGTATTTCTTGTACCGCGCAACATGTTCGTGCACATATAAAAAGTTATGTTGGAGTACAGGCCAGAATGTCGAGCTAATAAAATGCAAATTAACCAATTGAGTATCCGGTCCGAACAACGACGTTCATTTGTCCTACATTAATGTAATCATATGAGGAAAATGAGTGTATTTATACTTACTTCACCAGTGTTGGAATAAGGCTAAGACATAATAACTTAATATTAAAAATTCCATTATACAATATATATAAATAATAGTAAAATACGTATACTTCTAACGATTATATATTTTATTTTTAATCTGTTGCTGTGAATCATTACAAAGGAATTAAATAAACGTTAAAAAAATTATCAGTACAACTCAAATAAGATGCGCATTTCTAAGTTAAATCCCCATCTTCAGTAGCAAATCAATATATGTACCGATATTGCTATACAATGATAATTGTATATCTATAAATTGGAATCGCAAATTTGAAAAAATACATTAATAAATAGAATATTCTTGAAATAACTTGGAATTGTTGTGTTTTCATCTTACATTGTGTACTTATAATGTTTGAACGTTTTGGAGGATGTTGAGGAACCATAAAGAGTGTTGTACGTCAACAACGGTTATAGTTCTGGACAAGGAACGTTTAGTAATGACATGACACAACATAACGCCTTATTTGGATGAAATTATGATTGTCATTCACACTACAGAACAATGTATCTCGCTTCGAATATTTTGTCTGTTCATTGACTTGTTCTATACTATAAGATGTGTATATATTTATTATAATACTAGACCGATTATTATAGCGTTATTTTAATCTTGCCGAATGAATATATTGAAGGAACGTTGAGGATAAACGATATTTCAACATGAAAGATTTTGAATTCGACAATTCAAACATAGCAATGATAAAAATGAATTAATGAATATTTCGAGTTTTTAGTATGGTCGTGATTGTATATTTTATTGCAGCTGAAAATATCACTAAATCTCTAGCTTTAAAATTTTCCGCTCCGTTCCGCTTTCTGAAATATTTCTGATTTACTTTCATTTGCGGATATAATTTTTTCATATTTATGGATTAGCATTTACACATATTTTACCGTAATTTTCTAACTTACTGTTATATTTAACAAAGATCTACCGAACGAGCGCTACAATTACTAATAGCAGCTGATATACGTACAATAATTTTTTTTGAGAATGTACAATAAAAACATTACAGTATCAGTATAATATTGCTTATGTAAAAATAATAAAAATATAATATTTTTAGAAGCTGTATCTACTTGGCGACGTAAATGTTTTTTTTTTCGCGGAAAAAAAAAATTCAGTCAAATTATTTAATCAAACCATGAATGTTAAGAGAGTAAATCCTTGTACAAATTATTTAATATATTGATGACTTGTTTCAGGCTTATATATATTAAATAATTCGTATAAGGATTTACTCTCTGAACCTTCATTCATCAACTTATAACCCGCATAGAATTTCATTATAATCAAACCATCTTCTCTATTATATTATCTAGAAGAGACATAAGCTTAGTCACAAAAGTAATTTATTATATTCATCATTGATTTAATACTTTCTTGATCAAATTGTACATTATAGAATTAATAATGTTATACGCATTAAAGCGTAAGTCAATATCTACCTACCCGCCTTTATTAAATATATATATTTTTTTTAATTTACATCACCTTTGCATCAAATCCTTACTCCTGTAAAGCGCGTGCATTTTTAACCAGTCCAAAAATTCTATAGCAATTTGTAAAGTATTTATGCACCAATCCAAAGCAATACTTATTAAATGAACTTAATACGTCTACAGAACTTTAAAAATATGTATTTTATTTTTGGGGCGCCGAAGAATCTAGTTGACTTCTACCTCTTTGTGGCTCTTGATTGCGTAGGTTGCATAAAACTCATTATAATTCATAACAAGTTTATAATACATATTCGTTCGATTGTTTGCGTTATTTATGAAACTAATTGTTACTTCAAACTAAAAAGCGTGCACGTGTTAATTATTTTGATTTGTGATCATTGTGTGCGTATTTTAGTTTAGAAAGAAACACGAGAGCTTATATAAGCCTTTCATAATGAAACTCTTAAACATCATCCATGGAATTGTGGGCATGAACTATGAACCTATGTATGGGTACAAGCTTAATTCATAGATAATAATCTTATTTTTTTGTTATAGACGATATCCGGTGTAGTAATTATATATAAATATTTTATTGTCATTATTATTAACGCTGCACATCCTTAGCATCGCGAAGAAACATTTAGTGTATGTTCTTCACATTTATATAGAATATTTCCCAAAAAGGCAATTCGAAAAATTTAGAAACTATAGAAGATAAAAAGTGTGGAACAGATAGATGAGGATGACTTAGGTCCTAGCATACTTAGGTCAGAGTTTCATAGAGCATTAAATGATTTACGGAATAACAAAGCAGCGGGGATTGATATGATACCAGCCGAATTAATAAAACACGCAGGGGAAAAAATGCAGGAGCGATTATACAGGTTAGTTTGTAAAATATATAAGAAGGGAGAAGTACCACAGGATTTTCAGCGTAGTAGAATAGTAACAATGCCGAAGAAAATAGGAGCTAATTTGTGTGAGACCTATAGGACCATTAGTCTACTATCACATGCATCGAAGATATTGTTAAAGATTATTTAGAGGAGATTAGAAAATAAAGTAGAGGAAAGGCTAGGAGAAGATCAGTTTGGTTTTAGGAAAAACAGAGGGACGAGAGAGGCGATTCTAGCACTAAGAACGGTAGTAGAAAAAATAAATAGGGTAGGAAAGGTAACTTGCATAGCTTTTGTAGACTTAGAAAAGGCATTTGATAATGTAGATTGGGACATAATGTTTAGAATTTTAAAAGAAACGGGTATAGATTATAAGGATAGGAGAATAATTTTTAATTTATATAAACACCAAACTGCCTTAGTTAGAATTGAGGGGGAAGAAGAGGTAGCAAAAATAGGGAAGGGAGTTCGGCAGGGATGTACACTCTCACCGTTATTATTTAATCTATATATAGAAGATGCAATAAACAAAGTAAAAGAAGAGTATAGTGTAGGTGTGAATGTACAGGGAGAGAAAATATATATGTTGAGATTCGCCGACGATATAGCTATATTGGAAGAAAGCGAAAAGAATTTAGAAAGGGTATTGAATGGTATGCAGGCAGTATTGACTAGGGATTTTAACATGAAAATAAATATAGGTAAAACTAAAGTGATGAGGTGTGACAAAAAGGAATGCAGTAGAAAAATGAGGATCTCAATAGGAGATAATAGAATCGAAGAAGTGTCAGATTTTTGTTATTTAGGCAGTAGAATCACAAAAGATAATCGAAGCAAGGTAGATATAAAGTGTAGGATAGCACAGGGTAGGAAGGCATTCGTAGAAAAAGAACAGATTTTAAGATCAAATATTGACTTGGGTATTAGAAAAAGATTACTGAAGGTATATGTTTGGAGTGTAGCACTGTACGGGTGTGAGGCGTGGACTATAGGAAAGGAAGAGAAGCGTAGATTACAAGCATTCGAAATGTGGTGTTATAGGAGGATGATGAGGATTGGTTAGGAAGATAAAGTAACAAATGAAGCTGTACTAGAGTTAGTAGGGGAGAAGAGAAGTATCTGGAGAGTGTTACAGCGTAGGAGAGACAGATTGGTAGGGCATATTCTTAGGCATGGGGGGATTATGCAATTGATCATAGAAGGTAGAGTGGAGGGAAAGAGAGGGGTAGGTAGGCCTAGATTGGAGTATGTGAGTCAGATAGTTGAAGACGTTGAGATGAATAGCTATAGGGAGATGAAGGGATTAGCTCAGGATAGATCGGCATGGCGGAACTGTTTCCAACCAATCTTTAGGATTGCGGACTCTTTAACTAAGAAGATAAACACTACGCTTTTATAATATATACTATCCATACGATTAAATAACCTTATTAGTTCATATAATCGGAATTTTCTTGAAAATTTGTAACGTAAAATTTGGAAATTTTAATAACACTGAACTCGACTTCACTTAAGCGAACAAAGTCACAACAAGTCTTTTCATATCAAGTTGAAGTTCTTAAGTTACCATTCATTCTGTGTTTCATGAATGAAGGTTATGCTTCGAAGATATTAAGGAAAATTATATATTTGTCTCTAATGATACAGTTTAAGCTAGAAAAAAATATAAAAACAGTACTATATTTTATTGATCCATGTCTTATTATCTTTATATTATATACTGACAATATCTTCCAAGACTATAGATAGATAAATAGGACAAGTATTTGAGGATAGACTGTTATTTTCAATACATAAACTCGTATTGGGATATATTTTAAGTTACCTGTTATTTTTGAAACTTTACAGGATCGTTCCCTCTATGTGCATTCCTTCTAAAATTTCAGTAAGTTGAGATCAATATTTCTCAACAATATTTCGCAGAATGGGAATTCCCCGTGCATAAATAATTCCATGAAACTGCCGCTTTAAGCAAAATATTTTCAGAATAACATAAATTTAGAAGAAACATAGGAGTTGAATGTGGTACATGTCTTTAAAAAAATGTTTAAGAAAAGAAATTTTGCTTATAAAAATGAATAAATGTTTGGGCATTGTAAGAATAAAAAAATTAATGTGCAATTTGTCCATTTATTAATTCTATCCAAGCGATGTTCTTAAAAAATTACCAACTGCAGTTTTGCCGATTAATGTACTTTAATAAAACGCATGCATTAATCCTGGCAAAATCCTTCTACAGCCACAGGAATATAATAAGTCAACATACATACTATTTTATACTTTGGCTTAGAAACATTGTCGCAATGCCTCTTTACTATTAATTTGTAAATCTTTTGTCAAATTGGTTAAAATCGAAGGTAAAACATTAAGAAAACGGACGAGAAAACCTTTAAAAAATTAGAAAATTAACTTACTGCATTTTTATGATAAGTAAGGATTTATGGCAGGATTGCGCTGAACTAAAATACATTACTAAGCTGAACTGTAGTTCGAAATATGTATGAACGTCTGTCCCGATTGAATTAACATTAGTGTTATTTCAAGAATTGCAAAATTAATCAAAACAAAGAAAAATTCTCACAAAACTAATAATTTATTTATTTGTACTCATTCTATATTTACGTTACAGTTATATATAATTTGTGATGTTGTTGCTTTATGTTGGTTAAAACACTCAACATACTTGAGGAAACTTTTCTGAGAAAGGATAAAGTACTCTTCTTCTCAAAGACGAATTTGTAAGTGAAGACCTAGTATTTCGAACTGCATTTTTACTTACATTCTTTATTTTTTAATTCTTCAAGCCAATTTAAGCGTTTCAATCGCAGAAGTTTCATATATAATCTGCACAAACGAAAACAACACCAATAATTCGCAAAAATGTCAATCGGAATGCATTTGATATTATTATAATAGAGCAGAAATCTCTACTTAGTTGTATAATGACATAAATAAAATTCTTGTGATTTTTGCATACCATATCTCGTATTTTATTTGTATAGAAATTTATTTTAAACTGGCTGCAACAATTTGATTTTACTGATTTTAAACTTTACATATTCCTAACGTACGTACAATTAAATTTATTATATATCTTTCGTTTGTCAATATTAATGACATTTAAATATGTAAAGGTATAAAAGAAAAAATCCAAATTCTTTTCTTTCTTTGCATTATATACAGCTGATATAGTAAGATAACTTTATGACCACCTGCAGGGTAATGTTAAAGCTGACGTGAAGGATTAAACAGTTTTTGTTGAGAAGGAAGTTGCTATACATATAAGATTTTTATTATAATATTTTGATGAAAAATATTCATTGCCAAAAATTCTAATGCATATTGACATTCTACATCAATTAAATTGTAACTATAAACTATTAATGGGAATACTAATTAATTATAGAAATAATAATTTATATTTTATATAACATAATATATTTAAAAATGTCGATGTGGAAATCACAGTTCTTTTAAATCCGTGAATGCGAAGAATTCGACAAAATTGTTTATAGTATACGTTCAAATCACATTTAATGGAAATGAAAATCTTGGCCGGATTGATTTGTTAAAAAAAAATTTGGAATATGTTTTTAATATTAAATAAAATCGTTTACTTATACAGCATATAAAAAAAATAACATGCTTTTTGGATTGCTTTAAAAACGAATTCTTTATTATATGATCGCGCCTATATTTTTCGAGGTATTATAATTCTCTGCATGGAGATTTATCCCTATAGCGATTGTACCATAGGGACGAAAGAAGAATTAATTACTAGGCATCTTAAACAACAATTCTCGCAAAGACGGCTAATTGTATTGAGCGAGAGGATTATTGAATTATGAGTATTGAGTGGTAATAATTTCTTTTGCAACTAACGTTGCGATGGGAGTATTTATTGAAAGTTGTAAATAATTTCGTTATTGATTAGCGTGTTGCTCAATAAAATATGAAAATTGCTGAGCTAGTGTCGTCGATGTTTAATATAAATGAAGATACAGCATTAAGTAATAATCTTAGATTTGTAATCAGATTGTATTTTGTAACATTTGGATTCACAATATTGAGCGTATGTATTTATTAATTCAATTTTAAGGTATGATACTTTGTAATATTAAGATTTCAAATTCGTACGACCAGCAAATCAACTTTTGACTAAAGTAGTTATATTTGAAAAGCCTAATACACACGAATTTTCCAAATTCTACGAAGCAATGCATTATCCTTGCATAAATTGCTTTACAAACTTTCGTTGAATACTTGAAAAATTGCATTTAATCCAAATGCTTTTATAATTTCCTGAACGAACTTTAGCACGTCTTCATTTGCCGTATTGTCTGCCCACTTATTACCTTTTTCTTCCTTTTTCACCATATTTCCAACGCCTTTTCTATTATATTATATTCTCTCCATTTATTATATTCTTGTATACTCTAAGTACAATCGTGTAGAGTTGAAATGATCTCGTTGACCTGTAAAGATTTTCTAAAAACCTGCAATAACTAAAATCTATATATTTTGTTTTCTATATCGTAGAAAACGAAAAGCATATTGATAAAAAAAAAATTGTGAATTTAGCAATCTAATGCAGACGTGACAAATTCACAAAAGAAGTAATTATAACGGAGAAACGTTTTGAAGTATACTTCCGTAACATCTCGAATATTATTTTTCTTACTTAATAATTTACGTTTTCATATTTTATATAAAATAAATTTATATTCACATACAAATCTTCTTTATTTACTTTCATTCAGTAAAGTAAATATTACAATTTAAAAAAGTTTTGTAATTGCAGCACTAGTGCTGTAATGAGTTTTTGATTAATAGAGTAGCATTTTAAATTATTTATTATATACATTTATAACACATTTTTTGCAATTTAAAATTTGCAGATCAGAGGTGGACATCACTGAGTTATTCAGGATGGAGTTTTGAACCGTCATGGTTTCTTTGGAACCCATAATCTTGTTTGCTATTTCTTTCTTATTTTCTAAAGAACTCTCAACATGCCCCTCTGCAGTAGCAGAGGATTTCCACCCTCCGTGACGTTTAAGTATTTGCATATCCGCCCCACCATCTACCAGCATGGAAGCAGAGGACCTCCGAAAACAGTACCCCGTATATTTTTCGGGTCTCTTCAAGCCCAACAGCTTTGCAATTAATTTTGGTATATTTTCAAAGGTATTGATCCCAACAGGTTGCGAACTACATTTTCCTTGGTTATAGAAGACAAAAAAAATGCCTGTGAGTAGCACTAGGAGGACGAAGCTCAGCATATTTTCGAAAAATGGTTAAGCAGTTAATATCTGGCAGGATTCCCTCGGTAACTATTAATTCTCGTACGATTTTCATTTTTGTAGAAGGGATCGGGATTTTAACATATGATACTTTGTCTTCAATGTGATCTAACATTAACTTCGTAAGTTCGTCTCGTCGACAAGCCCCAAAAATGCCAACGATCATCACAACTTTCATAAGTAAAAACAATTCATCCTCTGCTGTGCCCAGAAACTTACATACTTCTTTAGAAAAAATGCTAGACTTTTTTGCCGTGTATCCGTCTGAACTTCTCTTGAGAAACGCAACTAGCTGTATAAATTTGCTTATATGTAACTTGATTTTTTCTTACGGAAATCATGGTTCTTAAAATGGAATAGTGCGTCCAAAGCGTTGACGGCTTTTGTGATTGTTGCTTTCGGCGAAATACGCCAACAAATTTTTTTCCGACACTTGTTTTATTCTTTTTGAATCACACCATTTTTCAAATTTCTGGTATTCAAGTTCATATCGTTACTTTGATTTTGCGGGAATTAGTAGACTTGAAATTGCTCCATTTGCAGCTTCCTCTACTTCCGAGGGTAAACTTTCTTCAGAATCAGACACTTTCAAAGAGTACTTTTTTTGCAAACTTTTGCTATAAATCTGACGTGTTTAACAGTAACCAAGACAACTCAGAAACAACAAACAGTTCAAGACTACTTAGAAAACTTAAATCCTTATAACAGTAGGTATCATTTTTGTTTAGGACATAACATCATTTTTAAATTTATTGTGACAACTCTTTTCAAATATTTTTTTTGTAATTTTCGGATTACTTACAAAAGTAGATAAAATTTCGTACAATATTCGAGTTGAAATTCATATTATGACGCCTCGTTTTACAACTCAACATCTCGTGTCGTAATATGAATCTTTACAACACTTATATTATAAAGAACTATTTTACAACTTTCGTTGATTACTTGAAAAATTATATTTAATCCAAATGCTTTTATAATTTCCTCAACGAACTTTAGCACGTCTTCATTTGCCATATTGTCTGCCCACTTATTACCTTTTTCTTCTTTTTTTACCATGTTTCCAACGCTTTTTCTATTATATTATATCCTTCTTTTTATATTCTCTTCATTTATTATATTCTTCTACACTCTAGGTACAATCCTAGAGTTGAAAAATGATCTCATTGACCTGTAAAGATTTTTTTTAAACCTGCAAAATCTATATATTACGTTCTCTATATCCTAGAAAACGAAAAGCATATTGAGATAATTTTTTTCGTTGTGAATTTAACAATCTAATGCAGACATCACAAATTCAAAAAGGAATTAATTATAACGGAGAAACGTTTTGAAGTATATTTCCGTAACATCTCGCGTATTATTTTTTTTACTTAATAATTTACGTCTTCATATTTTATATAAAATTAATTTATATTCACATACAAATCTTCTTTATATACCATTTTTATCTCAAATCCATTTTCACAGTACATTAATTTTCAATTGCTTTCCTGATCCATGAAAGCTTCACGTGTTTTCATGAAGCATTTCAATTTTCCAGCAACTGATGTGCGATTGGAAGAAAATCAGATGAATATTTGCAATTAACACTTCTTCTCTTTCTCGAAACGCCGAGCAACTTACTCAGCGTCCGTACATTGCGTTGATAATTAGACAAGTTAACAACGCAATTACCTACCCGTGCGCAGGTAATTATCAATTAACATATATGCATCGCTTCGTTATTAAAAAATGCAGCAAAACAATCAAATACTTGGAACTACTGCAGTGGTAAATTTATTTTGTTGCGTAAAATTATTTCAAATTTTTTCTAAAGCACGTTTTCGAATTCTAAATAGAATCAAATCGTAATAGATTTTTTTAGCACATTTTAGCAATGTGGACGAGATACAGATTTACTACAGAATAATTCAATAATTGGTAAATAGTAATTCTATTTTGTATATAACTACACACAGAGCTTTTCTTTTTCTCTACTTTTCTCTATTCTCTATAATGAAAACTTTGAATTTTTTTTGAGTAGCGTAAAATACAAATATTGTAGAAATTTTTTTCAAAAATTCCAAACATTTCCAAAAATGTAGTATATCTTTAATAAAATAAAGCTTTTCTTTGTAATTTTTGTACCATTTTATTAAAAGTTGATATCAATATCAATGACAATAAATCTAGGAAAATAAAATGGTAAGAAATTATTAAAATTATTCGAGTACAAAATATAGCCATTGATATAAAATTCGTAAGATAAGGTTGATTAAATAATTCATTAGAAGTACATTTTGTCCTCTTCATTTATCCTATTGCTGTTGAATTGTAAAGTTTTACGCACTTTGAACCTTTTAACATTTCGAAGCTAGTTTGAAAATAATTTGTTGTATTGCAATTCAAATACTTTTCGTTCATCATTTTGCAGAAAGCTTCTTTACAGATATTATAATGCTTTTCTATATAACTCAATTGAATTTTGATTTATACACTAATATCCCAATTACTAATCATAACGTAAATAGTTTACCTGCCGAAGAGAATACTGGTTTTCTAATAACTTGCAAGTTGGCTACAATTATGTAAGCTTAGGTTTGCTTTGCACATATTTGAGGAAAAATTAAATATAATTTAATAATTATGTGGTTAATCGTCAACATAAGCATAAATTGACCTTAGAAGGATTATATACATATGGTTGAAGTAGCCATCCATTTAATATACTACTTTACTAACTAGTAATTATGCTCAGATTTGTATGCCGTTAAATTAAATGAGATTATGTTAATATAAATGAAATAATTTACAAGTATATACAATTTAAGATATTTTCTTTCTTTTGTGTAAAAGTTGTCAATCGTAGGGACGTTATAAATGCCCTAATCGAATTATTTTTATTAAACCAAAATTCGAGCGAAAGATTCTCAATGTTTGAATTTCAATTTGTTCAATTTCAATTCAATGATGCTTATCTTGCCTCAGCAATAAATACATCTTTTATTCACCTCTCATATCACAATATTATCAATTGACGGACGAGTCAATATTATCCTCGAAACCATCAATGAAGTTTATACGATCCTTGGCAATGTTGCGTAGGTAGGATATCCTAAAGAGGATTCTAAGTACCACCTATGTGTGTACTACGGTCATATGTTGATTCAAAATATCGCATTTGTATATATAAATGTTACCCACACATTATTTGTTGCACGACCTTTGAAGCTTGCTACAAATAAATGCCACTTAATACCAGAGGCTCTCAAGCATTTCCGATTGCTTTTATCTTTTGCGTTTTCTTGATGGTTGAAATCGTAGACATGAACATTTTCAGTAAAAATTGGTTATTAAATGATTTTTTGTATACAAGAAAATATAATCTGTGGATTAAACAATTTCTGCGTACAAACCTGAAGTGTTTGGTAAAAATTTCATGAAAATTTGGTGGCAACAAACAAATCTTTTCTAGTGGATATATTTTTTTTTTTAAACGCAAAATCCTGTCCTGCAATATAGCAATCTAAAATAACAAACTTACTGTTTTTTTTTTGACAATTTGTAACGATTCAAATTTATTGATTTCATATACTTCGGATACAATAGTGATAATTTAATGTTATACTCACTTACAAATTTTGGATTTTTTTTAATGATGCCACTGAATTCTGGGGTTAAGAGACACTGATTTTATATAACAGACGAGTGTCTTATGCATTGCAATGTTCATTGCTAATCAAACAAAATCCATTGATATAAATTGTCCAGGATGAATGACTAGTCAATGAATATCACGCTGCGCAGTTATTACGAATATTAAAATTTATAAAATGCGCAATGTTACATTGATTTCCTGCACTTCCTTATACGAATTTATTGTTTCAATTTTACTTTTAGAATTGATAATTAAACAGGTATCTCGTTATAATTTTTTTCTAATTTACATCTTGCCAAATAAATGCAAACAAGTCCATCAAGAAAATATAAATCTATATTCAAATGTAATAACTATTAGTTAAAATAAATAATATCTCAAGAGCTAATAATTTTTTTTTATGCTTAGATATGCGATAATTTTATGGTATGCACTAATAATTAGAGTATTGTAGATCAAAATAATTTTGGATCACTGTATTTTAATTTGAAAAACTGCCAAAATCTTTCAAAATAAATTATTGCTTGCTTTGGCTCCAAACAAAGCCTTCGATAGTAATTGTTAGGAAATAATGCTTTCATTAATATGTATTGATATAAGCTGTTAAATAAGATTTTTTTTATGAAAATATCTTCGCAATTTCCCTTAGAAAAAGTATGATTTATTGCTCGAAAATGGGAGTATGAATGAAAGTGAACTAAGAATACAAATAGAAGAAAAGTAAAAACGTAAGTAAGTTGGCTAATGGCTTATCAACCACAGCTAGTTGTTTCGTAATTTAAAAAATAATAAAAATCTTTGCAATTTGGTTTCTTATCTCTAAATTAAAGCCAAAGAGTAACGTTATAATTGATAACCTAGGAGAAAATATGGTAAATAGAAGGAGTACCTTGAAGAATCATACTAGTAAATCAAAATAATTTAAATCATCATGATTTAAGAAATAACAAAGCAATATGTATTTTTTAATATATATGACGAAAGAGGGATACCATAAGTTTTCTATTACAGTACAAAAATAGCAATTTCGAAAAGTTCGAACATTTAGTCCGACTTCGAAATTTTGAGGAATATCACTTGCTTTTAATTTAGAATGTGATTAATTTTTTCTCGCTTTAAAGACGAAATATATCGTCTTCAAATTTTTTTGCTGAATAAACTTAGTTATAAAGCCGAAAAATTGTTAGATAACACCCCGAAACATTATGCTCGTGAAGAGATGCTCGCCACTGCATTTTTGTAATTTGAGGGTGTGGTCAAAATTACTGCAATGTTGGCATATCGACAGACAACAAATACAAGAGTATTATATATTATATCAGCATAATTGATCAAAATAAATAATAAATAACTGGTAACTTTTTACTAAATAGTGGACTTTAATCGAAGCCGTATATATTCATACATTAAATATTCTCAATCTGAATTTTGCTATGCAGTTTACAATTTGAGCACTTTGTACTGAAGTTTTTTATTCATATATGGCAACAATGGTACTGGAAGCTCAACCCTTATGCGCAGTAGAGGATGATTTATGTCCGCCAAGATATAAAAAATTACTTATACTACCTGTGCTGTATTAATTCTTCAAAATTCGCTAAGATGGGCGAAATTTTTGCCCAAGTAATTGTATTTCAAGCTTTTATTATAGGAGATTATTACATATTAGAAAGTTATCTAATTATGCAGCATTGATAAGTTATTAATAAAATTACTACAGCTGTGACAATCACTTTAAAACATTCTTAAGAGGGCAAAATGTTTTCATTATATGTCAATTAAATAAATCAATACTTATTTCAACGTTGAATGATAAAATCGGAAATTGAAATGAAAATTTAATACAAACTTGTGATGTGTGGTTATAGATTTTTGATTCGTTTTTTCTCTGAACTTAACTAATGTTAAATTACTTTAAAGTAAATTATCTACCGTAACTAATTAGTTTATCTTTTGGAGTCTATTACTGTATCACTTTATAAAAATTTCTGCAAGTTCAACATCTACTTTAATCCGAACGTGGATTAAAGTCTTAATTAACTGCCAGAAAATCTACAAGGCTCATAGTTCATATGTATTACACGTCTCTTAACTTACATACTCTATTGCGAGAGAAGTTCAAGAAATCAATGTACGATAACATAAAACATAGCAACATAACAGCGCATTTTCATGTTAGACACGTAAGGGTCCATTCTTCCGAAATCTAGATAAGTATTTTGTAAAACAGGAGATAGTTTCGTATCTAAAACATCAACTAAACATTCAACTAAACTAGAAACCAGACATATTGTATATGTATCAATTTCACAATCAACCCGATGCTTTGTATACGGATATAACGACGGTCTGTAGATGTACCTTAAGTAAGCGCGTGCCTTTAGATGTCAAGGCAGCTTCTTTCGTTCCGTGACGAGAACGTTGTTCCTGATGAGATTTACCAATTAAGAAACGCTGCTTTCTTCACTAAGGTCACATTTACGACAAGACGTGAGGTCAAATGACTGGTGCATAGCTACTGGCAGAATAAGGAACTAAAAGACCGACATAACGGGAAGAATATATTTTAATGTCATTTTATTTGATGTCGCTCTCATTCAGAATTTTAATTATTCTGTTGAAATTTTTGAAAATAAAATCGTGTTGCTAGCAATCCATGAATTGGATCCACGTAAACCTGCAAGAAATTGTAAATTCGTTGAAATTTTGTAACTTGTATTCGATACGAAGATAAGAACGCTCTCAAATTTGTCACTTCTTCGTAATATTTCATCAACGTGTCTCCTATTTGTTTAATTGTCTTCATATCGCATTATAATTTATAATTCGTGATTAATCAAAATGTATCTATTGGATAATAATCTATTTAATAATAAGAAGATGCAAAAAACAAGGTTTAAGAAGAGTTTTAGTACAAATGCGAAAATTTGATAAGGAAATGTATAATATATTGAAGTTAAATGAAGGAATTAGTTCAGGAGAGATCTGTTTAGCGTGCTGTTTCCAATGAATGCTCAGGATTAAGAACTATCTAACCAACATGGAGCATTTGAATTGAATACTAAGAAAGTTCCGACAAAAATTTCCGATGTTAACAATTATTTATTATCAAAATTTAATTAAGACAATGCATTTCGTATTAGAATAATTTCAGAATGAATATACAATTTCTCTGGCTGCATATCGTAGTATATATTTATTATTAGACCTTAAGCTTGTAATTATTTATATCCCTGATTGCATTTCTGATATCGACACTCAACTGCTATATATTATCGAGGGCTGAGCCATTCTTGATGCTGCGATAATTTCTCGCAAGACAACATACCATCACGTCATATCACTGCATCTCCCACATCATACGAACATATTTATTATAATAAGCCAACACTCTATGAATTATATCCGCTTCACAGTTATCAAAGAATACTTTTAATATAATTGTTTATGAAGATACTCATGCTAAAGTACGTAGGTGGAGCAATTCTCTTTTTTACATCATACATTTTGTATATATACAATTTACTTTATCAATTTTTATATATCCTTCATTTTCAGTGAATCTAAAATACTTGATTTATCATACATTTGTATATATACAATTTTACTTTATTAAAGTTTATATATCCTTCATTTTCAATGAATCTAAGATAATTGATTTATCATACATTTCTTATATATACAATTTTACTTTATTAAAGTTTATATATCCTTCATTTTCAATGAATCTAAGATAATTGATTTATCATACATTTCTTATATATACAATTTTACTTTATTAAAGTTTATATATCCTTCATTTTCAGTGGATCTAAGATACTTGATTTACCATACATTTTCTATATATACAATTTTACTTTATTAATTTTTATATATCCTTCATTTTCAGTGAATTTAAGATACTTGATTTATCATACATTTTTTATATATACAATTTTACTTTATTAAAGTTTATATATCCTTCATTTTCAGTGAATCTAAGATACTTGATTTATCATACATTTTTTATATATACAATTTTACTTTATTAATTTTTATAAATCCTTCATTTTCAGTGAATCTAAGATACTTGATTTATCATACATTTGTATATATACAATTTTACTTTATTAAAGTTTATATATCCTTCATTTTCAATGAATCTAAGATAATTGATTTATCATACATTTCTTATATATACAATTTTACTTTATTAAAGTTTATATATCCTTCATTTTCAATGAATCTAAGATACTTGATTTATCATACATTTTTTATATATACGATTTTACTTTATTAATTTTTTATATATCTTGCATTTTCAGTGGATGTAAGATATTTGATCTATCATATATTTTTTATATATACAATTTTACTTTATTAATTTTTATAAATCCTTCATTTTCAGTGAATCTAAGATACTTGATTTATCATACATTTCTTATATATACAATTTTACTTTATTAAAGTTTATATATCCTTCATTTTCAGTGGATCTAAGATACTTGATTTATCATACATTTTTTATATATACAATTTTACTTTATTAATTTTTATAAATCCTTCATTTTCAGTGAATCTAAGATACTTGATTTATCATACATTTGTATATATACAATTTTACTTTATTAAAGTTTATATATCCTTCATTTTCAATGAATCTAAGATAATTGATTTATCATACATTTCTTATATATACAATTTAACTTTATTAAAGTTTATATATCCTTCATTTTCAATGAATCTAAGATACTTGATTTATCATACATTTTTTATATATACAATTTTACTTTATTAAAGTTTATATATCCTTCATTTTCAATGAATCTAAGATACTTGATTTATCATACATTTTTTATATATACGATTTTACTTTATTAATTTTTTTTATATCTTGCATTTTCAGTGGATGTAAGATATTTGATCTATCATATATTTTTTATATATACAATTTTACTTTATTAATTTTTATAAATCCTTCATTTTCAATGAATCTAAGATACTTGATCTATTATACATTTTTTATATATACAATTTTACTTTATTAAAGTTTATATATCCTTCATTTTCAATGAATCTAAGATACTTGATTTATCATACATTTCTTATATATACAATTTTACTTTATTAAAGTTTATATATCCTTCATTTTCAGTGGATATAAGATACTTGATTTATCATACATTTGTATATATACAATTTTACTTTATTAAAGTTTATATATCTTGCATTTTCAGTGGATGTAAGATATTTGATCTATCATATATTTTTTATATATACATTTATATATTTATATGAGTATAATCAGGACTCGGTTTAATTTTAATTTGTTTACATATAAACACAATTTTATAGCAAAAGTCAACATTGTCTTGCCACCCTTAAACTTGTGTGCGTAAAATAATCCATTTTAAATATGTTTTTGTTAAATAGTTTTCAGTGTCGTTACATCAATTGTTTAAAAAAAAATTATAAGAAAGAAAATATTTAGTTTCATTGAAGTTTACGATTTTTGAATATATTCAAGTATTTTATACTCCAATTACCATATTTAACACACAAGATATTTTCCCAGCAGCGTTTTGTATTATTATTTTAATAAACGCGGTGTTTATTGACCACGGTTTACTCTGCACTGCTTTCGACTGTCAATCGTAAATCATCATTGTTGGTATAATTTTGCATGAAAGCTGCCAGGAACTTTATGTGCACTCTTTCCTTTGTTCCATCTACTTTCTACATTAAATATCATTCGGCAAGTGATTTGCATTTTGGCCATATTCTCTTGAATACTTATAAAATTCTTACAGCGTAATGCGAGTACATCACGTACGTTTGTACGTTTGTTAAAATATTTTCGTGTGCAATTTTTGGCCAAGATATAAACAAGATCTGTTGGTATACTTAATAAGGAAGTCAGTCATCAAATATTAGCTGATATATATTAAGCAGTAAGTACACAAAATTACTACAAAAGATTAGAAACTTTGAATATTGTAAATTCAATATTTTCCGAAAAACCCAACTTCAGAATATTTCATTCGTTCTTGACAATTTACTTGCGTTTTAATGTTTTGTTTTACGCGAAATATTTAAGGATCTTCGTGACAAAGTCAAAATTTCTTAATACAAAAGCAATCCATTTCTTGTAATATAACAATATCGAGTCCACTACAAAAGTACAACATTAATAAAGTATAAATCTTCTAAAATTTTACACTTTTAAGTCATATAAAGAGTATATTGGTTTAGTAAATTGTTTGCTTTTACCGAATTTTACATTTTTTATGGAAAACATTCGCATTTACTGCCTTTTACATCAAATACTTCCAAATTGGTCAATAATCGGCATCTTCTCTGTTGTAGCAGAGCTTATTTAGTGCGTTTAATCTTAACAACCATTGACAAGGGACATGTTCATGAACATGACAAAACCTTCTATATGATACACGTGAACAGATTACATGTAGATTAGTGAACAATTTTTCTTTAATTGGTAAAAAGTATATATTACATTCTTACATCGACGTTTGTTTTTTTATGTCAACGATATTTAGTAACGGTTCTAACTTTGTTCTTCGTTCGATACTCTTTTGTTTTTCTGAATTTACCTTAATTTAAATTTAACGTATATCTTGGACACTTATAACAATTTTGATAAAGATGTACCATCAAAATTAAAAATTGATATCGACAATTCTAAAAAGGTTGCCAAATACTATATCTAGTTGCTAACTAAAAAAGTTTCCTTACCTGGCTGGAAATAATTTCAAGAAATAATAGTTTGATAGATTGCTATATCAAAACATTTCTCTTTTTAACTTTCGATTATAGTTATCCATATTGGTCTTGGCTAGCAAAAGCATCTTAATTAATATATATGATTTTCTTTAATCGGTAGTCCCTTAAAATTGACCCAATTCGCGAGTCATCATCTTTTATTTCGATACAACTTTATGTGGACAATAAAATATCTTTTATCTGCTCAATACACAATTATCACAATTCTTTTGAAGTGAAACTTCTATATGCGCGGTAGGACAAATTGGCCTAAACGTCACGAAAAGTGAAACACACTATGCGCATGCGCCGCGTGTACTGTGTGTATACGTAGCATAAGGCAACCAGTAGACGCTTGCGTATTTTATTATATATTACACAAACACAGCTTAATCTTTTAGCTAACAATTTCCATTGTGTGAAAAGTGAAATGGAGAAAAAGACAAGTACAGACAGAGTGCGAGCCTTTACAGAACGGAAGAAAGCGAATAAACCGCCAAGAAAAGTGCCAACAAGTACCTTGGAAAGAAGCAGAGAGTATTAAGCCAGGCAAAGTGCGTTAAAGAAACACGGTGGACAACAAAACCTTCCAACGAACTCAAATACACTGGATGAATCGATACCGTCGTTAAGTGAGGACACAGTGAGTGGTATATCGAATTTGAATGCTACTGATTCAGGCGTGCCGTCTACACGTGAAGATACACGCGGTGTGAGAGATCAATGAAATGAATCTGATATAGCTGAGCCATCGACAAATAGAAATGCACCCACTAGTGCATCATACACAAAATTTAATCCAAACTCCTCTTTATAGACTGTACGACATTACAGTTAATAATTCTTTCTTTGATGATCAGAGTGTCAATCAAAATCAATCAAAACGTTAACATATGGAAAGAAATCAATGCATAAAATCAACTTTTCCTAGAAGCTAAGAAGTTTCACTTCTACCGCGCGAGAGTCTCACGCATTTTTTTCTATAATAAACAATATATCCCATTTAAATTAGCAGAAAGGATGGTTCATGTTAATGAAATTACGTTTCTTAATTTTTAAATAATGCTCCAATAATGATTTTACATGATATGAATGTCGACAGTATTATGCAATAAGCAATAAATTAGCAAAACTAACACATTCATTTTGTTATGTATTATATTATGACATCTAGACGAGAAGATGAAGGGAATTATGTCTATTATGTTACTATTATAATTGCCTAAGATTATCACGACGATTAATAATAACTGAGTATTGCGCTCTCGTATATTGCAATAATGAAGAACATATTGACAGGAAATATATTTTATTGGCGACCCATATATTCCCGAGCATTATTTTTCAAAAAAAAAATTCGAGGTGTAGTGCGTTTTATTTTTATCTCTATATAAAGTAATCCAAAAAAAATACCCAACAAAAGAAGAAACATTCTTCTATAATGTTAAATCACCTAATGATATATTTTTAAATGAATATATTTATGGACCATAAATTTAGTGAAAAATAAAAGATTCGATTATTCGATTATAATATAGAGTAACTGCATATTGCATGAGGGCCTGCGCTCTTGTTGTTGCCATTCAATTATACAATTTATCATCAAATACAATTAAGACACGCTTGTCAAATTATAACAATGGATCATTTGCGAGAATACTAATACATATATACGTTGTCCTTGTTCCAATAATGCTATTCAATGTTAGCTTTATTAGAATCGATATAGTTGCAAATTAATTTATTGTGTTTTTGCTGGTAATTTCTTATTTATCGTACATATTTTAAATAATTAAAATACATAATGTATTATATAAAATGGAGTGTGACATGATATTTATTTATATGTCTGCCCTGTGAATTGTTTGGCCACTTCTTTATGAGCTGGGAATTGGTAATTTGGCGCGGAGGTAAGAAGTATCCAAAATTTACTAGTTAAAAAATAATATTTCAAATGTGACATATAATCAATTGATACTACTATCAACAATATCCTTATAACATATTAGTAGATCCTAAATATGTTATAAAAGAATTTAAATTATAATAAAAATAGTACATGACCTAAATTTATACAATTCTTCGTCCAACTGGCAAATAGAAGAAAACTGATGTTTACAGATGACAATCGCGAAAATGCAATTAAATATTATACGCGAATAAGAAATTTTTGTTTTAAAACTAATTTAGAAAACTTAGAAATACTGATGGTTAGCTGGTTTTAGTACCTTAATTAATGAATTGTAATTCTTCAGTTCTAAAATTGCTAATTGTATTGTTTTTTTTTTATGCGGAAGTACCGAAAATAATGATAATCATCCTATTGAGTGATATACAAAATTTTAGCGTGTAATTTTTGTAGGATCAACGAAATCTTAGGCTTCATTGAAAAAATATTCAATACAGCAGTGTGAAATTATCGATTTGACTACTTTGTTACCACAAAAACTTGTAAAATTTGAACATATGTACCATCCTTAAGCCTACAAAGACACCTATGTTTAAATTTTATAAGAATACCAATTTTGTGAAGTATTTTTGCGAGTAATCTTCAATATTTTCCATAGATATTGACAGTACGACCTCGATCAAGTTTCGCAGTTTACAAAGTTCAAATAGATAGTGTTTCAAATGTCAATACCAAAGAACAGTTTTTATGTTAACAACTTAAAGTTTGGTTTAAAGTTCTAACTAAGTCAATACGCCAGTCGGGAAACATTTCTATAATTACTGAAACTTGCTCTTGCACAGGCGATTCTAGCACTAAGAACGGTAGTAGAAAAAAGAAAGAGGGTAGGAAAGGTAACTTGCATAGCTTTTGTAGATTTAGAAAAGGCATTTGATAATGTAGATTGGGACATAATGTTTAGAATTTTAAAAGAAACGGGTATAGATTATAAGGATAGGAGAATAATTTTTAATTTATATAAACACCAAACTGCCTTAGTTAGAATTGAGGGGGAAGAAGAGGTAGCAAAAATAGGGAAGGGAGTTCGGCAGGGATGTACACTTTCACCGTTATTATTTAATCTATATATAGAAGATGCAATAAACAAAGTAAAAGAAGAGTATAGTGTAGGTGTGAATGTACAGGGAGAGAAAATATATATGCTGAGATTCGCCGACGATATAGCTATATTGGAAGAAAGCGAAAAGAATTTAGAAAGGGTATTGAATGGTATGCAGGCAGTATTGACTAGGGATTTTAACATGAAAATAAATATAGGTAAAACTAAAGTGATGAGGTGTGGCAAAAAGGAATGCAGTAGAAAAATGAGGATCACAATAGGAGATAATAGAATCGAAGAAGTGTCAGATTTTTGTTATTTAGGCAGTAGAATCACAAAAGATAATCGAAGCAAGGTAGATATAAAGTGTAGGATAGCACAGGGTAGGAAGGCATTCGTAGAAAAGGAACAGATTTTAAGATCAAATATTGACTTGGGTATTAGAAAAAGATTACTGAAGGTATATGTTTGGAGTGTAGCACTGTACGGGTGTGAGGCGTGGACTATAGGAAAGGAAGAGAAGCGTAGATTACAAGCATTCGAAATGTGGTGTTATAGGATGATGATGAGGATTGGTTGGGAAGATAAAGTAACAAATGAAGCTGTACTAGAGTTAGTAGGGGAGAAGAGAAGTATTTGGAGAGTGTTACAGCGTAGGAGAGACAGATTAGTAGGGCATATTCTTAGGCATGGGGGATTATGCAATTGATCATAGAAGGTAGAGTGGAGGGAAAGAGAGGGGTAGGTAGTCCTAAATTGGAGTATGTGAGTCAGATAGTTGAAGACGTTGAGATGAATAGCTATAGGGAGATGAAGGGATTAGCTCAGGATAGATCGGCATGGCGTGCTGTTTCCAACCAATCTTTAGGATTGCGGACTCTTTAACTAGCTCTTGCACATTCGTTTTGTTCAGTTTTGTTCATTTCATTAGTCGTGATCGTAGTAGACTAAAAATACTGAGAGTTAAATATGTGCGAGTAAAAAAAACCTTTTGATGAATTCTTTAGCGTCACCAATTAATGAACTCATTTGTGGAAAGTGTTCAATGTAGAGTAGATAACAGACCGAAATTGTGCTGATGAAGAAACACAAATTTGACATGAAACGTATTTTATGTTTTGCAAAACTGTATACATTTAATGAATATTGCGGCATAATATAACTGAGAAAAATTAATATGTAGATTCGACTGTTTTTTCACATTATAATTTAATAGTTTCATTCGAAATACTATCGCCATTTTCACGATATATAATTAATAATATATTACTGTACAATCAATCACGATCCAATTCGAATTGATAACAGGCTACTTAACGAAATTACGCATAGATAAATATCTTTCATATTGCCATGCATACAGTTGACTTAAGCAGAAACCAATGATTAGATGCTTAAAGGAATTTGTTATTAGCTATGAATTTAATATACCGTTCAATATTTCTCCTTATAATAAGTAATACGGAATTTTATTATAATTATACGAATGATTTAGATAGATAGTATAAAATATCACCCAAATACCGTTACTAAAAGCATGAAGTAGCTAGATGTATATGCGCATTTCGAAGGTTATACCCCCCATCTTCAGTAACACAAGATAAAAACTAAGTAACAATAAACTTTGGTTTGTCAAATCTAAAATAACCAAAAATAAATAAAATAAAAATTAATTTAAAAATAGTTCTTATTAAATAAATTAAGTAGACGAGATGAAATTGGGCGTGAATCTAAATTTATTAAATTTGATTTAGATTTATGCATGTATATACTTTCATTTAAGCATTTAACATTTCCGAATAATTCAAAACACTTTTAAGTCATTTATTAAGTGAACTAATTTGAATCGGATGATTTGAGTTAGTCAAAAATATGCTCGGCTACAGCACTTGTATCTTTTCTATTTAATCTGAAATGAACTAAATGCTCCTTAAATCTAGTTTCAATTGGTCTACGTGTTTGTCCTATATATACTTTAGGACAACTAGAATAAGATATTTCATAAATACCAGATTTTTTGATGAAATCAATCAAATCTTTGGGATTTCCTAGAAAATTAACAAGATTATTATATGTTACTTTAAAATTATATTTATTTAAAATACCACGTGCAATTATAGGATCAAATGGTAATTTAACAAATTTTGGAGTTGAAATTCGTACTTTGTTCCAAACTACTAATATTTCTGATATCTCTTGTTCTTTTAATTTTTCTCAATATGTAATTTATAATTTTGTAAGTATAGCCATTTTGTACTGCTATATTTCGGGTATTATTTAATTCTATATTATATATTTTATACTATTATTTAACACCGTAGTGATCATTTTTAAAATGTAAATAAATGCTCTTTAACTGTATAATTATTTTCATAACACATATTTATTCATAAATATTGACAACTTATGTCAAATATTTATAGAAAAATGATCTTTCCTATCACAGGAATAATTAATTACCAGTGACTTAACGATCATGAATACCAGAATTGGAAATTATTAATCGTGGAATTAAATTCAGAATAATCAATTAAATGTATCGGTACGTCAATTAAAACTTTCTATAGTACAAAAAATTTCAACAAATCTATCGAAATTGTTGCACTTAAGATTGCGAGTTGAATTATCGCAGATTTTGTGGTATATTTGTTTAATTGATATCCTTATTAATTAAATTTTTATTGTTTAATATTTATTTTGTATTATATATATTTTATTTTATTTATTTATTTAAGTATACATAGTCACTACCTACACAAAATTTTAAAAAAATAAGTTCAGTTACAAACTATTAGAAGCTTAGTTAGAAAGAAAAGTAAATATCCAATATAATCACAAATCAATTGTAATAAAATGATCTACTTGTTGTAATTGTTTCAGATTAATCGTTTAAGTAATCCCAGTTATTAACTGGAACGCCTTTTCAGTTTATTGACAATATTGTTGCATGACAAACTATTATTAATTAATTTTTGATGATATTCGCGCCGACTAACCACAATTTAAATATAATTACCGATACAACTATAAATAAGTCCCATATATTGTTTTGAAACATGCAAATAGTCAAAGGACCTTCTTGTATGAATATTTCCATCACCGTGTCACTCGATGTCATATTTGAACCAACACTTATTTAGTTTTCGCATAATTATAAATATACGAGGTAAAATACTATAGTATTCAGATCCAACCAAAGAACTACTTCTTGCAATTGCAATTTGAGAAGAAGAAAAAGTAAGAAATAAAAATAAAAATATGCAATACAATAATTATATATGTAATGCAATGATATAATATAATTAGTTAATTATGATATGCCACTTAGCTGCTTCATCAACCAGCCCATAGCTCGTGTACTTCTTGAGAATCTCTGGTATAGCTCAAAGCAATTACAGTTAATCTGCAACTGTCGCATTTCGCTATTACAAAACATTGTACATGCATGTTCCGTCATAGGGCACAGCAAATAATATAGTTTTATATTAAATCATATGTCATTACGGATATACGCAAGTGTTTAGTTCCACAGCATCATTTATTTCTCGTGCTTGCGTCTAAAGTTTCTAACAATTCTTTATATAGTAATTGCTGCAGGATATCATGAAAAATTGTACCTACAGATAAATCATTAATTGCCAAATAATTTTACTTGTATTAAGGCATTATGGTATCATATTTGCAAAATCCGTTAATTACAGATTTTAAAAAGTGGAATTGAGTAAATGTATATCATGTGGGAATTGGCTTTAAGTTTTGTTTCTTTTTCTTGAAATTGAAAAGGATAAATATAAATTCGTATTTATCTATTTTATAAAAACATGCGTGAGACTCTCGCACGGTAGAAGTGAAACTTCTTAGCTCCCAGGAAAAGTGATTTTATGCATTGCTTTTTTTCCAATTGTTAACGATTTGATTTTGATTGATTTTGATTGACACTCTGATCATCAAAGAAAGCATTATTAACTGTAATGTCGTAGTCTATAAAGAGGAGTTTGGATTAAATATTGTAGCCATATTTTTATAGTTCTTTTTCTCACCAAACCAATTAAATAACTCGATCTGTGCATTTTTCTTCTTTTTATGGATGACCAGGTAATTCTGGGTAGAGAAAACCATTTGACTTCGATAACATTGGAATGGTATTCCGAGTGTATAACATTTTCAATGATAATGGCTGGAAACGCAGTATGTAAAAGTTGCTCGTGCTGAGGATCAACAGGTTTCACATCGTTCTTAAACCATATTCGATCATATATGTAACACACTGTACCTAGAGGATTATTGAAAAATTGTTTATCAAATTCGCGATGAGCAGGTTGAAAGAATGTAAATGTTGTGTATGATGCACTAGTGGGTGCATTTCTATTTGTCGATGGCTCGCTCAGCTGTATCAGATTCATTTCGTTGATCTCTCACACCGCGTGTATCTTCACGTGTAGACGGCACACCTGAATCAGTGGCATTCAAATTCTCTATACCACTCACAGTGTCCTCACTTAACGACAGTATCGATTCATCCAGTGTATTTGAGGTCGTTGGAAGGTTATGTTGTCCACCGTGTTTCTTTAACGCCCTTTGCCTGGCTCGATACTCTCTACTTCTTTCCAAGGTACTTGTTGGCACTTTTCTTGGTGGTTTATTCGCTTTTTTCCGTTCTCTAAAGTCTCGCACTCTGTCTGTACTTGTCTTTTTCTCCATTTCACTTTTCACACAATGGAAATTGTTAGCTAAAAGATTAAGCTGTGTTTGTGTAATATATAATAAAATACGCAAGCGTCTACTGGTTGCCTTATGCTACGTGTACGCACAGTACACGCGGCGCATGCGCGTAGCGTGCGTTTCACTTTTCGGGACGTTCAGGCCAATTTGCCCTACCGCGCCTATAAAAGATTCACTTAAAAAAAAAATTATTGACATAGATATTTTACTACCGAATTTAAATTTGTATAAAGATTGGATAGAGAGGTAAAGTGAAAATTGAAGGATTGTTAGAATTTGGAAGATATTGTAATATAGTAGAGGTATTCTTATATACCTACGATTTATTGCGGACTTAGCTACTAAAGGCAGCGCAGATGGAAATCATGTTTAAATTTAATAATAAATCTAGATTCGCGTACTTATAAGGAAGGAACGTTAAGATAAATAAATTGCTATAGGGGAAATGAAGAATTTATCTAAGGATAAATCGACAGATGGCGTGCTGTTTCCAACCAATCCCCGGGATTGAGGACAATTAAAAATAATAATGAAATGAGATTAAACTGTGAAAAAGATGCGATTGTTACACTTCTTACTACAAATACACATTAAAATTGAAAACTTTAAAGTCACACTGGCGTGACTTTAAAACTTCTTTATTGTTTCGAAGACAAGGCAGCTGGGTGAAGGTGTTCATGTAGTACCATTTGATTTGGTAATATTTGATAATATGTCTCTTGTCACTGATTATCTGTTGCTCATGAGAAGTCAGGACTGGTATTAGTAAGGAAATCGTTGCAAAGCAAATGCTCAAGTACATATGCATTACACTTTGAAATAAAATAACATGATATTACTTTGTTTGCGGCTGCGTTTATACGTATTATAGAGAATGAGTTGATTGATACAGGGTGTTCTCGGTGTAATGGAAATGCTATTTCCTACTTATCAAAAAATATTTTGAAATTTGATCAGTCATTTATAACTAACAGCCAATTAAGACTATTGAGTTTATTAAATTTTCCTACTTAATAGCGAGGGCTTTACCCACTTAAATTAAAGGGAAATTTAAAAAAAAAAATTCTAGACAAGTAACCATACCCCATTTGCTATTATCACTAATTGTACAATTTTTTTATTCTAAAGATAAGAACTGTTTGTCTTTTGGTCTTTCCAGAAATCTGGAAATATTGGACGAGTTTTTTTAAACGTAACTTTTTGTAAACGTATTTGTTTCTATTTTTACGCTTAATTCCTTAAACTATAATATTTTGAATTTCACATTAATCGATGGTTGATCTTATAAGTCACCTCTTATATGTAATTTTTTATTGAAACTTTGTGATTTGTAATTAAACCATTTTTTTTTTATCAAACTTTTAGTTTGTATGGAAAAAAATCATCACATTGTATATTTGAATAGGTACGCTGGAGCACCTCTGATTACAATAATATCCAGTATGTGACACCCACGCACGCGCCTCGAGTTGTTTAACCTATTGTTGTATGCACGAAGACTTTTCTGGAAATTAGAGTTGAGTGCTCCTATTCAAACCCTGATTGTTACAAAAACGAATTGAATATCTTTGGAAATGAAATAGATGAATTAACATTTTATAATGTCTTAGAAATCAATAAACGCGTACTCGAATTAAATAATGAATTAAAGATTTTAATCATATACATACATGAGATATATATGAGATTTATATAAACTGAAAAGAAGAATTATCTCCATAATAATTTGAATTTATAAAAATTCATGCATTTACAAAAACTATGTTTTATCATTGAAAAAGTTATTTTGAAGTTCTAATTTTATTTTGCATTTTTTTTTAGCGAAAAATCGGACAAAAATATTTTTTAAAAATCGTACAAAATCTGTTGCTTAGGTGAGAAAATTAAAAAAATACATATTTCCTTATTGGCATTGTTCATTCCAAATTGTATTCGTTTTTACGTAAATGTGAAACCACTAAGACATTCATTTCTCGAATTAATTATGTACGCAAAATCTTCTTCCGAAAGAAGAGGAATGTTCAAATAGCACTATTCGAAAACAAAAAATTGACCCGACCAAAAATTGACGAAAACCATTCTTCATATTAAATTATATAAATCTATTCCTCTGCATTCACGCATCGATTCAAATACATTTTTTTATTTTGCGATGCTCTTTGTAAAGAAGCTTTCATTCTCATCTCCACCATCCGAAAACTATGTTGTGTACTTAGGCAAAGCCTGTACGCGATTGTGTAATACTCCAGCGTTAATATTCATAACCTTTCATTAAATATGACTTGAGCATATACTATAGCAAGCAAAACTGTTGTTCTTCTGCTCATATATGCACAATCGTACATATAAAAATCATTTGAAGCCAGACAACATCGATGCCGTGATACGAATACATTCATATCGTATAACAAATGCACAAATAAATAAAAGGACTTTAAATTATCGCAGTGTAGTAAATCAACAATCAACGATACTTAGATAACGATATTCAAGTATCTATTTCTTATACTTTATAGTTATACATGTTTGTATAAGATGACGTGTGAAAGATTTGGCATTTCATTGTTTATTCTTAAAATATGACTTTGTAATATGCAAATAAATTTTATGAAACCAATAAAATTTCTTAAGTAAGATAAGAGGTAAACGACTTACCATCTATGGATTATGCAAAGGAACATGAAGGTAGAATAGAAATGTGGGCTATTTTTAAAAGATGATGAAGATTGAATGTAGCGCTGCAACTAAATGAGACTAAAAAAAAAAACTAAAAAAAGGCATTTGAAAGATATTATAATATATAGATGTAATAGACTATTCTGGGGTACAGAATCATTTTTAATTAATTGTCATAAGTATAATTTTTGTATTAGGTCTTTATAAATTATATATTTATATCCATTCGTTCCATATTACTTTTAAACAATATTTCCATTATAGCTGTAAGTTTTTTTCAAAATTACTACTTCTTTAGAAAAGACGACAAAGAACGAATTTTTTGTATTATACACAATATATTTTAATTACAGTAATATTTTAATTTTTACAATTATTAAATTTCAAAATTTTGTTCAAAGTGATAAATTTGATATCGTGTCTTTCATTTCAATAATTTTCGTCTACGGAATCGAATTTTTCGTAAATAAAATATATCGCCATTTAATAATTTAAAAAAATAATATGTGTACATATTTGTAATATTAAATAACTCCAAAATACATCTCCAAGATTATCGGACATATTTGAATCGTTAATAACAATGATTTAAAGGATAATAAATACGTTTCTCTGCGGTACTGCAATAAAACTGTTTTATTAGTACTTTTGCATATAGACTACGTAGATCGCGTACTAATTTTACTCACAAATCAATTGCCACATACTATATAAAAAGTAGTACATATCAATTAAGTGTACATGCACAATGTGTTTGTCATCATATTGCTTTGTCCATGCATATTTATAACATGTTAAAATCTAAGAAGAAATTCTTCTACCATACTATATTTGGATGTGAAACAAAACCGAACACTGCAGGTATATGGCCAACTCTTCGGCTGAAATAGACTCGCTGGCACCAACGCTTTAGATGAAGAAATTATTTCGTCGAATATCTGTTAACTTATTTAGATTTTTATTCTTAAGAAAAGAGTTCCTTTATTAAACTCAGTGTGTATGTGCACCAACGCTTAAAGATGAAGAAATTATTTTGTCGAATATCTGTTAACTTATTTAGATTTTTCAATCTTAAGAAAAATGTTCCTTTATTAAACTCAGTGTGTATGTGCACCAACGCTTAAAGATGAAGAAATTATTTTGTCGAATATCTGTTAACTTATTTAGATTTTTCAATCTTAAGAAAAATGTTCCTTTATTAAACTCAGTGTGTATGTGCACCAACGCTTAAAGATGAAGAAATTATTTTGTCGAATATCTGTTAACTTATTTAGATTTTTCAATCTTAAGAAAAATGATCCTTTATTAAACTCAGTGTGTATGTGCACAAACGCTTAAAGATGAAGAAATTATTTTGTCGAATATCTGTTAACTTATTTAGATTTTTCAATCTTAAGAAAAATGTTCCTTTATTAAACTCAGTGTGTATGTGCACCAACGCTCAAAGTTGAAGAAATTATTTTGTCGAATATCTGTTAACTTATTTAGATTTTTCAATCTTAAGAAAAATGATCCTTTATTAAACTCAGTGTGTATGTGCACAAACGCTTAAAGATGAAGAAATTATTTTGTCGAATATCTGTTAACTTATTTAGATTTTTCAATCTTAAGAAAAATGTTCCTTTATTAAACTCAGTGTGTATGTGCACCAACGCTCAAAGTTGAAGAAATTATTTTGTCGAATATCTGTTAACTTATTTAGATTTTTCAATCTTAAGAAAAATGATCCTTTATTAAACTCAGTGTGTATGTGCACAAACGCTTAAAGATGAAGAAATTATTTTGTCGAATATCTGTTAACTTATTTAGATTTTTCAATCTTAAGAAAAATGTTCCTTTATTAAACTCAGTGTGTATGTGCACCAACGCTCAAAGTTGAAGAAATTATTTTGTCGAATATCTGTTAACTTATTTAGATTTTTCAATCTTAAGAAAAATGTTCCTTTATTAAACTCAGTGTGTATGTGCACCAACGCTCAAAGTTGAAGAAATTATTTTGTCGAATATCTGTTAACTTATTTAGATTTTTCAATCTTAAGAAAAATGATCCTTTATTAAACTCAGTGTGTATGTGCACCAACGCTTAAAGATGAAGAAATTATTTTGTCGAATATCTGTTAACATATTTAGATTTTTCAATCTTAAGAAAAATGATCCTTTATTAAACTCAGTGTGTATGTGCACAAACGCTTAAAAATGAAGAAATTATTTTGTCGAATATCTGTTAACTTATTTAGATTTTTCAATCTTAAGAAAAATGTTCCTTTATTAAACTCAGTGTGTATGTGCACCAACGCTTAAAGATGAAGAAATTATTTTGTCGAATATCTGTTAACTTATTTAGATTTTTCAATCTTAAGAAAAATGTTCCTTTATTAAACTCAGTATATATATTTTCCTAGGGTGACTGTTTTGATGCTTTATGTGTAATAATAAATTTTGAAAAAAGTTGTTCGAAAAGTTCTTTACAATGAGCAAATAAATTTTACCACATATTGTCGGACGTTAAAATTCCATTTTGAGGATATATATCTTTGAAATTTATCGACACATAGCACAGTGGTTTTTGTTTTAGTTTATTAACTAGATTATATAATTTTATATAATTATCTATAATACCATATTGTATTTTTCCTTGATATTTGCATAATCTATAGATATTTTAATTATTATAATGTCAGGAGTTTATAATAAATTAACACCACATTTAATATTATAATCATAGTTATTATCAATTATCATAACTGACAAAATATAAATACAATTCTGTCATTCGCATGCAACAACAAATAAATCAATATTATTACTGAATATATTATAGTATCTATTTTAAGCTAGTCTAATTAAGTCTATAGTGCAAATATCTCTAATAATATATATTAATATATTTTTTATTTATTTCCAGGTAAAGCCCACTCGCATGTTCAAAGGCTAATTGATAATCTGCGTAAGGAAATAATTGTAAGTCTCCTTTGTTTGATGCATTTATATATTTTTTGGGATAAATCAAAAATGGCGATTTTTTAATATCAACACTAGATAAAGGAAAAAGTACTTCTTTAAAAATTATATCGAACTTTTTCATACCTCATTAGTAGTATGTAATAATTAGTATCTTCTTCATATCAAATATAAAATCCTTGTCCATGTGGAGGACAATTTAATTTTGCTCCTTACAAATATTAACCTCTTTCAGAATTGTCAACTATTTTTTTTTAATATATACTTTTAATTAAACTGGCAAATGAAAATAAATAGACGTAAATAGTCCAAAGTCAGTAACGTGAGATAATAATTTAATAAATAATTTCAATTGAATATCCTTCCAGTAATAAAATTTAGATGAGCGTAATCCAAGAAAAGTACGTATAAAATATTGGCTCTTTTTCTCAATTTCAAAGCATGGCATATATTTAACACGATCACATATTCTTTTGAACAGCATTACGTTAAACATCTTTAATTATTTATATTTATAGATTTAAAATATCCATACAATCTTTATAGCCGATGTTGAAATAAAACAGCAAAAGATTTTCCGTTAATCAAATAGAAAACAAAGAACTTCTAATAGAATCTATAATTTTATTTCAAATGATTCAAGATAATACCAATATAATGACATACAGAGTGTTGTGAAGAAGTTATTATAACTTATGGCGATATATTAATAAATTTACATTATGGCGATAATGTAAATTTATTCTTAGTAAAACTTTGCACGAGAGTTTTCTATATTATTGTAATATGGAACTGTTTCTTGTTTATTTTTCGATTTTTCTTGACAGAAATAGAATTAATTTTTTTGATAAATATTATACGGCATTTAAAACAAAAGCAGGGCAGATGATGTTTCTAAAAAGACATTTGTCATCAATATAATTTATAAAAATTTATACGAGAAGAAATTTTGCAATAGTTTTTATACAATTTAAAAAGACGGATTTAGATTTTCCACAAAATGACCTAGATAAGACTCAACTTGAATTGTACAAATTATATTTTATAATATCTATTTTTCCGCAAAGATATATTCAAAATGGTGTCAGAAAAAATTCATTTTCATTTTAAAGAGTCACATTTTCGTATTATTATTGATAATAACAAATTCGTTACTGTTAATTTTGGAAATATCAAACGGAAATAAAGAATTTCTTAAGAGGACCTCGTGTTGGACACCAATTCAAAAAGTATGGTCGTATTTTTTCCTACGGTTTTTTGTTTTTCCTTTATTTGTGTTCATCGGATATCATTGGCAAAAGACACTCGTATTTTTAAATTTCAGATGCTCAAATCTATTAATATGGAATTACTTTCTTTTTACAAAGTCGGCGAAAAATACAAGACCCGCCTAAAAATCTGGCACAATTAGAGTCGGCTATCATTCATAAATTCCTTATGTAGATTCGGAATTTTTCTGCATCAATTTCACCTTCGCATGTTACATTCCAAAATTGAAAGATAACATCAAAAATGTTTGTGTTCTACAATTTTAAAAAAATATATTGTACAAAATTTGTGCATGTATAAAATCAAGTTAAAACTTACATTTACTTTGTGGAAATTTTTAATGCACTAAATATAAATATTAAATATTAAAAAAACTAAATATTAGCATAACTAATCCTGAAAAAATTAGTTAGCAATCGGTAATAAATCCACCTTTATAGTAGTACATATTTTAAAATATATGTAAAATAGTTAAATAATATGACGAGACTCAATCGAATCTGTTATTTAGTTATTTCGTATTTTATTATTGATATGTTGAATTTTGTTTCAATAACTTTCATTTAAATTGCTTCTTTTAATACTTGCTAAATGTATAAGACCAAATCTGAGTCACTTCAATGATTAATACCTTTCGATTTACAAATAGAATTTCAATTGAAGAAGAAATGAGAAACCGAAATAAATAAATTTCAGTAATATTCTACACAATTATTTAATCCTGCTGTGACTAATTTACGTTTTATTTATATGAACGTCAATTGGTAAATACGTGCAGGCATTTGCTCAGAAGACCGGAAATGTTCATCGTTCAGACTGACAGTGGTTCTCAAATTCATTCCCTTCAAAACTATACTATTTTGTTTGCGAAGTAGGTCTTAAAAATCTTCCATTATCAAATGTTCCAGAACAAACTACTATATCAAATATTGTACTAGTGTTATCTACACAAATACAAAGAATATACTGTTAAGGAATTTTTTCTAAGTTGGAGTAAGACATAATTAACGCCAGTACAATCCTATACATACCAAAGCTTTGCAGAATTATTCGAAAATACAAAGATACGAGAATTTATACATTCAAGCACTATCTATTGATTAGAGAGAAGAACAAATGCATTATATTAGCAAGGAACGTAGTCCTAGTATGGTTAAGAATCACTGAACTAGAAGATTCATTCTTATTAATAACCTGTTGAATTAGATTGTGCAACGAAAGCAATTTATTTTTAAAAAATGTATATCTTTTTCACTCGAACGTTTGGGTTTACTACTTAAGAATCGCTGAAAATTAGCTCAGATTTACCACATTTATTCTGTGTTGATGGCACACTGTTGTCCACTCTCACCGCACTCTGCACGCACCGCTATTCTTCATCTGCAATAGCCTCTACCTTCTTTCTTCTGTTCACATATTTTCAATGCTTGCTTCTTCGACAAAGGACTGCCAGCGGCTATGGGTCATCCGCGGCATGTTCAGGAGTACTCTTCCACCGCGGCATGCATTCAAATATTATTCATATATGTAGTACATTGGGAATGTCGTACCGCGAAAACACGAATTTAGATATACCCCGATTTAATTATACTATTTATAGTAATTAATAAAAATTTGAATTAAATTAAAAATAAAGACAGTACTTTTCATGTAGTGCTTTCTTTCTTTTGAAAAATACTAATTGAATTTGTTAAAATGTACTCTAGAGTGGTGATTATTTTTGAAGCTAATTTTAAAACTTTCAAGTACATTGATTTAATTTTACAATTAAAATGAGAACATATAACAAAATTGTTGCAGATACAAACATATATGTTGAGCAGTTGCGATAATATTAGTTAGTAGAATAAAATCTACCTACCGATAAATTAATATAACTTGGTTACTTCTTATCAAGGCATAAATAAAAATTAAACAATATCATCTAATTTTAATACACTTATATAATATAATTGAACCAATTTTTAATTCTTAAATTTTACGTATTTTCCGCCGATTTTATATTACGCGTGCATTTGTTCAATACGTACATTAATTGGTTTGTTTTATTTAAAAATGATCCCATAATATCTTAAATTTTACATATTGTAAGTTTAAACTGTATCTTACATATATGGAAGTATAGTACAGTCTTCAACAGATTAAGAAATTCACTAAATATAGATTTACAATATAATAATCTAAAAACAATGCGATTAAAAATTCTCACAGTTAATTTAAATCATATGTTAAGGACGTAATATTCTAAAATTGAAATTTTTCAATATTTTAACTTATAGTTAATAAATTTATTTATTTTAGTTAAATATATGTGAATTATATATAACGGTATAAAAAATCTTTTATAAAAATTTCATTTTCTAGAAATTACAAGCTCTCATTAATGACATTTTCCAATCTAATTAAGTTGAAAGATAAGTTTATGAATAAAACCAATAGATTTCGATTATATGATTATGTTGTTAACCTATTATCGAAGCAAACTAAATTAATTATCGTGCTTTATAATTTGGAATACAAAATGTTTAAATGTCAACAAAATAAATAGCTTTTTTATATAAAAATATATCCGAAAGCATCCAGCAATAATACAGTGGTATATTGATTGAATTAATTGTAAAAATATTTTTGCCAGCGTTGGTTTTTACTCTAAATTCAGACATATTTCAAATGTGTATGCAAAATATTTCTCCAATTGAAAATCAAACATAATATATTGAATTATTATTTTATTTAACCGCTAACTATGGCAAAAATAAAATAAAATCAAAAATAAGAATAAAAAAATATGTCGATGCCGTCGCTTTTTACCTCGGCCTTTATATTGAATTATGCCCCTTCATGTTTCTCATTAAATATAATTCTTTACGTTAACCTGATTTCCGAATTTCGTTTTCGGCGATCCTCTCGTGTTAAAGCAACTTTAGTCTGTCTACTACATCTTCTACTGTTTAACATATAGCGTGATATATTTCGATTTTAGTGGACAGGAAGTCTGCACGGCTTATCTTCGGATACATATAAAGTATCGATTAATCAATCAATTGGACCATCGCTCGTGACTTCCAAGAATAGGCGATAATGAAAGTTTAAACGTTTACTTTGATATTCCTTGTAATTTACACGAAACTATAGATTAACAATGAACATTGATGTATTTCAATAACAACTCTTGCAATAATCTTTAATTAAGAACTAAATCGGTGTTATTGGATGTGGATTCTTCTATGTTGAAATAATTTCTAGAACATCGAATTTTAATTAAATATTGAATTAACTTTAAATTTAAAATCGTAATCTTAGATCGTAAAATAATTGATAAAAATATATGCATCATTTACTTTGGTTATAACATGTTATAACGTACATTTTTTTAAATTTTCTTTCTATTTTGTTCTTATGCATTTAATTGCATCAAAATTTAATACCCATTTTAATTTGTGGGGTTACTCGTCTGCTCTACATTTGTAATTTTTCTTTGGTATTTTAGATATTCAACTATACTTCGGACATAAACAAGTTTTTCCAAATAAAATTTGAAATTTTCACAACTTAGATGTTCACAAGTGATATTTGTAACAACATTGATGACTAATAATAAAGGATTTTATAAATAAAGGTTGGATAAACTTTCGTTGAATGGTTCTCGATATATAAAAATACATCGCAAAATTTACTTAACAAATTTCTCCCTTGTTCTTTAGTCAAATTTAAATATCTTTTATACCTTTTTAATTTCTACTATAGAAAATCCTTTATACATACTTACATACCTTTAAACTATTGCTCTTATTTAATATGGTATATGCGTGTTCAAATTAGAACATTAATAATCATGATAAAGTGTCATTAATATCGACTTCAATAAAAATGCTCAATGAATTCAATGCAATGTGCTGAGTGATGTATATTAGATACAATCGCTCAATAACATAATGGTGTAATTAATTAAATTATGTGTTAATTAAGGTTGCAATTTCCTTCTGCATTAAAAATATTTTTTCATCAATCATACGTACTTATATATCAATATATATATATTTAAAATGATCTATATGAAGTATGCAAGGAAGGAATCGAATGATTCTTTTATACTGAATATTGCTATATAATTGCAAAATAATCTATAAAATGATTTTTTAGTAAAAATTCATAACGAGGTTTATATAAAATAAAATTGCACGTTTGATGGGATGCGTTCCTCTAGAGAGGAATGAGCAACAAAAGACTGTAAAATATATTTTTTAATTACATTCGGAATCCCTTGCAGCTAATATTCTGCCCATTAATCACTAAATAACAGTACTCTTTCAATGGATGTTTATTCATGCGAATACAATTCGTATTAACCTGTATGAGATAATTAGAAATATAAATTATGAGCGTAAACTTAGAATTACATACGTTATTATATGAACTAATATGTTCCAAATGAATAATTACTTAATTTTATGTACCTTAATATATATTTGTCATAATAATAGACTTTAATGGAGTAACATAAATATACAGTGCGAAAAGAATTAAAATATATACATGTTGATTTTCATCTTACATATATTTAAAAGTCTACATTTTTATTAGCAATATATCCATACATTTTTATGTAACGATTTATAAATATTTTAAGGCAGTATTTAAGTTTTCATCTGCTATCATTTTTGACAATTTGATCCATTTATTTAGATTTTAAAGCGAATAATGTTTTCTTATTCCTGTTTCGGGTAAATATTATCACATGTCAATAATTTTACGGATCCACCATGTCTTTATCCGTCATTATTCATTAAAACGCGGCATTGTTTAAGTATAACCTTATCTTTCTTATCAAATGTTATATATCCTTTTCTTGATCCCATATATCAGCTTTTGTATGACCACCGCATTTATTCTTTCAATATAATGCCATTAATATATTTCGTAGTTTATGGTACGAAAGCACGCAAAATTAGTTCATGGGCTCGTGTAACTGTTACTTCCTTCAAGACAAAAGCTTTGTCATTCATCGAGGAAATATATCAAATTAAACAAAAATCAATTAAACAAAAAACAAAACCCAAATATCGAAAGCACCGAATTTATAATATTCAAGAATCAAAGCTAAGTATAGACCATGATTTTTCTTATTTAACAGTATTTTTTTTATGCTAATCGAAAATTTGTTGTTTAATTTTTATCGTTTTGTAGATTTTCATTCCCAGTTGCAAATAAGTTCTGTGGTTACATTTACTTTGCCATGATATTGTCAAAAACAAATGGATTAATACCATCCCTGAAATATACATATTATTTACAAGGATTCCAGAAAATTGCGTAAAAATATTATGCTTTTAATCTGTTTAACTTCCTTTTCCTGGTGGAAAGAAATTTAATTTTAATTTCCCGTTTCCTTCTTTTAAATTATAACACTTTATAGTTATTCATAGAAATGAAAAATGCAATTATTGTAAAAAAAATGTGTTCATTTCGATGGATCGTGAAAATATATCATGAGTAAATAGATAATCATATTAAATAATTAATCGATTTTTCTCTTCGCCAGTATATTTGCATAAAAGTTGATAAATTTTACTCTACCCTCATATTTTTCATAAGCAAACATTAATTGAGTTCAATAGATGCCAGCAAATTACTACTGGACATTCTATAGGCTGTAGCTAACACAAATGCTTATTCATTTTAGTATCCCGTATCGAATACCTGATTTGCAACTGACGTTGTAATATTTTATATTTCACGCACATTCTTTTTTAATGTTTCTATTGTTGTACCTATTGATGTTAAACATACTTAACACACCAGCTAACATATGGCTAGTTCACTGACTGTTAATACGTCTTAATAGTTATACATGGCAATAAATTTTATCGCCTGTATATTTATCATTCTCAAAATAAAACTGTAAAAATTCTTGCAAGTGGAAAAGCGACCTTGTGAAAGTGTAGGTAGGCTTTCACCCTAACTATACACTTTCATAGACTTTATTTTATATATAAATATAAAATAAAACGATTAACAATTACAATAAATAAATAAATAAATAAATAAAACAATAAACCAATGCGCTATATGTTCAATCAATATTTTGTGTATATATGCTGTGATAAGAGTCTTTATTTTTAAAATTATCACTACAGTATTAAATATTAATATATAATATCGCACAAACACCGTAACTTAAAGCATAAAGTAGCTAGATGCGTATTTTGAAGGCTATTCCCCCATCTTCAGTAGCAGAAAATAAAAATAAATAAAATACCTCTGTCACGAATTGTGATAGACATACTATTGACTAAATAAGTCAACATGACCGAAGTATTTCAAAAATAGCAAAAATTTTAACATATACAACAGAAGCCGTTGTAGTTTTTAAAAAATTATCACTATGGTGTTAAATAATAGTATAGAATATTACCCAAGTACCATAACTTAAAGCATTAAGTATATTATATTATATTTTATCTTGTGCTACTGAAGATGGGGGCATAGCCTTCGAAATGTACATCTAGCTTCTTAATGATTGTTACGGTATTTGGGTGATAAAGATTCTTTATGATTTATAATAGTTTTCTTTTATTTTGCAGGAATAAATTGAAAAATTGTCGAAACATAAACCATTGAAATATATTATTTGTTGCATAACGCTTTCTTATTAAGGAACACTTTTGATTGTATCTTAAAAGTTTGCTGATGGATTTTTTGAAATTAATTAATTTTTAAAAAGTTTAGAAAATAGTCCAAAGTCTTTTTCGGTTATTTTTTCTGTGAGTTGAACATAATACCGATTTAAATTAAATATATCTGATTTAACGTAGATAATTATTCATATAAATACAATATCTGTGCTATACTTAATTTATATATTAAAGCAATTAAAAATACAGCTTTGATATCGAAAATTTGGCCTGCTCTTCGGCTGCCATAAGAACTCTGGTCCATCGCAACATGACGATATAATAACTTTTAATTGATGTGTGTAAAAGGCATTTTACTATCGAAAATCGAAACAGACGTTCAGAAATTTTGACAAAAGACATGTTAGAAACTGTTTTTTTTTTTTTTAATAAATGCTATGAGCTTTCGATACCATATAGTGCGCACAAGAACGAAAATAACAATTGATCTCGCGCGCGAGCCGAACAAAAGAAGTGCGACCATTTATATAATGAACCGCTCCATTTTTTTTTTCATCATTCTATGCCCGGCACCAAGTTGTTCGTAAAGTCACGACTCCAATTTTCATCACCGACCATATTGTAATACTGACATGCATTAGATAGACATTAGCTCATTGATGGAGCCGAACAGGTTGTTGCTACATGACCTGATATCGTCCGATTTAACCTGTATAATTTCCCGGTAATTTGATTTGAAAGCTATAATTTCGATTTGACATTATAGAAGATGTATCGATTCGAAACAGAAATGTAACGAAAATGATTTGAAATTGCCACAAATGGTGAACTTTCAAGTAGATTATATCGTTGAAATAAAACAACTATTTATTATTATATAATATCTATGGCATTAATCATAAGGTATTGGACCAGCAAGTGCAACATTTTTCAAATAATTTTCAAAATCTGTAATTATTTCATTTATTTATTGCCATAAGAGAACTTAAAGAATTAAGTTGTCACGTAAAATATTAAGCAAACGATCCAGCAAGTACAATATATTTTCTTTTTCAAACTATTTTCAAATTTTGTAATTATTTTATTTATTATTGCCATAAGAGAACCTGAAAAATTAAGTTGTCACATAAAATTAAGCAAAAGATCCAGCAAGTACAATATATTAATTTTTTTCAAACTATTTTCAAATTTTGTAATTATTTCATTTATTATTGCCATAAGAGAACTTGAAAAATGAAGTTGTCACATAAAATTAAGCAAAAGATCCAGCAAGTACAATATATTTAATTTTTTCAAACAATTTTCAAAATCTGTAATTATTTCATTTATTTATTGCCATAAGGGAACTTGAAGAATTAAGTTGTCACGTAAAATCTTAAGCAAACGATCCAGCAAGTACAATATATTAATTTTTTCAAACAATTTTCAAAATCTATAATTATTTCATTTATTTATTGCCATAAGAGAACTTAAAGAATTAAGTTGTCACGTAAAATCTTAAGCAAACGATCCAGCAAGTACAATATATTAATTTTTTTCAAACTATTTTCAAATTTTCTAATTATTTCATTTATTATTGCCATAAGAGAACTTGAAAAATTAAGTTGTCACATAAAATTAAGCAAAAGATCCAGCAAGTACAATATATTAAATTTTCTCAAACAATTTTCAAAATCTGTAATTATTTCATTTATTTATTGCCATAAGGGAACTTGAAGAATTAAGTTGTCACGTAAAATCTTAAGCAAACGATCCAGCAAGTACAATATATTAATTTTTTTTAACGAATCTTCAAATTATGTAATTATTTCATTTATTTATTGCCATAAGAGAACTTAAAGAATTAAGTAGTCCCTTAAAATCTTAAGCAAAAGATCCACCAAGCACAATATATTAATTTTTTTCAAAGAATTTTCAAAATCTGTAATTATTTCATTTATTTATTGCCATAAGGGAACTTGAAGAATTCAGTAGTCACTTAAAATCTTAAGCAAAAGATCCACCAAGCACAATATATTAATTTTTTTCAAAGAATTTTCAAAATCTGTAATTATTTCATTTATTTATTGCCATAAGAGAACTTAGAGAATTAAGTAGTCACTTAAAATCTTAAGCAAAAGATCCACCAAGCACAATATATTAATTTTTTTCAAAGAATTTTCAAAATCTGTAATTATTTCATTTATTTATTGCCATAAGAGAACTTGAAGAATTAAGTTGTCACGTAAAATCTTCAGCAAAAGATCCGGATAAAACCTATAAACTTTTCTGAAATGTTTTATACTTGTTTGCCTCTATCAAGAACAGTAATGAACATCTTCCTTTTAGAAGATTTGTTCTTAATAAATTTGGCCACTAATTTTATTTCTGTTTATTAACATAAGAATTAGTTATTTACTGTTCTCTCGAACCTAAATGTAGATTTAAAATACGGATTAAGGAACTCAGTACATACAATTAATTATATTCGTGTTTCAATTTTGAAAATTCATATTTATTTACCTAATGCTAATTGACAACAAAACTGAAAAACTCTTTAAAACACTTCCTCAATGTGGTCATGAAAATGCAAAATTTGTATTTTTTATTAAGCACATTTTTTATTCAAAATATTTACAAAATACGTATAACGAACAAAACTAATTCTTATATATTTAAAAAAATCCTTTTTTAAATATTATCTGATTCTATTCGGTCGGTTAAAGTTTCTTCAAATTATACAATGTTATAAATACATTTCTTTGTTTCAAGCAGCAAATGATGTGGTATAAATTTCTAGTTTTTAAGTTACAAAAGTGTTAGAAGAGAAGAAGTGAATATATACAATATTCGATAAGTATACTAAGTGTAGTGATTTTTATTTTATAATATAATGCAAATTTAATTGACAATTATGGGGTGCTGTAATAGTTATTTACTATATAAATATTATTTACAATATAAAACAAGACGTCGAGTGTCGTAATATGAATTTACAACTCGAATATTGTACGAAATTTTATCTACTTTCGTAAGTAAGCCGAAAATTACAAAAAAATATATATTTGACAAGAGTGGTCAAAATAAATTTTAAAATGATGTTATGTCCTAAACAAAAATGATACCTGCTGTTATAAGGATTTAAGTTTTCTAAGTAGTCTTGAACTATGTGTTGTTTCTGAGTTGTCTTGGTTACTGTTAAACACGTCAGATTTATAGCAAAAGTTTGCAAAAAAAGTACTGTTTGAAAATGTCTGATTCTGAAGAAAGTTTACCCTCGGAAATAGAGGAAGCTGCAAATGGAGCAATTTCAAGTCTAATTCCCGCAAAATCAAAGTAACGATATGAACTTAAATACCAGAAATTTGAAAAATGGTGTGATTCAAAAAGAATAAAACAAGTGTCGGAAAAAAATTGTTGGCGTATTTCGTCGAAAAGTAACAATCACAAAAGCCGTCAACGCTTTGGACGCAATATTCCATGTTAAGAACCATGATTTCCGTAAGAAAAAATCAAGATATAAGTAAATTTATACAGCTAGTTGCTTTTCTTAAGAGAAGTTCAGACGGATACACGGCAAAAAAGTCTAGCATTTTTCCAAAGAAGAAGTATGTAAGTTTATGGGCACCGCAGAGGATGAATTGTTTTTGCTTATGAAAGTTGTGATGATCGTTGGGTTTTCTTTCATTAGTTAAAATTACGCGCAAATTATACGGCATATGTATATTCGGTTCGTTAAATAATTATATGATAAATAAAAATTGATGATTTTGTTAAGTTAAGATTATTTTTTGAGAGAGTTAAATGAGATAAATGGACAGTTGTGAGATTTAGAAGGATATGAAAAAAGTTTGCCGAATAAATTTGTTTTTTAAGAACTACAGAAGAACTTGTTGGTTTTTTTACTATATATTCACTTGAAGATTTTAAATAGTTTTGTCGTACAAAATTTTATTGTCAATAAGAAATTTATTTTTATTATAATAAATTAATTTTTGAAATCAAAAGATTTTTAATTTATATTTTTGTTTAAATCTTCCAAAAACTAAACATATTCATCCAAATTTTTTTTAAACAAATTTCATTTTATTATAGTTGAACTCGAACATTTTTTAATGAAAGGAAGAAAAAATAAAATTCTTTAGTAAAAAATTTATTAATCTAACTCTTTAAAATCTGCAGCAAAGTTTGCCGAATAAATTAGTTTCTTGAAAATTACAGAAAAACTTATTTGTTTTTTGGTTATATATTATTTATTTATATATATATAATATATATTATATATAATTTTATTGTCAACTTTTATTGTATTAAATTTATTTTTCAAATCAAAACATTTTTAATTTATATGTTTGTTTAAATCTTCAAAAAACAAAAAATATTCATTCAAATTTGATATTTTTGGGGCCTGTCGACGAGACGAACTTACGAAGTTAATATTAGATAACATTGAAGACAAAGTATCATATGTTAAAATCGTGATCCCATCTAAAAAAACGAAAATCATACGAGAATTTATAGTTACTGAGGGAAACCTGCCAGGTATTAACTTTTTAACCATTTTTCGAAAATACGCTCAGCTTCATCCTCCTAGTGCTACTCACAGGCGTTTTTTTTGTCTTCTATAACCAAGGAAAATGTAGCTCGCAGCCTGTTTGGATCAATACCTTTGGAAGTATAGCAAAATGAATTGCAAAGCAGTTGGGCTTGAAGAGACCTGAGAAATATACGGGGCACTGTTTTCGGAGATCCTCTGCTTCCATGCTGGTAGATGGTGGGGCGGATATGCAAATACTTAAGCGTCACGGCGGGTGGAAATCCTCTGCTGCTGCAGAGGGGTATGTTGAGAGTTCTTTAGAAAATAAGAAAGATTATGGGCCCCAAAAAAAACATGACGGTTCAAAAAGCCCACCTGAATAACTCAGTAATGTCCACCTCTGGTCTGCAAATTTCAAATGTGTTATAAATGTATATAATAAATAATTTTTAAATGTTACTCTATTAATTAAAAACTCATTACAGCACTAGTGCTGCAATGACCACCATTACAGCACTAGTGCTGTATTGGCCATCATTACAAAACTTTTTTTTAAACTGTAATATTTACTTTGCTGAATGAAAGTAGATAAAAACTTTTACTAGTCGCAAGAACATTTAATACACCACGTAATTTAAAAACAATATATTTTCGGGCATATTGAAAATTGTATACTGAGGGTAGATTAAAATGTAATGGACATAGTTGGTGTGACATGTTCCAATAAGTAGCAGCGTATATATTTTTTAGTCACACCATTTGTTTTAACACATTTCCAAATAATTAATGTTCTAAAACATCACAATTTTACGTACCATACAACAAGGCTTGAGCAGTTCAATATTTTGTTTTGTTAAAGACAAGATGGTTTATGTAGACGTTAAAATAAAAATATGCATCAAGTGTAATTCGCACAATATCTATACGATTTCTGAGCTTTCTAACATACTTCAGAAGCGCATTTGTAGCGACAAGAGTGCAATGTATAGGCTGAAATTTATGGATAGTTACTAATTGTTTTGAGTGGAATGTTCTGTACATGTGTCTGGTGTACAAATACGAGCTTTAATTTACGACTAGAATTTAATTGCGTCAGCATCATTATGGTATTTTCTATATATTTGCAGAAAATAATCTAATTTTCATAAATTATCATATTATCGTAAATTATATTAAAATATAACAGAATAATAAACTGAACTAATGTATATTAAGTTATTGCAATAGAATTCGGTGAATGAATTAAAATAATTTATATTTATAATAATTCTTCATTTCAACACAACGATACTTTTTCTATTGTGATTAATTAAAAAATCTACTCCTTTCGTAGACATTCGTTTTGACTAATTTTCAAAATGTCAATGTGCAAGTATTTCAAAAGCCCAACCAAAAACTGAACTGTAATAAAAATGTATATTTACACGGCACCTTATAAGAAGTAATTACCTCTCATTCTATTCGCAAACAAGAATTATTTATTAGTAGTCGTCTTCTATTGTGTTCGGAAAGCTATTAACACGAACAAATAAATAGATTATATAAAATACTGTACATACACACACCACCTTCAACATTAAAATGCCTACCTATAGAAGAGCACTTCTTAAAAAATGGCATCCATACAAGTTTAATGGTGAATTATGAAAGTGCATGAATAATTTCACCATTGTGTATATGTAATGGAACTTCATTATTTCGATAAATAATATATCAACTGATACTATAATAAAACGCCGCACTCTGTTTTTAAATTCTTGAAAAATTCACACAGGAATAAAATTATATAATTATACAATTGTGATCAATTAGAACAGTAATTTATTTCCTAAATAAATATTGTCGTATTTTTATATACCACTACATTTTTATTGTAGTAATCAAATAATAATGAATTGAAGAAGGATCATAAAAGGACGTTCAATTTACGTTTTTTTGTGCTGATAATTGGGATCATGAAAATACAAGACTGGCTTTATCTAATGTAGGATAAGATAAGTTATTCGAAAAGAAATGATTAGCTAAAATTATTAACTACTACAGGTCATAGAAATACAAAAATTCATTCGTCCGGTCAGTTATGATGTTTTTAAAGAAATCAACTCTAATTTAAGATTAGCGAGTGCTTGCTGCTTTTTAGCGTAAGGATTTGGTTCGCAACTTCAATAGATGTGATTTTGCGGAGGTGTTTATCTGATTTTATAGAATAAAATTGAAATAAGTGCCATAAATCACCGCGGTGATTATAAACTACAGGTTATTCTACAAAAACTCTTTATATTCATACCAATTTGTACTCTACATGGATAGTATAGTCCATATCCCATAAGGATCAGAGCAATATCGACTATCGAAGTAAGGAAATAATAAATTTCAGACCCCCACAACTACACAGATCCGTACTAAGCTCAGCTACATCTCTTATTTTTATAGTTGAAAAGCAAATTTGAAAGTTTGTTAATATTTGCTGATATTATGAATTCCATATTATTTTGATTTCGTTTTTTATTGTAGGTGCAATAAAAATATTGATAAAAATATTGTCCTCGTGTCCATAATTAAATATAATTTTATTCTTGTCTGTAAATTCAAGTATTGCGTAGTAATTGCCCAAATTATTATAGTTAGTTAAAGAGTCCGCAATCCTAAAGATTGGTTGGAAACAGCACGCCATGCCGATCTATCCTGAGCTAATCCCTTCATCTCCCTATAGCTATTCATCTCAACGTCTTCAACTATCTGACTCACATACTCCAATCTAGGCCTACCTACCCCTCTCTTTCCCTCCACTCTACCTTCTATGATCAATTGCATAATCCCCCCATGCCTAAGAATATTCCCTACTAATCTGTCTCTCCTACGCTGTAACACTCTCCAAATACTTCTCTTCTCCCCTACTAACTCTAGTACAGCTTCATTTGTTACTTTATCTTCCCAACCAATCCTCATCATCCTCCTATAACACCACATTTCGAATGCTTGTAATCTACGCTTCTCTTCCTTTCCTATAGTCCACGCCTCACACCCGTACAGTGCTACACTCCAAACATATACCTTCAGTAATCTTTTTCTAATACCCAAGTCAATATTTGATCTTAAAATCTGTTCTTTTTCTACGAATGCCTTCCTACCCTGTGCTATCCTACACTTTATATCTACCTTGCTTCGATTATCTTTTGTGATTCTACTGCCTAAATAACAAAAATCTGACACTTCTTCGATTCTATTATCTCCTATTGAGATCCTCATTTTTCTACTGCATTCCTTTTTGTCACACCTCATCACTTTAGTTTTACCTATATTTATTTTCATGTTAAAATCCCTAGTCAATACTGCCTGCATACCATTCAATACCCTTTCTAAATTCTTTTCGCTTTCTTCCAATATAGCTATATCGTCGGCGAATCTCAGCATATATATTTTCTCTCCCTGTACATTCACACCTACACTATACTCTTCTTTTACTTTGTTTATTGCATCTTCTATATATAGATTAAATAATAACGGTGAGAGTGTACATCCCTGCCGAACTCCCTTCCTTATTTTTGCTACCTCTTCTTCCCCCTCAATTCTAACTAAGGCAGTTTGGTGTTTATATAAATTAAAAATTATTCTCCTATCCTTATAATCTTTACCCGTTTCTTTTAAAATTCTAAACATTATGTCCCAATCTACATTATCAAATGCCTTTTCTAAGTCTACAAAAGCTATGCAAGTTACCTTTCCTACCCTCTTTCTTTTTTCTACTACCGTTCTTAGTGCTAGAATCGCCTCTCTCGTCCCTCTGTTTTTCCTAAAACCAAACTGATCTTCTCATAGCCTTTCCTCTACTTTATTTTCTAATCTCCTATAAATAATCTTTAACAATATCTTCGATGCATGTGATAGTAGGCTAATGGTCCTATAGTTCTCACACAAATTAGCTCCTATTTTCTTTGGCATTGTTACTATTCTACTACGCTGAAAATCCTGTGGTACTTCTCCCTTCTCATATATTTTACAAACTAACCTGTATAATCGCTCCTGCATTTTTTCCCCTGCGTTTTTTATTAATTCGGCTGGTATCATATCAATCCCCGCTGCTTTGTTATTCCGTAAATCATTTAATGCTCTATGAAACTCTGACCTAAGTATGCTAGGACCTAAGTCATCCTCATCTGTTCCACATTTTCTAGCTCCTCCATGTCCTGCCTACCTTTATATAAATCTTCAAGATACTCCTTCCATCTTCTAGCTTTTTCCTTATTTTCTGTGAGTTCCTTACCCTGCTTATCACATATAATGTTACCCTTTGGTTTTACTTTAGAAAAATGTGACTTAATTTTCCTGTAGCCCAAATCTACTTTACCTCTTCTCATATCCTCCTCAATATCCTCACAGTTTCCTTTTATCCACTCTTCTTTCGCTAGCTTGCATTTCCTATTAATTAAGTTCCTTAGTTCCTTATATTTTTTCTGTCCTGCTTCTGTGTTTCCTATTTTAATTTTCCTTCTTGCTTCTATCATTTCCACTATTTCTTCCGTGATCCATTCCCTCCTACCTGTCCTTTTCTTTGTGCCTAATACTTCATTTGCTGCTGTAGTTAACCCATTTCTGATTTCCCTCCATTCGCAATCTATGTCGCTCCTAGATGTTCCATTAGCCATTATTAAGAAAAATATTATTTATCGTAGATCTAAAAGTACTTTTTCACATTTTATACTTTCATACATTGAAGGACTATTTTGAAGGACTATTTTTAATACGAGATACGGTTCTGTTTATCGTCCAAACGATAACTAGTTGATACTGTGCACAAGTTGATTTGATGAGTGTACTCCATGTGCAATTATCGCCGATATTGATGCAATGAGATGGTTATTAAAATTAACAGCTGATTTAATGAATCACGTGTTAAACTGCAAAACATATCACCATATAAATAAAGTATCCTTATAACGAGGTACAAGGATACTTTTAATTAAATTTAACTTATATCTATAATAAACGATTTATCTTTGGAATTTATATCCTCTTCGTATATTATAATAATAGCGAATAATTAGTATTTTTCGTATAATTTACAAAGTTTAAGTAAAAACCAAATGAAAAAGAAGAACAAAAATAACTGTGCATGTAAATTTCGCAAGAAAGAAAATTCAAGACACAATATAGTTAATGCATTCTTTTGGGGTATAATAAAATCCTAATTAAATGATACACAAACGAGTTTTTTTTTTAAGTTGAATAATCACGTGCTATATGTCACGAAGTTTCAACCAATAATTTTTGAAAATCTATATATTGTTTACATTAAATATATACGGTTGTAAACGAAATGAATTTTTTTTGTAAAAAACAAAAAATTCGATATTAAAAAATTATTTTATAACAAACTGCTTATAATAGTAACTTACATTTATATATTGTGTTTGAAGCGTTTTGGTAAAACCATTCATTTTTTATAAATCAGATATCTGTTCATGTTATGAAGACGCGAATATTTGGCTGTTTTTGTTCGTTGGAAATATTAAATAAATGTAGGTATACAATGACGATGATTAGTTTTTCCATGTCAAAATTGCTGCGAAAACGTTATTTTCTAATGCCGGAACCATGATCTATGATCTAAAGCGCCCATAAATTAAATCGTGAATATATTGCGGATAATGTGGAACGCGCCTTCGAACTGAAATAAGTAAATACATAAATACATAGTGCTTTTGAAATTAAAGTACTAAGTACGCTGTGTCAATAATATTAGAATACTGAACGATTTTTAAATTCCCATACCTCTAATTTAATAGTTGCTTTTTTCGAGGCTCTTTCTTAACCTCATCCTCGAATTGTAACGATGGTTTATACACAGGAAAATGTCCAAAATTACAATTTGTCTACAATTTTGACAAGACACTGACAATTTAACGCACGCAATGATATACATTCTTGCTCTTCAGCTATAAAAATCGAAACAAGGCCCACAGTTCAAATTTCTAACTGAAATAATAAGCGATACGTACAAAACGTTGCAATACTTATGTTAAAGTGCCAAAATTTAATTTTTACAAATTTCATATTCCTCCGCAATTGTTAGAAATATATTCACTGCAATAGGAGAATATATCTGTAAAATATACATCCTAAAATTTTAAGCAAAAAATGTTATTAATAATATTATTACTATTCTTAATTGCAGTTAATATATAAAAATATTTTACAAACGTCACAATTATAATAGGTAAAATACACATTATTTATACACGTTAAAAGAGATTAAGAACATGGACTATTTGATATTGAATTCATGTATTCATTAATATTATAAAATGATTTAGATAAAAAAAAATTCTTTACAGTTATTTCTATTTCATTTTTACTCAAGTTTCTTACATTTATCGGTAGCGTATTAAACAGCATTTTACTTTGGTATTCTATACTTTTTTTGTGATATAGTTAAACGACAGTTAGGTATATGAATTTCATGTCTTTGCCTGGCCAGGTGGTCATGGAAGTCATCATTACATTGATAGTTATCAATATTTTCTTTGGCATAAAGTATACAATTTAAAATATATATAGAAGGTAATGTTAATATATCCAGTTGTTTGAACAGATGCTTAAAAATCCCTTCTGTAGCCAATATTACCAACAATTCTGATTGCTCTGCGCTGGAGCCCAAATAATCTCTTATCTGAAGCACAATTTCCCCAAAGTATGTTACCATAATTTATGTGACTGTGTACCAAAGCGAAATATGCATACTTTAGAACATATTGGGTAACATTTGATGCAAGACGACGCAAAACAAATATATTCCGACTTATTTTTGCTGCTACTTTTTCTGTGTGTTTATCAAATCTTATAGATGGGTCAATAGTTACACCTAAGAAATTACATTCCTCCTTATTTACGTAATCAAAACGTTTGAGGGATAGTAACATATTCACAGTCTTGTTCATTTAGACATAATTCGTTAGTAAAACACCAGTCCGATGCCTTCAACTGCGATCTCTCTGCTTTCGCAAGTAAGTCGTTAAAGTTTTTATTTGATACAAATAGAACAGTATCATCGGCATAAAGGAGACACTGTGCAAATTCACCAACATATTGCGGGAGGTCATTAATGAACATTTAAAAAAGAAGCGGGCCCAGAATAGACCCTTGGGGTACCCCTCTAGATACTGAAAGAGCACTTGAAGATTTACCATTGCATGTTACAATTTGTTTCCTGTTTGAGTGATAAGAACTCACTAAGGCTAGGCTTCTCTCACCAAAATTGAATTCCCAATTTATTTCTTTTATTGTTGCACACATATATTGCATTTAATTGAAATTTTTATTAAAGTTTAATGACTTTTGGTTATTTCGCTGTTTAAAAAATCATCGAAATTGGGCCAGCAGAAATTTGTAACTATAAACCTCGAGGATTCGTTCTCTTTTTATTATAACGGATCGTACACTTAAGAAATCGTGGAAATTGTTAACCCTGTAGATTGATAATTCGTACTGACGAAACGCTCCATTTAAACGTAATGAGAATGTGATGAATCATGATTATTCTATGAATGCGTTGCATTACATAGCACGCGAACGGCAAATTGAAAATAAATACATTACAAATTAACATAGAAACACCGAACTGGTGGGCAGATGGACTATGCGAACGTTTCCTCTATCACCTGGTGGTGGTATCGCTAACCACTAGAATTAGATGGTGATTACGAAAAATGATATGTCTTTGTATTCTGAGTTCTTTTAAGGAAATGAGAAAATAATTGTATTAACCCCATTGTTATTGGTTAGTCAATTAATAAAAATACCATATTTTTAAGAGATAGACCCATCCCTTTGGCTCTAACTCGAAAGTCATTTGATACTATTTTTTAAATTTTTTGCACACTCATTCGGCTTTATTTAGCGACGAGGATTTGATATTAAAATACAAAGCCATGGAACAAATTTTTTTTTATTAACATTTTGTATTTTTAAATTATCTACGGTGTTAAATAATAGTATAGAATATCACCCAAATACCGTAAATAAAAATGCACAAGTCACCACACGGGCATTATCACACTTTTTAACAATAAGGTCGAATACTTTTAGCCAAAAAAAATAACATTAATTGATAAATATTTACAATAAGTTATTATAGCAATTATAATTTTTTTCATATAAAAAATTAACTGTGCAATATATACGTGGAAAATGCCAGGAGATATAGGGAGGTATCAGATAGATTACATACTGGTTAAAGAGAGGTTTAGGAACCAGATTAAGAATTGTAAGAGTTACCCTGGAGCAGATATTGATAGTGACCATAATTTAGTAGTCCTGGACTCAGAGGTCAAATTCAAGAAATTACAGAAGTCTAAACAGGTCAGAGTAGATGTCGATAGGTTAAAATTAGCAGATGTACGTGAAAAGTACAAGCAGAAAGTAGAAATCATGGCTAATGGAACATCTAGGAACGACATAGATTGCGAATGGAGGGAAATCAGAAATGGGTTAACTACAGCAGCAAATGAAGTATTAGGCACAAAGAAAAGGGCAGGTAGGAGGGAATGGATCACGGAAGAAATAGTTAAAATGATAGAAGCAAGAAGGAAAATTAAAATTGGAAACACAGAAGCAGGACAGAAAAAATATAAGGAACTAAGGAACTTAATTAATAGGAAATGCAAGCTAGCGAAAGAAGAGTGGATAAAAGGAAATTGTGAGGATATTGAGGAGGATATGAGAAGAGGTAAAGTAGATTTGGGCTACAGGAAAATTAAGTCACATTTTTCTAAAGTAAAACCAAAGGGTAACATTATATGTGATAAGCAGGGTAAGGAACTCACAGAAAATAAGGAAAAAGCTAGAAGATGGAAGGAGTATCTTGAAGATTTATATAAAGGTAGGCAGGACATGGAGGAGCTAGAAAATGTGGAACAGATAGATGAGGATGACTTAGGTCCTAGCATACTTAGGTCAGAGTTTCATAGAGCATTAAATGATTTACGGAATAACAAAGCAGCGGGGATTGATATGATACCAGCCGAATTAATAAAACACGCAGGGGAAAAAAGGCAGGAGCGATTATACAGGTTAGTTTGTAAAATATATGTGAAGGGAGAAGTACCACAGGATTTTCAGCGTAGTAGAATAGTAACAATGCCGAAGAAAATAGGAGCTAATTTGTGTGAGAACTATAGGACCATTAGTCTACTATCACATGCATCGAAGATATTGCTAAAGATTATTTATAGGAGATTAGAAAATAAAATAGAGGAAAGGCTAGGAGAAGATCAGTTTGGTTTTAGGAAAAACAGAGGGACGAGGGAGGCGATTTTAGCACTAAGAACAGTAGTAGAAAAAAGAATGAGGGTAGGAAAGGTAACTTGCATAGCTTTTGTAGATTTAGAAAAGGCATTTGATAATGTAGATTGGGACATAATGTTTAGAATTTTAAAAGAAACGGGTATAGATTATAAGGATAGGAGAATAATTTTTAATTTATATAAACACCAAACTGCCTTAGTTAGAATTGAGGGGGAAGAAGAGGTGGCAAAAATAGGGAAGGGAGTTCGGTAGGGATGTACACTTTCACCGTTATTATTTAATCTATATATAGAAGATGCAATAAACAAAGTAAAAGAAGAGTATAGTGTAGGTGTGAATGTACAGGGAGAGAAAATATATATGTTGAGATTCACCGACGATATAGCTATATTAGAAGAAAGCGAAGAGAATTTAGAAAGGGTATTGAATGGTATGCAGGCAGTATTGACTAGGGATTTTAACATGAAAATAAATATAGGTAAAACTAAAGTGATGAGGTGTGACAAAAAGGAATGCAGTAGAAAAATGAGGATCACAATAGGAGATAATAGAAGCGAAGAAGTGTCAGATTTTTGTTATTTAGGCAGTAGAATCACAAAAGATAATCGAAGCAAGGTAGATATAAAGTGTAGGATAGCACAGGGTAGGAAGGCATTCGTAGAAAAGGAACAGATTTTAAGATCAAATATTGATTTGGGTATTAGAAAAAGATTACTGAAGGTATATGTTTGGAGTGTAGCACTGTACGGGTGTGAAGCGTGGACTATAGGAAAGGAAGAGAAACGTAGATTACAAGCATTCGAAATGTGGTGTTATAGGAGGATGATGAGGATTGGTTGGGAAGATAAAGTAACAAATGAAGCTGTACTAGAGTTAGTAGGGGAGAAGAGAAGTATTTGGAGAGTGTTACAGCGTAGGAGAGACAGATTAGTAGGGCATATTCTTAGGCATGGTGGGATTATGCAATTGATCATAGAAGGTAGAGTGGAGGGAAAGAGAGGGGTAGGTAGGCCTAGATTGGAGTATGTGAGTCAGATAGTTGAAGACGTTGAGATGAATAGCTATAGGGAGATGAAGGGATTACCTCAGGATAGATCGGCATGGCGTGCTGTTTCCAACCAATCTTTAGGATTGCGGACTCTTTAACTAACTAATCCTGTAGATTGCAAGAAAAATTGCCAAGCTAATTGTATGCATAAATAATTACAGAATTACAATAGTGTTAATATAATTATTGATATTAATTTAATCCATAGTTTTTCTTAAACGAATGTCTGTCTTGTGAATATGTGAATTATATGCTTTTTATGACCACACGATGGACTTAGCTTATAGCAATTTTTTCAACATGTTATTATATATGCATTGTCTTAAATCTTAAATCACTAAAATCTTTAATAACTGAAACTTTGTTTAACTATAGCTTAGATTAAACTAGAACATTCATACAAATAGTTGTACGCCCACAATGTACCATGGCTCTTACAGAAAAAGGTCCTACATCCTTAAGGATAAAGTTATATAATTTGTTACCGAATGTATTAAAACGAAATTGTATTCAAAAGTTTACAAAAGAGCCTAGTGACAGGTTAAATGAGTACTGCTTCTATAGTATACAAGAGTATCTACATTTTATGTGAATTTTATGTACATTTTGAATTGAAACTTCTATAGCCGCGGTAAGGCTAATTGGCCTGAACGTCACGAAAAGTGAAACACGCTACGCTCATGCGCCGCGTGTACTGTCTGTATACGTAACATAAGGCAACCAGTAGACGCTTGCGTATTTTATTATATATTACACAAAGACAGCTTAATCTTTTAGCTAACAATTTCCATTGTGTGAAAAGTGAAATGGAGAAAAAGACAAGTACAGACAGAGTGCGAGCCTTTAGAGAACGGAAGAAAGCGAATAAACCGCCAATAAAAGTGCCAACAAGTACCTTGGAAAGAAGTAGAGAGTATCGAGCCAGGCACAGGGCGTTAAAGAAATACGGTGGACAACATAACCTTCCAACGACATCAAATATACTGGATGAATCGATACCGTCGTTAAGTGAGGACACAGTGAGTCGTATAGAGAATTTGAATGCCTCTGATTCAGGCACGTTAAGGTACACGTGGTGTGAGAGATCAACGAAATGAATCTGATACAGCTGAGCGAGTCATCGACAAATAGAAATGCACCTACTAGTGCATCATACACAAAATTTAATCCAAACTCCTCTTTATAGACTGTACGACATTACAGTTAATAATGCTTTCTTTGATGATCAGAGTGTCAATCAAAATCAATCAAAATCAAAATCAAATCGTTAACAAATGGAAAAAAGCAATGCATAAAATCAACTTTTCCTAGGAGCTAAGAAGTTTCACTTCTACCGCGCGAGAGTCTCACGCATGTTTTTTTTTTCTTATATCTTAAACGATACTTTTAGTTATTGAAGTTATTGGACGTAGGTATTATATTGACGATTGGAAATTGGCACGTTATGACCACACTGTTTTCTGTAATTGACTGTAAAGATTTTGTGTATTTGAAATATTTTATTTTACCACTTGTTCATATGTGAATTCTTTTTTGACTATGTCTATATGATATGACCAATGTAAAAGTAAAAATGTTTTAAAAATTCAAATAAATAAATATGCTATTCTATTCGAAATAGCACTAGAATTTGTTGTTATTCATTCGCGGAATTTTTAATTAATAATAACATTTTACGATAACACGAAATGCAGTCTTTCAAACATGTAATTATACGTAGTGAATGCATGCAAAAGCTCTACAAGAAATTGCTAAAGATACATGCTATTACGTATAATAAATTCTGATATTTAATGAGAATTTTCTTAGAAAACTCCCTATACTTCGGATATGTTCTCTTCGCCATAGTTTATAATCAAATAAACTATAAGAGTTGGGCGTGCATCACTTGTGAATCTGCCTGTATACTTCTTCAGAATGTATTTGTATCACTGCTCTTCAAACACATCCTGAATTCACAATGTTCTACGAGGATTTATATAATGGTTATCTGCTTGGAGCTTATATATATACAAAGCCATAAAGTCACAAATAAACGATTCGGAACACACTTCTTCAGATGCAACGTATGTGGAATCATCTTATAAGAAATATACCACTATATACAATGATACATATATATAAATGGACAAAGCATTCAATTTAGTTAGTGAGAGATTTTACCAGACTGATATCAGACAGTCGCTCACTTGATCCGATGATGGCTGAAGGGTACTACTAGTACCGTGATATATACTATTAATATATATTTATTGCAGTCCGTACTAGACTAGTGAGAAGGACTAAATTAAGACATACCAACAAAATATATTTTTAAGATTGCGATTCGATTTTTAACACAAAGCTACACTTTTATTGATTTTTCCACGTTAACAATAACGTAACTTTGACTTCTTATTTTTTTTAACTATTAAGTTGGTACAAGTATAAATTTGTATATTCTAAGGAACCTTTTCGTTTTTTATTGATAAATTGATAAAGGGAAGAAAATCGTGTTAGTAAATAACATATTTTCGACGATTTTTTCATTGGACAATCAAATTATTGCCTTCTTACATGAATGTATTCTATTATATACAAAAAAATTGTATTATAAAAATTGATGTGTATATAAGAAATCGTACTGAAAATAAAATTGTAATTCATTTATTGCGAGGAGTTAAAATTTGTAAATTTTCTAGTGATACCTATTTTCTTATAATTTTTGATATTTTAATATGACTAGAATATCGGCAAACTAACGGAAGAAATTGAGTGCTAAAAGAAAGCTATCGGTAAACAAAACGAATGTGCAAGTATTTAACATAAAACCCAAAAATGTTTTACGCTCATTTAAAAAAATAATTAAAATTCAATTTCATGTTCTTTAAATCTGTTTCCAAAGGAATTTATTTATTTATTCATTTATACGCATAGATATATTGTTTTCTTGAATAGTGTCGATATTGTGGAGTTTGTAAAACCAGAAGAAAATTAGTTTTGGGTGAATTTAACATGAAAATTGAAAAATGTAATTTTATAGGGTCTAATTGAAATTTTTTTTCAATCGCCAATGCTTTTGTTAACCCTTATAAAGTGAGCCCTTGCAAATAATCTCTATATTAACTTATAAATAATATATTATTATTTATAATCTATTAATTACTAAGCTTTGTAAGTTAGTTAAAGAGTCCGCAATCCTAAAGATTGGTGGGAAACAGCACGCCATGCCGATCTATCCTGAGCTAATCCCTTCATCCCCCTATAGCTATTCATCTCAACGTCTTCAACTATCTGACTCACATACTCCAATCTAGGCCTACCTACCCCTCTCTTTCCCTCCACTCTACCTTCTATGATCAATTGCATAATCCCCCCATGCCTAAGAATATGCCCTACTAATCTGTCTCTCCTACGCTGTAACACTCTCCAGATACTTCTCTTCTCCCCTACTAACTCTAGTACAGCTTCATTTGTTACTTTATCTTCCCAACCAATCCTCATCATCCTCCTATAACACCACATTTCAAGTGCTTCTAATCTACGCTTCTCTTCCTTTCCTATAGTCCACGCCTCACACCCGTACAGTGCTACACTCCAAACATATACCTTCAGTAATCTTTTTCTAATACCCAAGTCAATATTTGATCTTAAAATCTGTTCTTTTTCTACGAATGTCTTCCTGCCCTGTGCTATCCTACACTTTATATCTACCTTGCTTCGATTATCTTTTGTGATTCTACTGCCTAAATAACAAAAATCTGACACTTCTTCGATTCTATTATCTCCTATTGAGATCCTCATTTTTCTATTGCATTCCTTTTTGTCACACCTCATCACTTTAGTTTTACCTATATTTATTTTCATGTTAAAATCCCTAGTCAATACTGCCTGCATACCATTCAATACCCTTTCTAATTTCTTTTCGCTTTCTTCCAATATAGCTATATCGTCGGCGAATCTCAGCATATGTATTTTCTTTCCCTGTACATTCACACCTACACTATACTCTTCTTTTACTTTGTTTATTGCATCTTCTATGTATAGATTAAATAATAACGGTGAGAGTGTACATCCCTGCCGAACTCCCTTCCCTATTTTTGCTACCTCTTCTTCCCCCTCAATTCTAACTAAGGCAGTTTGGTGTTTATATAAATTAAAAATTATTCTCCTACCCTTATAATCTATACCCGTTTCTTTTAAAATTCTAAACATTATGTCCCAATCTACATTATCAAATGCCTTTTCTAAGTCTACAAAAGCTATGCAAGTTACCTTTCCTACCCTCTTTCTTTTTTCTACTACCGTTCTTAGTGCTAGAATCGCCTCTCTCGTCCCTCTGTTTTTCCTAAAACCAAACTGATCTTCTCCTAGCCTTTCCTCTACTTTATTTTCTAATCTCCTATACATAATCTTTAACAATATCTTCGATGCATGTGATAGTAGGCTAATGGTCCTATAGTTCTCACACAAATTAGCTCCTATTTTCTTCGGCATTGTTACTATTCTACTACGCTGAAAATCCTGTGGTACTTCTCCCTTCTCATATATTTTACAAACTAACCTGTATAATCGCTCCTGCATTTTTTCCCCTGCGTGTTTTATTAATTCGGCTGGTATCATATCAATCCCCGCTGCTTTGTTATTCCGTAAATCATTTAATGCTCTATGAAACTCTGACCTAAGTATGCTAGGACCTAAGTCATCCTCATCTATTTGTTCCACACTTTCTAGCTCCTCCATGTCCTGCCTACCTTTATATAAATCTTCAAGATACTCCTTCCATCTTCTAGCTTTTTCCTTATTTTCTGTGAGTTCCTTACCCTGCTTATCACATATAATGTTACCCTTTGGTTTTACTTTAGAAAAATGTGACTTAATTTTCCTGTAGCCCAAATCTACTTTACCTCTTCTCATATCCTCCTCAATATCCTCACAATTTCCTTTTATCCACTCTTCTTTCGCTAGCTTGCATTTCCTATTAATTAAGTTCCTTAGTTCCTTATATTTTTTCTGTCCTGCTTCTGTGTTTCCTATTTTAATTTTTAATTATTTATTTAACTTTTATGGTGTATATATCCCATAGAAATATGAAAGCTATCAGTAAACAAAACTAATGTGCAAGTATTTAATACAAAATCCCAAAAAGTTTTACGCGCATTTAAAAAAATAATTAAAATTCAATTTCATGTTCTTTAAATCTGTTTCCAAAGGAATTTATTTATTTATTTATTTATTTATTTATTTATACGGATAGATATATTGGTTTCATGAATAGTGTCGATATTATGGAGTTTGTAATACCAGAAGAAAATTAGTTTTGTGTAAATTTAACATGAAAATTGAAAAATATAATTTTATACGGCAAATTGAAAAAAAAATTCAATCGCCATGCTTTTTTAAAACCAAAATAAAGTGAGCCGTTGCGAATAATCTCTATATTAACTTTTAAATAATATATTATTATTTAAAATCTATTTATTACTAACCTTTACAGTACCATTTAAAATTTGTATTCATCAGCATTTAAATCATAAACAATTTATATTAATTTCTTGTTGAAATATACATTTACTTTTCATTCAATTTAATTTTTATGGTATATATAAATATATATCCCATACAAATAAGTAAAATATATAAATTCATATTTCGTTATCATTTTATTTCAAAACTATAAAGTCAGTTTTTATCAAATATTTCCATATTAACTTTTAGCATTTAGACGATTTAGACACTCTTCCATGAATAAATCAATACAAAGTGAAATACTATCTTGCAAAGTCAAATAATGAAGAAGACAAGAGGCCAAAGATTCGATAATGTCATACTATTTTCCTATCTCTGAAACATGGCGTGAGCGTTTAGTACGTACTAATCTAGTACAGATTACAATAAAATTTCGTAACTGATGCACTCTGCAAGTGCTGCATAGTCGCTAAGTTGCTCCCGAGACTCAATTACCGGTACTAATCAGATGGAACTGGATGATGGAACCCATTCACGGCACACCGGGATCCACATATTAGGCCATCCATCTGCGCGCAAATTATTCATGTGCTACAAGAGTACTTGTCATATGTTTAGACACTAATTAAACATTGGCTAAATGTAGAAATTTCAATCATTTCTCGATTAGGTTGACAAAAATGTCCACTATATATATTGGATTTTTAAGAAATTTAGTCTTTCGATTTGCTGTCATGTTGGGAAATCTTCTACTTCCTAAGTAGCGGAATGTGGACAGAATTACCAACGAAGGCAGAAAAATTATTATGTTCAAGTTTAATTTTAATGTCTCTATGCCTGACAATCATGATATGAAAGTGATAAAAGGAAGAAAATTCAGACATCTTGATTGTGCTTGATTTTAAAGCGCTCGTAAATTGTAAACAGGATTGTGTCTCTGACAAAATAATATACGATGTATATATATTATGCCCTTATAATAAATTCATTTATATAAGGACGTATAAATATACGTATAAGTATCCTTAATAATAAAGGATACTTATACGTATATTTGATTGCTATTTTCTAATTTTTTGAGGAAGTAATGCCATTCAGAAGTAATAAATTGTCATTTTGAGGTTGTAATGCCATTCTTTTTTGCCTTTTGATTTCAAAACTAACTTCATATACTCAAATTCGGATACTTAGATAAATATCTTCATAAATTTCATTTTATAAATTACAATCAACATTCTTCTTCTGCCTTGAAAAAGCACTAGTACATTATTTCTCCAAACGCGAGTTTCTGTTTGCTATTTTTTTGTTTTTTAACGAATTCGTATTTTTGTGAAATATGCGACATTAGTGAAATCGTAACGGTTTTATTATGCAGCTTTATGATTTACGTGTTAATGCTACTTTACTACGAAACCGCATTATCAATTATCCTGTCATATATGTCCTTATACAGAAAAATCGATAATTGATTCAAAGAGTAGAAACTTCGACTTACTTATTCATTAAAATTCTTTTTTGAAATATATATAATATAATAGTTATTTACAATATAAGTGTTGTAAAGATTCATATTACGACACGAGACGTTGAGTTGTCAAACGAGGCGTTAGCCGATATATAAGTGTTATTTACAATATAAGACAATACGTCGAGTGTCGTAATATGAATTTAGAACTCGAATATTGTACGAAATTTTATCTACTTTCGTAAGTAAGCCGAAAATTACAAAAAATATATATTTGACAAGAGTGGTCAAAATAAATTTTAAAATGATGTTATGTCCTAAACAAAAATGATACCTGCTGTTATAAGGATTTAAGTTTTCTAAGTAGTCTTGAACTGTTTGTTGTTTCTGAGTTGTCTTGGTTACTGTTAAACACGTCAGATTTATAGCAAAAGTTTGCAAAAAAAGTACTTTTTGAAAATGTCTGATTCTGAAGAAAGTTTACCCTCGGAAGTAGAGGAAGCTGCAAACGGAACAATTTCAAGTCTAATTCCCGCAAAATCAAAGGCACGATATGAACTTGAATACCAGAAATTTGAAGAATGGTGTGATTCAAAAAGAATAAAACAAGTGTCGGAAAAATGTTTGTTGGTGTATTTCGCCGAAAAGCAATAATCACAAACGCTATGGACGCACTATTCCATGTTAAGAACCATGATATCCGTAAGAAAAAATCAAGATATAAGCAAATTTATACAGCTAGTTGCTTTTCTCAAGTGAAGTACAGACGGATACACGACAAAAAAGTCTAGCATTTTTTCTAAAGAAGAAGTATGTAAGTTTTTGGGCACTGTAGAGGATGAATTGTTTTTGCTTATGAAAGTTGTGATGATCGTAGGCATTTTTGGGGCTTGTCGACGAAACGAACTTACGAAGTTAATGTTAGATCACATTGAAGACAAAGTATCATATGTTAAAATCGTGATCCCATCTACAAAAACGAAAATCGTACGAGAATTTTTAGTTACCGCGGGATACCTGTCAGGTATTAACTGCTTAACCATTTTTCGAAAATATGCTGAGCTTCGTCCTCCTAGTGCTACTCACAGGCGTTTGTTTATCTTCTATAAGCAAGGAAAATGTAGCTCGCAGCCTGTTGGGATCAATACCTTTGGAAATATACCAAAATTAATTGCAAAGCAGTTGGGCTTGAAGAGACCCGAAAAATATACGGGGCATTGTTCTCGGACGTCCTCTGCTTCCATGCTGGTAGATGGTGGGGCGGATATGCAAATACTTAAACGTCACGGAGGGTGGAAATCCTCTGCTACTGCAGAGGGGCATGTTGAGAGTTCTTTAGAAAATAAGAAAGAAATAGCAAACAAGATCATGGGTTCCAAAAAAACCATGACGGTTCAAAACACCAACCTGAATAACTCAGTGATGTCCAGTCCACCTCTGATCTGCAAATTTCAAATTGCAAAAAATGTGTTATAAATGTATATAATAAATAATTTTAAAATGTTACTCTATTAATCAAAAACTCATTACAGCACTAGTGCTGCAATGACGATCATTACAGCACTAGTGCTGTAATGGTCATCATTACAAAACTTTTTTTTAACTGTAATATTTACTTTACTGAATGAAAGTAGATGAAAGTAATTGTCAGGAAGTTGTAATTTTGGGGTTGTTGTTCTATATGTTAACAATTAATGCATTGGGTCTCATATTTATATATTACAAAAAAAATCTACTTATCAAAAATTTTCAGTAAATATACGAGTATCATTTGAATTTTCGCACATATTATACTTATGATAAATAATAATGATTCCAACTAAAGTATTTGAATACACTATACTTCATTACACGACGCTATTCTAAAAAATATATATATTTATCAAAAGCCAAAATTATCATGACCTTCTGCAAATTGAACTAGATATTTTAAAAATATAAATTAGAATGACTTATAATGAACTATCATGCATTTGCCATTTCAATTGGTGTATTGAAAAAAAGTATGCACATTTACTTATGATTTGTTAAGCTTTATTATACTCAGAAATTTTCGATTTTTAAATATTTAAATTAAATTTTTTTATTGCTTTAGTACATTCGTATATTTATATGTAATTACGCTGAAATTGACAGTCTACTTTAGATAATCAGTTTCGAACATTTACGCAATTATTGATTTCTATATTATAAGCCGTCGTTGGCACTTCTATATTATTTTCATTTTTCCCAGAATTTTATTTCCATTCGTCAATTTCTTCATGAAATACATAATGTGAACTTTCACTTTTGATCCATAATCTTTGGTATATAATGCAAATAATACTATATCTTATTCGGATATATTTATGATTTTTTTTTAAACTTATCAATACAGCTACTAAAAACATGCCAAAATAGGCGGCAAATAGGCACTAAAAAACTTTTAAAAAGGCGCAAAAAAAGGCATCTTTTATTTTGAAAAAAACTCAAACAAGGCATGATAAAATGCTGTAAAAAACATAAAATAATTTTGTTCATATTTCACTTTTGTATCGCAAACTTTACAAAATAATATTATACCGTCACCATTAAAAATATTAGAGCCGAACTCTAATTTTTCAATAATATAATTTCGTTCGATCCCTGATAATTCACTTTACAATTTCGTTTTCCATATATTTGCTGTTTATTATTAGATTTCTAAAAAAAAACGGGGGTAAATGCTTTTAATTATTTCATTCGTAGAGTGCACAAACTCACTAATTATTGAATTCGCTGAAATTTGCTAACCCGAAGTGTGTTCTATTTAAAGATCGCTTCTAATCCACTAATGCTGTATTAATAAATTTTAAATAGTCTGTTATTTCCTTGGACGAAACTACGAAATATATATTGATCTATTCTTAAATAATTAAATAGTTAAAGAGTCCGCAATCCTAAAGATTGGTTAGAAACAGCACGCCATGCCGATCTATCCTGAGCTAATCCCTTCATCTCCCTATAGCTATTCATCTCAACGTCTTCAACTATCTGACTCACATACTCCAATCTAGGCCTACCTACTCCTCTCTTTCCCTCCACTCTACCTTCTATGATCAATTGCATAATCCCCCCATGCCTAAGAATATGCCCTACTAATCTGTCTCTCCTACGCTGTAACACTCTCCAAATACTTCTCTTCTCCCCTACTAACTCTAGTACAGCTTCATTTGTTACTTTATCTTCCCAACCAATCCTCATCATCCTCCTATAACACCACATTTCGAATGCTTGTAATCTACGCTTCTCTTCCTTTCCTATAGTCCACGCCTCACACCCGTACAGTGCTACACTCCAAACATATACCTTCAGTAATCTTTTTCTAATACCCAAGTCAATATTTGATCTTAAAATCTGTTCCTTTTCTACGAATGCCTTCCTACCCTGTGCTATCGTACACTTTATATCTACCTTGCTTCGATTATCTTTTGTGATTCTACTGCCTAAATAACAAAAATCTGACACTTCTTCGATTCTATTATCTCCTATTGTGATCCTCATTTTTCTACTGCATTCCTTTTTGTCACACCTCATCACTTTAGTTTTACCTATATTTATTTTCATGTTAAAATCCCTAGTCAATACTGCCTGCATACCATTCAATACCCTTTCTAAATTCTTTTCGCTTTCTTCCAATATAGCTATATCGTCGGCGAATCTCAACATATATATTTTCTCTCCCTGTACATTCACACCTACACTATACTCTTCTTTTACTTTGTTTATTGCATCTTCTATATATAGATTAAATAATAACGGTGAAAGTGTACATCCCTGCCGAACTCCCTTCCCTATTTTTGCTACCTCTTCTTCCCCCTCAATTCTAACTAAGGCAGTTTGGTGTTTATATAAATTAAAAATTATTCTCCTATCCTTATAATCTATACCCGTTTCTTTTAAAATTCTAAACATTATGTCCCAATCTACATTATCAAATGCCTTTTCTAAATCTACAAAAGCTATGCAAGTTACCTTTCCTACCCTCTTTCTTTTTTCTACTACCGTTCTTAGTGCTAGAATCGCCTCCCTCGTCCCTCTGTTTTTCCTAAAACCAAACTGATCTTCTCCTAGCCTTTCCTCTACTTTATTTTCTAATCTCCTATAAATAATCTTTAACAATATCTTCGATGCATGTGATAGTAGACTAATGGTCCTATAGTTCTCACACAAATTAGCTCCTATTTTCTTCGGCATTGTTACTATTCTACTACGCTGAAAATCCTGTGGTACTTCTCCCTTCATATATATTTTACAAACTAACCTGTATAATCACTCCTGCCTTTTTTCCCCTGCGTGTTTTATTAATTCGGCTGGTATCATATCAATCCCCGCTGCTTTGTTATTCCGTAAATCATTTAATGCTCTATGAAACTCTGACCTAAGTATACTAGGACCTAAGTCATCCTCATCTATCTGTTCCACATTTTCTAGCTCCTCCATGTCCTGCCTACCTTTATATAAATCTTCAAGATACTCCTTCCATCTTCTAGCTTTTTCCTTATTTTCTGTGAGTTCCTTACCCTGCTTATCACATATAATGTTACCCTTTGGTTTTACTTTAGAAAAATGTGACTTAATTTTCCTGTAGCCCAAATCTACTTTACCTCTTCTCATATCCTCCTCAATATCCTCACAAGTTCCTTTTATCCACTCTTCTTTCGCTAGCTTGCATTTCCTATTAATTAATTAGTTCCTTATATTTTTTCTGTCCTGCTTCTGTGTTTCCAATTTTAATTTTCCTTCTTACTTCTATTCTTACTTACTTCTTCTATATAATTCTTACTTCTATATAATTAAATAATCTAATCTATTTAAAGATGAATAAAATTCTTAAATAATATTATTAGCGTATCAATTTTCAATAGTGACCAATTTTCATTAGTGACCGAAATTCAATGAAATTGATAATTATTAGGGAACAAAATTTATAATTTAGTGACAAATATATTTCAAATTGTCATTACATTTGTTATGTTGTCTATAGCAGTAAAAGCTATCAAGCAGAGTCGCAATTAATTATGTCTTTTTTACTTTCAGGTAAATACCTCAGATTGAATCTTGACTAGCCGCTTGACCTGACATGATGAAATATGAGAGTGTCAGGTAACAGCTAAGAATGTTTGTTTACATATATTTATATCTATTTATAATTTATCGTCGATACTCAGTAGCCATTAAATACTGCATCAACCGCAACACGAAACCTTCAATACACGCAATAAAACCTTACGATTTTCTTCGGCATTAGTTTAATATATTAGAACATTTTCCTAATCAGTAATATCCTAAAACATCTCCAACTAATATTTCATCACTAGATATACTGTAATCCTCAAATAAAATATAGTAAATCCACTTTACCAATTGTATCTCGGGAACGTCAAATATCCTTGATTTCACAAAGACGGCAGTCTTGTATTAAATTTATATTAAACGTACCTACTGCTTTTTACATTGGTATATTTATCTGTTTCTAGATTCTATCATTCACCGCACGTCATTAATTAAAAGTAAAACGCAGCGATTGCAAAATGTATCATATAATAAACAGCTTATTAAATCCTTTAATATTTCCAATCACGCTACTGTCATGTTGTTTTTTAAATGCCTATATATCGTTATTAACGTGTACTCACCATAGGATACATTACATACAGGATTTACGCAAATCGAAACCATAAAAAAAAATATTTTTAAATGCAATGCAACATTGCAACTTTATATTCCTTCGAAATTTTCACTTTTCTAATTTTGTTTAATGATTTCTTTTACATCGACCTAATTTTTTGCGTAGTTAATATCTAATTTAGCGAATGCGTACAAAATAATATTGATTTCCTTATTATATATTTTGGTATATCCTGTAGATGAAAATAGTGAAACATAAGATGTGAGCTTCTTCAATAGTCGGCTGTCATAATTTATGTTCTATTAAATAAGAATTTTATATATTTAGACCGCCCGCAGGCGCATTAACCTAGTTGATTCTGTAATTTATTTAAATATTCATTCAGCTTGAGAATGTTGCTATTTATCCAGCTTCTTTATTGAAATCTACATCTGCCAATATGTTGAAGAAAATAATCATATATAAGGAGATCGATAACTTTAAGTCATTTTATGCATTAAGTAATTATAGTTTTTCTTGCACACGAGTGAAATTTTACAAAAATATATATACTTATGAACATATTCATTAAATATAATATCAACACTATTGAATGATATACTCTTTGTTGAAAAATAGATCACTTTTGGGAAAAAAAACATGCGTGAGACTCTCGCGCGGTAGAAGCGATATCAAATTCGCGATGAGCAGGTTGAAAGAATGTAAATTTTGTGTATGATGCACTAGTGGGTGCATTTCTATTTGTCGATGGCTCGCTCAGCTGTATCAGATTCATTTTGTTGAACTCTCACACCGCGTGTATCTTCACGTGTAGACGGCACGCCTGAATTAGTGGCATTCAAATTCTGTATACCACTCACTGTGTCCTCACTTAACGACGGTATCGATTCATCCAGTGTATTTGAGGTCGTTGGAAGGTTATGTTGTCCACCGTGTTTCTTTAACGCACTTTGCCTGGCTTAATACTCTCTACTTCTTTCCAAGGTACTTGTTGGCACTTTTCTTGGCGGTTTATTCGCTTTATTCCGTTCTCTAAAGGCTCGCACTCTGTTTGTACTTGTCTTTTTCTCCATTTTACTTTTCACACAATGGATGTCTATGATGTATGCGACGGAGAGAGTAGAAACGATTCGCGCTCTCTTTCCTTTCAACTGCCGGTTGGAGTCGGAGAAAAAGAAGCGTTTCACTTTTCGTGACGTTCAGGCCAATTTGCCCTACCGCGCCTATAGAAGTTTCACCTCAAAAATTCCAAGTGGTTTTATGTATTAGCTGAATCAACAAAATGAGGATTTAATAATAATTGAAAAATATATTCCTGCTCACCGATAATGCAATTACTAATATTGGATATGTTTGCTTTTCTTGCGTGTTATTTTAACAGACTATAAATTAATTATCTTCAGAAATTGCGCATTCCTATAATTTATTTCCTTAAAAAAATAGAAGTAATTACAGATTCGACCAGATGTACAATTTTAAAATCGTTGCCTAGATGTCTTGGCGGTAATGAAGACTCGCGCTCTTATTGAATTTACTTTAATTCGAAGGAGCAAATAAACAAAACGCTTCGAATATTTTTATACAAATAATCGAGGCATCCTCATTTTCATTGCAAAATATTTCTATTCTAACGATTGATTCATTTTTGAATATAATAAGCGAACAAATAATTCTATGTTCGATGTTCACATTTTGCAATATATTTTTCGACATAGCAATCAAAAGAAATCCACTTGCGGTTTCCTACTTTCCTCCTCATGTTCCGCACATTATACCAGTTAGTATATTATGAGAGCCACACGCAAACTCGCAATCTTAATCTGTCTGACCCGTAAATGAATGCCACTTTAATGAAATTAAAATTCATTTATTCCGCAACATTACTACTATATACGTATATATATATATATTGAAGAGTAGGTGATAGTGGTGGCAAAGCGCGAGCGCGATTGTGAGCTAAAATGAATTCTTGGAAAGAATCTTTTGTATAGGAAGCGTAGAGCCGGAGCAAATACGGCATTACGTGCAACGGAGAATGTGTGTGTAAAATGTAGCATGTAAAGAGCGACTTTGGCCTCTGGCTGAAAGAACAACAACAGCAGCACCGACAACAGCGAGGCTGATGCATTAGCTAATTAATGAATGCTTCTCTTTCGAAGAAAGAAACAGACAACTGGCCATTAACAGTTTTTGTATAGGTAAGCCATAAAGTCTTTGATTCATAGTTATACTGGCCAGCACCGCTGGCGTTGCTTTACCACCCAGTTTGGGCAAGGGTGCTTGTACTCAATCACCCCTGCGATTATGATCATAAACTTCTGGTTATAATCACCGATTAAATCTTGATTAAAAGCCACGAAAGCATATTAGAATTGAAGTAGAACACTATATATTTATATCAACAAATTTATGTAAGCTTTCTATGATACCAAAAGCTCAAAAACTGGTCACAATTTCAAATTACCTAAGTTTTGACGGAGCACCGATGTCGCGACTCTTTTGCCCCCATTTTTCATGGCATCAAAATAAAGTAGTTGTTTGTATTGCCTATTTTATTTAACAAAAATTCAACAAATCTGTGTTTTGAAAAAATTATCTCAAAATTATCTATTACCATGTTAAATTTAAGGGATAATATCTCCCTTATTTCAAAAGATAATAATAACATACAAAAACGATCTATCTTATTGCTTCCATCTTAAGAGAACGCAATACTTAAAAATTTTCAAACAAAATTAAAAAGTAGTTTAAAAAAAAATTTGTTCGAAAAATTTTTTTTTTTGAAAAAGTGAGCCGCCTATTCCCTAGATACAGTAATTAGAAATATAACCACAAAATATTGTTGGCATATTCCCAGTCGTTTTCTCAAAATTATCTCTGAAATATTACCATGTTAAATTTAAGGGATAATATCTCCCTTATTTTAAAAGATAATAATAATATACAAAAAGGATCTAATTGTTTCAATCTTAAGAGAACGCAATACTTTAAAGTTGTCAAACAAAATTAAAAAGTAGTTTAAAAAAAAATTAGTTCGAAAAAATTTTTTTTTTGAAAAAGTGAGCCGCCTATTCCCTAGATACAGTAATTGGAAATATAGCCACAAAATATTGTCGGCATATTCCTAGTGATTTTCTCAAATTTTTTTTTTCTGTACCTTTAGCGCAGCCTTAAAGTCTTCGAGTTCGAATCCCAGCCACGAAAAAAAAATTATATATAATTTCTGTTCACTTCCACTTGTAACTAGGAGATCGGTTCAGTTGGTGTTTGGCAATTAAAATTAAATAAACAGCTTTCAATTTCACGTGAAGATATTATTGGAAAATTGAACACGTAGAAGAGAAAATGACACATCAATAACATTTTCCGCAAGGATCTCAAGTTAATCTGAAATTTGTAGTAATAATTTACAATATTTTTCCTTAAATTAAATTAAATTAATCGTTCACGACTCTTATTCAATTTATTGAATTTAATCCAAAAATCAAAATATAATTTCTCCCATCAATATAATATTCTATTCGTGACAAAGCATTCCATAGAAATTTAAAATAATTTTATTATCATCAAAATGTACCGTCCTTAATAGTTCAATACTTTCGCTTAAACGTATTAATCAGTAGATCACAATTACGCGAGTAATTGTATAATTATTATATAATTAATAAAAAAAAAAGTACAATTAAATATTTAGACTATTTCGAATGCGAATTAATTTTGGCATGAAATATTTCGTTCGTATAATGAAAATTATCAAAACGATTATAAATTATCAAAATATAAACTTGCTTTGTGGTTCTTGTATAACTATTGCAGTAAAAGTTCAACCGAAAGGTTGCCTTTTCTGATTTTGTATTATTAAATGTATTCTTCGGCGTATAATAAGTTTTGTCTTTGTTACAAATTTATGTAAATCGTCTAGAGGCGATCCCAGCAGGTATTTCAATTTTTAAGCCTATTATTATAAAGACAAATCGACTTGTTTCTATCGATTTCTGCGAGTCATTGTTTGTGAGCAGGTACATTCTCTTCAGAGGCAGTCCTCTCGTTTTTTTTCTGTATGCTCTGATCCGAAACGGTCGATTTCTCTAAATGGATTTTTTCGAGGTGCCTTATCCGTTATCGGACATCACACATCTAGACACAAACGGATTTGGTTATATTGGATAAGTAATTCCATTATAGACATATTGGGTTACTGCAGCGATGCAATCGTTCTTCAGTCTTGAAGCTCCTGGTATTCAAATATTCAATAATTTATACCAATAGATCCTCGATTAGGAAACATCGATTTTTCTCCAAGCAGACAGTAGGAGGAATGGTATATTAATTAAGGTACACATCAAAAATAATATAGATGCAAAAGTTAAACTTCTTTGTTTAAAATTTCCTACATTGGGAAGTACATTGGTCTTAGAGGCTCTAGCAGATATCTTTGCATAAAACAGGATATAAATGTACAAGTATTTCAAACATACAATAAGAAATTAATTAATTATAAATTTTTGATAATGCCAATCATGTACTAAATAAATATTTTGATAAACGTCACTTTCAATAATTCCTTGATACATTTCTTTTCAATTATCAATCAATATCTTCTAGATGGGGACATGACATTATAAGTATATTAAAATTGCACTTCTTCATTTTCATGATTTCCTATTTGAATCCAGAATCAATGATCCTATCTTCGGTTCTTTGTAATTTGAATTAATTCCAGGCCAATGTTCCGACATATAAGTGATGAGGCCGTGAAATTTCACACTTATCGACTTATCGTGAATAGTTAAAAACTTGCGAATCGATCAGCACTAAAACATAATTACATATCGATGATGTATAAAGCAGCTACATTGCGGATACTAAGACTAATATAATGATTTCGGACAGTTCACTGATGTTGCGTGACTTACAAGCAGTTATCCATGAAAGTAGTAAACTCCATAATGCCCTTACTCTTGTCTGTTACTACATCTGACCTCGTATCTACAGAATAAGTGTTGAATTTTGTATTGAGGAAATTTTCAATAGAAATTTTAGGATAGAAAAATGAACATGGGATATCCTATTCATATCCTATGCATCCCAGGGAGAAGAAATGTTGATGGTTAGGCTAGGGACTTAGTTTAAAATTTGCAGATTTTCATTTCTCCAATGAAAGTTGGTGTATTTGGAAGTTTTGAATAAGTATACTAGGTTGAGTTTTAAAATGTTATGTTGAATTAAATACATATTGGTTGATGATGAATAGCATTTAAGCTATAATGATATGGCAAAAAAAAGGCGAAGAAACTGACGTTATATTGCTGAAAATATAGGTAACTATAGCAGAATTTATAATTGATACTAAAGGATCTGCAAGAAGTATTAACTAAATATTAAAGCTCGATAATTCAAATAAGCAATTCTAAGATGAAGATAGAGACTGATAAATGAAGATTATAAAATTAGAAATATATGAAGCATCCAGGGCCGAATTATAGGATAGACAAATGAGACAAATGTCTCTTGCCCGCTTTTTGGTGGGGCCCGATGGACACCGACCAACCAGCCTGCATAATATGTAGGTGCAATAAATTTTATTATTTTAATTTTATAAAGTTAAATTTTACATTATCCCGTTTTTTATTTGCGTATTTTTAAAAGTTCATAACATGCTTATTGTGTGCTTATTCTGTGTAAGTTTTAGTTCAATAAACAAATTGGTACCTATATGATAAAAGTTTCACTCTTTTCCTAATAGCTCAGAAGAACTAATGTTACATAGAATAAATTAATGCTTTAAATGGGGCCAGGAAATAAATTTTGTCTCGGGCCCGGAAAAAAGCCTAATCCGGCCCTGGAAGCATCCTCTTAGCAGGATTTTTCTTGAAGCTCTTGTGTGTGAATTCCACAGATCGTCAATAATGTTGAAGATAAATCTAATATGCTAAATTATGAATGCGTTACTGTATGTTTCGCAGAATAATATACAAAATAGTTTGATTTAAAAGAGACAAAACCCAATTGGCACTTTTTTGAAGAAGTTTCTCAATATTTTGTGTTTGAACTCACTAAAAATGATTTTTGGCAATTTTTTCACGTTATTTGGGGGCATCTTTTAAATTTTGACGAAAACTGACGAAAAAGTGAAAATTCTCAAGGGGTACTTTGTTCAAGGACCACGTTGCACTTTTTCTGAATTTTTTCTATTCGAACCGAAACTCGCTAAAAATGTATCCTTAGACTTTTTACATTATTTTCAAATTTGACGAAAAAGTGGAGTTATTCGAAGGTTATCCGATTTGCACTTTTTCGAAGCTTTTTCTTATTTCAACTGGAACTCGCTAAAAATAGTTTTTCAGCAATTTGTAGACTTTTTTCGTTATTTGGAGCATTTTTTTTAATTTTTTTTTTCTAATATGCAAAATTATGAATGCGTTACTGTATGTTCGGCAGAATAATATACAAAATAGTTTGATTTAAAAGAAACAAAACGCAATTGGCACTTTTTTGAAGATTTTTGTCAATTTTTCTATTCGAACTCACTAAAAATGATTTTTGGCAATTTTTTCACGTTATTTGGGGGCATCTTTTAAATTTTGACGAAAACTGACGAAAAAGTGAAAATTCTCAAGGGGTACTTTGTTCAAGGACCACGTTGCACTTTTTCTCAATTTTTTCTATTCGAACCGAAACTCGCTAAAAATGTATTCTTACACTTTTTACATTATTTTGAAATTTGACGAAAAAGTGGAATTATTCGAAGGTTATCCGATTTGCACTTTTTCGAAGCTTTTCTTATTTGAACTGGAACTCGCTAAAAATAGTTTTTCAGCAATTTGTAGACTTTTTTCGTTATTTCGAGCATTTTTTTTATATATTTTTTTCTAATATGCAAAATTATAAATGCGTTACTGTATGTTCGGCAGAATAATATACAAAATAGTTTGATTTAAAAGAAACAAAACCCAATTGGCACTTTTTTGAAGATTTTTGTCAATTTTTCTATTTGAACTCACTAAAAATGATTTTTGGCAATTTTTTCACGTTATTTGGGGGCATCTTTTAAATTTTGACGAAAACTGACGAAAAAGTGAAAATTCGCAATGGGTACTTTGTTCAAGGACCACGTTGCACTTTTTCTGAATTTTTTCTATTCGAACCGAAATTCGCTAAAAATGTATCCTTAGACTTTTTACATTATTTTGAAATTTGACGAAAAAGTGGAATTATTCGAAGGTTGTCCGATTTGCACTTTTTCGAAGCTTTTTTTATTTGAACTGGAACTCGCTAAAAATAGTTTTTCAGCAATTTGTAGACTTTTTTCGTTATTCGGAGCATTTTTAAAATTAATTAATTTCTAATATGCAAAATTATGAATGCTTTACTGTATGTTCGGCAGAATAATATACAAAGTAGTTTGATTTAAAAGAAACAAAACCAGTTGCAGAAAACACTATAATTCCGTTCTTCTCTGTAGTGTAGATGCGATTTCCAGTTGATATGATTACTATACCCGATGACCGCTGACCATGTGCGTGCTCACCACATACATACGCGCAAGTCGTTGATGCGTGGCGGTACCACGGTGTCGCGGTATATAATGTTCCTCCTGGAGGATCCCGGTATGTCTTATATGTGAGCACCGCTAGAGCTAGTGTTGCCCTCTGACACGCGAGATCACCGCCCTTAACCTCAGCGACTATAACGGCACCAGCGCTAATATAATTTTCCTCGCTATAACGACGATCATGCTACTTTGTTCTGCTATACAGAGTGTTTCAACGTTGCACACTTTTATTTAACTTCTCTTGTTTGTTGGGTTGAAAACTTGTCAGCTAATTTTGAACCCCTGACACTTTGTCGCTTATCTCGACGAGCTTTTAATCAATCTATCGTTCAATTAATCATTAAAGTATTAAAGTTCTAAAAAATACTAAAAAACCTAATTTATTGTGAAAAAAAAATTTTATGCGCTTCTATTCAACTGTACTAAAAAGGAAAAAATATTTTTAATACCAGCCTAAATGACTGAAAATAAAAGCGTGGATCGTAAATATTGAAATGTCCTTTTATATAAATATTACGTAATTTGATATAATAGTTTTTGCATTCATAGTTTAAAATTATTTTTTCCTTTCTAGTACATTTTAATAATAGGTTATTTCAAACAAATATTTTTCTAATTTGCGTTTCTAATAGAGTTATTAACGAACCTAAATTATAGCGAATTTGAGTTCCCTTATAGCATAGTGCAATTTACTGTTTCAAAGTTGGTAGCTCTGCTTGCCAGTTGTCAAACGTCAAACTACAAAAGAAAGCCGCAAATAGTTTAATTTTAATTTATTTGGCAAGTTATTTCAAATGTTTCAAATGTGTCAATAGCTACTACCAACAGTCAAAAAATTCCCTAAATTTTGAAATTTCGATTTGTTTATATAAAAAAGACATAAAACTCATAAAAGACGCAAATTAGAAAAAATAGTATAAAAAACTCATTTCATAAGTCATTCGTTCTTTAGAAAACGAGGTATCTAAATTTGAACTCGTGCAATAAAACCTGCCTTATGAAATTCGTTCGTTAATATACAATTTTTTAACTATAAATTATTATAGAATTATAGTTACGGTATTTAGGTAATATTCTATATTAATATTTAACACCGTAGTGATAATTTTTATAAATTATTAATAAATTATTTGATATATCATAGTTTCAAAAGAATTCTACTGATGTTTTAAGATTAATGTAAGGGTCAATATGGCTTTCATATTTATGACCATATGCAGAATCGACATTAAGCTTTATACTTAGCCCGTAAGTTAAACTCTACAATTGTAACATGAAAAATCAATTCGGTTCCAGATGTCCCTATAAAATAGGTGAAGATTTTCTCTTCATAATCTGGATTTAAATTGAACTGGCAAATTCCAAAACCAGATACCTCGCCATATGTGATGTTTCCATTCCTTCGATTTCTCTAAATTTACAAATCTTCAATTCCATTCATTCTTATTGTACCCATGCGTCTTAAAGATTACAAAATTCGCAAGAAAGTTAAATTATTTTCTATGTTACTTATATAAAATAGCTATGTGCTATATGAGTAGATTTAACGTCTGTATTTATTTCTGAACACCCTGTGCAACACACGAATTACTGAACCTTATCGAGTAGCGCTTTACTTCTTTTTTTTTTGCATTGCGCAAATATGCACGAGTAGATGACCAAACGAAACGTAACTTCATATTCGATGTTACATATTAACTCGCAGGTATGATGCATGAAATGTTTGCTAATTATTAATAATCACACTATGTGTTTGTTACACGTCATGACCTTTGTATGCAGCTGTCAAGGTGTTAAGTACCTACATCAAATGGAACGCAATTTCGTTTTGTGTAAATAAAAAGACTTCGATTTATTAATGGATTAAAGAAAATGTTAATACAATGCCTTAAATTCTTATTGAAAACATTTAAAAAAAAAATGCGTGAGACTCTCGCGCGGTAGAAGTGAAACTTCTTAGCTCCTAGGAAACGTTGATTTTAAGCATTGCTTTTTTTCCATTTGTTAACGATTTGATTTTAATTTTGATTGATTTTGATTTTAGAGTTTCATAGAGCATTAAATGATTTACGGAATAACAAAGCAGCGGGGATTGATATGATACCAGCCGAATTAATAAAACACGCAGGGGGAAAAATGCAGGAGCGATTATACAGGTTAGTTTGTAAAATATATGAGAAGGGAGAAGTACCACAGGATTTTCAGCGTAGTAGAATAGTAACAATGCCGAAGAAAATAGGAGCTAATTTGTGTGAGAACTATAGGACCATTAGTCTACTATCACATGCATCGAAGATATTGCTAAAGATTATTTATAGGAGATTAGAAAATAAAGTAGAGGAAAGGCTAGGAGAAGATCAGTTTGGTTTTAGGAAAAACAGAGGGACGAGGGAGGCGATTTTAGCACTATGAACAGTAGTATAAAAAAGAATGAGGGTAGGAAAGGTAACTTGCATAGCTTTTGTAGATTTAGAAAAGGCATTTGATAATGTAGATTGCGACATAATGTTTAGAATTTTAAAAGAAACGGGTGTAGATTATAAGGATAGGAGAATAATTTTTTATTTATATAAACACCAAACTGCCTTAGTTAGAATTGAGGGGGAAGAAGAAGTGGCAAAAATAGGAAAGGGAGTTCGGCAGGGATGTACACTTTCACCGTTATTATTTAATCTATATATAGAAGATGCAATAAACAAAGTAAAAGAAGAGTATAGTGTAGGTGTGAATGTACAGGGAGAGAAAATATATATGTTGAGATTCGCCGACGATATAGCTATATTGGAAGAAAGCGAAAAGAATTTAGAAAGGGTATTGAATGGTATGCAGGCAGTATTGACTAGGGATTTTAACATGAAAATAAATATAGGTAAAATTAAAGTGATGAGGTGTGACAAAAAGGAATGCAGTAGAAAAATGAGGATCACAATAGGAGATAATAGAATCGAAGAAGTGTCAGATTTTTGTTATTTAGGCAGTAGAATCACAAAAGATAATCGAAGCAAGGTAGATATAAAGTGTAGGATAGCACAGGGTAGGAAGGCATTCGTAGAAAAGGAACAGATTTTAAGATCAAATATTGACTTGGGTATTAGAAAATGATTACTGAAGGTATATGTTTGGAGTGTAGCACTGTACGGGTGTGAGGCGTGGACTATAGGAAAGGAAGAGAAGCGTAGATTACAAGCATTCGAAATGTGGTGTTATAGGAGGATGATGAGGATTGGTTGGGAAGATAAAGTAACAAATGAAGCTGTACTAGAGTTAGTAGGGGAGAAGAGAAGTATTTGGAGAGTGTTACAGCGTAGGAGAGACAGATTAGTAGGGCATATCCTTAGGCATGGGGGGATTATACAATTGATCATAGAAGGTAGAGTGGAGGGAAATAGAGGGATAGGTAGGCCTAGATTGGAGTATGTGAGTCAGATAGTTAAAGACGTTGAGATGAATAGCTATAGGGAGATGAAGGGATTAGCTCAGGATAGATCGGCATGGCGTGCTGTTTCCAACCAATCTTTAGGATTGCGGACTCTTTAACTAACTGATTTTGATTGACACTCTGATCATCAAAGAAAGCATTATAAATTGTAATGTCGTACAGTCTATAAAGAGGAGTTTGGATTAAATATTGTAGCCACATTTTTATAGTTCTTTTTCTCACCAAACCAATTAAATAACTCGATCTGTGTATTTTTCTTCTTTTTTATGTGGACATAAATACAATGATCCTCATCAATGTCTCTTGGCAAATGATCGTATTCACAGATATTGGAACATTAATAATTTGCCCATAAATCCCATGTTCACCATGTACATGTCGTAAACGTTGAATTTGCATAAATGGAATTCTGGGTGAAATTAACCTCTCTAACACTAAATCTAATTTTGGTAGATGACCAGGTAATTCTGGGTAGACAAAACCAATTCACTTCGATGACATTGCAATGGTATTCCGAGTGAGAGCATTTCAGCATGAATTGCACGCTATCACATCTTCAATGATAATAGCTGGAAACGCAGTATGTAAAAGTTGCTCGTGCTTAGGATCAACGGGTTTCACATCGTTCTTAAACCGGATTATTGAAAAATTGTTTATCAAATTCGCGATGAACAGGTTGAAAGAATGTAAATTTTGTGTATGATGCACTAGTGGGTGCATTTCTATTTGTCGATGGCTCAGCTGTATCAGATTCAATTCGTTGATCTCTCACACCACGTGTATCTTCACGTGTAGACAGCAAGCCTGAATCAGTGGCATTCAAATTCTCTACACCACTCACTGTGTCCTCACTTAACGACGGTATCGATTCATCCCAGTGTATTTGAGGTCGTTGGAAGGTTATGTTGTCCACCGTGTTTCTTTAACGCCCTTTGCTTGGCTCGATACTCTCTACTTATTTCCAAGGTACTTGTTGGCACTTTTCTTGGCGGTTTATTCGCTTGCTTCCATTTCTCTAAAGGCTCGCACTCTGCCTGTACTTGTCTTTTTCTCCATTTCACTTTTCACACAATGGAAATTGTTAGCTAAAAGATTAAGCTGTGTTTGTGTAATTTATAATAAAATACGCAAGCGTCTATTGGTTGCCTTATGCTACGTACGCATGGCGCATGCGCGTAGCGTGTTTCACTTTTCGTGAGCTTCAGGCCAATTTGCCCTACCGCTTCTATAGAAGTTTCACTTCAAAAACATGCATTGAGGATATTGTTTGAACGAGAAGTTTAGAGAATAAAATGGAAGAAATGATAGTGGTGAAGAAATTCGGATTTGTAAACAAGAAGGACAGAAGAAGCCTAAAAAATGTAATAAAAGACAAAATGAGAATAGCAAAAATAACAATAATTTAGTAAAGGCCTTGCGATAATATAAATGAGAATGCGCAATCATACTATGACGATTATAAAACTCTTAAGAAAATGATTAATCTTATATGTGGTAAAAAATATTTTATATTTCTGCGACAAAGCAATTTTTAATATTTGTCATTTCTAAGAAGAGAAACATAAAAAAAAACTATATGAAATAAAATCGGTTTTGCTTGATTTCAAAATTAATTTGCTATAAATATTGCACGTCATTGGGTAACTATCCACATCATATACCTCAAATAAACTCGATTCGAATGATATTTGTAATTTCACATTCTCCAAGCATTTCAATTTCGCTTTCAGATTTATGTCTACACCGAATGCTCGGATTGCAGAACAATATTTTTCTGCATTTCGAACAAATTCAATTGTGGATATTATTACAACACCTCTTGTCTGCAGACTAGAAACAAACAAACAAAGCGTATTTCCTATAGGTAAGGTAGTGGAGATAAAGAGCATAGTTGTATCTACATACATCTCCGTGTTCGTTGGTATTTTACACTTAACATAAATATCAGTTGATTTGATCAACAACGCAATAGTGTTATATATATAGTCACTCAACCCAGAGGTATGAATTCTGAATCTGAGCCACCCGCGCAATGTTCACAACATATCCACTAACAAATCCGTCGTTTCTTGTGAGAATTGTCTGTTCTTTCGTTCGTTCATCGTTTCGCAATGCGAATATTATTAATATACTCTATGAGATAATTGCGAAAATACGCTGTCGTACATATTACCGCTACACATTATTTATGTTGTTAAATAGCTGGTGAGAAGATATTGCAATTTTTTTTCTAAAGTCAATAGGTGATACAATCACTTATTTGTTACATATTCAAAAATACATACCAAATATTTTATATTTACCGTATTATTTACAGGATCAATAAAAATTGCCATTTCAAATTTAGCATTTGTCAGATAAATCTTTTTTTTTTTAATTTAAATTCAAAAAAACGAGGATTTATCCTTATAATACTATAAATCGCTTTGAAGTTATTGACTGTAATTAATGTATTATAGAAAAATTATATTCTTATTAGAAAAGAAATGTTTAAATGAATAAATATGCATTATCCTTAGGTTAAATCAAATGTTGAAATTAATTTTACTATCACAAAGATTGGTAAGAAAGTTAGTTCAAAATACTAACTGCATCTTGCTAATACAAAACATTTAATAGCTATATAATAATCCATTTTGAAAGCTATGCCATAAAATTTTATAGAAATCCTCATTTTATGAGTTTTATTTGGTTGATTATTGGGCTACTGAATTTTTTCTGCGTAGCTCAAATTCGCTTTTACAATTTGTCCTATTGATCAAAAATATGACTAAAACTTGATTGTTAAACAAATATTTTTAATATATTAATTTTTATTTATACATACTATATATATTCTAATTTTATTTGACTTTTATTAAACTCATATCCGCATAATCTTTATAAATGTGTTAAAAATAGTAATAAGAAACATGTTGAATTTAAAGATCCATTACTAATAAAGTTAACATCGAATTATTATTTTAAAAAGAAGGTTTATTATTGCAATATAAATTGCGAAAATCAGTGCTTATGTACGAGTACAAGACAATGTACCTGCATACATAAAGAACTTTTATGCCACAAATTAATGATGAATTCACCTGTCATTAAATCCATCAATTAAGACGATTCTTCAAAATATTAATATGTACAATTATAGTATAGAATATCACCCAAATACCGTAACTTAAAGCGTTAAGTAGCTAGATGTACATTTCGAAGGCTATGCCTCCATCTTCAGTAGCACAAGATAAAATATAATATAATATACTTAATGCTTTATGTTACGGTATTTGGGTGATATTCTATATTAGAATTTAACACCGTAGTACAATTTTTAAAGGAATTATTATTAAAAATTAAAAATTAATAATAATATGTAAAATTAGAGTTAATAACGTCCGTAAAAGAATATTTAATAGTTTTCAGTTTTAAGAGTTTTATTATCAATTATTAGTATTATTTTATTACGTTGCTCAATCTCAATCAATTATTATAAAAAATTGGAAAATAATTTTTAAACTCTTATTAAATTTATATGTTCAATTGAGATAATTTTTTAAAATTAATTTCCAAAGAAGATTACGAGGCATTCGGCATATATGGTAGTGAAATATATTCCAGATTCTCCTTTTGGTGGACCATTATTTTATTCTTCCTTTACATCAAATTATTTTGTGCATTCGTTGAGAAGAGTAGTTCTGAAGTGTTATGTAATTTCGTATTCATCATAAAATATTAAAATATCGATCCAAAAAAAGATTTTTCGTTATATGCCGGTATCTATAGAAAAAGTGGTAGATATACGTTGAATTTTATATAATATAATTTTAATAATATACGAGGGAGGCGATTTTAGCACTAAGAACGGTAGTAGAAAAAAGAAAGAGGGTAGGAAAGGTAACTTGCATAGCTTTTGTAGATTTAGAAAAGGCATTTGATAATGTAGATTGGGACATAATGTTTAGAATTTTAAAAGAAACGGGTATAGATTATAAGGATAGGAGAATAATTTTTAATTTATATAAACACCAAACTGCCTTAGTTAGAATTGAGGGGGAAGAAGAGGTAGCAAAAATAGGGAAGGGAGTTCGGCAGGGATGTACACTTTCACCGTTATTATTTAATCTATATATAGAAGATGCAATAAACAAAGTAAAAGAAGAGTATAGTGTAGGTGTGAATGTACAGGGAGAGAAAATATATATGTTGAGATTCGCCGACGATATAGCTATATTGGAAGAAAGCGAAAAGAATTTAGAAAGGGTATTGAATGGTATGCAGGCAGTATTGACTAGGGATTTTAACATGAAAATAAATATAGGTAAAACTAAAGTGATGAGGTGTGACAAAAAGGAATGCAGTAGAAAAATGAGGATCACAATAGGAGATAATAGAATCGAAGAAGTGTCAGATTTTTGTTATTTAGGCAGTAGAATCACAAAAGATAATCGAAGCAAGGTAGATATAAAGTGTAGGATAGCACAGGGTAGCAAGGCATTCGTAGAAAAGGAACAGATTTTAAGATCAAATATTGACTTGGGTATTAGAAAAAGATTACTGAAGGTATATGTTTGGAGTGTAGCACTGTACGGGTGTGAGGCGTGGACTATAGGAAAGGAAGAGAAGCGTAGATTACAAGCATTCGAAATGTGGTGTTATAGGAGGATGATGAGGATTGGTTGGGAAGATAAAGTAACAAATGAAGCTGTACTAGAGTTAGTAGGGGAGAAGAGAAGTATCTGGAGAGTGTTACAGCGTAGGAGAGACAGATTAGTAGGGCATATCCTTAGGCATGGGGGGATTATGCAATTGATCATAGAAGGTAGAGTGGAGGGAAAGAGAGGGGTAGGTAGGCCTAGATTGGAGTATGTGAGTCAGATAGTTGAAGACGTTGAGATGAATAGCTATAGGGAGATGAAGGGATTAGCTCAGGATAGATCGGCATGGCGTGCTGTTTCCAACCAATCTTTAGGATTGCGGACTCTTTAACTAATACGTTGAAACAAGTTCTTGGGAAATCCTTGTGATCTATGAGCCGTAGAGAACCGTTGGATTATCATAATCATTCTGATTAGAGATCGTAGATAACAAATCCCGTATAATTGCATTTGATTGATTGAAAATTACAATAGGACATATATGTTATGAGTATGCATTATTACTGTATTCAAGTACATGACGAATTGAACTCTGATGTGACTGCATATGAAACAATTACCATATTTATTCGCATTAGATTATCGCATAACACTAATGCAAAACATAGCGTTCGTTTAATTAGTAACTGTTATTTTATTTATATTAAAACGTGTCTCCAATAATTAAATACACAAGACATTTAAATATTTCTGCTCATTGGTCCTTTTAATTTACTCGAATATTTACAGTTAGAACTTGATGTTAGAACATACACAAATTTAAACAAAAAATTCTTCCATATTTATAATTTTGCATCATTCAAATGTGTTCTATAAATTTTCATACAGCAGTTTGATATTGAAAATACTTTTCGCGTTTATATATATAATTTCATTTTCTTCTTGTTTTTTTTTTGTAGATATAAATAGGTAAATATTTCCAGGATTTGAAGGTACCAAAAATTTCTAAGAATTTATAATAAGTGGAAAAAAAATACTGCTTCTTAAATTATAGTGAAACTATTTAAATTCGTACTTAATCATGATACAATAATTCTTTGATTTTCAATACGAGGTGATCAAATCAATGGATGATTCAAATGTTTTGATGCACCGAATGATATTTTAAGTCATTTACAATATTTTTTAATTGAATTCTAAACGTATGCAAAAAGAACGCCTGAATGAAGTTACTTCGGAATTTAATAAATCTTTTAATCACGAAAACAATGAAATAAAAAATTATATGTAGCCCGATTATAATTTTAAATTTGCCGCGAAACGTTGGGTGTTAATAAATCATTGTTTAAGTAACTGTTGAATTAATGGATATCTTCAATATTATTGTTAATAACAGGACCATTATTGATATTTATATTATATATTTCATATATACAATATATTAACTATTTTACAATATTGAAATTCCATTTGATCTCACTTAATTAATTATTTAGTTGATAGGCAAACAGTTATTCTTGGTTCCGGCAATTACTAATACAAATAGCAGGAGCACTTTTCTATTTCCACTCTCTAACAGTTAGTTCTTTTTCAACAGTGCGTATTATCTTGAGTATTGAAGCCATTTAAGACTACGTATGTGGTTTAAATGTCCTCATTTTTTTAAACAGTGTTCAATGAAGATTTGTGTACATATCTAAAAAATAAAAATTATTCCAAATTACTTTTATCCCATGCAGAATAGGCTGTCTTTACCACAATTAACAATTTATTAAATTCCGTAATATTTCAACTGCCAAAATTATACAAAGAAAAATATGTTAACAATTTCTTGATGTATTAAATTTGATGTTGCTATAAACTAATCAAACAATTTGCATAATGCTTTAATTTCCTAATAATTATTTGAAGAAAAAAAACGAGTCCTTTACAATATTCTATAATACGACATTCCTATTTGTTATTAAAAATGCGCTTAGCATTTTTAAATTTTTAATACACGTCTTTCACTAATGCATATATTTCTTTTCCAAATACTATAAAATATTTGATTGTTTTTAACGCATTCATTAAATGAATAAAGTATTCATATCCAATGTATAATATTATATGCAAATCTCCTTTGAACAAGTTAAATCCTTAGGCATAATTTAATAATTTGTATTTATATTCTTACGGTTAAAACGATTTCTTAAATCCCGTTGAATTTACTACCTCATTGGTATGCTGACAGTGCTAAAACAAAGGCATTAAAATGTCTACTGCTAAGATAAACAAACATATTGTCATAGTTTGTAAGAGAGGTTACTGGACTTTGAATAATTTATTTTCTATATTATCCATTAAAGTAACATAATGCATTACACAACAAGTGAAGTATCCTGCGTACTATTAATTTTATGTCTTATCGTTCAAGGAGTAGAAAGAAAGTAGCATTCACCAATAAATTCAAAATTCACTTTACACATTTTTACGACTATTAATATCAAGCGCTTTATCGCTGGTTTTGTTTAAATTTAAAGATTTTCCATTGAAAATAAATTGCTAAATCGTTTAAATTAATTAGTGGAAATGATCAGACAAAAATACGTTGGTCCAATAAATTATATTAAATGTTAGAATCATCTTTATAAGGACTCAAAAAGGAGTGGTATAAATAATGTCAAATATCTACTTTTTAATAGAAAAACTTTTATCTTCTTGATATCTCAAGATATCCTCATATGTTCATAAATAATTGAAATTGTCTTTGACGTTAATAACGTGTTCTCTAGTTGATAGTTAATCAAGTCTAGCTCTTCCTGAACTAATTCCTTCTTAATATCCTTATACACCCTCTTCTCCACCTTTTATACCTAATGTCTCACAATATTTATATTATAGAATATAATATATATATTATAGTTAATTAGTTAAAGAGTCCGCAATCCTAAAGATTGGTTGGAAACAGCACGCCATGCCGATCTATCCTGAGCTAATCCCTTCATCTCCCTATAGCTATTCATCTCAACGTCTTCAACTATCTGACTCACATACTCCAATCTAGGCCTACCTACCCCTCTCTTTCCCTCCACTCTACCTTCTATGATCAATTGCATAATCCCCCCATGCCTAAGAATATGCCCTACTAATCTGTCTTTCCTACGCTGTAACACTCTCCAAATACTTCTCTTCTCCCCTACTAACTCTAGTACAGCTTCATTTGTTACTTTATCTTCCCAACCAATCCTCATCATCCTCCTATAACACCACATTTCGAATGCTTGTAATCTACGCTTCTCTTCCTTTCCTATAGTCCACGCCTCACACCCGTACAGTGCTACACTCCAAACATATACCTTCAGTAATCTTTTTCTAATACCCAAGTCAATATTTGATCTTAAAATCTGTTCCTTTTCTACGAATGCCTTCCTACCCTGTGCTATCCTACACTTTATATCTACCTTGCTTTTATAGTATATAATGACAATATTGTTAGACCCCCATGTCTAACAATATGAGTCATTATATACTACCTGATCTAAATTCTGCTTCCTTTCTTGCAAGATAACTAAATCGTCGATACAGTTGTTTAATTATGTCGCACTTACTGCTAACTTTTGAATTAAAGGTGGACACAATATATACTTATAATATGTACATGTTCATGTTCAAATTCCTGCGATTGAGCGAACCTTAGCCTAGCTACTGAAAAACATAAAATTATTTAATTTTAGTGCTGCAATTATATGATTTATATAGATGGTGGTTATATCCTATTAACGACTCCTATATGGCTATCGTAAAAAATTGCAAAAAATTATATGTTAACAGCCACAACTGTTTTTTTATGAAATCTACATAAAATTTTGTATATCGCTTAGTGTTATCAAATACCCTTCAAAATCTTCACATCAGTGTTACTACATTGTGAAGAACGTAGAGTAAACAATCCCTTTAATCTTCCAGGACATTTCAGTTTGTTTTACAAATATATACCAATAAAGCCAATTATATACTAATTTTCACGAATTTCATAATAATAATTATTATCATAATTTCTCATTTTAAAAAGAATGGAAAACTATCCACAATTATTACTCTGCTATTTTCATATATATATATATAAGTTATAGTTATTTATTTCATTATTGGTAACAACGGTTACATATAATACAAATTAAACCATATATTATCGAAATTTAATTAATATTACCCATATTTTATATTTTATTACACTTAAGTCAGTTCAATAATTACCCATATATTTAGATTTAGAATATCAAGATCGTTATTAATCGTTTTTAAATAACAAAATTCCCTGTACGCCACTGTACGCCACACAAAGATATTGAACATGTCTGCACGTATATAATTGCTGTGTAGTTTCTAGTTTAACATCGCAATCAACTATAACATTCTTTAATGCTTGCAAAATGAATTTTTGTAAAAATATTGTACTGAACTTGTACAATAATTGCACCCCCTTGTGTAATATAAAATAATTGGAATATATAAGTTAGTGTAATAAAAAGCTTCTATAATCTAGGTTATTAAAAAATATTATGATCATTCGACATAATAGTCCAGAAAATCAACTTCTGAAGAAAATCAACATGGTGGTATGTGAACTTATGTTACACATACCACCATGTGTAACATTCAGCAGCAAAAGAGATAATATAAAATCGTTTTGTGGAATTTTTCCAATAAAAAAACTTCTCATACGTAGGAATGTATTGAAACGTGAACGCTCTTAAACGCCAATAAATTATAATCAATAAAGTCGATTTAAAGGCGATTTTCTAACAAGTTAATCAGCTTATATATTTCAACATGGCACGGATAAGAGAAAATGTCCTATTGACTCAAAGTCCGTTTCAATTTGTGAATTATTGTAATCATAACCATCGGGATTACTAATATCATAATCTAGCATATATTTGTTGAGGTGACATAAATCATATTATGTACCACATTTTCTATTAAACATTTAAATTAAACGACTTATTTATTAGATACTCTCTAGTCGAAATATTTCTATAGCCGATAATACGACACATATTTTCATAATAATTCATTTTCAGTACACAACATTGATTTGTACCTCGTTGTTAAACTGTCGCAAGTTGATTTATCCATCTGCATCTAATATTACTAGTCATATCCAAGACGTACGATTTCCCTATGGCTTTTCCTAATCAAACATCTGCACCTTGACTTGCATAATATGATCTGGGTTGTACCTAACCCTTCCTTTCCCTCTACTCTACCTTCTATAGCTAAGTGCATAATACCCCCATGTCTAAAAATCCGACCAACTATTAAATCAAAGGACACAAAGGACCTATTAGCTAGGTGCACATTTCAGAGTTGAATTATATAACAATTGGGGGGAGTTTAATTGTCTAATAATGTTATTGCTGCTACTAAAGGTGGGGGCTTGGCCTACGAAATACACCCCAAGCGAATAATTACTTTGTATTGTTGTATTTGGCGAAGAGATTTGTTTACAATCGACAATTAGAAACATCGAATTATATATTATTAAGTTGGATACATTATGTTGTATAAAAACTCACTGTCTGTACGATTGGTGCAAATCCATTTCTTCAATGAATATTTCAATCTTCAGCAATGCGATGCGTAGGTTGGCTTTATATCGGCTAATATTGGGGACCGACGATGGCAAAGTACACGCAATATGTACGATTCTTGCTATTCCAGTGGTACTTAATCACCGATTTAAATCGTAACTATATCTTATGGTTTAAATGCTGCCAAAATCGATTCTTGTGCTGCCAGATTTCATCAAGATTTGCGTTGATATTGGCAATGGAACCCTCCTTCCAACGTCTTCTGATAAAAGAATTCTTTATGTTACCTTGAAGGTACGTATTTAATAAAACAGATTTCTTTGAGACTCTTAGTAAATTCCTTAAACTGCTACTGGTAAAATCTTTTGTTAATTCATTAATGTGATTCACTGAAACGAGAATGGTAAATTCCTATACATATGGGGTCAGGTAGAAGAAACCGAAAATGTGTATGGTCAAATTCCTACAAACGCCTGTTGTCCATCGCCTTCCTCTTGCACGAAGCACTTATTTCTTGCACATGTAACTTTGTTTCCTCGATGTTGTTTCTTTGTTTCTTCTTCAATGTTTAATTTAAATTGGAAATATTTCTTTTGAATATCAGTAACGATGGATTAAGGAGCTTATTTTCTTGGAGACCGAACCTTATAGGAATTTACATGTATATTTGTAGGAATTTTACCATCATTAACTCGACTACCTGAAAATTGTAGGAATATGTATACACCCCCCTGAAAGAATCAAAGTTTTTACGAAGATCATATTTTTCGAAATTTAGTTACGCCGATAATGTTATATTTTTCTTATCTTTTGACAGGTGCGTAAGTTACATTTTACTGAATAGTAACGTTTGATATAACAAATTAAAATACCGTAGTTTAGCAATCACTGGACTATTCAACAGTTCAATACGATATGTCAGAACAGATATTGACAAATATACTTTCCAGCCTCTGGCGCAATTTAGTGTTAACTCAACGTTCTTGCGACTATTCAATTTAACATCATCGCAACGTGAATTCAAGAACTACATATACAGTATGAGCGGAAATGTCCATCATCGCACTACATGCGTTTTGACTTGTTGGAAGAGATACTAAATGTATATATGGGCAAATATTTTCTTGTGGCGGAATGAATTTCGGTCGGATTGTTATAATACAGAAAAAAAATCTTAGGGTTACTAAATCCACGATTTTTTTTACGGGGTGTGTACATATTCCTATAATTTTCAGATAGTCGAGTTAATGATGGTCAATTCCTACAAAGGTACATGTAAATTCCTATAAGGTTCGGTCTCCAAAAAAATAAGCTCCTTAATCCCTCGTTGCTGGCGAGGGCTTAATATAGGGATAAACCGATGAAGCAAGAAGTGGATCAATTCTGCGATTATTTAGTGGAGACGTATATATTCGAAAAAGTATATTTCCGCCGAAGGTGTGGGCAAGAGCCTCTGCAGATGCCAACCGAAGAACAAACGCTTGCGAATCATTCCATGCTGAATTAAACGCAAGCTTTTATAATAGTCATCCACACCTTTACACTTTTCTGGAGGTACTAAAATCATGCCAAGTCCAAACATACATCAAGATTAGATGCGCAAGACTTAAAATCACACGTCGGAAGAAAAAAAGCTGTGTCTTGAAAAACGCGCTCATCAATAATAAAATCGATGAATTTGGTGCAGGCGAAATTAGCAGATGGGATTTTGTCAAGGCTGTGGGATACAGAAATAAAATACTGTTTAAGTGATGGACAACAATGACCACGATACAGAAATACCGAGATTAATACGGCCGGAAAAAATTGACAAAATTTGAAATAATTACTTATAAGCAGTAATTTTCATATAATCCATATAATCCTACTTAATGCGTTTGTAGGAAATTGACCATACACATTTTCGGTTTCTTCTACCTGACCACATATTTATGGGAATTTACCATCCTCGTTTTTACGTATAGAAGATTTTGCAAAAATATAAGACATTAGAAAAAGATAATCGAAGCAAGGTAGATATAAAGTGTAGGATAGCACAGGGTAGGAAGGCATTCGTAGAAAAGGAACAGATTTTAAGATCAAATATTGACTTGGGTATTAGAAAAAGATTACTGAAGGTATATGTTTGGAGTGTAGCACTGTACGGGTGTGAGGCGTGGACTATAGGAAAGGAAGAGAAGCGTAGATTACAAGCATTCGAAATGTGGTGTTATAGGAGGATGATGAGGATTGGTTGGGCAGATAAAGTAACAAATGAAGCTGTACTAGAGTTAGTAGGGAGAAGAGAAGTATTTGGAGAGTGTTACAGCGTAGGAGAGACAGATTAGTAGGGCATATTCTTAGGCATGGGGGGATTATGCAATTGATCATAGAAGGTAGAGTGGAGGGAAAGAGAGGGGTAGGTAGGCCTAAATTGGAGTATATGAGTCAGATAGTTGAAGACGTTGAGATGAATAGCTATAGGGAGATGAGAGGATTAGCTCAGGATAGATCGGCATGGCGTGCTGTTTCCAACCAATCTTTAGGATTGCGGACTCTTTAACTAAATTAGAAGAAATGTGTGCAAATATTATTTTTAGCCTTCTGAACTAGAAGGCTAAAAAGATTTTGACTGTACTGAAGATTTATCGGACTGATCATAATATTATATTATATGAGTTTATAAACTGTCAAAAAAACAAATAAATATTGCTATAATAGGAATTTTCGCATTTTATACATGGATATTTATGTTAAAATTAAAGTTGAAGAACATAAATCAATCTTATCTCATTGTGATATTGTTCTCAATTCGCACATTGATTTAATGATCCACAATTTTTAATATATCCATTGCAAATTGATATCTGAATGTTTTGTAATGAAAATATATTTGCTATTGAACATTTGGATCATTCTAGTAATATATGCAATTTATAGTCGGTAATGTAAACTATCTTTGTTATTTTAATTCCTCTGTAAAAACTTAGAGTACATAATTCACGATGTCAATTAATTATAGATATTTCCCAGGCGCTTTTAATTTATTTCCTAAAAATGGTCAGGTATAAACGCATTACTGAATAATGCATAAACATTAACAATGTACTCAACAAATAAATTGCTCGTACAATAGCCATAAATACGACAATCACGTGACAGGGAATTCTTATATTATTGCGCGCGTTCTTCTCGTATTTCCTAAATTCGAAAATATCATTGCGTACGAGTATATTGCACTGCGAGAAGAGCTGATATAAATCATTTAAATTACTCTGTTCGATTCGTTATTGTGGATATACTCACCGCAGATATATGTACGGTGTACGCAAGCCGGATATTTTTCTAACAACATTGTATCGGGAGATAAATTACCATAATTCTCCCATTAAATGTACTCCAAGAGATAAATAAGAGGAACGTTGATATAAAAAGGGTATCATCGAACTAACGAAGAAAAATCATGGTATGTACTCATATCAAATACGTTTTAGTTATTATTTAGCAAATTTTTTGATGGTTAAATTTTGGAATTATATTTTAAATGATTAACATCTTATTCAAAAGAAAACCGCACTAGAAAAAGTTAAAAATCCACTTTTTAATCTTACTGCAAAGTTCACATCCTTATGTTACGATTTCATGTTTATTAACTGGTTTTTTTTGTAGACACTTTGTAAACTACTCAAGTCCAATCTGGCGACCTCGTGGGAATTAACACGTCGTATTAATTACAGTATGAATTCATTTGTAATATGGAAAGAGGCCGATGTGTGCATGAGCCGATGATTTAAAGTGGTTTGTCCCTGAAACCATGCGGGGCCATTGACAAATGGCTGGACACTCTTCCGTAAATCAAGCGTTGCACACAGCAAATCTTCACTAGCCATGGTCATATCAAGTACGAACAGGAAGACGAACGAGGATTGCATTGGCAGGAAATCCCGCAAAGCGTACACACAACAATCATACATACAACTTAAGATATCCTCGAACTTGTTGATCAGTATTACCGTTTTCTTACAACGTTCTGGTTCTGAGTATATTTCCAATGTACCACGACTATAACAAGTGTCCTTAAAAGACTGAACGATTCCTCAATGTGTTATACACCAATTTCATTACATACGTACATAAAACAACTCTGGACTAAACCACGAATAAATGTAGAAAATGTTCTTAGAACCAGATTAATTAGTACAACATAACATAACATAATATAAAAACTGCGCAAAAGTGATCCTCTGATCTAACCACGATTTATTGTAGTAAAGATGTTAGTCAATAAGTAGGTATTTGAAGAGATTAATTGTGAAAAAAGTAGACGAACAATTGAGATTGAAGCAAGAGATGATAAAGTAGAAGACGTATGAGATTTTATATATATATTAGTTTTAATTACGAAGAACATAAGGAGCGAACTTGGAAAATAGAAATTTTTTACAGTTGTGAAACGTCAATAGTGAAAATGCAAAACCATTCTAAAGTAGAGCACTTAAAATGCGGTATTTTGCGAAAATTTCAAGATGGATAACAATAGAAGGAACGTGGAGAAAAATAAATAAAAAATGCGATTTTATGATGCAATTATATATAGGTCAATAATTTCCCAATTACCATATACCTTGACCTATTTATCTTTCCTAGGAAGATGTACAGGTTAATTAAAATGACTTCGCGGTTTTTCATGCAGATACTATTTCGAAATGTCCAATAAGGACCAGTAAAGTTATAACACTAAATGATGTACATCAATTTCCGAAAATCGTTTAACATTTCCATTGCGATTTTTTAATCGACATTCATTGTCTATTTCAATCGTTATTTGACAGATTATTTACGTATCCTTTCATGTGTGGATTGTAAAAATGTTCGCAGGATTATTTATGATGACATCTTCATTTAGCACATATCTATGTAAATGTAATATATATCGCTGAAGATCCTCGTGACATTTTATCGCTTTAACTTGCACACTTAAAGTATTTAGATATACAGCAATGAGAACAAAAATTATATTAAATGTAGTGTAATGATCCTGTATATATTTTCCTATACCGATATTCTTAAAGTAACAATAACATTTAGCAGCCCTTTAGTTAGAATTATACAGTTCCTTTTTAATATCTATTGCAATGTCACCTTTACAATCTCCAGTACATTTTAGATTCTTTTCCATCCATCTCTTTGTACCTTCTATCGTAAATTCCATAGCAATTCACATTAGATACCCTTGTACCTGTTACATTTTTATTTAACTGTAAAAATACTCTGCTTTTTAACCTAGAAATTCCTCGAAGTCATATTTATTCATCTATATCTTCGACGCTTTAAGTTTTACCAATCTCATAAACCAATTACTTTTATACCTTTATTATCTTACGTCCGCACTATATTCCCCTTAAGAAATATCCATTTGCCGCATCCTTTCTTATTCTTTTGCCAAATCCTCGAACCCTCATGAACCCAACTAAACATCTTCTCTAATTGGTCTCCCTTCAAAAACCTCCCTCCCAACCTATAATTTAGCTAATATTATAAATATAGGGACCTATGATAATCAAGTCAATTCGACAACGAAATTCAACATCCAACATTCAACAATTCTACATCAAATTCTACAACGATATTCTACAACGAACGTTTCCCAATCAACATTCAACATTCAAATTCAACATCACATATTCAATATTCAACTTGAACATCCAACATTCAACAATTCTACATCAAATTCTACAACGATATTCTATAACGAACGTTTCCCAATCAACATTCAACATTCAACATTCAAATTCAACATCATATATTCAATATTCAACTTGAACATCCAACATTCAACAATTCTACATCAAATTCTACAACGATATTCTACAACGAACGTTTCCCAATCAACATCCAACATTCAACATTCAAATTCAACATCACATATTCAATATTCAACTTGAACATCCAACATTCAACAATTCTACATCAAATTCTACAACGATATTCTACAACGAACGTTTCCCAATCAACATTTAACATTCAACATTCAAATTCAACATCATATATTCAATATTCAACTTGAACATCCAACATTCAACAATTCTACATCAAATTCTACAACGATATTCTACAACGAACGTTTCCCGATCAACATCCAACATTCAACATTCAAATTCAACATCACATATTCAATATTCAACTTGAACATCCAACATTCAACAATTCTACATCAAATTCTACAAAGATATTCTACAACGAACGTTTCCCAATCAACATTCAACATTCAACATTCAAATTCAACATCACATATTCAATATTCAACTTGAACATCCAACATTCAACAATTCTACATCAAATTCTACAACGATATTCTACAACGAACGTTTCCCAATCAACATCCAACATTCAACATTCAAATTCAACATCACATATTCAATATTCAACTTGAACATCCAACATTCAACATTTATAATAAACAATTCAATAACGAGCATTCAGGCAGTCATTCCAATAATACACTAAAACCAGACCTTTACAAAAGTGGCGCAGTCGGTAGGATCTTTACAGTAGCATTAAGATGACAAAATTTGTTGGAACTTTAACATCATTTTTTGTTAACTGATATAACGCTAATCGTTTATATAATATCGTAAAAGACACTTTATTATATCACACAAGTTTATGAGTATGGAAAAATTGCTTCCCTATTCTTATTGTAATTTTTTGATTTTATTTACCTTTGCTTATTTTTTAACTACAACATGGCATTTATTATTACAATATTAATGTAGCCGCAATTTTGATCTTAAGAACCCTACTGATAAATCTATTATGGTGCATTATGCAAGGTTTTTTTCATTTTTCAATTTTCAGTACGGTATTTATTTCTGCATTTATTGCGAATACTGACCGTATAACACAAAAATATTTGTAGGGCATTAATATCCGCATAATAATCTCTTCGCACTGTTAAAATACAACTGCATTAAGTCCAAAGTGAAATAACATATACGGACTTCGACTTTAGACAGATAACATTAACGAGAAAACCGTAAATGCACTTCTGTATCATTATTGCCGTGCTTCATGTCGCAAATCAAGGATATATTTAGATAAGAGCGATCTGTACTGTCCACTTCTTCCTCTTTTCTAACATGTCCTCGCATTCGTGCAATTGCTTATGTATTTGTACAATCTTCATGTCAATATATCTTTATACAACATGGCATTGAGTTTAATGTATAATCTCGATCGTTTTCTTACATTGGACCCGTATAAAAAAGTGTTTCCTTTCGAATTTTTTGGACGTTTTAACAGATTTTGTAATAGCAATGAAGTGGTTAATATAAAAAAGTTAATTCTTAAAATGATTTGGAATTAAACGAGGGAAATGTTTGCTTTGCTCTCTATGGAGTTAAAAAAATTAAATGACTTAAAAAATGCACGGGATTCTTATTATTCGTTTAATTTTAAAATTCTTTTAAATTTTCAAAATCCGTACAATAAGGATTTGACTACAATTCACATGTTTAGCTCCATATATCACTTAAAAATAGTAGATTTTTAAAAGAGTAGATAGTAGATTTTTTCTCTGATATTTCACCATTGTGAAATATCAAATATTTAGATAATGGTCAAATACTTATGATTTTATCCAATCGATTCGTTGATATTTTTGAACCATATATTTTGATATAAACGTAATAAAACGACTTAATTAAACCAAGCTACGAAAGAATCATTACAATCTCACTTAATTGTTTTATAACAAAATATTAATGTTAGAGTTTAAAATTAATAATAAACCGTCTTTGATAAATTGCCAACTTATGTATTAATTTTACGTATTTCCCCAACTCACTTTCCACAATTTTCCCCAACTCACTTTCCACAATTTTCCCCAAATGACTTCATATTTACATATCTGAACTTACCCCCCAATGAATTTAAAATTAAATATAGGTGGAGCTGAATTCTAAGCATATATTTATAAAAAGTGTAATGAACGAAATGAATCCTGCAGGATATTCTTGAAAGGTGCCTTTTTTTTCAATCTACTCGTATTGTATCGCTTCAATTATTGCGATACAGTGAGAGTGTTAATTGAAGAGCATCAATTTAATCAATTACCATGGTAATTGGTACACGCATCTTCGATTGATAATTAAGCACGCTTAATGAATCTATTAATAGCTATTTACTCTTTGCTGTCGGTGAATCGGACAACGCATTAATACCTTATATGGAAAAAGACCGTCGTGGACTTTCGTTTCATGTTCATCGAAGGAATCGTATTATTTAAGACTAGTACGCTGAGCGGTAGATAAAATACCCAAAGAGCGGATATTTTAATCATTTTATATGTTTTCTTCATACCTACAAAGATAAGTCACATTTAATAATAAATCAATACACATAATACATCCAAATACAACAAAATTTCATATATTTAATTTCTCTTATTATCCTTATAATTTCGGACTAAACTTTTTCCTGTGGAGAATCGCATTGTATAATATATTCTTGAGGAGAATAGGGACTTATCATTTACAAACCTCAAATAAGACGAAAAAGGTTTTTAATCAAACGCTTGTTCAATAAAAATAATTGGTATACAATTAGATATCTTTTCTAGTCGATAGAATTTTAATGCGCCTCTATTCAAATTTTAATTACAGTTCGTTGAAGAGCTTTTTCAAACGATTCGTAAAGTGTTTAGTTAAAGAGTCCGCAATCCTAAAGATTGGTTGGAAACAGCACGCCATGCCGATCTATCCTGAGCTAATCCCTTCATCTCCCTATAGCTATTCATCTCAACGCCTTCAACTATCTGACTCACATACTCCAATTTAGGCCTACCTACCCCTCTCTTTCCCTCCACTCTACCTTCTATGATCAATTGCATAATCCCCTCATGCCTAAGGATATGCCCTACTAATCTGTCTCTCCTACGCTGTAACACTCTCCAAATACTTCTCTTCTCCCCTACTAACTCTAGTACAGCTTCATTTGTTACTTTATCTTCCCAACCAATCCTCATCATCCTCCTATAATACCACATTTCGAATGCTTGTAATCTACGCTTCTCTTCCTTTCCTATAGTCCACGCCTCACACCCGTACAGTGCTACACTCCAAACATATACCTTCAGTAATCTTTTTCTAATACCCAAGTCAATATTTGATCTTAAAATCTGTTCCTTTTCTACGAATGCCTTCCTACCCTGTGCTATCCTACATTTTATATCTACCTTTACTTCGATTATCTTTTGTGATTCTACTGCCTAAATAACAAAAATCTGACACTTCTTCGATTCTATTATCTCCTATTGTGATCCTCATTTTTCTACTGCATTCCTTTTTGTCACACCTCATCACTTTAGTTTTACCTATATTTATTTTCATGTTAAAATCCCTAGTCAATACTGCCTGCATACCATTCAATACCCTTTCTAAATTCTTTTCGCTTTCTTCCAATATAGCTATATCGTCGGTGAATCTCAACATATATATTTTCTCTCCCTGTACATTCACACCTACACTATACTCTTCTTTTACTTTGTTTATTGCATCTTCTATATATAGATTAAATAATAACGGTGAAAGTGTACATCCCTGCCGAACTCCCTTCCCTATTTTTGCTACCTCTTCTTCCCCCTCAATTCTAACTAAGGCAGTTTGGTGTTTATATAAATTAAAAATTATTCTCCTATCCTTATAATCTATAACCCGTTTCTTTTAAAATTCTAAACATTATGTCCCAATCTACATTATCAAATGCCTTTTCTAAATCTACAAAAGCTATGCAAGTTACCTTTCCTACCCTCATTCTTTTTTCTACTAATGTTCTTAGTGCTAAAATCGCCTCCCTCGTCCCTCTGTTTTTCCTAAAACCAAACTGATCTTCTCGTAGCCTTTCCTCTACTTTATTTTCTAATCTCCTATAAATAATCTTTAGCAATATTTTCGATGCATGTGATAGTAGACTAATGGTCCTATAGTTCTCACACAAATTAGCTCCTATTTTCTTCGGCATTGTTACTATTCTACTACGCTGAAAATCCTGTGGTACTTCTCCCTTCTCATATATTTTACAAACTAACCTGTATAATCGCTCCTGCATTTTTTTCCCTGCGTGTTTTATTAATTCGGCTGGTATCATATCAATCCCCGCTGCTTTGTTATTCCGTAAATCATTTAATGCTCTATGAAACTCTGACCTAAGTATGCTAGGACCTAAGTCATCCTCATCTATCTGTTCCACACTTTCTAGCTCCTCCATGTCCTGCCTACCTTTATATAAATCTTCAAGATACTCCTTCCATCTTCTAGCTTTTTCCTTATTTTCTGTGAGTTCCTTACCCTTAAAGTAAAGTAAAGTGTAAGTGAAATTTATAGTTATATTTGTCAAAAGTCTTTAAATAAAAAAATCTAGTAGATGACTATTGAATTTCTTTACAAATGAAATAAGAAGTTAAAAAAAATACTTGTTTTAATTTAAGAGAAAGTAGCTTCTAAATATTAACTCCTCTCTACAGTCGGTCTTTTATGATTTACCAACTAATAATATCTTACATTAAAATGTTTTATCAATTTATTAGATGCAGGTCAATTTTTTTCAACCGATAAGAAATTTCATGTATTATTTGCTGTCTGTTACAGATGATTAGTGGATACATATTAACAAATACATTATATTTACTCAACAATTTCATATACTCTTTGCAGAAGCCTAGATTTAAATCAAATGTATAATTACTAATCTGCGTAGGATGTCTTCTAGTTTACGATTTAGCTCAATAAATTGCAAAATGTGAATAAACGCGCTATTCAAATCGTATTGATAAATCGACTTTGACGAAAATACTTAATTTATTATTCATGTACCATGGGAATTACAAGCGTGAAGTCTTGCGTGAGATGATAATGACCTATCGCCGGCATTTATACGTTGTAAATAATAATACTTTTTTAAATATTACATGTACCGTGGAATTTAATATACAACCGAATTTTAATCCCTCGCATTCGTATATTTGAAAATTACAGATTTTATTGCTTATTGTGTAAGAATTATTTCTACAACAAGAATTTTATTCATTTCTAAGTTAGCATACGAGCATAAAAATGGCAATAATTTGTAAAAGATCGACATACTTAAGCTCAAGTCAAATACACGATTTTTTCCTTAGAAATAAGATTTTACCTGAAAAACTCCTTGAAAAGAGCTCCTTGAAATATAACAGTCTGTTATTTAATAACTGCGTAACAATTTTCGTCGATAACTATCTACGAGAAAACATTTAAATTAATTCAATAACAAAATCGCGTTCAATTTTAAATATCATATTTATATTACGACTTTAATGGACGTTATTCATAAAAACGGACATCTTAACCACCCACTAAGATTGCCTATTGTATTCGCCCCAAGGGCGTATAGAATTTAATATTAACACAAATATTACGTGGGGTCAGCCAGCCCCTTTTATTGTGGCACGTTTATAAGTTCTTTCTTCGATTCAGGTTACCATGCATGTTGATCATATCGTATCAAAAATGTAAAGGTGTATTTTTTGTACAATTAACAGGGCCCTGAAGAAAATCGTCGACTGAAATACAACTGAATGTTTTTTTTTGTTGTTGTGGAATAAGAGCAATACAATTGTTAGATGTTAAAGTTTACAAACTTGTTGAAGATTGTTAAATATTGACATAATTTAATCGTAAAATCCACGAATTGTTATGATTATTTACATAAATTTCTTTCGTAAATATTTTGGCATTTTTGGTCCATTTGCAAAGCGCAATTCAATATATAAAATTCCGTATGTTTTATATCGAATATTATATGAGAATTGAAGACTTTCCGTTATTAAATTGCTTTTATCATCACATTCGAACCATAAAAACTGATTTCAAAAATGTTATATCGGCCTTTTATTTAATCAATGTAAAAAATGCAATAGTACTTGCAGGAATAACTTTTTTTTAAATTATTTCGAAAGATTAAATATTATTAATGCCGTAAAAATATAATAAATAATACTAGAACATCGCAAAATGTGATAATAAAGATTGCGACAATATTAAATTTTATAATAATATTTGTGATATATTATTGTAGAAAAGGAATAATATGGTGAAGAATAAAAAAATAATAATTTGGTGCAATAGGAGGGTGATGAACAATGGGTAGGTTGACAAATGAAGACATGCCAGAAATTTTGAATAAAAGGTAATCAAATAGACACAATTAGGTATAAATAGTAAGTATACTAAAAGGACATATTCTTCTGCAATTTGTTCTTTTAGATAAAATGATTATAAAAGAGAATAAAAACTAAATAATGTTTGTTTTTTATTCCCTTTTATAATTAATTATGACAAAGTAACGACTGAATCAATTTAATAGTTAAAATCTCACTATTCTTCTAGTAGACAATCATCATCACGTTAATTACTACTTGTCACGTTAATAACGTTAAAATGATCACTTACAAATATTAAAATATAAAAGCAAATTAGGTATAACAATAGAAAATGTAGTAACCAATAAAATTGTACATGTGTAATATGATAATCTCGTAGTTTAAAAAAAGGAAAATTTCTATGAAAAATTTTAATATGGTTGTAGCAGTCCTTGTATATAATTGTATTGGTCCTGGATGTAACTTATTTTAATGGTCAACAAATACTTATCAATTATGATTAAGCTTGATGAGGAAATTGAAAAATATTTCGAAACGTTGCTGAAAAAGAAGTTGTTGTCCGATATCACCCGAGAAAATATTCACGTTAATTGCAACATCATATAAAAAAATTCGAGAAAAGTTTATTTCTAATGAAAAAATATATATTTCTTATTATTTGACATATATGTTGCACTGTGTCTGATGACCCCCTGGCCGCTGATGTCTGGCGTCCGAAGTGACGTCCAGAGCGACGCTTGTTTAAACGGAACTAATGCGAGACACGCGTACCTTAATTTGGTAATGGGGCTTCTGTTAGAATGTTATAACGTGGTTCACGTGAACGTGAAGGTACAATATATAACCCTAAACAAAATTTACACCAGGTGATTCATATATAGCGAATGGTAATTGTTTTTATAGTTAATACAGGACGAACCTATCATTCTTTGTTAGTTATTTCACTCCTACACATTGTAAATTGAATTAATGAATAGTTTATTGTAAGAAATACCATAAAGTGATGATACCCAAAAGATTAATTGCTGAATATCGAATTGATCCTGTTCGAAACGAAGGATATCGTAAAATATCTTATTTAAATCAAGTTCTTCGACATGTACATTGCTTTAATATAAAGTCTTGACATGGCTAGTATAAGTAAAATCTTATATTAAAATATTATTAATACATAAAATATTTTTTAGAACATATCATAAGTTTCGGACATTTTCAACTGTTTTAAAACAATTTTTTTTAAATAGCTGCGCAATGAATAAATAAATCTGCGTAAATCTTAATTGAATTTAATCTAGTTGCTATTTTTATTAAAAATTTAAAACATTTGTTGAACATACTTTTTCTGGAAGATAAATATTTCCTAGCAACTGTTTTTTTTTTATAGAGGTAGCATTTTTAACTAACTCTAACATTCAGAATTGCATTCAAGAAATTTAAAAGAGATATTTCAAATATATTGCTTTAAATGGAAATGTGACATTCTACATATTAAGTTAAGTTAAAGAGTCCGCAATCCTAAAGATTGGTTGGAAACAGCACGCCATGCCGATCTATCCTGAGCTAATCCCTTCATCTCCCTATAGCTATTCATCTCAACGTCTTCAACTATCTGACTCACATACTCCAATCTAGGCCTACCTACCCCTCTCTTTCCCTCCACTCTACCTTCTATGATCAATTGCATAATCCCCCCATGCCTAAGGATATGCCCTACTAATCTGTCTCTCCTACGCTGTAACACTCTCCAAATACTTCTCTTCTCCCCTACTAACTCTAGTACAGCTTCATTTGTTACTTTATCTTCCCAACCAATCGTCATCATCCTCCTATAACACCACATTTCGAATGCTTGTAATCTACGCTTCTCTTCCTTTCCTATAGTCCACGCCTCACACCCGTACAGTGCTACGCTCCAAACATATACCTTCAGTAATCTTTTTCTAATACCCAAGTCAATATTTGATCTTAAAATCTGTTCCTTTTCTACGAATGCCTTCCTGCCCTGTGCTATCCTACACTTTATATCTACCTTGCTTCGATTATCTTTTGTGATTCTACTGCCTAAATAACAAAAAGCTGACACTTCTTCGATTCTATTATCTCCCATTGTGATCCTCATTTTTCTACTGCATTCCTTTTTGTCACACCTCATCACTTTAGTTTTACCTATATTTATTTTCATGTTAAAATCCCTAGTCAATACTGCCTGCATACCATTCAATACCTTTTCTAAATTCTTTTCGCTTTCTTCCAATATAGCTATATCGTCGGCAAATCTCAACATATATATTTTCTCTCCCTGTACATTCACACCTACACTATACTCTTCTTTTAATTTGTTTATTGCATCTTCTATATATAGATTAAATAATAACGGTGAAAGTATACATCCCTGCCGAACTCCCTTCCCTATTTTTGCTATATATATATATATATATATATATATATATATATATATATATATATATATATATATTCTATATATATATATATAAATAATCATATCAATAATGTTATATTATTACATTATGAATTTCTAAAAATCTTAAAATTACTTATCAAACAACTATTTCGAACCATATGTAATTTCTTATATTTTTCATATATATAATTGATGAAAGATAATTCTATCCTACATAATTCTATCTTTAAAAGACGCATTATTTGAAAATATGTTACCGATTTTCTTGACACGGATGCGGTAAATTGCAAAAATTAAAACCGCAAATATTATAGGCCACTCTGTACTTTAAGAACACAATGTAATATATTTTATATATGTATAGTATTATGTATACCCGTCATCGTTTAGTTACCATTACCGTAATTGCATGACTTAACCCTCCGTGGAACATCGCTTATTAGGGGAGAACTCAGCGCTAGGGGTGCAAAGAACCCTCTAATAGTATTATCAAGGTGTTGATGTTCGCGGTTAACCCAGACGTACATTAGAATAAAATAATTATATAATAAGTAGAGTAAAGACCTGATTACGAATGATTTATCTTTTTTTTTTAATCTAAACATAAAGTTATACTAAGCTATTGGTTGAGTAAATCCTTACAGGTTTTTTTTATATTATGTAAATTTTCGACTAGTTTCGGCTTTTGGCCATCATCAGGCGAAAAAACTACAATAAATTATGTACAAGTTGTAACATTATGTACAGTTTAAAAATAAATAAAATTAAAAGTTAAAAATATAATTTTTTTAGAGAATATTCTGGGAAAAAAATCTTCATTTGTGAAGAATTTTTGCACTTACGTGTCCGATATTACTTTAAGGACAACATGTTGTTTAATGGTTCTGTTAAGATCATATACATTTTGTTAAACAGCATCAGACTTTAGATAATAATTCTAAAAAAGTATATAAATATAAAATTACTAGATTTTAACATTTGTTTGCGTATTTCAACATTATTTGAAATTTTGAAACGAACATTTATTTAACCTAGGATAATGTAGGATATATGTCGTGGTTGATGATCAAAGATGTTTTACAGTATATAGATTTGAGCTTAAATGCAAGTTGTTTTTTTAAAAACAATTTGTATTTTATATAAATAAATAAGGGAGCATGTGGTATTATAGGTTGAATCTGTATTAAAATGATGTAGTGGTATACACCGTTTTATTGAAATTGGCAAGAAAGTGACAGAAGTTCATAAATCAAGGCCTGTATAATGGCTTGACCAATACAGTACAGAGCAGTGCTATTCAAAACAGTATGGCGTCAGTCGTACGGCACATTGAATAGTGCTGTGGGTACGCTTGTGTATTGTCAATAGTAAAACTAGGTGTGGCTGAGTACCTTGCGTATATAAGTATACAGCGATGTATATAAGTGCAGCCCTTATGCGCAGTAGTGGACGATACTGGTCCGCCACTTTAAAAAAAGCGCCACTTTAAAAAAAAAATAAAACTTTCAAATTTTTCCAAAAGCCGAAACTAGTCGGAAATTTACATAATATAAAAAAAACCTGTAAGGATTTACTCAACCAATAGTTCATTATATTCAACCTTACAAAGATGGACTTGCACAACTTTATAAAGTTATACTTCAGATATTTATTAAGTCAAAAAATGAAAAAATTGAATTGAAGAATTGTTGGATTATAATGAAATAAATTGTATTTAAACGACCTTGGATTTTGTAATTCTGTAATTCTTTTGGGGAACAATCGATCAAATTAACAAAAAAACACATAAAGACCCACTGAAGAACATGTTAAAAGTTTCGTATGATGTTAAACGCATCTTATAATAATTTATAATACTGAAGATGAGGGCATAGCCTTCGAAATACGCATCTAGCTACTTAATACTTTAACATACAGTATTTAGGTGATATTTTATAGTATTATTTAACACCGTAGTGATATTTTTTATAAATTTATATATCTGTTTTAAAAACGCTTATTACTAGACACCGGATTTTAGGCAAAATGCCTTAAATTGCCTTTTTTTGCCTATTTCGACAATTTAGATAAAATTTTGCCTATTTCGACACTTTTCATGCATTCGCGCCTTTTTTTCACATTTATTTTCCTTTTTACCATAATTTATTTTGTTTGATTATAAAAACTTTCTAAATTGTTTGTGTCATTGCTACATTACTAATGGAAAAATCCCTAATCGTTCTATTTTGTAAGAACTGTTATTTCAAATAACTTCATTTCTTCTACTTATTACTTACATAATTGACCATTTTAATCTACATTGTTTTTCTACGCATAATTCGCCTATTTTAGCATAAAACGAAAAAAAAATTATTGTACCTCTAATATCGATATTGGCCTTGCATATTCGTAAAATTTACATAACTCCATTCCGTCTATAAATTAATAGTTTCCACAGTTATGATTTTTTTACATTTTTAGAATGTCGATTTTAATGTGAAGAATTACATTTTTTTTTATTTATTATCACTACGCTGTTAAATAATAGTATAAAATGATTTCAATAAAAAATCTGGTATTTATGAAATATCTTGTTCTAGTTGTCCTAAAGTATATATAGAAGACAAACACGTAGACCAATTGAAACTAGATTTAAGGATCATTTAGCACATTTCAGATTAAATAGAAAACATAAAAGTGCTGTAGCCGAGCATATTTTTCAATCATCTCGTTATGTTAATTTGTATGGTTTTAAAAGATTATATTATATGCCATTTTTGAAGTACTTTTGTCATGTTGACTTATTTATTTAATAGTATATCAATCACGATTCGTGCTAGAGGTATTTTATTTCGTTTTTATCTTGTGCTACTGAAGATAGGGGGCATAGCCTTCGAGATGCGCATCTAGCTACTTAAAGTTACAGTATTTGGGTGATATTCTATACTACTATATTTTTTATTAAATGATTAAATCTTGTGTAAAATACCAATTTTGGATTACTATGAGGAAACGACAACAGTAAACGTAATAATATCAAAGTAGGGCATATAACCTCCGCTATGGATTATCCAAAGTGATTTTAGTAAAGTCACGCATCTCTTAATAATAAGCCGTCAGGAGTTGTACAATTATTGGTATGTGAAGCAATATGCGAAACGTACAATTACATTTCATAATTGCATCTTTTTCACTCATGACTGCACATATCGTTTGCCAGCGTTGTATATATATATGGTAACAAATTGCGATTATGTTTTCATTATACAGTTAAGCGGTAATTTCCATAATAAGTAGAAAATGGATATATTTTACTCGCCGATGCAATCCTTGACATTCTTCTCGTGACAATACAATAAAAAGTCAATATTAATTGCGTTCATTAATAATTCAGTTTCTCTCCGCGCAATGTGTTTCAGTGAAATATTACAAATAGTCTCGGGAAAGAGAGAAATGTCAAATGGAAGAATTCGAATTCACTCTGCGTATAAATATATACGCTCGAGTATTTATATACAGGCGACACATAGAACTGTAAATCAAAAGAATGGCACTGCCGCATTATCATAATTAAAACGAGCTTGTTACGAATCCGATACCAATAGCAATTTGTTTCGATTTGATTTGTATAAATCATTATTTACTCCGTATGGAATATAAATATTTATATTTAATCTTCCTGAAAGTACTCTCATATATTGACTTTTATTTTATTTTACAACACATCCTGTTTATACACGAACTGAAAGTATAAATACTAAGATGTAGATTAATATGTTACCATCTTCCAAGGTGAAAATCAAATTCGTCTACAATAAGATATGAAGACAAGAAGAGAGTCATAATCGTAAAGAATAAAAATAAGTATTTACATGTATTTACATTCTTATGAAATTAATGTTGCACTTGATCAAAGTTTATTATTATTATTATATTAAACTAATACTAGTAAAGTGGACTGAATAAAACAACTGATAAAGGCTATTTTTTTAAAGTGGCAGGCCCGGCCTTTCTACTGCGCATTACAAATTAACACTAGTTTATGCATAAGACCAATGATATTACTATACAATTCAAAAAAATTGAAAATAACTGGCCGCTTCAACACTACGAAACCTTATGCTCGCCACTGCATTTTTGTCATTTGAGGGTGTGATCAAAATTACTGCAATGTTGTCATCTCGACAGCCAACAAATACAGAGAGTATTATATTAGCATAATTGATCAAAACAAATAATAAATAACTGGTAACTTTTTACTAAATAGTGGACTTTAATCAAAGCCGTATATATTCATACATTAAATATTCTCAATCTGAATTTTGCTATGCAGTTTACAATTTGAGCACTTTGTACTGAAGTTTTTTATTCATATATGGCAACGCTGGTACTGGAAGCTCAACCCTTATGCGCAGTAGAGGATGAATTAGGTCCGACAAGATATAAAAAATGACTTATACTACCTGTGCTGTATTAATTCTTTAAAATTCGCTAAGATGGGTGAAATTTTTGCCCAAGTAATTGTATTTCAAGCTTTTATTACAGAAGATTATTACATATTAAAAAGTTATCTAATTATGCAGCATTGATAAGTTATTAATAAAATTACTACAGCACTTGTACTGAAATTTTTTGAAGTGAAACTTCTATAGGTGCGGTAAGGCAAATTGGCCTGAACGTCACGAAAAGTGAAACACGCTACGCACATGCGCCGCTTGCGTATTTTATTATATATTACACAAACACAGCTTAATGTTTTAGCTAACAATTTGTTTATCAAATTCGCGATGAGCAGGTTGAAAGAATGTAAATTTTGTGTATGATGCACTAGTGGGTGCATTTCTATTTGTCGATGGCTCAGCTGTATCAGATTCATTTCGTTGATCTCTCACACCGCGTGTATCTTCACCTGTAGACGGTACGCCTGAATCAGTGGCATTCAAATTCTCTATACCACTCACTGTGTCCTCACTTAACGACGGTATAGATTCATCCAGTGTATTTGAGGTCGTTGGAAGGTTATGTTGTCCACCGTGTTTCTTTAACGCCCTTTGCCTGGCTCGATACTCTCTACTTCTTTCCAAGGTACTTGTTGGCACTTTTCTTGGCGGTTTATTCGCTTTCTTCCGTTCTCTAAAGGCTCGCACTCTGTCTGTACTTGTCTTTTTCTCCATTCACTTTTCACAGAATGGAAATTGTGTGAAAAAATATATATAAATATGTATCTAAAAAATTTAAAAAATCGTTAAAAAATGGAAAAAAGCAATGCATAAAATCAACTTTTCCTAGGAGCTAAGAAGTTTCACTTCTACCGCGCGAGAATCTCACGCATATTTTTTTTAATTCATATATGGCAACAATGGTACTGGAAGCTCAACCCTTATGCGCAGTAGAGGATGAATTAGGTCCGCCAAGATATAAAAAATGACTTATATCTTGCTAACGTTTCGATGTTTCTTTTATCAGAGTTACAATTTGGAAAAGAACACACATTAACATTACAACTTTACCAAATTTAATACTAACGTTAAATTAAATACTTTCAATATCCTTATTACATTTCTTAATGATTTGACAACATAGTACGGGTATGAAATTGCTAATCAACAAACAACAAGAAAGCATGGACGATTAACACAAATTTTCTACACACATTATTTTTTTTTTTTTTTATAAAATATGTTTAACATATCAAATATATAAATGAATATAAATTAAACAGACTACAATTCAAAAAACTTACACACCAATTAACAACGCTAAAAAAGAACAATTCATCTTTTATGACGTTCAGGGACAAAAAGAATAAATACGTTTATTATTATTACATCTTAATATCCGAAAATTCGATAAAAAAAACTAATAAATTTGCATAATATTAATTGTTCTAAAGTTCAACGTCTCAAATTGATTATTACCTCGATATTAATTATATCAATAAAACATATTTTCATTACAAATCCCCCGTTCGAGTTGTCACATCTTATCTACTTGTCAAAATTTTGCGACATACTTTCAGTGAACTTAGTTCATATACAATATTGCTGTCAATATATCTTTTTGAGTTCACCAAATACAAAATAAGCGCAGAAAGATGCATTCGGCTGTGATGTCGATAAATGAGGACTGCGAATCCTTATCGGAATCGCAATATATCCTGGCAAAATACCGAATTCAGATGACACCGACAACTGGAGATCATAACATCGTCGACGTTATATCCTGCGAGGAATTGAATATAGGGATACCGCAGAAACTGGACCATTGCCATGAAGGAGTTGAAACAATTTGTATGTAAATAGTTTTATTTAATCTGCTCTGGGATACATTTTTCATATATCTGATTGGAAAAATCCTGTGCGTATAATCTCCTCGAATTCATTGGAAAATGAAATATGTCATTTTAGTAGGGATATAAAAAAATCCATGGTTAATTAAATTAATGGACGTTAATGCACGTTACAGTTTCTTTATATATTATTAAAATATTGCGAGGATGGTAAATTCCTATAAATATGGGGTCAGGTAGAAGAAACTGAAAATGTGTATGGTCAAATTCCTACAAACGCCTGTTGTCCATCGCCTTCCTCTTGCACGGAGCACTTATTTCTTGCACTTGTAACTTTGTTTCCTCGGCGTGATCATGCAATAAAATGTAGGCTTCTGCATTCTGAATTTCTGTACTTTCACCAACTGGGTCATCTAGGTCATTGTTAATTGGGTAATTGTCACGATCGTTAAATATATGGGAACCTATATCTATGTCTTCTGCTTCAATGTTTGATTTCAATTGGAAATATTTCTTTTGAATATCAGTAACGAGGGATTAAGGAGCTTATTTTCTTGGAGACCGAACCTTATAGGAATTTACATGTACCTTTGTAGAAATTTGACCATATTAACTCGACTACCTGGAAATTATAGGAATGTGTATACACACGAATATTGGACCTTGTATGGGGACTTTTTTACACACAAAAACGAAATATGCTAACAGTTATGTAAAAAATAAATAATTTAATTTCATGTTTAGCACATAAGCACACACGTGGCGAATTTTCAAGAGACAAGCGGTCCTTTATACAGATCTGTTGGTGTTTCTGCATCCCGATATTTTTACTTTCGTATCCGATCATCAATTGCCTGGAAAACATTTACAACTCGTTGTCTGCATTAGTCACTAGCATAGAAGAAAAGTACATTTGTACTCAATGCTGCTGCATGCAATGCTGTTTTGTACAATACTCGTAAAACATTATTTATTTTTGTGATTTTATTATTATATATTTGTACTTTAAAAAGCAATTTCTTAATTAATACTTTTTTTGCTGCTAACAATTGAAATAAATGCGGTATTTGTTAACACATTGCGAATGTGTTAAATTCGGAATAATTGCAAATTTAAAACACGCATGATGATTCCAGATTTTTAACAATTCCAATTAATTTTAAGATAGTTCCAAGTTGGAAACTGAAGAAATTGGAGTTGCCAAAACAATTTAAATTCGAATATTAATTATCTGCCTTTTCACCATATATAATTTAATTATATAAATCCATTATGCTCTTAAGGCATTAGTTAGTTAAAGAGTCCGCAATCCTAAAGATTGGTTGGAAACAGAATGGGTTAACTAATGGGAAATCAGAAATGGGTTAACTACAGCAGCAAATGAAGTATTAGGCACAAAGGAAAGGGCAGGTAGGAGGGAATGGATCACGGAAGAAATAGTTAAAATGATAGTAGCAAGAAGGAAAATTAAAATTGGAAACACAGAAGCAGGACAGAAAAAATATAAGGAACTAAGGAACTTAATTAATAGGAAATGCAAGCTAGCGAAATAAGAGTGGATAAAAGGAAATTGTGAGGATATTGAGGAGGATATGAGAAGAGGTAAAGTAGATTTGGGCTACAGGAAAATTAAGTCACATTTTTCTAAAGTAAAACCAAAGGGTAACATTATATGTGATAAGCAGGGTAAGGAACTCACAGAAAATAAGGAAAAAGCTAGAAGATGGAAGGAGTATCTTGAAGATTTATATAAAGGTAGGCAGGACATGGAGGAGCTAGAAAGTGTGGAACAGATAGATGAGGATGACTTAGGTCCTAGCATACTTAGGTCAGAGTTTCATAGAGCATTAAATGATTTACGGAATAACAAAGCAGCGGGGATTGATATGATACCAGCCGAATTAATAAAACACGCAGGGGAAAAAATGCAGGAGCGATTATACAGGTTAGTTTGTAAAATATATGAGAAGGGAGAAGTACCACAGGATTTTCAGCGTAGTAGAATAGTAACAATGCCGAAGAAAATAGGAGCTAATTTGTGTGAGAACTATAGGACCATTAGTCTACTATCACATGCATCGAAGATATTGTTAAAGATTATTTATAGGAGATTAGAAAATAAAGTAGAGGAAAGGCTAGGAGAAGATCAGTTTGGTTTTAGGAAAAACAGAGGGACGAGGGAGGCGATTCTAGCACTAAGAACGGTAGTAGAAAAAAGAAAGAGGGTAGGAAAGGTAACTTGCATAGCTTTTGTAGATTTAGAAAAGGCATTTGATAATGTAGATTGGGACATAATGTTTAGAATTTTAAAAGAAACGGGTATAGATTATAAGGATAGGAGAATAATTTTTAATTTATATAAACACCAAACTGCCTTAGTTAGAATTGAGGGGGAAGAAGAGGTAGCAAAAATAGGGAAGGGAGTTCGGCAGGGATGTACACTTTCACCGTTATTATTTAATCTATATATAGAAGATGCAATAAACAAAGTAAAAGAAGAGTATAGTGTAGGTGTGAATGTACAGGGAGAGAAAATATATATGTTGAGATTCGCCGACGATATAGCTATATTAGAAGAAAGCGAAAAGAATTTAGAAAGGGTATTGAATGGTATGCAGGCAGTATTGACTAGGGATTTTAACATGAAAATAAATATAGGTAAAACTAAGGTGATGAGGTGTGACAAAAAGGAATGCAGTAGAAAAATGAGGATCACAATAGGAGATAATAGAATCGAAGAAGTGTCAGATTTTTGTTATTTAGGCAGTAGAATCACAAAAGATAATCGAAGCAAGGTATATATAAAGTGTAGGATAGCACAGGGTAGGAAGGCATTCGTAGAAAAGGAACAGATTTTAAGATCAAATATTGACTTGGGTATTAGAAAAAGATTACTGAAGGTATATGTTTGGAGTGTAGCACTGTACGGGTGTGAGGCGTGGACTATAGGAAAGGAAGAGAAGCGTAGATTACAAGCATTCGAAATGTGGTGTTATAGGAGGATGATGAGGATTGGTTGGGAAGATAAAGTAACAAATGAAGCTGTACTAGAGTTAGTAGGGGAGAAGAGAAGTATTTGGAGAGTGTTACAGCGTAGGAGAGACAGATTAGTAGGGCATATTCTTAGGCATGGGGGGATTATGCAATTGATCATAGAAGGTAGAGTGGAGGGAAAGAGAGGGGTAGGTAGGCCTAGATTGGAGTATGTGAGTCAGATAGTTGAAGACGTTGAGATGAATAGCTATAGGGAGATGAAGGGATTAGCTCAGGATAGATCGGCATGGCGTGCTGTTTCCAACCAAGGCATTATTATTATAAATTATTTTTTAAGTCACAAGGACTCGCACTTTAACGAAATTTAATTTAGTGCTTATTTTTATTTGCCAGTAATTGTTAGATGTACCCAAACTTATTGCCACAACTGGCAGTTTTTAGCAATTAAACTTTGTCTCTTTAGATTTTTAGTAACTAGTTCCTGAAAAATAATCTATATTGAAACTGTAATTCAACTGGAAACTTCAATCATAATTTCCATGTTTCTTCAATTGAAGTTGACCAATGTATAAATATTTCTTTTCCCAATATATTATAGAATATAGAAGAAGCAATGCAGATATTTGAAATGTTCTTTAAATATATTGATAAATGCGAAAATATAACTTCATAAATTTAAATTTTCATAATAAACAAAAACTCCTTTCGTATCAAAAATCATTTCTATAATATACTATGGCCATTTCAAGCCAAATCAACACCGCATATAAAATAAAACTTTCCTCTTCGACCAGCAGCACGATAAAAGCTTTTATGACAGCTTTTAAGTTCCATTTCCTTAATTAAAATTACGTGTACTATCCTTCCCAATATTATTCTCATATTACATTATATAAAGTTAACCAAATATGACGATTACTAATGAATTTTTAATCCTCCGCTTAATATTAATTTTAATATCTTTTATAAAATATATTATATAAAAAATATAAATTAATATTAATATCAGCAAAAGATATGTTAAATATGTTGAGTTGTGCGCTGTCGAACTATTTTAGAAGGAGTTGAATTTAAAATTTAAATCGCAAGAAGTAACTAAAACAGAACTTATACAAATAATTCAATATGGCCATATTATTTCCAATTAACTTGGCAATCCTTTATATAAGTAAATATATTGAAACAATTTGTCACACATAAAAAATAATCGCGTGAAAAATAAAATTTTATAATATTGGTAGCTAACTTATTAGCTATAAATATTTGCATACAAATGGTTATACTTTTGCCATTAAAATGAACAGTATTTATATTTATGTCTTCAAGTACCATTACGGTATTCGCACAACACTCACATAATAATATAGCTAATGTCTTGTTCCTGCTGTTTATAGGTGTTAATGGTTTTACAGCCGAAGTCATGTATTTAATATATAGGAAGCGTAATTGTTTATATACAATCTTGCACTGATCCTTAATAACTTCTCGTACAACAAAAACATTGACCTTTGTGATATTTAAACTTTTTTTTTTACTGCATAATCTACTAAGATTAATCAGTCTATTAATGAATAAGGTGTATAAATTTTAGTAAATCCGAAATTAATTAAGTGAATTTTGAAAAGTCACAACAAATATTGTAATTCTTCATAAATCTTGTTAAGTCGCAGGTTAATTTTTAATTTCACACACTATTCTATACAATATCACCAAAATACCCTAATTCGGTGCAAAATAAATTAAAAATATTAAATATTTGCGAATTCAGGTGAATACGCAAAGATCCGAATTAAATTTGAGCACTTCAATATAAAAACATAAATTTTTTACTAAATCTGAGTATTTACGAATTTCGGCAATTATCATACGAATATTTCCAAAATTTAATGTTTCATATTTTTAAAATAACAAAAAAAATTACATACCCGACCAAATACATAAATTACAATACAATACATAATTTAAACCTTAGTGAATATCAATTAGTAAATGACAGCAAGTTTCAATAAATGTTATGAACAATTTATTGATCTTAAATCTGGCGTACAAATTTCTTCTGGGCATTCACGTCTGAAGCCGCTTTTCGGAAAATTGAATTATTTAAACATTAAATTATCAAGTGGGAAACTATCTTTAAATCGAACCTATCTCAGGTTTGTGAGGCAGTCGGTATAAAAATTATTGCAATTTGAAAATTGTACAATCGATCAATAGGTCGCTGAATTTGTTGATATTGTCTCAGGTCAAGTCATTTGAATCGGGTCAGGTACAATTGCACTTATTACCAATTCAGCCATGTGGTTTTGTAAAAGGTGATCAACCAACAAAAATAATTCGCAAATATAATAGTATAATACCTTGAAAATTGTCACAATCTATCTAGTTATTTACAATATAAGTGTTGTAAAGATTCATATTACGACACGAGGTGTTGAGTTGTCAAAGGAGGAGTTAGCCGAGTTTGAAAATACGTCGAGTATCATAATATGAATTTACAACTCAAATATTGTACGAAATTGTATCTACTTTCGTAAGTCCTAAACAAAAATGATACCTGCTGTTATAAGGATTTAAGTTTTCTAAGTAGTCTTGAACTGTTTGTTGTTTCTGAGTTGTCTTGGTTACTGTTAAATACGTCAACTTTATAGCAAAAGTTTGCAAAAAAAGTACTCCTTGAAAATGTCTGATTCTGTAAAAAGTTTACCCTCGGAAGTAGAAGAAGCTGCAAATGGAGCAATTTCAAGTCTAATTCCCGCAAAATCAAAGTTACGATATGAACTTGAGTACCAGAAATTTGAAAAATGGTGTGATTCAGAGAGAATAAAACAAGTGTCGGAAAAAATTTTGTTGGCGTATTTCGCCGAAAATCAACAATCACAAAAGCCGTCAACGCTTTGGACGCAATATTCCATGTTAAGAACCATGATATTCGTAAGAAAAAATCAAGATACATATAAGGAAATTTATACAGCTAGTTGCGTTTCTCAAGAGAAGTTCAGACGGATACAGACGGCAAAAAAGTCTAGCATTTTTTCTAAAGAAGAAGTATGTAAGTTTATGGGCACAGCAGAGGATGAATTGTTTTTACTTATGAAAGTTATGATGATCGTTGGCATTTTGGGGGCTTGTCGACGAAACGAACTTACGAAGTTAATGTTAGATCACGTTGAAGACAAAGTATCATATGTTAAAATCGTGATCCCATCTACAAAAACGAAAATCGTACGAGAATTTATAGTTACCGAGGGAAACCTGACAGGTATTAACTGCCTAACAATTTTTCGAAAATATGCTGAGCTTCGTCCTCCTAGTGCTACTCACAGGCGTTTTTTTGTCTTCTATAAGCAAGGAGAATGTAGCTCGCAGCCTCTTGGAATCCATACCTTTGGAAATATACCAAAATTAATTGCAAAGCAGTTGGTCTTGAAGAGACCCGAAAAATATACAGGGCACTGTTTTCGAAAGTCCTCTGCTTCCATGCTGGTAGATGGTAGGGCGGATATGCAAATGCTTAAGCGTCACGGAGGATGGAAATCCTATGCTACTACAGAGGGGTATGTTGAGAGTTCTTTGGAAAATATGAAAGAAATAGCAAACAAGATTATGGGTTCCAAAAAAACCATGACGGTTCAAATCGCCAACCTGAATAACTCAGTGATGTCCACCTCTGGTTTGCAAATTTCAAATTGCAAAAAATGTGTTATAAATGTATATAATAAATAATTTTAAAATGTTACTCTATTAATCAAAAACTCATTATAGCACTAGTGCTGTAATGGTCATCATTACAAAACTTTTTTTTAAACTGTAATATTTACTTTACTGAATGAAAGTTGATAAATGCAATTACCTAACTTGCTTTGTTGGAATTGCTGTAATATTATATATCAGCTGATCAATTTTTGTTGAATATTTCTAATAATAGTTGACTCTTGATGAAAGTTTACGGTTTTCCGATATACCAGGTAACTTCTCAATTGACAAATTGTAAGGAAACTTTGAAAATTCATTTATTAAACAAATATTTCAGAATTATCATCAAATTAATGTGCTAACTTTATTTATGTTAACTAGTGCATCCTATTGCCTTCATAAGACACGATGCTTATATATAATTTAGAAAACATATTTTGTCAAACTGACTAGGAAGTACTCATCAAGGATTGCGCAAGTTTCTATTTTCTAAATTATTTTGGCAACTATGTTGATTTCAACTCAATTTCTTCATACAAAAGTTTTTCAGTTCGGAGAAATTATTATATATTTAAAAATATATCATAACCGTACTACCTGAAGATGTTATATTTCTTTTGTTTGTGTTTTCTCTATTCGGTCAGTCAATCTCCTAGAATAATATATTTATGGTCAAATATCCTAGTTCGTTTATTTTTCATTCAAAGATTTATTCAAGCTCATTTAGCTACTGACCAATCTTTTTCTGCAAATCAGACATTTGTATACAGTTACTCAAATTCCATTCCAGTATCGGAAAATATAGAAGCGAGTAACCCAGGAAAAAACATCAAAGACGCACATGTTCACTTAACCCACGGTAACCTTCTGCCCATAGATCACCTCCAGTTGTAAGTATTAATCCATTTGGAGTTATACGACTATATTACATTACGACTGCCTCTCTTGGACATCATTTACATTCTGCCAGCTTGAACACACGCACCGGTCTCATATCCTGAGCTAACGTTCACTAGATACTGGTACTGATAAACATGTCAAAAAATTCACTTAATTTTAATATTCTAGAAGTTTTTTATAGAAAATATCCAAACCATTTTAGAGAATTTTTGAACCAGTTTCATGTGCCAAGTAATTTTTTTTTTATACCCGCTAGAATAACAATTATATGGTAGCATTTATTTGGGCACAATTTTCCTTACTTTGTCCCAAATTAATTAATTATGAAAGCTTGTGACGAAGCTACTATTTACTTGGATGTATTCTGAAATAAAAATTGACATTAAACAATTGTAACAAAAATTTATTTGTAGATTTCTTTCGTTATACGTTACGAAATTTATTCGATTCATTTCAATGTGATTTATATTTTTGATCGTTCTTCTGTTTAAGGTGATAAAAGCGAATAGAAATACGCTATGTTCAAATAGATTTTCTTCATATCAACGGACAAGAACTAATCGCGTAAAACTTAATACTTGAACACAAATGACGACCACACATAAGTTACCACCTAACTGGTCTTTAGATGGATAGATTTGACAATATATTTAACATGGATAAACCTTTCGCGATGCGTATAATTATCATTTCCAAACGTTTCGAAATAATTTGTTTATTCAAAATTCTATGAATTCAAATCTCAAATCTTCTTGATTCAAAATTACTGTAATTTTTGTATGAAGACAAAATTTTACCATAGATATATCAATCCGCAATATCAATACAATATAATGGCAATATGACACGTTTGAAGAAAGTTTCGTTTGAAGAAGGCAAATTATTTTGCTCTAATACACTTTTGTGATTGCATAATTCAAACCTTCGCACATTGTCCAGCCTTCTGGGTCCTAAAGTGCGATAAAATTCGGTTAATTCACAACCGTTGAAATATTTAGATACCGAAAAATCGCCACTCTAAAATCCTAAAACAACTCAGTCGAATTAGTCCCATTTTCTGGAATTATTGTTACTTTGCAATTGATTCGGCTATACTTATTTTATTATATGTTGATAATAATTCAAATATTCGCATCATTGCATTAAACTCTTAAATATTAGATTGACAAATTACAATTTGTTTATCGATTAAGAATAATTTTTAAATCGCGATAAGGAAGACTATATAATAATAATAACGGTAGTAGAAAAAAGAAATAGGGTAGGAAAGGTAACTTGCATAGCTTTTGTAGATTTAGAAAAGGCATTTGATAATGTAGATTGGGACATAATGTTTAGAATTTTAAAAGAAACGGGTATAGATTATAAGGATAGGAGAATAATTTTTAATTTATATAAACACCAAACTGCCTTAGTTAGAATTGAGGGGGAAGAAGGGGTAGCAAAAATAGGGAAGGGAGTTCGGCAGGGATGTACACTCTCACCGTTATTATTTAATCTATATATAGAAGATGCAATAAACAAAGTGAAAGAAGAGTATAGTGTAGGTGTGAATGTACAGGGAGAGAAAATATATATGTTGAGATTCGCCGACGATATAGCTATATTGGAAGAAAGCGAAAAGAATTTAGAAAGGGTATTGAATGGTATGCAGGCAGTATTGACTAGGGATTTTAACATGAAAATAAATATAGGTAAAACTAAAGTGATGAGGTGTGACAAAAAGGAATGCAGTAGAAAAATGAGGATCACAATAGGAGATAATAGAATCGAAGAAGTGTCAGATTTTTGTTATTTAGGCAGAATCACAAAAGATAATCGAAGCAAGGTAGATATAAAGTGTAGGATAGCACAGGGTAGGAAGGCATTCGTAGAAAAGGAACAGATTTTAAGATCAAATATTGACTTGGGTATTAGAAAAAGATTACTGAAGGTATATGTTTGGAGTGTAGCACTGTACGGGTGTGAGGCGTGGACTATAGGAAAGGAAGAGAAGCGTAGATTACAAGCATTCGAAATGTGGTGTTATAGGAGGATGATGAGGATTGGTTGGGAAGATAAAGTAACAAATGAAGCTGTACTAGAGTTAGTAGGGGAGAAGAGAAGTATTTGGAGATTGTTACAGCGTAGGAGAGACAGATTAGTAGGGCATATTCTTAGGCATGGGGGGATTATGCAATTGATCATAGAAGGTAGAGTGGAGGGAAAGAGAGGGGTAGGTAGGCCTAGATTGGAGTATGTGAGTCAGATAGTTGAAGACGTTGAGATGAATAGCTATAGGGAGATGAAGGGATTAGCTCAGGATAGATCGGCATGGCGTGCTGTTTCCAACCAATCTTTAGGATTGCGGACTCTTTAACTAACTAAGGAAGACTATTAAATTATATTATTTATTCCGAAGGATTTCATAATTGATGATACTAATTTAGATTCGAAGCATTCTTAAGTACCTATGTATATTATAATCTAATTTAATACCGAGTTAGTTCTTGTGCCAAGGATCATCTGGCTTAGATAAGATTGTTCTTAGTGCAAATGGACAACGGTCGCCCGGCCTGGGAAAAGAAACGACAAATTTAATGGTCTTTTTCGTTCCAAATAGCCTCAGAACAATCGCTCCTTCCGTTATGAATGTATAATGTGAAAAATGTGTCCTATTAAATCCATCATATGCGTCAAGATATTCATTAATTTAATAAAAGAAATTTCGTAAAATTTACAGGTTCGTAAAATAATGCCAGATATCAACTTTTGCGCGCTATTTTTCGACTCACCATTCGTAATTGAAGAAGTCATTACCAAGAAAAATATATATGCTTGCTGAATGGTGTACGAATGTCACTTTATGTATCTTTACTAAATACTTATTTTAGAATAATATTTTTAAATACTGAACATTATCAAAATTAATTTGTTTATAATTAATATACCTACCCCCTTCTTTCGGTCCACTGTACCTTCTGGAACTATTGTCATAATACCCCCGTGTCTAGGAATGTGACTTACAATAGCACATCTCTCCTCTAACACTATAATACTTTCAAAATACTTCTTTTCTTCCCTTACTAACTCTAACACTGCTACATTTTGTCACATTCTCTTACCAAACAATCCTCATCCTCCTCCTGGAGGACACTATATTGCAATTGCTGCGATTTTTTGGTTTCTCCTTTACTATAGTCCACGCCTCAGACCCATACAATGCCACACATATGCCTTCAGTAATCTTTTGTCTAATACCCAAGTCAATATTTGATCTTAAATTTTCAAAAATATAAAATGTAGGATAGCATTACAAATGCTATCCTAAATTTTATATCTACATTACCTCGGTTATCCTTTCTAATCCTACTTCTTAAATAATAAAAGTCCGACACTTCTTCTATTCTATCATCTTCTATACTAATCCTGATTTTTCGCTTGCGTTCCTTTTCACAACTCATCACTCTGGTCTTGCCTATATTTATTTTCATGTTATAATCCCTAGTCATTACTTCCTGCATTCCATTTAATACCTGCCCCAGGTATTTCCACACCTGCTTCATTATACTCTTCTTTGGCTTTGTTTAATTCCATCAAAATTTGAGAATATATTTTGCAACTTTAATTTATATCCTTAAAAGCATACTTTCAATTTTCTAAAAAAATGCGTATTGTTTCTTGAGGTTCTTTAAATTCATATTCGCGTGGTGATTATCCTGTATATGTTTCTCTGGGTGGATGCGATTATTTCTCTCATTATGATATTATACATAAGTCACTGCGAATGGTAAGCAACAATAACTACGAAGACGAAGACGAAGACGACAGACCGGAGGCTCCGAATGCTCCGGTAGTTTATCAGTTGACAAAGACAGATAGAGATGAACCTGCATATAATGTCACATGATACATACCATGCATATAAATGACATATATTCACGTCTGCAAATATAGCAAGGGCCAGATAAAATTATCTTCTCCTTTTTAATTTTTAAACACCATGCAAAGCTAATTATGAAACGATTAGTGCGGCAATAAAGGAAAATTAGTTTAAATTTAATATTATTTTGATTAAAAATTAATAGAATGTATGTATAATTTACAAATGATTTTTCTTTAAACCTCTTATGCTCTAGTTGTCTTAAGTTGAAGGGAAACACATTAAAGAAATATATATACCAGTAGTTTTCTTCATTCATGCTCTTGTGTTAGTGTTAGTTGTTTTAAGCAAATGTTCTCTTTAAATTGTGATATAGTCCTTGGTAATTTTTAGAGTTTTTATGAATATTTATGAGTTTTTATGAGTAAACAATTCAAGATATAAATGCATGGAAAAGAAATTTAAAGCAATGGAACTAGTTTTCACTATATGAAATAAGATGGCATTCTTTATTATGCTTGGCTGTCCAAAACTTGAATATCCAGAAAAAAATGCTCAAGTCTAATTTTGAGCAATAGAAAACCAATTATTTTTTATGATTGAAAAATATATAACAAAATAATTGGACAAAGTTTTTCGCATTTTTTTAGTGCATTTTATAGAAGCTTTTTGTTAGTTTAATAGAATTATACAACCAATTGTGTTTCAGACCGATAGTGATCTTCGTCGATCCTAAGAAAATATTTTATGGTACATAAATGATTTTTAATAAATCTTCCTATGCACAATAATAATAATACACATAATCTGATCAATTACCCACGAATTGTGGATTAATTAATCCACAAAACTACGTGTGATTATTTTCAACTACCGGTTCGAAAGTTTAATTTTAGATTGATTAAATTTTCTATTGAACATTTCGGACACTAACACCAAAATCAGGAGTAATGTATTCGAATAAAATCTCAAAATAAGTCGGAAATAATTACCTTCGTTATCAAATGAACCATATTTTATTAAATCGATGACAACCAGATTATTATCAATTGAAATAAATATATTTTAATAATAATTCTAGAAATTTCGTCAGAAAACCATTTTGCTTGACGTGTACTATAAAGGAAGAGCCACACACGAGGTATATTTTAATTAATAAACGCGGCGTAGTTTTTATTCATTTATTATATCTGTACCTTGGTACAAAAATGGCCAATGTCCAATATTATAATGTGCCGGAAAATGGAAAATCGAGTTTTTAAATTTTTAAACATTTTCATAATGTTTTCGCAGTTTCATAAAATTATATAACAATTTTCAAAGTGTTTTGTTTTAATTATTCATATTAATTGGTGAATTAACAGTGTACAATATTGTTTGTATTGTTTTTTTAATAGTTTTTAAATTTTCGTGCACATTGGCTCTATATTTTGGACATTGGCCCTTTTTGTTCCAAGGCACAGATATGTAGAGTGTGATTAATGGCCGAAAAGAAATATCTAAAAATAGATAAAAGTCGATTTAAAAAAATATGATATTTTAGCGCGAATGCATTTATATTTTTGTTATTTAACTAAATAATAAACAGCCCCTAATATATTCCGATTTTTGTTGGAATTTTAGCGGCCAAATGAAATCCTTTTTTTTTTATCCTTAAATGGACATAGACTATCCTAAATGCTTTCATAATTTAATAATGGTCGTTTATTTTTATTATTCGGAATAGTCAATATTATAGAAAAACGAAATTTTTATTAAAAATATCAAGATACGAGAACAAAATAATTTTATTATTATTTTTTATTAACCTTGCTACTATTAGCCGTAAGAATAATTTAAAAAAAACATTTTTTTGATTATTAAGCTACTAAAAGCCGACGTGAGAGTGCATGGCTACGAGAGAACATGGCTATGAGAGTACAGCGCTTATTACTACAAATTAAATGTATGTCTTGGCAACGTTGTATAGAGCCAAGACAAGTACGCAGGCCAAAACAGCGTTGCCGTGCACTCTCGTATCCACATCGGTCATAAGTTTGCACTCTCATAGCCATACACTCTCATAGTCTGCAATCTCAACGACCGCACCCATAAAATTTATTATTTTGGGAAAAATTGACTTTATTTTCCCATAAATCTTAATATAAACGAGTTTTTAAGTAAATACAAATTTTACAAATTGAAACTTTCATTTAAGTTTATTTAAATTTTATTCTTATATTTTATTTATACTTTTTTATCTCCAATTTAAAGCTTGTCTTCAGAATGGTTTACTCAATGTACCCAATCCTTTATCCAAGTAACCTTTTATCCATCTATAAATATTTTTTCTAAAATTATAAATTATAAATTCTCTAAACGGTCACGTAAATTCTCTAAACCGATAACATTTAATAATTTTCGATTATGTTACCCACAAATAAATCTCGTACAGTATACGGACGTAATAAGGGCCGGCCTTACAGGTACAGACTAACCGAAATCTAACAGCAAGTGTTGAAATGAAGAATGTGCATATTTATCTGAATTTGTAATTTTTTTTAAGCATTTTTGAATATAAAAACCAAAACACTTCGTTAATCAATATTATAATATAGTAGTTTCTGTAAACTATTAATAAAACTTAACAATTTAAACGATTTAAATTTAATCTCGTTAAAGACCTATTGCAGTTGGAAGTAATATTTAAATTAATGGCAGGCGAATTGTACATTTTATTCTTACGTTTGCATTAATTATTTAGCTTTTACATAAGATTTAGGTTTACCTAATGATAATAATAATCAAAATTGTATTTATCAGTAACTAAATTCAGTTAACTTATCCTGCATTTTACCTTACTGTATATTATAACATAAGTCCTCACATAAATCCTGAAATACAAAGGCAATATGCAGTAAGTGCATATGTAAGAAAATGGCAAGCTGTCTCTCCAATGCAAACCATTAAATTATGTGATATTAATTATCGTTGATTTAATTTGATAATTTGTCTAATTGATTAAAAAAACGTATAATTGATACGGTATTTAATTGACAATTTGCCCATTAAAATAATCATTGTAAAAATATTGACTATTATATATAAACCTATACTACTTGAAACCAGCTGTACTAGTCAATAATATATTACATGTACAATACAGCATCGGTGGTTCAGTGGTAGAATGCTCGCCTGCCACGCGGGCGGCCCGGGTTCGATTCCCGGCCGATGCAATCTTTTTATTATATAAATTTATATTATACCAATTAAAAAATTTACTTTTTTATTAATTAAGTTTCAATTTATATATAAAATATTACATTTGCATTTTTTATACATTTTTTCTTAATTATATATCAACTTGTTGATCGAATTCATCAAAACATATTTATTAATAATGTGGGAATTCATTATAGTGAACTAGAAAAATTATAGAACCTAGAATTAAAGTGCTAAATTATATTGCTAAAATTATGATGCTAAATACTTAATAGTGTACATTTCTATAAACGTATCCGTAAATCTGAATTGTTAATAGTAAATCAAAATATTGCAATAACATATACGTGTTTTTGCGTTTGATATTGTTCGAATGATACGATTTACAAATACAAATCTGATTAATATTGATTTAATGCCCGTGGGGACGATTGATATTAAATTGTGGATACATTGTAATACGTATAATGTATTATTACGTATCGTGCTGGGATGTCAGTTTCTGCTCTGTCACTTTCACCTTTCATTGTTCACAGCTTTTGTAAAAATTGATTGGTCAGATGTATAAAGAAGAAAAGAAGTAACAATCAATTCAACGTACCAAAACTATTGCATAGAAATTGAAGAAAATAAGATATACAAATGATTAAAAATATATCGAATTTTTGCAATACGTCATTACGTAATGATAGCTATTATTTATATTGGTTTAAAAAAAAATTATTATTAACCATGAATTCAATACATTTAACTTGTAAATCAATAAATTTCTACAATATTGTGATTTCCAAATATGGATAATATTATTTAACAATCAATCCACTATTATTCCAATTTTCGAAAATATTCCAATTATTGACAAATAATATTCCATGTGAAATGAAAAAGTGTGGGGTGAAAGTGCACGTCCAGTTTTGACTCAAATATACAACGTGTTTGTACATAATATGTAATTTCAATTTTTTAATTGAAAAGTTGAGTTTCTATCTAATAACGTTATACTGGTTGCAGCGCTATAAATATTTAAACAACTAAGGTAGGATAGGTTAAAATTAGCTGATGTATGTGAAAAGTACAAGCAGAAAGTAGAAATCATGGCTAATGGAACATCTAGGAACGACATAGATTGCGAATGGAGGGAAATCAGAAATGGGTTAACTACAGCAGCAAATGAAGTATTAGGCACAAAGAAAAGGGCAGGTAGGAGGGAATGGATCACGGAAGAAATAGTTAAAATGATAGAAGCAAGAAGGAAAATTAAAATTGGAAACACAGAAGCAGGACAGAAAAAATATAAGGAACTAAGGAACTTAATTAATAGGAAATGCAAGCTAGCGAAAGAAGAGTGGATAAAAGGAAATTGTGAGGATATTGAGGAGGATATGAGAAGAGGTAAAGTAGATTTGGGCTACAGGAAAATTAAGTCACATTTTTCTAAAGTAAAACCAAAGGGTAACATTATATGTGATAAGCAGGGTAAGGAACTCACAGAAAATAAGGAAAAAGCTAGAAGATGGAAGGAGTATCTTGAAGATTTATATAAAGGTAGGCAGGACATGGAGGAGCTAGAAAATGTGGAACAGATAGATGAGGATGACTTAGGTCCTAGCATACTTAGGTCAGAGTTTCATAGAGCATTAAATGATTTACGGAATAACAAAGCAGCGGGGATTGATATGATACCAGCCGAATTAATAAAACACGCAGGGGAAAAAATGCAGGAGCGATTATACAGGTTAGTTTGTAAAATATATGAGAAGGGAGAAGTACCACAGGATTTTCAGCGTAGTAGAATAGTAACAATGCCGAAGAAAATAGGAGCTAATTTGTGTGAGAACTATAGGACCATTAGCCTACTATCACATGCATCGAAGATATTGTTAAAGATTATTTATAGGAGATTAGAAAATAAAGTAGAGGAAAGGCTAGGAGAAGATCAGTTTGGTTTTAGGAAAAACAGAGGGACGAGGGAGGCGATTCTAGCACTAAGAACGGTAGTAGAAAAAAGAAATAGGGTAGGAAAGGTAACTTGCATAGCTTTTGTAGACTTAGAAAAGGCATTTGACAATGTAGATTGGGACATAATGTTTAGAATTTTAAAAGAAACGGGTATAGATTATAAGGATAGGAGAATAATTTTTAATTTATATAAACACCAAACTGCCTTAGTTAGAATTGAGAGGGAAGAAGAGGTAGCAAAAATAGGGAAGGGAGTTCGGCAGGGATGTACACTCTCACCGTTATTATTTAATCTATATATAGAAGATGCAATAAACAAAGTAAAAGAAGAGTATAGTGTAGGTGTGAATGTACAGGGAGAGAAAATATATATGCTGAGATTCGCCGACGATATAGCTATATTGGAAGAAAGCGAAAAGAAATTAGAAAGGGTATTGAATGGTATGCAGGCAGTATTGACTAGGGATTTTAACATGAAAATAAATATAGGTAAAACTAAAGTGATGAGGTGTGACAAAAAGGAATGCAGTAGAAAAATGAGGATCACAATAGGAGATAATAGAATCGAAGAAGTGTCAGATTTTTGTTATTTAGGCAGTAGAATCACAAAAGATAATCGAAGCAAGGTAGATATAAAGTGTAGGATAGCACAGGGTAGGAAGGCATTCGTAGAAAAAGAACAGATTTTAAGATCAAATATTGACTTGGGTATTAGAAAAAGATTACTGAAGGTATATGTTTGGAGTGTAGCACTGTACGGGTGTGAGGCGTGGACTATAGGAAAGGAAGAGAAGCGTAGATTAGAAGCACTTGAAATGTGGTGTTATAGGAGGATGATGAGGATTGGTTGGGAAGATAAAGTAACAAATGAAGCTGTACTAGAGTTAGTAGGGGAGAAGAGAAGTATTTGGAGAGTGTTACAGCGTAGGAGAGACAGATTAGTAGGGCATATTCTTAGGCATGGGGGGATTATGCAATTGATCATAGAAGGTAGAGTGGAGGGAAAGAGAGGGGTAGGTAGGCCTAGATTGGAGTATGTGAGTCAGATAGTTGAAGACGTTGAGATGAGTAGCTATAGGGAGATGAAGGGATTAGCTCAGGATAGATCGGCATGGCGTGCTGTTTCCAACCAATCTTTAGGATTGCGGACTCTTTAACTAACTAAACTAAACATTATAAGAACTGCAGATTTTGAAAGGATATAAGTCAATTTTTAATTAATAATTTTCTGGTGTTGATTATTTAAGGTAAATGATAAGTGAATTTAACTGATCTATTTTACATGAATATATATTTATATCACTAAATCTGTAATACTATTTTTCATGCTTCTTCCGAACGTTCTGGTAATTTCAAAAATAAATTAATCTATCTTGAGCATGGACTAGATATATTTGTATTTTCTATCTTTATTTTAGACAAGCGATTTGGACACATTCCTCTGTAAGCAAGAATGGGAACGAAGATTCGAAGAGGAATTGGACAAACCGCGACGGGACTCAGCCTCGCAGATTGATGATTTTTTTGTGGAACCTCCTAGTGGGGGAACGGTTGGAACGGGCAGACTTCTTCACCAATTGCATTCGCATCATCATCATCATCACCACCATGGCCAGCAAAATCACCAACAACAACAAAACCTTCATTCCAATTCGAATGCATCATCAATGAGCTATGTGTCGATGAGAACCTTACCAGGTACCATTTTATCGTTTAGTAACGATCATTTAATGAAATAGATGGACGAAAATATATTTAACTGTGATTTTTATAAAGCCGAAGCTTGATTTTTGATTCGTCAATATTACTAGTGAAAATGGTACACATTACAAAGAATATAATAGATTTTTTTATTACGTACATTCCGGATGAAAGTATCAAATCTTGAATCATGGTCGTCGATATTTTTCATAATCAAGCCGAATTATCAAAACATTATTTTGCCTACATCTTTTTCAGGTACTGAAGATGACGTATTCCTCAGGCCACCATTGTGGGAGGACATTGCCAGTAGTATACAAAACATTGACCCCGAGAATGCAAACATGCTGGCTGTGTGTGGAAGTGGCACAACTACGGGCGGTACAGGTACGACTAATATGGCGACCATCAAGATGGAAGCCGTTGACGAGTTGATTGTTGGATGTACGGGCGGTGGCGGAGCGCCCAGTCCACTCTTATCACCATTGGAAATCAAGACGGAAAAAGTACGTTTGTTTATATTATTATTGAGATCGCTACTTTGGAATAAAACCGGCACAACTCAGAAGGTACAAGGTTTGAGAAAACGCCTTTTTAAAAGTTAATGAAATTTTGATCGAAATTTTTTTGATTTTCTACAAAAACAAATCAATAATCCCTTTTATCCTGTTTAAAGTACATACTATAATTAACTTAAGGGCTTCGACTTATGACACTTTTGTCAAAAAAAAATTATTTAAATTTTTGTGTAGTTGTAGAATCCGTTTTGAGGCATTGTAGATGAGTAGAAAAATGGAAGAGTAGCTTTATACCTCGGAAAGTTAGATCTATTCTGAGGTATAAAGCTACCCTTTCATTTTTCTACTTTAGTTTTTGTATTTATTAACACATTAAACGAAATACAAAACCTTTATGACACTCTTCCACAAAAAAAATATACCACATTTGAATTATGGTTTTGCACAATGTAAGTAATCTCAAATTTTTGAGTTGTGCCGGATTTCTTCCAAAGTAGCGATATATTGGTTTTTGTACAATTTATATCTTTTCCATTAAATGATAACAGCACCTGTTCTCCTCAAAATTCATTTCGTTGAAATTTACAATCTGCATTTTAAAACCAATTGCAGATTAACGTCTTACAACAAGCACCTCTACTCCATTTAATGGGTTCGAATGGAGATAGCACCCACCCTGTCTCGTACAATCAGCCGACTAGTCCACAGCCTCTTCATCAAAACCACTACTCACAGCAGCAATCTCTTCACCTGCTAAATAATAACAATAACAACAACAACACCCCTAACAACAACAACTACGTAAAATACGCCAGTAGTCCACCGCAACAACAACCGCAGCCACCAGCACCGCCGCCGCCCACGTACCCCCCGATTAACCGCCTCATGTACGTGTCGCCCCTAACGCCCCCAAGTTCAGAGCCTGGATCGCCCGGTGGCGGATCCAGGCGAACGCCACCCCCACCGTACCCAGTGCCCATGGGCGTTGGGGGGGCCATTACTGTGACGACGGTTTGTGTGTCGAATGGTGGTAGTAATTGTTCAAGTGGGCCTGCATCGGTAGGCGGGTGTAATAGTGACAATGTGTTAGCGGGGGGTACGACGACGATGCCCACGATTCGGATGGGCACGCAGAAGTATAATAGGAGGAATAATCCCGAACTGGAAAAGCGACGGATACACCATTGTGATTTTATAGGTGAGTTGCAATATATAACAGATCTTATCACATCTCATGCTTACATGTAATTATCATTTCAACTTATCTTTTTCCTCACAAGAATTTATCGCAATATTCTCTTGCTGCGAATTTGTCTTATTATAAATATTTACATTTTTGCAGGTTGTACGAAAGTATATACAAAAAGTTCCCACCTTAAAGCTCATCAAAGAATACATACGGGTAAGTATTTTTTGGCATATCCTCTTAATATAGAATTATAATGTAACTATTATATTCACATGCTTTTATAACTGCTTTCTTTAGCACATTAAGTTTCATTTTTCGTATGGTTTCCGCTTCAGTGATATCTACAATATAATGTTACTTTCGCCTTTTTTAACAAGTCTTGCTAGTATGAATTATATTAACTCTTCATATGCAACTCTTCATACTTTATCATTGTAACTAGTACTAGAAATACTTATCGAAATTGTTACGAGTATCATGTTTAGACTTCATCGATAATTCGATAATCGATCAAATCGATAATCAATGAACATACAACAACGAACACTTAGATCAAATATATTCTGGAGATTTAGAGGGAAGTATATAAGATTTTTTCTAGGGAGAAGTTGTGCAGAATAGATATATCAACTCGTATAGGGAAATTTTGTTTTGTTGTAATTTTGTTGTAAGAGGAAGGTTATATTAGAATAAACATAAAATATTTATTATGAAATATCTTTCACTTTTCGGATGCAATTGGCACATTCTTAACGAATGGTTAATGTCGTGCCACTCTAAATCGAATGGCTAATTAGTTTTTACAACTTCCTCAAAGGAAGCTCATATTAAAGATGAAGGTAAAACCTAAATCTTAAAAATCGTATCCTAAACAAAATCCTTAAGAACACAAATATAATACACAATACAAATTTATCTGATTTAATGTTTAAAGTCACTTCAGTTGTATTTTTCCTTAAATAATGGATTCTTTTCCTTAATAGACCCTTCAAAACTTGTAGAATTATATCTTTATTGGATATTCATACATATTTTCTCTTCTATGAAGCAATATATTTGAACATGTACAACCGCTTCATAAATTTATTTAATAATAAATTTTCTGTTAAATTATGAAGGCAAAAATTTGCCTGCGGTAACAATTTTCAATATTATTTTATTGAATTTTTATACCTGAAACTGTTATCTTTAAAAAAGTGGCTTGTGCACTTTTCAAAGACGTTTACATTTGTTCTTCTTTTGTGGCGCATTTAAACGCGAAGTGCGTTTACACATATATTAGAAAGAACCAAACCACCTCAAAGAGTTTAGATCTCCACCACGCATAATACGTCACTATTCCTCCATATAATTCAAATTCAAATTCAGACCTGAAATGACATGACTCAACCTGAAGACACATAACGGTTTTATTCTATATAAGTTAACCATTGGGCTATGGAATGCTTCACTGTTCTTTTCTTCCTCAACTTCTGCTATATGCACTTGTGATCGCACATTTACTTATAAGCGCTTCTTCGCACGAACAGCTCCGCTTAAACCACATCGGTTTCCGTAAAAAGTCGGGTTTTTTTTTGTGAATCGTGTGTTAGGTGAAAAACCATATCAGTGCCAATGGCCGGACTGTGAATGGCGGTTCGCACGCAGCGACGAATTGACCCGACACTACCGGAAGCACACTGGCGCCAAACCGTTCAAGTGTGCAGTGTGCGAACGTTCGTTCGCCCGCTCGGATCATCTCGCCCTGCACATGAAGCGACATCTACCAAAAACAACCAAGTAACCCCTTCGCTAAACAATTGTAACTACGACGTATAGCAAATATTTTGAAAATAAAACGTTCCCCTAATTCTACTACTTTCATTTCTCTATTTTGCTTTATCAATTTCTTCCTGAATCGTACTAAAATGTTATATTCATTGATGGTTGTACAAATTGATATATGCTACTTTTATTGATGATTAAACTAATCAATGATTGTTCATTTTGAGCGTAGAATTTCCAACTAAATTGTAAATTGATTGACAACTTTCCTAGAAGCATATAAATATATAGATTATGCCGTTATGTTGTGATATTCAATATTAGGGAAGCAAAATAAAAATACAACGTTTTATATCACAAAACATATTTAATTGTGATATAAAACATCGTATTTTTATTTATCTTCCCCCATATAAATATATGTATGTCAACATTATATCTATTAATAGTAGTATATTGTTAGTACCAGACAATTCTTCATAAATGGTGAATTTGCTATTTATACTGATATTATGTTTCTGTAAAATTCGTCTTTCATTAAAACGTGGTTGCAATTATTGGGCAATTTTTTAACAACAAAAAATTTCTTATCCAGTGCACTTTAATAATAAAGTCAAGTACTTCTTCAATGTTATTCTACGTAAATCGTCAGATTAAAAATATCATCTGCTGGTTTTTATATTTCCTAATAGTATTTATTTAAAAAAAAGTTGCGCATTCATTATTTGAATGAAGCATTTTTTCAATGCAGCCGAATATCGTTTATTTTTTTTTTAATACCACATAATTTTTATTCTATGCTACAAAGATCAATAGCGTATTAAAAATACTTTAGTAATTATATAATTCGTCGATTTTTCACGGCATTTTGATATATATATTTACTACAAGTTCAAAACCATTCCAGTGAATGTAACATTGCAAGCAAGATAATTGTATAATATTCATTCTAAATTAAGTTTTCAAAGATTTATCGAATTGAATATTCCCCACGAAATCCTTCTTTAGTTCTTTAGTTTAGATCTATTTAGAAAAATCTCTAAACATAATAATTCTTGAATATCTTAACTATCATTTCGGTTGTTATAAGTTTGAGATCTCATTTACTCCCAGTGCTTTTTACTTGGTTAAATTAAGTAACCATGAACTTAAGCGGCCTTAAGTATTTATATCGGTTATATACATTACTCGGTGGCCTTCGATTAGTGTACTTAAAAGGATCAACGGAAATGCGAATAAATAATGCATATTGTTATAGTATTATTAACGTAAATATAATTTTAAGATCGATGACATTTAATTGTAATCGGATACCTATACCAGAAGTAAACACATTTATTTTAAAAGCGTTAAATTATCATTTTGATTTGCAATTGTAAGAAATTTAAAAAAATATGTGATCCGTACTATACTTCGTGATTCAATTAAATAATCAATCTTTCGATGTCCACTGCTAATTTAATAAATACGAAATTTCGAAGAAATGTGACATAATTGATATCAGTATTGCCATTACGATGTGTTAATTCGTTTAAGAATAATTTTCAATATTGAAAATATATCCCGTAAAATGATGATTGCCATTAAATATTATATTATAAATATATTTGACTAGTGTTGTGATTTTTCTCGTAATTCTAATCTATCAATAATGTATGCAGGATGTAACTATTTAAACAAAAAAAATTAAATAAATTCCAAAAATGTTGCCCTACTCAGAAGATTGTATATACAATTTTTTGGCTTTTCAAAATTATGAATTAATTTGTAAGGATATTCTTTATTTCCCATTGTATTAACAAGACCAGAGGTAAATAATTTTAATCAAAAAATTGATTTATTCCATATAAAATATATTAAGTTTTCATCCAGATAAATTCTTTGTTACATCCTGTGTAGTATTCAGTATGTATATGAAGTTACCAAATATGTACACCAGTTTTATTACAATAATTATTGTACATAACACAATATAACTGACTAGAAACTAGTCACAATTTCCATTAATATATTCTAAGTAAAGATATAGTGTGAACTAAAAATCACCTAAGCGCAATTTCAATGTATATTTATATATTTCATTACTTATATTGTAACAACGTAAGTATGAACAAAGCACAAATTTCTATTAACAGAATAAGATAATTTTACAGTTTTATTTATACATAGTTATAATTAATATATGTTTAGATTTGTTTTTTTGTATACGTTTTATTGCATTTCATTGTAATATAATTTTATTTTCTCGTTCTTGTTTTACAAACATGAATAAAGTTGAACATTTTAAGCGTTTGAAAACAAATTGACCAAAGTTGACCAGAGCAACTTTAAACATTTCCTACAGGCTCTGGTAAGGTAAGAACCATATTATTATACCTTTATACATCAATTATACAAAGTGTATTACAGTCTTGATATTAGTTAAAGAGTCCGCAATCCTAAAGATTGGTTGGAAACAGCACGCCATGCCGATCTATCCTGAGCTAATCCCTTCATCTCCCTATAGCTATTCATCTCAACGTCTTCAACTATCTGACTCACATACTCCAATCTAGGCCTACCTACCCCTCTCTTTCCCTTCACTCTACCTTCTATGATCAATTGCATAATCCCCCCATGCCTAAGGATATGCCCTACTAATCTGTCTCTCCTACGCTGTAACACTCTCCAAATACTTCTCTTCTCCCCTACTAACTCTAGTACAGCTTCATTTGTTACTTTATCTTCCCAACCAATCCTCATCATCCTCCTATAACACCACATTTCGAATGCTTGTAATCTACGCTTCTCTTCCTTTCCTATAGTCCACGCCTCACACCCGTACAGTGCTACGCTCCAAACATATACCTTCAGTAATCTTTTTCTAATACCCAAGTCAATATTTGATCTTAAAATCTGTTCCTTTTCTACGAATGCCTTCCTACCCTGTGCTATCCTACACTTTATATCTACCTTGCTTCGATTATCTTTTGTGATTCTACTGCCTAAATAACAAAAATCTGACACTTCTTCGATTCTATTATCTCCTGTTGTGATCCTCATTTTTCTACTGCATTCCTTTTTGTCACACCTCATCACTTTAGTTTTACCTATATTTATTTCCATGTTAAAATCCCTAGTCAATACTGCCTGCATACCATTCAATACCCTTTCTAAATTCTTTTCGCTTTCTTCCAATATAGCTATATCGTCGGCGAATCTCAACATATATATTTTCTCTCCCTGTACATTCACACCTACACTATACTCTTCTTTTACTTTGTTTATTGCATCATCTATATATAGATTAAATAATAACGGTGAGAGTGTACATCCCTGCCGGACTCCCTTCCCTATTTTTGCTACCTCTTCTTCCCCCTCAATTCTAACTAAGGCAGTTTGGTGTTTATATAAATTAAAAATTATTCTCCTATCCTTATAATCTATACCCGTTTCTTTTAAAATTCTAAACATTATGTCCCAATCTACATTATCAAATGCCTTTTCTAAATCTACAAAAGCTATGCAAGTTTATTATTTATTATTTATTACTTTATATTATTCTCATCTTATAGATGAGATTTATGAATTTTATCAAATTCTATACTCGTATTATTTTATAGTGGTATCTACAATTAATTTATTTATATTTAAGATTATACAATTAATTGATATTAGTAAATTCACTGACCATTCTCTCGAATAGTGTGATTCAATATTTCGTCCTGGCACTATTTATATATTTTGAAATATTGACTATTTCAGTAGTGCATAATTTTATTCTTTCAAAGCGATAATATTTCATTTATAACTTGTAAAAGTCTAAATCACTTTAGTGCATTTTTATACTGTTTGTATTTGCAATGCAATTATTCCTGATGCAGTTTTTCATTCTCCAAGGCAATAGAAATTACGGCAAATGTATTTATTATGCGGCTGATAAAAATACTGAGCGTTTCATTTTTTATGTTACAAAAAATAATTGATATATCAAGCAACATAATCAATTAGAACATTCTAATGCGAGTATTTTATTTTTATGCCATCCAAGTAATATATTTTTAATATATTTCCGGCGTACAAATACAAAGGTTTTGCTTTATTATTATTAGAGTATACAATTTAAAAAAAAATTCTACAAATAGTACTTAGGTAACCTCGGTATAAAAAATCACATGAGGCACATGCAGGTGCAACAGTTCCTTGTACATTTTTTATAAGTAACTGCAAGAAATACATAAAACTTTCTCCAGGCCCGGAAAATGTATTGAAAAAATAAAATCCCTACGAAGCGGAATTATATTGGCAAACTTAACATAATCTTATTATATTCATTAGCGAATTATTGAAAATTAATTTATTCCTTATTCCACATCCTTTCGAAAATACAATGCTATTGTTTCGATTATTTGTAATTTTAATTGTTATTTTACCGAGAATTTAGTATAATTTTTTTATAAAATCAAGATTTCCAAAAAAGTTGTAGCTGTATAAAAATAATACTCACTTCATTATTATTATTATTATTATTATTATTCGATCTTTTCTCTTCTTTTTTTATTATTTATCATTGATTTGTTATTATACACCTATTATAAATGCGAAAAAAGCTTATAGAACTAATTTACTCCACAAGGATATATTTACCTTTTATTTCAACAAGCTTCAATAGGACCAAAATGCCGAATTAAAAATGCGACTTTCGTTAAAAAAATATTTCGATAGTTTTTTTATTAAAATCCAACGCACTATCAATTTCAGTGCATCATATTTTTCTGTCTATATGCCAATAATAAATCATTCTTTTACTACGTAGTATATTAAAATAATTTCCCTTATACAGCCCTGCTAGGAATAAATTTGACCGCTAGCACACCTGGGCTAGCTAAGAAAATGTTTCCCTTGCATCTTTCAAGAAATATAAATTCCCCCATTCATTCAAATCACCGTGTAGTTCAGCTGCAATCATGGACAAGCACATTTTCTTGCGATTCAACATTGGCCTGAACGTTGCTCTTGGTGTGCAGAAAATCAACACCAAATCCGTACTTCTTAACTATTTACACGTCATGTACGCATACAGTTGCATCTTGAGTGGCCTTTTGTTCATTGCCGCACACCTCTACGAATTAATGAACCAACCGGACTTATTAAAATTTTTGGATAACATTCGAATCTCTTCCTTGATGTTCTTCAGTTTCGCAAAGTATTGGTGTGTACAATCTAAAGGAATGGTCAAACTAACGAAGCACATAAAAGAAACGGAGCAGCGAATTTTAGCTTATGATGATAAAGATATATCGGATATTTTCTGGAGAAATCAACGCGCATGTGAGAAGCTTTGTAAATATTTTTTAGCTTATGGATATTGGACTTTGGTGATTTTTTATATTTATCCCATTTATCACGCTTATACAACGCCAAAGGAACGACTGGTTGATAATTCCGGAAATAAAACGGTTTACTCCGAAAGGCCAACACCGTTTAGTGGAGACTTTCCTTTTGATAAGAATAAGTACTATTGGTACGTTTTTACTTTTCAAGTATGGGGCGGAATGTTTACGGCCTCTTTTACGAATATCTCAAACATATTCTTCTGGGCCACGATGATGTTTGGTGCTACTCATATAAAGGTGCTCCAATTTAAACTGAAGCACTTTGGCAGTCTCAGTTTTAAGAATGCAAAAACTGCACCGAGCAAGAAAAAAGACGAAATTTTTATTTTGAAATATTTAGAGGAATGTATCATGGAGCATCGAATTATTATTCAGTAAATATTTACAAAACAAAAGTTGAATATAAATTTTTTTTATTAAAATGTGTACATTGTAGATACATGACAGATTTAGATAATTGTCTGAAATACTTAATGTTGGTGGATTCCATATTATCCACCATACAAATTTCATTAATTGGATTAGGTTGTTTATTGGTAAGGTTTATTGGTATCTTAAGTGTCGAATAATTTTATATTCCGATATATTTTAGTCTGGCTTTACTCTCAAACAAATCAATACTTTAGAATTTCTGAGTTGGAATATCGGACAATTGTTCTTCTTCTATTATTGCGCAAATGAAATATTAATTGCCGTAAGATTCTTCCTCTAGTATATTATAATTTATCCATCCATTCGTATAGTTTTTGTTCGATAAGCGCGAATTCTTCATAATTTAATTTAGAGTAATGCCAAATAATATCCTATTTAGGGTTTGGATTTACCCGATGCAATATGGGAGAGTGATTGGTACGATTGTTCTGAAAATACAAAGAAGATACTCCTTTTCATTATGAGAAGAGCTGGTAGACCACTGGCTATGAATGTTGGTCCATTCTATCAGATGTCTATTCCGGCCTTGCTAAGCGTAAATTCATAAAATTAATCAATAATTTCATGGGCAGAAATATTGATTACTGCAAATTTAACAATACAAATTCCAAATTTCTTTTCGTACTTCCACTATGGTTAAATTTGATGATATTTGGAATTGATTAAATTCTTTCGGTGAAAAAAAAATTAAAATTATTTTTTTAGATTCTGAAAACAGCGGCGTCATATTTCGCCGTGATGCGTCAAATGGTAGCTAAACAAAATCTATGACAATTCGGACATAAATCACACAATATAAAATCACGAAGAATCACAATAAAAAATAATAATGGACGCGTATCAATGATATATAATTCTATTGAAACTGCACAATATTTGATATAATTGCTAATAATCTAGAAACTATTGTATCACTAATATATATAGAAATGCTTAAATGCGTCATATGTCCATTTAGTTAGTTAAAGAGTCCGCAATCCTAAAGATTGGTTGGAAACAGCACGCCATGCCGATCTATCCTAAGCTAATCCCTTCATCTCCCTATAGCTATTCATCTCAACGTCTTCAACTATCTGACTCACATACTCCAATTTAGGCCTACCTACCCCTCTCTTTCCCTCCACTCTACCTTCTATGATCAATTGCATAATCCCCCCATGCCTAAGGATATGCCCTACTAATCTGTCTCTCCTACGCTGTAACACTCTCCAAATACTTCTCTTCTCCCCTACTAACTCTAGTACAGCTTCATTTGTTACTTTATCTTCCCAACCAATCCTCATCATCCTCCTATAACACCACATTTCGAATGCTTGTAATCTACGCTTCTCTTCCTTTCCTATAGTCCACGCCTCACACCCGTACAGTGCTACACTCCAAACATATACCTTCACTAATCTTTTTCTAATACCCAAGTCAATATTTGATCTTAAAATCTGTTCCTTTTCTACGAATGCCTTCCTACCCTGTGCTATCCTACACTTTATATCTACCTTGCTTCGATTATCTTTTGTGATTCTACTGCCTAAATAACAAAAATCTGACACTTCTTCGATTCTATTATCTCCTATTGTGATCCTCATTTTTCTACTGCATTCCTTTTTGTCACACCTCATCACTTTAGTTTTACCTATATTTATTTTCATGTTAAAATCCCTAGTCAATACTGCCTGCATACCATTCAATACCCTTTCTAAATTCTTTTCGCTTTCTTCCAATATAGCTATATCGTCGGCGAATCTCAACATATATATTTTCTCTCCCTGTACATTCACACCTACACTATACTCTTCTTTTACTTTGTTTATTGCATCTTCTATATATAGATTAAATAATAACGGTGAAAGTGTACATCCCTGCCGAACTCCCTTCCCTATTTTTGCTACCTCTTCTTCCCCCTCAATTCTAACTAAGGCAGTTTGGTGTTTATATAAATTATAAATTATTCTCCTATCCTTATAATCTATACCCGTTTCTTTTAAAATTCTAAACATTATGTCCCAATCTACATTATCAAATGCCTTTTCTAAATCTACAAAAGCTATGCAAGTTACCTTTCCTACCCTCATTCTTTTTTCTACTACTGTTCTTAGTGCTAGAATCGCCTCCCTCGTCCCTCTGTTTTTCCTAAAACCAAACTGATCTTCTCCTAGCCTTTCCTCTACTTTATTTTCTAATCTCCTATAAATAATCTTTAACAATATCTTCGATGCATGTGATAGTAGGCTAATGGTCCTATAGTTCTCACACAAATTAGCTCCTATTTTCTTCGGCATTGTTACTATTCTACTACGCTGAAAATCCTGTGGTACTTCTCCCTTCTCATATATTTTACAAACTAACCTGTATAATCGCTCCTGCATTTTTTCCCCTGCGTGTTTTATTAATTCGGCTGGTATCATATCAATCCCCGCTGCTTTGTTATTCCGTAAATCATTTAATGCTCTATGAAACTCTGACCTAAGTATGTCCATTATAAAAATAAAAATATTATCTAAATAGTGAAAGCAATAAATTCAACAGTTTCTTATTCCTCTACCCCATTGGAATTTTTTTTGTTTTGAGAAATGAATACGATGTTAACAATTTGGTAGTATATGGTTGTAAATTAAATAGAAAGGGTTGAAAAAGCATAGAAAACAAAGCATTTGCGAATCAGATTAGATAAAAGCAGAGTATATATAGCATTGTATGGTTGAGAGGCGTGGACCAAATATAAGCGCTGGGTATAAAAATATTATAAGCATTTAATATGTGGTGCTATAATAATGTTAAGAAGATTGGATTGATATATAATTTATTAAAGTTAGTGAAAGCAAGTGGTATTTTGGATTGTATTCCATCATAGGAAAGATAGACAAATAGATCAAATTCTCTGACACGGGAAAGTTATGGCATAATTTATAGAGTGATTGAGTAGCGAGTGAAAGATGGTTATGTAAACGCAAATTAAAATAAAGCAAAACGTTAAGAGTAACAAAAAAATCTGTGGATCGTAGAAATAGCTACTTTTATTTCGAGGGACATATTTAAATATAACATTACTTACAGAATATCACCTAAATATCGTAACTTAAAGCATTAAGTAGCTAGATGTGTTCTAAAAATTATCACTACGGTGTTAAATTATAATATAGAATAACACCCAAATAACGTAACAAGCATTAAGTAGCTAGAGGTACATTTCAAGCGCTATGAAATATGAAATAGCGCTTGAAATGTACCTCTAGCTACTTAATGCTTGTTACGGTATTTGGGTGATATTTTATATTATAGCTAGATGTACATTTCGAAGGCTATGCCTTATATTATACATATTACTGAAGATGGGGGCATAGCCTTCGAAATGCACATCTAGCTACTTAATGCTTTAAGTTACGGTATTTGGGTGATATTCTATACTATTATTTAACACCGTAGTGATCATTTTTTAAAATAACATTTACTTCGTAAAAATCTTAAAATAATTGTATATTAGGAACATCAATTCTATACTTAAGTATATTAATAATAATACTTTATTACGCCATTACCATTTTGAGGTACATATACAGCGTATATTGCACAAACTTATATATCTAATTAGATAATATAAAGTATAAAAAACCATGGATATAAACATTAAACACCTAAAGCTAATTATGAAAGTTGTCGATTTATTGCACATGATTGAAAACTATGTTAATTGCAAAATGGATGGTGATTTTGAAGGGTGGCTGTACTTAAACAGAACATGTCTATGTTGAGGGAGTTGATGATAGATAAGGCTCTAATTACTACATTATTCGCTAAGTAATTTGTCTTATATAAATTTAAGTGAAAAGTAAAAGATATTCGCGAAAAATATTGCGGAACGTGATAAGACAACATATTTGTAATTTCAGGAAAATCAATAAGGTTATTAACTATTTTATCAATAAAGTAACAGTCCATGTTCATCTTTCTTCGACTTGATAATGACTGCAAGTTTATATACGAACCAATAATATTTAGAATTACATTGGTATTGTTATAGTTAAGTTTATATACCTCATGGTATACGTTGGATCTATTACGATGAACTATATAATGCGGAGACCAAACGGAATATTGATGTTAGATTAGCATTATTTTAGTACAATGTTGCATTAGCGATGAAACAATACTACTTTGTTTTAAAATGTAGGAATAGGTTACTGAAAAGAATTTTAAGAACTTTTCTCTGGACCTAATTCGACCCATATTTTCAATTGGACCGCTAGATCTATATTAATATCATCCACAATACATATCCATCAGTTATATTGATCGTTTGCAATAAATTATTGCAAATTATAAGAAAATATCGGAAATTACATTGTGATTTTTCAAACATCTCCAATTTTCTTTCGAAAGCTTCCTTTTTACTTATTTCTAACCTTCTTATTACACACAGCAATATAATATAAAATGAATTTTTAATATAGTAAATTAAAGCGAGTTTGATTCAAAATTTTCATAGATCTTAAGCTGAAGAAGAATTGGTTTTATCGAACTGAAATAAAGGGAGCCAGTTTGATTTTCTTCCAATTCAATGTATCTCATCAGTTCAAGTCCTTTCCATTAAAATGTCTCTGTGTTATATAGAGAAATACCTTTCAAGAATATTTGAGCAAGATAAAATGTGAACAAAGGAATTATTAGAACTTCTACAGCATGTGATGCAATAAAAAATGTCCAGAAGTTAAGATAATTATGTCCATGTGTTTTTGAAAATGAGTCACAATATCCTTCCGTATAATTAACTAAATTTCCAAGACATGGAAATATTACTTCGAAACTATAAACATCTTCCTATACAGGATGTCTTAATTACAGGTAATATATTGGTACTCTCCTTACCTAATGCCCAAAAGAATATCTCAACCTGCAAGATATCTCATGATATCTAACATCGAGGAATAGTTCATATCGGGTCAGCTTCTAAGCATTAGGAGGATCATTTTTCTCTAATCTTTTCAAAATATAAAGATATCCTGTATGTGAAACACTTAAACATGGTATTAATACTAATAACATTCTTTATTGCGCTTGTCCAAGTAAAACTTTGGCATAACGTATCTGCAACTATTGACAAGATAAAGACCATTTAATGAGCGAATCGCGTCCAATTCCCAAACGCCACATCAGTCTTTCGCAAACCCTTCAATATGGAACGTCACATTTTCTTGAGATTTAATATGTTCCTGAACTATGCGCTGGGTGTTAAAAAAATCAAAACCGAATACACCTCTCTCAATATCCTTCATTCTATTTGGGCGTATTTGTGGGTTTTGAGCGGCGTATTGTTCACGTTTACTCACACCTACGAACTTCTTGAAATACATGACATCATGAAGTTCATAGAAAATGCTCGAGTGTCTACGCTAACAGTCTTTAGCTTTGTCAAGTATTATGTTGTGCAATCAAAGAGAATGCGGTTATTAATAAATCACATTCGTGATACAGAACAAAAGATCTTGGCATATGACAACAAGGATATATCGGATATCTTCTGGAAGAACCAAAACATTAGTGAAAAGATTACGAAATACTTTCTGGCCTATGGCTATTGGACGCTAGTTGTCTTTTATATCTATCCAGTGTATTATTCATACGCTACACCCAAAAATCTAATCACAGCTACAAATGAAAATGGAACTATTTACTACGAGAGACCATTACCATTTGGTGGAGAATTTCCTTTCGACAAATATGCTTACTACAAAACTGTATTCGCGTTTCAAGTATGTGCTGGTTTATTCACCGCGTCTTTTACGAATATTTCAGACATTTTCTTTTGGGCGACCATGTTGTTCGGAGCAACTCATATCAAGGTTTTGCAATATAGATTGAGGTATTTCAAAGAACTGAGCATTAATGACGCCTTCATTTTCAAATCCACTCACGAACATGAAAAACTGATAATGAAACATTTGGAAGATTGCATCTTTGAACATCGAAGCATAATCAAGTACGCAATTTATACTAAATTAATTGAAGTACATCTAAGTTTTTTTTATTAGATATATAAAGGAGTTGGATAGTTTAATAAAATACTTGATGCTTGTGGATTCGATTTTGTCTACTCTACAAATTGCTTTAATCGGCCTTGGGTGCATATTGGTAAGTTTCTGCAAATTTAAACTTTATTGATTTGAGATCATCAACATCGAAATATAGAATTATCATAATTATATATTAAATTACAGTCGGGTTTCACATTGAAACAACTAAATACGTTAGTTTATTTGTCATGGAACGTTGGACAGCTGTTCTTTTTTTATTATTGCGCAAATGAAATTTTGCTAGCTGTAAGTATTTGAATATATGAAAATGAATAAATATCACCCACCTGGAACATGAACAAAATCATATGATAGGGCCTGGATTTGCCGGATGCGATTTGGGAGAGCGATTGGCACGATTGTTCCCATAATACCAAGAAGACGCTCCTCTTCATAATGAGAAGAGCGGCGAAACCTTTGGTCTTAAATGTGGGACCTTTTTATCAAATGACTATACCATCAATGTTGAATGTAAAGTGATATAAATATTAGGATAAAAAGCAACTATTATAACCAATCAAAATATATTTATAGTACAATTAACATTTAATATTTTAGATTTTGAAAACAGCTGGATCTTATTTTGCAGTGATGCGGCAAATGATAAACAAGTAAAGACAATGAAGAATAATATATTGCTTCATATAACGACCTATGCAATATATAGAATTACATTTCTATATAATATAATGATAAATCAAATGGAATGAAACATTTAAATACTTAGATATCAATTTAAATGTAAGTCATGAATGGAAGATTTTATTTTCGAAAAACTAAAGTCATTATTTTAAATAATAATTCGAAATTCAATACTATGTTATACATATAGTGGTATTACCAAAAATCTACTTTTTTCTTACAGAATTTCTTCACGTTTCTTCTTAAAAATAAAACTTAGAAGTTTGTCAGAATATAAAAGCACTAAGATATAAAATTGTTCTTTACTCTAATAAAGTAGATAGATCTGCATTATTATATTAATCATTTATAATCATCGTCCAATTTCAAATCAGACCATCAATCTGGCATATAAATAGAATAATAATTTATTAAATCACTACAAAAAAAAAATTATTCCCAACCAATTTTTGGATATTTTGGGGAGATTTTGATATTACATTTTACATCTCATTCGTTAACTGTGACATATATCATTCTAGGAATAATATTCATTCATATACTTTCCGACACCTATCTCTAAAAAGTTATACTACACATCTGCAAATAAATATAGATACAGTTATCCTTGATAGTATTATGCTGCCTCACTCGCTTATTCTAGTAAGTATTCTTTATTAGTATATATTAATAGTATATATAAACCAGCTCTGACTATAGACATAATACACTCACAGAAACCAAATTATCAAGATGGTGAATCTGCCACATAATCATTTTCTATACTTTTTTCAGTGTAGAATTTTTCTCCATATACTTTACGCAGGCAGAAGTCCTTTTTTTAGTGTATAAGGACAAACTTTTTATTTCGCACTTTTTTTGAAAAACCGCTGGTAAGATGATGTTTCGTTTTAATATTTTGTGCATTCTTCTAGTGAATTGTGGAGGTTTAATAATATTATTTTAACCTCCTCTGTTTCGCGTTATAAATTATTTGATTTATAAATAAGATATTATACTAGTTTTTATTTTATATTGAAATTTTCTAAAAAAAATCCTGGCCTGATTATTAAATACGTATAGTATATTAAATAATAATTGATAGTACAAAGAACAATTTGAGAATGGAAAAAACTAAAAAAACCAAAAGGCAATATAAATCACCAAGAAAACGTCGAGATCCAAAATACACGGACCCATTATTTGATATTACATACTTTGAAACCGGAAAGGTGAGCAATTAATTGAATATAAAATAATTTTATACTATATTTTCTTATGATCATATTATATTACAATTTTACTAGAAGTATTGAATTAAAGGTATATGTTTTTAATGAATATTATTCAATTTCTTGAATGTAGTTTATTTTTTTAAATAATTTTAGAGAAAAAAATGTTACGCTTGTCCAGATCTATTATTCGTATCCGATGTGGATTATTTATTTCATTTAGAAGAAGCACACGAAGGACAGAGGATGCATTGTTGTATCTGCAGCCAATGTGGTATATATAAAATATTAAATAAACAAATTATATATATTCAGCATAAAATAATTGGAAGGTTTAGCGATGATCAATGATTTGATAAAATATCACTCAATACAGGCAAGACTTTTGGTTCAACTTCAGAACTGCAACAACACGCTTTGTCCAAATGTGGTACCCAACCACGTTATACCTGCACGGTATGTGGTAGTAAGTTGATGAGTGCCGGGTCCCTTTACACCCACATGCTCCTACACGGGGATTGTAATTATACTTGCAACTTCTGTGGAAAACAATTCCATAATGTCCATCACCTCAAAGCTCATGAACGTACCCATACAAAAGCTGCTTTGTATACATGTGAGGTAAGATGATCAAAGAAGGACAATACAAAAAAATTAAATATGCTGCAGTAGCGTGGCGAATAGGTGCATTGAAAAATTATTACTAATACTTATGGGGAGTAATAACTTATCAATTCTACAAAAACGAGTTTTCAGAAAAGTAACTTTCTTGTTGGCTTCGATTTTGCGCCTACAAGAAATGTACAAATCCGCAACTATAAATATATAATACTATCATATTACAATCGTTGATATATAGTATAGAATAGAATCTATATTTCCATCAAGATTTTCTACAAATTAAATAACAGATGAATAAAAATTTATAAAATAGCGACAAATTCAAATTGTCAAATATTCTGCTTAAGATGCGAGTAATGCACACACACCGACGTCTTTCGTACCGACCTGCGCACAACTAATCACTATCTAAAAATAACGCCATCTATCGGTAAAATGCTGAACTACATCGACTTAAATATCCTAGCATATACGAAAATTACAATATAAATTTTGGAAGATAATATCTCCCTTATTTGTAGAAATATCGCTAAGCTCTAAGAAATTAACGACTTTGTGTATGATTGCCAAGTTCCTCCACTTGTTAAAATGCTATTAAAAATTTCACGAATGTATTTTCAAAAAATTAATAATAATAATAATTTTTTTTTCGAAAAAGTGAGCTGCCTATTCCCTAGATTAGAGATAATTAGAAATATTGTTACAAAATATAGTTGGCATATTCGCAGTAGTTTTCTCAAAATTATATTTGAAATATTACACTGTTAAATTTAAGAGATATGACCTTTAATTTAAAAGATAATGATAATATACAAAAACGATTTATATTGTTGCATTCGTTTTAAGATAACGCGATGCTAAAAAATTTTTTTTAAATAAATTTGAGTTTTAATTCGATAACAGTTACTATAAATGATGTTAAATATTATAGAGTGTTTTTATAATGTATTTGCTATTGTCATTTTATTAAATTTAATATAATTTATTACAGGTATGTGGAAAAGGTTTTTCTCATCGTCAAAGTATCATTACGCATAGTTCCCTGCACACGGGAATTAAACCATACTCTTGCGAACATTGCGGCAAAGGGTTTAGTTGTATCAGCAATTTACTCAAACATAGAAAGACCCATGCCAGCACATGTGGCACTTTGCCCCTCACATCGCATAGAGTTAAAAATGCAGAAACTAAACTGAGAATAAGAATGAACACGCCTGCAACTGTAAAGCAGAAGAACTATTCACAATTCAAAATGAATGAACTAAATGAAAAGCGAACTATAAACGCTGTACGACTTTTAAGCAAGAAGAAGGAATTAATGGATGATATTTCAAGTGATGTTTATGACGCTGTGGAGGATAGTAATGTAAAACATAAAGCAAATTTTCAGGCTAATAAACGCACAGTGGATAGCTATGGCGAAGAAAAACATTCTCTAGATATTGATATTATTAAACATGAAATTAATATTAGGCGATCACGTACAAATAGTTCACAAATTTCTGAAAATGTTATTGGAAACTTTAAATCCGACGTTGTTTTAAAAGAAGAATTATATCCGGATGCAGACTTTGATTCTGATGATTCCATACCTCTGTCTACATATATTGCTTCATTTAAAAACGAAATAACTGAAGCAATAGCTCCTTCTGTAAATGAATGTAAATTTAATACTGAAATTAATAATGCTTATAACTTAAGCAGCTTTCATGAAAATAATATTAACAATCAATGTATTGCTTGTAATCATTGTACATTAACATTTCAATCCAAATGCGATTTTGATGTGCATCTGAAAAATCATTCTGCAGAAAAATTAGGTATTAAATATGTGGAGGAAAAGAATTTTAATGATAATGATAATGAATTCGAAGATAATAATGATTATGTAGAAAATAATTCAAATTTCTTGAGGAATGTAGACGACAGTGAACAACTCGTTTTAAATAAAAGCACGAAAAGAAAAAATGGTTTGAAGAGTTTAGACAAATGTTTAATAAAAAGGCAAAAAGTAAGCAGAACTAGAAAAAGTAAATCTCATCAGAATGAGAATTTGGAGAATAAAAAGTCTATAAATGGTAACGTCCGTAGTAAACTTCGAAAATCTAGAACAAGTACCGTGAAGAAAGCTACGACTGAAGGTACTGATTTCAAATTGCAGTTGAAGAAAGAAGATGGTTCAGATCTAGAGGATACAAGTGTAAAAATAGAGGAAAATGTAAATGAATTACATATTGATAAAGAAGTGAATATTGATCCTTTGCTTAATGAAGGTTATAACGATGGAAAAAAAATCGATTGCAAAATATGTGGAGCAGTATTAAAAAGCCGCAAATCAATGCAAAAACATCGAGTTGGCAGAGGATTTAAAACGATATTTGGAAGAGAATGTGCAGGTACTAGTAACATTACGAGAGGAACAGAAAAACGGTATAAATATAATAAACTACGCAAAGAATTTCAAAACAATGATATTGCATCGCTTGACAATATCCCAATAATGTCAAAAACAGTGAGCAATTCAGCTTTATCAAAGAATAAAAGGAAACAAGGTAACGAACGCCAAAAATTGATATGTTCTGTTTGTGGCACTCTCATTACATACCAAAAATGGATGCAGAAACATCAAATGGGAACAGGTTATAAGAATGAAGCTGGAGAAGAATGCGCTGGACCATCTTTAGGCAGACCACAAATTGTTGATACAAACCCTAATGATAATGACGTTAATATCATATACGTTGCTAAAGAACGTGATACTGTAAAGAACACAAATTATATGGGCTACAAACAGTTTGTAGAAACCAAAAAGAAAAATAGGAAAGTGCAATGTGATATCTGTAAAAAGACGTTTTCGAGAATGTGCTTATTAAAAAAGCATCAAAATAACAAATTTAATAAGGATCATTCCAGCTTGCCTTGTGCGACTCTTGGAAGTAAAACTGTTAGAAAATGTGAACTTTGTCCCTTGTATATTGAAAAGAAGTTAATGAAGGAACACAAGAAATCAATTCATGCTGATATTTTAAGTAAGTCATTCTTTTTTGCATACCCACTTTATTTGAAAGCTTTACATTTTATATTTTCATTCACAAGGCATTTTTTTTGGTAATTATAAAATATACGAAATTCCTTATAACTTTTCAAACTTTTATATATTTATGCAGCAGAAATTAATTGCAAAAATTATTATATTCTAGAATATATGTGTTAAATTTCAAAGCAGAATTATAGCTTTTTGCGTTGGTGTCCCTGTAGAAATTTATACAAAAAAAAATTTTAATCCCATATTCAATATAAATATTGTATGCATCTGTGACTACTCAATTATTGAGGTCTCTCTTTTAATTCGTGGTGTAAATACCTATTAAGAAAATTTTGCATAATTCGCAAAATTTTAATTGCAAGCTTCTCCTTGAAGAAAACATTCCAATATTGTTGCTTTGATATTTTTTACATAATTATTTCAATCTCTTGGCACACGAACTAAAAAAGTCCATTATTGTTGTATACTAGTTAAGTTATATACATCATCTTAAATGAATATCAAAACGAAAGAGTAAATGCTATTATGATATAAAGTCCAATCTCTATAGTACAAAGAATCCTTTTGCTTCGAAAAATATTAAAGTGATAATTTTTTTGTGCACTCCATAAGCATTCTTTAATACAAACAGCTAAGAATCTGAATGTTTTATCCCGAATTTCAGCCTGCGATATCTGTAACAACATCTTCAGCAAACCTGAAATCCTGAACTACCACCGCATGGCTAAGCACAACTTGTCCTCTCAAAAACAACTGCCAAAACGTAACTACATCTACGTTTGTGATAAGTGTGGGGCTCTATATAAACACAAGTCCTCCCTGCAAGAGCACGAACGCACCGGATGTAGTTCGGGCCCGTTATTTCAATGTGAATATTGCGATGCCCGTCTGCATAATATTTACACTCTAAAAACTCACATGGCGAAGCACGTGGAAGAAAAGCGACACCTCTGTACCTTCTGCGGCATGAAGTTTATGATGAAGGTGCAGTTGAAGAATCATTTGTATAAACATACCGGAGAGAAGCCATTCAAGTGCAAGTTTTGTCCTAAAGTATGTATTTTTATTGGGACTGTGCATCATTTTGATGGTGTCGTTTGGCTTAAGAAGTTTAGTTAAGAGTCCGCAATCCTAAAGATTGGTTGGAAACAGCACGCCATGCCGATCTATCCTGAGCTAATCCCTTCATCTCCCTATAGCTATTCATCTCAACGTCTTCAACTATCTGACTCACATACTCCAATCTAGGCCTACCTACCCCTCTCTTTCCCTCCACTCTACCTTCTATGATCAATTGCATAATCCCCCCATGCCTAAGAATATGCCCTACTAATCTGTCTCTCCTACGCTGTAACACTCTCCAGATACTTCTCTTCTCCCCTACTAACTCTAGTACAGCTTCATTTGTTACTTTATCTTCCCAACCAATCCTCATCATCCTCCTATAACACCACATTTCGAATGCTTGTAATCTACGCTTCTCTTCCTTTCCTATAGTCCACGCCTCACACCCGTACAGTGCTACACTCCAAACATATACCTTCAGTAATCTTTTTCTAATATCCAAGTCAATATTTGATCTTAAAATCTGTTCCTTTTCTACGAATGCCTTCCTACCTTGTGCTATCCTACACTTTATATCTACCTTGCTTCGATTATCTTTTGTGATTCTACTGCCTAAATAACAAAAATCTGACACTTCTTCGATTCTATTATCTCCTATTGTGATCCTCATTTTTCTACTGCATTCCTTTTTGTCACACCTCATCACTTTAGTTTTACCTATATTTATTTTCATGTTAAAATCCCTAGTCAATACTGCCTGCATACCATTCAATACCCTTTCTAAATTCTTTTCGCTTTCTTCCAATATAGCTATATCGTCGGCGAATCTCAACATATATATTTTCTCTCCCTGTACATTCACACCTACACTATACTCTTCTTTTACTTTGTTTATTGCATCTTCTATATATAGATTAAATAATAACGGTGAGAGTGTACATCCCTGCCGAACTCCCTTCCCTATTTTTGCTACCTCTTCTTCCCCCTCAATTCTAACTAAGGCAGTTTGGTGTTTATATAAATTAAAAATTATTCTCCTATCCTTATAATCTATACCCGTTTCTTTTAAAATTCTAAACATGTCCCAATCTACATTATCAAATGCCTTTTCTAAGTCTACAAAAGCTATGCAAGTTACCTTTCCTACCCTATTTATTTTTTCTACTACCGTTCTTAGTGCTAGAATCGCCTCTCTCGTCCCTCTGTTTTTCCTAAAACCAAACTGATCTTCTCCTAGCCTTTCCTCTACTTTATTTTCTAATCTCCTATAAATAATCTTTAACAATATCTTCGATGCATGTGATAGTAGGCTAATGGTCCTATAGTTCTCACACAAATTAGCTCCTATTTTCTTCGGCATTGTTACTATTCTACTACGCTGAAAATCCTGTGGTACTTCTCCCTTCTCATATATTTTACAAACTAGCCTGTATAATCGCTCCTGCATTTTTTCCCCTGCGTGTTTTATTAATTCGGCTGGTATCATATCAATCCCCGCTGCTTTGTTATTCCGTAAATCATTTAATGCTGTATGAAACTCTGACCTAAGTATGCTAGGACCTAAGTCATCATCATCTATCTGTTCCACATTTTCTAGCTCCTCCATGTCCTGCCTACCTTTATATAAATCTTCAAGATACTCCTTCCATCTTCTAGCTTTTTCCTTATTTTCTGTGAGTTCCTTACCCTGCTTATCACATATAATGTTACCCTTTGGTTTTACTTTAGAAAAATGTGACTTAATTTTCCTGTAGCCCAAATCTACTTTACCTCTTCTCATATCCTCCTCAATATCCTCACAGTTTCCTTTTATCCACTCTTCTTTCGCTAGCTTGCATTTCCTATTAATTAAGTTCCTTAGTTCCTTATATTTTTTCTGTCCTGCTTCTGTGTTTCCTATTTTAATTTTCCTTCTTGCTTCAATCATTTCCACTATTTCTTCCGTGATCCATTCTCTCCTACCTGCCCTTTTCTTTGTGCCTAATACTTCATTTGCTGCTGTAGTTAACCCATTTCTGATTTCCCTCCATTCGCAATCTATGTCGCTCCTTGATGTTCCATTAGCCATGATTTCTACTTTCTGCTTGTACTTTTCACATACATCAGCTAATTTTAACCTATCGACATCTACTCTGACCTGTTTAGACTTCTGTAATTTCTTGAATTTGACCTCTGAGTCCAGGACTACTAAATTATGGTCACTATCAATATCTGCTCCAGGGTAACTCTTACAATTCTTAAAATTCTTAATGGCTTAAGACCTTCGCACAATTTGATATACAAAATTCTTTGCTAGGTCATTTGCATAATCATTTTCTTTGATATTTCTATACATTCAAAAATGTAATACAATTTAGGATCGATATATAACAGTTTCTGCTGAATTATTGCGCATTTATATGTGTAATTTTGATTGCATTTTAGGCATTTGCACATTCTACTAGTTTAGATACTCATACAAGTATACACACGGGCATCAAGAGATACATTTGCCTTGCATGTGGAAAACGTTTTTCATGTTATGGAAACCTAGATAAGCACAAGGCATCCAAAAGTTGTAAAGAGTGGTACAATTTAAATGGAGAGAAAAAGAAATTGCGAATATTGGATGAAAAACCAATTACTAATTCTACATGAAAAATTGGAAGATTTATATCGAGTTGTGCAATAATTATTTTAATTTTTACTGTCCGACCTCAAAACAGATCTGATCATAAAAATAGTATCGTGTTTATGGACCTATAACAATAAATTGTTTCTCTTAAAAAAAAAACTATAACAATTTTCATTTTGATATAACAACATAAAAATCAATGTGCATTAAGGAGCAGCCAAAATACTATATCGATTTCGAAGAAGAAGATAGTTAGTTCTTACCGATGTGTCGTAAGACACTCGCCAATAATTTATCTGTACTTTTCAATAAATTATAAAGCTGAAGAAACCTAATAAAATATACAGTATTGAAGGTTTTTTTAATAAATCACGTTAACCAACTTTAATACACGTGACCCTTACCGTAGTATTTTTAGGCATTTTTAATCCTTCACGCAGATGACTTATAAAGACTTAATGTTTATGACGCCGATAAGACATTTATTTATAACTTGTACAAAACTCTGAACATCTTTATATAACGCTTATTTCGGTTGTTCTAAGCAACCGAATTAACAATTCTTTCGCGCAATAGAAACTAAATCTATTTGCAATTAAATGTGCAAATTTTTTGAATACAAATTTTAAACAAAATTGATACATAAATTGTAACTGTAAGTCCTAAAAATCCCAACGAAGCACAGTCGACACTATAATGCATGAATTTATCTCTTTCTTCGGCTATTAACATACTTTTGGCACCACGGAGGTTGTGGGTTCGAATTTTACTCCGGTCAGGGATATTTTCTTGAGGAAAAATCGTTTTCGGACCATGGATGTGCTTACTGTCAAATGCAAAGTCCTTGTCCCTAAGTATCGCCCCACAATTTAAATCTTTTATGCCTTTAGATTGACGTCCAAAATAGTTACTTTTACTTGCTTTAAAGGTTTTAATAATTTCTTGAGTTCGCATATCTATCTTTATTAATAATTTCTAGAAATTATAATAGCAACTGTAAATTATTAACGTAAATCTTGTTTAATATTTTATGGTATTGAAAATGGTATGTATGTGGCTCTAAAACAGGCTGCTTATTACATACTGTCCATCATTTGTAATTTAGTTTATGTGACACTAAAGAATACTAAAGGACATATCATAAATGAACTATATTTAAATATATTTAATAAACATAAAATGAATTCTACATATTTTTATTTTTTTTAGTTTTCGATTTTCTTAGTTTAATTACTTAACAATTTTTGACATTTTCTCTTCGAAGGTTTTTTTATTTTTATTTTTTGGCTCAATAAACTTGGTTAAAACAATATGTTCAATAATTAGCGATTAAAAATTTTTTATTAATAAATTTCTACGTTAGTAGAAATTATCAATCCAAATATATATTTCAATGATGTTGCATGCAATGAATACATGAAAGTTTCGTTAAATATAAATGCATATAACAGCTTTGAAATTTTTACTAAAAATGCGTTGAATATTTAAAGACACATGCAATTCAAGTGCAAAGTTTCAATGGCAACATATACGTAGTGATTCCTCAAAAAAGAGCAATTTCTTAAAAAAAGAACACTATACGTTCGACACATAATCTTATTTAACGCTATCAGTTTGATTTTTTTAATTTGTTTTCATTAACCCAATTTAATATTTTATGCTTATTCCGATTAATACTCATTTTTATTATACTATAAATTGTACGCATCATAATTTTATTATTAATTCGAATTTCCGTGATTGTTTTCTGTAATATATTCTTAACAATTTAACTATATGGAATTTTTAAATAATCAACAAAAAAATGATCGTTTTTGGTATTTTCACCAACAGAGGATGGAAAAAAATTGTTTTGTTAATCAAATTTTATTAATCAAATATATCTTCCACAATAAAATAGAATTTCTAATGATTTAATAAAAAATCAGTTATAAAATAAATAAAAACGTACATTTACATTTTTTATGTTTTAAATTTTATTTCTTCACCCTGAATACTAAGTTTAGACACATTATTATAAAATAATGTCCTCTGTCACGTGGTTGATATTCAAATATACATTTACCTACATCAGTAACATTTAGTTCATCATTTTGAAACAGCAGGCCAATAATTCTAGAACCAAGTTTCTGAATAAGAAATAATATTGCGACCTCTAATTTGAAAAGCTACACGAAAATATTGAAAGTAGATGAAATTAAAATGAGATGGTTAATAATTCGCTTATTATTTTATTTTATTATGATTACATGTAAACATGCTGTTCTTTTATATTTTAATGTAGTTAATAAATAATATATTGAAATGTCGAAAATTTTTAATGATATTAAAAATATTTAGCTAACCCAGTATATTCTATTTTCTCTATATAAGCCCTTTGATGAGATCAAATTGGTATTTAGATTTCATTTCGCATTCGCACAGTGGTGCAAGTACAGTATAAATAAATATTGATAATTGCAATTTAAAAGATAACAAAACTTAATTTAAAATGTTTAATATTTGGTATTTCTTAATAAATATCTACGTAAATTCTGTAAAATACATAACAGCAGCTACATATTGGATCTTCTGTAATATAACTTGCAAAATTCGAGTTATTTTGTACTCTTCTAATGACTACTTGAAAAGTGTTCAAGCGCTTTTTACTTTTATCATTTTTGATTTAGTGACCTCTTGGATGTTTCAATACCATATAAAATTCGATATAAATATAAAAATTGCTACCTTCGTTTACTCAGTTACTGATATAAGTGAAAAACTAAAGCTGATATAAATGACAAAAAGCTACAATTGACCATCAAGCGATGGACATATATCATAAGGTATTTTAAACATTGTTAAAATAAAAGTAATATTCTTCATTCAATAATTTTCTTATATGAATAATCTGTTCAAACTACAAGAAAGGCATTTTAGGTAAAGTCAGTTGCTATACATCAAATTTGGTTGATTCATTCGTGTATTTCTTAAAGGTGATGAAAATTTTGTCTTAGACGGTTGTTTTCATTTTCAGATTTTACAATAATCCAATATATTTATCCATTACACTTCATTGAGCGATGCGATATAAATTTTTTCAGCAAATCGCATTACACGAAAGATTTAATGTGCTTATACGAATAACTCTTTGTGTGGACTCTGGACTCTTGTAATATTGTGTTTGTGATATACTTTCTTCATCAATAAATTTGGAATATTAAATTACTCTATTATTATTATCATCATCATTAGTATTAACTATTTGAAACTCGTTAAACAAATAAAACTTGTACGCTTCCAATTAAAATTTAATTTATGTCACTAATATATATAAATAATTTACATTATTCTGGTCACTAGTTCGTTAGATAGTCATCAATCTCAGGAATTGTTCATCCTAAATAACAAAAATCTGACATTTCTTCTATTCTATCGTCTCCTATTCTTATCCTCATCTTTCGCTCGCATTCCTTCTTGTCACACCTCATCTCTTTGATCTTGCCTGTATTTATTTTCATGTTATAATCCCTAGTCGTAACATGTTCTAAATTCTGATCCCTTTCTTCCAAGATCGCTATATCGTCGGCGAACCTCAACATATATATTTCCTCTCCCTGAATTTTCACATCTACCATATACTCTTATTTAATCTTATATATATATATATATAACAACGGCGAAAGTGTACATCCCTGCGTGACTCCCTTTTTTATTCATGCTACTTCTTCTTCGTCATCAAATCTGACTAAAGAGTTTGATATTTACATGGCTTGAAAACAATTCTCCTATCCTAATAATCTATTCCCGTTTTTTTTTAGATTCTAAACATTATTTCCTAATGTACATTATCCATTGACTTTTCTAAATCTACGATAGCTAATATAAGATGTGTTTATCACTGTCGTTCTTTATTCTATTACCATATTCTTAGTGATGAAATAGCCTCCCATGATCCTTCTGTTCTTCCTAAAACCAAATTGATCTTATCTTAGCCTTTATTCTACTTTATTTTCTAACCTTCTATAAATAACCTCTAACTATATAATAGTTAAGAGTTAATTAACTAGATAAGAGACTAATGGTCCTATAGTCCTCACATGAATCAGCGCCTACCTTCTTCAGCATTGTAACTTTTTCGAAACATTGATCCATTATCAACAAATTAGTTTAAAAAATCTAAAACAAAATTATAGTAAAATTGGTACTAAAAATCACAAAGTGGTGTTACTATTATGTCATCTGCCTTTGCTCTAGTGAATGGTGCATCTAATAAAATATTTTTTAATATGTTCTGGTCATTATCACACTTCTTTAATATTATATGTATAAAACAAAGTTACAACAAACTTTACCGTAATCAAATCAGTTGAAAAGCGACTAAAATATTTACGCATGATGTTGCAAATTTTATTAAGTTCAGATTACAGATGGATGTTTTCACATCTTTCCAATACATTTCGATATACTATGTTATAATATTATAAATAAGAAATAGGTAAATTTATATTGTCACCATCGTAATTACAATGTCGGGTAATGCGTACTTTGCAAAATTTATGAATTAAGAAATTGCAATAGTTTCTAATGATATAAATAGCGCAGTATCATCCTAAAATACCTCTAATATCATATTACATCTTCAGTTGCAAAAGCAAGAATTGATATTCCTTTAATTGAAAAAAGAAAAATGGATCACATCTTTCTGAAGATTAACATAACATGTAATTACGTCCTTGGGGTAATGAATCTGGAAACGGAAAATGCTTTCATTAATATACTTCACAAGATTTATTCCTACTTTTGGATCATAACTGGAATTATATTCACCATTTCACAATTCGGCGAATTCATACATTATGAAGAGACGAACATTTTGACCTTTATTGATAACATTCGACTATCTTCGCTGATGGTTTATAGTTTCTTTAAATACTATTATGTCACGGCGGAGGCGCTTACGAATCTGGCGAATCACATTCGAGCGAAAGAAAAGGACATGTTGAATTCTGGTGATCGGAATATTATAGACATTTTCTGGGAAAATCAAAAAATACATACGAGAATTAGCAAATTCTTTTTGGTTTTTAGTTACTGGACCTTATTTGTGTTTTATATTTATCCGGCGTATTACTCCATGACTGCTCCAGATGAAAAACTGTACGATCGAACTGGCAACAAAACAATCTATTTACAAAGACCAACTCCCTTCAGTGGAGCATTCCCATTCGACAAAAATCGGTATTTTAAAACAATATTCGTTTTTCAAATGTTTGCGGGATGGTTTACTTGCTCTTTCACAATAATGCCGGATACGTTCTTTTGGGGATTAATGGCATTTGGAACCACACAAATAAAAGTTTTAAAGTATAAATTACGAAATTTCGCGGCACTCAGTGTAAAAGATATTCGATACAATGGTTTACCAAATACAGAACTCGTTGCTTATAATTATATACAAGATTGCGTCAGGGAACATCGAGTCATAATTCAGTAATATCTGCATATACTTAGAGGAATCTGTGGTATCATTTGTTTTTCTTTTCGTACAGGTATATTGAAGATTTGGATAATACTTTTAAATATATGATGTTAATCGATTCTATTTTGTCGACCGTTCAAATAGCTTTAATCGGATTAGGGTGCTTATTGGTAAGTGATTAATAAATTTATAATTCTCATATAAACTAATAATTTTTGTCTAGACGGGAATGAGTTTACGACAAATGGATGCTCTCCAATATTTCGCTTGGAATATAACTCAATTATTCTTTTTTTACTATAATGCCAATGAAATTTTATTGGCGGTAAAATTTACTAATAATGTCATAAAAAAATCGGAATGTCACGGCTATTTATTTTATAGGGCCTGAGTTTACCGGATGCAATATGGGAAAGTGATTGGTATAACTGCTCAGAGAGAATTAAAAAAATTCTATTTTTCATTATGAAAAGAGCAGGAAGACCGTTAGTTCTTAATGTTGGTCCATTTTACAGCATGTCCATAGCTACAATGCTAAGTGTAAATAAAAACATCGTCATCATCCTTATAATTTAAGTGCACTTATTCTGATAACAATATCTTCTTTTAGATCTTGAAGACGGCGATGTCTTATTTTGCAGTAATGAGGCAACAATTTTCGAAACACTAAATTATAAAGATTACAACCAATCCAATGGTTAATGCTATAGTTACCCATTGAATCTGCTAGATATCTAATGGTTTTTAAACCCTTTCGAATTTGCAAACAATATGTAATTATTATTAATATTAGCAATACACTTCAATAGACTTCCTAAAGACTTTGTATTAATAATTCTAGAAATCTTAGTTTACTACGCTTAAATTTGAAATTTAAATAGTGAAAATAACAAATTTTAGAGCTGTTGTAATGTTTTTCCTGAAAATTTTAAACGAAATCATTTCAGAAAGAGCAATGGATACGAAATGTAGATTTAATTAATAAGTTAAGTTAAAGAGTCCGCAATCCTAAAGATTGGTTGGAAACAGCACGCCATGCCGATCTATCCTGAGCTAATCCCTTCATCTCCCTATAGCTATTCATCTCAACGTCTTCAACTATCTGACTCACATACTCCAATCTAGGCCTACCTACCCCTCTCTTTCCCTCCACTCTACCTTCTATGATCAATTGCATAATCCCCCCATGCCTAAGAATATGCCCTACTAATCTGTCTCTCCTACTCTGTAACACTCTCCAAATACTTCTCTTCTCCCCTACTAACTCTAGTACAGCTTCATTTGTTACTTTATCTTCCCAACCAATCCTCATCATCCTCCTATAACACCACATTTCAAGTGCTTCTAATCTACGCTTCTCTTCCTTTCCTATAGTCCCGCCTCACACCCGTACAGTGCTACACTCCAAACATATACCTTCAGTAATCTTTTTCTAATACCCAAGTCAATATTTGATCTTAAAATCTGTTCTTTTTCTACGAATGCCTTCCTACCCTGTGCTATCCTACACTTTATATCTACCTTGCTTCGATTATCTTTTGTGATTCTACTGCCTAAATAACAAAAATCTGACACTTCTTCGATTCTATTATCTCCTATTGTGATCCTCATTTTTCTACTGCATTCCTTTTTGTCACACCTCATCACTTTAGTTTTACCTATATTTATTTTCATGTTAAAATCCCTTGTCAATACTGCCTGCATACCATTCAATACCCTTTCTAAATTCTTTTCGCTTTCTTCCAATATAGCTATATCGTCGGCGAATCTCAGCATATATATTTTCTCTCCCTGTACATTCACACCTACACTATACTCTTCTTTTACTTTGTTTATTGCATCTTCTATATATAGATTAAATAATAACGGTGAAAGTGTACATCCCTGCCGAACTCCCTTCCCTATTTTTGCTACCTCTTCTTCCCCCTCAATTCTAACTAAGGCAGTTTGGTGTTTATATAAATTAAAAATTATTCTCCTATCCTTATAATCTATACCCGTTTCTTTTAAAATTCTAAACATTATGTCCCAATCTACATTGTCAAATGCCTTTTCTAAGTCTACAAAAGCTATGCAAGTTACCTTTCCTACCCTCTTTCTTTTTTCTACTACCGTTCTTAGTGCTAGAATCGCCTCTCTCGTCCCTCTGTTTTTCCTAAAACCAAACTGATCTTCTCCTAGCCTTTCCTCTACTTTATTTTCTAATCTCCTATAAATAATCTTTAACAATATCTTCGATGCATGTGATAGTAGGCTAATGGTCCTATAGTTCTCACACAAATTAGCTCCTATTTTCTTCGGCATTGTTACTATTCTACTACGCTGAAAATCCTGTGGTACTTCTCCCTTCTCATATATTTTACAAACTAACCTGTATAATCGCTCCTGCATTTTTTCCCCTGCGTGTTTTATTAATTCGGCTGGTATCATATCAATCCCCGCTGCTTTGTTATTCCGTAAATCATTTAATGCTCTATGAAACTCTGACCTAAGTATGCTAGGACCTAAGTCATCCTCATCTATCTGTTCCACATTTTCTAGCTCCTCCATGTCCTGCCTACCTTTATATAAATCTTGAAGATACTCCTTCCATCTTCTAGCTTTTTCCTTATTTTCTGTGAGTTCCTTACCCTGCTTATCACATATAATGTTACCCTTTGGTTTTACTTTAGAAAAATGTGACTTAATTTTCCTGTAGCCCAAATCTACTTTACCTCTTCTCATATCCTCCTCAATATCCTCACAATTTCCTTTTATCCACTCTTCTTTCGCTAGCTTGCATTTCCTATTAATTAAGTTCCTTAGTTCCTTATATTTTTTCTGTCCTGCTTCTGTGTTTCCAATTTTAATTTTCCTTCTTGCTTCTATCATTTTAACTATTTCTTCCGTGATCCATTCCCTCCTACCTGCCCTTTTCTTTGTGCCTAATACTTCATTTGCTGCTGTAGTTAACCCATTTCTGATTTCCCTCCATTCGCAATCTATGTCGCTCCTAGATGTTCCATTAGCCATGATTTCTACTTTCTGCTTGTACTTTTCACATACATCAGCTAATTTTAACCTATCGACATCTACTCTGACCTGTTTAGACTTCTGTAATTTCTTGAATTTGACCTCTGAGTCCAGGACTACTAAATTATGGTCACTATCAATATCTGCTCCAGGGTAACTCTTACAATTCTTAATCTGGTTCCTAAACCTCTCTTTAACCAGTACGTAATCTATCTGATACCTCCCTATATCTCCTGGCATTTTCCACGTATATATCCTGCGCTTGTGATTCTGAAAAAGCGTGTTTGCTACCACTAGCTTATTCCTAATACAAAACTCTACCAATCTATCTAATTTATATTTAATTAATATAAATATATAAATATGTGTGTGTGCGAAATCTTGATAAGTGAAATATAAATGTACTAATTTGTGTTATACATTATAAAAACAATTTTCAATAGGTACCATCTAATGATACAATAAAGTATTTACATTAACAATTCGCCTCGTCAAACTGGAGCGTAATGAAGATATAGAAAAATATGATGTATATTGCATAAAATAACTCCACGGTTTTTCAGAATCCTATAGGACCGATCCACAACAAAACCACAATTCATTAGAATCAATAGCAGTGGTGGCTCGTGCCATTTCAATCCAGGGGGGCGCATTTCTTAAAAAATGACATAATAGTGAGAAATCTTACCTAAAATGGATGCAAAATTATTAAATTTAATCATTTCTTGAAAGTGAATTCCACTCTTCTATCTTTCATTGATATAGACTTTTACAAAACTTTTTCATTAAAATTGTAAATATCACAGTTTTATTAATACACATCATCGCCAACGCGTTTAAACGATCGTTACCCATAGCATTTCGCAAAAAAAATTGATTCTTTTAAGTGTTGAAAAACAACGCTCTGATTCAGTAGTGGTCATCGGGGTTGTTAAAATAGTTTTAAGTATTTTTATAGTTTCCGGGAAAGTTTCACTGAGATTATTTTGTAGCAATAATGAAAGAAAACTTGTGGCTCCAATTATTTGATAAAAATCTGGACGCGAGTAAATGACTTCTAATTCTATTTTTAATCTGGTTTTATTAAAAAATGGGTATGCATGACACACGGTTAACAAAAGGTCCACTGGAAATTGTTTAGAAAATGTTGGCATCGATTTCGTGTTAAATAACTCAGCGGCTTGTAGATGGCCACGATATGAGAATCTGTCCTGCATCTTTGTTATAATTTTTTTTTTGTAAATGTCTCTTGTAAAAGTCCGGTTTTGGGCACCCCTTGCACAAGTTTGCGATAAATTTAAATCAGGCAATGGCCTACCTAATTCTTTAATTTTTACTTTGTCCACTAGAGAAAGTCTACAAAACTCTATTTTCAATAAAGTACTAATACTATTCATTTATATTAAATTATTTCTATTAAATATATTCTTGGATAAACACGTGGCGTAATCGTACATACGTACATATCGTACATACACAGAACAAATGCTACTGTCTAATCTGGCTATTCTATAACAATTTATATACATATACACTACACTACTCTGTTCTCTGAACTGTGGCTGTGGCTGTGGTTCTGTGGCTGTTCGTCGCTAAAGTATCGTGGCATCCAATATTTTAAAATAACTATATATTGTTAGCTTTGAAACAGCGTAACAGCACGTTGCTATGACTCATACCAAGCCGCTGAAATGTGTGTTACTTTAGTCGATATATGCGATACGCGAACAGAAGACATACTGCATATGGTCACTCTAACTCTAGCGCTTCCAACAGATAGGTCATATGCATTTGACTGGTACTTGCTAGCTGCCATATCGTGTTGAGTCATGAGTGTTATGTATGTTCACGGCGCAAGCTTTATCTTTTAGGAGAAATAATGCCGAGATTAAATAACGCAATACAATTATATATCTACGGTAATGCGCTCAATGTTCAGGAGGGGCGCTAGGCCTGCGGCCTGCATAAGGAACCGCCCCTGATCAATAGGCCATTCGCATTTTGAATTAGTTCGATTTCTAAACATGAAGTTATGCAATGATTTAGTGTCCTGCGGAATTCTTTTTTTTTTTTAATCCCTTTTAAAATTATTATAATCAAATACATATGAGCATTTAAATGAAAAAGAAAATTAGATTGCATAAAATCCATATATTTGTCGTATATCTCTAATTATCTTATATACAACATTTTACTTTATTATATTTTACATATTTTCACATATTCTTTTTTATTTATTGTACGGCATAAATTAGTTTTTTCACATTTTCTGTACAATATAATGCAGTTTGCGACGGATGTTAATATCACAATCTTAATATTCGTAGAAGAGATTTAATTACACCTCCACGTCACAAAATTGCCTATTTTGAAAAAGGATATCCGTACGAAGTTGTAAAGTATTTTTTTTGGGGTAATTCAAGATATGTATTTTGTACCATGACTTTAGTATAACGCAAAATTTATACCATTCACAAATTTCTTCTGAAAACATTTTAAAAACTGATATTTTCAACAACACGTCTGATAATAACAATTTTTATGCTATTTTAAAAAGATTACATGTCGATAAAAAGCCCAGTAGACGAATAAGGGACTAGAAGGTCATATTCTTAGACAGGGGGTATTATGAAATTAGCAGGTATAAAATACAAGGAAAATACGTTGACTAAAGCTTTCAATCAAAAAAATCAATTTTCAGTTACCAAAAAATGCTATTAGTTAGAAAACTGTACATTTGACCTTTTTGAATTAATAAATTGCTTCAAATTGTTTAAAAATATTGAATTTCTATAGATTCCGCCAGTCATACTGAAGAAATATGAAATACGCTCTTATTACTATTAAACTATACAAAATTAACATTCTTACTCTTATCCCCTATCAATAATTCTCTATGATGATTGCTTTTCTTAGATCTCTGCAAAAAAAACATTGATTGAAACAAAATGTCTGTCGCATATATCGCACATTATATCTTAAATAAAATATTATCTGAAGCCATTATAAATACAAGTGCAAATATCATTTTGCATTTAAAATTGAGCAATCTCATCATATTGCAATAAATCAAATTCAACACGATGGAAGGTGACATATTCCTACATCCCAACATGATATTAAATTACGTCTTGGGCGTACGGCCGACAAAATTCCAAAATCCCATATGGAACTGCATACACAGAATCTATTCTTTGCATTGGTTATTATCTGGTATTCTACTAACTTTGTCGTTGTTTTATGAAATGAGCTCGTTCACGTCATCAGATGGGCAAACCATCGTCGAAAATTTTCGAATTACACTTTTAATAACATTCAGCATGGTGAAATATGCTCGAATCAAGTCGAACTTGTGCGAGAAAATTGTGGAGCACATTCGTACGTACGAACGTAACATATTGGAAAATGAAGATCCCCACATCATAGACGTCTTCCAAAAGAAGAAGATTTTAAATAAGAACCTGTGCAAGTATTATATGGTGGCAGGGTACTTTACGCTTAGTTGCTTCTTATTCGTACCAATCCTGTACGAGCTAGTTTATCCAATGGATATTAAGTTTGATATCATTGATAACGTAACGGTATATAAAAGTAGGCCGTTGCCATTTGGAGGCAATTTTCCGTTTGATAAGTTCAAGTATTACAAGGCAGTTTACTTCTTTCATATTTGGACAGGGTGGTTTTGTTGTGCTGTTACAATTATCCCCGATATTTTCTATTGGAGTTTGATGATTTATGGTACCACTGAAACAATGATCTTATGTTATAAGCTAGGTAACTTTAAACGTCTGGCTTTGGGCAGTGATCGAAAGGTGATCGGTGAAGATGATATGGTAATGGTAAAGGAATTTCTAAGGGAATGTATCATTGAACATAAATCCATTATCAAGTGAGATATATTTTAAATAATTTTATAAATTAATATTATTTTCTAGACTATAGTACTTTCTTATCAACTTTTTCATCATCTTCGGTGAACTAGTTTGCATTTAAGATTATATAAAGGCGTAGACTCTTCACCTTGAAATCTTTGCAGTAAACGTTACTTCTGCAATTTTGTATTCGTTAATTTACTTTCTTTAGTAGTGTATTTTATTTTTGATTCGAGTCGAAATAAAGTCTGATCGTTATTTTTATTAATTTTCTGTTCAGTGACATATCTTTTACTTAATCTAGATTAATATATTTTAAATTCTTAAGATACCAGTAGCTGTTGCTATATATTTCTTGTATGGTTACTTGCGTATATTCATTTTGCCATCAATTATTCAGATTCAGAAGAAACAATACATTTTTAATATTAATCCAGATATGTGGAAGATTTGGATGAATGTATTAAATACTTAATGTTGGTGGATTCTTGCTTAACATCCGTTCAAATAGCAGTGATTGGATTTGGTATTCTTGTTGTAAGGGCTTGAATATTGAATTTCCATGCAATTTATTTAATATTACAATAATTATACTATAGATTGGCATCAACATCACCCAAATTGTAGGAGTGGTATATTTATGTTGGACTATATCGCAATTATTTTTCTTCTATTGGTTTGCGAATGAAATACGATTAGCTGTACGTTGAATTATTTTTCTGAATAGCGGCAAGATGCTTATATTTAATATTATTTAGGGCAATAATCTTCAGGACGCAATATGGGAGAGTCATTGGTACGAATGTAACATTTCAATAAAGAAAATGCTTTTATTTCTCTTGAGGAGAGCGCAAATACCCCTTGCATTGAATGTGGGCCCTTTTTATGCAATGTCTGTAGATGCCATGCTTTCGGTAAGTTACCCTAATACTCTTAAATTAGTAAGACCATTATATATCATTGAACAAAAATCGAAGAACAAGAAATCTACCATAACTCTAAAAGATATTACTATTTTTTAATTTAATTATTCGTTTTTAACTCATTCATTTTTTAATAAGTTGATTAAGATCTTTTATATATTTAAAGTATTTTCAAAATCTGGACATATTCCAAAATCATATATGTCAATATTATTGTTGCCAACATCTTAATCCTTCTTTACATTTCGCTGCAGTAAATAATATTTTATTTTAGATTTTGAAGACAGCTATATCATATTTTGCCCTGATGAGGCAAATGTACACAAATTAATACCATTAATAATATTTACATAAAATAAAGGTCAAACTTTGCGTTAATATTTTCATTAGGGATATTTCTGGAACTAATTCATCCGTAAGGCTCGAAAGCAAACAGCAACTAATTCATCCGTAAGGCTCGAAGTGCCTTTCATTTTATCGTTGCGTATTAATAAATTTAAAAAAAAAACATTGTTGGCTTAATAGGTTCAGGTGAAATGAAAGTCCAATAAACCAATTAATATTGGACGTAATTTTGGATTAGTTAAAGAGTCCGCAATCCTAAAGATTGGTTGGAAACAGCACGCCATGCCGATCTATCCTGAGCTAATCCCTTCATCTCCCTATAGCTATTCATCTCAACGTCTTCAACTATCTGACTCACATACTCCAATCTAGGCCTACCTACCCCTCTCTTTCCCTCCACTCTACCTTCTATGATCAATTGCATAATCCCCCCATGCCTAAGAATATGCCCTACTAATCTGTCTCTCCTACACTGTAACACTCTCCAAATACTTCTCTTCTCCCCTACTAACTCTAGTACAGCTTCATTTGTTACTTTATCTTCCCAACCAATCCTCATCATCCTCCTATAACACCACATTTCGAATGCTTGTAATCTACGCTTCTCTTCCTTTCCTATAGTCCACGCCTCACACCCGTACAGTGCTACACTCCAAACATATACCTTCAGTAATCTTTTTCTAATACCCAAGTCAATATTTGATCTTAAAATCTGTTCCTTTTCTACAAATGCCTTCCTACCCTGTGCTATCCTACACTTTATATCTACCTTACTTCGATTATCTTTTGTGATTCTACTGCATAAATAACAAAAATCTGACACTTCTTCGATTCTATTATCTCCTATTGTGATCCTCATTTTTCTACTGCATTCCTTTTTGTCACACCTCATCACTTTAGTTTTACCTATATTTATTTTCATGTTAAAATCCCTAGTCAATACTGCCTGCATACCATTCAATACCCTTTCTAAATTCTTTTCGCTTTCTTCCAATATAGCTATATCGTCGGCGAATCTCAACATATATATTTTCTCTCCCTGTACATTCACACCTACACTATACTCTTCTTTTACTTTGTTTATTGCATCTTCTATATATAGATTAAATAATAACGGTGAAAGTGTACATCCCTGCCGAACTCCCTTCCCTATTTTTGCTACCTCTTCTTCCCCCTCAATTCTAACTAAGGCAGTTTGGTGCTTATATAAATTAAAAATTATTCTCCTATCCTTATAATCTATACCCGTTTCTTTTAAAATTCTAAACATTATGTCCCAATCTACATTATCAAATGCCTTTTCTAAATCTACAAAAGCTATGCAAGTTACCTTTCCTACCCTCTTTCTTTTTTCTACTACCGTTCTTAGTGCTAGAATCGCCTCCCTCGTCCCTCTGTTTTTCCTAAAACCAAACTGATCTTCTCCTAGCCTTTCCTCTACTTTATTTTCTAATCTCCTATAAATAATCTTTAGCAATATCTTCGATGCATGTGATAGTAGACTAATGGTCCTATAGTTCTCACACAAATTAGCTCCTATTTTCTTCGGCATTGTTACTATTCTACTACGCTGAAAATCCTGTGGTACTTCTCCCTTCTCATATATTTTACAAACTAACCTGTATAATCGCTCCTGCATTTTTTCCCCTGCGTGTTTTATTTGGATATAAAAAATCATTGAATATTATGGGCGATGAATTAATTAATGTTTGCCCAAAATATATATAATTTGCTTTCCACTTTAAAGAATGTTAATTATTAACTACATTCTTGGTATTCTTCAAATTAGCGTAAATATTATTTACGTATATACAATTACGTTAGAACTCATTATTTTTATTTTGACTAAGGTTATCATTTAACTTTTTTACGTACACAATTAAATAATTTAACAGAATGATACATGAACCATTGCCACTTCATTTCCTAATACAATATTTTAAATCGGAAATCATAGCCGTAGGAAATTTTTGAAACATATTCTTACAACAGAAAGTTTGTTAATTTATAATGCATCAAAATAGGTGTATTAAATAGTTTTTAGTTTGTAACAAATTTAAAAAATCGTAAAATGATGTTTACTTTATGTTGCGCATTAAATTCTGCAAAAGATATTGTACTTCTATGTTATTATAAAAAAGAAATAGAACCCATGTTGGATACTCACACGGTTCGAATGGGAGAATTGTAATATGCTACTTTATCTAATAAATTAATTAATATGTGGATGCTCTACATAATAACTGGTTCCAAGCAAAATTTTGTCAAATGTTTCAATACCTGGAACAGCTCAATCAGTTTCATAAGCAGAAGTACCTTGCAAGATTTTACTGAAAGTTTCATTATTATTAGCGGGTACGACTATTCAGATTTTAAATTAGTTAAAACATTCAAAGAAGGCTATATTAAAACAAAGATCAATTCGAATTAAATGCGCTAGTTTCAAATTTTGTTGTGTGCTTCAAAAATTTGTGTGCTTCAAAATGATGAACGACGTGTTTTTGAGAGTCAACATGAAATTCAACATCGCTTTGGGCGTTCAAAGAACTGCCTTCAAAAAGCAATTCTACAACAATCTGCATCAACTGTATGCCTACTTTTGGATATCCACTGGTAGTCTTCAAGTGTTATCTCATTTTTACGAACTTAAATATCTCAGCACTTTAACGTCCCTCATGGACAACTTGCGTATAACGTTTCTAATTACATTCAGCATGGTCAAATATTTTCGAATTCGAAGCAAAAGCTCCGTCGATTTGGTAGAGCACATTCGGGACCACGAGAAGAAACTATTAGAGGAATGCGACGACGAAGTAGAAATTAAAATCTACAACGAACAGAAGAAAATTAATCGGAATACCGCGGTGTATTTTGTTGCTTATGGATATTGCACCTTAACATTCTTCTTCTTGTATCCGTTAATAGAACAGCTTATGGACCCAATGGACGCAATGTATGACATAGTCGATGATAAGGTAGTTTATAGAGAAAGGCCCTTTCCGTTCGGTGGAGAATTTCCGTATGACAAGTACAAGTACTACAAAACTACTTATTTGTTCCACATCTGGGTGGGCATTTTCTGTTGCGGTGTTAGCGTCATTCCAGATGTTTTTTATTGGGCGCTGATGATCTACGCCACTCTTGAAATTCGTATTCTGCAGCATCGATTGTTAAATTTCAAGGAGTTAGCGTATAAACTAGAGGCGAAGAAAAATAATGTCAGCATCGCTACAATTGCCAATACGATGAATGAAGATGATGTCCTTTTACGTTACCTCACTGAATGTATTCAATATCATCAAGTTATTATAAAGTAAGCGCTAAATTAAAAAACTTAAATATATTCTTTTATGGGTTTTTATATATGAAAAATCCTACGATCAACTTTTAATGGACCCAGGATGTTTCAGAACAATCCATTCTATTTTTCAGATATGTAACGGATTTAAACGACTGTATTTGTTATCTAATTTTAATTGATTGTGGTCTTACTTCTTTAATCATTGCTGTTATTGGATTCGGCTGTATTTTGGTAAAACATTTGTAAACATAAGCGATCGTATTGGAATAACCGTTTTATTTTATTTCAGTCTGGTTTCAGTATAAAACAATTAGCTGGAATAGAATATCTATCTTGGACTGTAGCTCAGTCATTTTTCTTTTATTGGTACGCTAATGAAATTTCCCTAGAGGTATGTAATTTAAATTCATTATCAAGTAGTGGTGTAACATTGACCCGAAAAGCTTTTTATGCGCATAATAAATTTTCCTTGTGAAAATGATACGAATAGATTTTCTTAATACGCTTCATTTGTCAAAACTACTACTCAAAAAAAAGTTTCCATCAACAAATTTACTTTGAAACAAAATGAGAGATTCACAACCATTTCCCTTTCATCCGATGATATCGATAATTCCAAAAGAACTTTAATTTCTTTTCTTTTCGTAAAAATATTAGCAACGATACTATTAAAGTTTACATTCGTATTTTATATATTTCAGAGTTTAAGGCTACAAGCTTCGATATGGGAAAGTCAATGGTATAAATGTTCTATAAAAATTAAGAAAATTCTTCTGTTCGTTCAGCTGCGGGTTCAACGGCCATTAGTTTTGTTTATTGGTCCTTTGTATCCTATGTCTTTGGGATCTATGCTATCGGTAAAACAAATGTTAATGCAAATTGCAAACATTTTTATTATTGAATCACTTTTCTAATTTACAGATCTTAAAAACAGGAATCTCTTATCTCACCCTGTTGAGACAAGTTTATATGGACAAGAAAGATAAGTAGCAAGTTAACGATTAATGAAAAATATTTAATACACATATTGTAATGTCTATAGAGAATTTCAATAAATAGAAAGGCAATTGTTCAAAATGCACTTCACATAAGTAAAAATAAAATCTATATTTTTCTTTTATATCTAATGTAAAGCACCACTGCAGAATTTAATTTGTTCTTGTTGACAATGAAGTTAATATAAATAATGAAAGCAATAATTTTCCGCATATATTAAAACTAATTCAATCTTTTTCCCCGTTCCTTTGAAAAAATTAATAATTTTGATTTTGCAATGTTAAAGACTATTTCTTTTTCACACGCTTCATAAGCGATGCTCCTAAAATTTCTTCTGAATCCAATAAAATACGTCAATCAACTATTATTTCATTAATTAAATTAGTTAGTCACATAATAATTTAACTCATACCGCGATCAAACCATCGAAACCTGAATTCTCTTTTGAAATGCATCAACAACTCTCAAAAATGTCTTTTCAAGTCATGCGGAAGCAATTTAGGTACAGACTAAATTAATTTAGTTAGTTAAAGAGTCCGCAATCCTAAAGATTGGTTGGAAACAGCACGCCATGCCGATCTATCCTGAGCTAATCCCTTCATCTCCCTATAGCTATTCATCTCAACGTCTTCAACTATCTGACTCACATACTCCAATCTAGGCCTACCTACCCCTCTCTTTCCCTCCACTCTACCTTCTATGATCAATTGCATAATCCCCCCATGCCTAAGAATATGCCCTACTAATCTGTCTCTCCTACGCTGTAACACTCTCCAGATACTTCTCTTCTCCCCTACTAACTCTAGTACAGCTTCATTTGTTACTTTATCTTCCCAACCAATCCTCATCATCCTCCTATAACACCACATTTCAAGTGCTTCTAATCTACGCTTCTCTTCCTTTCCTATAGTCCACGCCTCACACCCGTACAGTGCTACACTCCAAACATATACCTTCAGTAATCTTTTTCTAATACCCAAGTCAATATTTGATGTTAAAATCTGTTCTTTTTCTACGAATGCCTTCCTACCCTGTGCTATCCTACACTTTATATCTACCTTGCTTCGATTATCTTTTGTGATTCTACTGCCTAAATAACAAAAATCTGACACTTCTTCGATTCTATTATCTCCTATTGAGATCCTCATTTTTCTACTGCATTCCTTTTTGTCACACCTCATCACTTTAGTTTTACCTATATTTATTTTCATGTTAAAATCCCTAGTCAATACTGCCTGCATACCATTCAATACCCTTTCTAAATTCTTTTCGCTTTCTTCCAATATAGCTATATCGTCGGCGAATCTCAACATATATATTTTCTCTCCCTGTACATTCACACCTACACTATACTCTTCTTTTACTTTGTTTATTGCATCTTCTATGTATAGATTAAATAATAACGGTGAGAGTGTACATCCCTGCCGAACTCCCTTCCCTATTTTTGCTACCTCTTCTTCCCCCTCAATTCTAACTAAGGCAGTTTGGTGTTTATATAAATTAAAAATTATTCTCCTATCCTTATAATCTATACCCGTTTCTTTTAAAATTCTAAACATTATGTCCCAATCTACATTATCAAATGCCTTTTCTAAGTCTACAAAAACTATGCAAGTTACCTTTCCTACCCTATTTCTTTTTTCTACTACCGTTCTTAGTGCTAGAATCGCCTCTCTCGTCCCTCTGTTTTTCCTAAAACCAAACTGATCTTCTCCTAGCCTTTCCTCTAGTTTATTTTCTAATCTCCTATAAATAATCTTTAGCAATATCTTCGATGCATGTGATAGTAGACTAATGGTCCTATAGTTCTCACACAAATTAGCTCCTATTTTCTTCGGCATTGTTACTATTCTACTACGCTGAAAATCCTGTGGTACTTCTCCCTTCTCATATATTTTACAAACTAACCTGTATAATCGCTCCTGCATTTTTTCCCCTGCGTGTTTTATTAATTCGGCTGGTATCATATCAATCCCCGCTGCTTTTTTATTCCGTAAATCATTTAATGCTCTATGAAACTCTGACCTAAGTATGCTAGGACCTAAGTCATCCTCATCTATCTGTTCCACACTTTCTAGCTCCTCCATGTCCTGCTTACCTTTATATAAATCTGCAAGATACTCCTTCCATCTTCTAGCTTTTTCCTTGTTTTCTGTGAGTTCCTTACCCTGCTTATCACATATAATGTTACCCTTTGGTTTTACTTTAGAAAAATGTGACTTAATTTTCCTGTAGCCCAAATCTACTTTACCTCTTCTCATATCCTCCTCAATATCCTCACAGTTTCCTTTTATCCACTCTTTTTTCGCTAGCTTGCATTTCCTATTAATTAAGTTCCTTAGTTCCTTATATTTTTTCTGTCCTGCTTCTGTGTTTCCTATTTTAATTTTCCTTCTTGCTTCAATCATTTCCACTATTTCTTCCGTGATCCATTCCCTCCTACCTGCCCTTTTCTTTGTGCCTAATACTTCATTTGCTGCTGTAGTTAACCCATTTCTGATTTCCCTCCATTCGCAATCTATGTCGTTCCTAGATGTTCCATTAGCCATGATTTCTACTTTCTGCTTGTACTTTTCACATACATCAGCTAATTTTAACCTATCGACATCGAATTAACCTATCGAAAATCGAACATCGAAAAAACCTATCGAATTAATTTAGATATATCGAGAAAACATGAGGCATTCAGAACTTTACAAATTTTTAGTCGCGAATTTCGAAGACTCTTAAACAAGTTCATATTACTTCATATTTTAATAATGTGCAAGTTTTTTATATTAACAATCTTGATTAAAAATAACACTAGTATGTTAAGCTATTATTGATTAATTGACTTAATCGTCAATTTAATATCAAATAAAAATGTAACCAAAATATAAATATATATATTTTTTAAAACAAAGTTATCGTAGACAAACTTTTTAAATATGACTTACGTTGTCCCTCTCTAGACACGAGACTTGATTTGGGTAATAATAAGAATTTATATTTTTATAATCAATCTTGAAAAATCGAATACATATATTTTTTACTATTTCATTTCGTAATAAATACAAAACCCTCAATATTAAAATATTCTACTTCTCATTGATATTCTTATTTTCCGAATACTTTTTAAAATTATAATACGTATTTTATAGACATACCTTGACAAGGAAAATATCTAAATAGATGTAAAGTGTATAATGAAGAGAGATATAAATTATGCTTTGACGGTTTATATGAATCATTCATAAGAAAACCCTATTATTTTACGATTTGAAACACCCCCAACATAGAAAAATAAAGACGTGTACATGTAAGAAACCATAATTATCATTTATTTTTGAATTTACAATTAAAATTATTCTTCCTACCATTAGATCCGTCTATTCAATTATGTATAAGAAATGCAATTAATATCAATCTATTATCGTATATTATTCACGGAGAGAAAAACTATAAGAATTGTAGCGTAATAAAATTTTCTACATTGATTTCAAGTTCTAACACAAAAAAAATACAGAATCAGTGCAAAAATGTTTAACGACGTATATTTGAAAATTAGCATGTACTTAAATTGCTGCTTAGGACTTCAAGAAACTCATTTCAAAACGGATCTGTACAATAAATTGCATCGTGTTTATGCGGGAATATGGATTTCCGCAGGTATCATGCAAATGTGTTCCCATTTTTACGAATTAAAAGATATTGATAATCTGAATACTCTGCTGGACAACCTCAGAATTCAGTTCTTGATTTTATTCAGTTTCATTAAATATTTGCGTATCAAAAGCAAATCTTCTAAAGATTTGGTGCAACAGATTAGAGATAACGAAAGGGAAGTTTTGGAGAACTGCCTGGATGAAACGGAGATTGGAATTTTTCACGAACGAAAAAATTATAATGACAAAGTTACTATTTTTTTTATGGTTTACGGATTTTCGACTCTGTCGCTATTTTACTTATTTCCAATTGTGGATCAAATACTATATCCAATAGATGTATATTTTGTAGTAGTTGATAATAAGACTATTTATACGCCCAGGCCGTTTCCTTTTGGGGGTGCATTCCCTTTCGATACATACAAATATTATAAAACAACATACGCATTCCATATTTGGTTTGGAATTTTTACATGTGGGGTCAGTGCCATACCGGATGTCTTTTACTGGGCTCTAATGATTTTTGCAACGTACAAATTAAAAATACTGCAATACAGGGTCCTTAATTTTAAAGAACTTGCATTCAAAAGCAAAGCGAAAAAGAACAATGTTAGCTTTGACACAATTTCCAACATTAAACAAGATGATCTACTTATCGAATATTTAGGGGATTGTATTCAGTATCACAAAGATGTTATAAAATATATAACGGATCTAAATATTTGTGTGAGATACTTAATTTTAATTGATTGCATCATGGCTTCATTATTATTGGCGGTGATTGGATTTGCTATTATTTTGGTAAGATCAAATTGAACTTGATATTGATATTGATATTGAAATAACATATTGACGAAAATATTCTAGTCTGGTTTTGGTTTCAAGCAACTGGCTGGAGTTGAATACTTGACGTGCATTATGACTCAATCCTTCTGCTTTTATTGGTACGCTAATGAAATATCATTAGAGGTATGAACTAATAATAACAATAACAAAATTAATTCAGTTATTATGGTTTGTGCAGTAGGTAAACAACAAAAGCAAGTAAGGACAAAAACTTTGTCCTTACTTCCTATTTATTGGTAACCTAATGAAATTTTGTAAAAGTATAGATTAATCTATTTATGAATCGCTCTAAATAACGCTTTATATTTATTTTAACGTAAAATAAGTAAATTTGAATTTCTAAATAAATCTCAATGGGTTTTAATTTAATTAAATCTAAATTAAATCTCAATTCCCTTATTCGTAAAAAAATCAGACAATTACATCAAAAATAAGGAAAGATTAAGCTTCTAATTAATGACATGTAAAATTTAGTGTGTTCGCATTGCTTTCAGAGTTTAAAACTGCAATATTCAATATGGGAAAGTGAATGGTATGAATGTTCTATTAAGGTCAAAAAAGTATTGCTTTTCATTCAACTTAAAGTACAAGAGCCATTAGTTTTGTATATTGGACCTTTTTCGCCCATGTCAGTATCATCTGCTTTAGCGGTAAGTGTATAAAGTTTAAATTTAATCTATTATGTAAAACACGTTGTGTATTTTAGATCTTGAGAACTGCTATGTCTTACCTTACCGTTATGAGACAAGTTTACATGAATAAATAGTAAACTGGTAATCGTGATGATAAAATAATTACAATTGTCATAATGCATTATATTGCATATAAGTAATAAACAGTAGTATATTATTAGTACATTTATTATTGTGCTACTGAAGATAGGGGCATAGCCACTGAAATGCGCATCTAGCTTTGTGTTACGGTGATATTTTATACAATTATTTAACGCCATAGTGAGGATTTTACAACAGTATACATTTCATTATTCACACATTCGTTTTGGATTCCTTCAAGAATCAACGAATAGTATTTTTATTTGTTGGTATATGTAAAACTTCAATCGATATAATTTTTTTTAAATAACCATTTTATATGATACAACTTAAAGAATGAGTAATGACAATTTCAAACTATCTTCATTGGTAAAAAAATAAATTGGTATTATTAAAAATCGACTCAATTATCTTAATAAGTGCGTTAAAAGATGTGTTTTCAAATCTGGTACATTCCTAGGCTCATATCGACATTTATGGCACTGTAAGGTCTTCTTTAAAAGTTGCCGGCATTCTACATGTGATAGAAATTTTACCTCACCTTCAGCTTTGAAACTGCTGCATACATCTAAAACAATATGCTCTTTAATGAACTTACGACGCTTTCGAAAGTGAAATTCTACCTTTTGACGGTAAGAAAAATTTCGTGGTAAAGCTATTGTAATGTTGCTTCGTTTTTAAATGAGGGGAATTCATATCATCGCTCAAGACGTGTAGATGTAGCCTCGTCATACTGGGTTGAGCATGATATCCAATTAGGAACTTTCGGTCCTCGTGTTTGGGATCTTGACTTAATGCTTCGGCAACATCGTGCATGTGATTCAACAGCCGTAAATGATTTTGTTTAACAGCTTTTAAGCTGGATATATTTTCTCTAGGCAATATAAGATAGTGGAATTCTGCTTTGGGATGTTTATCATTTATTACAACTACGAGTTCGTCAGACTGAACGATAAAGTTAGGATCTTCCATGGAAGCGAGAAGTGCGGCAGACCAATGATTGCCCTTTATCCTTTTCGAGTCAGCGTTAGAATTAGAGGCCCCATTTCTTGAACGAGGTTTTTTTGATGTAGACATATTTATAGACGAATTAGAAAAATAAAGATTCTTTTGGGTACCAGTAAGCCGAGGTAATGTAATTAATGCTTTTGTTAGAAGCAGTTCTACTACATTTATTTTATTTTTCTCCAAGAAACATAAAAAACCCTATTTGCATTTCATATACAGTTTTGATTATATTCGAAGTAAACAAAACTAAAGGTAACCTATAAATCAAAATAAGTCAAAATTATGACAACTGAGAAAGGCTGGCCAAAATCTAAATAAGTATTTAAAGCGATTATTCCTTAAAGTATTTATTTAATTTGTATGCGATATATATTATAATATTTAAATCACCTCATGTTATATCGAAATGATGCCAAATTTTTGTATATATAAGAAAACCTTTCCCTTTATGAATAATTAATTGACACAGTCCCATCATATTAGTTCAAATTAATTGTGATGTCAATATAACCACAATTTAAATTTTAAAATGTTTTTGTGTTTATTTCTTAATAATTATTTGTGCAGACGCTATTAATGTCTTAAAAATGTTAAATTACGCGTGCAGATTTATTTTCCAATATTAGTTACAATCGTTAACTGCAATATGGGACAATATGTAAAGCTATCCGTAATATGTTCCACGTTACTACGGATTATAATGAAGATATGGACTTACTCCGGTTTATGTATTTTGTTATGCATTTTTTTGTATTATGCATATGGAGGGATTGTGGCCTTTTTACTACTGCTAGTTGCTATTTGCGGCAAGTTTCAATTTTTTTGATTTCGCCTGAAAACAATCGCTAATCATCTTTTACTTTCAGGACTTTTATATCACGCCGAAGACTATCTTCTATACAACCCGGAAATGCCTAGTCATTCAAGGGTATTCGTTCCTAAACCCTCCATGGTTCACCTGCCTTTTGAAAATGTTTGGGTAAAAACGTATGACGGTGTCGTACTTCATATGTACTTTATCTATCAGCCTGTTGAACGCAAGAGGCATTGTCCTACAATATTATTCTTTCATGGAAACGCTGGTAATATGGGCCATCGTCTACAAAACTGTGTGGAATTGTATCATAATTTGCATTGCAATATACTTTTAGTTGAATATAGAGGGTACGACAGAATCTTCATCATTTTTTGTGTAATTAGATTTACTTGCTTTTTTATTTTAGATATGGCCTTTCAGAAGGTTGTCCTTCAGAAGATGGTCTGTACATAGACTCAAGGGCTGGTTTAGACTATTTATATTCTAGAAACGATATTAATCATTCCGAAATCATTGTTTTTGGACGTTCCTTGGGTGGGGCGGTAGCCATAGATTTAGCGAGCCGCTTCGAATTCTACAACAAAATATGGTGTGTGGTGGTGGAAAATACATTCACCAGTATACCAGATATGGCCAGAGTATTTTTTAAATGGAGAATATTACGATATATTCCATTAGTGTGCTATAAAAATAAGGTAATTTCGCGATAATATATTAAACCGATTTTCGTTGATTATTTTAACAATGCCAACTAATGAACCGTACTTTAAATAACTGTTGTTGAAGCATATATTTCAAAATATAATAACCTCTCCATCTTAGATCACTGGAAATAATGTTATAAGTGTGATTTCTTAAATTGCTGCTTCATTAAATTGTCAACTGTTTGTTTTTTTGACATGAAGTAGCGTCAATTATTATTTCTTACCTATTCAGATAAGGTTGATTGTGTAACCGATCAAGCACCAAAATTTATCCTTGATTAATTCACAATGAAACAATGGAGTGCAATTTCAAGCCTACGATATGTTCTTGAAATATGCGTACTAGAATTACAAAAAGTATAAACTAGTTCTGTACAACAGGTAACGGTATAAAAATGTAGTTTTTAAATATTAGTTGTCATAAAAACTACCTACCTGGACTATATCAGTAAATATAAGCTTTTTAGTTAGTTAAGGAGTCCGCAATCCTAAAGATTGGTTGGAAACAGCACGCCATGCCGATCTATCCTGAGCTAATCCCTTCATCTCCCTATAGCTATTCATCTCAACGTCTTCAACTATCTGACTTACATACTCCAATCTAGGCCTACCTACCCCTCTCTTTCCCTCCACTCTACCTTCTATGATCAATTGCATAATCCCCCCATGCCTAAGAATATGCCCTACTAATCTGTCTCTCCTACGCTGTAACACTCTCCAGATACTTCTCTTCTCCCCTACTAACTCTAGTACAGCTTCATTTGTTACTTTATCTTCCCAACCAATCCTCATCATCCTCCTATAACACCACATTTCGAATGCTTGTAATCTACGCTTCTCTTCCTTTCCTATAGTCCACGCCTCACACCCGTACAGTGCTACACTCCAAACATATACCTTCAGTAATCTTTTTCTAATACCCAAGTCAATATTTGATCTTAAAATCTGTTCTTTTTCTACGAATGCCTTCCTACCCTGTGCTATCCTACACTTTATATCTACCTTGCTTCGATTATCTTTTGTGATTCTACTGCCTAAATAACAAAAATCTGACACTTCTTCGATTCTATTATCTCCTATTGTAATCCTCATTTTTCTACTGCATTCCTTTTTGTCACACCTCATCACTTTAGTTTTACCTATATTTATTTTCATGTTAAAATCCCTAGTCAATACTGCCTGCATACCATTCAATACCCTTTCTAAATTCTTTTCGCTTTCTTCCAATATAGCTATATCGTCGGCGAATCTCAGCATATATATTTTCTCTCCCTGTACATTCACACCTACACTATACTCTTCTTTTACTTTGTTTATTGCATCTTCTATATATAGATTAAATAATAACGGTGAGAGTGTACATCCCTGCCGAACTCCCTTCCCTATTTTTGCTACCTCTTCTTCCCCCTCAATTCTAACTAAGGCAGTTTGGTGTTTATATAAATTAAAAATTATTCTCCTATCCTTATAATCTATACCCGTTTCTTTTAAAATTCTAAACATTATGTCCCAATCTACATTATCAAATGCCTTTTCTAAATCTACAAAAGCTATGCAAGTTACCTTTCCTACCCTCTTTCTTTTTTCTACTACCGTTCTTAGTGCTAGAATCGCCTCCCTCGTCCCTCTGTTTTTCCTAAAACCAAACTGATCTTCTCCTAGCCTTTCCTCTACTTTATTTTCTAATCTCCTATAAATAATCTTTAACAATATCTTCGATGCATGTGATAGTAGGCTAATGGTCCTATAGTTCTCACACAAATTAGCTCCTATTTTCTTCGGCATTGTTACTATTCTACTACGCTGAAAATCCTGTGGTACTTCTCCCTTCTCATATATTTTACAAACTAACCTGTATAATCGCTCCTGCATTTTTTCCCCTGCGTGTTTTATTAATTCGGCTGGTATCATATCAATCCCCGCTGCTTTGTTATTCCGTAAATCATTTAATGCTCTATGAAACTCTGACCTAAGTATGCTAGGACCTAAGTCATCCTCATCTATCTGTTCCACATTTTCTAGCTCCTCCATGTCCTGCCTACCTTTATATAAATCTTCAAGATACTCCTTCCATCTTCTAGCTTTTTCCTTATTTTCTGTGAGTTCCTTACCCTGCTTATCACATATAATGTTACCCTTTGGTTTTACTTTAGAAAAATGTGACTTAATTTTCCTGTAGCCCAAATCTACTTTACCTCTTCTCATATCCTCCTCAATATCCTCACAGTTTCCTTTTATCCACTCTTCTTTCGCTAGCTTGCATTTCCTATTAATTAAGTTCCTTAGTTCCTTATATTTTTTCTGTCCTGCTTCTGTGTTTCCTATTTTAATTTTCCTTCTTGCTTCTATCATTTCCACTATTTCTTCCGTGATCCATTCCCTCCTACCTGTCCTTTTCTTTGTGCCTAATACTTCATTTGCTGCTGTAGTTAACCCATTTCTGATTTCCCTCCATTCGCAATCTATGTCGTATAAGCTTTTTATTAGGGGTAAAAACTGTAAAAATGTTTTGATGTTTTGCAAAGTCTTGAGATATAATATTCTTTTGGAGTTACTAAATAAACCGTCTATTGCGCTTTAACTGTAAAAATAAAATAAAAAGATATTGTTTGAAAGGATATAAATGTCAAATGAAATATTCTTTTTGATCAAAGTTTTTTTTTCTGTTTTCATAGTAATAATTTTATTATTAAAATATAAAATTATTTAAACCGATATCGTTGACTTTGCACGCATCTCGGAACCATTCAGCCATCGGGTTATTATCCAATGCTTTTCGTATATATTGATATTGCGCGTCAAATTCTAAATAATATCTTTATGCTTTTTCGGCATTAGTTTCAATGTACAGTTATAAATATACAAAACGGATTATAAAAGATTAATATTAAAAATAATATAATCATTTCAGGAGAATTTATAACAAATATGTTGGTCAAATAAAACAATTCATTCTTCAAAAACCGTATAAAAAGTATTTTTCTGCAGTACCTGTCCTCTTACAAGATCGCCTTCTTTCGTACACCTACCCTGTTCATTTCCGGCTTGGCGGACAACTTAGTTCCGCCACGTATGATGTCCGAATTATACAGCAGATGTGGCAGCACAAGCAAACGGTTGCTGGAGGTTCCACGCGGCACACATAATGAGACGTGGACGCAACGGGAGTACTATCATTCTGTGGCGGTTTTCTTACAAAACTGCCGTGTCCAGACAGCTGCAGCTATCGCCAGTGGTACCAGTCACGTGACAATATCAGACAATAGCGGAAGCGATAGCAAGGACTACTGTGTTCAGATACATGAAAATAATGTGCGCTGGAGCGAGGTACAGACTATATAGACTTCTAAAATGAATGAAAAGAGACTTGAAAATTTGACAGTTATTAGTATAGATCAAGTGTATATATGGACAGCGAATTTAGCGACTTATGTGGAATTACGCGACTATATAAAATTTGTTGCCTAAGTAGACATTGTTCAAATAGGTGATATATTGTTGATAACCAATGAACGCTACCGGCCCAAATGTACGTGTAAGTGCTCTTTATTTAGACGATAATTAAAATAAAAACGGATTAACTATCAAATACTATGGATTCAAATAGGTTTAAACACTTACTTAGTCGACAAATCTAACGTAGCCACACGTATCGAAGAATAAGAATATATTGCAAGTATGTATACGCAAGAGTTTGTTGTATTTGGTCCATGGTTTTTAGCGATCAGCTTTTAAAGATAGTTCCTCACATTATTGAATGACGTGTTAGTGCTGTGAGATAATAATTTGTACGTATGATAGAGCGCAAAGAGATAACTTGACCTCTGCCTTTCTTATCTTTAAAAGGAACGTTCGTGTCGAGGCTTTTTGTAATTGTATCGTTTGTAAAACTCTTCGTTTTATATATATAGCCATCAAGTCTACTTCTTTCGTAATGAAGTTGTCCAATTAAAAACGAAACCAAAAGAATACCAAACTAAATTATGCTGCGTAGTGCATATTTTTGTTGTACATAAATATTTTTAGGACTGGACATTTCAATTATTTAGTTAAAGAGTCCGCAATCCTAAAGATTGGTTGGAAACAGCACGCCATGCCGATCTATCCTGAGCTAATCCCTTCATCTCCCTATAGCTATTCATCTCAACGTCTTCAACTATCTGACTCACATACTCCAATCTAGGCCTACCTACCCCTCTCTTTCCCTCCACTCTACCTTCTATGATCAATTGCATAATCCCCCCATGCCTAAGAATATGCCCTACTAATCTGTCTCTCCTACGCTGTAACACTCTCCAAATACTTCTCTTCTCCCCTACTAACTCTAGTACAGCTTCATTTGTTACTTTATTTTCCCAACCAATCCTCATCATCCTCCTATAACACCACATTTCGAATGCTTGTAATCTACGCTTCTCTTCCTTTCCTATAGTCCACGCCTCACACCCGTACAGTGCTACACTCCAAACATATACCTTCAGTAATCTTTTTCTAATACCCAAGTCAATATTTGATCTTAAAATCTGTTCCTTTTCTACGAATGCCTTCCTACCCTGTGCTATCCTACACTTTATATCTACCTTGCTTCGATTATCTTTTGTGATTCTACTGCCTAAATAACAAAAATCTGACACTTCTTCGATTCTATTATCTCCTATTGTGATCCTCATTTTTCTACTGCATTCCTTTTTGTCACACCTCATCACTTTAGTTTTACCTATATTTATTTTCATGTTAAAATCAATTATTAAATAAGTAATATGTAAATGAGAATAATTATTGCTACGATGAAAGTGTTTATCAAATTCAACATACAATAACTTAAGGTTTGATATATTTTAAACAGTATAATCTGGTCTTGAATTACTCGGAAGATTCATGCTTCTTAATATTTTTCGGTGAAAATTTATTCAGATAAATGTCAGATTAACAAAATTTTTCGCAATCGTTGGCGAATTGTATTGTACTAAATAGACTAAAGTGTAGTATTATTGGCTATTACAAATTTCCTGGAAACATTACAAGTATTAGTTAGAATAAAGACTTTATTGAGTTGAAGACACTAATAAAATTAAATCGTTGATTAACATTGCAAACACGTTAAAATTAAATATGGAAGAGTATATGCAATATATTTATAGTAAATGCAAAGATAATTTGTAATTCAACCATGTGAAGAACGGTTTAAATATATTTATGATCAAACATACGCATAACTGCGCTTATAATAGTAGATACCGATAGCACCTTCTGAGGCCTCCGGATAAGTAATTTAAGTGCATATGTGCCAAAGCAGATAATATCATCACAATAATTATTATTATAATGATCATCAGTATTATCTTAAAAATTATCACTACGGTGTTAAATTAGAATATCACCCAAATACCGTAACAAGCATTAAGTACCTAGATGTACATTTCAAGCTCTAGAAATGAAGATGGGCGCATAGCGCTTGAAATGTACATCTAGCTACTTAATGCTTGTTACGGTATTTGGGTGATATTCTATATTATCAGTATTATCTGTTTTAATTCATGCACATTTGGGTTTCACAACCGGTGGTCAGTGAAAGTACTTAGATCGAAGCGTGAAGTCTAAATTGAACAGTGTTTTTTATCACTTGGACTTAAATTTTCACACAATACTAGAATGCCTAATTATCATAAATTGCCAATGCAACTAAAATAATGTTATTTTATTATTTTCCATTTTATACACATATTATCATGTATTTATTTATTGTGCTCTTTGTACAAATTCATATTTGACTTCATTGAATATACGTGTTCAATACAAAATGTTTTACTAACACGATGAAATTATACATGCAGTTGCTAACTGTTTCAGTGATCAAATCAACTTATGTATTATAATAGGCTGTATTTTTTCATCCCAGTTAAGTAGTGTATAAAATGTATAAAATAATAGTGAATGTCGCATGTTTCGAGGCTTTCTTATCGTGTACATAATTTTGACTTATCTGTTTTAACTTTTCAATTTACAGAAGTTATTGTGTATATGTACATAAACATTACTAACATTGTAATCGTTATTGTTTTATCTAGGTATTTACTCAGAATTTTTTTATTTTATGGAAATATACTACACCAAATATCAATATAAATATATATATATCCTTAAGACAATACAAAAAATTGATGAATTTGATTTATGCAATGCTTATTCTAATATTTCATTAGTGTAATTGTATATAATAAGACCTAAAAAAACAATTTAATGCACTCATCGGTCATGTGTTCTTTTCAAAGCCTAAGATCCCAAATTCATTGACAAATAATGCACTTTTGCTACATTTACACAGCGATTACTATGCAATATATAGGAATTGAGCATTCAAAATACACCTATAACTTATAGCATAGCCATAGATTAATATAATTGTTGTAATTTGTCAATAGTACAGCTTTAAATTGCGTTTGGGTGATATTTCTAAAGTTATTTAAAGCCCTAGTCATTGACAAATTACCATAGACTAAACATAATTTGTCAATGAAATTACTATAGCCAATGAATACTAACTATATATAGTTATATATATATATATAGACTATTATAGCATTGAATACTAACTATATATAGTTAGTATTCATTGCTATAATAAATAGTCTGCCCCAATGATTAATTCTAAAACGGTTTCTTCTAAGTATGCAAGGTATATATGCAACCAAGGATTCATTGATGGCCAACGGTGTCATCCACGTACGTGTGTCATCCTAGATTTGTTGAATGACATGTCAAGCCTTGCAGACAAATGTTTTCCAGTCAATTTTATATTGCAATTTGAAAATGTTAAATAAAAATATTTGGAGTTTAGTTGATTAATGGTTTCAACGTATATATAATCAATGTGTATGTAGCACATATGAAATAGGTTGCAAGAAGGATGTTCCAAGACCGAACAGCGACCATAAACAGGTATGTTCCAACAACCAATAAATAATTTACAGCGCTTCCAATTGTATATTTGTTGATAACCAGATAAACTACGTCAGACGTAGGAATATTGTAGAAACAGCGGCGCTTATCACCTGCATTCACTGACAGTATAGTCGAATGAACAATATGTTAGATTCATCGGACAATTCTGACTCCTGACAACTAGTTACGATGTGCAAAATTCTTGTGCAGACACTGGTTGTCTGGTGCGTTATTATAAATCAGCGTGTCCTATGCATCGATAGTGGTGGTGGTGCTCAGATGTCCCGGGAGGAACGAATAGCTCTTAGGTAATAGTTCCGCACCAGGCAATAGTTTATGTTTATAGCATTATTCGAATGTTGTCGCTTTAGGGATGAAGCCAGGGATATGTTTTATCACGCTTATAGAGCGTATATGGAGAACGCTTATCCAGCGGATGAATTGATGCCACTTAGTTGCGCGGGACGATATCGAGGTCTTACACCAAATAGAGGAGATATCGATGATTCTCTTGGGAAGTAAGTGTACTTAATAATGTAAGCTGCTCCAATTATTCGAATCGTGCACTAATTAATTATTAATTTAAAACAATCGATTTTGAAATCATGTGTCCGAAATTGTTGCCGTTGGTTGTTTATTGAAGATGTGTAGCTGCATATCTCGAGATATTTACAATATCCAATACTTACATAATGATTGGCTAATTAAATGAAATTATTTAATTTACAATTATTTATACTTCACTTTAGGTATTTTGTTTATACAATAAATCATGGTTTCACAATGGATGATTTAAATAATTTAAATGGGGCTCTTTTACATGTATTTTACATTACATTTAAAAAATCTAATTCATATCTCGTATGCTTGTATCCAGATGAGAATACTTGAAAAAGTAACATTGTCGTGTTCAGAAAAATCGAAAATAATTCGTAATAATTCGCTTGTAAACCACTGCACTTTGCCGGCAATTAATAAAATTGAAAAAAGTCAATGTTTATACCAATTATACATTTAGCATATGTTTAATATTGAAACAAGACAACGGACGAATGTTGGATAAAGAAATATTGGAGGCATTATTCAAATTTGATGTACAATTAAGCGAAACAATGTATTTTTTCCCAATAGCTTCTCTCTGACGCTTATTGATACATTGGATACTCTTGTGATAATTGGTGACTTGGAAGAATTTGAACATGCGGTAAAATTGATAATTCGAGACGTCTCGTTCGACAATGATGTGATAGTTTCAGTTTTTGAGACCAATATTAGAGTTTTAGGGTACGTCGTACCTTTTAAGAGACTTTCATCGTGTTACTTCAAATAATATTAATTTGAACTTAACTAGGGGTCTTCTTTCTGGGCATATCCTAGCGGAATACCTACAATCTCACGCTGATGTCATGCATTGGTATAAAGGAGAACTTTTAAGTATGGCGAAGGAAGTGGGATTTAGATTATTACCGGCATTCAATACTACAACTGGTATACCTTATGCTAGGGTACGTTAATGATTATATGGAGAAGGTAAGTAATTAATTTTTTTTGTTTCATACAATTTTAGGTAAATTTAAAATTTGGAATAAAGAGTGATCGTTTAGAAACTGTCAAAGAGACTTGCACAGCTTGTGCCGGTTCTATTATACTAGAAATGGCTGCATTGTCTAGATTAACTGGCGAACCGATATTTGAAGAGAAAGCACATAGGGCCATGGATGAGCTTTGGAAGATACGCCATCGAAGTTCCGATTTAATGGGAACAGTTCTCAATGTTCATTCAGGTATGAAGATTCTATTGAATAATTTACTTAATTTATTAACACTTTAAATTTATAATTGGAAATATACTCTCAATTCGACTTAGATTTACTTTGAGAAGAATGTAAAAGAAAATTAACCTAGTGTTCAACTAGCTTGCGTTATTTTTATCGAGTACGACAATTAATACATATTTTCCAATATTCGAGTTTTCATATTTTTTAAGGCTTTTGGTTCTTCAATGAAAATGCATCCTTTGTGTGTTACATCTAAATTCAATTATTTTTAGACTGGTGACTAGAACACTTACTTTTTATAAATATTTTATATATAAATATTTTATAAATAACACACGCGCAATAACGCGTGTGTTATATTAAATACTAATTCATGACAATTTTATTTATTTCAATTAAAATGATTGCATAACAGATGTAATTGTTATTTTACCCATTTTAAACACCTTCTCAACTACTTGTATATATAATGCGTGAGTGTAAATATTTAAAAAATAGTCGTCTGTTGCGTTGCATATTTTTCAATTCAAGGTCTCTTTATTAATTGTGAAATTGTAAATTCGCATTTGTGCTTGGCATAAATAATCATAGACGAAATAATAAATTATTTCGAATATAATAAACAGAATTAACATACAAGGTGTAGAGCATAGTAGGAACCAGATAAAATGTTTTTGTTTTGAATACCACACAAGGCCCATTTTGTCTATATTGACTGACAAAAACTGTGCATAATCGATTTAGCACAAATAAATGCTTTATTCGTTCACCAAATATTTATTTATTTATTTATTTATTTATTTATGGACAGATCCAGTACAAGTTATGTGATACAGATTATGTAGACATTTGATTAATTAATTAATTAATTAAATATTCTTATCAATAAAACATTGAATATGAATTAAGTAAGGTATTGATGATAAATTTATCACTACGGTGATAAATAATTGTATAGAATATCACACAATTACCGTAACTCAAAGCATTTAATAGCTAGATGCGCATTTCGAATTGTATTGCAATCATGGATAGTGACGGTATTTTATTTACTTTTTATTTTGCGCGACTAAAGATGAGACCTTCGAAGTGCGACTATAAAGTAGTAGAAATGAAGGAAATTGACAGAATCGCAACCCATCTTGTAACATAACATATTCAAAGAATTAAAAGAAAGTTTTAGTTATATTTAAAATAAGATGTCGTATAATTCATAGAAATATCGATAATATTGATTAGTGAATTCATAATAAAAGCCGTTATACTGACTCATCCAGGTGATTGGATTCGGCGAGATTCTGGTGTAGGTGCAGGAATTGATAGTTATTACGAGTACTGTCTAAAGGCGTATATTCTACTCGGAGACGAGCGGTATTTGGATCGGTTCAATCGCCACTATAGCGCTATAATGAAGTACGTGTGGCAGGGACCTCTTTTACTGGATGTACATATGCACCGGCCACATACCAATTCGAGAAATTATATGGACGCTTTACTGGCGTTTTGGCCCGGTTTACAGGTGTGTTCTTTTTTTGTGTTTATATCATTTTAATGGTTTCCGTATAAATTAATAAATTTCCACATGTACTATTTTGGTGACTAACATCGATGGATTAAATCTAATCCGAAACGTTGTTGTAGATCGTTTAAATGTGTAATTAAATTATTGTTTTATTTTTTGCGTGATACAATTACTTTTAATCTATCATAGTGAAACGTATTTTTCTTTCGAAATTCCGACCTTAATTACATCAAATTTTATAATATATTTTAAATATCTACCAACTTTGAACAAATATAAATCTTAAATTGACACAACTAGTGCTTAAACATAAACTGCATTATTTGCAGATATTCACCGATTCATAGTTTAAAAAATATATATTTAAAAATTGCAAAAGTATATAGTTTACAAAATTTTTGCATCGATTAAACTAGTAACAATGAAAGAAAACAGTCATTTTAAGAAGTTTTCGTGCTTGAAGTACTAAGAGTAAATTTTGACGAGAAAAAAATTTGGTTTTTGAAAAATCAGGCTGTAAATACCATAGAGCTGGAAACATCCGAAATCGATAGTTTCCAAAGAAAACAAACGTTTTTATGCTTGCAGGACGAAGATGTATTTTTTTAAATGTTTCAACTTGACAATTCTTTTCAACTTAAAAAAATACGTATTGTTTCCATATTTATTTTCCATCCTCAAGTTGTGTTTATACAATACAGGGACTAAGACATCAGTTCCTACTTTTTATAGGTACTGAAAGGAGACATTAAACCCGCTGTTGAAACGCACGAGATGCTTTATCAAGTCATGCAACGGCACAAGTTCATTCCAGAAGCTTTCACTACTGATTTCCAGATCCATTGGGGTAATCATCCCTTACGACCAGAGTTTCTCGAATCTACGTACTTCCTTTACGGTGCCACAAACGATCCGTACTATCTTCACGTCGGTAAAACGGTCCTGCAAAGTTTGCAAAAGTATACACGTGTTCCCTGTGGCTATGCAGCTGTCAATGACGTACGCACTGGTAAGAGAAATTTGAAATATAAAGAAACTTGTGTGTTATAATGTAGGAGTTTAGACGAATAAGATATATTTGTACATAGGTACATTGTACAATTCTTAATAGGCAATGTAGTAAGGAGAAAAATATGAAGGAGGTAGGGAATAGTGGATAATTGATACGAGTTCATTTATTAAAGTTAATAGAAAATATGGTGATGTAGAATTAAACAAAAAAAAACATAACTGGTCCTTATTATACGTATATTGAATAAATAAGTTGTTGTTGAATCAGCGACGGACTTTGTTTTACTTAGTTACAGAGTCCGCAATCCTAAAGATTGGTTGGAAACAGCACGCCATGCCGATCTATACTGAGCTAATCCCTTCATCTCCCTATAGCTATTCATCTCAACGTCTTCAACTATCTGACTCACATACTCCAATCTAGGCCTACCTACCCCTCTCTTTCCCTCCACTCTACCTTCTATGATCAATTGCATAATCCCCCCATGCCTAAGAATATGCCCTACTAATCTGTCTCTCCTACGCTGTAACACTCTCCAGATACTTCTCTTCTCCCCTACTAACTCTAGTACAGCTTCATTTGTTACTTTATCTTCCCAACCAATCCTCATCATCCTCCTATAACACCACATTTCGAATGCTTGTAATCTACGCTTCTCTTCCTTTCCTATAGTCCACGCCTCACACCCGTACAGTGCTACACTCCAAACATATACCTTCAGTAATCTTTTTCTAATACCCAAGTCAATATTTGATCTTAAAATCTGTTCTTTTTCTACGAATGCCTTCCTACCCTGTGCTATCCTACACTTTATATCTACCTTGCTTCGATTATCTTTTGTGATTCTACTGCCTAAATAACAAAAATCTGACACTTCTTCGATTCTATTATCTCCTATTGAGATCCTCATTTTTCTACTGCATTCCTTTTTGTCACACTTCATCACTTTAGTTTTACCTATATTTATTTTCATGTTAAAATCCCTAGTCAATACTGCCTGCATACCATTCAATACCCTTTCTAAATTCTTTTCGCTTTCTTCCAATATAGCTATATCGTCGGCGAATCTCAGCATATATATTTTCTCTCCCTGTACATTCACACCTACACTATACTCTTCTTTTACTTTGTTTATTGCATCTTTTATATATAGATTAAATAATAACGGTGAGAGTGTACATCCCTGCCGGACTCCCTTCCCTATTTTTGCTACCTCTTCTTCCCCCTCAATTCTAACTAAGGCAGTTTGGTGTTTATATAAATTAAAAATTATTCTCCTATCCTTATAATCTATACCCGTTTCTTTTAAAATTCTAAACATTATGTCCCAATCTACATTATCAAATGCCTTTTCTAAATCTACAAAAGCTATGCAAGTTACCTTTCCTACCCTCTTTCTTTTTTCTACTACCGTTCTTAGTGCTAGAATCGCCTCTCTCGTCCCTCTGTTTTTCCTAAAACCAAACTGATCTTCTCCTAGCCTTTCCTCTACTTTATTTTCTAATCTCCTATAAATAATCTTTAACAATATATTCGATGCATGTGATAGTAGGCTAATGGTCCTATAGTTCTCACACAAATTAGCTCCTATTTTCTTCGGCATTGTTACTATTCTACTACGCTGAAAATCCTGTGGTACTTCTCCCTTCTCATATATTTTACAAACTAACCTGTATAATCGCTCCTGCATTTTTTCACCTGCGTGTTTTATTAATTCGGCTGGTATCATATCAATCCCCGCTGCTTTGTTATTCCGTAAATCATTTAATGCTCTATGAAACTCTGACCTAAGTATGCTAGGACCTAAGTCATCCTCATCTGTCTGTTCCACACTTTCTAGCTCCTCCATGTCCTGCCTACCTTTATATAAATCTTCAAGATACTCCTTCCATCTTCTAGCTTTTTCCTTAATTTTGTTTTACTAAAAAAAATCAATTCGCCTAAGTTTCAAAAAATATAAAACCACGTGCAAATGCATAAAATAAATCTGGCTTCAAAGTCAAATTTAATCACTTATTTTTATTTTCAAATCCTACCCAATTTTTCACTTACGTAATATTTAATTTATTTGAATTTCAAATATTTCACACTATTTAAAGTACTTCAAGGCACTGAATATTTGAACGATTTGTTTGCCACATTTAACACTTTGCTACGCCTTGTAAAATAGTCTCCACACCTTATTTCCTGCAGATTTTTGATTTACATGCTTCAGAAAATATTTCTGCATTCGTATTGTATTTTTATATTTTTCAGGCAAGAAAGAAGATCGCATGGATTCTTTCGTTCTGGCCGAAACATTTAAATACCTCTATTTACTTTTCGCCGATCGGGATGATTTAATTTTGAACCTAGATGAATTTATTTTCACTACCGAAGGACATTTACTGCCTCTTTCACTTGGTTCTGGAGCATCACATAATATGACTAATCTTTTAGATGGCGAACACGAGGGTCTTTCAAACAGGTAAATTCATTTAACAAATATGCAGAAAATATTTCTGAATATTGTTGCTCATTGACCATTTCAGCGATGATTCAGAATTCGCACGTATTTGTCCAAACACCAAACAATTATTTCCACAATCTGTTCGCGAACCATTACGTAATTTAGTGGACGGGATGTGTCCTAGAAGGTTGGGTAAAAGACGTTTAACGGCAACAGAGTTTTCCGCTTCCAATTTAGGCCATCTGAAAATGATACGCGACATGGGAATTAATATTGTCGCCCTAAACGATGGCAGAGTTCAGTTAATACACACATTTACAGCAGTAAGTTTTGTACGAATTTTATATTAATATTATATATCTTAACAATGGTGTCTTAAGATCGAAGCTGATGTATATAAAATATAGTGAGCATATAAAATTAAAAATGTAGATACTACTATACCATTTAGGAAAATGATGGAGTCACACCAAATCTTTCATTTATCGTTATTTTGTTTATGTCACGTTCTATATTTATATATTAATTTTAATACCTCTTATATTCTATTTCTCATTTTCGTTTTCACAAATAATTCTGGGTCTTAAGAAAATACCAATAAGAAAAATAAACTGCCTGGTGAGTCTGAATGGGTTACATTTATTTTAGTTTCTTAAAATAAGAAATGGTACTAAATACTAAGAGGACTTTTTTTATAAGACTCCATAAACGTTTACAGATTCGTCCGATTGACCTGATACATATTTTCACGGGTAATTTAGGCTAGATCAACAGGTGACGCCGAAGACGGTCTACTTTTCATGCAGGAGATGGTGGAATTATCGAAGCTACAATCACAGCAGCCAGACACTGCAGCCCAGGGTGTGTCCTTCAGTGTAACAGATAATGGAGGCAGTAGTAAGGTTCGAACCATTACCCTGCAAGCCGGTCCCTCTCATTTCGGCACGAATTTACGTGGTGATAAGAAGGTCACAGCGCATATTGTCATCGCTGATCCACTTAATGCCTGCTCCGATGATTTCAAAGGGAAACCATTGAAGGACGCAATTGGTGAGTTTAAATTAAACATTTACGTCAACGATTTAAGGGAAGAAAGATTGAGAATAGACAACTTACATCGCATTCGATCATATAGATTGGGATAGGAGGTTTAAGATTTTGAAGGAAACTGGAATTGACTTAAAACCTATCGGCTGTACTGTTTTATGGATGTTAATCAATAAATTAAGCATATTTCGATTGTACATGATTTACTGGTACTAATATATTTTTATCGTGTACAGTTATAATTTGCAGAGATATTTTCTTCAGCAACAATAACAAGAAAAATCTGGAAACACATATACTTGGTATCATTTTTCCTCCTTTACTCTTTAAACAGTTCATGTATTTGTAGATGAAAGTCCGGACTGGCTAGCTCTGATTATATTTTAATAATTTCTATCGTGATTTCTAGCTATTATGGAGCGCGGCGACTGTATGTTCGTAGAAAAGGCTCGGCGTGTACAGCGCGCGGGTGCCGTAGGAGCCATTATCATCGATAACACTCCAGGTAGCAGTGCGAAGAACAGCCCAATGTTCTCCATGTCCGGTGATGGTTCCGATGATATATACCTACCCACCGTGTTCCTTTTCACGCAGGAAGCGCGCAAGCTCCTGCAGGTGCTCTTCAGAGATCCCTCTCTAATTGTCACAATAAGCGAATTGGCCGAAGGTAATTAATGTTTTATATACAACGACAGATCCATTTTATCGTACACATACCTAAAGTCGCAATTTATAAAATATAAGATAATTGTCTAATAATCCAGAATTAGTTAGAAATGCGAAAGAAATAAGTACACTGTCGTCATTATTATTCGACCAAAATATAGAAGATACAATATACTAGAAACTTCCACACTTTCCTAAAAAAGGCGTTCGATAATGTAGATTGGGACATGAAGAATCTGATTTAAAATCTTAAAAGAAACCGTAATTGATTATAAGGATAGGAGAATTATATTCATTCTATATAAACATCAAACTGCATTAGGTAGAATTGAGGGGGGAGAAGAGGGCGTTTGACATTGAGGGGGGAGAACACGTAACAAGAATAGAAAAGGGAGTCAGGCAAGGTTGTATACTTTCACGCAAAGTGATACGAAAGCTATGTAGAGATAAGAAAATATTGACCAGAAATATCTGTACAACTTACTCCAGGTGCTGAGGTATGGCCACCGAGCGAAGAAGAGTCCATGTTTCAAAAGCTTAAAGTATCCGTACAAGAGTTTCTCAATAAGCATACGGGCATATCATTTTCGCAACGTATTAGCGTAGGGAGTTTCGTAGCAGTTCTTGAAGCGGACCGCGTGAAACTGACGTTAGAGAAGAGCTCCGCGGATGCAGACGTACCTTCTGTCAAATCTTATGTTGAGGTAACAACGAAACCAGTATGGAGTGGCGTCCGAAGGGATATAATCAAGGGCATTCTCAGTACAAGCGAATGGTATTTACCTATTAAGGTGGTGAGGACATATTATAAAGGTACGAGATTTATATTTATTTTTCATAGTAATAGGTGGTATTGACTAAATATCGATGAGATTAAAGCACAATGTCAGTGTACACAATTTATTTATTTGCTGCTCAAAATAATAAGCAATAAGCAGCAAATAAAAAAATTGTGTACACTGAAATTGTGCTTTAATCTCATCTATATTTATATTTATTTTTACTAACCAATTCACTAAAAGGAACGCGATAAGAATACGATTCATTTTCTTGCTTCAAAAATTGCTTAAGCATTCACTAAAGTTGTATTTAATGTATACAATTCTTTAGCAACCTTCGTAAGATACGTGATACTGGTGTATTATGTCTGATTCTTGTGTTGTTGAATTGTGCGTTTTGGATTAGCCCATAGGGTACCACGTCCTCAGTTTTGGGTGTTGTACTGTACAATGTTGTGCAAGTGTTCTTTACTTTAGGTATGCATTCAGAAACCGCCGAAGCGGAACAACCGGTTAGTATAATGACCCAACTAGAATGGTTCTTGATTGAGTTGAATATCGAATACAATAAAAAGGAAGATGAGTTAGTGCAGCAGGCAACAACGGAAGGTGTTACCTTGTTGACTGATATTAGTAAATTGAGTGAGGACGATATAATCTATGAACCGATTGCTAATGAAAAAAATACACAATTAACCTTAGATGCTTTAAATAATCTTTTACAAGCGGTGAATAAACTTAATGTGATCGATAAATTAATTAAACACACGGACGATTTGATAATCAAAGATAGTCGCGAGAAAAACGAAAATGAAAGAGTAATTATAACAGCCGAACAGCTGGAAAATAGTGAAACGAACAATAAGCTCGCAACAAACAAGAAAAACGACGAGTTATGATAAATTGCGCCCGAATTAGATTGTTGATATTGAATCTTTCGTTCATCACTCCCTAGATTTAAGTTCAATTTTAAAACACATTATTTTTCTCTATGCTTCCCAGTTATATTATTTTCCTAGAAAATCTAATATACATATCTATAATTAGTAAACCAACGATAAAGTAATATTTCACAAATATCAGTTATTAAATTCTCACATAATTTTTGTTACGTCTTTAAAAATACAGCAATATTTTATCGTGTATATGAATATTGTAAATATATTTATACCGTGTATTATATTGTAAACTATTTTTATAATATTGAATATATACTATGTGGTTAATTTAGAAGTTATAAAACGATAAAAAAATCTGTGAATAGTATAAAGAATCCTTTGTTAATAAAAAAAATTATATAATCGCAGGTTGAGACGTTCGACATTTTTTTTAAGAAATAAAGGAAGGTATACATACAAATTAGATATCTTCCCCCATAGATAAGAATATGGAATTTTATTGTTACTTATGAACAATTTATTTCGGAAACCAATATCATAAACTGAACTGGTTATATCTAGGTATATTTCGTTATTTATAAGTGCGCCTTACAAGTAGTATATTAAAATCATAATTATACATTTTAAAAATTATCACCACCGTGTCAAATTATAATATAGAATATCACCCAAATACTGTAACAAGCATTAAGTAGCTAGATGTACATTTCAAGCGCTATGCGCCCATCTTCAGTAGCACAAGATCAAATTATAAAACTAAATAAAATACCTCTGTCACGAATCGTGATTGATATACTATCAAATAAATAAGTCATGTTGTAAATTATATATAAATAATAAATCATATTATAAATAATACTTCGGTCATGTTGACTTATTTATTTGATAGTATATCAATGACGATTCGTGACAGAGGTATTTTATTTAGTTTTATCTTGTGCTACTGAAGATGGGCGCATAGCGCTTGAAATGTACCTCTATCTACTTAATGCTTGTTACGGTATTTGGGTGATATTTTATATTCTAATTATACATGTAAAATATTTTAATTAGTTAATTTAATTGGTAAAATTGTACATTAAATCGCATCGTATCTTAAAAGAAATCATCTTCTCGTTTTCGCTTCATCGATTCTGATTGACTGAAAATTTCCGCAGGGGGTGAGGGTGTCACTGTATTCACTTGACTGAATATTTCAGCGGGGGGAGATGCCGATACCAACGAAATATTTTGGGAAATCTGCGTCTTTACCTTCGGTTGTTCGACTTTAATGTTTGTAGAGATTTTCGTAATTGGCTTCGGAATTGTAACAGTTTGCTTCATAATACCCGGCGTGTTGGTCCTTTTAATATAACTGATAGTTGGTTTGGGTGTTATTTTCATAGCTGCATTAAAGTTCGCCTTCGTCATCTTTCTCGCCGTGTTCTTTAAGACATAATTGGGAGATGATAAGCAGTGACGATCAGGCGGTAATCGAAGTCCGCAATGCGGTTTCACGATCGGCAGCGGATTACCGTTCTTATTTCGGGCGCATTCGAGGACTTCTTCTCGAGACGGTGGCATTACAAACGAGTTTTCTGATGTTAAATCCAGCGCGAGTTTCACGTCGTCCAGTTCGAGGTGCCTCTTCTTGTTGTTTGAAGTATTATTAGCGAACATCCTTGCCTCTTCCAAGATAGATGTACCGTATTTATAAACGAATTCTGTTAGTTGTACAATCGTTTTTGGCTCGAATTCTGAGACGCCCATCTCCTTCATTATTGCCATTATTACTTGTCCGTCCTTTGGAAAGTTCTTTGATTGGGGAAGTTTGCTTTTTTCTTTGTCCGTCATTTTTTAATAGAAATTATAATTGACCCATTCGCTAATTTTTAAACATACACGTCGGACCAGCCGTATGGTCTTTTCAGCAGTTATTACTTTAAATTTAGGTGTATAATTCAAAAGCCCGAAAAATCAAACTTAGTTTCAAATGTATACGTATACGTTCAAAGATATACGTATACTTAACTATATACTTAGCCGCATATATATGGCCTATATATCAATGCACCCCAAGTGTTGCCAATATAACAATGAATACTAACTTTATATACATACCATATTTTCCATTTTCGTTTCTTACCATCAAGCGTGAGAAACGTAATATAAACATATTAAAATTTATTAAAAGTATAATATATTATATATATTCAAGTAAATTAAATCAACAACGAAATCTCGAGTTTCTGATTGATCAGAAATTTCATGTTTACAATTATTTATTATTATTATTTTTTTTTTTATTAAAAATAAGTAGTTATACAATATAATAGTATATAAAAGTACGAGTTTCATAAGGCAGGTTTTATTGCACGAGTTCAAGTTTAAAAAACGAGTTGCGTAGCACCGAGTTTTATAAACAACGAGTGTTATAAATGACTTATGAAATGAGTTTTTTATACTATTTTTTCTAATTTGCGTCTATTATGCCCTTTTTAAATAAAAAATCGAAATTTAAAAATTTAGGGAATTTTTTGACTGTTGGTAGTAACTATTGGCATGTTTGGAATATTTGAAATAAGTTGTCAAATAAATTTAAATTAACCTATTTGTTGCTATCTTTTGTAGTTTGTTGACGTACAATTGTACATTTCAGGGACAAAATTAAAATCAAACTATTTGTTGCTTTCTATTGTAGTTTGACGTATAATAACTAGCAAGCAATGCTACCAACTTTAAAACAGTAAATTGCCCTATGCTATAAACGAACTCAAATTCGCTATAAACGAACTCATTTGAGTGCGTTAATAGCTCTATTAGAAAAGCAAATTAGAAAAATATCTAAATGTAACATTTGTAATTTTGACCGCTGCTAAATAAGCAAAGCAAGGTATTAAGCAGTCAGTGTTAAGTCTTGATTAAATTGTTGTGCTGCCCTAAATATAAAGTTGTTGTGTCCTTTATTATTTCTAACACTTTCTAAGTACATTTTTCTTCTATTTCTGGTTCCTAAACTATGTATGTCTGCGTTGAACCGCAACTGTAGGTTAGTTTGTATTTTCTTATTTATTATTTTGTACATTGGTTTGCAGTTTTCTATGAAACTTATTTGGTTAATATTCGATAGTTCTAGGTTTTTGTATAATATCACTGAGGGTGTCATATTAGGGATCTTGAACATTACTTTAAGTGCCTTATTTTGAACTACACTTAATTGTTTAAAAACAGTTTTTGCACATTGTGAAGTGACTGATATCCCATATATTAAGTTCGGATATACGTACGCATGGTATAGAAGTTTAATAAGTTTTTCAGGTAAAGTTGGCAGTCTATTTATTGCACTCACTAACGGTATTATTTTCTTTTTGATATTATTAATATTTCGTTCATAATTTAGATTAGAATCATTTACTACACCCAAATATTTTGCACTAAATTTCCGACTTAATATTTCATTGTCTATGTTCAGGTTGAGTTGTAAATCACTTTTATTCTTTTGCTTGTAAAGTAAGTATTCTGTTTTTGTTGTGTTTATAGTAAGTTTGTTGGTTTGTAGCCACTCACAATATATTTAAGGTCATTATTTATCACGTTTTCTATTTCAGTAGATTCTTTTCCACTATATAATAGTACAGTGTCGTCCGCAAAGATCTTGTAGGTCCCGTTCAATCCTATTCTCTGTATATCTTGTATATAAAGTAGGTACAATATTGGGGCAAGGACCGACCCTTGTGGCACTCCTTTTGTTATTAATAGTGGTTCACTAATGGCTTCATTTACATACACTTGTGACTTTCTGTTTTGTAGATATGTTTTAAAGATGTTGGCTGCAGTTCCTTGAATTCCAAGCTTATCAAGTTTCTTTACTAGTATCCCGTGGTCTACCGTATCGAATGCTTTTTAAAAATCAATAAATACTGACACAACGTAATCGCCTTGATCCAGACCTTTGTTTATAAAATCAAGCACCTCTATCGTAGCCATTTGGGTATTGCTATTACTTTGAAAGCCGTGTTGTTGTGGGTTAAATCCTATATTTTGTTCTATATAATTTTATCACCTTTTCTGCTATTTTTGAAAACACGTTCAGTAGTAATATTGGTCGGTAGTTGTTACAATCAGTCATGGTACCTTTTTTGTGAACTGGTATGACTTTGGATTGTTTTAATGTTTCTGGGAACGTCCCTTCGCTTAAGACCTTGTTTATTAATGTGTACAATATATATGCTATTCCTTTATTATAAACTAAGTCTTCTTTTGTAATACCATCAGGACCTGGAGCGTTATTGTTCTTAAGGTTTATTATTATGGATTTTATTTCCAATGTTGTGGTTGGTTCAAATCTCCATATATTTGCATTTATTGGTTCTTCATATATTTCCTCTATGCTGTCGTTTTGATTAAATGCGTTTGCTAGTTGTTGTCCTATATTTGTGAAAAAGTTGTTGAAGCAGTTAGCTATTTCATTTGTATCTTTTATATATACATTATTGTGATTTAATTCTCCTACGATTGTTGTTTTTTTATTTCTATATTCATTTCTTAAAGCGTTGTTTATATGATACCATAACGATGTTGGTTTGTTTTGCGTCAGATCAAGTTTCTTCTGCAAAAAGTCCATTTTTGCTTTCCTTATTTCATTATTCAGGTAATTCAAGTAATTTCGTTTCGCTTCTTTGTCATTTTCGTTTTTCTTATGTTTTTTTATATAATGAGTTTTGGATTTTCATTCTGTCTAGTATGTTTTTACTTATCCAATCGTTTCCCCTCGTTCTAATTTTCTTTTCACATGTTGATTTCATTTTTGACTCGCTTATTATTTGGGTTAATTTTTCAAAGGTAGGAAAATTTAGTTTCTCTAATTCGTATTTCTTTTTGTCCATAACCCTTGTAGTTTTTGTTTGCATCTTTAGTTTCTGATTGATTTGAAATTATACAGAACAATTAGCCCTGACATTTTTTTACGTTGGTCAATGATATTGGCTTCCATAGGAAACTATCAAAAAAAATTAAGTCGGTTAAATATTGATGATGATTTTAAAGTAAAAACCGGTACTAAAATAAACGCATCTTACAAATAAATAAATAATTTCGCGTTTACTTTTGTGACAAATGTATATCATAATCACGACAAACGAGTTTGTTACTGATAACAGAATCTCAGTTCCTTATTCGTTTAATAGTTTATTGCTAGTAATCACAGGTTGTTCGTATCGTTGTGCTCGTATATAATAAAGTGGTGATATTATACGTTCAGTCCTTATATTATCATAATTTATTAATTTAATCAATCTTCTTAGTCAGTCTTAAACAAAAGAAATTCCCGAGGTTCAGCGGAAGAACATTATAATTCCTTATCGCTTATATTGGGAAATATCGTATACTTATAGTACATATTCACCCAGCAAACGGTTCACATGTGTTTCGATGTATATACGTAGTCACGGTCATCTATTAATTTATGGTTATAATTTCGCATTGATTTTTGATTTCACGGTATATAATGAAATATTTCCTTTTTTTTAATTTTTCACAAACTAAACTATGATGAGTAATTTGAAGCCCCATACGTAGGGGATTTTGGATGAAAGACAGATTGCCTTTCTTGGTTCATTAGTGCATGGGGCCATAAATTCATTAGATTCATTCCATTCTGAACCTGATGAATTTGATAATGGATCAAGTGATAATGTGGATGCAGGATTTGATTCCAATATTTAAAATGATCTACGTATGGTGAGTTCGTTATAACTGCCGAAAATGACTCTGATAATGCAATTAATATTGATACAAATGTAATGGATGCTGGAACAGATTACAAAATGGTTGATAACATAGTTGGTTTTAAATGTAATTGAATGTTCAACGTAAATAATATCATTTGCTGTATTGAAAGTATTTCACTCACATACTGATTATAATATAATAAACTCTATTATAGGCGTATAAAACATCACCCAAAAAACCGTAACACAAAGCTAGATGCGCATTTCGGAGGCTATGGTCACATCTTCAGTAGCCCAATAATAGAACAAATAAAGCATTGTATAGCAATCCCGGTGAGTGACAGACAGGTATCTTTATTTTTAATCAAATCGCCTTCAATAGATATTGGTACAATAGAAATAATGTGCTGTAATCTTCTGAATAGAAAATACTGAAATCCAGAAAGCAAATCCAGAAAATTATTTTGTCCTAAATCCCCATACACATCATCCTCTATAGCAAAACAATTCAAATGCTTCTAATTTACGTTTTTATTAATTTTTTATTGTACTACTCTACTTCTTTTCAAACCGCATCATTTTCCCTACATTTAATTAATTTTCATAATATAAACCCGGTAATTCGGTACTTCCTGCATATTATTTAATACCCGTTTAAAGCTCTGCTTCCTTTCTTCTAAGATCGTCTGTGAACGTTTATTTCTTCTTGAATTTTCACGACTACACTACGCTATTCTTTAATGTTCTAAATTGCAATTCTTTGCTTATACGCACGTAACTCGCACATAGCCATACAAAGTACCTCATAATCTTGTATATAACTTTGAGTTTGCAGATATTCTATCACATATGCTTGCATCACCACATACATTTGAACGGTGGGATCAGTTCATTTGGTGCAATTTTGAAGAAGCGAGTCCATTTATTAACTCTCTTGTACAGATTATTAGTAACAATGTAGGGCAACGTAAGCATGAATAGTTTCGAGCCATCATTGCGTTGCGTTTGCGTGTTTTGCATATCGCCAGGTACTTCGCATGTAATATATGCACAACATGGTCCAGCTTAGACCAGATCTCATTCACGGAGCGTTGCGTGGGACTGCGGAATCTATCCGAAAGACTTTTACTCCACATAGATAAAGACAATGTATACAAGACGGTGCGTTACCAAACGCTGTTGTTTTTGTAGAGAAAATTCTGTGCATTGCAAATCGGATGACTATAGCGCAGTTGTTTTGCTAACGCTTTACTTCTTTCTAAAAGAATCGTGAAAAAAGAGTCGTGAAAATTCAAGAAGAAATAGATATGTTAAGGTTCACGGACGATACAGATGTTTTAGAAAAAAGGAAGCAGAGTTTTAAACGAGTTTATTTCTAAAAGCAAGCTATAAACAAGATAAAGGAATTTATTAGATTTGTTGAAAATATTACGTACTGCTAATTGAAGATATTGACTTTGGGAATATTTTAAAATACAAGGTTGTCCTATGAAAATGCACAAATTACTAAATTTTAGTTCCTGAGGTTATTTGAATATATTGATGTTATCAAAACTTAATTCTACATCTTTTTCTGGATTTTTATTAATATTGTAATTTTGGTCTAGTGATGAGTATCAAAAATTAAAACTTTTCAGTAGTTAAAACAACATAATGAAATGCAAATACATTCATCTATCGAATAAATAAATTCGTTAGGATTATAATGGAAAATATAATTGACAAGAGCCTTCGACAGGATTATCCTGGAAAAAAATCCATTGAAGCAAAGATGCTAACATCTATTAATTGAATTGTAGATATTGAAAGGATTAAGATGAAATTCGAAATAAAATAAGCTTTCAAAATTTTGTAAGCTTATAAGATTCTTTTAACAATTCGTTAATAGTATATTAAAGAACGAGTTTCATAAGGCAGGTTTTATTGCACGAGTTCGAGTTTAGAAAACGAGGTGCGTAGCATCGAGTTTTCTAAAGAACGAGTGTTATAAATGACTTATGAAATGAGTTTTTTATACTATTTTTTTCTAATTTGCGTCTTTTATGCTCTTTTTAAATAAAAAATCGAAATTTCAAAATTTAGAGAATTTTTTGACTATTGGTAGTCAAATTGTAGCTATTGACACATTTGAAACATTTGAAATAAATTGTCAAATAAATTTAAATTAACCTATTTGTTGCTTTCTTTTGTAGTTTGACGTACAATTGTACATTTCAGCGACAAAATTTAAATCAAACTATTTGTTGCTTTCTATTGTAGTTTCACGTTTGATAACTGGCAAGCAGAACTACCAACTTTGAAACAGTAAATTGCCCTATGCTATAAGCGAACTCAAATTCGCTGTAAATAAACTCGTTTGAGTTTGTTAATAGCTCTATTAGAAACGCAAATTAGAAAAAAATTATTGTAGAATATGTGTAATAATATTCATTGCATTATTAATTTTAGTTTTAATCAAGTCATGCATTTGATAATTATTTGTAAAGAAGCTTGTTTGAAAATATACCAAGGGATAATGCAATTTAAAGTAACTATAGTATAGTAAATGAAAACGAAATACGGGAAAGTTGAAACATTGAAAGTTGTTCTTTCTAACCATCATGATTATATGTTCACATTTATTCAAGGAGATAAATGCAATTGATCTTACTTTATTCTCAAAGCCAATTTACACCAAACATTTTCCTCTTCGCTTACGTATGCCAAAATTAGTGCTATTTTTCATACAATATATAAACAAAGGAATAATTTTCATTGGGTTATTTAGGCGTTAATCGAGGCTAAGCTCTAACAGTAATCCACGTGGCATCAAATGTATATAAGAGGATGCAATTCGTGGCTGGGTCATATAGTTAATACCCAACCACCGCGTTCCGCTCACTGGCAACTCAACATCAATTTTCTCTGAAGCACACTGTATAGTTTAAGAAATAGTTCAACGCGCTGAAGAGCTTCCTCTACGTCCATTCGGTGTTTTAACTCCGAACTTAAGCGGCAGTAGATCAGATCAGCATCAGTAGCACGTTATAGCAAGTAGATTGTTACTGCACATGTTCATTGTTTTAGCTCTTCGCGGTTTGCTTTGTGTTTATCGTAATCAGTACCGATTGTACAGTACCATCTAAAGACGCATTAGATAGCAGTGCAGCATTGTTTCGCTTCTTTCAACTATAGGATTAGCAATATGATTTCACAGGTGAGAATTTTTTTTTGTTGACAACTTGGACATATTGCCATTTTATTTTATATGCGTAATTTATAATATTTATTCTTCTTAACAATGTTAGATCCTTAACAAATTCGAGAATAATCCGAAATTATAGTGTTAATTGTTGTCGCTTTGTTAAGGTTCTATTTGAACTGTAAATTTGAACTGAAAATTTGAAAGCCAACAAAGTGCAGTGCAATTTGTTACTTAATCGTCTTTCTCTTCGTAAATATTTTATTTGACAATTAATAACGAAATGATCTTTCGGCTTTACAAATTAATCTAAATCTTCATAAACGCAATTTGGTAGGTATAAAACTAAGTATAGAACTTAAATAGAAGCTAAAATTAACCATTGCGAAATTATGTACTATTTTAGAGAAGATTGCGATTATGGGTTAATATTAAATATGTGCTTTGATCTTAGGAAATAAATCTTATCAAATGCTAGATCAAAAGACGTTTAATTTAGTATTTTCTAGATATATATTTCTTCACTCCCATTTAAATAAGTAATTAAAAATTATGTAAATGCTCTTGGATAAATTAATTAATTAAAAGGAAGTAGTAAAATGACCTATTCGATTTAATGAAAATTGATAAATATACTAAATACGATTGTAAATAAAAACATATAAAGTTGGATATTACCATATCCAAATAAATTTGGATATGGTAATATCGTAATATGAATTTTAGATATCGTTTGCGGCCTTTATAAAGTAACAACAATTGTGTTTTATTGGCATTTTCTTGAATTTGTAGTTCAAGCAATAATTGACTACAGCCGAAAAAGGAATTGATGACCTCTCCGACATTAATTTATTATAATTGAAAATTTGCCGACAAAAATTATATGTATTTAGAAGGATACTGAACATTCAGTGAGAACTTAATTTCATGTATCAAACGACCTTACTTGCATTAAATTGATCAAATAACAAATTATTGAATACTATTTTATATCGATCATAAAGACAAAACTGCTGTTTTGTTGGAAATTTTGTAAAAGATATTGTTCCGTGTGCTCATATAGATTATATTTGATGTAAACGAATTTCAGCTTGTTAAGCAATCTAAGAATATAAATCAATAGTCGGATTTTTTGATTGATAATCATGATTGAGTTAAATCTGCATTTGCACAGGCATTTATTGCAAATCACATTGGAAAATAGGCTCTTCATGATTTCGGTAATTTATCATTTTATATTTTTGATTTTGTGAAATGATAGTGCCAATTTTCAAAACAATATGTCAAGATTACTATTCTATACAGCCCAATTGTCAGTAAATAATCTGGACATTTTGTAAATGATCTAAGTCCCTATCAAAGAGAACTGTAAATGGTCTTACCTCAAACTACAAATATTATTTCAAGCTGTCTAACTGCTCACTCTAAATGGAACTATCACTCAAACATACATTGGCGATGTCTTATAGCGCATTTTAAAGTTAGAATCATAAATTCGCAATATTTGGCACTTTATGAGTTACGATCTTCAATTATTGATATATTTATTTATAACGCTAGTATGCAATAAAGCAAAATAGTTTTTTTTTTGTAACGTAACAAAATTCACTTGTATGTTCGTCACAGAACTACAACTATAAATTTCATTCAATTATCATTTTCGATAAAATCATGGGTAGCATCTAAACTATCATGAAGATTCTTTTATACATTATATATTGGTATAATATTGGTAAATGAAAGTTTATGTGAAATTTAGTAAGAATATCTGCAATGCTTTTGTCATCTGTTCATAATCTATTTACGGTAATTGAATGCGTAAGCTACTTTCATCCGACTAAACAGTAAATTAATTTATTATAATAAGATAAAAAAATAATTTAATCCGCGCTTTATACGTAATTGTTTTTAGTAATGGGAATTATAATTTTAATTATAATTAAAAAAAAAAAATTTTAATTCTAGCACTAAGAACGGTAGTAGAAAAAAGAAATAGTGTAGGAAAGGTAACTTGCATAGCTTTTGTAGACTTAGAAAAGGCATTTGATAATGTAGATTGGGACATAATGTTTAGAATTTTAAAAGAAACGGGTATAGATTATAAGGATAGGAGAATAATTTTTAATTTATATAAACACCAAACTGCCTTAGTTAGAATTGAGGGGGAAGAAGAGGTAGCAAAAATAGGGAAGGGAGTTCGGCAGGGATGTACATTCTCACCGTTATTATTTAATCTATATATAGAAGATGCAATAAACAAAGTAAAAGAAGAGTATAGTGTAGGTGTGAATGTACAGGGAGAGAAAATATATATGTTGAGATTCGCCGACGATATAGCTATATTGGAAGAAAGCGAAAAGAATTTAGAAAGGGTATTGAATGGTATGCAGGCAGTATTGACTAGGGATTTTAACATGAAAATAAATATAGGTAAAACTAAAGTGATGAGGTGTGACAAAAAGGAATGCAGTAGAAAAATGAGGATCTCAATAGGAGATAATAGAATCGAAGAAGTGTCAGATTTTTGTTATTTAGGCAGTAGAATCACAAAAGATAATCGAAGCAAGGTAGATATGAAGTGTAGGATAGCACAGGGTAGGAAGGCATTCGTAGAAAAAGAACAGATTTTAAGATCAAATATTGACTTGGGTATTAGAAAAAGATTACTGAAGGTATATGTTTGGAGTGTAGCACTGTACGGGTGTGAGGCGTGGACTATAGGAAAGGAAGAGAAGCGTAGATTACAAGCATTCGAAATGTGGTGTTATAGGAGGATGATGAGGATTGGTTGGGAAGATAAAGTAACAAATGAAGCTGTACTAGAGTTAGTAGGGGAGAAGAGAAGTATTTGGAGAGTGTTACAGCGTAGGAGAGACAGATTAGTAGGGCATATTCTTAGGCATGGGGGGATTATGCAATTGATCATAGAAGGTAGAGTGGAGGGAAAGAGAGGGGTAGGTAGGCCTAGATTGGAGTATGTGAGTCAGATAGTTGAAGACGTTGAGATGAATAGCTATAGGGAGATGAAGGGATTAGCTCAGGATAGATCGGCATGGCGTGCTGTTTCCAACCAATCTTTAGGATTGCGGACTCTTTAACTAATGGGAATGAACTTTTAAAGAAAGAAGAAACTAATTCGTGCTTTTTTAATTACAGAAAATGATTTCGTTCAAACTATTCAGTTTATGAATTATCTTTATACACTTTGGCACTTTACTAACATATTTACTTTCTATTCTATTCTATTCTAATCCTTTTTAAATCAACGTTAGAATTAAAAGTTATACAGACATCTAATCATGATTCAAAATTACATATTGTGAACAATATTTGCAGAATAGGGAAACTATAATTCCAAAATGATATACGTTCCAGATTGCAGAATAATCGTCTCAGTTTTACTCAGCTAAGTAACAAATGATATAATATGGAAATAATTATATAATGCACTACCTTTCCGTACTACTTAAGTTCGTTAAAATTTGCTCTGGTCTGATGAAGTATTCATCAAATTAGCAGAATTGAGATGAAATGTACTATATTTATTAATGCTTTAATCTAAAGTTAATAGACATTGTAAGCAAAATTATAAAAAATTCACATTGCGTAAATTAATCAAACAGCCACAAGCATAACAAACGTAATATATAATTACGTAATTATTTTTTACGATAAAAAAAAATGTGTGGAAGTCTTTTTAAAGAGTGTTTTCAAGATTCTTCTAAGGTCTGATTGCTGAATTATTTGATTCGATATTTCATCCGTGCCAATTATATTTCATATGTTGGTGCGCATGTATATATTCTCAACTTTAGAGATTTGGAGATTTCTCAACTTTTCTTAAACTTTAGACATAGTTTTCTCCCATAATTTTATACATGCGTAATGAACATACACGAAATATAAGCAGAGCTCAAATAATTCAGCAATCGCACCTAAAAGTACTTTTATTAATGCTGCAGATGTTACAAAAAACAAAATGTTAGTTAACGTTTTGTGTTTTTCAAGTTTTTGCTATAATTTTGAAAGCCTTATTCGTCTTTCAAAGCCTCTTCTATAATATTAGAGTTATCATCGCAGATTCTTTAAATAAATTTAATTCGTATCGATTTGAAGGATAATTTTGTAAGGGTCGAGGTATTATTTGATATTTTTACAATATGTAAATTTTTTTAAATGTTGTGTAGAATTATTTCGTCAGTTATGATCGAATGTATTAAAAGTGGATATTAGTTAATTTGAATAAATTATGGATTGTATTAAAGATATACTTTGCAATTTTTCTATTAGAACTCTATTAGATCTTAAGTAGTCAAAAATCAGGATGATGACGTCTTTGTTAGTATGTTAAATTTATTAGAAAACTGTTATTTATTATTAGTGCAATTACAAAGTATTAGATAAGAACATCAACCATTTTCGATCAAGTAGATGACTATAATTGCTTTTTATATAATATTACATGTAGTCATATTCAATAATTTAATTTTCTATATTGTACATTATAAGCAATATTATAGCAATTTAGTAGATGTCCGTATCATTTTAAATCATTTAAATCAGTTTGGTATTATTACATGATCTAAGAGCACAATAATAAATAAATGAACCCAGGAAGTTATGTTAAATAGCGAGTTGCATCCGTGGCCAATTTACTATTTTGGCAATTATACTATGTTGAAATGAATGAAGAGTTGAGCTGAAATATTAGCCAAAAAAAATTTAAATTAACAGGAAACTCGAGTATATTTATACAGCCTTTAGAAGGCAAAATAACTCGAAATATGAATTAAAATTTAAATACTTATATTTCAAATTTAAATTCAAAGTTGAAGGTAGTGGTGTAGGATTTTTCATTCATGAACAGAACAGAGCATTTTGTTTTTATTTACTTTTGACATCTCTAATTGGCTCATTTGCATAAATATAATATATTAAAATACAAAATAATACTTAATTTTTCATTTTTATAAAATTCATTTAATTTAATTATTTTTTAAGGTGTTAAATCATTATATAGAATATCACCCAAATACAGTAACTCAAAGCATTTAATAGCTAAAAGTTCATTTCAAAGTTCATTTCATTTCATTTTATATTCTATTACAAGTATAGAATATACAAGTTGTATAGTAATCATGGTTAGTTAGAGACAGGTATTTGGTTCAGTTTTTAACTTGTGCTACTGAAGAAGGCTGCATATCCTTCGAAATGCGCATATAGCTATTAAATGTTTTGAGTTACGGTATTTGGTTGATATTCAATACAAGGTAATTAACGTTCTTAAATCATACGGATTGTTTATTTTTATTTTTTATAAAACAATCATGAAGGTTCAAGAAGAAGTGTAGCCAGTGTCTTTTCCTCAAAGTTAGGTTCTTTGTAGGTTTCCAAGAGAGAATGATAGGTATGAGAGTAGATAAAGAGATGGTGATGAACAGTAGTTTAAAAATACAAGTTCAATACAATAAGAAATTGGTACGCAGTCAAAAGCTAAACCCATTTAATACGAAAAAAATAAAAAATAAAAATCATGAAGGAAAATACATTTTTCTTGATTAATAAGCTAACAAATTTGTGTTAGATCAGGACAGATCAACGTAGCATGCTGTTTCAAAACCACCCTTAAGATTGGTAACATTTAAATGAATCTACACACACAGAATTTGGTTTAAAATAGTATTTGTAATCTATAAATTTAGACGTGGGCATTTCTTTCTAACACTTCCTCTCAATTTCATTTTAGGACTGCAAATTACCCCTCATCTGCATATTCTTCTGTAAACTCCTTCTATTTACACGTGCTGAGCCACCTGTCGTACCTAATCAGGACTATACGGCGCCCTTTGCTGGTAGCACCGGCCACAGTGCCGGTGGTGGTGGTTACCCCAATGCAGGCGGCGGTGGCGGCTATCCTAGCGGGACCGCTACCGCCGCCGGCCCCGGCTACAACAGCAATGCGGCCGCTTACAACGCCGCGCTGGACTTTAACACCAATAACCATATCGGAGACGGGGGCGGCGGATACGGTGGGCACGGTAGGGCGCCCGTGACCAGTTATGGAACGCCGACGCCGAATGCACATGGACATAATCACGAGGAGTATGGTGAGGTAAGTGAATTGATGGAATATAAATGTAATTTACAAACTATTGATTGAGCCGTCACTTTTTGATAGTCATAATAGAATAGGGAAATAAGAAACAAAGTTGCTTTTATTTCCCTATTCCAATTTCAGTGTGTAAAGGAATCTAAGAATATAAATCAATAGTCGTATTTTTTTATTGAAACGCATGATTGAGTTAAATCTGCATTTACACAAGCATATGTTACATATCACATTTTAAAATACGCTCTTTATGATTTTCAGTATTCGTAATTTATCATTTTGTATTTTTGATTTTGTGAAATGACACAGCCAATTTTCAAAACAATATCTGAAGATTACTACTAAAGAGTCAAATTGACAGTAAATAATTTGGATAGAAACTCTGGTAATTTGGAACTAAAATTTTAGTGATACAACTATTGAAATTTCTTAACTTGTTGTATGTTCTATAAAAACGGTACAAAAACAAACGCATATTTCAAAAAAGCATAATAAATATTTCAACATTTTGTAAATGATCAAAGTCCCTATCAATTAGAACTCTAAATGGTCTTGCATCAAACTACAAATATTATTTAAAACGATATAACTGGAACTATCATTTAAAAATATATTGGCGATGTTCGTAGCGCATTTTAAAATGCAGTTAGAATCATAAATTCGCAGTAATAGGAACTTTCACTATCAAGTAAGACGACTTTTACGTAATTGTAAAATCAAAGTTGTTTTTTATTTCCCTTTTCAAAAATAATTTAAGGTAAAAGTCGTTTCGAACGCAATATCAAATTGTTCAAACTTTTTAAGAGCATGTTTATTTTTCTTTTATTTTTATTAGCCTCATATTGAATGTTTGTGGAAGTCGCAATGTATTACAACAATTCAAAATTAAAGAATTGTATTTCTTATGCGAGCTAAAATTTGTTATTAGAGCGATTTTGCGTTTTGTCTGACTTTGTTATGAAGCCTCCAGATAACAATCAAAACACGTATCGTGTAAACACTAGCAGGGTCGGTGGTTAGTTGGTAGAGCAGTATCTACACGTTGTATGGATATAACACTCTGCTGCTGTTTGTATTAGCATATCCCATTATTTTAAATAATATATTTCGGCAGATTAGCGGAAGAAATCGCATTGTCTTATCAGTACAGCGTTGGTCGCCGGTGTCATCTAATGCTTGCGCGATTACTTTGTGTTTAAAAGTAGAAAAAAGAAGTTTTTTAGTAGAAAAACTCGATATGATTTAATGAAAATCGGTACAGTAGTGCTTCTACTAATAGTCCATCACGTGCCGATTTAAAAATTTTGAAATCGGTTGTTTTTAACCATTTTCTGGTAAGAATTATAAAATTTAAAGTATATATTTTCGGAGAATAAAATTATTTTACATTGGGCTACACATTTCCAAAAAAAAATTGTTTAATTTCATATTTGGATGTTGTTTTGAACAAATGTTCATATACAATGTACGAATGCTATTTTGACATTATTCATGTACGATGTTTTCACTTCGGTAATCTTCGGTTTTTATTTTGTCGTTGCTAATAACGGTGAATTCATGATGGCCGCCGAGTTCATATCGACCAATCAGAAAATAGCCATTATTTGTTGTGACACATCACTGCTTGGCATTGACAGTGACACAACTCAAAAAATGTAAATTTTAAAAGGAGGCTTATTAAAATTTACATTTTCGAAACTACTAAATACCGAATTTTTATTTTTATTATTATATATAATTGTTACGAATACGCCATTTTACATAATAAAAATAGAAACATAATGTAGCCCTTGTAATCAATAAAAGCAAATTTGAGATTTTTGAGTTGTGTCACTATCAATGCCAAGCAGTGATATTTTGACAGAAGTGTTCATTTACAAATGTCAACACATAACCTAAATTCGGTAAAAATTGCATTTGTTCGAATTTACGTATTGCGGACTTAGTTTAATTTCGGTGTATTCTACGTTTCTTGTTAGAACTGCATGTGTAATAAATAATCTATTAAAAGTGCGGTTGTCCTCCGACAATGCAACGTCTGGGAAGGACGCTATAAAATTCTATTTACTAAAACCTGGCACCTTAAAAGAGTGTTTGTTTGAAAGCGTTGGTACTAATTCCATACTTATAAAAAAATATTAAAGGATCTCAAGAATGGTGTTGATTTTATTGCAACTCCGACTATAATAGCAACTTTTCTCCAGATTTGTGGTAAATACTTTTTATTTTGCCTATATATCAATTGTATCGAATATTACCCAAATACCGTAACTGATTATTCACTACTATGGAAAAATTTGCACTGAAATCTATTGATTTATCGGTTTGAGTTTCAGACTAGCAACATTTGCGATAGCTTCGCTGTTGAAAGGGGACCTTATAAGTATTAACAAAATCTATATAGTGGGACATTATTATTGCCTTTGATTATACCTAGGCATTTTTATTTTTCATTTGGAACTTAAATATTTCGGAAATATTTTAGTATCCTTTTGTAACATTTAGCAACATCATAGTAATATCATTGTCTGCCATATTAAATCCTCTAACTGCTCTTAATGAATTAACGGTATTACTATAATAATCCCTAGTATATAATCAACTAATTCAAACAGCATTTCTAAAATCTACATCAAAGTTGATTTAATTAATCTTGTGGTACTGAAGATGGCCGCATAGCGCTTGAAATGTACATCTAGCTACTTAATGCTTTTTACGGTATTTGGGTGATATTCTATATTATAATTAAAATTGATTTACAGTTAACCTATAATTATTATTTATTAAAAACTTAGTGTTTCTAATTATCTTTCAACAGCAACGGAGCTTCGGCATAGGTGAATGGAGAATGATGTGTCTTTATATATATAATCATTGCTACTGGATATATCATGTACATCCTCGTATTCTCTAGCAAATTTCTTATGACAATGGCGTTTAAACAATGAGATCAATATCACAATCAGATTGTTTGGGAGAACAGTGGCCTATATCACATCGTCATTTTCATTATATTTCTTCGATATCACACGAGCTAGTACGAAATCTATCTCGTGCTTTCACAAGAATTTGCCCGTATAATTTAATTCACTTTCATTCATTTCTTTACGTAAGTACGCATTTATTGTCATTATCCAGAGCTCGATCTCGAGAACCAAGCGTGTTTATGCGTACTTCAAAACAATTACAAATTAATTTGGCTACATTTGGCGTATTCACGAACCGTATTACAAATCACAAAACAAGTCGTTTATTGTGAACGTCTTGACATTGTGCATTAGCAATAATATTCCGACATTCAAAATGTATATACGCAATAATTACCGTGTTGAACACAATCAAATTGTTTCTTTTCTATAGACGTGATAGTTGCTAATCTTGAAATACAAGCAAATTAAGACTTAGGTATTTCCTAATTCTGTGTCCGTTGTGTTTTATACAATATGCACACGCGTCTTCACTGGCAGCTTTGATGTCGCATTTTCTACACTGTCATACAATGCCATCTAAATGTATGAGTTTCTTCCGTACAATAAACATTTGTATTGTATATATAAAACATCACAGCGCGCTAATTTTGTTGCAAAGAAGAATGATCTTCCGCAATTTAAAATCCGAAATTAAAAAATTAATAACTAGAAAATTATCCCATTCTAAAAATAACATTACAAGCGTCGTAAGATGCATCAAATGTGACTTGCTGCATCACAATTCCATGAGAAATAAATAAATAGCTATTTTATTCATATGCTCTTTAGGACTACCTTGTTATTAACACCTGTACTTGGCTTTATAGAATACAATCGTATCAATATTTCGAAATATTTCGAAAAAGCAGTAGGTAACAAATAAAATCACTGCCAAATTTGTTTTTATATAAGAATCACGCAGCTTCTTAATCACGCACACATGTCAAAGAATCCAGGCATCAATAACTTTTTATAACGTTTTAAAAGCGCCTTAAAAATAATAATAAATTGAACAATCTCTGTCATTTTTAATATTGAACCACTTTGAACAAATCATTTAGTCTATATGAACTCGACATCAGCTGTATGTCATTTTTTTCATATCTGTCACTTATTTTTGTTACACAAGTTACTCTAGTTTGAATTCGCTTTCATTTCGAGATACCCAAATATTGGCCAAAGGCATTTTTTGGGTATACCATCGGGCATGTTCATGAAAACCATTTGTGGAGTCAGCACTCCTGAGAATTGTATATAAAAGTCCATTTTTGATCCCATACCTTTTATTTGGTTCATATTCCTCATATTTAGTTACCTAATAAAATAAAAGTAGTTATTTTAACTAAAACATACGTATTTTCCAAAGACTTTCATTGCACAGTACCATTTCGATTTAATAAGCAATTATTTTGTATTTAGTACGACTATGTATGTATTTACTAACCGATTGAAGACGCCCTTATTGACAAATAACGGGACTTGGACTTTCATCATATCAAAGCACGTATTCTGAAGAAGTAGCATGCAATCAAATTCGTGCACTTAAAACAACACAAACATGTGAATCGGATTTGTTTTTGTTGTTTTGCGGTAATATGTTCGACACTGGTTCGTAATCATCAAAGAGGGAAATATAGTGCTGTGTAACATTTCGCCATGAATAAGTGGGTGGATTTAAACGTAATGATACAGTACGTTGTTGCAATAGTGATATGGGAGTTAGTTTTTACTTTTTATTGCTTCGTGTTCTTTAACAATCTGTGTAATATGAATTTCTCTTACGTGAAATCAATGGAATGGAAAACAGAATTCTTATCCATGTTACAAAACACCATCCCGTATCAAAACATCCCAAATGTCTCATTATATCGTTGTAAATTTTTTTATTACATCGTGTCAATTAATTTCTCTTGTATCATTGCTTTTAGGCAGCAGTTCCATATACGACTAATGTTTCGATATATTTTATTCTTTCTATATTTCGATATATATTAATCTTATTTTCATGATGCTTTGTCCTTTCGCCTTTATTTATATTTAAATAGCTTCTTTGAACCTGTGACTTAATTAGAACAACTACGAAACTTTCATTCTATGCAAATTGTAAGATCAATGCTGTTCAAAACATGAGGAAATAGTAATTATCGATGGTTTATGTGCTTTGTTTAAGTTAAATTTTCCAAACGAACAGCAAATACACGAATAGCAAGCGATTATAACCTAAAGTAATCTGTTTCAGTGAAAGAAAGACTTAGTAAGAAATTAAATTAAATGCTTACTTGTTATGTTCACAAATGCTTTCAAATTTCATTAAAAAAGATATAATAGATTTACTAACATACTAACTTTATTAGCGATTTTCTAATAAAATTTAGAAAGTATACTTTATAACGGTAGTAGAAAAAAGAAATAGGGTAGGAAAGGTAACTTTCATAGCTTTTGTAGATTTAGAAAAGGCATTTGATAATGTAGATTGGGACATAATGTTTAGAATTTTAAAAGAAACGGGTATAGATTATAAGGATAGGAGAATAATTTTTAATTTATATAAACACCAAACTGCCTTAGTTAGAATTGAGGGGGAAGAAGAGGTAGCAAAAATAGGGAAGGGAGTTCGGCAGGGATGTACACTTTCACCGTTATTATTTAATCTATATATAGAAGATGCAATAAACAAAGTAAAAGAAGAGTATAGTGTAGGTGTGAATGTACAGGGAGAGAAAATATATATGTTGAGATTCGCCGACGATATAGCTATATTGGAAGAAAGCGAAAAGAATTTAGAAAGGGTATTGAATGGTATGCAGGCAGTATTGACTAGAGATTTTAACATGAAAATAAATATAGGTAAAACTAAAGTGATGAGGTGTGACAAAAAGGAATGCAGTAGAAAAATGAGGATCACAATAGGAGATAATAGAATCGAAGAAGTGTCAGATTTTTGTTATTTAGGCAGTAGAATCACAAAAGATAATCGAAGCAAGGTAGATATAAAGTGTAGGATAGCACAGGGTAGGAAGGCATTCGTAGAAAAGGAACAGATTTTAAGATCAAATATTGACTTGGGTATTAGAAAAAGATTACTGAAGGTATATGTTTGGAGTGTAGCACTGTACGGGTGTGAGGCGTGGACTATAGGAAAGGAAGAGAAGCGTAGATTACAAGCATTCGAAATGTGGTGTTATAGGAGGATGATGAGGATTGGTTGGGAAGATAAAGTAACAAATGAAGCTGTACTAGAGTTAGTAGGGGAGAAGAGAAGTATCTGGAGAGTGTTACAGCGTAGGAGAGACAGATTAGTAGGGCATATTCTTAGGCATGGGGGGATTATGCAATTGATCATAGAAGGTAGAGTGGAGGGAAAGAGAGGGGTAGGTAGGCCTAGATTGGAGTATGTGAGTCAGATAGTTGAAGACGTTGAGATGAATAGCTATAGGGAGATGAAGGGATTAGCTCAGGATAGATCGGCATGGCGTGCTGTTTCCAACCAATCTTTAGGATTGCGGACTCTTTAACTAACTTTTCGTATGCTCATTAATTTTGTTTTTACGTTTGTTCAATTTTTAGCAAAAATCAAATTGCATTTATATTTACAGTTCTTTGATAAATTTCTTTGAAATAAAAATGTGAACTAATATGCTATTAACATAATTTCATAATTTTCATTGGCGATATTTACTTCGTTTGTATACAACCTCAGCTTTGTTGATGGCGATTTAATTTATGCAATCAATTTCAATTATTTTATTGCAGTATTAAACGCAATGAGAACAAATTATATGAAATACATTAAATTACAATAATGGTACAAGTTCCAATTACGCAAATGTTATTCTCTGTTTAGGATCTCATTTCTTACCTTGACTTGAATTATTTTCTACCTTTACCTAATCGAGAGCAAATTGGAGCATCGCCACGATTAATATTGAAACGATCATTTCCAAATTGATACTTATATTTTTTAAATTGATGAATAATTTCACATCTCCTAATAATACAGTCTTTGTATCGAATTCGGTAAAGCATTCGGTGCTTAGGAAAGTTGCTTAATATGTTTATAATTGCATATAATCTCTCTTCATTTTGTTACTGAATACAACAAGCTTCAACACGATATTATTATGAAATATATGAGATCGCGTTATTACGCAATTAAATCGAATAGCAATTCCTGTGGCGATGAAGATGAGGGCTTCGTCTTCGAAATGCATTTCTAGCTCGTAAATGGCTTGAGTTTGAATTTGAATTATTATAGTAGCGATAATTTAGCAACTAGATTAAAACTAAAACTTACAAATTACGTAAGAAGGATTTGAATAACGTATTATTTTCCGCTACACTTTGATTTGATTAATCTGCGTCACATTTCATCAGAAAGGGAATATTTTTTTTAAGATTCTTCCATTCTATTGGAAATGTAATGTATTGTACTTGTGGCGTTGTAAATGCAGATAATTTTTAAAAAAATCATCAAAAATATTATATAGAAAATATATACAACACAAAATATTATAATTTATAAAAAAAAACGACCGATACAAATAACAGCTTATTGTTATACTAGTGCAAAATATAGACGAGCTGCCAAATGAATTTTTACTCCGAGTGAAACCTTTTTAATTTTTCTTAAGGTAAATTTACCTCCAACAAAATTTTTATCACTTTTATTAAATCAATTTTAACTTCATCCCTGAAACTATATCTGAAAACTATTTCTAAACATATCAAGAAGACGTTTATATATGTACATAAGTCAATATTTATAATTGCATTAATATCGAAATTATTTGATTGTATTTGTAATTAAGAAAATCGTTTTATAAAGAGAACAAGCAAATATTGTGAACAATTTAATATATATGAAGAAACAGAAATTTCTTAAGAAATTATAATTATCAAATGAGGAATAAAAAGAATTAATTAGTTTTGTTTGTCTAAATCTAAACCGGAATTTTTGTATACATATGGACAAACATATTTTTAAATGATTGTTTTTTAATTTTTTAAAACCAAAAAATATTCCAAACATATGGGGAACTCCGACTGTAGCGCAAAATACAGTTTCTCGTAGTTTCTTAAATTCCTTGCAGATTTTTACGAAAATTAATTTGTCAATTTAGTTTTCATGAACCCCAAGGATTGGTTATAAATAACATGCCATTCCAATCTCGTCATTTCCCGCCTTTTCACTCATTTATTTCCCAACTGCTATTCATCCTAATCATCCTTTTCTTTACTTTCTATAACTAATTGAAAAATACCCCCTTGTCTAAGAATGGTCTATCTATCTTATGTTGTAATACTTCTCTCTACTCACTTAATCCTTATCATCCTCCTGTAGCACTACATTTCGAATGCTTCTATTCTACGTTTCTCTTTCCTATAGTCCACGCCTCACACCCGTACAATGCTACACTCCGTATATATGCTTTTAGTAATATTTTTCTAAGTCAATATTTGAACTTAAAATTTGCTACGAATGCTACCCTGTGCTATTCTACATTTTATATCTATCTCACTACGATTATTCATCTACTTCCTTAATAACAACTTTTGACACTTCTTCTATTCTCTTCTTCTATTCTCTTCTCCTATTCTAACTTTCATTTTTCGCTTGCATTCCTTCTTGTCACACCTCATAACTTTGGTCTTGCCTATATTTATTTTCATGTTATAATCCCTAGTCATTACTTCCTGCATACCATTTGATAATTGTTCTATATTCTGCTCCCGTTCTTCTAAGATAGCTACATTGTCGACGAATATCTGCTTCTTCGCCCTGAAGAAATTCACATTAAATATGTTAAAATTTAAAAACTGAAATTGAAATATTTTTTAAATTTATTGATACGAATTTACTTTTAGACAAGTACATCATTGAAATTAAACCAAAATGTTTCTGATTCCGAAATCCAAGTATCGATTTTAGCATTGTTTTTAACAAATGCTAGTTACGTAATAAATAATAATATAAGTAACTGCAAGATATGTAATATTTTCTTCCTCTCTTTAACAATTTATTACAAATGTGATATATATCCATATTCCACGCTGTATAGAACAACAGCGGTAGTGTTTCTAATTTCAATTGCAATTATATTCTTTACTACGTGGTAATAGCATGTTATAGTAAATTCAGCGAATGCCTGAATCTATATCTAATTGTCCGCTTGGATTAGTGACCCAGAACACAAGAAATTGACCTGAACAGTCACGATCTGAAGATGTAGAGTACACACTGCTTGCCTTATACTTAAACACAGGTAAATCACAAATGGTTATATGCGCATAACTCTAACATGTACATAGATCATGATTATATATTGCGACGTTGAATAAAGAACAAGTCAGAACAAGAAGATTTGATCTAGCCTTCCATTTTCATCAATTGGTATTGAATAAATTATACTGAAGTGATCCAGAAGCCAACCAAATTTAATTTCTAAATTAATCTGAAGAAGGGACATTATTTTTTGAACAATTTAATTCGCGATCGAACTGCAATTATTGTTCATTAATTTGCCATACTTTGCTTTTTATTTTTTCGTCAAAAATCTATTCATTTATTATAAAAATTAAGGTGGAACAACGAAAAACCAAAATTAATATAAACATTGTTTGGCGCGTTGAAATTTTTCGAGTTTATTCAAGTTTATTTAGCCTTTATTTTTACCAAATATAATATCAATAATGTATACATAAATACCCGGCAAACAATATACCGTTGAGGTTCTAACAACGAATGGCTTGCCTAAGAGATTCGCGCGCTTCCAAAATATTTGCTTCGCGGAATGAGAAACGAATTCTACAAACAGATTATGCGGTCGTGCAAATTGCGTCATTGCATTTTTTCGCGTCTGAAAAAAATAATAGGATGTTAGATGAAATAACGTAAACAATAACGAAATAACATACATTTACGGTGAATTAGAAATGGAATAAAGCATATTTGTATACAGACTTCTTGGTCGCAGTTTGTTTTGGACCTCGTATCTTCTATCGCGTTGTCGTGTTCTGCATACAATTTCGTGTCTGATATTGTGATGATACTTAAGACATGAAACGATTGTTCATGGTTGCACACTGAGTTACATCTAAATATTTGATATCAAAACAGTTTATGGCACACGAAGCAGGAGATACGGACATAAGACATATTGCAAGTAATACAATATATTAAGATGTCCGACGTTGGGACTGGATTGAAAGTTTGCCGACTATTTTCCAAAATTATAATGGTCAGTAATAAAATTGTTTTTATATATTATACCATGTATAATATATGTGACAAATTGTTTGTGGTATAATAAAATTATGCGTCAAATCTTCATATTTTCATTAAAATGTTTTTTTTTTTATATAAAGCACAGTAAATCATTCGGGCAAAATATGTTAAATTTCTTTGTATCTTATACGAATGTGTAAATGTTATAATTTAAAAAATGCATCACATATCTTACAATACTTTCATCGCGAAGCACGAAAATGTCTAAAACCGCTTGTATTCGTTGAAAGTGATCGTTTTTAGACGTTTCCAGCTCTCTGACGTTAATAAATTTATTTTCAGAGATAAAAAAAAAGTTTGTCGTGAAAAATACAGTTTTAGTCCGCGAATTACGAAAATGTCTAAAAACGCTTGTATTCGTCGAAAGTGATCCTTTTTAGACGTTTCCAACTTTCTGACGTTAATAAATTTATTTTCAGAGTTACAAAATATTTTTGTGGTAGAATTAATTGATCTCTTTCCATAATTGATTCAAAGGATCCAGTATTTTACTATACAATTTTTTTTATTGCTTCTATAAACTTGTAAGACATTTACGGGGTGTTTTTGTTTTACGAAATAGGCTTAAAATTGTAAAATGTAAGTGATGATGAAACTTCTGTTGATTATTCTAATACAAAATCTCATTCTACGAAACTGTGAAAACGCAACATTTGCACATGAATATGTAATTATTTGTGGATAATCTAAGCGAATGATTATATGGCATCGTTTTACCCGAGTATATGAAATTATCTAACTGAGACCATTTCTTCCAGCATAGTATTTAAATATTAGCATTCGGTCAGCATAATCACGTTTGCTTTCATTTCATCAATTTGAATTCGTTAAAAATGTAATATATGTCGTATAGAACAAGCCAAATTACACTATTCCGTTGTGAACGTGCCTCCTGCTACAATTCTCTTCATTAGATAACTCGATATAATAAGCCTCCTCATTAATTCGTTTATTCTATTCTTCACTGGGACGCGTTGCGTCATTGGACAACGAATGACTCTTTCTCGATGCCATCTTATTTTGTTGCGTATTATACTTTTACGCTACTTACAAATTCATTATATACAGGGTCGTACTGGGCGAATAGAAAATTTCTCATGCATCTGTCTAACACTCTAACGAATACATGTGCTAGCGTAAATTAGTTGCTCTTAAGGGGAGACCATACATTTCATAGCCCTACAGGCGAGTATAACGAGATGACATTTTACTCTCAAACTATATTATAAAAATTGATACATATCTAAGTGAATATATTCTGCAAAATTTATATCGTATTCTCAAAACCGGTGAAAATGGAAAATGAAATTCCTAGCCGATTTTATTTGATGCTAGTTCCATTCGAGTCAATGGATATAAGATTGTATTAATTAAGCAATACAACAGCATTTGATATAATGATAGTAACTTACTTTCTCCAGTAATTTGGACTGTTTTTAATTGTGTCATCATAGTTTTATTGATACTAAATACTTTTGATGTTTAATATGTAATATACCCCAGAAAATATCAAAATGTTAGATATAACACATCATCAACAATTTGCAAAAACGACTGAAAAAGATGAGATACAAAAAAAGGTATTGAAACCGCTTTCATTACAAAGAGCAATTATGCAGTTTCGTTAAACAAAATTGAAGCATAGAAATCAATCTTTTAATCATGTGCAAAGATTCTTATGGAAGAATTTAAAAAACTATATTGCAGTATCCAGAATCTAACTCCCACACGACTCTGTAATCTATTCTAATCTATAAACCGTCTGTTCATGTAAAGGTATTTGTATTTATTTGTGGTAAAACCAATTAAGAAGTATCCGTTGTAAGTGATTACCATCTACCATACAGCCGCAAATCAAATGTGGGTTACAATTCATTTTCACCAGTGAAAATACTTTGCAGTGAAGCATAAGATTGCATGTTATTATAGTTCTTCTCTTATAACAAAATAGCATCTTATGTAAAATGTTGTATAAAATAGATGAACTTCAATTCAAATCGTGATATTGAAATTGTTTGCCCACACCTTATTGACCCTTATTTAATCGTTTAATGAAATAATCATATTAGGGTACTCATTTGATTTTTATTTACCATGTTTTTTTCAAAAAATTTAGTGTATATAAAACAGATTTTGATTGTTTTCACGTAATTATATGTAATATATAACCGAATTTTCATGTAAGAATAAATTTTCGATTTGATATTAAAAAAATATACAATAATTCGTGGAGGTGAAATTTGTTTATCCATCTAGTTTTTAAATATTTTTAAAATTCAAAATATACTCAGATTTTGAATTTGTTCTATTTTACTATTTACAAGGAAATGTCGATTTAGTACAATATTACAACAGAAACTATCGAAGCTACCTAGAATAGATGAGATCTTTTATATCTGGGCTATGTACAAGATTCATTAATTTAAATGATCGGCTTTGTATATAAAATATAATACACACTAATGAGCTTATGAGTACCTGAAACTAGATCAGTCAACTATTGCAAAGCATATATCGCGAGGAACAATAATTGATATTTGCAAACATCAGAATAATTATGGCCAATTGTAAGTTGGAATATTGATTATTTTATTGGTCATAAACCAATTAAAAATATTGACGGCAGCGTGTACTAAATCTATTGCGAACTTTTTGAATATTAAATGACTTGGATTTAGATATTGACTATTTTCAATATGCAAGCACAGAATTATAATAAATGCAGGAAAATTATATGAAATTCGCCCGATCTATATATCCTTTGATGAAACGATTATCTTAAATTAATTTTAATATTCTTCTATTCTTCAGCCTAAAGCTTACGAGTTTGGGTACCAAGTGAAAGACGACTACACTGGTACCAACTATAACCGTCAAGAGAAAAGCGATGGCAACCAAGTGACGGGCAGTTACCGAGTGGCACTACCCGACGGTCGTACCCAAATCGTTACGTACTACGCCGATTGGCAAACGGGTTTTCACGCTGATGTCCGATACGAGGGTGAAGCTCACTACCCTGAAACCTACAACAACAATAACCGTGGGTATAACTACCCCAACAATGCTGGTCACAACCAACAGCAGCCACCGAACCAGGATTATGGAATACCGAGCAATAGCATAAATAATAATAATTACAATAACAACTTTGACGATGAAGCGGGGTATAATAACAATAATCAGAACAACAATGAAAGGTATGATTCTTATTCGAATAATGCATTTGGCGGTAAGGTAAGGCCGAATCATGAATATGGGGCACCGTAAACGATTTTATATTTTATTATTATTGGTAGTATTAGAAGATTACGATGATGAGAAATGTATTTCTGGTTACTCTTATCGTTTTACTAAATATGGGCATTTTTTTTTTAATTTCTGTATCATTTTGGTGAAGCATGAAAATTGAAAAAAAAGTTCTCGGGAAATATGAAGCCGCATTGTATTAAATTTTGTATTGCAAATAATCAGGTAAAATCCCATACGAATCTAATTATAACTAAAATATAACTTATTTGCAAGTATCAAATACCTTTTAACTTTTGATAATACACTATAAATTTCGAGATATCGAATTAGTCTCTTGCTTTATTTCCTGTGTTAATCATTATTTTAAAAAATCAAATATTACGATCAAGATACTTCGTTTTCATTTCTAAAACTACTATTTTTGCAAAACATATATTAACAGTTTCAATTTTTATGCTTCGTGCATCGTGTAGCCAATCCAATGAATTTTCATTTTATACATTTTTAACACAGTGAGAATATACTTTAATTTGGCACATGACATTCGCTCAAAATAATTTCTTTAGCTGAAACCGACATTACGTTATAATTTAAAATTTGACACAATATTAAGAATAGAAGTTACATTACTTGAAATTATATCACTATATTTTGCATTTTCTATTTCATATCCTTAACAGTTGTTTTTGCAACTAGTTGAAAACTACTCATAGCGATATATGTCTTATATATTTAAATTATACTTTTATTCGTAAGTACCACAGAACTTTTTCTGAACTCACCACCTTGGCCATTCTAGGGTTAATCGTTTCATAATGATACGACGCGATGTTACTTTAATATTTTCGTGAAGAACAGTATTATTCTATTATTACCATTAAAATACATTGTGCGAATTTCGCCTCTAGCTAATTCTACATTGAAGAATTTATTCTAATATACGATTCGTGATACAATGCAAGAATTAAAATAGTAATTCTTGTCAACAATAACATCGTATTAGCAGCACATATATAAATCGTAATGTACTTCTTTTCTCAGCATTTCGATTGTTACCAGCAAGATAGTTGAGGGCATTTTGTACTTTATAATTTTATTCCTCTTATGTTTGAAATTGAACCTGGAAAAATGTTTCATTATAAAAAATTAAATAACTGACCATGCATTAGACTATTATGAACTAAATGTACATACGTAGAGTGCATATTATTACAAAAAATCTGATTGATCTCCATTGTGTCTCCGTTCTTCTTGCATGTACCTGTTATAAAAATATATCTAACTGTGGTAGAAGAAACTTGGGAATTTTTTTCTTTTTTCTGATATATAATTGCGGTAGCGGTTTTCCGATTTTTGCGACGAGAATGTCGACAAGAAGTCCTAAAACTGCTTCTGCGTCAATATAACTAACTGCTTATATTTCAGTATAATATATGCATTAACATTGATTTATACAAATATGTAAATCATAACAATTTTTAGTTTAATTTGTGTGCATGTATATGTATTGTTTTGATTTATTTAATAAAATGTAATAATATAAGTCCATAGAATTATTTATGGATTTATATATAACATTATGAACGGTTTCTGCTATTTTGTATTGTTTATGTGGAAGCCCAACTTATTTTTTACATTTATACTCGTAGTTTTTTTTTATAAATAAATTTTTTATATGCATGTATTGCATGTTTTATGTTTTATGTTTTTTATGTTTAGTTAGAATTTGATATTCTATATAAGTAGATATTATAATTTCGCATGAGATTGTCCGACCTGCCATTATTATAACTTTTATTTATTTTTATTACTTATTCCAACGTATTATCTGTAACTAACTGTATTCTCTATAAGTTCAAATTAAAAACAAAGACTTAATTTCAGAATATATCATGATTGGACATAAAGCCAATTTTATAGATAGACCCTCTGAGATTAATTGGGTTTTATTGAGCGTTTATGAAATATTTTGGTATTCATTATATTGCAAGTCCTATATTTTTCGGAATAATTTATTTAATAAAAGTTATTTATTGAATACATTATTGAAAATATTGGGAAAGTATAGTCTGAAAAGAAAAGTATTTGAAAAATGTGTTATTTGTTATTCTGCAATATTTTTCGCAAATTTAGAAATCTCGTTACTTTCAATGAGCTTATCATTTTATAATGAAGATTCTTATTCATTGCTATAGCTTTAAATGTATTAAGTATCTTTATTGTTGTGGAAAAATATTTAATAATATTTTACACAAATTTCATTTAGTTCGTCATATACGGGGTACTATTCAAAACGACTTTAAAAAAATATTTTTATTCCAGAGAATATTTTATAAATTGAGTTTGAAAATAAATATTTGTTAATTAGTCTAGAATATAAAACACATAAGATCTTTAGAAAAGTATATAAATACTGCTTAAAATAGTAATACTTCAAGTAGATACAATATTGCATTTAAAATAAATACATTAATTTACATAAAATACACATATCTACAAAAAATTAGACAATATTTAAGAATAAAGTGAATTTATTCTGCTCAAATTCCATTTATACAATGCGCAATCTAGCTCGAGAGGTCCCTCAATCAATTTACACTTATTACTGTACTGTAACTGCATGGCCACGTAAACATCAACGATCGTCAACTAATATTTGTACCCTCCATCGGGGGTGTACTGTTGACCAGGTTGACTCGGTCTCGGAGCGGGGCTAGGGAATGACGGTTTCGGTGCCGGTCCGGAGGGATAACCTTGTCCGGGACCTGTGGCCGGTCGCGTCGATGGACCACTGGGGTAGGTCTGTGGTCCAGGAAAGGGTCTTTGAGGTCCAGTGGGATAACCGCCTGGTGCAGGTCCGGGAGCGGGCCGCAGAGGTCCCGTTGGGAACCCTGGCTGAAGTCCGCTTGGATAACCGCCTGGTGTGGGTCCGGGAGCGGGCCGCAAAGGCCCCGTTGGGAACCCTGGCTGAGGTCCGCTTGGATAACCGCCTGGTGCGGGCCGCAGAGGGCCCGTTGGGAAGCCTGGCTGAGGCCCGGTTGGATAACCACCTGGCGCTGGTCCGGGAGCGGGCCGCAGAGGGCCCGTTGGGAACCCTGGCTGAGGCCCGGTTGGATAACCACCTGGCGCTGGTCCAGGACCGCTTGGGAATGGACGGGTGGGTCCAGTTGGGTAACCCACTTGGTTCACATTTGTGTTGCTGGGGCTGGGATAACCAGGTGTGGGACCTCCGCGATTCGGTGGGCTTGGATAGGTTGGGTAGTTGGGAGTACCTTCGAAACGAACCTAAACAGACATTTGAATTTAACATCATTTTTAAAAATCAAGGAATTGGGAATTGTACTTCGAATGATAAAATATTGATCATACTAACAAACTATCTTCTACCTTAGCGTGGAAGCCCGTTTTCCAATCAGCGGTATACTGAACAACCTGCGTACGACCATCAGGTAGCTTGATGTGGTACTCACCCCGGGTGACGTCACCATCGCTTATTGCATTATGTGCATAATCGTTACCGTATTCATCATTTACGGCGTAATTAAAGTCAAACGGCATACCCGGTACATGCACATGTCCTGGACCGTACTGCAGTACATATATGAAAAATGTCATTACATTGCATTGTCCTAGATATCCAGAGGTTGGATATTTAATTTTCATCAAAAGCCCTTTAGAAAAATTGTCGTTTTTTCATCAATATGAGTATTAGCAAATTCTCAATTTATATATAACCTTTTCAAAAACTAAAAAAGGTGAAGCAGTATTTATATCAAAGTCTAAAGAATTATCTACATATAGTTACTTAATTTTGAACTTATTTGTCAGATTTACTATCAAATGACATCTTAAAATAAAATACTTCATATTAGACAAGATATTGATTAACTTGATAAAAAGCTGCTACTATTCCAACAATTAAAAAAAAAATAGTTCACATTAATTCCCTAGTTACCTTTCCAAGATTGAAATATTTATATTCGATATTGTTTTCATGATTTATTACCGGATCTGAACTAGAAGTTGGCGTAGAAGGTTGTCCTACATAATTAGGTCCTGGAGCGGGACCAGCTGGTCCCTGGGGACCAGGCGGTGGCCCGTAGGTGGGGCGTGGTGGTTGCACTGGTGGCCTGGGTGGTTGAGGTAGACCCGGTGGTCTGGGTTGAGTGGGTGGACCATAAGTGGGCGCTGGAGGCCGTAGCGTCGGAAAACTTGGGGGTCCGTAGGTGGGGCCTAAAAGTTAAATATTTATGTTACGGACATTTATAATTGGTATTATACAATGTAAGCTTTATTGTATGAAACTATTTTTCGATGTTGCAAATCGGCACTTTCTAAATAGTTAATTCCAGCAGGAGTATCAGATTAAATATAATAGTAATAAATTTGAACCATTCTAATTTTTCGCATTTTTTTAAGTTTTTAAAAACCTAAAACCTGTAAGTGCAATAATAGCTCGTTATAATATGAATTCAAGCAGAATAAGAAAATAAATATTTTATCGAGTTAGAATAAAAGAGTTCAACTGCACACAAAAAATGCAACACCTTTTAAAAGTGAAATATTTGTATGGCGTAGAGCTCGAAGTACTCTATATAAATCCAAAATTTTAATTTAATTAAAACATGTGTTTACGGGGCTATGTTATTTGGAATAGAATATTTACACTGGATAAGTCCAACTTACTCGTAAATATTAAATATAGTTAGTAGCTACGTAGATGACTGCAGGTACGATTTAAAAGACCTTATGCATAACAATCTGTTCTTTTACCTGGTGGTCTAGGAGTGGGTCGACTCGGTGGTCCGTAAGTAGGTGCTGGTGGACTGGGCGGTCTATATGGCGGTATGGTCGGTCTGCTAGGTTGGAACGCTGGCGGTACGGTGGCCTGCGGTGGTCGGTAGGGCCCTGGTGGAGACGGTGTGCCGTAAGTGGGTGCCGGAGCTGGGGAAGACGGCTGGAACGGTTGCGGTTGTTTCGGAGGGAATGGCTGATTGGGCGGTAGATAGTTGTAACCAGTCTTTGGTGGTAAGTACGCATTTTGTCCAGGCGCAATGGCAGCCGGTGAAACAGAGATGGTATATAACACCAATATTACCTGCGCAAACACGAAAAAAATATTTTTGTAGATCATTTATACTGAACAATATAACTTGTATACACAAAAAATAGTTACTCAATTGAAGAAAAAATGTTCACTTGACATTGTTGCTTTATTTTGAACATCAAAACGGTAGAATTAAGCGTATTTACTTACATTTACTCAATATTTTTACTTCAAAGTAGTCGACTATTTATTCAAAGTATTTTATAAAAATGCAATATTATATGCAGATATGATGAAATAGTTAATACTCTAGTTTAATACCACGTACTTATTGCAAACTAAAGAACTGATTTATAGTATTAAAAACTTAATATATTTCATACGAAATCGCATTAAATTTTTGTTGTTTTGAAATTCTAAGCAACCATTAAAATATATAGAACTGAGAATTCATTAAAATTCTGACAATAAGTATCATATTAGGAAATTATCTGAAGATATTACGAAGCAAATGTGAGTATTTAAGTTGTATCATCGTAAAATTGGTAATATCCAAAAATAATCAGATTTATGATTGAAATTTAAAAAAATCTTATGCATTTATATATGAATTTCTTACAGAACGATCTAAGAAATAATTCGTAATATAAGTATGAACATATACTTATAATACTTATTCGTAATATAAGTATAAAAACACCATGTATATCTGTTACAGTTTTTCTAGGATTAAAATATCGTGAAATTTTTGTTTCATAATAAATAGTTTTTTAGTTTATTTTCATAAGGATCAATTATTACAATGCAAAGTAATTGCGAGTTTAATTAATAAAATATGCATTTTATTGCATGAGCAACTGTTGTTATAGCAGGCGCATGTATTCATTAGACACTTTTATGTAATATAGCCAATTTTTCTCAACAGCTACTTTTGAAAAGAAGCTATTCATAACAGTCATAAACAATTACTACAGCATTCAGCTATGCGTAATATGTTAATCAGTTAGACCGAAACACGGGCTCATAACTGAAGATATATACGATCGTATGAGTATAAATTACGTTGGTAAAATATGGTAACTCTTGTAAAACTTCACATCTATTGGCGTCATAAATTAATCCGCACACTTATATAATAATTACATTCCTACTGCAGACTTTAGAGGATGTTCAACAGCGGGGTGTATGGGCATGGCAGTACCTTGATCGGAGCCAGCCGTCATAACAGTCTTATTATAATGATAAATGGCATCCGGTATAACTGCGATTTTCAAATTTTAATCGGCGTCATATATTACTTCGCTAAAAATGTTCATGGATAATCACACGTTTTCTGTGTTTTATGGCATTGAAAATTGGCACAGTTTTTCTAAATCAATGTAAAGGCATTCAAAAAACGCTACTCCTGTACTTTTATGAAAGATTTGGAGAAACTAATCGTTGTAAAGATCGTTGAAAAATAATTCAACAAAACATTGATTCAGTAAAATTATGAAAATCATTTGCAACTCATAACAAATCTATAACAATTGAAACAATCGAATTAGATATTGACATTTTTATACATTTAGTATAATTCAATATTTTACAATAATTTTTATAATTTGCATTCACGCAAATCATTTTATATAAGATAATTTACTTGCATTTCCACCCACATTATTAAACGTAATATATAATAAATATTATTTTAAATAGTAAGATACAATTTGACACGTTCTATTATATCATCTCTTTGTCTATATTATATCATATGATTAGTAGTAACTTATAATACGCTTTGTTGTTTCAGGTATGTCAGCAAGTGTTAATGATTTGTGACACGAAGAATATCTGGTAATTAATAAAGATTTATCTAATGTACGATAGTGCATATAATATGCCAAATTAACTTATCACGCCACTTCAATTGAATATACAAAAGACGCGATCGCGGACATCTCCAACAAGATTCCAACTAATAAGATGTGTTTCTTCTTTACAGGGTTTTGATGGTTTCGAATAAAAGCCTATTTACACTTCGTACGTACTCGCTGTACAGCCTTTTTGGTGAGTTGGCCCAAATCTCTCTACCTAATTTGTTAATCACTTCAGCACATTTCTTCGGTTCCCTGAACTACTTTGAGTTTTTCTGTTAATTTATTTAAATCACCAATGGTACAGAAATAGCATATTTTTCTAATATAGAAGAATGATATTCATTTGGTTTTCAATACCCCATATTACAGTCCAATTAAAAATATACGTTTATTTCCTTCCTAATCTTTTTCGATTTTCAATTTTCTCCCTTGAAAATTAGTTGGTATAAATCGTTTTTCCCTCAAGAACTGCCCCAGATATTATATTTTTCTAAAATATGTTATTTTTACGGTGCAGCTTTTAATGATTAATAATATGAAAATGGATCCTCAATTCAAAAAACAGAAAAATTCATTATTACAGACGAAATTTTAAAAATGTATTTTATACTGCAACATTATTAAATGTTAACCCATTCAGGTAAATCTGGAATTCTTATTATTCAGAATTTTTTTGCTTTGCATATTTCATTTTTAAAAACTTATTTACGTTTAAATCGGCTTTGTATAAAACAAAATTAATACAATAATATGAAATGTGAAGGAACCTTTAGTAGAGGTTGTCCAAACATCATTACGAATGAAAACTGCGTAATGTGATAATTAATATCATTAACCATTTGTCACCTACAGAGTGTTTTCTGCATTGTTAATTAAGTTGTCTTTCTTCATATGATATATTATATATGTAATCTTTCTCGTAATCATTCTATCAAACAGTCAATACTTTCTTTGACTTGACTTTACTTGACTTGACTTTCCTTGACAATGTTTCTTTGACTTTTGATCAAACTGATCTAGTCAATGTTAATTATTGGCATTTTAAATTTGATTACATTTTTTTTTCAAATTATTTTTTAAAATCCTTACGAAATATCAACTTGTTATTATCTATTCTATGAAATAACATAACTTTTTTTGGAAACTAAAGCAACAATTTAACTTTCGCCTCTTACATTAAAGACAACAAAATGTAGAGCTTTGACATTTTAGTTCCAAAATGGGTTATGCAGAAATTTGGAAATAACAAAATGATTTATACGATTTAAAATTAATAGTAATCTTTCTCAATATTCCTTTGTGTTTTCCATATGCTCTTCTTGTAACATGAAATTGTATCATTAATTAGATCTAATATCAAGGATTAAGTACCACAAAGTATATTCTTGATTGAATAATCTTCAAACTCAATAAATTAACTTGCAAATGTATGAATCGCGGCGTTGAGAAAATGGTAGATCGTTAAGTTAAATACTAATTCAAATCACGAATTTAATCCATTTTCTGCTGAAATAAAGCGCACCGCACCTTAAATGCATTAAAGCATCATTATAAGGACGATACAGTGATAAAATCATGTGAAATATTAGCTGTAAAGACTTTAGCGGTAAATTAAAATATGGAACTGAGAACATTCTTATTTACGTCAACGAATTGATCCTTCGATATACTTAAATTGTATTAACAACATCACAAATCATAATCAGATATTTTTTCACATTATTATATTCATAATCCTAAATGACTTCTGCTTTACTTTTAACAAACTTACATCATTTTGTATTATAAAGATTATGTTGTAAATTTGTTGTGCGTTTCTGCGAAATTGTGAGAACCATTTTTAAAGAGTACTTCTTTTGATTTAAGGTGCTTTTTGTAAGTTTGCGTGAAATTCGTTTAAATTGCTTATGCGATTTTTTATTATCGGTCATGGTCATAGTCGCAAATTTCTATACTGGAGATTTAAAAAAAAAAAAAATTTCTAATGCAAATCCAAATTCCTCTACTTAAAATATTGCTTTGATCAAATTTCACAAAATTTTAACAACATCTTCACTAAACAATTTTCTTTATTTCTCCCAATTGTACGGTCAGAATTATTTCTAATTTTTAATACATATGATATGAGTTATGCCACTGATTACTTAAATAGATGTTATAATTCATCGTTTATGAAAGAATTAATAAACTAATTAATATCGCATTATAAAATCGATTTGACTTGCAAGTAGCGAATATAATACGTCTTAAAGATTTTATAATTACTAATTACTAATCATTTGCCCAGCATACTCATAATTTCCATTCAAATAATACATTGAACCGATCATGTCTTCATTGCAGAATACTATTTATATAAGTTCACCAATTTATAGTCTTTGTTTAGTATTATGTTAAGAGATGCTAGACTCATCTTATTACTATTTCGAAACAGGTGCATCGTTCATAACTTTATGATGTAATACGTTTTATATTGGTATAATATATTATTTTAATAAATATATTGAAATGTGTAAAGCTACAAATGATACGATTCTGTTTAATTAATTGAAATTCAGTAAATTAAACATAGAAATTCATAGGTAATTTATTTCGTAACTTATTCAAAGTAATCGGGCACTTAAGAAACCAAAAAAGTCAGTCAATAACATTATTTTTATTGAAATCTGGGAACGTTTCAGTACATTTGATATTTAATAATTTTGTCAAATGTGTTCACTGATTTAAGAAATATTTTTATACATACAGTTGACCTAACAATTTTCTGAAAGTTTAACGAACTTCTAGCTATTTATCTTCTAGATTAAAAAATATATATTTATGAAAAACCAAACATTAAAAATTTTTATATCCAATGTTCAAGTACATTTGAAATCTTTATTTAATTGAATTTTATTTATGATGAGCGAAAACAACATTGTTTAATTTCAACAAAATTGACAGATTCGGTTATTTAAAATTTTAAATTAAAATTTCGAATTGTTCTTCTATAAAAAAAATGATATAGGCTTCAATTTTATGAAATTTATTCTCATAGATTTTACTATTTATACTATTTTATTTAAAATTTCGTGGATGGTTCAGTTAAAAGTTTCATTATTATAATAATTTTAATGAAACGAAAACTTGTGAGAAAATTTTGAATTTCTTAATTAATATTTTTGGGTATTATCTAAAATATGTTCAATATTAAAGTTCTTGCACCCGCTGATTTTTTATGTATTTGTTGAGTAGATAAATTAACAATACAACAAAGTATTTTACCTGGAAAAATAATATTCATCTATATATATAATGAAAATGACGGTGGACAAAAAATGTTTAGCTTGTCGAAAATGTACTTTTCGACAAACGAAAATAAATTCCATATTACTTTTTTTTTTACTATATGTATATATTTTTTTTTCTGAAGTGCGCAATACAGAATATAATTTTTAACACTTAGATAAATTGAATAATATTTAAAGTACATATTTAAATATTAAAAATATACGTATAAATTCATTATTAATTCCAGAACCACGTTATGAAAACTCAAGAAAAAGGTTCTTATGATGCTCTTCTTGAATCTCTTCACTTTGAGTAGTAACAAAAAGATTACATTCTTTGAACTTACGTTATATATATTTTTTCTGTACATTCCTTAATGTATTTGAAAATATAAGTATTCTTAGACGTAATTTTCGTATTCAAATGGAAGCGTTGTAGATTTTGGCAAGAACAACTATTTTGCAAACTAATGAAAAATAATATAATGAATAATTTTATTAATTTATCGAATTCAGTGTGCCTTTTAAAAAAATCGTGTAATGATTTCTACATCTCTTTTCATCATATTTATTAAATTAAGTAACTTTCACGTAAATTTATTACCATTTGTGACAATAACAAGTAGCACATTCTATTTTACTTCTTTCAACATCCATATTATGGAAGCAGCGTTACTAATGTACAATTCATAAATTAATTGAATACGTGCATTTCTAAATCAAATCCAATAATTATTACAATTTACATAATAGACATCCATTATTCTCATCTTCCGCCACAGTTAATGCAGAAATAATAAATCTCTAAATAATTCTTCAATCGAATACATCATAATCTGTTCACTTAATGTAGATACGATTCTGCTGGCGCGAGATTTCAGTTTTCATTGCCTTGGGCAAACTACACGCTTAGAATCAGTAAAATTAACATGTCTTCGTAATGACACGGTAATGCATGTTTTAGTAGTATTATCAAAAAATCTATCGTGTAATACAACTATTGCTTTCTAGAATACATTAAGTCGTTACAATCATTTGCAGGACACGCTTGTACGTTTTGTATTATATATCTGACAACGCGATTGTCGTTAATGTTAAATAAAAAGAAAATACTCTCGTTAACGTCGAAACAAATCAGAGTCAAGATCACAATAGATATGTATAAGTTACATGCGGATATTTATGTAAACATTTAAGTTGTACGTTGAAGAGATTGTCAAAATAAACGTTTTCTATCATTGAAAGATGTGAACCTGCTTCATAAACGAATATTTTTGATAGTTTGGTTGTTTTTTTGATTATGAATTGCTGGTATAAAGATTATGCTTGTATGTTTGTATTTATATAAATGGTACCTGTAATTGATTAGACATTGACATAAATATATAAACATTTCAAACGGTGAATATAAAAAGCTTGCATATTAAGAACTCGAAGCAAATAATGATATGGCTATTAACGATTCTATATTACCTTTAAACAATTTTTTTTTTATTATTCTACTCCCGAATAATTATATATTTAATCGATGGCAGTAAAATTTACACGTATTTTTTTATAAATCTTCAAAGCAATAAAAAATTATATAACACTGGGAATAGAGAAGACAAGGAACCTAATTATCATAAATGGTTTTATAGCGTCAATTAACAATTCATTAATAATAACCAAAACATGAGAATACGTTATGCAATAACGTGGTATATGAATTACTTTACTAACCTCATTATTACAGGGATTGTTAATAATAAATGTGGGATGTATAATTAATTAATCATTTTGAGTAAAAGGAATGTTAGCACGAGGTGCGATATGGTAATGTTTGATACCTACAGTGCTTCTCAAACTTCTATTTCAATATAAACTCTTCTATTGCGAAATCGAATGAAGATAGTTAAGAATATTACATATCAAAAACCGTGCTTCGACAACATTTTTTGTTACCAATTTTTGTTATTTTTGCACGATGGTAAAAAAAATCGTGTAACATTGTTTTATTTTAGAATAGATTCTAGAGAACGTCTTTTATTAATTTCTACCGGATATTAATCTAATTATTACTTTCTGCATTCGCTTACCATTCCATTGATTGCAAGCGGCTATAAAATAATTGAAACAATAAATTCTCCTACAATATTCTCTCTTCTAAAAGAAAAACGGCTACATTGCACATTTTTTACTGTGATTTTTATTACATCCTTAAAATCGTTTGAAGAATTTACGATTCATATTTCCTTTCAATTTATAATTCGATGTTTTTAAGTATATAAATATTTTTCTTTAACAAACTTCGTTAACTGCACACTTTTTTAACTGTTTGTAGAAAAACAAGAATTAGAACACACTGAAATATTAATCTACTTTAAAAATTGTCCTTGTACGTTGTAATAGGTACCATTTTCTTCAATAGAACATTATTCCTTTAAGTAATTAATCGTTATTGACAACTATTATAAAGAAAATAAGGAAGCCTTAAATAAAATCTTCACAAATAGAATATAGTAACGCTTTGAACGTCTGTCATCTTAACAAAATAATTGTTGTATAAAAAGGTTCACGGTTCTGCATTATGTAAATATAATACTCTCAAATGTACATTCACTCAAATATTTGAACGATTTAAACTTTTAGTAGATATCCAAATCAATATATTGATAGTTAGTTAAAGAGTCCGCAATCCTAAAGATTGGTTGGAAACAGCACGCCATGCCGATCTATCCTGAGCTACTCCCTTCATCTCCCTATAGCTATTCATCTCAACGTCTTCAACTATCTGACTCACATACTCCAATCTAGGCCTACCTACCCCTCTCTTTCCCTCCACTCTACCTTCTATGATCAATTGCATAATCCCTCCATGCCTAAGAATATGCCCTACTAATCTGTCTCTCCTACACTGTAACACTCTCCAAATACTTCTCTTCTCCCCTACTAACTCTAGTACAGCTTCATTTGTTACTTTATCTTCCCAACCAATCCTCATCATCCTCCTATAACACCACATTTCGAATGCTTGTAATCTACGCTTCTCTTCCTTTCCTATAGTCCACGCCTCACACCCGTACAGTGCTACACTCCAAACATATACCTTCAGTAATCTTTTTCTAATACCCAAGTCAATATTTGATCTTAAAATCTGTTCCTTTTCTACGAATGCCTTCCTACCGTGTGCTATCCTACACTTTATATCTACCTTGCTTCGATTATCTTTTGTGATTCTACTGCCTAAATAACAAAAATCTGACACTTCTTCGATTCTATTATCTCCTATTGTGATCCTCATTTTTCTACTGCATTCCTTTTTGTCACACCTCATCACTTTAGTTTTACCTATATTTATTTTCATGTTAAAATCCCTAGTCAATACTGCCTGCATACCAATCAATACCCTTTCTAAATTCTTTTCGCTTTCTTCCAATATAGCTATATCGTCGGCGAATCTCAACATATATATTTTCTCTCCCTGTACATTCACACCTACACTATACTCTTCTTTTACGTTGTTTATTGCATCTTCTATATATAGATTAAATAATAACGGTGAAAGTGTACATCCCTGCCGAACTCCCTTCCCTATTTTTGCTACCTCTTCTTCCCCCTCAATTCTAACTAAGGCAGTTTGGTGTTTATATAAATTAAAAATTATTCTCCTATCCTTATAATCTATACCCGTTTCTTTTAAAATTCTAAACATTATGTCCCAATCTACATTATCAAATGCCTTTTCTAAATCTACAAAAGCTATGCAAGTTACCTTTCCTACCCTCATTCTTTTTTTCTACTACTGTTCTTAGTGCTAAAATCGCCTCCCTCGTCCCTCTGTTTTTCCTAAAACCAAACTGATCTTCTCCTAGCCTTTCCTCTACTTTATTTTCTAATCTCCTATAAATAATCTTTAGCAATATCTTCGATGCATGTGATAGTAGACTAATGGTCCTATAGTTCTCACACAAATTAGCTCCTATTTTCTTCGGCATTGTTACTATTCTACTACGCTGAAAATCCTGTGGTACTTCTCCCTTCTCATATATTTTACAAACTAACCTGTATAATCGCTCCTGCATTTTTTCCCCTGCGTGTTTTATTAATTCGGCTGGTATCATATCAATCCCCGCTGCTTTGTTATTCCGTAAATCATTTAATGCTCTATGAAACTCTGACCTAAGTATGCTAGGACCTAAGTCATCCTCATCTATCTGTTCCACACTTTCTAGCTCCTCCATGTCCTGCCTACCTTTATATAAATCTTCAAGATACTCCTTCCATCTTCTAGCTTTTTCCTTATTTTCTGTGAGTTCCTTACCCTGCTTATTAATATTGATATTCATCCGATTATTCGAGCACCATTATTACTTCATTTTCTACGTGTACCACCTTGAACGTACGTAAATCATTCTTTGCGACTTAACAAATGTGCGATGTGTTATTATATTAACCGTCGGGACGGCTTGGTGCGGCTTTATTATGATGCAAATAATTCGGAGAGCATATTCAGGGTGAAGTCTTAAGAGCAATGGAAAGAATAAATGGTATGTGCTGTAGTTTACTGGTAGGCGCACTATATCACGACTTACCACCAGCTGATGCAAATGCTTTGAACCTCGAAACCGCGTAAATGTCGAACAAATATATATAGCCTCGAATGTATCAGGTCCGTCTTTGTAAAGCCGATTCTATTGAACAATACCAGTCTTGTGCAAGATTTTCATGCAAGCTCTTCGTTAGCATATTAGTTTTTCCCTATATACTTTAATACCACCCGACTTTAAACTTGATGAAATAATTGAATGATTAAAAAAAACGCTTATCAAATATTGGATACATTTAATTGTGGATATTTATTTTTTAAATACAATTAATTTAATGCTTTAAATTACGGTATTTTGGTGATATTTTATACTATTATAGTTTTACTGAAAATGTGTGTTTAGAATAAAAATATTTTGAGTTTCAGTTTTTAAGTGTAAAGTTATATACAATTATTTAACGTAGTAACGATAATTTGCAGAATTATTTATTTGAATGTAGAAACAAATACATATAAAATAAAAGTAAAAATCATATAAAATACATTTTCCTGTTCGAGTCCTCGGCATTCAAATGAGAGTCCCGATAAAGTCAAACGTACACATCCTTCGGCTTCACATCTATACTATGTGATAAATATAATATTTAAACAATTCAATCAAATTGTCGTTGTAAAAATCAATTCTATACCATACATTCTAATATAATATCAATTAATAATGTAGGAAAACGGGATAACTCCTTTAATCTGCCCCTATTATCTTATCCAGTCGATAAGAAAGAAAATTTAACCAAGTATTACACTTGCGTAATATTTATTATTTGTAATGATCACTTCATGTCCTTAATTTTTATAACCACGACCCAGACACTAGCTAATTTTATTTTATTAGATTTATTATTAAATCCTTTCGCTTCATACTAAAATGAAGGATATAAAACTCGTTACCAATACTAATACAAATACCCTTTAAATACTTAAAATTTGCAGATGGCAATATTCAAGTACAAATTTTTAATTCGAAAGTCCTGTACATTGTTTCGACAAACGAATAATAATCCAAATTAAATGCTACATTCAGCATTAGAGGTTGTCACGCGGTATGTAAATGAATGGATGTAAATTGGAATGAATTCTTGTTGGTAGTGTAGAAAAACAAGTAAAGAGCAAATTCCTTGTTATGGAATTAACTCGTTCACGATGCACTAGCAAGGCGAGGCGCATATGAAAACGAATGGTGTGCGATTAGTAAAGCAAAATAGATGATATTACTATTAAATGTCGCGTATCTTAAGACAATTTTAAATCACCACCAAGATCATCAATATACGAAATTACTAGTTGATTTTTTTCTAACTTCAAATCACCTTCGTTTCGTTTCATTCTAGCATAAATATTTGTTTCTATCCCTTCGTGTTCTTAAAAATCGCTAGTCTGTTTGAATATGGATTGGGAGGACATGTAGCGCAAGATCAAATGCATGAATGTGTAAGAGACATGACGGTTTAAGAAAATATGGAGAGATTTAATGAAAAGTGTGGAACAGTTAGCGTCCCATTAAATAGTTGCTTACTTCGTACGAAAATAATGATGTAATTATGATTTTTTTGAAGAGTAACATTTTTTTTTTTAATTGTTAAAATGTATATTAACGTTATAGGTCGCAACCCACTGCAGGAGGATATTTTTCAGAAAAGTTAATTCATTCTTTTAGTTTATGATCATTATTAACAGTTTCTTGTAGAATAGCGACTTCTCCTTTAAATTTATAAAGAACGTGGATGTTCTACATTGTCCTAATATTGAAAATTAGAATAACATAGTTAATTCTGTTGGTCAATAGGATGAAGAAAAACTTGTGTTGAATCAATATGCCAAGGATAATAATTTAAATCTGCAAAATATGCACTATTTTCAAATTCAAAACTAAACATTTCTCCCACAAAATATACGAGATGTTGTTTTATTTTTCATGAATTTTTGAGGTTCTCAATCAATTTTAATTTTTACTATTGTTGCATGTTTACTTTTTGAAGCGAAACTTCTAGGGCAAATTGGCCTAACGTCACGAAAAGTGAAACATGCTACGCGCATGCGCCGCGTGTCTGTGCGTATACGTAGCATAAGGCAACCAGTAGACGCTTGCGTATTTTATTATATATTACACAAACACAGCTTAATCTTTTAGCTAACAATTTTAATTGTGCGAAAAGTGAAATGGAGAAAAAGACAAGTACAGACAGAGTGCGAGCCTTTAGAGAACGGAATAAAGCGAATAAACCGCTAAGAAAAGTGCCAACAAGTACCTTGGAAAGAAGTAGAGAGTATCGAGCCAGGCAAAGGGCGTTAAAGAAATACAGTGGACAACATAACCTTCCAACGACCTCCAATACACTGGATGAATCGATACCGTCGTTAAGTGAGGACACAGTGAGTGGTATAGAGAATTTGAATGCCACTGATTCAGGCACGTGAAGGTACACGTGGTGTGAGAGATCAACGAAATGAATCTGATACAGCTGAGCGAGCCATCGACAAATAGAAATGCACCCACTAGTGCATCATACACAAAATTTACATTCTTTCAACCTGCTCATCGCGAATTTGATCAACAATTTTTCAATAATCCGCTACGTACAGTGTGTCCCATATAAAAGAACTATAAAAATATGACTACAATATTTAATCCAAACTCCTCTTTATAGACTGTACGACATTACAGTTAGTAATGCTTTCTTTGATGATCAGAGTGTCAATCAAAGTTAATCAAAATCAAAATCAAAACGTTAACAAATGGAAAAAAAGCAATGCATAAAATCAACTTTTCCTAGGAGCTAAGAAGTTTCACTTCTACCGCGCGAGAGTCTCACGCATGTTTTTTTTTTAATATAATTATAACGTATTGTATAATATAATCATTTATACATTTGCTAAGAAATGAAGGACGTGCAAATGTTACATACAGTTTGAAGCTTCATCAACGAAATTACAGCTAAATGCATCTCTTGCGCTTATAAAACATACCTACAACACATTAATCATTTCAATATTAAGATACTTCCAAGATGAGATTATAGAATACCTACTAATAATAGAGAATTATTACTGTTTAATTATTGCTGGTTCAATATTTCTGAGTAAGTGATTTTATTGCTGTTGTGATTGATTAATTGTTTTATATATTTATTTATATATATATATATGTATATATAATCAATAAGTAATGCGGTAAATTTGAAAATTGTCGGAAAATTTAAAAGAAGCCCGTTTGGTTTAATAATAATCATCATTATGTTCAAATAAATTAAATTCGTATAATTTGAACAAAGAAATTGAATCCTATCTTGAATTGATTTAATTTCTTCGGGTGATTAATCGTTAATAAAAACAATTTTAAATCAAATAAGGAAGATAAGACAGCAACATATTAAGTTACGAATATCTTCATATACCTTTGAATATACGCCATCGTAATTTAATCGAAATACAAATCGATTATTACTTGACATATTTTTATTATTATATATACTTGTGTTGTAAAAAACACGCATAAATTTATCTTCTTGTCATTAACTGTTCCTGAAAATCATTTGGTATGGATATTTTAACAACAATTTTAATAAATTACCAAATGTGTAAATGTCCTTTCAAATTTCCTAGTTATATTTTCGCAATATACAACACATATACCGTAAAATCTTCGCAACCATAAATCTACCATTTCTTTCATCATCGTCAAATTCAATCAACATATAGGAACGGAAATTCGTCTAAATTTCAACCAATCTGTGTCTTTGTATGTGCCAAAACACGTTTGAATACTAATAAGGATATATTTACAGATTGCCCATCGCTTATGGGAAAATATTCTTATACAGTGATTTATAAAAACATGATTTAAGGCAATATAAAATATTGTGCAGGTGAAATGTGCGAGGCAATGTGTTTTGAAAAAAAAATTACTTATATAATTATTTTAAATGCAATAAAATTTACACTTGTTGGATATACCTTATAAATACAAACGCATATTTTTATTAAAAAGTAATAAATATTTTTAAAATATTGTATATACCCTATCAATAAAAAAAATTGCGGGTCTAACTGTAAATATCATTTAAATTAATATTACTAATTTTTAAAAAATGGTATACTCAAAGAAGCATTAGCGAAAGCCAGAAAGTCAAACTAAAACCATATTTAAGGACTTTCTAACTAAAACAATATGTTCTTCGGGGGTCGATCGCATAGCTGAAGATGTACCCTACGCTAGAGTATTTCTTGCAGTCGTATTGCAACATATAATCATGGCCATTTAGCGGCTCTAGTATAAAGTAAACTGTTTCTTTGCATAGGTTAAGGTTTCAAATACACGCGCGTTTAACAACAATCAACGGAAGGATGTCCATTTCCACAGGTACTTCGATTCTATATAGAAGAGGCAGTAGTAGCTTAAGAACCGTGCTCATTGTATATAGTAATGAACTATTGCAGCCCGCGTAATGTATATTACTTTAGGCCTTTTCAATTTCTGATATCGTTACAATAAACAACACATTCAGTTACCACATAAACATACTTCTTCTTCGTTCATTGCCACTCGTCCGAGTTAGAATATGCTTTACTGTGTCGTATTATCTGAAGATCTCAATGTTGTGCGATGTACTCGGGTATTGTAAAAGCAACATTATTACTGTCCTTTATTTTTACTACCTGCGTAAAATAAGTTTATAACTTGCTTGCCAACAAGAAAGAGAAATCAAGCATTTCGAATTTTTTTAAAGTTTGGTTTGAAAATGAAATTGGTGTTAATTAAATTTGATTAAATGCAATGATTTTTGGTTTAGGATATTATTATCGATTTACGATCGAAAATATTACATTAATATAACCTGAGAAAACAATAAATTACAGAAAAAGATATATGCACAGAGAATTGTAAATCAATTAAATGCAATGTAAACGAATAAGAATATAAATCGATTTTTCAGAAGACAGAGGATGTATAAAAGCAGTTATTTTGCTATTTACATTTCTCATATTTTCTATTTGGTCATATAATATATTGCATATTTGTCTCTTGATCGTATGTTTCTGGGGCGGGCAAGAAATCGATTTCGTCGAGAGTTCTACGAGTTGGAGCGTGGAATGTACGCAGTATGAATAGGATAGGAAAGTTAGAGAATTTGAAATTAGAAATGGAGAGACTTAAACTGGATATTGTAGGGATTAGTGAAGTTAGGGGGAAAGATCAAGTAGATACGTGGTCAGGAGAATATAGATTAATAACCACAGCATCAGATAATGGGCATACCGGTGTAGGTTTTATAATGAATAGAAAGTTGGGATGTAGAATAAAGAGTTATTGCCAAGTTAGTGATAGAATTATAACTATTAGATTAGACACGAAGCCAACGGACACAGTTATAGTGCAAGTATATATGCCAACTTCAAGTCACGATGATGAGGAGGTAGAATCCATTTATGAGGAGATTGAATCTAGGTTAGCAAACGTTAAAGGACAGGATAATCTAATTGTAATCGGAGATTGGAATGCCGTAGTAGGTAAGGGAAAGGAAGTTTCAATAGTAGGAGAATATGGAATAGGAACACTTAATGATAGAGGGGATAGATTGGTAGAGTTTTGTATTAGGAATAAGCTAGTCGTAGCAAACACGCTTTTTCAGAATCACAAGCGCAGGATATATACGTGGAAAATGCCAGGAGATATAGCGAGGTATCAGATAGATTACATACTGGTTAAAGAGAGGTTTAGGAACCAGATTAAGAATTGTAAAAGTTACCCTGGAGCAGATATTGATAGTGACCATAATTTAGTAGTCCTGGACTCAGAGGTCAAATTCAAGAATTTACAGAAGTCTAAACAGGTCAGAGTAGATGTCGATAGGTTAAAATTAGCTGATGTATGTGAAAAGTACAAGCAGAAAGTAGAAATCATGGCTAATGGAACATCTAGGAACGACATAGATTGCGAATGGAGGGAAATCAGAAATGGGTTAACTACAGCAGCAAATGAAGTATTAGGCACAAAGAAAAGGGCAGATAGGAGGGAATGGATCACGAAAGAAATAGTTGAAATGATAGAAGCAAGAAGGAAAATTAAAATTGGAAACACAGAAGCAGGACAGAAAAAATATAAGGAACTAAGGAACTTAATTAATAGGAAATGCAAGCTAGCGAAAGAAGAGTGGATAAAAGGAAATTGTGAGGATATTGAGGAGGATATGAGAAGAGGTAAAGTAGATCTGGGCTACAGGAAAATTAAGTCACATTTTTCTAAAGTAAAACCAAAGGGTAACATTATATGTGATAAGCAGGGTAAGGAACTCACAGAAAATAAGGAAAAAGCTAGAAGATGGAAGGAGTATCTTGAAGATTTATATAAAGGTAGGCAGGACATGGAGGAGCTAGAAAGTGTGGAACAGATAGATGAGGATGACTTAGGTCCTAGCATACTTAGGTCAGAGTTTCATAGAGCATTAAATGATTTACGGAATAACAAAGCAGCGGGGATTGATATAATACCAGCCGAATTAATAAAACACGCAGGGGGGAAAATGCAGGAGCGATTATACAGGTTAGTTTGTAAAATATATGAGAAGGGAGAAGTACCACAGGATTTTCAGCGTAGTAGAATAGTAACAATGCCGAAGAAAATAGGAGCTAATTTGTGTAAGAACTATAGGACCATTAGTCTACTATCACATGCATCGAAGATATTGCTAAAGATTATTTATAGGAGATTAGAAAATAAAGTAGAGGAAAGGCTAGGAGAAGATCAGTTTGGTTTTAGGAAAAACAGAGGGACGAGGGAGGCGATTTTAGCACTAAGAACGGTAGTAGAAAAAAGAATGAGGGTAGGAAAGGTAACTTGCATAGCTTTTGTAGATTTAGAAAAGGCATTTGATAATGTAGATTGGGACATAATGTTTAGAATTTTAAAAGAAACGGGTATAGATTATAAGGATAGGAGAATAATTTTTAATTTATATAAACACCAAACTGCCTTAGTTAGAATTGAGGGGGAAGAAGAGGTAGCAAAAATAGGGAAGGGAGTTCGGCAGGGATGTACACTTTCACCGTTATTATTTAATCTATATATAGAACATGCAATAAACAAAGTAAAAGAAGAGTATAGTGTAGGTATGAATGTACAGGGAGAGAAAATATATATGTTGAGATTCGCCGACGACATAGCTATATTGGAAGAAAGCGAAAAGAATTTAGAAAGGGTATTGAATGGTATGCAGGCAGTATTGACTAGGGATTTTAACATGAAAATAAATATAGGTAAAACTAAAGTGATGAGGTGTGACAAAAAGGAATGCAGTAGAAAAATTAGGATCACAATAGGAGATAATAGAATCGAAGAAGTGTCAGATTTTTGTTATTTAGGCAGTAGAATCACAAAAGATAATCGAAGCAAGGTAGATATAAAGTGTAGGATAGCACAGGGTAGGAAGGCATTCGTAGAAAAGGAACAGATTTTAAGATCAAATATTGACTTGGGTATTAGAAAAAGATTACTGAAGGTATATGTTTGGAGTGTAGCACTGTACGGGTGTGAGGCGTGGACTATAGGAAAGGAAGAGAAGCGTAGATTACAAGCATTCGAAATGTGGTGTTATAGGAGGATGATGAGGATTGGTTGGGAAGATAAAGTAACAAATGAAGCTGTACTAGAGTTAGTAGGGGAGAAGAGAAGTATCTGGAGAGTGTTACAGCGTAGGAGAGACAGATTAGTAGGGCATATTCTTAGGCATGGGGGGATTATGCAATTGATCATAGAAGGTAGAGTGGAGGGAAAGAGAGGGGTAGGTAGGCCTAAATTGGAGTATGTGAGTCAGATAGTTGAAGACGTTGAGATGAATAGCTATAGGGAGATGAAGGGATTAGCTCAGGATAGATCGGCATGGCGTGCTGTTTCCAACCAATCTTTAGGATTGCGGACTCTTTAACTAACGTATGTTTTAATTTTTTTTTGTGTACACAAAATGATTGGTGCAAAAATTTGGACGCAAAGTACTTTCTAATAATGTCATTGATTAGATATAAATCATTGTGTTTAAATATACTTAAGCACTCTCACGATCAGGTAATGATAACGTTAGAAATAATAAAAAGATAGATTTATTTCTCTAGTGAATTAAGTGTGCAGACTAGCTCTAAGTATTTCATGCGAATCTAGATTTCGTAGCATTAATATTGAAACAAGAAGAAACATTAGTTTAGTCATTACGTAACATTGTGAAGAAGAAGTCGATTTATTAGTGGAGAATGATTCGACTAGAATATAGTGGTTCTCAAGTTTTCTCAGTACGCCTTTTGGGAAAAGAGTAATGTTGTATATTCCTTACGGCATGTGTATTTTTTTTCTTAATGCATTGCTATAAGAAGTTTATGAGGATTAGGTGGGCACATGAAAGCGTGATGAGAAGAGAAACAACGGGTATATATTAGAGTATAGATTATATAAATTAATAAACTATATTCTTAGTCACGGGGTGATTAAGAGAAGTCAGAACAGAAGACGATAAGAACAAAAGTAAATCCAAATTACAATACGTAGTTAGTTAGGATAGAGGATCTTGATCAAAAGTTATAGCTAAACTGAAGAAGTTGCTTAGAACATACCATAGATGTTCGAACATAGATTGTCCTCGGGCAATTTTTAACCACTTCGTATAAAATTGATACCCTATTATTAAGATTATGAGGAAACAACATTAATTTGTGCTATAAATTTAACATTTCGTTGAATATTAATTTGGTGGGTGTTAACAGAACCAAAACATCGTGTTATAAACTAATTTATCCCTATTCATTATTAAAGATTATGCACACAGCATAGAGAAAAGATCTCCTATTATATACAACTTTATTCCGATTATGAACTTACATATTCAAAGATTTATAGCAAAAATATCACGACGCCGAGAATTATGATATTCTATAAATATACTGCTCATTTCAAAGAGTATGAACAAGAAGCGTACAAAATTATTCTTGTATATTACGAGACCAATTTCGTATTTGCAACTAAACAAAGATGTTTTTACAATCCTCAATTTCATCAATCTTCACGCAAGATTCCAGCAATCATTTCGTTTTATTTTAAACTGTTGAATTGCAATTTCTAATCGTGTGTCGCATTTTATCGAGTGTCGAAACTTCTTTTTGAGAAATTTTATAGGCCTTTTAAATAATGTTTACAGTTTGTAGTATTTTAAACGATTTAAAAAATTTATTGCTTTTTTATTTCGCTTTTTTTGTATGCCTCTTAATAGTAAATAAATTTATCAGTATAATTTTGTTTCGAAGTAAAAGAAACAGTTTTTTCCAATATTTGGAAATAATTTTCCAATAATGTATACAATTTTTGTAGAAATATACAGTTATTTTCGCAGCATATATCTTGACTATTAAATAAATTTATATATTACTTTATATTATTTGAAAACAATAAAATTCAATTTTTGAAATATCTCTATGCCAACTTTTGGTACATAAACTCTTCAGAAATTCTATTTTCACCTTTTTTTATTCGTTCAATAAATCTAGTTAAGAGTTAAGTCACAATTTATATATTTATAATGTTGTGCCATTCTTATAAAAAAATATTTAGAAATTATTAATGCACATGTATTTGCTTTAGCGATGGCAAACTGTAGGTCACTTTGAGGACCTAGTTCGTAGTTCATAGTTCATTTCAATGTACCGTTCACGAACTATAAGTCGTGAACTACTACATCTTTTAAAAATGAACTAGTTCACGACCTATATGCAATACATGCACATATTGAAAATAATCTCTTTTTTTCTCAATATAAAAATATTAAATGGTAAAAAATAAATAAATTGAAATATTACAATACTTATTTTGAATTAGGAATGAGGAAGAAAAGACAACAATGTTTATAATTTATACAAAACGTATATATAAAGAAATATGATCTTCTCTAGGTACTCACGATTATTTATATGAAGTTCTAAAATACTTATTGGTAGTTACTGATGAAAATGTTTACTACTTTACTAACACTTGAAAATTAAATGTACAAACTATAATAAAATGAACTAGATAGAATCGTTTTGTTTTGGCGTTATAATTTATATTTTCTATTCCGGATCTTCTCTGTTCAAACTTCAAAGCTTTGATTTGATATTAAGTAATTGCATTGCACTCAGTATGAAATAGAAGAACTGTAAGATTTAGATGTTTATTTTTGCATTATTGCAAAAATTTGCTATGGCATGACATATTTAAGAACATATTTAATCTTGCGAATATATTAATTATATTATTCCAAATGAAATCTGATACCAACATATAAATATTGCATCGAGTTTTCTATTTCGTTCCGTTCACCAACACACTTTCTCACTAAATAAATGTTAGTACTGTATATGTAATGTATACGATACTGCATCGTTTACGAGTCGTTGTGATTCATGAACGGTTTAGTAGACGACGGGTTCAGGACCTAGTAAAAGTACACCGTGCACTATGTAATTGATAGTTCACGAACTAGGTCATAATGACCTAAAGGTCGTTGCAAAACATCGTCACAGTACGCCCGTCATTTTATTGAACCGTTCGCGAGTGAACGGTTCGCGAGTGAATTACACATCGCTAATTTGCTTACATATTTCTCTATTTACGGAAACGTTACAACATTTATTATTGAGTAAGACAATTAAATCGACTATATATTAAAAATAATGCTACCATCGCTGGTTCTTCGCGAAGCTAGATCATTCTTAAATAGCTTGAATAACGTCTTGGATCTTAGATGAATTCGTGCGACTCACGCGACATATAGGCCCCTCGCAATCTATATATTTATCATAATTAGAAAGTACTTTCTTCATTAGGGCCGTTTTTATATAATATACACAAACACAAATGACCGCATAACTGCAAACTGCCCACGTCAACGTAATCACTCGATTGCTTTTAAAAAATTAAAATTAAATCAGCCACTACATTCATACTACTTTGTTTTGTTGCAATGTTGCAATTGTTTTGATTTATATAAGCTAAATGCATATTAGTTAAAGAGTCCGCAATCCTAAAGATTGGTTGGAAACAGTACGCCATGCCGATCTATCCTGAGCTAATCCCTTCATCTCCCTATAGCTATTCATCTCAACGTCTTCAACTATCTGACTCACATACTCCAATCTAGGCCTACCTACCCCTCTCTTTCCCTCCACTATACCTTCTATGATCAATTGCATAATCCCCCCATGCCTAAGAATATGCCCTACTAATCTGTCTCTCCTACGCTGTAACACTCTCCAAATACTTCTCTTCTCCCCTACTAACTCTAGTACAGCTTCATTTGTTACTTTATCTTCCCAACCAATCCTCATCATCCTCCTATAACACCACATTTCTAATGCTTGTAATCTACGCTTCTCTTCCTTTCCTATAGTCCACGCCTCACACCCGTACAGTGCTACACTCCAAACATATACCTTCAGTAATCTTTTTCTAATAGCCAAGTCAATATTTGATCTTAAAATCTGTTCTTTTTCTACGAATGCCTTCCTACCCTGTGCTATCCTACACTTTATATCTACTTTGCTTCGATTATCTTTTGTGATTCTACTGCCTAAATAACAAAAATCTGACACTTCTTCGATTCTATTATCTCCTATTGAGATCTTCATTTTTCTACTGCATTCCTTTTTGTCACACCTCATCACTTTAGTTTTACCTATATTTATTTTCATGTTAAAATCCCTAGTCAATACTGCCTGCATACCATTCAATACCCTTTCTAAATTCTTTTCGCTTTCTTCTAATATAGCTATATCGTCGGCGAATCTCAGCATATATATTTTCTCTCCCTGTACATTCACACCTACACTATACTCTTCTTTTACTTTGTTTATTGCATCTTCTATATATAGATTAAATAATAACGGTGAGAGTGTACATCCCTGCCGAACTCCTTTCCCTATTTTTGCTACCTCTTCTTCCCCCTCAATTCTAACTAAGGCAGTTTGGTGTTTATATAAATTAAAAATTATTCTCCTATCCTTATAATCTATACCCGTTTCTTTTAAAATTCTAAACATTATGTCCCAATCTACATTATCAAATGCCTTTTCTAAATCTACAAAAGCTATGCAAGTTACCTTTCCTACCCTATTTCTTTTTTCTACTACCGTTCTTAGTGCTAGAATCGCCTCTCTCGTCCCTCTGTTTTTCCTAAAACCAAACTGATCTTCTCCTAGCCTTTCCTCTACTTTATTTGCTAATCTCCTATAAATAATCTTTAACAATATCTTCGATGCATGTGATAGTAGGCTAATGGTCCTATAGTTCTCACACAAATTAGCTCCTATTTTCTTCGGCATTGTTACTATTCTACTACGCTGAAAATCCTGTGGTACTTCTCCCTTCTCATATATTTTACAAACTAACCTGTATAATCGCTCCTGCATTTTTTCCCCTGCGTGTTTTATTAATTCGGCTGGTATCATATCAATCCCCTCTGCTTTGTTATTCCGTAAATCATTTAATGCTCTATGAAACTCTGACCTAAGTATGCTAGGACCTAAGTCATCCTCATCTATCTGTTCCACACTTTCTAGCTCCTCCATGTCCTGCCTACCTTTATATAAATCTTCAAGATACTCCTTCCATCTTCTAGCTTTTTCCTTATTTTCTGTGAGTTCCTTACCCTGCTTATCACATATAATGTTACCCTTTGGTTTTACTTTAGAAAAATGTGACTTAATTTTCCTGTAGCCCAAATCTACTTTACCTCTTCTCATATCCTCCTCAATATCCTCACAGTTTCCTTTTATCCACTCTTCTTTCGCTAGCTTGCATTTCCTATTAATTAAGTTCCTTAGTTCCTTATATTTTTTCTGTCCTGCTTCTGTGTTTCCTATTTTAATTTTCCTTCTTGCTTCTATCATTTCAACTATTTCTTCCGTGATCCATTCCCTCCTACCTGCCCTTTTCTTTGTGCCTAATACTTCATTTGCTGCTGTAGTTAGCCCATTTCTGATTTCCCTCCATTCGCAATCTATGTCGTTCCTAGATGTTCCATTAGCCATGATTTCTACTTTCTGCTTGTACTTTTCACATACATCAGCTAATTTTAACCTATCGACATCTACTCTGACCTGTTTGGACTTCTGTAATTTCTTGAATTTGACCTCTGAGTCCAGGACTACTAAATTATGGTCACTATCAATATCTGCTCCAGGGTAACTCTTACAATTCTTAATCTGGTTCCTAAACCTCTCTTTAACCAGTATGTAATCTATCTGATACCTCCCTATATCTCCTGGCATTTTCCATGTATATATCCTGCGCTTGTGATTCTGAAAAAGCGTGTTTGCTACCACTAGCTTATTCCTAATACAAAACTCTACCAATCTATCCCCTCTATCATTACGTGTTCCTATTCCAAATTCTCCTACTATTGGAACTTCCTTTCCCTTACCTACTACGGCATTCCAATCTCCGATTACAATTAGATTATCCTGTCCTTTAACATTTGCTAACCTAGATTCAATCTCCTCATAAATGGATTCTACCTCCTCATCATCGTGACTTGAAGTTGGCATATATACTTGCACTATAACTGTGTCCGTTGGCTTCGTGTCTAATCTAATAGTTATAACTCTATCACTAACTTGGCAATAACTCTTTACTCTACATCCCAACTTTCTATTCATTATAAAACCTACACCGGTATGCCCATTATCTGATGCTGTGGTTATTAATCTATATTCTCCTGACCACGTATCTACTTGATCTTTCCCCCTAACTTCACTAATCCCTACAATATCTAGTTTAAGTCTCTCCATTTCTAATTTCAAGTTCTCTAACTTTCCTATCCTATTAAGACTGCGTACATTCCACGCTCCGACTCGTAGAATTTTCGACGAAGACGATTTCTTGCCCGCCCCAGAATCCGAGGGCTTGCCTGCTACCGAAGTAGCAGGATGAGATTCTGAGCCATTGGCTCTACTCATCTGGGGTAATATATTAAAGATAATCGACATTTATATTTATAATTATAATATTTACATTTATAATCTGCCAATTATACGAATACAACTATTAGACAATAATAGTATTGTCAATAAATCGGGAAGTTTAAAGAACATGCTATAATATTAATAATGGTCACTGAAATAATATAATGTACTGTTAGAAGGCGGAAGTATTTATGGAAATTATTTTCATTGTTAATGAATCTTCTGATTAACTTGGCGGCGAATAGAATTTGAAGTAAAATATTTATGGATGCAAAATTTTATACGCAGACAATTCTTCATATTTGCCAAATGTGATGATTTAAAAAATGTATCGATTAATTGTTTGCAGTTTGAATATTGACGAACCATTTAAAATAATTTGAAAATCCACGGACATATATATATAATTAATTTAATTTAATATAATCTTCTTTACTTCTATTATCTCATGCTTGCTAATCTCTTGTAAAAAAAATGTTTGATTAATATAATCACCGCAATAAATCCTTTTTAGTCTTTAAGTGATATTTTCTAATTGCAACTATTCATTTCATTTTGCAGAATCACTCATTTTACATGAGGAATCTCTAATTTAAAATATTACTTCACCCCTTTCTTCACATTTCATTTAAATTGGTTTTTCTTTAAAAACGATCGAATTCTAAATTTCACCATCTTTGCGATTGAAACATATATATTTAGCTAATTAAATTATTTTACGATTTTTGAAGCGAAATAACGAAAATACACGAATGTTTTGTAAAGGGATATTTCTAATTTATAACTTAGATTTATTGAATTTTCAGATTATTGAAAATTTTGATTCTAATTTTTATTTTAATAGTTATTTACTTTTGGAATGCTAAGCGCATTTAAAAATGATGAAATGGCTCGTTAAAGGATGCGAATTGTTTTTTGTGAATTTAAAAAAAATGTATTTGCATTTTGAATAAAGTACGTATCTTAACAATTCTACATTTCCAACACTAAGGATATCTAAAAAAAGGCCTTATAGAATGTCAATCACAAATTTAATCGTTTCAAAAACTAAAATCTAAAATCCAACACCAAGATGATAATCGCAGTTAAAACTTGATAGAAAAGCAACTTTTTCAAAATAAATAAAAATTTCTCAATTTCATCGATTTATAAATTCAGTTTAGATAATATAAGTTTATTTGTTAGTACTTTTACCATAAACTCAACACCATAAGGTGTGTCTCAGTTATATCTTACAGCATATACTATTACATAAAAGAATTCCTTCATTTAATCTGAAGATCTCTTTAAAATTAGCGAAATTGATCTACTGAACTATTGTTCGGTAAATGCTAGTGGAACTAATCGCTTTTATTGCTCCTAACTTTTACTTCTTAATGTTCTTCAACTACAACAGTAATATAGATGAAATAAAGTATATTTTAACATATAATTTTTATCACAAAAAGATAACAAGAACAACTAAATTTGTACATGCAAAATTGACAATTTATATCTACCAAAAGTACCCAAGGAAGTAATTTCAACAATCCTTTAAGCCAGATAATTATTGAGAGCTTTTTTAACCGTCTTAAATAATATAAATAAAATGTCTTTATGGATGATAGACTCGCTTAAATATGCAAATTTTCAAGGCTTCTCGAAGAGAACATTTATTCCCTTTATATCAAAACCACGAAATAATTAATTATATAAAATGTCAGATAATCGTTAATTATAACTTCCTTCATTCCCTTAACGATGATGTGATACAATATATACAATATTTCTAAGAATTGGCCACAATATATCGGAATGCAGCGAATATATAAATATTGTCGATAATTTGCTTACGCAACTAATTTATTGTTAATCTCATCGTGCTTTACGTGTCAAAATTCATCATATTAAACTAGCCCAACAATTTAAGTAAAAACTACGAAATTTCACATATACTCTATTTGAACAGTATCATATAGTTAAATGAAAGTATATGTTATTGAAGATGTTCCGTGCCTGTTCTTTGACTTGATGAAGAGCGTATTGGATATTAGCGATGTGTAGTTCACTCGCGAACCGTTCAATCAAATGACGGGCGTACTGTGACGATGTTTTGCAACGACCTATAGGTCACTATGAACTAGTTCGTGAACTATGAACTACATGTTGCATGGTGTACGTATTGATGTACTTGTACTATATATATACTTGCAGTATAGTATACATTACATATACAGTACAAACATTTATTTAGTGATAAAGTGTGTTGGTGAACGGAACGAAATAGGAAACTCGATGCAATATTTATATGTTGGTATCAGATTTCATTTGGAATATTAATATGCGCAAGATTAAATATGTTCTTAAATATGTCATGCCATAGCAAATTTTTGCAATAATTCAAAAATAAACATCTAAATCTTACAGTTCTTCTATTTCATACTGAGTGCAATGCAATCACTTAATATCAAATCAAAGCTTTGGAGTTTGAACAGAGAAGATTCGGAATAGAAAATATAAATTATAACGCCAAACAAAACGATTCTATCTAGTTCATTTTATTATAGTTTCTACATTAAATTTTCAAGTGTCAGTAAAGTAGTAAACATTTTCATCAGTAACTACCAATAAGTATTTTAGAACTTCATATAAATAATCGTGAGTACCTAGAGAAGATTATATTTCCTTATATATATGTTTTGTATAAATTATAAACATTGTTGTCTTTTCTTCCTCATTCCTAATTCAAAATAAGTATTGTAATATTTCAATTTATTTATATTTTACCATTTAATATTTTTATATTGAGAAAAAGAGAGATTATTTTCAGTATGTGCATGTATTTCATATAGGTCGTGAACTAGTTCATTTTAAAAAGATGTAGTAGTTCACGACCTATAGTTCGTGAACGGTACATTGAAATGAACTACGAACTAGGTCCTCAAAGTGATTTACAGTTTGCCATCGCTATTGGATATGACCTTACATAATGGACTGTTTAAGCAAGTTCTTTAATGATACTATCATCACTTTTCCTCTATTTGCATCCAACAATTCTATCTATTTTACCATTACCGATGTGATATTTTGTGTATCTAGAATTTCATATACAGGGTGTATTACATTGCGACCATATAGTGACTAGATCTTTAATTATACATATATAAAAAATAATAAATTTTGAAAATTGAACGTTCTGATTTTAGTTCCTAAGCTTTATAATCTTATTAAATTAGTTTTAGTTAGTTAGTCATCAATCTAGTCTTCCACTATTTAATCCACATACTCCAATCTAGGCCTACCTACCCCTCCATGTCTAAGAATATGACCCCTGCTATAATATCTTGCAAAAACTTCTCCTAACTCACCCAATCCTCATCATCTTCCTTCAGCACCACATTTTAATTGCTATTGCTAATTCTACGCGTCTCTTCCTGTCCTACAGTCCACGTCTCACACCCGTACAATTATACCACTCCATACATGTGCTTTTAGTAATACCTAAATCAATATTTGACCTTAGTTAATATACTAAATTAATAATTTGTTTAGTAAAAACGTTTAGTTTTTCTTAAGGCTAGTATTTTGAATGCTAAAGTTATCTAATATTTTTTAATTTACGATTCAAACTGCTTATTGCAAGCATTATATTACTGAATTTACCATATTGTATATAATGTTGGTTTAAGAGAGCAAAGGTATGAAATTTTTCACTAAAAATTTTAGGCAAGTGTTTTTGAAAGGGAAAACTAAAAATAGAGTCGTTTGCAGCTCTTAAATCACACGGTATAGATGGAATATAATCCAACAACAGTGCGGCATATCATTTCGGATCATTAGGTAATATTTTTCATTTTGAATCAATAAATACTTGATTGTTTACTGCGGCAATTCACGATAGTTCACCAGTGCCAAGACAACTCTATATGGAAATCGCAATATACTTCGATAATTTGATCGAAATAATTGAAGTTGATAATATTTCCCATGATTTTATATAACAAGAAAATACTTAAATAGCACGAATATCAATGTTATGGCTATTTAGGTGTTGTATAATAAAACCTGGGAAATAAGTTTGATCCCTAAAAAAATATCTTCCAATTTCTAAGTGTTAGTTAAAGAGTCCGCAATCCTAAAGATTGGTTGGAAACAGCACGCCATGCCGATCTATCCTGAGCTAATCCCTTCATCTCCCTATAGCTATTCATCTCAACGTCTTCAACTATCTGACTCACATACTCCAATTTAGGCCTACCTACCCCTCTCTTTCCCTCCACTCTACCTTCTATGATCAATTGCATAATGCCCCCATGCCTAAGAATATGCCCTACTAATCTGTCTCTCCTACGCTGTAACACTCTCCAAATACTTCTCTTCTCCCCTACTAACTCTAGTACAGCTTCATTTGTTACTTTATCTTCCCAACCAATCCTCATCATCCTCCTATAACACCACATTTCGAATGCTTGTAATCTACGCTTCTCTTCCTTTCCTATAGTCCACGCCTCACACCCGTACAGTGCTACACTCCAAACATATACCTTCAGTAATCTTTTTCTAATACCCAAGTCAATATTTGATCTTAAAATCTGTTCCTTTTCTACGAATGCCTTCCTACCCTGTGCTATCCTACACTTTATATCTACCTTGCTTCGATTATCTTTTGTGATTCTACTGCCTAAATAACAAAAATCTGACACTTCTTCGATTCTATTATCTCCTATTGTGATCCTCATTTTTCTACTGCATTCCTTTTTGTCACACCTCATCACTTTAGTTTTACCTATATTTATTTTCATGTTCAAATCCCTAGTCAATACTGCCTGCATACCATTCAATACCCTTTCTAAATTCTTTTCGCTTTCTTCCAATATAGCTATATCGTCGGCGAATCTCAACATATATATTTTCTCTCCCTGTACATTCACACCTACACTATACTCTTCTTCTACTTTGTTTATTGCATCTTCTATATATAGATTAAATAATAACGGTGAAAGTGTACATCCCTGCCGAACTCCCTTCCCTATTTTTGCTACCTCTTCTTCCCCATCAATTCTAACTAAGGCAGTTTGGTGTTTATATAAATTAAAAATTATTCTCCTATCCTTATAATCTATACCCGTTTCTTTTAAATTTTATTTATTTTTTCTAAGTGAAAAACCAAATATGTTTTTTTACTAAGGAGTCATCTCATCATACCAACAATCATTATTATTATTTATTTATTTGGTTTCTTCTTGAGATAAATAACTTGCAGGGCCCAGAATATTTTATAGAAAACAAATCAGGCAGATACAGTTTTTAGCGCGCATTCTATTTTTTTATATTTTTTATTAACTGTTAATTAATTTTACTCTAATTCGATCTGAAATTAGCGATATCTTCAGCTTAATAATACGAATGTTTATTTATTTTATTTAAGAAATAATACTTATACGCAATATAAATAATATTCCACAATTTCTCGTTTTCCAAACAACATTGACAGTTGTAGCGATTAATTATCCAGTGCAAGAGAAAAACATTTATTCAAGAATGCACGATTCATTATCGCATCTGTAAATGTTCGTTTTAACCATGAATTGCAACGCTGTCAAGGATGTCGTGAATGGAAGCTCTTGTTAAGTTGATGCTAACTAGCTACAAGTTGAGAATAATGTTCGTTGCATTTGTCATTGCCGACGACAAAGAACTAGTTTGTAATATTTGGTTGAATATATTAGAGATTATAAGGAAATATATTTATAATTGGCCTGCGGAAGTAAATATGCAAAGAGGATTATTCAATTGTTGACGCATTTCAGTGTAGATGAAATGGCCATTTGGTTTATTGTCTCGAATGCGTTTCAATTCATAAAGTAGAATGTGAAATTGCATGTACTGAAATGAAAATTAACACTTTTCAAAGGAAGACTTGAAAAATCGACGAATGTTTATGAAGTGCTCTGAAAAAAACCGCATTTAGTTTATTATACAATAATAACTTTTAAATTAATATAGGTAGAATACGAAATTGACAAAAATTGAAAAAAATAATTAATACTTTGTGACGTTATAAGAACACCTAACGGATTTAAGCGAATAGTCAAAATATCTCAATTTAAAGCCATGAGTTTTTATTATAGAACCCCCTTCAAAAAATATTTAAAATAAATAAATAATATGTTTTTATAAAATAAAACAAAAATATTTTTCAAAGTGACGTTTCGACGAAAATTATTAGTATATAGTTGTGATTTTAAAATATTAATGATATTAATGAATTAATTAAATATTATTGCATTTTTAATTTTATTCTCAAATTTTATTTCACAATTTTATAGGACTATAGTTAGAAAGCTTATTTCCCTTGCAAAAATGCAACATGATTATTTTAAATAAATTTTACACTTGATTTTGCATTAGAAATTATTTTAATTTTAAAATCGATTTTTTTCTGTTAATTATAATTTCCATAATACACAAACGAAATATAATCTTTAAAAAATCTCTTCTGTTTTCGAAATTGTATAATTTATCTCAAATGCCTAAATTGTTGCGACTTAAATTCATGTTTCTTGTGCATAAATCAGTCTAATTTTTTAAATTAACAAAATATTCTGTTTTCTCGTCCAAATTTGTATCCTTCGGCTTTTTGAAGTACGTCAAATTAATATAAATTTCATAGAAAAATAAAATGCTAAGAAATACATCATTCCATGCAACTACAAAATCTCTTCGCAATTCATAAATATTGTTCTCGTCAAGTTGTCAAAAAATAACTGATGGATATCTTTAGTAAAAGTAACAAAAAAAAATGCCTCCAAACCAAAATCTTGAGCTCGTATGCGTAGGTGATGTTAGACAAATGTTTTATTATTTCGCTAACCAAAAAAGATTTATTATTAATTTGAATTTATGTACAATGATATAATATTAGCAGCCATTATTTATTTTATAATGGAATTTCAATGAATTATAAATACACGTATGACGATTAATAATTTTTCTTTGTGGCACATTCATGGTAATAACAAATTTTATATTAATATGCAAATGTCAATACTTCAATTGTAGCATTCGATATGTATATATACGATATATCAAAACAGGATCCAAATGTCCTTAGAATAAAAAAAATATTAATATCGTAGGTGATGACTGCAGCTTTGTACAATTCCATGGTGTGTTTTTATGATTTACAATCCAATTCTTCTAAATCAACGAAGGTTTATAATTTGCACCCACATTGACATCGTAATCCAAAAAACTCACCTATATTAGCATTGGTGCAAGATTTATACCATAAAATCTACAATAATTGCACATAGGTATTATTAGTATATAGCGCAATAATACAGGGTAATACATTATACTGCATTTAACTAAATAATAGTTTTTGATTATCGTGTATATAAAAGATAATTGCGATAAAGTAAAATGATAAATTTTCAGCTTTTTGTGAGATTTTTTAAACTTTAATTATTACCTACTGAAATACTCGATCGATGGTCAAATTTATCACCTTTTATAAGAATTAAGTAAACTTCGGTGTACTTGCAATAATTATAATAATGTCTTTAGAAGAGTATTATAATTGTCTATAAATTTTGTAGCCTTCACGAATTTCTTTAGCTAAAAATTATAATAATATATAAAAATACGAATATCCTTTTGCTTATATGCAGTTTAACGTAGTTTATAATGCATTTGGCTAGACAAAAAAAGGTCCTTTTTAGGTAATAATTGTATATTTTTGGACGAATGAAACGATGTACCTATTTCTCAGTTAATTAAATCATTTACAATAAATTTGGAAGTTGCTTATATTTACGTTTCTTGTGCTGTGAATGCAAAATATTGGGGTTAGTTTGTCCTTTTCCATTTGCTTTTATAATAAATGCAAATATATGTAGTTGATGATTACGCGATGTCATAAATAACTTATCGATTAATCCCGTTCGTTTGATCGTAAGCACGAATCAATAACAAAATAAATACTTTATGCAGACTTTTCAACTCTTCAGGCACACTGTGCGGTGTATAAATTCTGAAGAGACTTTATAATACTCATCATTATTCACAGACGAGATGATGGTGTCGCTATTACCGCAATAAACCACATTTTTTATATTTTAATTAGACACTCTTAATTTATCGTGCAAATAGTGAAAATTGTTATTTAACACAATCAATTTTTACTAACGAAACTATGCAAAACGCCTACTCTCAGTATTCGTATAAAAATTGCTTTTTGTATACCCAATACTTAAAAAAAATCCTGAAGATCATAATATATCCTTAATCTTCAGTTTATTTTATTTGAAAAATTTGAAAAAAAATACTAGAAATATTTTGCTCGGTCTAATTAAAAGGAATATTAATTTGATATTGTATTTTCTACTAGTCTTACAAACTCGATTACGAAAAAAATATTTATATATTTTTTTTTCGTACTTTATAATCAATTATGAAACGTATAAACATTAAATTAATTTTTACATCGAATTTTTCCCTTTAAAAATACATTTCTTTGTAATATCTATTTTTTTTTATATCTATAAAAAGGAAATATGTATACATAAAACATATTTTTATAATAAAATTTATATTAAGAAACTAAACAATTTTTTATATGTATAAAAAATTTATTAATAAAATTAATAAAACACGCAGGGGAAAAAATGCAGGAGCGATTATACAGGTTAGTTTGTAAAATATATGAGAAGGGAGAAGTACCACAGGATTTTCAGCGTAGTAGAATAGTAACAATGCCGAAGAAAATAGGAGCTAATTTGTGTGAGAACAAAAGGACCATTAGTCTACTATCACATGCATCGAAGATATTGTTAAAGATTGTTTATAGGAGATTGGAAAATAAAGTAGAGGAAAGGCTAGGAGAAGATCAGTTTGGTTTTAGGAAAAACAGAGGGACGAGAGAGGCGATTCTAGCACTAAGAACGGTAGTAGAAAAAAGAAAGAGGGTAGGAAAGGTAACTTGCATAGCTTTTGTAGACTTAGAAAAGGCATTTGACAATGTAGATTGGGACATAATGTTTAGAATTTTAAAAGAAACGGGTATAGATTATAAGGATAGGAGAATAATTTTTAATTTATATAAACACCAAACTGCCTTAGTTAGAATTGAGGGGGAAGAAGAGGTAGCAAAAATAGGGAAGGGAGTTCGGCAGGGATGTACACATTCACCGTTATTATTTAATCTATATATAGAAGATGCAATAAACAAAGTAAAAGAAGAGTATAGTGTAGGTGTGAATGTACAGGGAGAGAAAATATATATGCTGAGATTCGCCGACGATATAGCTATATTGGAAGAAAGCGAAAAGAATTTAGAAAGGGTATTGAATGGTATGCAGGCAGTATTGACTAGGGATTTTAACATGAAAATAAATATAGGTAAAACTAAAGTGATGAGGTGTGACAAAAAGGAATGCAGTAGAAAAATGAGGATCACAATAGGAGATAATAGAATCGAAGAAGTGTCAGATTTTTGTTATTTAGGCAGTAGAATCACAAAAGATAATCGAAGCAAGGTAGATATAAAGTGTAGGATAGCACAGGGTAGGAAGGCATTCGTAGAAAAAGAACAGATTTTAAGATCAAATATTGACTTGGGTATTAGAAAAAGATTACTGAAGGTATATGTTTGGAGTGTAGCACTGTACGGGTGTGAGGCGTGGACTATAGGAAAGGAAGAGAAGCGTAGATTAGAAGCACTTGAAATGTGGTGTTATAGGAGGATGATGAGGATTGGTTGGGAAGATAAAGTAACAAATGAAGCTGTACTAGAGTTAGTAGGGGAGAAGAGAAGTATCTGGAGAGTGTTACAGCGTAGGAGAGACAGATTAGTAGGGCATATTCTTAGGCATGGGGGGATTATGCAATTGATCATAGAAGGTAGAGTGGAGGGAAAGAGAGGGGTAGGTAGGCCTAGATTGCAGTATGTGAGTCAGATAGTTGAAGACGTTGAGATGAATAGCTATAGGGAGATGAAGGGATTAGCTCAGGATAGATCGGCATGGCGTGCTGTTTCCAACCAATCTTTAGGATTGCGGACTCTTTAACTAATAAAAAATTTCAAATTAAGATTTTGTCTATTAATTAATCAATTATAAAATTAATTTTAATTTGTCGTATAGAACTATTTAAACAGCAATGTAATTATCTATGAAACGAAGATTGGTGGCTTCATTTCTAGTTTCTAATGCTTTATATAATCAGTTAATCAAATCTCTTTTTGACATCTAAACCACTGCAAGAAAGTCGATGTCAAATTGTTGATGCAGTACGACAATAAAGTTTCCATTTATTGCATATTTGATAATTTGAAGTACGCTCTCCATGTGATTTTATAATATTAACGATTAAGCAATAATACTTTGTCAAGAATTCGTACTTTCCTATAATCGTCGATTAAATAATCGTGAGTTTATAATAAATTGCATATTTCCTGATGACTACTAAAACGTCTGATTTAATCCATGTGGGTGGCATTTTTATATTTGAGTCTCTTCATTTTGGCATAAAGACGCGTTACTAGAAAATAATCAATACATTTGAATCGGTTATTTTGAAAAGGGGATAAGTCAAGAAATCTTTACATTACATAATAAGTACAATTAATCAGCGAAATTTTATTCGTTTTTATTATAAAATTTTATTTAACCTTTTAGACTATATCGGCGAATATGAGTGGTTTACAGTAATCATATATAAATTTATAATTAGCAATGCCAATTTCCATTTTATGAAGGAAAACAGTTTCCATGATTTCGTAGGCGAACAATTTTACAATCGCACTGTATATTGATACGCAGTGATTTATATAAAATTACATTAAACAACTAACGCTTTTCCAGTGGCATAAACCATTTTTTTATTGATCATAAATGTAATTAATGGCTTATTACTAAGTGCATATATACTAATTGATTATTTACTTAACTTAGAGAACTAAATTTAATTACTTCGCAACCCATTAAGTTCATTTAATGTTATTTTATAATATCGCAATGAAACGATATTATGACCGGGCAAAGACAATGCATTAAATTAAATGGTTTTCCCACGCCTTGGTTAAACGATTACTCCACTGTATATATTCCACAATATCTCTTGTATGTGCAGCAGAATAAGAAATGTCTTCTAAATGTACTGAGAGTATTAGATCGCGCTTTGTAACGAAATATTGTTGAACAAATTTACGTTTCGAAGTCAAGAGCTTATTTCGTTATTAATTAAAATTGTGATTGCGGGTGTAAGGAATGGCTTGTATATGTTTTAACACACGCCAACATAATAATGGCTTCTACACATCGTTGCATAAATAGGATCACAGTGAACTCTTTCTATAAACGCAAGAGTATCTTAAAAATATTGTTTCGTAAGGCCTGGTTTTTACACACGAATTCGCTTCAGTTAACATTTTTAACATACTTCGTTTTCCCAAACATTTTTTTTTTCGATTTTTTATCTGTTATATTAATCAAAATAAAGACTCTGTAAGCTTACAGACATTTTGACACATCTTTTTCTTAATGATCTCGGAGCAAATTAATTTTTAATCACATAACAATTATATTATTTTTCAATTTTACCACTTTAATATATACTAGAAAAAGTACAAAAATATAAATGGTAAATTCTCATCTAAAAAAAATTATTATTATTGTTTTTGAAATGGATGGACTTAGCTTTGAAAATGGCCATTATTATAAATGAAATAATGCTTTGTATACATACATAATTTAATAAATTTTTCCAAAATATACACTATAAATAACATTTTATCCGTGTTAACAAGTAATAAGGAAAAACCTTTTGAAACCTAAGTAAAATGGTCAGTATATGAAGATTTTCCTTATTTTATAAATCAATATTAAATTATGTATAAATGTCCTGTGCACGTGATAATATATGAAAATAATCCTTCAATACCTATCGTTAACTAATTTTAATTATTATTTATGAATAGCGCAGCAAAGTAGTAATTTCTTTATGGATAATTATGGATAATGAAAAACGTATACACTTAAATTGTGTTTAATTGATTCTTTAAATTAAAATTAATAACTCGCATCACTCATATTGTTCTTCTTGGGAAGAATATCATTTAATTGCATAAAATTTTATATCAATTTAAAATTATCTGCGTTTTATATCAAAAAAGTCATATTTTCTATAGACATTATTCATATAATTATTTTTTATGTATTTTAGAATAGAGTTTTTACGCTTATCTAAATTGTAGCTTGAAAAAAGTGTACCAATTGTCAATTTTTTATTATAAAGCTACCCTCGTGCAAAAACCTTACATTTTTAATTTTCTCGTGCTGAGATGCCTATAAAATATATTACCATTTTATTACATTGTGCATAGAAATATGCTTTAAATATGAAATTTATTAGGCTTACCATTTATCTGTTGGAAATTATTTACTAGGTTCAAATGAAGAGTATGTTTACAATTTTATATTTTAGCAAATTAGTATATTAAAATAGTACAGTATAAGAAGAATTATAAATTGTACAAGAACTGTGAAGAATACCTACCAACAAGAGCATATAAAATATAAAGAATAGGCAATAGACGTCCATTAGCAAGTTTTCGGATATTTTAAATCTTTTCAGTGTACATGTCAGAATTTATGGAGAACTCCAAATATTTAATAATCAGAAAGCTATGATTTTAGATTTTAAGAAATAAGCAATATATAGAAATGGAATTTAAGAAAGTTTTAAAAAAAATTATAATTTTTTTATGGTAGTAATATTATAATGGACAACGGTGTCTAATTTATAATAATTCCAAATTATTTATTTCAATTTAGTAATATTTTTCAATAAAATACTGAATTTGATTATATTTTTCTGAAAATATAACAAATTTCAGAATATCACAATATTTTTATATTATTAATATATTATTAATATATATAATATTATATTTTTACCAACATGTATTAATAGTTTTAAGAATATTGTTGTCTTCAAAAACGCTTGCTTCATAATTGAGTAGTAAAGCAGTTTGCTTTTAATTTCCCAATTGTATGGAAAATTCGTTTGGGTCATTTTATTACTAAACTGCCTAGTTCAAGAATAAAGCCCCCTGTATGAATTCAAATAATCAACCAAGGTAAATAATTAATCACTTACCTTCAGCAACCACATATCGATATCAATCAGCAGCTTCTTCTATTGGTTGTAAATGTCTCTATAACAATCACTAAACGTAGAAGCCGCGCCGGTACCTGGCTGTAATATTTATCCACGTGCGAAACACTTCGATGGAACGTTTTCTTCAGCTGAAGGGACTTCTGTATTATATATATCCACTATGAAGGTGCGATAAGCGCGAGTATACATCCACCACGGAGACGGTCGGCGGCGGTTATGGCAATTGTCGACCGCGTACACCACGCACTTATACTCTTCTATATAGAAGAAGATCACACAGCTCTTCGGATCAGACAATCGAATAGCGAAGGTACTAACGAGGGAGAGTGGCCGCTGTTATATATTGGTGTGATTCGATTAGATGGTGGTGGAAGATTAAAGGGAATCATGATCTCCGCTATTAGTGAGGATGTTCTTTGTTCGTGTGGATGTTCTTATATTTTCGAAGATTGTGCGACAATATCGTTCAAAATTATATTTCAACTTGAATTTGTCAAATGAAAAAGTGCAAAAATTATGGCCTGAAAAACGATATGCGTAAAGTAACATTGAGTGGCAAATTAAATGCGAAATGAAAAAATCTTGTATGAACATTTCTTAAGAAAATGGACATGATGTATGGTGCAATAAACAAAAGACATCGCGCGTTAGAATCTACAAATGGTACCCAAATACAGGGGCGATTTTATAATACAAATCGCGGAAGTAACAAACATTTACGGTTTAAGGAAACAACTTCGAAAGAAATGCGAATCCTTAACAAATCATTGTTCATCGATAGAATGAAATATAGGATGAAATTAAAAACCAAGCCATTTTGGTTTATTATTGATTATGAAAAACTATGATTGAAATTAACTAAACACATGTATATTGCCATTGTATTGCCAAGATAATGCAAGTCTTCATTCAATTTTTCTATTGTATTCGAGGAACCCCCCCGAAGGAACAACACAAAATTTAACTTTTTGTAAGTTTAATCAAATGTATCCCATTTTTTTTAATAGTAATGCAAATGATTTGCAGTTATTGCAACCACAAATCATTTTTATTAGTTAGTTGGTTAGTTAAATAGTCCTCAATCCTAAGGATTGGTTGGAAACAGCACTCCATCTATCCTGAGCTAATCCCTTCATCTCTCTATACCTATTTATCCCACACGTCCTCCACTATCTGACCCATCATCCTCTTACAGAACCACATTCGAATGCTTCTATTCTACGTTTCTCTTGCTCTCCTATAGTCCACGCATCACACCCATACAATGCCACACATATGCCTTCAGTAATCTTTTGTCTAATACCCAAGCCAATATTTAATGTTAAAATCTGCTCCTTTTCTACGAATACCTTCCTACCCTGTTCTATCCAATCTAAAATCTTAAAATCTGCTCCTTTTCTACGAATACCTTCCTACCCTGAGCTATCCTATTTTATATCGACTTTACTTCGACTATCCTTTATGATCCTACTTCCTAAATTAAAAAAAGTGTGACACGTCTTCTATTCAATCGTATCCTATCCATACGGCTGCATTTATTTAAATTTTTAACGAATAATTTTAGATCATTCTTATGATAAATCCTTGCATTGTACTGAAATGTTAAAATCACTTTTATGACACACTAAATGTTATAGATTGAAAGAGCAATCTGTTTTTTTAATTGCTTGTATGTAAATTGCTTGTATGCATAATTATCTTATGATTAAGTCAGATGACATATGATCTTACAACGAATAGAACAATGTGCCATGAATATGGATCAAATACATAACAATAGATCTTGGATGAAATCACTATTCGATTTAGAAGCTTGCCAATTCGATTTGCGATTGGTGATCGCTAATTCAACTTTTTTTTAAATATAGAATGACCCATGTCTATTCATACATTAGTTAGTTAAAGAGTCCGCAATCCTAAAGATTGGTTGGAAACAGCACGCCATGCCGATCTATCCTGAGCTAATCCCTTCATCTCCTTATAGCTATTCATCTCAACGTCTTCAACTATCTGACTCACATACTCCAATCTAGGCCTACCTACCCCTCTCTTTCCCTCCACTCTACCTTCTATGATCAATTGCATAATCCCCCCATGCCTAAGGATATGCCCTACTAATCTGTCTCTCCTACGCTGTAACACTCTCCAAATACTTCTCTTCTCCCCTACTAACTCTAGTACAGCTTCATTTGTTACTTTATCTTCCAAACCAATCCTCATCATCCTCCTATAACACCACATTTCGAATGCTTGTAATCTACGTTTCTCTTCCTTTCCTATAGTCCACGCCTCACACCCGTACAGTGCTACACTCCAAACATATACCTTCAGTAATCTTTTTCTAATACCCAAGTCAATATTTGATCTTAAAATCTGTTCCTTTTCTACGAATGCCTTCCTACCCTGTGCTATCCTACACTTTATATCTACCTTGCTTCGATTATCTTTTGTGATTCTACTGCCTAAATAACAAAAATCTGACACTTCTTCGATTCTATTATCTCCTATTGTGATCCTCATTTTTCTACTGTATTCCTTTTTGTCACACCTCATCACTTTAGTTTTACCTATATTTATTTTCATGTTAAAATCCCTAGTCAATACTGCCTGCATACCATTCAATACCCTTTCTAAATTCTTTTCGCTTTCTTCCAATATAGCTATATCGTCGGCGAATCTCAACATATATATTTTCTCTCCCTGTACATTCACACCTACACTATACTCTTCTTTTACTTTGTTTATTGCATCTTCTATATATAGATTAAATAATAACGGTGAAAGTGTACATCCCTGCCGAACTCCCTTCCCTATTTTTGCTACCTCTTCTTCCCCCTCAATTCTAACTAAGGCAGTTTGGTGTTTATATAAATTAAAAATTATTCTCCTATCCTTATAATCTATACCCGTTTCTTTTAAAATTCTAAACATTATGTCCCAATCTACATTATCAAATGCCTTTTCTAAATCTACAAAAGCTATGCAAGTTACCTTTCCTACCCTCATTCTTTTTTCTACTACTGTTCTTAGTGCTAAAATCGCCTATTACATAATAGTGTCATATAGCTATGTTGTCAACAATTCAAATCTTCGGTTTTTATAATCATTCTCGTCTAACCGTTGAATTTATCTATGCATTCCCAGCACGAATTTGTCAAATTACTTATTTTGTTATACAACTCTATTAACTCCCGCCTTAAAAGAAATGATATATATTTTTAAATAATTATCTCAACAATATCCTGGTAGACATCCACCCTGGTAAGATATCAAACTGCGACCTAAGACTGAGCGTGAATAGACTCAAGATGTGGACGAGGTCCACAATGGATGATTCCATAAAAATCATTCACAAATTAACAGTCTGAGTCAAAAATGTGGTACTTCAATAAATTCTCTACCGGTTATAAATATTCGAGAAAAAAGGCGGAGAAAGAAACTTGCATTATTGATTCATAAATCCTTCTGTACAAAAAATCATATCGTTTCGAAAGGAAAAAATGGACACAGTCGATCATTTAACAGTACATTTATTGATCATTAAACTTGAATTCCTAACGTAAGAAGACCTCTACGAACAATGTTACATGAGTAATTGCTAATTGGGCAACGCTTAGAATCCTTCATTTCCACACTAACTCCAACGCATTTATTACATTCATATTATTAATTCAACACATGCAACTTTTCGCAAAAACGCATTTATTATGTTGCACTCTTGACCTATGTCTGTTGCATGCTTGCACATACCAATAGCAGATTCGGTATCAGATAATTTACCAAAGATTAAGAACTAGTACTATTCAAACATCAAAAGAAAATTAAACTTTATCAAGATTAAGATAACGTAATTGGATTCAAAAAGAACATTCATTTGTTGACTATGTAAATGCCAACGAAGACATGTTATATTAGTTGAATTATTTTTTAAATTGATTGTCAGATAATTCGCAAATTTACAACATCCATTCGATTTTTTGGAACAGTACTGATCTGCATGTAATTTCTATTAGATATATGTAACCATACAGACCGTGAATATTTCAGTAAATCTTTGCATGCAAATTATAAATAAATAGCAAATACCATCAGCGATAAATAATAACAAAGACATTTATATGATCATATAATATCTATTTTGGATATAATAACTTCTGATGTTTTCATTCAATTTCCTAGTGTAAATTTCTCGTAATGAACTCTAAATCTTCCACGCACATATCTTCAGATAGGTACGTCTTGGGTGCAACTATGCATTTTTTTTTATATTTATATTTAATCTTCGTTCGGTGCGTACTTGATATAAGTCAATGTAGTATTAGAGCCTTCAAAATAAGATCTCTTTCAATTAAAATGAAGACATGTGCAGAAATTCGAATTGACCACATTAAATGTCACCAGACGCTCAATTGGCAATAAAACAATCGCACGATCTCTGCAATATTGGTTGTGCTTCCTTGAGATTACTGTTAAAATAAGCACGACAGTTTATTTCTTTTTCAAACTGGTTTTAAACAGATTTAGTAAAAATGTCATATCGATTAAAGAAAAATGTTAAATTGATGTTCACCACTTGCATATATAATAGTAATGCAATCGTTTTTTCTTTCGTGTAAATTGCAGTGATGTAAATTTCCGCTAGCTATCATCTTTTACCTACTGGTGGTTCTTCTTAACACAAACATATTTCATATGGTAAATGGGCATAGATCAGACACGGAAGGCATTGTATAATTTATTGTATATATTGAAAAGAATTAAAAGAAAACTATTTGCATGCAAATCAAAATAGCAAGCAGCAAAATAATATATTTAATCATAAATATGGAATGTATTATTGATCGACCGATCATTTTTCCTCATTAATCTATTGCGGCGTCAATTAATTTCCAAAGAAAATAATAATTATTATTTGCGATGGCAATTAATCAGAATTATTTTGTAATCGATTATGTTTTTCTACCCAGCGATATTTTAGAAATATCTAATAATAAGCGTTGTATGAATGACGTCAGTTTTTAACAATGAAGCGATTTAAATTTTTAAGTAATTTATATAATTAAATAAATGTGAAATTAAAAATTATTTTTGTACTAACGACTAAATCTTGAGAACGGAAATATAAAGAGATATAATAAAATTTAGTAACTTGGTACAAAAAACGCTATGTAATTATAATAATTATATAAAAAGATGTGTAATAATCAGCTAGTTATGTACAATTATAACAATTAATTAAGAGGGACTGAAACTTTAAAGAAAACAACGTTCGTTATATATATATGGAATAAATAAAGACGAACTACATTAAATAATTTGGTAATTTAAGAAATCTCCAAATGTCATATAAAGCCCTTCTAATTTCATAGAAGAGGGAAAGATATTGAAATTAGTTAAAGAGTCCGCAATCCTAAAGATTGGTTGGAAACAGCACGCCATGCCGATCTATCCTGAGCTAATCCCTTCATCTCCCTATAGCTATTCATCTCAACGTCTTCAACTATCTGACTCACATACTCCAATCTAGGCCTACCTACCCCTCTCTTTCCCTCCACTCTACCTTCTATGATCAATTGCATAATCCCCCCATGCCTAAGAATATGCCCTACTAATCTGTCTCTCCTACGCTGTAACACTCTCCAAATACTTCTCTTCTCTTCATTTATTACTTTATCTTCCCAACCAATCCTCATCATCCTCCTATAACACCACATTTCGAATGCTTGTAATCTACGCTTCTCTTCCTTTCCTATAGTCCACGCCTCACACCCGTACAGTGCTACACTCCAAACATATACCTTCAGTAATCTTTTTCTAATACCCAAGTCAATATTTGATCTTAAAATCTGTTCCTTTTCTACGAATGCCTTCCTACCCTGTGCTATCCTACACTTTATATCTACCTTGCTTCGATTATCTTTTGTGATTCTACTGCCTAAATAACAAAAATCTGACACTTCTTCGATTCTATTATCTCCTATTGTGATCCTCATTTTTCTACTGCATTCCTTTTTGTCACACCTCATCACTTTAGTTTTACCTATATTTATTTTCATGTTAAAATCCCTAGTCAATACTGCCTACATACCATTCAATACCCTTTCTAAATTCTTTTCGCTTTCTTCCAATATAGCTATATCGTCGGCGAATCTCAACATATATATTTTCTCTCCCTGTACATTCACACCTACACTATACTCTTCTTTTACTTTGTTTATTGCATCTTCTATATATAGATTAAATAATAACGGTGAGAGTGTACATCCCTGCCGAACTCCCTTCCCTATTTTTGCTACCTCTTCTTCCCCCTCAATTCTAACTAAGGCAGTTTGGTGTTTATATAAATTAAAAATTATTCTCCTATCCTTATAATCTATACCCGTTTCTTTTAAAATTCTAAACATTATGTCCCAATCTACATTATCAAATGCCTTTTCTAAATCTACAAAAGCTATGCAAGTTACCTTTCCTACCCTCATTCTTTTTTCTACTACTGTTCTTAGTGTTAAAATCGCCTCCCTCGTCCCTCTGTTTTTCCTAAAACCAAACTGATCTTCTCCTAGCCTTTCCTCTACTTTATTTTCTAATCTCCTATAAATAATCTTTAGCAATATCTTCGATGCATGTGAAATAAACAGCATTTATTATACATGATGAAAATCCCATAAAACAACACTTGTACGAAGATATAACCGAAAATTCGTGAAAGGTCATACGGAATTTATATGCGATATGATTTTAATATTATCACTGGATAATTATGACATTGTTGCTTAATGTGGAAGGCATTTGAGCATATTTGGTCATTTCCTACACAAAGCTTAAAAACATTTTCTATTCATCCATTCATATAAATGACATTTAAATCCGTATACTTTTTTCATGCGGACGTAGAAAATTTTTAACTCAATTAAATCGAATTATTCGACAACATGTGACGTTTTTTTTTTAATTATTTTCAATTTGAAGTGAAGTTAAAGATACGCTTTTTCCAGACTTATTATCAACCCTTTAATTTATTGAACGTTGTATCTAGTTTACAATTGAATTGAATTCATAAAGAATAAACAAAAAATTATAAACGATGTCAAGAATATCAAATTTATTAAATAATAATAACTAAAATCCATAATTTTATAAGGAAAATGACTCATATTTTCCTTGAGTTTGGTTAAAATACGTAAAATAGATGTATTTGATATACACCGTTTTATTGAAAGTGGCGGAAAGTGACAGAAGTTCACGCATCATAATTCAAGACCTGTATAATGGCTTGACCAATACAGTACAGAGCAGTGCTATCCAAAACAGTATGGCGTTAGTCGTACGGCACATTGAATCTGTGCTGTGGGTACGCTTGTGTATTGTCAATAGAAAAACTAGGTGTGGCTGAGTACCTTGCGTATATAAGTATACAGCGATGTATATAAGTGCAGCCCTTATGCGCAGTAGTGGACGATATTGGTCCGCCACTTACAAAAAAGCGATGTATACATCTATTTGTACTGTAGATATATTTTCTTAACGCATATAAACTGTTAATATCCTACCATTAAATTCACAAAGGAATTTGAAGTAGCGAGGCGACTTCCTTTTCTTTTGGTTCAAAAAACTCAAAACTCAAACGGATAATTATATAAATGACAGTTACAATCACAGACAGCATAAGTACAGATCCTTTAACTTCCTTGTTAATAGAACGTTCAATTTCCCGCTGACTGAAGATAGATTCAAAGCAGAGATGATAAAAAGAAATGAAATTGCGCATACCATGGCTTCAAATATTAACCAAATCCTTAACTTAAACATCTACGGATGAATACAACCGAATATGAACAAGACAAGAAATTCGTCAATACCACCATACGTATACAAAAAATCTGCAAACAATGTCACGTGCTAGAAATTATTTATATATATTTATGTCTTGTAGAATAATATATGTCTTGGTGTAAAATGCAAGAATAACGATTTGAATAAGGAAGAGTCAAAATGTTCTAAGTATGAAGAAACAGCTCATTTACAAGGGCAAAGGAATTCGAATGTACAAAAGAATGAGCCAATGTATTAGCTCTTGAATTTGTAAAATCACAATTTACAGTCCACACTATTTCCTTTCAACTAGATTTGTAGTTTGTACTTGATTTACATTCACTGCTCATTAGCGATGGCAAACTGTAGGTCACTTTGAGGACCTAGTTCGTAGTTCGTAGTTTTATTTCAATGTACCGTTCACAAACTATAGGTCGTGAACTACTACATCTTTTAAAAATGAACTAGTTCACGACCTATATGACCAAATACATGCACATACTGAAAATAATCTCTTTTTTTCTCAATATAAAAATATTAAATGGTAAAAAATAAATAAATTGAAATATTACAATACTTATTTTGAATTAGGAATGAGGAAGAAAAGACAACAATGTTTATAATTTATACAAAACATATATATAAAGAAATATAATCTTCTCTAGGTACTCACAATTATTTATATGAAGTTCTAAAATACTTATTGGTAGTTACTGATGAAAATGTTTACTACTATACTAACACTTGAAAATTAAATGTACAAACTATAATAAAATGAACTAGATAAAATCGTTTCGTTTTGGCGTTATAATTTATATTTTCTATTCCAAATCTTCTCTGTTCAAACTTCAAAGCTTTGATTTGATATTAAGTGATTGCATTGCACTCAATATGAAATAGAAGAACTATAAGATGTAGATGTTTATTTTTGCATTATTGCAAAAATTTGCTATGGCATGACATATTTAAGAAGATATTTAATCTTGCGAATTTATTAATTATATTATTCCAAATGAAAACTGATACCAACATATAAATATTGCATCGAGTTTCCTATTTCGTTCCGTTCACCAACACACTTTCTCACTAAATAAATGTTAGTACTGTATATGTAATGTATACTATACTGCATCGTTTACGAGTCGTGATTCATGAACGGTTTAGTAGACGACGGGTTCAGGACCTAGTACAAGTACACCGTGCACTATGTAGTTGATAGTTCACGAACTAGGTCATAGTGACCTATAGGTCGTTGCGAAACATCGTCACAGTACGCCCGTCATTTGATTGAACCGTTCAGAGTGAATGGTTCGCGAGTGAACTACACAATAGCTACTGCTCATCAAAATTTAATATAAATTGAATGCGTATATCATCTTTAAAACATGCCATTGTGATTGTATAGAATTATATCAATTGTGCCCTTGCAAACGATCTTGAAAACGCGAATAAACCGTGTTAGCTAATTGTAGGGCATCTTGAGATTACAGACGTAATTTGATATTTAGTCGATTCTTCATTGTGTACTTAAAATTTAAGCTTAGGATCATAAAATGACAATAGTTAATTTACAAATGCTTCATTACCTTCATTCATACTTATTACGTAAACTTTTTTTTGTAAAAATCGAAACCTTATGCGCATTTTTGAACGATAATTTAAGAAAATTAAAGTAAATATTAAAGAGTGCTTTTGTATTAAACAAAATAAATATTTTTGTATTCATATGCTTTAATTTTGAAAAAACAGTTCCAGAAATAGACCAACTGACATCAATGTATGAATTTCTCATCAAATCTGCAATAACAAAAATCTCATTAATAAATGATATATTATTAATTAATAATAAATCAACATGATATAGATTTGAATTCGATCTATTTTGCTATTTTGCCCGACATATCATCAACTCAATAAATATTAAATGTGGATAACAATTGCTAATATTTTATTTAATACAATTTAAATTATTAGTTAGTTAGTTAAAGAGTCCGCAATCCTAAAGATTGGTTGGAAAAAGCACGCCATGCCGATCTATCCTGAGCTAATCCCTTCATCTCCCTATAGCTATTCATCTCAACGTCTTCAACTATCTGACTCACATACTCCAATCTAGGCCTACCTACCCCTCTCTTTCCCTCCACTCTACCTTCTATGATCAATTGCATAATCCCCCCATGCCTAAGAATATGCCCTACTAATCTGTCTCTCCTACGCTGTAACACTCTCCAAATACTTCTCTTCTCCCCTACTAACTCTAGTACAGCTTCATTTGTTACTTTATCTTCCCAACCAATCCTCATCATCCTCCTATAACACCACATTTCGAATGCTTGTAATCTACGCTTCTCTTCCTTTCCTATAGTCCACGCCTCACACCTGTACAGTGCTACACTCCAAACATATACCTTCAGTAATCTTTTTCTAATACCCAAGTCAATATTTGATCTTAAAATCTGTTCTTTTTCTACAAATGCCTTCCTACCCTGTGCTATCCTACACTTTATATCTACCTTGCTTCGATTATCTTTTGTGATTCTACTGCCTAAATAACAAAAATCTGAAACTTCTTCGATTCTATTATCTCCTATTGAGATCCTCATTTTTCTACTGCATTCCTTTTTGTCACACCTCATCACTTTAGTTTTACCTATATTTATTTTCATGTTAAAATCCCTAGTCAATACTGCCTGCATACCATTCAATACCCTTTCTAAATTCTTTTCGCTTTCTTCCAATATAGCTATATCGTCGGCGAATCTCAACATATATATTTTCTCTCCCTGTACATTCACACCTACACTATACTCTTCTTTTACTTTGTTTATTGCATCTTCTATATATAGATTAAATAATAACGGTGAGAGTGTACATCCCTGCCGAACTCCCTTCCCTATTTTTGCTACCTCTTCTTCCCCTTCAATTCTAACTAAGGCAGTTTGGTGTTTATATAAATTAAAAATTATTCTCCTATCCTTATAATCTATACCCGTTTCTTTTAAAATTCTAAACATTATGTCCCAATCTACATTATCAAATGCCTTTTCTAAGTCTACAAAAGCTATGTAAGTTACCTTTCCTACCCTATTTCTTTTTTCTACTACCGTTCTTAGTGCTAGAATCGCCTCTCTCGTCCCTCTGTTTTTCCTAAAACCAAACTGATCTTCTCCTAGCCTTTCCTCTACTTTATTTTCTAATCTCCTATAAATAATCTTTAACAATATCTTCGATGCATGTGATAGTAGGCTAATGGTCCTATAGTTCTCACACAAATTAGCTCCTATTTTCTTCGGCATTGTTACTATTCTACTACGCTGAAAATCCTGTGGTACTTCTCCCTTCTCATATATTTTACAAACTAACCTGTATAATCGCTCCTGCATTTTTTCCCCTGCGTGTTTTATTAATTCGGCTGGTATCATATCAATCCCCGCTGCTTTGTTATTCCGTAAATCATTTAATGCTCTATGAAACTCTGACCTAAGTATGCTAGGACCTAAGTCATCCTCATCTATCTGTTCTACACTTTCTAGCTCCTCCATGTCCTGCCTACCTTTATATAAATCTTCAAGATACTCCTTCCATCTTCTAGCTTTTTCCTTATTTTCTGTGAGTTCCTTACCCTGCTTATCACATATAATGTTACCCTTTGGTTTTACTTTAGAAAAATGTGACTTAATTTTCCTGTAGCCCAAATCTACTTTACCTCTTCTCATATCCTCCTCAATATCCTCACAGTTTCCTTTTATCCACTCTTCTTTCGCTAGCTTGCATTTCCTATTAATTAAGTTCCTTAGTTCCTTATATTTTTTCTGTCCTGCTTCTGTGTTTCCTATTTTAATTTTCCTTCTTGCTTCTATCATTTCAACTATTTCTTCCGTGATCCATTCCCTCCTACCTGCCCTTTTCTTTGTGCCTAATACTTCATTTGCTGCTGTAGTTAACCCATTTCTGATTTCCCTCCATTCGCAATCTATGTCGCTCCTAGATGTTCCATTAGCCATGATTTCTACTTTCTGCTTGTACTTTTCACATACATCAGCTAATTTTAACCTATCGACATCTACTCTGACCTGTTTAGACTTCTGTAATTTCTTGAATTTGACCTCTGAGTCCAGGACTACTAAATTATGGTCACTATCAATATCTGCTCCAGGGTAACTCTTACAATTCTTAATCTGGTTCCTAAACCTCTCTTTAACCAGTATGTAATCTATCTGATACCTCCCTATATCTCCTGGCATTTTCCACGTATATATCCTGCGCTTGTGATTCTGAAAAAGCGTGTTTGCTACCACTAGCTTATTCCTAATACAAAACTCTACCAATCTATCAAAAATATATTAAATTATTATTGCAACAAATATTATTTAAAAATTTTTGGCCCGAAATATAGCATTTGTTGCTAAAAATACTATTATCGTTCGTACAAATTTATATACATCAAATTGATGGGTCATATAAAAAAAAAATAATGTCAATGTTATATGTAATTGGTAAAATCAGCCTCTTTGCCTTCTATGAAAATCTCAACGCCAATGCTATCTTCGCTATAACTATGTGTTCAATATATGAAGAGTTTTCTTAAGACTTCCATATATATACTATACTTAAACTAAAACCCAATCATTATTAAGATATACTACAGAATTTAGTATTTATTGCACGACGTGCTAGTCTTTTGAAATTAGTGCTAAATTACACAATTTAAATGCGACTTTTTCATTCTTATTGTGTTACGAGAATAGCTAATTGCTAACCTAATGATTATATGTACCAAAATTGATTGTTGAACGTGCCGTCGTTTTTTTCGAGCTAAAGATTTTTGAGATTGATTATTCTTGATAATTTATCAAGAAAATTATTGGGTTGTTATTCTTAATAATGCGTTATGCGTACATAAATTCGTAAATCGTGCAGTCGTATGCAATTCAATTTACAAATTGCTTTAATTCCATTTCTGATTTTGCTATTTAACGTGCATTTTATAAGATGTGTAGAATAATGCTCGTGTATTAAAATTTTGAATATATAAGTAGTTTAAAAGCATTTAAGTATACACCATATATGACAACATAAGAATTTGAAACTTATAAACCTTCGAGATAAAAATTAAATTATAATTATTTAATGGTTATTGACTTAGTACGTCCCATGAACCAGAATAAATAAAAAAATTGTATTTTAAATTTCTTTTTGAACAACACAAACTTTCCTAATTTCGTTGGTATTACAACTATCTAATATTAGACAATATATCTTAATCACTTTGCCACTCTTTTATTTAATTATAAATTTATAGAAAATGTTTAATAACTGAAATAATACAATAGATGAAAATCTTCATTTTATTTGACATTTCCAAAATTAATTAATCTCTCAGAAGATGAAATATAAATTATTCTATTATGTAGCGTCAAGCGAGGCTTTAATGAATTTTCAAACAGTAAAAATTTTAAATCGAGGCAAAATTAGATTTCAATCGCCTGTTCCTTTACATATGCCTCCAAAGCGAACATTACAAGAGCAGAATCGTCATTAAAAAAATTAAAATTAATTAAATCGAAAATTAGAGCCTCTGTAGTATTTTGTTTATACTTAACCATTGCTTTGCCTTCAAAGTCTTTAATTTCTCACTTATATTTATCGCTTCCAGTTATAATTTTCGTATCTTTATTTTCATCGTACTATATAATATAGAATAAGGTTTAATAAAAATATTTTTAAAAAATTGGGTGATTTTCTATACTATTGAATACGGTATTTTACAAAACAAATCAGTTTAAAAACACTGTTTTTTTTAAGATTACAATTAAAAATTGTTACGAGAACATACTTTATTAAAACCCAGTCTTAATAGCCAAACTTCTCAATTTTGTAAAAAATATGATTATGGCATATTTGCTTCTTTCGCAATAAAATATATTTCACAAGCAACATTGTTCAAATCGCAATAAAACTTAGTATTACATGTGTTTAATGTAATTTAAATTCGGAAAATAACTAATTTAATAAATTTCGTCACTATGGATTATTGCACACATTGAATCGGTCAACAAACATATCACAATTCATATTGTATTCGAGGGAAACCAATCTATTGCATATTTCCACACGAATCATTTAATCAATTGCAAAAAGAGCACACAGTGATGCTTCGCTATTATTCTACAATATTCTTCTCGCCTGAATTCAATATACGTGTATATAATGTAATAGCAGGAGTAATCAAATCGCTTGCACATCTCGCAATCAGAACTAAAGCATTGAATGTCAACCTTCCATCGCCACCATTTTATTCTCGAAGATGAGCACAGCGAAATGCCCGTTGCACATTACAGAAGTAATCACCAGTGGCGACTCATGCCATTTCAATCTGGGGGGGCGTATTTCCTAAAAAATAACATAATAGTGAGAAATCTTACCTAAAATGGATGCAAAATGATTAAATTCAATCATTTCTTGAAAGTGAATTCCACTCTTCTAAAATCGTATATACGTAACTACAGAACAAATGCTACTGTCTTATCTGGCCTATTATATATATATATATATATGAGGTTTGATTAAAAAGTAGTGAGAACGCATGCACAGTGTGTGATTTGGCAACATTGCAAGTTTTCCCGCCAGTTAACCATTCAGATAATCAAATGATCTACCTCCAGTACAAGTCTCAACTACCCACTGCTACTGCACTTTTTTTACTAGGTGTTCTTGTGAAGCTAGTTTTTTAAGTGTGTCACGGAAATGGACGTAACAAAATTGAAGCAACGTTATGCGATAAAGTTTTGTGTCAAACTTGCCGAAACCGCAACGGAAATTGTTCAAGAATTGACGCTAGCGTGTGGGGAGCAGGTGTTATGGAAAGCTCAATTTTTTAGGTGGCACAAGGCCTTTTTAGAGGGACGTGATAACGTTAATGATGAAAATTGGAAAGGACGACCGCGCAGTTCAAAAACCGACGAAAATCTGGAAAAAGTGCGAGTTTTTGTGATGTCTGATCGACGAATGACTGTCAGAATGATCAGCAGTGAATTGAATTTGAACATTGCCACTGTCTACGACATGTTAACCCAGGATTTTGGCATGCGAAAGGTGTGTTCGAAGATGGTTCCCAAAATCCTGACACCTGAGCAAAAACAACATCGGATAGCTGTGTGTTCAGATCTTCTGCAGAACATTGAAACGAACAAAGATTTTCTAAAAAACGTGATCACAGGTGACGAATCCTGGGTACTTGAATACGACCCTGAAACGAAACGCCAAAGTCAGTAGTGGCATACCTCCGACTCACCACGTCCGAAGAAAGCACGGATGAGCAAATCCAAGATTAAAACAATGCGCATTTGCTTTTTCGACAGTCAGGGGATTGTTCATAAGGAGTTTGTGCCCCCGGGGCAAACTGTCAATCAGCAGTTTTACCGCGAAGTTATCGAGAGACTAAGGAAAAGAGTTCTTCGAGTCAGACCAAGCATTTCTGAAAGTTGGATGTTGCATCATGACAACGCATCTTGTCACACAGCTCTCTATTAGGCAGTTTTTGACACAAAAAGGAATTTCAGTGGTTCCTCAGCCCCCCTACTCACCTGATCTATCACCCTGTGACTTCTTCCTTTTTCCCAAGTTGAAAATTCAACTCAAGGGACATCATTTTGGCACTATAAATGTCATTCAGAAAACCGTGACAAACCAACTTCGTTCGATCCCACTTAACTCTCATAAACGATCATATACTCTATGATACACTCATCGCAATGCATATGCATTTAACTTGTACTGGCCTCGGATAGCCGCTGGAATGTGTGAAATATATTAGACGATGTATGCGACAAGCGAACCGAAGAAACAGAAGACATACTGCATACGTCGCTCTCACCTATTGCTTGCAATATAGTGAGATGAGTGCATATGAATTTACCTCGTATTGGGTGGTCTGGTTTTGCGCTGGAATGTCAGCACCATATTAGCGATACATGTATTACACCACGCGAACGATAGATACAGATAGATACAGCATCGGTCGCTGCTGTGACTCTACCACTTGCAACGGATACCACAACGAACGTTGTGTTGATTGTTATCGCGGCGCAAGCTTAATCTTTTAGGAAAAATAATGCCGAGATAAAATATCGCAATACAATTATATATCTACGGTGATGCGCTCAATGTTCAGGAGGGGCGCGCGTCCCTGTGGCCTGCATAAGGAACCGCCACTGGTAATCACACTCATTACATCACAAGTCATTTAGAATCTAACTAATCTTTAAATTTAGGGAATAATATTCACTTACGCTTTGTATTTTAAAGCTCAGCAAAAACAAAACATCACTTTGTTTTTGATTAGATAAAGAAAGATGTATATGTTTTTATATGATTTTTTTTGGATAGTTTTAGTATTTTATTATTCTAAATTTATTTTGATTTCTCTATTTTAGTATATGATTTATAACGTTAATAATAAAGCCCGAAATGAATTATTTGTTCAATTCTACTACTAGAAATGATGGATTTTTAAGTTGCGGTATTTTAGTAGTGGTAATTGTTAGATATTTGAAATTGACGCTACAATTATTAAATTTAAATTTTATTTAATTAAATTTTGATTTTTCGTAAGTCGTTTTGTGATCCTTGATTCTAAAAAAATATGACAAAAAAAAATCGAAACTCAATTTTATGTTTAGAAATATTGCGCTCGAAGAAAATGAATTTCACACTTATCTGCAGCAATTCAAAACTCAAAGGAAACGAATTTTGCAAATAATGTCCGTAGCAATAAAATTGATTTCAATAATATAAAATTTTCATTATAACCTAATATTTAAAACGAAAAGAATGAACGATTGAAACTGCAAATGGCACAATAAAACTTTATAATAATCAAGTTTTCATTGACATTTATTTCTTCCATTTGTGTATACATTTTGTAACATAACTAAAATTCATAAAACAAATTTTAATATAATAATAACGGCGAAAATTTACATTCTTACCACCTTGCTAAACTTATTTGCAGGATATATCAATTTTTTTTAAATGTAAATTGTAAAATTTGTATCGCGCTACTAAATTTAATTTTAATAGTCCCACTGATTAATCCTTTGCTCGCAATTCGATTTATTTTATAAAAAAAAAATGTGAACTGACTTTCTGGTCTGACCTGACTTTCCGTCATAATGAATGAAACATAATTAAATAATTATAATTAAATATGAATTGATCCATCGTGATTCGAATATCAATCTAACAACATCTTACACAAATGGACGCGATTTTGTTCAACAAATGGTGTCAATTATATAACATAACATTTCTTTACCCACTGAAACAGGTACATTAAGAAAATTTGTAAAGTTTCATTATATACAGGGAGATTCGCCAATATAAAAGTATTTATCGCGAATTTTGAAATAAGTAGCGATGCCATTTTATTAATGCAATATTCAGAAAATAATTTACAATATTGATGTACTTGATAATCAAAATAATAATATATCAGTTATATTTAAAAAAATATGTGAAACTTTTGGTCTGATTTAGTAGCTGTCATAGCGACCAAGTTAAGCTGAAGCAAATGTACAAATTGATTCCAATATAAAGAATCTGTCAGGTCAGTTTAAATGAAATTTTGGCTTGAAATTCTAAAGCATTGTATTATATTATATTATATTATATTAACCATTTGTATTAATTTATATTTTCTTTGTATATGGCAAATACAAAGTTAACAAAATTAACACAAAATCTCTAATTACAATTTCTTCATCTCGTCTCAAAACATCGATTCCATTGTATTATAATTCTTATCAAAAAAAAAATTGTATCATATGACAAGTATTAAGTAAGATATTGACGTGAACTGATATACATTTAAACGTCAATTAAACTTAATAACATATACAAATTTATACAATGAGCAAAATATCGAACTTTCCTAATTAATTTTTCAAAATTCAGTGTCAAATTCAAATCAAGTGTTACCTTATGGTAGTTCAAACCCATTTAATATTCTACATGCATAAAGAACTTGAAAATTCTGTGCATAAAATTGAACAATATCTCAACGAAGACATAAATATCTTCACCAATTTATTGTTGGATATATCTCATCGAAAATTGGAATACATATGTAAACTTTAAGTGAAAATCATCCAGTATATTTCACTTAAAATATACAATTTGCATTTAAAGACGATACCAATATACCGAATGTATATAAAATATACATTTAAGTTTTTCAAGTTACACTTTGTTGAGTTTATCGAATTTAAATTATTCGTAATCGATGTGCAATTAAATTACTTTTGTTTATTAATTCACTGAACACTAATAGGACTGTAGTCCTAATTACAGGAGTAATATTTTTTTATACTACGAACAAAAATATGTATGAACTAAATCATTAAAGTATGAAACTTTGAGTACGAACTAAATCGTTTAAATCAAAATCGCAGCTATATTATCCATTGCTTTCTTTCATATTCATTAATTCAGATTATTCCTTTGCAGCGGATTAAATTGCTTGAAACATCGAAGTTTAATTTCTCGAAGAAGGATTAAGAAATAATCAATAATGAAATAAAATATACAAATATACAAATATCAAACGTACATTGCATACGATTTTTATTCTTGAACGTACGGTACAGTTTACAATTTGCAAGATATTATTGAAAACACAAGCTCTTTGTTGTAAATTCATCTGTGCACGATTTGTACTAACGTGATTCGGATTTGTTATGTAGCCCTCGTTATTGCGAAGATCTAAATCGTCCCAATCCCATTTGGCTGGCTGAAAAGATCGTTACAACTATATTCTAACTATACAATTTACCAGTGGCGGTTCCTTATGCAGGCAGCAGGGCTGCGCGCCCCTGCTGCACATTGAGCGCATCACCGTAGATATATAATTGTATTACGATATTTTAACTCGGCATTATTTTTCCTAAAAGATAAAGCTTGCGCCGCGAACATACCTAACACTCATGACTCACACGATATGGCAGCTAGCAAGTACCAGTCAAATGCATATGCCCTATCTGTTGGAAGCGCTAGAGTGAGAGCGACGGTATATAGAATAGCTATATAGCTATACTGCATATACTTCGCAATACAGCTATATCGTTAATATGTAGTACAAATTCGAGCGGCACCCAGCCATACAGTACAGGTTAAATGCATATGCACTCATCTCATCTATTACAAGCAATAGGTGAGAGCGATTGTATGCAGTATGTCTTCTCTATTTCTTCGGTCCGCTTGTACTATATTACGACTAGTGTGCGACATTCCAGCGGCTTTGGATGAGTTATAGCAACGTGACGTCACGCTGCTTGTACAGCGAGAATATATATCGTTGTTTATGCTATTCTGGGCTACGATTCTTTAGCGTCCTAACGGAGAAGCCTAGTAAACAGTAAAATTGATATAGATATAGTTGCATTGTTCTGTGAGTACGATTTTGCCACGTGTTTCTCCAAGAATATATTTAATAGAAATAATTTAATAAAAATGAATAGTGTTAGTTCTTTATTGAAAATAGAGTTTTGTAGACTTTCTCTTGTGGACAAAGTAAAAATTAAAGAATTAGGTATGCCATTGCCTGATTTAAATTTATCGCAAACTTGTGCAAGGAGTGCTCAGAACCAGACATTTACACGGCGTTTTACAAGAGACATTTACAAAAAAAATTATAACACAGATGAAGGACAGATTCTCGTATCGTGGCCATCTACAAGCCGCTGAGTTATTTAACACGAAATCGATGCCAACATTTTCTAAACAATTTCCAGTGGACATTTTGGAAACCGTGTGTCATGCATTTCCATTTTTGAATCAAACCAGATTAAAAACAGAATTAGAAGTCATTTACTCGCGTCCGGATTATTATCACATAATTGGAGCCACAAATTTTCTTTCGTTATTGCAACAAAATAATCTCAGTGAAACTTTCCCGGAAACTATAAAAATACTTAAAATTATTTTAACAGCCCCGAAGACCACTGCTGAATGAGAGCGTTGTTTTTCAACACTTAAAAGAATCAAGACTTTTTTGCGAAATGCTATGGGTAATGATCGTTTAAACGCGTTGGCGATGATGTGTATTAATAAAAATGTGGTGCGAGATATTTACAATTTTAATGAAAAAGTTTTGGAAAAGTTTATATCAATGAAAGATAGAGGAGTGGAATTCACTTTCAAGAAATGATTGAATTTAATCATTTCGTATCCATAGATAGGTAAGATTTCTCACTAATATGTTATTTTTTAAGAAATGCCCCCCCCCCCCCAAATTGAAATGGTACGAGCCGCCACTGCAATTTACCAACAAATATTATGTATAAACATAAAATCGTAATGGTAATTTTATCGTTGCTATATTACATATTGAGTGTATTTACGAAACTTGACGTTATTATACTTTATTTGGTTTCCTCGTTAACCACGATGATATATCAAGTGAAGAACAGTCATCGAGATCTTAGATACTTATAGCAATAAAACTATTATTGATATTTGCGGTGGATTTAAATTAATTCGAAATTATTGCGAAAGATATTAATCGGTGAAATCAATTTTTTTAACATTGTATTTAAATAAAATTGGAAAATCATAATTGTAAATTTAATGTCATTACAAGTAGGAAAGAAATTAATGTAGCAATTATTCCCGATATAATGTGTAAATTAAAAAAAAAAGTTGCAAAATTAATTAATAATTGAATTAAAAACAATACATATAAAATTAATTAATTAAATAAGTCAAACAGACCCCACCAAACAACTTTCTTAAATCAATGCATCGAAATGATATTAAGTCTGAGATTGGTCGGATTTTTCAATATTTATTAATTTTGCAATTATTTCATTTGAGATGAAATTAAAATGAAACCAACTAATGTGTGTACTTTTTAAAACGCAGATTAAAAAACTGATTTTGGTATTTTAATCTATTGATGTGAAACTTCTAGGTCAGGTCATTTCTACATTAAATAATGTGAGACTGTTTAGTCTAAAAATTCCTTTTAAAATAGCGCATTATTCAATTTGTTCAAAAAAAAACAATAAATTAACACACATTTTCAACATGAATACAACGATTTAATGTGGCAATTATTGTGATTAGTTAAAGAGTCCGCAATCCTAAAGATTGGTTGGAAACAGCACGCCATGCCGATCTATCCTGAGCTAATCCCTTCATCTCCCTATAGCTATTCATCTCAACGTCTTCAACTATCTGACTCACATACTCCAATCTAGGCCTACCTACCCCTCTCTTTCCCTCCACTCTACCTTCTATGATCAATTGCATAATCCCCCCATGCCTAAGAATATGCCCTACTAATCTGTCTCTCCTACGCTGTAACACTCTCCAGATACTTCTCTTCTCCCCTACTAACTCTAGTACAGCTTCATTTGTTACTTTATCTTCCCAACCAATCCTCATCATCCTCCTATAACACCACATTTCGAATGCTTGTAATCTACGCTTCTCTTCCTTTCCTATAGTCCACGCCTCACACCCGTACAGTGCTACACTCCAAACATATACCTTCAGTAATCTTTTTCTAATACCCAAGTCAATATTTGATCTTAAAATCTGTTCTTTTTCTACGAATGCCTTCCTACCCTGTGCTATCCTACACTTTATATCTACCTTGCTTCGATTATCTTTTGTGATTCTACTGCCTAAATAACAAAAATCTGACACTTCTTCGATTCTATTATCTCCTATTGTGATCCTCATTTTTCTACTGCATTCCTTTTTGTCACACCTCATCACTTTAGTTTTACCTATATTTATTTTCGTGTTAAAATCCCTAGTCAATACTGCCTGCATACCATTCAATACCCTTTCTAAATTCTTTTCGCTTTCTTCCAATATAGATATATCGTCGGCGAATCTCAACATATATATTTTCTCTCCCTGTACATTCACACCTACACTATACTCTTCTTTTACTTTGTTTATTGCATCTTCTATATATAGATTAAATAATAACGGTGAGAGTGTACATCCCTGCCGAACTCCCTTCCCTATTTTTGCTACCTCTTCTTCCCCCTCAATTCTAACTAAGGCAGTTTGGTGTTTATATAAATTAAAAATTATTCTCCTATCCTTATAATCTATACCCGTTTCTTTTAAAATTCTAAACATTATGTCCCAATCTACATTATCAAATGCCTTTTCTAAGTCTACAAAAGCTATGCAAGTTACCTTTCCTACCCTATTTCTTTTTTCTACTACCGTTCTTAGTGCTAGAATCGCCTCTCTCGTCCCTCTGTTTTTCCTAAAACCAAACTGATCTTCTCCTAGCCTTTCCTCTACTTTATTTTCTAATCTCCTATAAATAATCTTTAGCAATATCTTTGATGCATGTGATAGTAGACTAATGGTCCTATAGTTCTCACACAAATTAGCTCCTATTTTCTTCGGCATTGTTACTATTCTACTACGCTGAAAATCCTGTGGTACTTCTCCCTTCTCATATATTTTACAAACTAACCTGTATAATCGCTCCTGCATTTTTTCCCCTGCGTGTTTTATTAATTCGGCTGGTATCATATCAATCCCCGCTGCTTTGTTATTCCGTAAATCATTTAATGCTCTATGAAACTCTGACCTAAGTATGCTAGGACCTAAGTCATCCTCATCTATCTGTTCCATTCTATTGTGATTATTAATAATTATATTATTATGAAGAAATTGACTGAAATTGGCATTTTCAAAAGAAACAATGGTTCGATATTTTCTTCAAATCTTAACACCTGCCATGGACAAAACATTTATTATGAATTTCCATCTTTTTAACACACACTAAAGAATTCAATCTAATTCAATTTAAAAGAATACGGCTCTGATTTCTACGCCACCTATTTCAATTAGCACTTTTTGTTAATTTCCTGTATACCATTCATCTATATAACATTCTTTTTTGTAAAGACATAACCCATCATGATGATTTATGATTTAGTGCCAGCACAATTAATTTGCCGATTATTATGTACTTACATTAATTTATTAACCGTACAAACAATTAAACAATCGTCATGTTATTAACGTAACTGCCACTAAACAAATAATTACAATGACTGAAATTATGTGTTATATAAATACTTATTATTATAACCATCATATTATTAGCATTTGATGAAATGTCTAGCATTACAGGAAAAATAAACCATTATAATAAAACATAAATGATTGAGGTCTAAATTTCACGTTTTCGTGGCACCATGTTATTGTAAAATTCAATTTATATTTTTTTATCGTATAAACTAGTGGCAATATGCTAGCTATCAGTTTTTCCACATTTTCCCATATATATATATCAACTCGACTTTAGACAAAACTTGATATTGTTAAATTTTGCAGATTTTTGTTGTATGAGCGAATTCATTTCATATAATTATTTTCAACTACGCTACCTTTGCCTCTTTATATAATGTTTAGTGAATTGTTATATAGTCTCAAGAGTATTTATTTTCCAATGAAAAGGAAAACGTCAAATATGACACTTCTTAAAACTATCAACAATCTAACATGTATATTTAGGAATCTTTGGTATGTATATACAGATCGTTTTTTTTTAAATTGGCAGAGAATGACAGAAGTACACGCATCATAAATCAAAACCGGCATAATGACTTGAGCAGAGCAGTACAGTACAGAGCAGTGCTATTCGAAATAGTATGGTATCAGTCGTGTAGCACATTGAATATTCCAGTGCAGTATTTTTGCAAATGAAACAGGTACTTTTACTGAAGTAGAAACAGATAGGTAATTATATTGTTACATAATATAAAATAGAAAATAAGTGCACGCAATTTATAATTACTAATAAACTGTTACCTATTAAATTTGGGTTGACTTTGAGCTGGGCATAGAATATTATTACGATTTTGAACAAAAATATAACTTTTATTTCAATAAATATAATTCTACCGAAACACGCTACGCTTCTGTCATCTCCAAAGAATAAGTAGGTGTGTCTAGTGCAGAAGGTGTGCGTCCTAAAAAAGCAATGTTGACAAATCACCACGCACAGTTATAACCATTTCATGCAATTAGAATGAATTCTTTGAAATTAATACAAAAGTTATACTAGAATATAAGAAATGTTAATAAATACTTATTATAGTATCATATTTATGTCATAATTAATTTGTACGATAGCTACAAAATAGTGACAAATTTAAATTCTTAGACCTAGAGTATTTTTTGTTGTCTGGCACCACTGGTACTGTATAACCCCGATAACCACAACCCTATGCGCAGACGACTACCAAATTTCTCCGCCAATAAAAAAAAAATGAGCTGCACTTTTCTAGAAGTAATATAAACATGAAAGAATTATTCTTTCGGGTTTATTAAATTTTCTTAAAAAAACAACATTTTATTTATAATTTCCACCTTTCACTCTGCTCAAATATAGGAGCATATATTCTGTTAACCTTAACGGAGTTATTCGTTCTACTAGATTAGTGATTTTTTAAATGAAAAGGTCCTCACTCTTAAATTATTATATACACTGGTTTGCCATTTTCGCATAGATCAGTCTCCATTTCCATCTTATGAATTAACTCTTACACATATCGATGTAAATTATTATATCAATATGCAACATCTATTTCTAGCACCAAGATTGGTGCATAATTTCAGTTAATTATTGACAGTGTGCAATAAAATATTGCGAATTGTAATCGTATCAGCATAAAATGAATTTCAATACGAAATATTGTGACGAACATAAGCACACCCTTCTGTCAGTTCTAATAGCAGACGCAAGAACAATAATGCCGGAATTCAACAAGACGGCATTATACTGCTCTTTAAGACTGTTACTATATGCGCATAAAAAATATAACATTTTCTGAAGGTACTATAAGCAAACCGTATCTATTCCACTCATTTAAGCTATTTGCTCAAATTCTTTATCTTTATTTTGAATTATTTGCTAAAAATAGAAAATTTTAGTACTATCCTGGATATTGAAATAAAATCAATTTATATTTCGATTTTGCCTGCGTGGCCAAAATTTTTGTGCAGTTTTTATGTCTTGATATAACATCTATAACAAAGACTTTATTGAATATCTTCAAAACTAAATTTTTTGCCACTTTTTCAAGATAAAATAATATTTCCATTTCATAATTCTTTAAAGGTTTTTCGCGATTATTTTGAATTTACATATATAAAAACAAAAAAAAACAACCGATTCTCCTAAAATGGTTTAACTTAACATTTAAATTAACTATAATAATGGTCATATAATTGAATTAATATTACTTGCTACAAAAGCAAAAAGTTCCTTGAGATATTTCAGCGATTCATAATTTAGAAATTCTTTAGAAAAAGAATATGAACATTTTAATGGATCTTTTAATATTCTATAAACTACACCATCCAATAAAGTCATTTAATAATAAATAATACACATTTGGTTGCCTGATTCTTAAAATTTGCTTAAAATATATTACTCCTAATTAGAAAAAATCAGTAGTAGTAGATTGATCAAATATCAGCCACGATTACAATTGAATTTTCAAGTAGAAGGATTCGTTTTTATGCTGTAGTCCTTCAAATATATTCACGGTATAAGCAACAAAGAATAGCGATGAGGTACGCTGACCTTCAGCGCACAAAAAAGTAGAATGTGAGATTCCGCACACCGTCATCTAAAGAGCGTTTTTCTCTGTAATATAATCTGCGCAAAGACTTTTACTTTCGTTAATGCAGCCACGTACTTGGTGCACTGAAATTGTTATGTTAAAAGTACTTGTCAATTTTCGATTGTATGAATTTATAACAGTACCAACAGATCTGATTATCTTTGAACACAATGCCATGTGAGACTCGCAAAGAAATTGAAAATTTTCAGATTTTTTGAACATGTCTTCGTTTCAAATGCCTTTACACGACGAATTTTGACAACGTTTGCATCACAGTATATGACAACTGGATATATCTTGCATAGTATCATAAATGTTAAACAACAATTAAAGTTTTTACACTGATAATGTTAGGCATTAGAAATTAAATGATCGTACATTATATATACATCGTTTTTTTTAAAGTGGCGGACCAATTTCTTCTACTGCGCATAAGGGCTGCACTTATACACATACATATACTTATATACACAAGGTACTCAGCCACACCTAGTTTTTCTATTGACAATACACAAGCGTACCCACAGCACTATTCGATGTGCCGTACGACTGACGCCATACTGTTTTGAATAGCACTGCTCTGTACTGTATTGGTCCGGCCATTATACAGGTCTTGATTTATGATGCGTGAACTTCTGTCACTTTCAATAAAACGGTGTATACGTCCTCCAAAGAATCATCGAAATGAACTCTGCATTTGAAATGCAAAACATATAGATACAAATGTGTTAATGTGTTCTTCTCTGTGGAATGATGTATTCAAAGAAATATGACTCGAGATAAATTAATCATTTGTATACATGTAATGTAAATACATGTTCTACAAAGAGTATAGACAATTTAATGCAAATCGCTCTAGGTTGTGTTTAAATAATGATGCGATGGTACAAAAACACTTGGAACCCGCAAGAAAGATTTCGAATGAACAGCTTTGATATATGTTAAATGGTTTTTCTCTTGTAGTCTGCATTTATAGCAAGTTGTTCACGAACATCTAACGCTAATCGTGGAACAGATAGTTAATAGACAAAGCCACGAGATTTCCTAAATTCGTCTTCAATTGAATTCTCAAGTAAGGCATGTTGAAATTTGGCAAATGTTGCCGAAAGAAATGTCGATGATATTTTAACCTACGCTCACGATTCCCTCGTAAATAGGAGAATTAATTAAGAGCATATGATGACTGATTTTTTTTGACATATTTTGAAATATTATGTAAGTAAAGTTCATCCAATCAAGTTGACAGCAAAAAATCTGTAATTTAGATTCTATGAAATTAAACGAATATTTCAGTTAATTCGTATTTGTAATTAAGTCACAATAAAAACTCACACCAATTTAAATTTAATTGTTGTTGGAGTGAAGGCTGTAACAAAAAAAACACAATTGTTATTTCAAATCTCCTGGAATTATTGAGGTGATAATGGTAATTATCTAAATATAAATTAATGGATTTTGTATTTACCCAATGTGGTATTAAATATCATCTAATATGTTTACGCTCTTCTTCTATCATTATCGAAATTTTCACGTTTATATGAACATTTATTTTAGGATAATTTGGAATATGTACGTCAGAAATATCTTCAGCATTGAAAGTTAGGTCTAACTTGTTCATATTAGGACACAAGCATTGTAAGTTGTAACTTTTACAAATAAATAAATTTATAATTAATACGACAGTAGTTGATTGCAATTTTAAAATAAATTATATTAAAAATTCATTCTGCATAATTAATTTACATAATTTGGTTTAGTTTATCTACGATACTTATGGGACTTTTTCATTGCTTACTTTATCTAACGAAGCTGTAAACAAATCGTATAATTATTTACTTAATTATATGCGACTTGTATTAAATGAGGGTTACATTATAATCAAATTAGTTAGCGCAAAGAACTCTGTCGACGAAATATTTTACCACATTGTATAAAAGATGGGAACAATGTCGTGAGACAGCCAGCCATTTCTTATAAATAATACATTCTTCTATGTCTTTACTATGCCACTCTCAAAAGACAATATTATTATTGCACCTTATATATATATATATAATTACTATATCGCAATACATTTATACCATTACCACATACCCAAGAATTAACAGACACCTTACATATACAGAGTGTCACTTTATGAACTTGTTATATTTTATATCAAATGAAGTCTTACAATGTGAAGAATTAGAGCGTGGCATTATATGAATGTGAGTTGTGGACATAAGCGATGTGTAGTTCACTCGCGAACCGTTCACTCTGAACGGTTCAATTAAATGACGGGCGTGCTGTGACGATGTTTTGCAACGACCTATAGGTCACTATGACCTAGTTCGTGAACTATGAACTACATGGTGCACGGTGTACTTGTACTAGGTCCTGAACCCGTCGTGTACTAAACCGTTCATGAATCACGACTCGTAAACGATGCAGTATAGTATACATTACATATACAGTACTAACATTTATTTAGTGAAAAAGTGTGTTGGTGAACGGAACGAAATAGGAAACTCGATGCAATATGTATATGTTGGTATCAGTTTTCATTTGGAATAATATAATTAATAAATTCGCAAGATTAAATATCTTCTTAAATATGTCATGCCGTAGCAAATTTTTGCAATAATGCAAAAATAAACATCTAAATCTTACAGTTCTTCTATTTCATACTGAGTGCAATGCAATCACTTAATATCAAATCAAAGCTTTGAAGTTTGAACCGAGAAGATTCGGAATAGAAAATATAAATTATAACGCCAAATAAAACGATTCTATCTAGTTCATTTTATTATAGTTTGTACATTTAATTTTCAAGTGTTAGTAAAGTAGTAAACATTTTCATCAGTAACTACCAATAAGTATTTTAGAACTTCATATAAATAATCGTGAGTACCTAGAGAAGATTATATTTCTTTATATATATCTTTTGTATAAATTATAAACATTGTTGTATTTTCTTCCTCATTCTTAATTCAAAATAAGTATTGTAATATTTCAATTTATTTATTTTTTACTATTTAATATTTTTATATTGAGAAAAAGAAGAGATTATTTTCAGTATGTGCATGTATTTGATATAGGTCGTGAACTAGTTCATTTTTAAAAGATGTAGTAGTTCACGACCTATAGTTCGTGAACGGTACATTGAAATGAACTACGAACTACGAACTAGGTCCTCAAAGTGACCTATAGTTTGCCATCGCTAGTGGACATCGTAAAATGTACTTAATTTTAGGATAGAAATATTAAAAATATGGTGCCCTTCGAAAATGATGAGGATTGGGTAGGTAAAATGAAAAGTAAAAAGAGGTATATGTCAAATACTAAATATAATTGTATATAGCTGATAAATGTGCTTCAAAATTATAATTTTTGAATTAAAATATACTGTACTTTCGCTTCAAGAAAACAATGAAAGACCTACAAATTACCAAAGTATCCTAAGAACTTGGACACATCCATTTGGCGATACATTAAACATGTACAACACCAGTTACAATTTCTTTGATCAAAATGATTCGGTAATAATGGCGTATGAATTTTCGTTCTTCTAAATCTGTGCGCTTACGCATATATGAGCCAATTATCATGGTATCAAATTAAATCTATTTTGTAATTGCGTGTAGAATCTGGGTACGTATAAATTATTACAGAAGTAATAGACATGTCATTCAGCGTGCAGTGAAGACCTCCGTGTGCTAAAACTAATTAGTTTCAAAGATTAAGATGGAACTGTTTCTTAGTTAGTTAAAGAGTCCGCAATCCTAAAGATTGGTTGGAAACAGCACGCCATGCCGATCTATCCTGAGCTAATCCCTTCATCTCCCTATAGCTATTCATCTCAACGTCTTCAACTATCTGACTCACATACTCCAATTTAGGCCTACCTACCCCTCTCTTTCCCTCCACTCTACCTTCTATGATCAATTGCATAATCCCCCCATGCCTAAGGATATGCCCTACTAATCTGTCTCTCCTACGCTGTAACACTCTCCAAATACTTCTCTTCTCCCCTACTAAATCTAGTACAGCTTCATTTGTTACTTTATCTTCCCAACCAATCCTCATCATCCTCCTATAACACCACATTTCGAATGCTTCTAATCTACGCTTCTCTTCCTTTCCTATAGTCCACGCCTCACACCCGTACAGTGCTACACTCCAAACATATACCTTCAGTAATCTTTTTCTAATACCCAAGTCAATATTTGATCTTAAAATCTGTTCTTTTTCTACGAATGCCTTCCTACCCTGTGCTATCCTACACTTTATATCTACCTTGCTTCGATTATCTTTTGTGATTCTACTGCCTAAATAACAAAAATCTGACACTTCTTCGATTCTATTATCTCCTATTGTGATCCTCATTTTTCTACTGCATTCCTTTTTGTCACACCTCATCACTTTAGTTTTACCTATATTTATTTTCATGTTAAAATCCCTAGTCAATACTGCCTGCATACCATTCAATACCCTTTCTAAATTCTTTTCGCTTTCTTCCAATATAGCTATATCGTCGGCGAATCTCAGCATATATATTTTCTCTCCCTGTACATTCACACCTACACTATACTCTTCTTTTACTTTGTTTATTGCATCTTCTATATATAGATTAAATAATAACGGTGAAAGTGTACATCCCTGCCGAACTCCCTTCCCTATTTTTGCTACCTCTTCTTCCCCCTCAATTCTAACTAAGGCAGTTTGGTGTTTATATAAATTAAAAATTATTCTCCTATCCTTATAATCTATACCCGTTTCTTTTAAAATTCTAAACATTATGTCCCAATCTACATTGTCAAATGCCTTTTCTAAGTCTACAAAAGCTATGCAAGTTACCTTTCCTACCCTCTTTCTTTTTTCTACTACCGTTCTTAGTGCTAGAATCGCCTCTCTCGTCCCTCTGTTTTTCCTAAAACCAAACTGATCTTCTCCTAGCCTTTCCTCTACTTTATTTTCTAATCTCCTATAAATAATCTTTAACAATATCTTCGATGCATGTGATAGTAGGCTAATGGTCCTATAGTTCTCACACAAATTAGCTCCTATTTTCTTCGGCATTGTTACTCTTCTACTACGCTGAAAATCCTGTGGTACTTCTCCCTTCTCATATATTTTACAAACTAACCTGTATAATCGCTCCTGCATTTTTCCCCTGCGTGTTTTATTAATTCGGCTGGTATCATATCAATCCCCGCTGCTTTGTTATTCCGTAAATCATTTAATGCTCTATGAAACTCTGACCTAAGTATGCTAGGACCTAAGTCATCCTCATCTATCTGTTCCACATTTTCTAGCTCCTCCATGTCCTGCCTACCTTTATATAAATCTTCAAGATACTCCTTCCATCTTCTAGCTTTTTCCTTATTTTCTGTGAGTTCCTTACCCTGCTTATCACATATAATGTTACCCTTTGGTTTTACTTTAGAAAAATGTGACTTAATTTTCCTGTAGCCCAAATCTACTTTACCTCTTCTCATATCCTCCTCAATATCCTCACAATTTCCTTTTATCCACTCTTCTTTCGCTAGCTTGCATTTCCTATTAATTAAGTTCCTTAGTTCCTTATATTTTTTCTGTCCTGCTTCTGTGTTTCCAATTTTAATTTTCCTTCTTGCTTCTATCATTTTAACTATTTCTTCCGTGATCCATTCCCTCCTACCTGCCCTTTTCTTTGTGCCTAATACTTCATTTGCTGCTGTAGTTAACCCATTTCTGATTTCCCTCCATTCGCAATCTATGTCGTTCCTAGATGTTCCATTAGCCATGATTTCTACTTTCTGCTTGTACTTTTCACATACATCAGCTAATTTTAACCTATCGACATCTACTCTGACCTGTTTAGACTTCTGTAATTTCTTGAATTTGACCTCTGAGTCCAGGACTACTAAATTATGGTCACTATCAATATCTGCTCCAGGGTAACTCTTACAATTCTTAATCTGGTTCCTAAACCTCTCTTTAACCAGTATGTAATCTATCTGATACCTCCCTATATCTCCTGGCATTTTCCACGTATATATCCTGCGCTTGTGATTCTGAAATAGCGTGTTTGCTACCACTAGCTTATTCCTAATACAAAACTCTACCAATCTATCCCCTCTATCATTACGTGTTCCTATTCCATATTCTCCTACTATTAAAACTTCCTTTCCCTTACCTACTACGGCATTCCAATCTCCGGTTACAATTAGATTATCCTGTCCTTTAATGTTTGCTAACCTAGATTCAATCTCCTCATAAATGGATTCTACCTCCTCATCATCGTGACTTGAAGTTGGCATATATACTTGCACTATAACTGTGTCCGTTGGCTTCGTGTCTAATCTAATAGTTATAATTCTATCACTAACTTGGCAATAACTCTTTATTCTACATCCCAACTTTCTATTCATTATAAAACCTACACCGGTATGCCCATTATCTGATGCTGTGGTTATTAATCTGTATTCTCCTGACCACGTATCTACTTGATCTTTCCTCCTAACTTCACTAATCCCATTCAATACCCTTTCTAAATTATTCTCCTATCCTTATAATCTATACTCGTTTCTTTTAAAATTCTAAACATTATGTCCCAATCTACATTATCAAATGCCTTTTCTAAATCTACAAAAGCTATGCAAGTTACCTTTCCTACCCTCATTCTTTTTTCTACTACTGTTCTTAGTGCTAAAATCGCCTCCCTCGTCCCTCTGTTTTTCCTAAAACCAAACTGATCTTCTCCTAGCCTTTCCTCTACTTTATTTTCTAATCTCCTATAAATAATCTTTAACAATATCTTCGATGCATGTGATAGTAGACTAATGGTCCTATAGTTCTCACACAAATTAGCTCCTATTTTCTTCGGCATTGTTACTATTCTACTACGCTGAAAATCCTGTGGTACTTCTCCCTTCTCATATATTTTACAAACTAACCTGTATAATCGCTCCTGCATTTTTTCCCCTGCGTGTTTTATTAATTCGGCTGGTATCATATCAATCCCCGCTGCTTTGTTATTCCGTAAATCATTTAATGCTCTATGAAACTCTGACCTAAGTATGCTAGGACCTAAGTCATCCTCATCTATCTGTTCCACACTTTCTAGCTCCTCCATGTCCTGCCTACCTTTATATAAATCTTCAAGATACTCCTTCCATCTTCTAGCTTTTTCCTTATTTTCTGTGAGTTCCTTACCCTGCTTATCACATATAATGTTACCCTTTGGTTTTACTTTAGAAAAATGTGACTTAATTTTCCTGTAGCCCAAATCTACTTTACCTCTTCTCATATCCTCCTCAATATCCTCACAATTTCCTTTTATCCACTGTTTCTTACATAGTTAATTTGATTGGCGGTATAATTGTTTGTTATAAAGCAATTGCCATTATCTGAGTTATATTTGATTGTATGAATTCATGACCTCTAAAAAAAAAATACAAAACGTATGCTGATATTTAAAATTTGAGCAGATTTTTCGGACTACAGATTAGCAAAATTTGTTTGTATATAAAATATAAAATTGCTCACATTTTTATTCAGTTAATTAATTGAAAAACTCGAACTAATAGCATCACGTAGCAATTATATACGCAATAAAATTTCCATTGCAAGTTTTATAATTAATTAATTGCTCAGCTTCTACTATACAACTTTAATTAAATTAAGAAATATTTAACGATCCACATATTCACTATTCTGTTATATCATCTAAAATAGTTCGTTGTTTTCTGAATTTAATTTTGAGAGCTGTTAAATTTAAGTATAAAGTTTGTAGTAAAATATTTCAAGCAGTATTCTGAGTTTATATGACTTCCCACGTTCGCAAATGTCAAATTGTAATTCAATTCTAAAATTAAGGAGTGAACTGCGAACTCAATCAGGGTCTCATATTTATCTTAAGTCCTTTAACAAGAATAATATACAATACGTCTAGAAATAATTTGCTAAACTATCTGCAGCAACAACACAAATAGTCGTCTAGTTTTTACATATTTCTTTATATATATTTGCAAAGTCAAATGGGAAATTAAATAAGAAATATTAATATCTTTAAGAGATCGTCTAGACGTGCTATTTCTAATCAATCCTTGGGATTAATGACTATATTACTAACTATCTGAGTTGAAAGATAAAGCATTTTTTTAATAAACACTTCTATTATTTACTAAATATTAAACTTTCCTCTTTATTTCCACTATTTTTGTAGCAAATTTATTTTTACTCCTACTATTTAATAATATCATTAACATGATTCAGCTTCCCAGTGAAAAAAATATATTAATTATTGTTTTTTTTCACAAAAAATTAAATAATTCGGATTTATGTAACTGAAAAAATAGTAATAGATTTTAATAAATGACTACTATATATGAAAAAAACAATAATGCAGAAAAAAAAAAAAATGTATAAGAAGAGCTTTATTGGGTACTGGAAAATTACAAAACAAAAAAATTAAAATTATGGTACAATAATTGTAGAATATAAAATAAAGTAAGATGGTCCAGCTCCATTCCCAATCGGCCATCGACCAAAGGTCCTTCAGCCATGAAAATATGTAATTTTTATAATTTGCTAGTTTACCAAAAGTATCATTTAAAAGAATACGTTGATCCATATCAACGTAAATATAGTTACGGTGTATTTATATGGCTAGACACTATTCCAGGGCAAACACTGAAGAAATATATGTTAGTTTTAAAGTGCATGAATTAGATAAGATCTAGTTTATAGAAGAATAAACCTACGTAATAGATTGCAACAAAAAAAATGCACAAGAAGAATGCCAATGGAAAGTAAATATATTGTGCTTAAATGCCATATTTTAGGTATTTAAATACCTATTGTGTCTTCAATTATAGCATAAAATCTTACAATGAATTTTCAATTTTTTTATATTACAGTTACATTCGTTCATATTGCTTTTTAAATGTTCAGCAAATAAATAACCGAAAAAAAATCTATGATGACCATACCGCGGTGCTTGTCTAAAGACCTGACCTGTCAATATAACATATTAAGTACACCAGAGTTACTATTCTGTACGATAAATCTGCACTAACATATTTATATATATGACCATTATGTTGACAATATATAATTGAGAGAATACAGTCTCATACGATTACAATTTAGCGGAAAGTGAAGGTCATAGACTCCTCTTCGTCTGATCTCAAGAATATATTGTCGATGGTAGTTACGTAATTGTTATTCCACCTAAACCATATACATATAGAACTGGGTCAATTGTACAGTTTTGGTATTCTACAATGTGCACAAACTCCATTGTCAAAAGATCGTCCTTTTCCATTCACTTTTTGAGTAGCTAGTATTTGATTTCTCTGCAAGGTTGTAGCGACAATTTGTCGGATGATTAGCAATTGCGAATTTTTATTCAAATGCCAATATACGAGGTGTGTTTAAAAAGTAATGAGACTGTTTCCATAGTTAGTTAAAGAGTCCGCAACCCTAAAGATTGGTTGGAAACAGCACACCATGCCGATCTATCCTGAGCTAATCCCTTCACCTCCCTATAGCTATTCATCTCAACGTCTTCAACTATCTGACTCACATACTCCAATCTAGGCCTACCTACCCCTCTCTTTCCCTCCACTCTACCTTCTATGATCAATTGCATAATCCCCCCATGCCTAAGAATATGCCCTACTAATCTGTCTCTCCTACGCTGTAACACTCTCCAAATACTTCTCTTCTCCCCTACTAACTCTAGTACAGCTTCATTTGTTACTTTATCTTCCCAACCAATCCTCATCATCCTCCTATAACACCACATTTCGAATGCTTGTAATCTACGCTTCTCTTCCTTTCCTATAGTCCACGCCTCACACCCGTACAGTGCTACACTCCAAACATATACCTTCAGTAATCTTTTTCTAATACCCAAGTCAATATTTGATCTTAAAATCTGTTCCTTTTCTACGAATGCCTTCCTACCCTGTGCTATCCTACACTTTATATCTACCTTGCTTCGATTATCTTTTGTGATTCTACTGCCTAAATAACAAAAATCTGACACTTCTTCGATTCTATTATCTCCTATTGTGATCCTCATTTTTCTGCTGCATTCCTTTTTGTCACACCTCATCACTTTAGTTTTACCTATATTTATTTTCATGTTAAAATCCCTAGTCAATACTGCCTGCATACCATTCAATACCCTTTCAAAATTCTTTTCGCTTTCTTCCAATATAGCTATATCGTCGGCGAATCTCAACATATATATTTTCTCTCCCTGTACATTCACACCTACACTATACTCTTCTTTTACTTTGTTTATTGCATCTTCTATATATAGATTAAATAATAACGGTGAGAGTGTACATCCCTGCCGAACTCCCTTCCTTATTTTTGCTACCTCTTCTTCCCCCTCAATTCTAACTTATTTCCATAAAACTCTTTATTTTATATTTACAATTCAAACTTATCACCTTCAAAATAGTTCCCTTCTGAGGCCACACAGCGTCGGAGACGTTGCACCCACTGCTCATAGCAGTGTTGGAAGTCGTTAAGTGCGATCGAACGAAGTTGGTCCGTCACGGTTTTCTGAATGACGTTTATAGTGCCAAAATGATGTCCCTTGAGTTGAATTTTCAAATTGGGAAAAGGGAAGAAGTCACAGGGTGATAGATCTGGTGACTAGGGGGGCTGAGGAACCACTGAAATTCCTTTTTGTGTCAAAAATTTCCTAATAGAGAGTGCTGTGTCACAAGGTGCGTTGTCATGATGCAACATCCAACTTTCAGAAATGCTTGGTCTGACTCGAAGAACTCTTTTCCTTAGTCTCTCGAGAACTTCGCGGTAAAACTGCTGATTGACAGTTTGCCCCGGGGGCACAAACTCCTTATGAACAATCCCCTGACTGTCGAAAAAGCAAATGAGCATTGTTTTAATCTTGGATTTGCTCATCCGTGCTTTCTTCGGACGTGGTGAGTCGGGGGTGTGCCACCCCTGACTTTGGCGTTTCGGTTCAGGGTCGTATTCAAGTACCCAGGATTCGTCACCTGTGATCCCGTTTTTTAGAAAATCTTTGTTAGTTTCAATGTTCTGCAGAAGATCTGAACACACAGCTATCCGATGTTGTTTTTGCTCAGGTGTCAGGATTCTGGGAACCATCTTCGAACACACCTTTCGCATGCCAAAATCCTGGGTTAACATGTCGTAGATAATGGCAATGTTCAAATTCAATTCACTGCTGATCATTCTGACAGTCATTCGTCGATCGGATATCACAAAAACTCGCACTTTTTCCAGATTTTCGTCGGTTTTTGAACTGCGCGGTCGTCCTTTCCGATTTTCATCATTAACGTTTTCACGTCCCTCTAAAAAGGCCTTGTGCCACCTGAAAACTTGAGCTTTCGATAAGACCTGCTCCCCATACGCTAGCGTCAATTTTTGAAAAGTTTCCGTTCCGGTTTCGGCAAGTTTGACACAAAATTTTATCGCATAACGTTGCTCCAATTTTGTTACGTCCATTTCCGTGACACTTAAAAAACTAGCTTCACAAGAAAACGTAGTAAAAAAAGTGCAGTAGCGGTGGGTAGGTGAGACTTGTACTGGAGGTAGATCAAATGTTTATCTAAATGGTAACTGGCGAGAAAACTTGCAATGTTGCCAAATCACGTACTGTACATGCGTTCTCACTACTTTTTAAACTTACCTCGTACATAACTATATTTAATAAGGAATTTAAGATGGAATTGTTTTATCGTGTAAAATATGAATGAAAAATTGAGAATTTCCATAATTCGTCGTTTCTTTCGCATTTCCAAAGATCGTAATAATTATTATGATACTTAGCTTATGTTATTATAAAAGGACCATTAATTTACAAATATTTTCAAATATTAAGTAATAAATACATGTTCCCATTCTTTTGTGGAGTAAGCAATACTTTTCAGACCTTCGTGATAATTTTGCTATGTATTTTCTAATAATTTCTACAATTCAATAGATCGAAATAATTCTTTCGCTTCCCCTATAATTATCATATTTCATTCTTGAAACAAAAGCTCGTACATTAAATCATAAACTCCTATACTTATATAGACTATTTTTTTTTAAGTGGCGGGCCTTCTACTGCGCATTACAAATTAAGACTAGATTATGCATACTGGCCGCTTCAACACCCTGAAACCTTATGCTCGTGAAGAGATGCTCGCCACTGCATTTTTGTCATTTGAGGGTGTGGTCAAAATTACTGCAATGTTGTCATATCGACAGCGAGCAAATACAGACAGTATTATATTAGCATAATGGATCAAAACAAATAATAAATAACTGGAAACTTTTTACTAAATAGTGGACTTTAATCGAAGCCGTATATATTCATACATTAAATATTCTCAATCTGAATTTTGCTATACAGTTTACAATTTGAGCACTTTGTACTGAATTTTTTATTCATATATGGCAACAATGGTACTGGAAGCTCAACCGCCAAGATATAAAAAAGAACTTATATCTTATATCAATATATAATGAAATTCTCGCACGCGACATATAAATGTAAAAACAAATCACTTCATTTTATAGAATAATATATCAAAAAATTGTATCAAAAAAAAAAGCTAGGTGCCCCTTTCGAAGTCAGAATTTTTCTCATTTTCAGTAACAAATCAATCAGACCTGCACTTCTTCCTGGATTTAAGTTATATTAATGTGGCGTTACATTAAATGAATCTATTAAAGTCATCCTGGATTTAATTTATATCTTGCGAACTAGCAATAAGCAAATGTTTATTGCTATGAGGTATTAACTATTTGCACTTTTACGAAGTCATCAGCGTGGCATTAGTGTTTGACTTCGTATTATGCAGCATCCCATGAGTCACTCGGCATAAATCATGACCATATCCAAATGAAGTATTTCCTCTGTGCAATCTATAATGATAATGCAAAGGAAAACATGAATATTTGCTGAGAAACACTATTATAGCATACCAATATTTACATTTGCAAATATCGAACTGCGAAATTAAACACCTCTCATCTCATCAGATCTGCTCACCATCATAATGCAATAAACCAACAGTGAATACTTTAATATGTATATAAATAATAATGGCATACTAATTTATATATTTTGTTAAACAACTAAATCATGGTGTAAAATAATCTTTATTGTTTAAACGATTAGTTACTAATTTTTCTAACTGAAAGGCTATAAAATGATTGTAGACCTCTGTATAGCATTACCAAGATTTTTATTGAATTAAGGTGAAAGAAAGAGGACCCTTAGATATTTTTTTTTTCGATAGGCAATATATTTTATTCTTGCATGCTTTTCTTCGAAAATAAAAAGGTATTATTATTATCATAATTGATGTTTCCATATTGCCATTTCAAATAAAAATTGTAATTTTCGATCTGATTTTAAGTATTCAGAAAATGATATACAAAGCAATGGAAATATTGAGACCCTAGCCGAAAAAAATATATTTTCAACGACAAGAGCCGTAAAAATATTGTTCCGTTAGCTCACCATAATATAGCGTCATCAAAGCATTGTTTTTGACAATCTTGGAGTTGGTGCATATTCATTTCCATCGATATAATAAGAAACAACTTGAAATAGACATTTTGAGTTGTCACTAATCGTGTGTTTTCATTATGCTCTCGCCTCGAATAAATCAAATATGATTGATGCCTACACACGATGCCTGAGATGACCTTTTCTCCCATATAATGAACCGAGTAATACTGCACAAGAAGTCTTGCCGCCAAATCCGTATTTGTACCTTATTTACCTATAGATCTTTCGTAGAAGATATTGTGTTATGTAGTCTTCTAGTGAGTTGATAATGTAACTGTAGATAATCGACATGGCTCACGGTTCGCAAATAGTGCAATAATTATAATCGACACATCTCACATGTTGATGGTTTGTGCTTGTTCTTGTAGAATGAACATGATCATAAAATGCAAATATATAAACGGCCAGGGTCAATTGAAAAATGTATTAATCATTCTGGCGAAATAGATTTCTGTTTGAAGATATACACCGTTTTATTGAAAGTGGCAGAAAGTGACAGAAGTTCACGCATCATAAATCAAGACCTGTATAATGACTTGACCAATACAGTACAGAGCAGTGCTATTCAAAACAGTATGGCGTCAGTCGTACGGCACATTGAATCTGTGCTGTGGGTACGCTTGCGTATTGTCAATAGAAAAACTAGGTGTGGCTGAGTACCTTGTGTATATAAGTATATGCATGTGTATAAGTGATGTATATAAGTGCAGCCCTTATGCGCAGTCGTGGACGATACTGGTCCGCCACTTAAAAAAAAACGATGTATAATTAATGTTAAATTGGCTTCAAAATGTTCATAATTTTCAATAACAAATAAATCTTATATTAAAACATATAGCTATATTGGAAGAAAGCGAAAAGAATTTAGAAAGGGTATTGAATGGTATGCAGGCAGTATTGACTAGGGATTTTAACATGAAAATAAATATAGGTAAAACTAAAGTGATGAGGTGTGACAAAAAGGAATGCAGTAGAAAAATGAGGATCACAATAGGAGATAATAGAATCGAAGAAGTGTCAGATTTTTGTTATTTAGGCAGTAGAATCACAAAAGATAATCGAAGCAAGGTAGATATAAAGTGTAGGATAGCACAGGGTAGGAAGGCATTCGTAGAAAAAGAACAGATTTTAAGATCAAATATTGACTTGGGTATTAGAAAAAGATTACTGAAGATATATGTTTGGAGTGTAGCACTGTACGGGTGTGAGGCGTGGACTATAGGAAAGGAAGAGAAGCGTAGATTAGAAGCACTTGAAATGTGGTGTTATAGGAGGATGATGAGGATTGGTTGGGAAGATAAAGTAACAAATGAAGCTGTACTAGAGTTAGTAGGGGAGAAGAGAAGTATTTGGAGAGTGTTACAGCGTAGGAGAGACAGATTAGTAGGGCATATTCTTAGGCATGGGGGGATTATGCAATTGATCATAGAAGGTAGAGTGGAGGGAAAGAGAGGGGTAGGTAGGCCTAGATTGGAGTATGTGAGTCAGATAGTTGAAGACGTTGAGATGAATAGCTATAGGGAGATGAAGGGATTAGCTCAGGATAGATCGGCATGGCGTGCTGTTTCCAACCAATCTTTAGGATTGCGGACTCTTTAACTAAAACATATTAGTACTCTGTTAGTACAATAAATATTATCCTGCATCGGTTTTCAACCATTAAAAATAGTTTGAATCTTTCATAGCATTGAAGCAGAACTATACTTCTAACGAACTAACGAAAATGTATTTAGTTAGTATTTCAATAATACTGTGTTATGCAATATATTATGATAAAATTTCTAATTTATAAATAGTAGAAATCTTATATTTCCATGTATATTAAGAATCTTAAAGAAAATGTTAAAATCTTTATTTAAATCGAGAGTGAATAATAGATTTTCTAATGTATGCAATTTAGTGACTATTTTTTCTTTCTACTAAAAAAATCGGTAAAGCAATTCTTGCATTTTTTATATAGCCAAGATGATGTTCTGTCGGTTCATCTAAAGACCAACAATTTCTAATAAAATCACAAATATGAGCTGTTATATAGATTTTATCAGCGCACCCCTCCTGAACATTGAGCGCATCACCGTAGATATATAATTGTATTGCGATATTTTATCTCGGCATTCTTTTTCCTAAAAGATAAAGCTTGCGCCGCGAACATACCTAACACTCATGACTCAACACGATATGGCAGCTAGCAAGTACCAGTCAAATGCATATGCCCTATCTGTTGGAAGCGCTAGAGTTAGAGCGACGGTATGCAGTATAGCTATATAGCTATACTGCATATACTTCGCAATATAGCTATATCGTTAATATGTAGTACACATTCCAGCGCCACCCAGCCACACAGTACAGGTTAAATGCATATGCACTCATCTCAATCTATTGCAAGTAATAGGTGAGAGCGACCGTATGCAGTATGTCTTCTCTATTTCTTCGGTTCGCTTGTACCATATAACGACTCATGTACATATATTCCAGCGGCTTTGGATGAGTCATAACAACGTGACGTCACGCTGCTTGTACAGCGAGAATATATATCGTTGTTTATGCTATTCTGGGCTACGATTCTTTAGCGTCCTAACAGAGAAGCCTAGTATACAGTAAAATTGATATAGATATAGTTGCATTGTTCTGTGAGTACGATTTTGCCACGTGTTTCTCCAAGAATATATTTAATAGAAATAATTTAATAAAAATGAATAGTGTTATGTCTTTAATGGAAATAGAGTTTTGTAGACTTTCTCTTGTGGACAAAGTAAAAAATAAAGAATTAGGTAGGCCATTGCCTGATTTAAATTTATCGCAAACTTGTGCAAGGACTGCTCAAAACCGGACATTTACGTGGCGTTTTACAAGAGACATTTACAAAAAAAAATTATAACACAGCTGAAGGACAGATTCTCATATCGTGGCCATCTACAAGCCGCTGAGTTATTTAACACGAAATTGATGCCAACATTTTCTAAACAATTTCCAGTGGACCTATTGGAAACCGTGTGTCATGCGTATCCATTTTTGAATAAAACCAGATTAAAAACAGAATTAGAAGTCATTTACTTGGGTCCGGATTTTTATCAAATAATTGGAGCCACAAATTTTCTTTCGTTATTGCTACAAAATAATCTCAGTGAAACTTTCCCGGAAACTATAAAAATACTTAAAATTATTTTAACAATCCCGATGACCACTGCTGAATCAGAGCGTTGTTTTTCAACACTTAAAAGAATCAAGACTTTTTTGCGAAATGCTATTTGGTAATGATCGTTTAAACGCGTTGGCGATGATGTGTATTAATAAAAATGTGGAGCGAGATATTTACAATTTTAATGAAAAAGTTTTGGAAAAGTTTATATCAATGAAAGATAGAGGAGTGGAATTCACTTTCAAGAAATGATTGAATTTAATCATTTTGCACCCATTTTAGGTAAGATTTCTCACTATTATGTTATTTTTTAAGAAATGCGCCCCCCCTAGATTGAAATGGCACAAGCCGCCACTGGATTTTATTTTAAATTATTCATTATCATTGTGAAAAAAAGAATTATTTTTCAATCATATAATACTAATTAATATTAATAATTGGCTATTACCTGAAACTTTTCTTTTCTCGGAAACGTCGCATCCGTTCTAAAATTATTCAATTTCTTAAATAATAATAGCTTAAATAATAATCATTCTTTATAATTATATACTTCAGTCTAAAGCAAATTGTGTTTAATTAATTACATTTTTGATTTGAGATTCTTATCAAACAAGTAATGCCCACCTACGGTTGCCCTCCTTATTGCCAAATTTAATAGTAATTAATTAATTAACGAATATCGTAAAAACTTCCATTAATTTTACGCAACTTGGTAATCATTCATAATAAAATTATTTAATTTACGAATAGTACTAACACATGTCTAGTCTATTTTTAAATCGTGTTTTACAATTAGTTAAACCTTCAAGTATTTGGTGTCAGATATTTAATTTATTTTCAACTCATACCACTCTTAAGTAAAGCAACATTTTGTTATATCATTTATTGCTTTTTTTTGAGATCGTATGCAGCGTGCATTCTTTTGTTTCATCATTAGCGGTTACTGTAATGCCAGAAAATCGTATTATAACCGGCAGATGAACTAATATTTATAATACCTCTCCTATTAGCACATTGGCAATAGTATAATACAAAGACATGACCGACCGAAGAAATGCCATTGTTATTCGAGATGTTATCAGGCTGCGGCCGCCGAAGAATGTTCAAACGCAAGACGAATTTCAAGCTCTTTATTAATTCATACACCCATAAAAATATAGTACTCTATATATAGCATGCTAAATTTCCACCGATATTCGAAAAAGAATAGCTCAAGTATAACTCAAAAAGATTTTTTTTTTCAAGCATTCATAATGTATTATATTATTTCTCAAATTTGATTATTCTTTAAAAAGATTTGAAGTGCTTGCGAGAAAAAATAAATATTTCACTTGAAGTAAAAAAATGCTTCAAATGTATTAACACATTCTTACTCAAAACAAGATTGAAAACTTGAATAGTGTTTAGTGAAACATTAATTTCTATTTTGTCTTTGACAGTCAATGAGTCTCTTGGTCTGACATTATATGATGTAATTCATCTTGCCTTTGTGCATTAGTAACATGAAGAGAATCTGTAAAATTGCAGATAGGTAGGTTAAGATGAGATATATCAGTAAAAGAGACTAAGTGTATAAGTATATCATGACTTCTACACTGTGCCGTAAGCTACGCAAGATGTGATTAAACTGCACGTATTAAAATTGGCCTTTAAAAAATGATTATTATCCATTTTTCGTGCCAATACGTCCAAAGCAAATAGAAATTTCTATGGTTAAATCAAAATTGTTTCATTTAAGATTACATTAACATAAGTACAGTAGCGAAGAACGTAGATTCAAAAGATAAACTCAAAAATGTAATTACAATTTCTCAGGTTTAAATAAAATTATCATAAAATTCATTTTAATTATTACGTTATATAAAATATCTGCAGAGTATATGGAAATCCTGATTATAAAAAATACGAACATATTTTTTCTCATATAAATTTAACAAAGTTTATATTTAAATATCATAGCAAATTTTATAACAACTGGTATTCTAAATGCAAATTTTGATTAAAAATTAAAGGCATATTTTAATATGTAAGTTTATTATGTGCCAGTTTAACGTTACGTGGATTTTTTCAATTTGAAAATTAAGAAAAAGCTAAAAATTTGCAGAGGAAAAAATCGCATACATTAAATATATAAAAAAAAATAAAAAATGAAGCGTTATTGAATTCTGATCCCCCCTAACTTAGTTTAAAGCGAACATTACACAGATTGAACAAGAATTTCAAATTTAATGTACATAATTTCCCTATATATGTACTCATGTATTACATTGATTGATATCATTATGGATACATCGCACAAGATATAATTTACTGCAAAATCATTTCTTACTCTTAACTAAAAACGTAAACATTTAATTATAACTTTACTTCAAGGCATGTAGTTACACTAATATTTTGAGAATTCATGTCGTGAATTTGAAACCATAAACACTGAATTGATAATTGAAGCCTTCTTCATTTATAATCTTCTCGATCAAAGCCAAAACTTAGGAAAACATTACGAAATATAATTGTTTAATTAGTGTGTCCAAAACCAAGCACACTAACCTATCTACATCTGAAGATAATCGCCACCAAATTATCAAATATCTAAAACTTATTTCATATATTTTTATAGTTATACAAAAATTGAAATTGATGAAGTATCAATTATTTTAAAATAATATTCTAAATACTATGGGTGTACCAAAGCCATTTCTATAGTTAAAGAGTCCGCAATCCTAAAGATTGGTTGGAAACAGCACGCCATGCCGATCTATCCTGAGCTAATCCCTTCATCTCCCTATAGCTATTCATCTCAACGTCTTCAACTATCTGACTCACATACTCCAATTTAGGCCTACCTACCCCTCTCTTTCCCTCCACTCTACCTTCTATGATCAATTGCATAATCCCCCCATGCCTAAGGATATGCCCTACTAATCTGTCTCTCCTATGCTGTAACACTCTCCAAATACTTCTCTTCTCCCCTACTAACTCTAGTACAGCTTCATTTGTTACTTTATCTTCCCAACCAATCCTCATCATCCTCCTATAACACCACATTTCGAATGCTTGTAATCTACGCTTCTCTTCCTTTCCTATAGTCCACGCCTCACACCCGTACAGTGCTACACTCCAAACATATACCTTCAGTAATCTTTTTCTAATACCCAAGTCAATATTTGATCTTAAAATCTGTTCCTTTTCTACGAATGCCTTCCTACCCTGTGATATCCTACACTTTATATCTACCTTGCTTCGATTATCTTTTGTGATTCTACTGCCTAAATAACAAAAATCTGACACTTCTTCGATTCTATTATCTCCTATTGTGATCCTCATTTTTCTACTGCATTCCTTTTTGTCACACCTCATCACTTTAGTTTTACCTATATTTATTTTCATGTTAAAATCCCTAGTCAATACTGCCTGCATACCATTCAATACCCTTTCTAAATTCTTTTCGCTTTCTTCCAATATAGCTATATCGTCGGCGAATCTCAACATATATATTTTCTCTCCCTGTACATTCACACCTACACTATACTCTTCTTTTACTTTGTTTATTGCATCTTCTATATATAGATTAAATAATAACGGTGAAAGTGTACATCCCTGCCGAACTCCCTTCCCTATTTTTGCTACCTCTTCTTCCCCCTCAATTCTAACTAAGGCAGTTTGGTGTTTATATAAATTAAAAATTATTCTCCTATCCTTATAATCTACACCCGTTTCTTTTAAAATTCTAAACATTATGTCCCAATCTACATTATCAAATGCCTTTTCTAAATCTACAAAAGCTATGCAAGTTACCTTTCCTACCCTCAATCTTTTTTCTACTACTGTTCTTAGTGCAAAATCGCCTCCCTCGTCCCTCTGTTTTTCCTAAAACCAAACTGATCTTCTCCTAGCCTTTCCTCTACTTTATTTTCTAATCTCCTATAAATAATCTTTAGCAATATCTTCGATGCATGTGATAGTAGACTAATGGTCCTATAGTTCTCACACAAATTAGCTCCTATTTTCTTCGGCATTGTTACTATTCTACTACGCTGAAAATCCTGTGGTACTTCTCCCTTCTCATATATTTTACAAACTAACCTGTATAATCGCTCCTGCATTTTTTCCCCTGCGTGTTTTATTAATTCGGCTGGTATCATATCAATCCCCGCTGCTTTGTTATTCCGTAAATCATTTAATGCTCTATGAAACTCTGACCTAAGTATGCTAGGACCTAAGTCATCCTAATCTATCTGTTCCACACTTTCTAGCTCCTCCATGTCCTGCCTACCTTTATATAAATCTTCAAGATACTCCTTCCATCTTCTAGCTTTTTCCTTATTTGCTGTGAGTTCCTTACCCTGCTTATCACATATAATGTTACCCTTTGGTTTTACTTCCATTTCTATACTCATTTATAGTTTTCATTTTCAAATTTTCATTAATTTATGAATACACTTTGATAAAAAAAATAGTATCATCTCTTTTCTATACCTCGTTCAATTCAAATTATGAATTTAGTTACTTTATTTCTATAACAACTTATTCAGTAAGAAATGCCATAACAAATAATAGTGACTTGTAACTCTGATCTTTTAATACTAATTGAAAATTGAAACACTTCACGATTCAATGTCAGCTGTGATTAAAACTGTATATAATGTAATAATCCAAAACAATTGAAGTACTTAGCGAATCTTGATTGTATCTATTCAATTTGTGAAAAGCTTTATAATAATAATCGACCTCAATTTAATCATGATAGCCTCTCAATTTTGTTTTGCAACTTGCAATTACAAGTCGTCATACAAAATACAATTAATCAAAAGTACTTACCGAACGCAACTTGTATTAATAATATAATATATAGATATATAGTACACATGGCATTTATGATTTGTTTTATTTTCATTCTTATTTTTATTTACTTTTACATCAGTGCGAATAACAATGAAATATTAATATCATTTTACGACGTTTCGTATTCCTCCAGCATGGTGATGATGGAGTCGAAGGTTTCCTCGCCGGAAGGAATAATCTGTTCTGGCGGAAGGAGGAAACCATGTCGACCTGTATCTCTGAGCTCATAGGTGTATGATAAAGTGATTCCTGGGTGGGTTGCCTTAACCCAGTCCATACTGCCACCACTGGCTACATCTAGAAATGAATATGTAAATGAATCTATCAATTGCTTCGAACCGAAAATTGATTTGACTAAGAATTCCAATTTTATGAATTTTGCAAGTACTTACAGATAACATCGACAATGTTTCCGACTGTATATTGAGTTCCATATCGTTGAGCTAAAGAAGTAGCCATCTTCTTTCCAATACTCATCTGAAATTTATTCAGTATTTATTTACCAATCCAAAAAGCTATCTCGATATATATTCTACATCACAAGTTAATGATTTAGTAGCAAATATGCTCCATAATAAATATTAATGTTACATTCTTTTGAATCATTTTACATCGAAATTCAACGTAACAGCACTTCATTACACATATATATTTTGAAGATGCATGTCTTCCATGCAAGATCCAATTAAGATTAAGGATTTTCTGTTTGTTTCGAATGCTTAATGACTTTTTTTAGGTCATAAGAAACCCTTTTATTAGCGTTATCCTGTATAAGATATATAGCTCAATTGTGTTTGTTTGAATCCATATTTTTGGATGCGTAAAGACTTTAAGTGGTTGTTAAACAATTAGTTTAAAACAATTAAACAATAAAGCGATTACCTGCAGAAATTTTATGTACCATGAAAGCGATAAACATTATTTTGCTTAATACAAAGTTAAATTTCGTAATTATATAAAAAATACTAAAAAGTCTTACAAGAAAATTTGTTATGTCATCAATTTCCAAGAATGTTTTAAAGATATAACAATAAACCCCAGTGATCAATTTGAAAGAAACAATATTTATTGTATTTTGACTTATTTAAATGTATGTAAACACGCATTTTCGAAAATCAGATATGAAATTCCTGCAAATCGAGCATATAATTTATTCAATTCGACATTGAATTCTATTTTGAGTAATGAGTTGATGGCGATCAAACCAATCGTTGCGATTAAGGACCTGTGAACGAATGTCTTGAATGAAGAGTTCATTCGTAAATCTTTACAACTTTGCGCTCATCCACTCATCTAAACATTTAATCGAAATTGTGACTTACAAGTTGTTCGTGATTTGGCGCGTATTCGTGGCCAGCATGTCCGTAAGGCAAGAGCAATAATTGCTTGTAAGAATGGAAGCCAACATAGGCGATCAATTTGCTAGCAACCGAAGTTATAAATTTGGAGATCTGTTCATTTTCTGGGCAAGAGAAAGCGGAGGATCCAGCATGGACATCGCTGCAAGGACTGCTACTAGCACCACCATTCATCCAGTTATAACCCCAGTTGCGGTTGGGGTCAGAGCCATAGCAAAAGCCATATGGCTTGCGGGTCTTACGCCACATACGGTTCTAATGAGAGAGAATCGATGATGTATAACGGCTTGGTCAATTCAATATACAATATGAGCAATGAAAATGTATTATAAAAACTTACGGAAGTGTGAGTGTAGACGTAACCATCAGGGTTGTAGTTGGGGAAGACATACCAATCGTATCTTTCGACAATAGCACGAACGTTGGGATCTGTGCTGGTCAAAACTTCATTCAACATCCACGTAACTGTAGCTGGAGAGATCCTTTAAATATACAAATTGATGATGTTAAAAGTTCAAAATGAAAAGACATATTTCGAAGTATTTGATTATGAAATACCATTCGCGAGCGTGGATACCAGCTTCAATGAAGATTCCGCGGTTTTCATTAGCAGAACTGAAGGATACTTTGACACCGAGCAAATCACGGTTTTCGTAAGACTTGCCGGCGTTTAAAACCTCTACTTTGCCGGGATGCTCATTTACCAAGCTCCTGAGCCAATCATGAATCTAGAATTACAAAGAAATTTTTCAAAAATTTACTATAACAGATCGATCACTTAAGAATACTCACTTGAGCCAAAGTTTGATAGGCAGTCCAATCGAATTTATCGGACTTTTCCTTGGTTTGTTCATTATCAATGGCCTCTTGGACATTCGTAATGAAGACCTGGGATTTCATGTTACTTAAGCGGATAAAGTCTTGGAAGTCGAATCGTAAATGTGGAGCGACCATAATGTCAACATGATTGCCAACGCGGGTCACATCGGTCCAAAAGTCCAAGCCCATGTTGGAGGATTCCAACTCGCGCAGAGCCTGCACCTGCTTATCATTGACGGGGGTGACACGGTGGACCGAGAAGCCCTCGAAACTGATTTTATCAGCAGCGGCCAGAGCCAATGCTAACGCGCTCAAGACGATTAACAGTTTCATGGTGCTATGATGAATAAAAACGAAATTGCTTGAAGTTATTGAAAGCTAAAAGAGTGCCTAATTGACGAGTTCAAAACAAGAAATATAGTAAAAAGATCAAATAACTTATATAGAATATAAGGGTATTAAAACAGAAAAAATAATTAGATATTCTTATAAATTATTTATCAAATATTAGTGAAGTACCTATTGTCATCGGTTAAGTGGTGACAAATTATTAAGCATTTAATATTAATATAAATAATAATAATAGATTAAAGCTATAAATAAAACTGTATAAGAACTTTATAAAGCTACTGGATTAAGGGCTCAAGTATGATGACGATGCTTGAAAAATGAAAGTATTATTCTATCTCGTGATTCATTGATAAAATGTAATTTCTAATCTAATGAATATTTAATTCAAATAGAATTTGTTAGTAATTATTCTTTGAAAATTCGATGTTGTTCTAAAAGCGAAATAATGGCAAATGGTTTTATAAAAATTATATTAGGTGCGAAATCATTCCATACTTATTTAGATTGATATCACAAATTCTGGTTCTAAATCTTCAAAAACTCGGTGATATTTATAAAGGATCGTAAACGAATCTGAACAGAAGAGAAACATTCGTATTTCTATTAAATAAACTAAAAATTTATACCGAATAACTTTTGGGGAAAAAATAGTTAGGCTTAATTTTTTTCTGCATCTATGTATTATATATTATATAGATTTCACAGCAATAAACTTGATTAAATGCATTGTTTATTATAAGTCTCTTATATACACCTGAGAACTTATGTCTAAATAGAGATTTTTTTAGATAAGATAAGTACTTATCTTCATAAGTACTTTAGAATTTGAAAATAGTTTAATCCAGCTATAAATTGAATTTTTTGCACTAGATAATCCAAAAATACAATAATGACAAATCGTAACGATGGACAAATATTTATTAAAAATGACAAATTTTAAAACATATAATTAATATTTATATGTTTAATTCTGAATGGCAATTAATATGACTTTTCTATATCAATTAAATATCAATTTAAAATCGGGCAATAAACAATTCGTAAATGCTCCGAACTGCAGTTCGATATAAATGTTTTTCTTAAAATTATATGTTTTATGATAAATAATTGTATTTTTAATATATGCGGGACTGTAACTGTAATTTATAATTATTCTTAAAAAAATACAAAAATTTACTTTGCCCATTAGAGACTTCCACATACCTGAATTCAATTTTGCAGCCAACACAAAACTACCATGGAAATTAAGTTGAATTCACCTTTTATAGACAACGTAATCAAAAATACTTCTACTCTCATATCTTTCTGTAGCAGATAAAGAATACCAAGTCTTAAAAATTAAAAAATTAATCTTACTTAGGTTGATAAGGATAACAACAGATTCTCAGTGCATAGTTGAGATTTAATCAATATATAAATTTTATATCGGTAATCTATCTTAGTCAATAAATTTACTATAGAAAGCATTTCTACTGAAAAGGTACTTAAGATGTAGTATTTTTTAAGCAAATTCTGTTTAAAGAATATCCAATAATATTGTTTTTAAAATGTATCTTGTACTTACAATGTACTTACAATGTATCTGAAAAGAATCTATTATATAATAATTCATATCGAAAGAATCCTTTAAAATAATAGCATATCCTTCTAGTAAAAATATGGTAATCAATTAATTGCTTGGAGAAAGTAGCTTATTTTTGTGTTAGTTTGAAAAGAAAAGAGTTGTAAATATTGGTTTCTTCATTTAATAAATTGTAGTCTTTGTTATTGTAATATTTGAAAATTTCCAGTACTTATTGTAGATTAAGCGGCTTTTATGAGCTATATGTAAAATTCTAACATCTTCTATACGAGGAAAAATTTTATTACATTTATTTATGTGTTCGGAGAATTTAGAGTCATTAAAATAACCGGGTCAACAAAAATAAAAATATTATAAGTCCTTCAAACCCATTTACTATGAACTATACACGAGGTACCACTTGATTCAATCAATTATTTAAAGATAAAAGACATATATATATACCAAAAACGCATTTATTTATAAGATTAATACCTACTACATGTACATAATTATTTCACCTTAAATCTAAGAATTCACAATAAATATTCCACGAATCTTAACATCAAATGGCTACAGATTGAATGTAGAAGAGTTTGTAGTAATCGCATCATAAATAAATGTATTATTCAGTGGCTTATATTGATGCGTAATCAACTTGATCACTTCTTGCGCTGCGCATCCCCCGAGAACTGAAGAGACGGAGTGCAGTTCCGCGCCACCGTAGCGACATATCTCGTGCACGAGCTCGTCTCGAATAACATGCGCCCCGCAACCGAATTCAGTCATTAATTTGCCTATCATCATCTTCAGCTTCAACACGTCCGGCTCGACTTGATCGTCAAACTGACCTAAGAAATATACGAGCAACAGTTGATATACATATGTGTTTTTACTTATTATATATTATAAGCAATAATTTAAAAAATGGAGAATTTACCTGGATAACAGTTAAATTCGCTGATAAATCTATCTAGGCCTCGAAGAACTACGTAGTAGAATATCAGGCTTTCAGGATCTTCTAAATAGGAACCAATATCTAACGAATTTGATTGGTATTCGTCGATGATTCCCGTGCCTGTAGAAAATAACCACAACTTTAACAATATCAAACAAAATAATAGCCAATCATATATTATATTTCATATATTATTAAGAGAAAAATTAGTTTTCTTATTTGTACCTCTTATCACAGTTAGTTGAGCCGCATGTTTACAAAACACCTTCACATCTGCTTCGGTGATGAAATCCGCGTAATGAGCGAACCCCAAGGCAATCTGTGATGCGCGCCTGTACACAGCCTCAAGATGCGCATTGGCCTGCTGCGTATACACTTTCTGCAAGGCGATGTAACTACGCGTGTCGGCTGCCAAATCTGGAAGATTACCCGGCACTGGGAGGGTACCCTCGCTCTGGACAAGCTCACGCAGAGCAGCTGCCATTACCCAAAATGATGTGCTCTGAAACAGGACGAACAGAGCTTAAGAAATATTATTTACAGTACTGTAAGTATAGGTAAATACCGAGAAAATATTTCGTTTTTCATATTTTACAGTTACAAAATCCGTTATAGCAAAACCGTATTGCACTATGCTCCATTCATGCGAGTAATAATTAAATTTGAATGAAATTTTTCAAAAAAATGCAGTTTTATATTTTTACAAAATTAATTGCATCAATAGCGTTGAATGATTTGTTTGATAAAATTAACACTTGGTATTAATTATAAAAGAATCTATAATTGTTCCCATTTCATGTTACTACCGTATTAAATATTTGCTAACGCTAACCGATTTTTTCAAAAAACGTACGATTATTTTCTTTATGTAATTATCATTTCCCCGTAATGTATTCAACTGTTATGTCTTATTGGGGTCATTGGAGTTTACTTTTACTTACACTTTCAGTAATATTTGCACTATGTGGATCATCAACTATGGCTTGAACTTGTGCAGGGACGATAGTTTTACTAACACACGTATTAACAAACTTTAAAGCCTCTTCAAAATTTTCTTCGAGTGGTTCTTCCGGCGCATGACCACTCTTTATAAGTCGCTTGAGCTCTTCTTTTTCCGCTCTAGTACTAGGCAAAGCACCTACAATGTTACCAATTTAATGAACAAATATGTTAATCGAGAAAAGGACAACTCAAGATATACGTTGTTTGTGAATTAAAATTATTTTATTTCACACACTTAAACCTATTTCAAATATAACAAACATCCTAGAGCAAAAGTACCTTCGTGACTAGTTCTAAATTTCATTAGATAATAATACAGTATAATCAGAGCCGGTACATGACTGCGTTCTTTCTTGTCCAAAGAAGGTACATCAACGCATTCCAAATGAGCCTTCAGCGCTGGCCAGGGGCAGTCTAATCTTAAATCTGGATTAACACTGTCTGGATGAGTCTCAACAATAGTATGCTCCCGTATCTGTAATCTCATATAGCCCAAAAATCCAACACTTCGACAAACAACCAATGGAATATTCGCTGCCCACAGCTCCTTAGCCAAGATTAATATTACCCTATGCATAAACAACGATTCGTTAAATCTGTAGCCTTCAACTCTGCTATGTAGATCCTAATTAGCTCCGTATCGACAAGTTATGTGTAATAATGAATAAGCTTTGTTGTCCAGACGAAAACAATATTATAACAAATAGTGGTATAGTGGTATAGGTAAATAAAACGACTAATATCTTGCTAACGCTTCGATGTCTATTTCGCCATCTTTATCAGAGCTACAAATGGGTTAGTTGACAATGCTTTCCTGTCTTTGATAATTGATATATCATATAGATTTATACTGGGTGATATTAAGTTTAAATTTGGGTGTGTTCTTTTCCAGCAAAATATGAGTCGTTTTATTTACGTAGTCCACTTTTCCACTATTTGTTGTAATATTCTGTTACATGTAATATTAGTCTAAATTAAACTTAGGTACGATTCTGGCTGAGAATAGCTGAATAGGGATATTAATTTAATGCAAGTTCCGCGCGATACAGATGTGTTTACGAAGTTGCCTTCTCTCGAGGGGTGTTAAGGTTGACAGATTTTCGTTGCGAGTGTAGTTTTAATTGCCTATATTTATTTTCCGTTCCTTATCTGGCCATTCTCAGCCAGAATCGTACCTTAAACTTACTTTTCTGGAACTGCAGTGGCAACTATAACGCTAAAATTATTGAAAAAATCCCTAGTGGATGATAACATGTGTTCCACGTTCTCATCTACGCAATCGCCACGGACATCGGGATTCAGTTCTAGTAGGCATTTAGTAGCAACCGCGGCTCTAGATTGACCTAAACTGTCGGCGTCCAAAAAAAAACTAAAAAGCGAAAGTACAAAATTAACTTGAGAATAAATCACGGTACGATTCTGGCAGAGAATAGCTGAATAGGGATTGATTTAGTGCGCGTTCCGCGATACAGCTGCGTATATGAAGTAGCCTACTCTCAAGCGGCACTAAGGTTGTGAGATTTTCGAGCGCATGAATTAGCTGACCTATGGATCATAGGTCAGGTCTTTAATATCTAGTATTAAGACTTGACATATGGATATTTTTTATATTTTATTGATTATGTAGCCGGAATATTTAGTCAATTGCAAATTTTTTAGGGCAACCCTAGGTTTTTATGGTGTAGTTTTAGTTGCCTATATTTATTTTATTTTCCCAATTCAGGTATTTACAGCCAGAATCGTACCCAAATCACTTACTTTGATCCTATATCCTCCTCAGACACCTTCTCCCCATCTATTATAGAAAATCCGCCGATTCCGGAGAGAACTAAACTTTTTAATATTTCGGTCCCTAGAGCGGTTGCGTTTATTAAAGCAACTTTACCATTTTCTAATAACTTTTGTCCGTGATCTCCCCATAATCTTTAATAGCGAACATAATTATAATAGGGTGAAAATGATTAACGTATTTCATACCTAAGTTGCCGGTCGTATTTCTTCGTTTTATCGTTCTGTTCTGGAGATTTCGGTGTTGGTGAAGACATTGCAAATATTTTGATCTATTCACCAAATGATCATATTATATTTACCAAATACATACTAATAACTAATTTTGTATTAGAAGCCGTGAATCGCTAATGTTAGATAAAAATTTATAACAAAAACAGTGAAATAATAATAACTTCCTTGCAATACGTGCTCTAAAAGTTGCATATAGTAAACTAGAGTTAGGAAGATGAATGCGTACATAAAATTATAATATTTTAATATATTTACCAAATGATCATATTATATCTCACAAGTACATACTAATAACTAATTTTATATTAGAAGCTGTGAATCTCAAATATTACATCAAATTTATAACAAAAACAGTGCAATAATAATAACTTCCTTGAAATACGTGGTCTAAAAGTTGCATATAGTAAATTACAGTTAAGAATCAGAATGCGCACAAAATTCAATAGTATTGCCAATGACAATGTATACATAGATGTATACATACGAAGACGAATCAACTTTAAGCGGTTGATGTTCATGTGGCGACATCTGTCGATATCTTCCCCACGAGAACTTGGTGAAGATAGCTGCAGACTGCGCTAGTATATTGACCAAATACACGAGAGTGAAATTTTGACAATTTGATACTTAGTGTGGCGCCATTGTCTCCCCATAAGCAATATGTTAATTGAATTCAATACGCGTGTTGCGTCCCCAATCGACTTAAATCAAGCATTCGATCGATTACTGTGCGCGGGAAAATACGATATGGCCACGGTCAGCTGTTCGACATCAGCAACATCAAAACAATGAATACATGTGTCAAACATTCAACTACCCGGGAGAAATGTATCGAATTGATAAAATTCGATAAAATACATTGTCATTGGCATTAGTTACAATGCACATTTAATAAATACACGAGCCATTTATTAACTTGCACTCCTAAATATATTCCTCCTCTTACACTTCATCAAAAACTATTTTTTAAATGCCCAATTCGTAACTTAAACGTCCGTCATCAACAAATATTTCACTTCTATCACTCATTACAATTTTTTAGAAAATAAATTGAAGATTTTTGAAGGTTGTAAATTGTATACTTCTTTAGGTACAATTATTAATACTTCCTTAGGTACAATTATAAAGAAATTGTAATGAGTGATAGAAGTGAAATATTTGTTGATGACGGAAGTTTAAATTACGAATTAGGCATTTTAACAATAGTTTTTGATGAAGTGTAAGAGGAGGAATATATTGAGGAGTGCTAGTTAATATATGGCGCGTACATTTATTAAATTTGCATTGTAACTAATGCCAATAACAATGTATAAATTATAGGGGTGCGTCTGTACGCGTAGCAATGCGAGTTGTGGTATATCTACTGCCAACGCATTATTAATGTCTGCAATTGTATATATACAATACCATTGTCATCAGACTAGTCATATTTACACGAACTACTTAGACTTAATGGTGCGAAAAGTTTTAGTAATATAAAATTTTATAAATTAATAAAACAATTTGTTAATTTCATGATGATAACTTATTGATAACTGAAACTTATTAACAAATGGTAATGTTAGTTTGCTTAATACAGCAGCTCAAGGGTCCGAAATATTCTTGCTTTATTGTTGTTACTAATAATTGTTTCTGTTGCCAGAATTTGGAAAGCGTTATATATCTGCAAAATGCAATTAAATATTTTCTCAAATGCTAAATTTAAAAAAATACAACGCGGATATGTTATTTATATCGTGGTTGCAATTCGGTTAGTTTGTCGTAAATGACGATAAAATGTTAACAAAAAAAATCGTCAAAGAACATTAACATCGCCAGTTTGGAACGACATCACGAATGTTGTTGATATTGTTTTGGTTGGAAGACCCAAAACGATATAGTTGTAATTAAATTTAAATCATAATTATAATTTTGCTGAGAATCATAATCAGTGAGTAGGAAAATGTACCTTCATTTTTTGGTGTAATAGACTGCAGAAAACTGTTATCATAAAAATATAAATGAAATGTTTGTCGAAGAAGCTTTCGAATTGTGATGGAATTATATTCGTTGTGCTTACATTAATATTGCTATAATGTGTGGACTCATTTTATTGGGTTAATTGCCTTACAAGCTCAAATCTTAGCCATAACAGAATATTTTTCAATTATTTCTATGCGCACCTCATTCCTTTTGATGTTTGATCAATTAACTTTAAAATACGATCTACTTCATTGTTGTTTTCTAAAATCAATCGCAAATACATTCCTTGGTACACCCTAGTACATACACGATCTAGACAAATTTCTCTATTAACTGCATAACAATTGACCATTTTAATAATAGTGTTCTTCACACTTTTTCTGACAGGTACAGTGGTGAAACTCGCAGCTATTTGAAAGAATATTGATATGAGTTTCTTAAAAACTGAATAAATTAGTGCTGGCGCATTAAGAAACCATACGAAACTTGTTTGTCGGTCTATGTTTCAAATAAATTTAGATACTTTATACCCCAATAAATGATCAAGACCTACCATCTAAAGTTGATCTCCATACTAAAGAAGCTGTGCTCGAGAGCAAAATAGATCCTATCTAATATATTTCAAAAATGAACACAGAATATGAATTAAAGAATACCTATATTAGAAAGAACATTTTTCGAAGCTTCATTTATTTATAAAGCTGGAGCTATAAAATAATTATATTTAAATTGCAGCATTATTCCAACAAATTACTCGGCCCAAGCTCTTTTTAATGCGAATCTCGTTTCGCAGATTACTTTGTTTATTTTAATATTACCTCAATTCTATATCCTATGCATAATATTACTATTAGCAGTACTGCATCATTTAAAAAAATGAATGTAATCTATTTTATTTATAGAATTCTCCGTCACACTCAAGTCTCAACCATACTGCATTCGTATTTCATCCAAGAAATTATTTACAATCAATTACACCAACTTTTACTTGAACTATACTACGACTATAATACGGTCCAATACTTCCACAATCTTAATTTATTCGTCATTACTAGACAGTACAAAATATTGTACCTAATAAAGAAGACTCACAATCCGTATAATTACATATCATAAAACGGTAAATTACTATGCTAAAGTTTATCTACAAACCAGCTAATAGATAATATGCGAAGTGCCGCATTATTCAAAAGCATTAAATACTATCCAACTGAATATTATAAATACCAGTTTGGTATATCTGCTTGGTAATTCCAGTTTGGTAATATCGAGGAATTAATGAATATCTCTTGAATACAATAAAATAACTGAGCAGTACCAGGACCAATATATATATAAGATACATAAGGCACTCGTGGTACGACATAACACAAACCTATTGTGATTTTACGCTTCTTTCTTTGAAGAACCAAGACTTGAGCTGCATGTTTCAGATTCTGATGCTAAACAGGATGAGGCATTGTATGATGGTACCATACGCTAGTACATACCATGAACGTATCTTGAACTAAATAAAGCTTTGATCGACAAGTATTATCCATTTCTTAAATAAATAATACCAAGATTTCTTGAAATGGTAACCAAAGTTTTAATCAATTATTTGCTTCTATCTTTTGATTCTGGTTGATATAATTTTATATTTTGCTTGAGGGAATGTTTGAGGTGTTTAAGATTTTCGGCGGCGACGCAGCTGGTGGCTGTTGTAGTATCACAGGTGCATACCACTACTATATGATTTGTAAGTCTTCAGTAGACCATGGTGAGAGTCAAAGCGTACCACGACCTCTTTAGTACGACCAGGTACTCCTCATTAACTAGCTGTGTGCTCTTGGAGAGCATTGCTATAATTACGCGTAGCACAAGTCGTTATACTACACGTTTCGAAAACAATATATGAAAACTTAAAAACAACAAGTCCACGTGAATTTTGAGATAAGCCGGAACCTTTCAATTAAACAGTTGTTTATAAATAATTGCCTCTTCAGTGATGTTTACATGTGATAGTGTGCATACGCGCTACAACATGTGTGTGCATTTCTGCAGGAGAAAATAATGATAATTCCAAGTGCAACAAACTGTTATAATAAAATGATTATAACACTCATAATGGCTCGTTATAATCATTAACCACATAGTGACCTAATGATATAAACCTAAGAAGAAAATGCGATCAAGGACATAATGATCTTCACTTGAAAATTTAACAATATCTGTTGGGGACATAATGTTCTTCACTTGACATTTTAAGAATATCTGCTCAGGACGATGGATGAATGGAATCAAAGCCAAGCTTTGGTTCGGAATATCTCCGAAACGCAGTTCCTTCGAAAGAGGCTGGATATGAGCACGGAATATTTCATTGTACCAGAATACACAACCTCCACAGCGAAACCTGTTTCGGTCCAGAACCTACCACCGCACGTCACCAAAACGGCGTGTATAAATTGTGCCTCAGCGGGAGATTACCTATTCGCTGTGTTCAGAAACGAAATGTGGGTTATACCGGTACTAACTATAGCTGGAATTGTGATCGTTCTCATATTCGGCTTCGAATTATTCATATTAACAAAAGCATCGAGGCGAACGTCGAGCAGAAGACATTTATTCTTAGGCCAGATATTATTGCTGGGATTATTCCTATGTGCCTTGACTGGTATCGTGATAGCAGCATCGCCGACACAAATTACCTGTGCAGTACTGCGCATAGGAATGGGTGTCGCCTACACCATCGTCTTTGCATCATTGCTAGTAAAGTGTGTGTTTCTAATCAGTTTGAATAGTGGCGTCTACTTGCCGGCCACCTATCAAGCCCTGTTGTTGCTGTTCTCGGTACTAATCCAAGTCGCCATCGGAGTGCAATGGCTTATAACCAACCCACCCGATGTTGAGAACATTGTATTTGACCGGCTGCTGGTCGGTACAAGCTCGTCCGGCAACAAAAAATACAATTTATTGTTCACCGCGAAAGACTTGTCGCGGGTGCAGCAAAACAATGCGGCGGTACCGCGATGCAAGACGTCATATATTGACTTGCTCTTCTCATTGGTGTACGTGATTTTCCTCATTCTGTTTGTATGTGTGCTAGCGTTCAAAGCGAGGACTATACGGAGTAATTATCGAGAATCTACGTACATAGGTTTGTCGTACATTCTTTTTATTGAAACATTCTGAAACTCTTGCACAATAACACCAAACACAACACAGTATCAAATGATAAATGATTACGCAAATCATTTCATCGTCTTAACATCCGTCGATCTCTCTTTAGCTAACTTCTTCATCTTCTACATTTTCATCTCCTGTAGTTAGTTATCCTAACGTCTTCCACTATCTGACTTACTCTCAGCTGGGCCTACATTCACTTTCCTTTTCTACTAGCATAATATTGGTAATTTTTTTCCAACTGGCGAACGTCCGCGGCTGCAATTGTATGCGCACTCATTTTACAGCCCTAAAGTAACCACAGCCTCTAAAGCGTTTACATGTAAACATCCTCTATGGAATATCTTATTGGTTGTTGCTGTCTGTGCAGCGGTTAGCGGTGCGCGGACGTTCGCCAGTTGGAAAAAAATTACCTGTATCTCCTTGTCTAAGAACATGACCTAGGAGTACATCTTTATTACGCTGTAATACCTTCAAAATCTCCTGTCTTTATTTATGTCTTAATACAACTAAATTTGTCATTCTATCTACCCCCCAATTCTCATCAATAACATCATAGTTTAAATACATCTATTCTACGCTTCATAGTCGTACAAACTCTACACATACCTACTGAAGAACTAACTAGACGCCTTTAAGGCTTCTTCTTCCGTACAAAGTATTACTGCTCAGAACTACCGAATGATGTTCGATAATGCAGAATTTGAGAAACTATGTTTGTACAGTTACCCAACTCAAAAACCTTTAACATTATGACTCCAGTTCCTCCAGTAAATTAAATAATGTCTGTGATCGGTTTTTCTGCAGATGTTTCATTTGAGGTTATTCCTATTCATTTTATAATGCACATAGCAAAACCAATTCGAAAGAAGAAAGTATTTATTACCCAAATGACGATTGATATTTGAAGCTTTGTAAACTACATATTTGCACAATGCGCATTTAAACTTGCTTGAAGGTTCATTATTGTGAAAATATCCCATTTGCTACTTTCAGTTTACAAGCAGAAAGTATACTTATTATTATAAAGAATGAATAGAATTTAAAGAAGGTTGGCCGATTGATCGATTGACTGTTACATTCACTATTAATAATGTGTGATATACCTCAACACCTTTTCAACAATGACTTGCGTAAATCAGGTCGGTGAAGCAATTATTATAATTTTCATTCGAATAACCAAAAATGTGAAAATCATTTTACATTTATTTATTGTGCATTTCGTGAATGTACATGGGTATATTCTTTATTTATTTATCATTTTGATTTGTATGCCATGCAATATATTTTTATGTACTCGAAAGTATTGACATGGGTCCAACGGGTTTTTATCAGGTATTCACCTTTATAAGAAAATAAATTTCGCGAGGACGTCAGTCTGTTGTATGCCCATTAGTCTCTTTGTGACTGCTCTAGAATTTTGGCATTTCAACCAATGCCAAGTAGTTGGAGCTTTCATCCAAAACAGATGATTAATTTTCAGTCAACAGGCGCAAATCAAAAATTCAATTGATTTTATTTATTAAAACAACATAATTCAATTATAAAGAGCAGACATGTTAATAAATCCTATTTACATGATTTTTTGCAATTTTTATTTGCAACTTCTTGGCATAAATCGCAACCTTAATTACTCACTAAAGAGAAATTGAAGCATTGATAACGTATTAATGCCGAATTAAAGTATTTTATAAATGATCGAAAGTGGCAAAATGTCAGAAACGAAAAAAGACAGAAATGTATGTAATTTTCAATTGCTAATATTAGCTAATTTCAGATTTGACCAATTTAAATTATTCCCACCTTTATTGAATTTGTCATTCTTAGGCACCGTCAAATTCTTCTTTAGGTTTAAGTGTTGGTTGTACCCTACCAATATGGATCCTATGGATCAGCGGGGGCTTCGTGATTGGGGATCGATATCGCGACGCTTCGATAGCTGCGGGTTTGGTTACCACCGCCGCCCTAATCTTCGTTCTTATGTATATGCCCAAAGGTAGACAATTGTCCGCTATTGGCAAAGATGGCATATACAAGGAGGACCGCGAGGATCAGTTCAGTAGTATCAGTAGGACAGGGTCGCGATACTCGCCCAGCTTCTTCCATTTCAAACCAGTGATCAAATACACGGGTGGTCCATTTGGGGCAGGTGGCCACATTTCGCATTTTCTGTACCAAAAACATCAACATGCATCTTCCACGATACAAGGTAAATGCTACATACTCCAAATCCAAAATCTCCACACTTCTAACATGTCAACCTCGATCTCCACTTTAAATAGTACTTCTTGAATCAAAATGACCAAAATCAAAAATATTAAGTTACATCGAAATGTATTTGAAAACTTGTTAGTTGACTTCTTTTACCTTTTCTCTGAATAATTTGATTTGCTCTTGTTTGTAATATACACAGTTCTTGTAAAATTTACCATTCCTCTTCTATTGTCGGTGTAATAATTGTTCAATAAAAAATAAATAAAATAAAACCACACACTTTATTCAAATCGATTAGATAATTTTATATTTGAAGCATATTTCTGTAGAAAATATAATATAATGATAAAAGAATATTTTATAGGTTTCTCAGCACGAGAAAATTAGAAATGTAACATTTTGCATGAGGGTCGATATCTTGAACAATACCAACTGCTGTTCCAGTTCAATTAGTTACGTTTCATTAAGTTAAACCAGGTTTCTAATTGAAATGGAAAATATAACGTGCAATATAATTGTAAATCCTAATCCGATAAATGAAGGAATCCTAATCCGATAAATGAAAATAATGGTATATGTTGTTGAAAATTGATAATACAACTTTGCCCGAATTCTTTAAACAATTTCTTATTGAATTATAATTGAAAAAATATATATGTTGGTCTCATACAAGTGTAAAACATCTAATTCTTCAAATAAGTTAAATTTTTATCATTAATTTCTCACTTGACAGCTAACTGACACGTACAAGTTGATTAAACTGTTCATTAATAACAGAAATAACTGAAATTTTTTAAAACCTTATTTGAACAATAAACACAATATTATTTAATAATATCATTTTGATTAGGCCTCACGTAGTGAAATATAAAATATGCAATTAAATATACAATATAAAAATGTATAAGATACATTGATATTTATTTAATAACACAATATTTTTAATTAACTTGTTTACTACAAATAGCGTAATGTATAGTTGCAAATACTTCAGCTGAAATTTTGGAAATTGAAATATATTAATTTTATTATTTTACACAATTGGATATAAGATTGTGTGTGCTAATTACAGCTAAAATCAAATAGTCTTGTCTAAAATGAATTGCATTTTTTTGCAGCTTCTAATTTCTTGTAGGAATATCAAAATCAAAACAAGATTTCTCTGCATAAAAGCTCTGCTGATGAAAACTATGCAACTTTACTATCTTACGTATACATATATATTAAAAATATCGTATATCTGACCCAATTATTCTTCTGAGCTAAATTTCTCAATATTATAATGCCTACAAATCATTCATTGCTAAACTATACAAAAAATAATAATGTAAAATTTATTGGAGCTTATTATTAATAAGCATTTTATTCAAATTTCTCGCATATAAAATGCACAATATTTTCTAATTCTACTATGTAAATTTCCATTAAGTACTAGTAGAAATTATAAGCGCTATAATAATAGCCAATTATTAAAAATAATCCACGTAATCACGGGTAATAAAAATAAGGTCAAAACAACTGCACAAATAAAAAAGTAAACGAACATGGAAACTGAAATTGCTGTATTCATTCAGGCATTTTATGAATTACGCTTACGATTCTTATATCCGTGAACGCTTTTAAATCACATGAATTATTTTAAGTTACATTTTAATCCACCAGCAACTTGCGAAAATATATCCAACCGAAAAGTAATTGTCCATGTATATCACCCGAATTTTATATTTAACGCTTATTACATTAAATTTTGTTCCATATGCTCCAAGTTATTTGCAGTTATGTCCTTATAATTACTGAAAAACAGGAAAAATACATTTTCATGATTTTTCAGTTTTTTTTGTTGCTTTTTGATAGTTAGTTAGTTAAAGAGTCCGCAATCCTAAAGATTGGTTGGAAACATCACACCATGCCGATCTATCCTGAGCTAATCCCTTCATCTCCCTATAGCTATTCATCTCAACGTCTTCAACTATCTGACTCACATACTCCAATCTAGGCCTACCTACCCCTCTCTTTCCCTCCACTATACCTTCTATGATCAATTGCATAATCCCCCCATGCCTAAGAATATGCCCTACTAATCTGTCTCTCCTACGCTGTAACACTCTCCAAATACTTCTCTTCTCCCCTACTAACTCTAGTACAGCTTCATTTGTTACTTTATCTTCCCAACCAATCCTCATCATCCTCCTATAACACCACATTTCGAATGCTTGTAATCTACGCTTCTCTTCCTTTCCTATAGTCCACGCCTCACACCCGTACAGTGCTACACTCCAAACATATACCTTCAGTAATCTTTTTCTAATACCCAAGTCAATATTTGATCTTAAAATCTGTTCCTTTTCTACGAATGCCTTCCTACCCTGTGCTATCCTACACTTTATATCTACCTTGCTTCGATTATCTTTTGTGATTCTACTGCCTAAATAACAAAAATCTGACACTTCTTCGATTCTATTATCTCCTATTGTGATCCTCATTTTTCTACTGCATTCCTTTTTGTCACACCTCATCACTTTAGTTTTACCTATATTTATTTTCATGTTAAAATCCCTAGTCAATACTGCCTGCATACCATTCAATACCCTTTCTAAATTCTTTTCGCTTTCTTCCAATATAGCTATATCGTCGGCGAATCTCAACATATATATTTTTTCTCCCTGTACATTCACACCTACACTATACTCTTCTTTTACTTTGTTTATTGCATCTTCTATATATAGATTAAATAATAACCGTGAAAGTGTACATCCCTGCCGAACAAAATTCCCTATTTTTGCTACCTCTTCTTCCCCCTCAATTCTAACTAAGGCAGTTTGGTGTTTATATAAATTAAAAATTATTCTCCTATCCTTATAATCTATACCCGTTTCTTTTAAAATTCTAAACATTATGTCCCAATCTACATTATCAAATGCCTTTTCTAAATCTACAAAAGCTATGCAAGTTACCTTTCCTACCCTTTTTCTTTTTTCTACTACCGTTCTTAGTGCTAGAATCGCCTCCCTCGTCCCTCTGTTTTTCCTAAAACCAAACTGATCTTCTCCTAGCCTTTCCTCTACTTTATTTTCTAATCTCCTATAAATAATCTTTAAGTATATCTTCGATGCATGTGATAGTAGACTAATGGTCCTATAGTTCTCACACAAATTAGCTCCTATTTTCTTCGGCATTGTTACTATTCTACTACGCTGAAAATCCTGTGGTACTTCTCCCTTCTCATATATTTTACAAACTAACCAGTATAATCGCTCCTGCATTTTTTCCCCTGCGTGTTTTATTAATTCGGCTGGTATCATATCAATCCCCGCTGCTTTGTTATTCCGTAAATCATTTAATGCTCTATGAAACTCTGACCTAAGTATGCTAGGACCTAAGTCATCCTCATCTATCTGTTCCACATTTTCTAGCTCCTCCATGTCCTGCCTACCTTTATATAAATCTTCAAGATACTCCTTCCATCTTCTAGCTTTTTCCTTATTTTCTGTGAGTTCCTTACCCTGCTTATCACATATAATGTTACCCTTTGGTTTTACTTTAGAAAAATGTGACTTAATTTTCCTGTAGCCCAAATCTACTTTACCTCTTCTCATATCCTCCTCAATATCCTCACAATTTCCTTTTATCCACTCTTCTTTCGCTAGCTTGCATTTCCTATTAATTAAGTTCCTTAGTTCCTTATATTTTTTCTGTCCTGCTTCTGTGTTTCCAATTTTAATTTTCCTTCTTGCTTCTATCATTTCAACTATTTTTGATAAATCATAAAAATTATATAGACTATTTAATATCATTATTTTTACCGCCTTTATTAAACATTACCTAATATTATGATAAAATGTGTCTAATTATATATACAAGTGTCCAAAATTAAAATTAATATATAATATTGCTTTCACATAAGAAAACTTTGTCCATAAGACTAACTACAATAGTTGCAAATACTTCCGCTTCAGCGTGATCATTTAAAAAATTTCACAGCACCATAATTTGCAATATTTTAGCCAATATATATAATTCATTGGGACTATTAACTTTACATTTTTAAATACATATTTGATTAATATTTGGTCCCATATGAAGGTCTTTTTTATATTCTACGTACGTCGTTATACGTTTACAAAAATCGACTCGGTATAATCGAGAGTATTGCATATTGCAGAGAGAAAATGAAGAAAGGCCGTAATAAAAATATATAATAAAACCAAAGTGGGCAAATTAATTTATTAGCAATTCTCATTGGCGTTATTTACGAATTAGAATGTGCAGAGAAGAGTGACTAGAAATTTAATGGTACAGCGACCATCGGTTGATCTGCTTTGATTGTTATAAGCTCTAATAGTGTCTTATAATGAAACGGTGTTAATATTTAATACACGTTATTATTAGAAGAGAATTTGTGGTTTATAAAGGAGAATGGCTACCAACGTTCGATTATTATAATTACCTTAAAAAATCTACGAATTACGAGCATTTTATGTTAAGTATTCTATTCGAGGTTAATGCGATCATATATGCAAATAAATATTTTTCGCCAGCTCAACGATAAAGATGTCCCAAAATCAAATAATTTATATCATTATCGTGCAAATTAGAATTGCCATCGTAATTTAAGTTTAAGCTTATTTTTATTTTATTCGATTTCTTTCGAATTTTAATTTCTTCCTAATACAGGTCAGATTTTTATATATAATTAAAGTTATAACAAAATTAATCCACAAAATGTGTAAAAGAACAATTTCATCAATATGTTTAATAATATCTCAAATGACGAATTAGATGCTTATTTCTTCATACTTGTGGTTAAGATACAAAGCCTACCCTAAATTCTTTACTATTCCCATTTACACTTAACATAATTCTATAGCTTCTTACGTATTCACATCATTGTCTCGTAATTCAAAACTCTACGTGCATTTTTCTTAAATATATCATGTATGACGTTCAGCAATATCTTTCGCGGTTTTTCCAGCAAGATATATTCAAGCGAATACTTTCTTAATCGTAATCTCTAAAGAAAGTATTCTATCGTCTAGTGATTGAATCAAACCGATTTCTGCTCGTTAATGTTGCATAGGCATCACAATGAAATAGTAATTTATTTCCGATGTATAGATTTAACACTTTTTCTGGTTTTATTTTATTTTTCTTGTTCCGTATTTTAAAACCGTACACAAAAATGAACAACTTGTTAACGATATAATTGCACATAGAGCACAAGATATTGTTAGGCCACTAAAATTGTCTAGGAAACAATTCGTCAAATTTAATAACGAGAACAATTATTAATGCGAATATTATAATCGCCAGAAAGAATCATTGGCATTGGCCGAGTTTTCGTTTTCTCTTATGGAATAACAATTGTGCCACTATTATAATCTATATTAAATTCTTCGATCGTGAAGTCAATATTAAATATTAATTAAATTAAGGAAGTCGAAATTATCAACGGTTAAAAACAGTGGCGGTTCCTTATGCAGGCCGCAGGGCCGCGCGCCCCTCCCGAACATTGAGCGCATCACCGTAGATATATAATTGTATTGCGATATTTTATCTCGGCATTATTTTTCATAAAAGATAAAGCTTGCGCCGCGAACATACCTAACACTCATGACTCACACGATATGGCAGGCTAGCAAGTACCAGTCAAATGCGTATGCCCTATCTGTTGGAAGCGCTAGAGTTAGAGCGACGGTATACAGTATAGCTATATAGCTATTTCTGCATATACTTCGCAATATAGCTATATAGTTAATATGTAGTACAAATTCGAGCGCCACCCAGCCACACAGTACAGGTTAAATGCATATGCACTCATCTCACTCTATTGCAAGCAATAGGTGAGAGCGACCGTATGTAGTATGTCTTCTCTATTTCTTCCAGAGGCTTTGGAGAGTCATAGCAACGTGACGTCACGCTGCGTGTACAGCGAGAATATATATCGTTGTTTATGCTATACTGGGCTACGATTCTTTAGCGTCCTAACAGAGAAGCCTAGTATACAGTAAAATTGATATAGATTTAGTTGCATTGTTCTGTGAGTTACGTATGTACGATTTGCCATGTGTTTCCCCAAGAATATATTTAATAGAAATAATTTAATAAAAATGAATAGTGTTCGTTCTTTATTGAAAATAGAGTTTTTTAGACTTTCTCTTGTGGACAAAGTAAAAATTAAAGAATTAGGTAGGCCATTGTCTGATTTAAATTTATCGCAAACTTGTGCAAGGAGTGCTCAAAACCGGACATTTGTTGATATAAGAATACATATAGATATAAGATATTTCTATATTCTTATATCTTATATAAGTAATGTAAATTGCAGGGGGGGACGGGGGTGGCGTTCCCTCAAGTAAAGAGCCCAGAATTGGGCAATTACATTACTGCATAAATGAGGCGTTATGATATACGTGATTTAAGAAGAAGAGTGCACGAAGGAAATCGTTGTGGAGATTCTTGAATCGAATAGGAATATTGAATTAACTTGATATATATTTTAGAAGCGAGGAGGCAGAATTTAGTAGGAAAGAAATTGAGATAGTAGTTGATAAATTCAGATTGTTGCACAAAAATTACAAAAGACAATCAAAATATGTACAATAACGAAAAGATGTTAATTAGCTGATATTTAGTTATATTGAAAAATTGTCACTACGGTGTTAAATAATTGTATGGAATATCACCCATAAACTCAGCGTAACTCATAGCTATATGCGCATTTCGAATGCGCCACCATCTTCAGTAGCGCACAAGATAAAAACGAATAAAAATATCTCTGTCACTAATCGTGATTGCTATACAATGGAATAAAAATTAAAAGTCGACTTCATATTTCAATTGTAAAGCGATCACGGATCGTGACAAGGGTATTTTATTTAGTTTTTAACTTGTGCCATTGAATATGGTGGACATAGTCTTAGAAATGCGCATCTAGCTATTGTAACTTTGAGTAACGTTATTCTATACAGATATGTAGGTCGTTTCTTAAACTTTTTGATGAATTTTTTAAATTAGAATAGTTACGCTACATCTTGTATGTTGTGTACTAAGTAGCGGCAACAGTTAATACAGCGTACTATTTAGGTAATTAGGGTTCTAAATAGTAATCGTAATAATTGGGCATAATTGTAAAAATATATTGAATATTTTTCAAGAGACGTTAGATATAAGATATAAGATATAAGATACAAGATATTTTTCAACCGGCGTTTTACAAGAGACGTTTACAAAAAAAAATTATAACACAGATCAAGGACGGATTCTCATATCGTGGCCATCTATAAGCCGCTGAGTTATTTAACACGAAATCGATGCCAACATTTTCTAAACAATTTCCAGTGGACCTTTTGGAAACCGTGTGTCATGCGTATCCATTTTTGAATAAAACCAGATTAAAAACAGAATTAGAAGTCATTTACTCGCGTCCGCATTTTTATCAAGTAATTGGCGCCACAAATTTTCTTTCGTTATTTTGCTTCAAAATAATCTGAGTGAAACTTTCCCGGAAACTATAAAAATACTTAAAATTATTTTAACAACCCCGATGACCACTGCTGAATCAGAGCATTGTTTTTCAACACTTAAAAGAATCAAGACTTTTTTGCGAAATGCTATTTGGTAATGATCGTTTAAACGCGTTGGCGATGATGTGTATTAATAAAACTGTGATATTTACAATTTTAACGAAAACGTTTTGGAAAAGTTTGTATCAATGAAAGATAGAAGAGTGGAATTCACTTTGAAGAAATGATTGAATTTAATCATTTTGCATCCATTTTAGGTAAGATTTCTCACTATTATGTTATTTTTTAAGAAATGCCCCCCCCCTCCCTCCCCAGATCGAAAAGGCACGAGCCGCCACTGGTTAAAAATAAAGTATACATTTGATACTCGCACTTCCTATTTTTATGTCCACGCCTCACACCCGTACAATGCTATAATATGCATATTAATTTCATTGCATCCAATTTGCATTTTTTTGTCTTCTTGCCATACCACCTCATTCTTCAGAAGCTAACAATTTCGAATTGCCGATGTATTATTTTGGAACCAAGTGACTATTTTCATCTAACCCATAGCAAGAATAAGCATTATTTAAATTCGTTCTATATTTTATTGGTACAGTTACTTTAATAAACACTTAATACACAAGTCTGTAATTATTTAATGGCAAATATAGACGTCGTCTTGTTGTAGTAGGAAATTAACACCATATGGGTTTTATAACCAACATCAAATGTAATAAATAAAATAAGCAATCTTAGATTTATATAATAAGCAATTATGTTACAAAGGTTATAATAATTTCTTTATAAACGGAGGGTTTACGAAGAGAGATTTCTATGGTACTTTCTTATATTCATTTCTCTTAAGGTCGATTTTATATGGATCTCTCGCAACGTGCATATCCAATCCAATAATCTGGGTCATTATTTGTATTATATGCATCTAGCGCAATTTGCTAACATAATAAATGTCTCGGCCATAATGACCATATTCAGCGAATTTGAATAATATGCAGATCTACCAAAGCGACGCCACAACACTCTCAGTATTGGCCTCCTATGCTCACAATATGCATATTATCTCTTCTACATTAACAGCAACGTTTCATCGTTTCATGCATGAGCAAATAGCAAGAAGCGCGTCGTGGAGCTCCTCCACTTACCACAATCAACAAGTTGCTAAATAAATCTGTCCAAAATTAGTCTGGGCTTGCGCTGAAGCAAATAATTGAAATGTACCATTGTGAAATTTCAGTTTTCTGCAGTACTCTCTAATAATTTTGGTGATCAAGTATATCTAATTCGAAATTTTGGTATTGCTGTACATTATGTCTGTTCCTCTTTACACAATTTATATTTTATAAGAATTAGTAGTTAAGAAACTCTTCGCGGAAAAAAATGTTGTTTTACAAATTGCGTGAAACGTTTTATATAATCATTTACCGCTAAAAAAAAATTGATTTTTCTCTGATCCAATACATTTTTCTCTTTTTCTAAAAATATTTTACCGCCTTATCTTCAATTTTACATTTACTTTGATTATCCTTTGAATTTTCCTTATTAAGTAGTAAAAGTCTAAGACTTCATTTATTTAATCGCCCCCATATAAACGTCATTTATAGTTCTTATATATGATTTCTTTTATTTAATTTTATTGTACCCGCATTATTACTTCAATAATGTTTATATTTATATCACAATTTTATAAAATTATTACTTAAGTAAGGCTTTAAAATAATATAATGAATTTTAAAATAAAAAGCGTACAAGAGAACCAATTCTAAAATTTTACCCGACGAACTAACTTGATAAAGACTTGCTTGAGAAAAGTCAGATTTACCGCAGGTATTCTCTTCGCTAGTTACCAGCTTTGCAAGAATGTTGAGCTACTTCATATTTATCGCTATATATGTAAAATAAAAGCCGATCATTCATTATAGATTGTAACCAGTATTATAATGAAATTTTTTAGTGCAAAATACGACTTTTACATTAGGAAAAATGAAACAAAATCATTTTCGAATTCTTATTGTAAATGCGACCATTTGCCAATAAAATAATTGTCTTAGTTTAGTTAAAGAGTCCGCAATTCTAAAGATTGGTTGGAAACAGCACGCCATGCCGATCTATCCTGAGCCAATCCCTTCATCTCCCTATAGCTATTCATCTCAACGTCTTCAACTATCTGACTCACATACTCCAATCTAGGCCTACCTACCCCTCTCTTTCCCTCCACACTACCTTCTATGATCAATTGCATAATCCCCCCATGCCTAAGAATATGCCCTACTAATCTGTATCTCCTACGCTGTAACACTCTCCAAATACTTCTCTTCTCCCCTACTAACTCTAGTACAGCTTCATTTGTTACTTTATCTTCCCAACCAATCCTCATCATCCTCCTATAACACCACATTTCGAATGCTTGTAATCTACACTTCTCTTCCTTTCCTATAGTCCACGCCTCACACCCGTACAGTGCTACACTCCAAACATATACCTTCAGTAATCTTTTTCTAATACCCAAGTCAATATTTGATCTTAAAATCTGTTCCTTTTCTACGAATGCCTTCCTACCCTGTGCTATCCTACACTTTATATCTACCTTGCTTCGATTATCTTTTGTGATTCTACTGCCTAAATAACAAAAATCTGACACTTCTTCGATTCTATTATCTCCTATTGTGATCCTCATTTTTCTACTGCATTCCTTTTTGTCACACCTCATCACTTTAGTTTTACCTATATTTATTTTCATGTTAAAATCCCTAGTCAATACTGCCTGCATACCATTCAATACCCTTTCTAAATTCTTTTCGCTTTCTTCCAATATAGCTATATCGTCGGCGAATCTCAACATATATATTTTCTCTCCCTGTACATTCACACCTACACTATACTCTTCTTTTACTTTGTTTATTGCATCTTCTATATATAGATTAAATAATAACGGTGAAAGTGTACATCCCTGCCGAACTCCCTTCCCTATTTTTGCTACCTCTTCTTCCCCCTCAATTCTAACTAAGGCAGTTTGGTGTTTATATAAATTAAAAATTATTCTCCTATCCTTATAATCTATACCCGTTTCTTTTAAAATTCTAAACATTATGTCCCAATCTACATTATCAAATGCCTTTTCTAAATCTACAAAAGCTATGCAAGTTACCTTTCCTACCCTTTTTCTTTTTTCTACTACCGTTCTTAGTGCTAGAATCGCCTCCCTCGTCCCTCTGTTTTTCCTAAAACCAAACTGATCTTCTCCTAGCCTTTCCTCTACTTTATTTTCTAATCTCCTATAAATAATCTTTAACAATATCTTCGATGCATGTGATAGTAGACTAATGGTCCTATAGTTCTCACACAAATTAGCTCCTATTTTCTTCGGCATTGTTACTATTCTACTACGCTGAAAATCCTGTGGTACTTCTCCCTTCTCATATATTTTACAAACTAACCTGTATAATCGCTCCTGCATTTTTTCCCCTGCGTGTTTTATTAATTCGGCTGGTATCATATCAATCCCCGCTGCTTTGTTATTCCGTAAATCATTTAATGCTCTATGAAACTCTGACCTAAGTATGCTAGGACCTAAGTCATCCTCATCTATCTGTTCCACATTTTCTAGCTCCTCCATGTCCTGCCTACCTTTATATAAATCTTCAAGATACTCCTTCCATCTTCTAGCTTTTTCCTTATTTTCTGTGAGTTCCTTACCCTGCTTATCACATATAATGTTACCCTTTGGTTTTACTTTAGAAAAATGTGACTTAATTTTCCTGTAGCCCAAATCTACTTTACCTTTTCTCATATCCTCCTCAATATCCTCACAATTTCCTTTTATCCACTCTTCTTTCGCTAGCTTGTTTTAATTGTAATATTCTAATTGTCTTATTTTTTTATTATAATCTATTCACAATATCGACAGTACAAAAAATTATAAAATAATTCATATTGTTAAGTTATTATATAAAATAGTACGACTCAAAATTTTAGTCTAAATTATCTAAATAAAAAATAATAGAAATACAATTTTTTTTTATAAAAATATAAAGTTACTTTATACTTTTATCAAGAAATATTGAAAAATATACAAACATTAAATGAAATAATAATTGTTTATACTTTCAATCTAAAAATTTCAACATATTTGGTTATATTATAAAATGGTATATTGACTATTGGGCTTTGTTTTAGATTTTGTAGTATTATATAGTATTTAGAAAAACAGTTCAAACAAATTGTAGAAAATACTTTCCAACAGTTTTTATTTTATTTATCAGTATTGAGAATGTAAGAGTAAAGGATTGTAAAAACAATAAAATAGGCATTATAAATCTTAAGTATTGTAAAAGTGCATAACAACTCTTTTACAAAGCAAAGAATTTATAAAACTTTTGCAATGCTTCAATTTATTTGGAAATGCAATGGTTACAAAAAAGAATTTTGAAGGAAAGTGTGTGATTATTTTTTTAAATTTTATCTATACCATTGCTTACATTTACACTCTACAAGATTAAAAGCAAGTTTCAGGTCAACATCATGGAAATCCATTTAACAGTTGTGTAATAAAAAAAAACGCATGCCCTTTTAATATTTTATACAGTCAATTTAAATTAAAATAAATTGTAAGTCTAGTAAAAGCAAAGGTATAATGCCTCTTAAGAGCTACAATTAATTTAGAAATATAACAGATATTGTAATAAACATAACTAGAATAACTATATTTGGACATAATATGGATATTCGAATGGAAATAATATACGTTGCACTAATTGAAATTCATTCGCTGTAATCTTGAGAGAGGTACAGTGCTGGTTTCTCCTTGCCTTGCACCGACCAATGAGTGCATATTTTAGCCGTCGCCCCACCGATTCAGCCTAATCCCCCTAATACCGTGGGTTAGCCTGAAATCTTTCCTATAGACCGGGATCCCTGTATAGGGACCGCTCTATAGGCCAGAGCGTCGTTGCCCATGTCTTGCCCCTAGGAGGCATATGCAGTGCATTGGCACACTATGCGACACTTAATTATATTTAATTTATATAAACACCAAACTGCCTTAGTTAGAATTGAGGGGGAAGAAGAGGTAGCAAAAATAGGGAAGGGAGTTCGGCAGGGATGTACACTTTCACCGTTATTATTTAATCTATATATAGAAGATGCAATAAACAAAGTAAAAGAAGAGTATAGTGTAGGTGTGAATGTACAGGGAGAGAAAATATATATGTTGAGATTCGCCGACGATATAGCTATATTGGAAGAAAGCGAAAAGAATTTAGAAAGGGTATTGAATGGTATGCAGGCAGTATTGACTAGGGATTTTAACATGAAAATAAATATAGGTAAAACTAAAGTGATGAGGTGTGACAAAAAGGAATGCAGTAGAAAAATGAGGATCACAATAGGAGATAATAGAATCGAAGAAGTGTCAGATTTTTGTTATTTAGGCAGTAGAATCACAAAAGATAATCGAAGCAAGGTAGATATAAAGTGTAGGATAGCACAGGGTAGGAAGGTATTCGTAGAAAAGGAACAGATTTTAAGATCAAATATTGACTTGGGTATTAGAAAAAGATTACTGAAGGTATATGTTTGGAGTGTAGCACTGTACGGGTGTGAGGCGTGGACTATAGGAAAGGAAGAGAAGTGTAGATTACAAGCATTCGAAATGTGGTGTTATAGGAGGATGATGAGAATTGGTTGGGAAGATAAAGTAACAAATGAAGCTGTACTAGAGTTAGTAGGGGAGAAGAGAAGTATTTGGAGAGTGTTACAGCGTAGGAGAGACAGATTAGTAGGGCATATCCTTAGGCATGGGGGGATTATGCAATTGATCATAGAAGGTAGAGTGGAGGGAAAGAGAGGGGTAGGTAGGCCTAGATTGGAGTATGTGAGTCAGATAGTTGAAGACGTTGAGATGAATAGCTATAGGGAGATGAAGGGATTGGCTCAGGATAGATCGGCATGGCGTGCTGTTTCCAACCAATCTTTAGGATTGCGGACTCTTTAACTAACTAATTGAAATTCTCGAAGGACCTTTCTATCTAAGTTTGTATTCATTTGGATAGTTTTAAAGGAAAATGGAATTATTTTACAAAAAAAAAATGATACAGTAACTACTATAACAATTTCTCCGATCAAATATACAATTCTCTTGCTGCTTCGTATATTTATGTAAACAATAATGCATCTTCATTTATGCAGACTAGACGACAGTAGTAGTTAATTTTCTTTTCTACATTCGTTCGGACAGTTAATATAATTCCACCGCATCAATGCTGAATAATAAAAGATACAAAACTATCATTTAAGTATAAAATTGTATCATCTTGTAATGTACTAGTCATTGTTTGTATAATGAATAGTTAGTTATAGTTATGGTCACTTTTGGTCAAGCATTCAGTCAAAAGTAAAAGTTGTGTTGTTATACCGAAGTATTTATCTTTCTGGAGAGTTTTTAATGATAACAATGATGACAGGGGCTCGTTTAAATGTTGCTGTTATGAGAAAATCAACATTAATTTTATGTGAATCATTTTGTACGCTACAAGACAATACAAATTACAATCGTTTCGTATTTAATTTATATATAAAAGATTAGTTCTCATTGCATGTAATATTAACTTAAAGATTGACATTACAATTGATCGGAGGTTTGAATATGAAAGGCAGAAAATGTAGTAAAAACCTAATTAGATTTTTTTAATAATATATTTAGCAAAAATAGAAAGTTTTCTATCAAAAAGAAATTGTTGCTACAAAACCGAACCGAACGTATATTTTCATGTATATTTTCTATGCATTGAGACAATCGGTTTCTATTTGCTTTTGCAGGAATAGTTGACAACTGTCTACCTAAGATATAATTACGGAAAAAAATGTAAAAATGAATTTAGAGCAGATTACATTTGATTTCTTTGTAGCAAATGTTCCAGAGCGGCAGTTAATAATCATTTTTATTTGGTATATTCTGCGCAAGAATATTCTACTACTCTCCCTGTAAATATTTTATAATACTTTATTTGTTTATGTAAAATTAACAGTTATTAAGCCCAAGAATTTTGTAAATTTGGATTGAGGTAAAATCCAAAAGGATGGAGTTGAAATAATTAGAACTGTACATTACCAATGAAAATTGAAAAAAATAAATAAGGAAATCGAAAAGTGTACAAATATGGCCAAGTTGAACGAGGATAAAAAAGCAAGACAGATTTGTGGCTGCGTGATAGAAGGTAATAGTTTAGATTGATCTATAGAAGACTTTCTTCAGGAATTCATCCATAATCTTTAATGGCATTGAACATTTTCATTACAACTATAAAAACGATGGTCTGCACGGAGACTAAACTTTGTATTGATAGTTTTAAAGAAAATGTTAAATTTTTCTATGGAAAAAGTACAGTATCGTATTTATTTAATATCGTTGTAGTTTTTTTCCTTTTAATGTTTATAGATGAAAGTTTTTCGCCAATGGACGATCACAACCTTTACACAACCCTCGAGCCGACCCTTAGCTCCAACCCTAATGTCTACTTCCACTGCAGCAATGGCGTACATCCGGGAATGATATACTAACCCATTTTTTTATTTAGCAAAAAGATGATTTTATCATTTAAAATCACTGTATACACTCGTGCAAACACAAACATATATTTTAAAAATCAACTAGTTATCAAAAACAAATATTTTTTATTTAAATATATTAATAAACAAAATAGAACGCTATTACTATTTTATCATTAAAAGTCCTCCAGAATAATTGTTCTCAATTTTAATTTTCTGGAGATGATTTATAATTTTTTATTTGATTAATTTTAAATATATGCACTTTTAATGATTACAAATATTTTTGAAATAAATTCCCCCATAAAATGAAGTATAATTTTATGTAATCATTGTTTTATTACTTATGTATGTATATATTTTTGTCGACTTGAACAAGAAAGAAAAACGAAGGCATTAATTTTGATTTTTTTATTGTTTTGTAAATATTTATTTGTATTTCATGAATTACTTTTAGAATAATAAAGCTTCTCACTTTTTTAAAATAAAAACAACGAAATGTACAAATAAATAATTTAATGACAAATGTTTGATCATAAGATTGCTATATATTGCATTTTTAGAAACTGAATAATCATGAAAAAAAAACAGAAAATTTCCAATACATGAAGCTATTTAAACGAAACTTATAGAAATTGTATTCTATATCAGAATAATGCAATAACTGTGTTTTAAAGCGTATTAAAATGTTTATTGTAAGAAGACTTCACCTACTATAAGAAAAATAAATATAAATTACATCTTAATTTTCATCGCTCAACAAAATATGTATAATAAGACAAAATTTATTTCCATTTAATTTTCCCATTTTTATTTTACAAATTACAAAGTCACGTGATACGTCGTTTCTTTTTTAGAATATTTTATACCTCTCTATTACCTCATTACTCCTAATTAGTTCTTGTAGAAGTAAATATTGCCCATATAAATACATTTTTTACCAATTTTAATTTTTTAAGCATATTAAGAACTTGCCACATTATTGCAAAATTTCATATTTTTAAAACTATGATACATATTGAATATTTTATTGAATATATATTTAAAAGGTGAGGGGGTGAGAAAGGAACCTTTCTGAAGAATATGCTAGTGTTGCATTTGCATTTGGGTGTCCATTGAGCAACAAATAATCTCATTATAATTAACATCAATAAATTCTTCTCAATTATTTTAATATTCCATTTTTATTAAGAATGTGTCTTATAATTTATAAAATATCACCAAATGCTGTAACATAACACCCCATCTTCAGTAGTACAAGATTCAACCAAATAAAACACCTGCCGTATATTTTTGCTACTGAAGCTGGGCCGTGGCCTTCGAAATACGCATATACCTATTAAAAATGATATTTGGATGGTATTCTATACGAATATTTAACTGACAATTTTAAATGGCCTTTAATGATTCTCTCATTAGACAAAAATTCAAATAAAACATTTTTCGAAATATTCACTAATATATATTTACATAAATATATACAATATAATACGGTTACTAATAACTAAGAAGATTATAATTTGTATTTTTTTTTGTATATTTACAGATGATGCAAGTCAATATATAAAATCTACCCTTATAATTAATTCGTCATTTGTTATTTGGATTACATTTTGTTCACTTTTAAATCGCGTTATATTCTTACGAATGGAAACTCTATGGAAAATGAATTCCAATGAATGGAAAATATCACAGCAAATTAATGCGATATTAACAAATAGCATGCATGACAAATTTTATTATTGAAATATATTTTTTTTTATAAAACTACATATAGATAATGTCTAAATATAAATGGTGGATTAATGCAAAATTAATGTAATTTTATATAAATCTTATATAAAAATGAGGATCTCAATAGGAGATAATAGAATCGAAGAAGTGTCAGATTTTTGTTATTTAGGCAGTAGAATCACAAAAGATAATCGAAGCAAGGTAGATATCAAGTGTAGGATAGCACAGGGTAGGAAGGCATTCGTAGAAAAAGAACAGATTTTAAGATCAAATATTGACTTGGGTATTAGAAAAAGATTACTGAAGGTATATGTTTGGAGTGTAGCACTGTACGGGTGTGAGGCGTGGACTAAAGGAAAGGAAGAGAAGCGTAGATTAGAAGCACTTGAAATGTGGTGTTATAGGAGGATGATGAGGATTGGTTGGGAAGATAAAGTAACAAATGAAGCTGTACTAGAGTTAGTAGGGGAGAAGAGAAGTATCTGGAGAGTGTTACAGCGTAGGAGAGACAGATTAGTAGGGCATATTCTTAGGCATGGGGGGATTATGCAATTGATCATAGAAGGTAGAGTGGAAGGAAAGAGAGGGGTAGGTAGGCCTAGATTGGAGTATGTGAGTCAGATAGTTGAAGACGTTGAGATGAATAGCTATAGGGAGATGAAGGGATTAGCTCAGGATAGATCGGCATGGCGTGCTGTTTCCAACCAATCTTTAGGATTGCGGACTCTTTAACTATATAAATCTAGATGATTTGAATATTTAGAAATTCAAATTAATTTTGAATCAAATGGCCGTTTGTTTAAATGTTTTCATAAAGACATAAAACATTGTTTATATATACAATTATTAATTACATTATACTAAAAATTCAATATGTCTACTACAATAATGAACAATAAGTTTTGGTTAATCAAATCAATTCATTCTTTGCAACGAAACTAAAATTCAAGCAACGATTTTAGATATACAAAAAGATGTCACAAAGAGAAAATAATAAAATGCAGAAAAGTTCATTTAAATTGACAAAGAACCTGTAAATTAAATCTAAATAATTCTAATTACCTTTGATGAAGGGGATAAAAAAATCGTTTTAATACATTTTTTTTTGTTTAAGTATTTGGAGCTAGATTCAAATATATTAAGAAATTTTACAGTTGAAATTGAAACATATTTGTTGTGGCTCAATGTGATATTATTAAGTAAATAAAATAATGGTTTATTTATAATGATATAAAACTTAAATTTACAAATATTTTTTTTTATCCATTATTTTATTGGTTGACAGTTTTAATTTAACAATGAATCGATAGCAGATATTAAAAAATTACTAATATTTATTATATTTTTGGCAGTCAATATAATAATAAAACATTATATGTCCAATTCTCCTTGCTAGAAATTTTTCTTCCATTTTTTTTTTTTAAGTAAATAGAAAAATTTGTATTAATTATAAAAAGGTATTTAAACTTTTCGGTATTATAAGATCCCTTCGTGTATTAGTTTACATTATTACGTAACTTATTTTCAATAACTCTTTGTTTTAAAATAATTTTTACATCTTAGCAAAATATGGAAAATTAATAAATCAATACGCGTAATGTTATGTTAAAAATATCAGAATTCATCTCAATATAACTAATAATCTGTTGATATTTTACCAGCACTTTTTCAACATTTACACCGTCTTTTACGATTCAACCTCACAAACAAAGTACGTCTCAAATGAGCATGGTGAATCGTTCCATTTTAAGCCTTTTCCATCTCGGTTCCATAACTCCATACAGTTTTCCTGTTCCCCATTCTCGTACTCGAAGTTATTCGGTTCCCCCGCATTCCAATTGGTGAAGGTGATTGGTCTCCCTGTTGACAACCAGAAGAAAGAACCTTCCTGTGCTAGATCAGTGCCAGAGGTCCAGAAATGTTCATGACCAAGACCTGTACAAAATGTATTGTATTAAAAAATCGGTTAGATGGTAAAAGGATAAACTTGTGGTACCGTTCAATAAAATTATGGTACCTCAATGTAAGACACTTATCTTATGTGAAATTTTACTAAAGTTTGTGTTAGATTAATATATAGTAGATATTTCTTCAGAATATAAAAAAAACTTAGTTTTTTTTATTATGAAATTACCCAAATAGCGTATCATTTAATAGCTAGATGCACATTTCGAAAATTATGCCGCCATGGTCACTTGTATGGTAATAATAGATAGATATAACGATTTTTTCATAGTACTATTTTTCATATTTTAAGCAGAAAATAATCCATGTGAAAAAAACACTACATTCTTTTTGGCATAGATAAGATCCGGTACGGAGAATTGTAAGTAAAAATAAATGCCATGTGTCGAAACGTCTTCCACGTACTAAGACAATACAAACTTTCTTATGAATGTATTACAAGTTCGAAGGACGATTTTCTTGGTCCAGTTCTGTTTGCACATTAATACTTCTTGCGTCTTAACTACACGCAGCAGCATAAAGATTAACATTCAATTGCAAAGTTACCATATGTAAGACTAAACACAGAATGTTGTCAGCATGTTACAACATCGGTATGTTAATATCATGTGGATTAAGTTATTTTTTGAGCTTGTGGATTGACCACACATTATTTCTTATAATCTATTCAATTGCTTCAAAAGAACCTTTGTTTCCATTTTCGCAAATGTAAAATTTCTTAGTACTTCAAATTAAACTATAATAGTTAAATCTCTTAAACGAAAATATCTCAAAGATGTATCGATTTATGCAATGCTGCAATCCAATATATGTTTGAAACAACGTGAAATTTAAAAACACACAAAATATTGCACACTGCAATTTTGTCCTAATACCAATTTTACTTTCATCTTCTAAATATATATTTTCATTCATTAATTTGCTATGTTTGATATTGCACCATTGCAATTTGCTTCTAGACGTACACCTACAATCAGATTAATTAATTGGTCGAATAAATGTATAATTTCTTGAATGATTGGGGCAACTTGTCACCCGAGCAAGAGACACAGATTTCTTGCGCTCACTTGAGGTATTTTTCTTTCTGTGCCTGGGTCAAAGTCAATTGGCCGTTGCTGCTTTGAGATATGTCATAACTTCTTTCGAAATTAAGCTAATAATATAAACTGAAACCATTTAATTAGTACGTTGCTTGTGTTCATAAACGATTCAATTTACTAACGCAATTTTATTGTTTAAAAAAAAAAATTGATAAGCTGTTATTAAGATTGCTTAAAATAATATGTGATCAATAAAACGCAACGATGTGGTCAAATTTTTACAAGAGTTTATTTTAAATAAACCTAAAAATGTGTAATAGATAATTGATATTTGTTCCGAAGAAATCGATAGTATAATTAACTACGTATATCTTGTTGTAATTTACCTTAAGTACCTTATTATTACCTGAATTCAATTGTTTTACTAGGCGACAAAATAAAATAAACATACCACAATTAAATATTTAAATTATTTATTAACTACTGGAAATTTAAAAATATATTAAAAGAACATTGGAAATTATTTGAACTGCTATAACTATGTAAGTAAAATGTAAAATGAACAGAATTTGTGATATCTCAAAATCAAGCCTTGAATTAAAAATATATGGTACCCTTAGAAATTTTTTGTTTTTGTTCGAATTTGCATATAAATTTAATCAAACTAGTCAGGTTTAATTATTCGTTTTTTTTATTAAACGTTTTCTTCATTATTGTTACGCATTTTGCGATAAGTATAAGTATAAAATACAATTCATGAAATTGTAAAAAAAATGCCATGCTCTTTCTATGTTTTCAATTCAAGTGCGATTTTAAACAAAAATACAAAATGTATTATATAGAAACTTTATTCCTGTTAGTTATATATAAAGCTGTGAATTATAGGCAAAGAAATTGTGTTAAATAGGCAGCTTTTTTGTGCAAAATAGGCAGAAAATATTCAAAATAGGCAATAATAGAAGAACATTAAAATAACATTGTAAAAAAGAATTTTTTTTACAAAGATAAAAAAAAACATATTTACAAAAGACTAAACGCACTCTCATTAACTGCTACGATTAAATACTTCTCTAAGTTATGATTAAGAGAATGCAGACTTTAAGGCAAATATATAATTTTTAAAAACCCACCCCTAGGTAAAAGCTGTTTATCGTCCAATGACTACTAATGACTCTTACTTCCTTCTAACAAATACTCTGGATAAAACCGTGAAATGTACTTTTAATGTACAGTTATTTTTAAAGAAATTTCAATTTTGTAAAATTCCGTGAATTAACACAAAAACAAAAATCTGTAAAAATGGCATAGAAAGGCATAAAATTGGACAAAAAGGCACAAAAACGCATAATGCCTTAGAAGGCAAAAAATACCGAAAATAGGCTACTTAGACAAATTGCCTATTTTCTCAGCTTTAGTTCAAATATCAATCATCAATGGACTTAACAAGCGTACAAATATGTTTGCTTTTCTACACTTTTATTGATTCATTTATTGTAAAATGATATAAACTAGTGTAATTATGTTTACATCATCGCCCATTATAGAAACTGTTGATTGGTGACATTGTAACAAAAACTTATGTAATATAGCGTTTTAACAAGACCATAAAATCATATTTGTTGAAGTATTACAGCTATAAATCATTGAATTAATGAAATATTTCCAGCAATGCTCTTTATAAAATCACAGTATTTTATTTGTAATTTATATGTTCACTTTCATGGAAGATCCTTTATTTGATATCACTCATATAACTTGCATAGCTTTTGTAGACTTAGAAAAGGCATTTGATAATATAGATTGGGACATAATGTTTAGAATTTTAAAAGAAACGGGTATAGATTATAAGGATAGGAGAATAATTTTTAATTTATATAAACACCAAACTGCCTTAGTTAGAATTGAGGGGGAAGAAGAGGTAGCAAAAATAGGGAAGGGAGTTCGGCAGGGATGTACACTCTCACCGTTATTATTTAATCTATATATAGAAGATGCAATAAACAAAGTAAAAGAAGAGTATAGTGTAGGTGTGAATGTACAGGGAGAGAAAATATATATGTTGAGATTCGCCGACGATATAGCTATATTGGAAGAAAGCGAAAAGAATTTAGAAAGGGTATTGAATGGTATGCAGGCAGTATTGACTAAGGATTTTAACATGAAAATAAATATAGGTAAAACTAAAGTGATGAGGTGTGACAAAAAGGAATGCAGTAGAAAAATGAGGATCTCAATAGGAGATAATAGAATCGAAGAAGTGTCAGATTTTTGTTATTTAGGCAGTAGAATCACAAAAGATAATCGAAGCAAGGTAGATATAAAGTGTAGGATAGCACAGGGTAGGAAGGCATTCGTAGAAAAAGAACAGATTTTAAGATCAAATATTGACTTGGGTATTAGAAAAAGATTACTGAAGGTATATGTTTGGAGTGTAGCACTGTACGGGTGTGAGGCGTGGACTATAGGAAGGAAGAGAAGCGTAGATTACAAGCATTCGAAATGTGGTGTTATAGGAGGATGATGAGGATTGGTTGGGAAGATAAAGTAACAAATGAAGCTATACTAGAGTTAGTAGGGGAGAAGAGAAGTATCTGGAGAGTGTTACAGCGTAGGAGAGACAGATTAGTAGGGCATATTCTTAGGCATGGGGGGATTATGCAATTGATCATAGAAGGTAGAGTGGAGGGAAAGAGAGGGGTAGGTAGGCCTAGATTGGAGTATGTGAGTCAGATAGTTGAGGACGTTGAGATGAATAGCTATAGGGAGATGAAGGGATTAGCTCAGGATAGATCGGCATGGCGTGCTGTTTCCAACCAATCTTTAGGATTGCGGACTCTTTAACTTAACATATAAATTGCAATATCGTCGTAATAATACACATTAATAAATACACAAATATCAGCGCATGAAAGCACAAATTAGTATTTTTTTTATATTAATTTGTATACCTCGAAAGTTATCACCCTGTAAGTACGTCCGCGATTAGAAGAAATGTAATTTTAATGTAAATATTGTCTAAAATAAATTGAATCATAATGACAATTCTACGCTAATATTACGACTCACTTCTTCTAATGACCCATATTTCCAACAGGCAACAATTAGTGTAATTATATATACAATTAGTCTTCTATTTTTATAGGTGTTAAAATATGCTAATTCAATTACTACATAAAAGTAGTACTTATATTTTTTTATTACTACGAAAAGTAGATTTTATTATAACGATTTGTAGGATACATTTAATTGATAGACGAGTTTTAAATAGCGCTTTTAGCGTGTGTGCAATATACCATTTTTATAATACTCTTTGCCTAAATTGTATAACAATTTTCTTGCAAAATACACAATACTAGCAATATGGCTGATTATGTTATGTTTGTTTATTCAAACTTTTAAAACTGGCGTATGTAGAGTCAATTAAATTTTAGTACTGGTTCAAAAATTAACTTAGTTTTGTACTAATATTAAAATGAACAATTTCTATATGTTATATGCGAACATTTCGATATATTTGAAGAAAGTGTCATATTACCAAAGTCTTTGATATATTTCTCTAACTTGTCATTTTCCTCTTGGGATGTAATACTGGCCAAATGCATTCCATGAAAACGGCAGTACTGCGTCGCTCGGAAATAGTTTGCCTGTAAATACAGAAATAAATTATTATTACCCAATTTTAATTTTCCGAATTTCAGGAATAATGTAACATTGAATTGAAGCGAACGCTTAAATTAAAAAAAATAATAATTACTCCTGCTACTGAGAGTCAATTACAAAATTAATTGTTTTATGTATTAATTCAATTAATTAATTCAATCTATGATTCAACCAGATAATCTATTTTAATAGAAAAATATTTTTCTAAGAAATAATTTGTGTGAGAACTATAGGACCATTAGTCTACTATCACATGCATCGAAGATATTGCTAAAGATTATTTATAGGAGATTAGAAAATAAAGTAGAGGAAAGGCTAGGAGAAGATCAGTTTGGTTTTAGGAAAAACAGAGGGACGAGGGAGGCGATTCTAGCACTAAGAACGGTAGTAGAAAAAAGAATGAGGGTAGGAAAGGTAACTTGCATAGCTTTTGTAGATTTAGAAAAGGCATTTGATAATGTAGATTGGGACATAATGTTTAGAATTTTAAAAGAAACGGGTATAGATTATAAGGATAGGAGAATAATTTTTAATTTATATAAACACCAAACTGCCTTAGTTAGAATTGAGGGGGAAGAAGAGGTAGCAAAAATAGGGAAGGGAGTTCGGCAGGGATGTACACTTTCACCGTTATTATTTAATCTATATATAGAAGATGCAATAAACAAAGTAAAAGAAGAGTATAGTGTAGGTGTGAATGTACAGGGAGAGAAAATATATATGTTGAGATTCGCCGACGATATAGCTATATTCGAAGAAAGCGAAAAGAATTTAGAAAGGGTATTGAATGGTATGCAGGCAGTATTGACTAGGGATTTTAACATGAAAATAAATATAGGTAAAACTAAAATGATGAGGTGTGACAAAAAGGAATGCAGTAGAAAAATGAGGATCACAATAGGAGATAATAGAATCGAAGAAGTGTCAGATTTTTGTTATTTAAGCAGTAGAATCACAAAAGATAATCGAAGCAAGGTAGATATAAAGTGTAGGATAGCACAGGGTAGGAAGGCATTCGTAGAAAAAGAACAGATTTTAAGATCAAATATTGACTTGGGTATTAGAAAAAGATTACTGAAGGTATATGTTTGGAGTGTAGCACTGTACGGGTGTGAGGCGTGGACTATAGGAAAGGAAGAGAATCGTAGATTACAAGCATTCGAAATGTGGTGTTATAGGAGGATGATGAGGATTGGTTGGGAAGATAAAGTAACAAATGAAGCTGTACTAGAGTTAGTAGGGGAGAAGAGAAGTATCTGGAGAGTGTTACAGCGTAGGAGAGACAGATTAGTAGGGCATATTCTTAGGCATGGGGGGATTATGCAATTGATCATAGAAGGTAGAGTGGAGGGAAAGAGAGGGGTAGGTAGGCCTAGATTGGAGTATGTGAGTCAGATAGTTGAAGACGTTGAGATGAATAGCTATAGGGAGATGAAGGGATTAGCTCAGGATAGATCGGCATGGCGTGCTGTTTCCAACCAATCTTTAGGATTGCGGACTCTTTAACTAACTAAGAAATAATAAATATATTAGCACATCTTCAAGCACACAAATCATAATTTGTGTGCTTGAAGATGAGGATTAAGGAAATGTGCATTTAAGAGTTCTAAATTATGTTATCGTATATTTTGCACTGATCGAACTGTAAAATTAGTTAATTCATTCTCATCTTTGAGAATTACAAAAATTTATATTTATCATCTTACAAAATGCACTGTTATATTGTTAACAATAAGAAATATGCCGAAATCAATAATAAATAAACAAAATGAATCAACGAAACAAAGTACCGTTTCTTGTTTATGATACAAAATAAAATAAAATAAAACTGATATAAATCTTGTACATTTATACTCCGTTTATGGCAATACTCTATAAAAATCATCTTTCAAGCAATTAATACTTGAAGTATATGTGTTAATAAGAGACTCGCATTTAAAGGTTACAACTTAAAATAAACATTTTCTATTGTGGATGTACAAGTGCAAAATGATGAGAGCGAATAATAATTACTAATCATCGGAATAATTGAATATAAAATTAATTTATGATAAGTTTAAAAGATTATTGTCTTTTAAAAATTACTGCATGTTATCAACATTTGTATACTGCGATATCAAAAGTCGGATACTTTAGCTTTCATAGTGTACATAAATTTTTACAATCGATGTGAAAATATACAAGAATGATTTGGATTTAATGAACATGCATGATTTTTTGAAGGATGCATTTTAGTGTCTATTTTGGTCGCCGGAATTTCTTTAGTTGGTTTGATTGTTAACAAAATTTTAGACGATGATGAAATAGTAGGATATCTATAAATTATAATTAGCAAAATATGCACGTTATATTAATTCCTTTTAGAAAGTAAAGTGAAAGAAAGGCTAGCAGATGATCAGGAAGGACAAAGGGACGAGGGAGGCTATGTTAGCTAAAAAGGGTAATAGAAAAAAATGACACTAGCAAAAGCAAACTTACGTAGATTTAAAAAAGCAATCGATAATGATTGTACGTACATTGGGACATAATGTTTGGCATCTTTAAAAAAATGGTAATATATTATAAGGAGAGGAGAATCAATTTCGATCTATATAAATATTAAACTGTTTAAATAGAATTGAATTTCTTAACAATTTTATATATATATGTGCGTGTTTCTTACAGTGGCGGTTCCTTATGCAGGCCGCAGGGCCGCGCACCCCTCTTAAGCATGCATCGTTTGTAATATCATATCGTTTATGAACATCGACCCTTATATTCATATTTCAACTTTGTACAGGATGTGGCAAGGATTCTGATGTTGGCTAGTTACAAGCTTAAGCTTTAATATATCTTTATATCACATCCTTTATCTCCGACCCGTATTTTTAATCGCACATTCCCTTATTTACTCTACATTCATTGTATAAAAAAAACCGTCCACTTTCCTTGCAAAACATTATCACTTGGGATTACAAGTTCATCAATTCCACTCAGGCTGTCTTTCGTCGATGTTCAGATGATTTTTAAATACAAAATATTGTATAATAAATTTGCTTGTTATAATTTCATAGTCTTTGTATTACAATGAAGTAAATTTATATTTTATTAGTTTGCTAGAAATGAAATATTATTAGTAATGATTTGTAAAAAATATTCTTGCATTGCATTATCCTATATAAATTCTTTTATCTTATATACCTTATATCATAAAATGACGTAGGTATATGAAAATGAGAAGAAAGGAAAGGTTTTTTTAGCCCACTGGTTTGTAATGTCTTCCGCCATCAGATTTGTTTTTGTTTTGGTATAAGTGCGCTCTTTCCGGTTAATGCTTGTTACTTCTTTGGCAAGAGACACTCCTATGTGTTTTAATTAAGGCTAAATGATGCTTGCGTTTATTTTTCCTTGTATAGTTTTGGCAGGAAGGAAGTTAGATCTTGAATACAGATTAGTAAGTTTAATAGAACTTTGAGGCAATTACTAAATACAAAATGCAATCACTCCGGCTTGAAAGAACAAAAATCGATGCATAGAGTAACGTGGAAATGTCTTTGTAAATTAGGAAATCGTTCAGACCTGATACAATCTGAAAGACTTAGATAGGAGTTGAGCAATTATTCAATAATTATTTAATTTAATTTTTCGAAATAAGATGGAATTAATTTGTCCCTTCATGCTTTTAGAAGAGTTTATGGAAAATCGCAACATAACCGCAAAATCTATAACTTATTAATAGTTATCTTCGTATGAAGTAATGTAAGACAAACTTAAAATATATTCTACACATTGTGCATAGTTTATTTTGGCTTCAGTTACCGAAAATCCCAATTAATTGTGGCGTAACGTTCGAAAACATTTAATCTGCGCTAAATTAAAATAATTGCAATTGGTTCCTTCCCAAACACATATAACTTAGCAGAATGTCAAATTTAAATGTACATAAGATAATTTAAACTACCTATCGATATAAATTCGTACCCCGAAACCCTACACCAATAGAATATCCACTCATTTCATGATCCGTCCTAACTAAAGGCTATAATAGCGGCCCCTTCTAACTGCTCACATTGATACAAGAAGCTCTTCTCTTGACAATGGACAGTGGCCATTGTTTCTGGGTCTTAATCCGGGACATCAGGACAGCATCAGTTGCAGCTTTAGCGGGTCTGTACTGTCACTAGGTGACACTATTGTACCGTATCATGTCCTCATGTCCGATGGTTTAGTCTGCACAAAAGACGAACACCGCACGAACTATAATCGCAGTGTTATATATATATAATCTTGATTTCGACGAAAACTAAATAATATATTCTATTAGTATAGAATATCACCCAAATACCGTAACTTAAAGCATTAACTAGCTAGATGCACATTTCGAAGGCTATGCCCCCATCTGGCTATTATAGTAAAGCGATTTTTTTCTTGCGTAGTAATTATTTTCCATTTACAAAACTACACTCAACTCAGTGGCGGTTCCTTATACAGGCCGCAGGGCCGCGCGCCCCTCCCGAACATTGAGCGCATCACCGTAGATATATAATTGTATTGTGATATTTTATCTCGGCATTATTTTTCCTAAAAGATAAAGCTGGCGCCGCGAACATACCTAACACTCATGACTCACACGATATGGCAGCTAGCAAGTACCAGTCAAATGCATATGCCCTATCTGTTGGAAGCGCTAGAGTTAGAGCGACGGTATGCAGTATAGCTATACTGCATATACTTCGCAATATAGCTATATCGTTAATATGTAGTACACATTCCAGCGCCACCCAGCCACACAGTACAGGTTAAATTCATATGCACTCATCTCACTCTATTGCAAGCAATAGGTGAGAGCGACCGTATGTAGTATGTCTTCTCTATTCCTTCCAGCGGCTTTGGTTGAGTCATAGTAACGTGACGTCACGCTGCTTGTACAGCGAGAATATATATCGTTGTTTATGCTATACTGGGCTACGATTCTTTAGCGTCCTAACAGAGAAGCCTAGTATACAGTAAAATTGATATAGATATAGTTGCATTGTTCTGTGAGTACGATTTTGCCACGTGTTTCTCCAAGAATATATTTAATAGAAATAATTTAATAAAAATGAATAGTATTAGTTCTTTATTGAAAATAGAGTTTTGTAGACTTTCTCTTGTGGACAAAGTAAAAATTAAAGAATTAGGTAGGCCATTGCCTGATTTAAATTTATCGCAAACTTGTGCAAGGAGTGCTCAGAACCGGACATTTACGCGGCATTTTACAAGAGACATTTACAAAAAAAAAATTATAACACAGATGAAGGACAGATTCTCGTATCGTGGCCATCTACAAGCCGCTGAGTTATTTAACACGAAATCGATGCCAACATTTTCTAAACAATTTCCAGTGGACCTTTTGGAAACCGCGTGTCATGCATATCAATTTTTGAATAAAATCAGAATAAAAACAGAATTAGAAGTCATTTACTCGCGTCCGGATTTTTATCAAATAATTGGAGCCACACATTTTCTTTCGTTATTGCTACAAAATAATCTGAGTGAAACTTTCCCGGAAACTATAAAAATACTTAAAATTATTTTAACAACCCCGATGACCACTGCTGAATCAGAGCGTTGTTTTTCAACACTTAAAAGAATCAAGACTTTTCTGCGAAATGCTATGGGTAATGATCGTTTAAACGCGTTGGCAATGATGTGTATTAATAAAATTGTGGTGCGAGATATTTACAATTTTAACGTAAAGTTTTGGAAAAGTTTATATCAATGAAAGATGGAATAGTAGAATTCACTTTCAAGAAATGATTGAATTTAATCATTTTGCATCCATTTTAAGTAAGATTTTTCACTATTATGTTATGTTTTAAGAAATGTGCCCCCCAGATTGAAATGGCACGAGCCTCCACTGGTTTCTTAACAACACAACATAATTTTTTTAATATTCTCAATGAACCTTAAGCAGCATCTATTAAATTCCCGCACGCAACCTTTTTGCAAAATAAACACAATGTCGCAATAATTTGACAGCAATTCGTGTAAATTGAGAAGTTAAATAAATCATTTTCAAAATGTACTAATATTTACTTATTTACCATTTAAGGCGAAACTTCAAGGCGTATATTTAAATGAAGCAAATATTACGTTGCATATTTAGCTCATATTGCTATCACAATCAGTCAATATTATATTGACACTTTCTAATCAATTTATATATCGATTATTTACTTAGTTCAAACAGCACAGAATGACTTCACCAGCTAGGGTGAGGTATGCATAAAAATATCTTCAGCTAACAACATCAATGTACTAGCGTTTTATTATCTGTATTAACATACCAGTTGCTACATTTACGTTGTAATTTCAATTAGCATCCGAAGATCTTTTACACGTATCTTCGGGAATTGGTTATTTGCATCTTTAGAGAAGCGCAATTTCTGTGATATTACTATGATAAAGCTTCGATTTATATATATATAGTTCTATATTTTATGCATAACGTATTTAAATACGTATAAATCCACTAAACGCAAAAGAATTTTAAAATATGCATTATAATTCGCGAAGGTTGAAATTTATTCGTTTACCTTTGTATAATTACATATTTTTAAATTTTGTGATCAAATACAACATTAATTATTTAATAATCTTAAGGAAATCGTATTATTATACTAAATAATTAGTGAATGAAAAGAAGTGATATTTTTATAACGATCAATTCATCCAGAAATACTCAAAATATAAAAAACAATGAAAAAAATGGTATTGAAATTGTTACAAGGTTTTTTTAAATTAACGTGTTAGTTAAAGAGTCCGCAATCCTAAAGATTGGTTGGAAACAGCACGCCATGCCGATCTATCCTGAGCTAATCCCTTCATCTCCCTATAGCTATTCATCTCAACGTCTTCAACTATCTGACTCACATACTCCAATCTAGGCCTACCTACCCCTCTCTTTCCCTCCACTCTACCTTCTATGATCAATTGCATAATCCCCCCATGCCTAAGAATATGCCCTACTAATCTGTCTCTCCTACGCTGTAACACTCTCCAGATACTTCTCTTCTCCCCTACTAACTCTAGTACAGCTTCATTTGTTACTTTATCTTCCCAACCAATCCTCATCATCCTCCTATAACACCACATTTCAAGTGCTTCTAATCTACGCTTCTCTTCCTTTCCTATAGTCCACGCCTCACACCCGTACAGTGCTACACTCCAAACATATACCTTCAGTAATCTTTTTCTAATACCCAAGTCAATATTTGATCTTAAAATCTGTTCCTTTTCTACGAATGCCTTCCTACCCTGTGCTATCCTACACTTTATATCTACCTTGCTTCGATTATCTTTTGTGATTCTACTGCCTAAATAACAAAAATCTGACACTTCTTCGATTCTATTATCTCCTATTGTGATCCTCATTTTTCTACTGCATTCCTTTTTGTCACACCTCATCACTTTAGTTTTACCTATATTTATTTTCATGTTAAAATCCCTAGTCAATACTGCCTGCATACCATTCAATACCCTTTCTAAATTCTTTTCGCTTTCTTCCAATATAGCTATATCGTCGGCGAATCTCAACATATATATTTTCTCTCCCTGTACATTCACACCTACACTATACTCTTCTTTTACTTTGTTTATTGCATCTTCTATATATAGATTAAATAATAACGGTGAGAGTGTACATCCCTGCCGAACTCCCTTCCCTATTTTTGCTACCTCTTCTTCCCCCTCAATTAACGTGAGTATTATTTATTTTTATTAGGTAATATTTCTATTTCTGCTAATTATGACTATTTACACTTCATAATTATTCATTTTTAAACATGGATATAAACAAACTGTAAAAAAGACACGAAAAAATAATTATATTCTCCTATTTTAATATATTCGAAAAAATATATAATTTGAATTTAGATTTCTGCAATTTTTTCATACTAAAGCTGTAAAAAACTTGTCGATTTTTTTCAGTGAGAAATTGATATTTATTTGCGCAATAAAAATATGCATTTGCAAAAATATTTCGATATATTAAATTTTGGTTATTGACGTATTTTTTCTAATATCATCTAAAATATCAGCAATACCAGAAAAGGAAGGAAAGTTGAGATCTTAAAATATATTATGTACGCTTTTATTAAATAAAAACCGCGGAACTAAATAAAATTTCATAATTTTTAGCTGTAACTATCTAGGTATATAAATAATTTAATTAATCTAAATAAATGTAAAATATTTGGGTTAATGTTTTGGTCTGTATATAATATATAAACTAATATATAATTCTATATTTTTGTTTTCGAGACACTGTTATGTGTTTACACCCTGTATATATATCGTATATAAACTTATATTATATATATATATATATATATTAGAAAAATTTCAATTGTAACAAAAACAAAATTTGGTATTTTTGGAATATATTTAAAAAAATGTCAACGTAAAATGCAAAAGCGAGTATTTTTTAAGAGAATTTTAAAGAATTAAGAGATTAAGACAAGTATAGTATAAATTAATTATTATTTTGCGGTAATATGGGAAATGGATTTCCTTAGAAAAAAATATGATTAAAATTGGATAATATTTCACTTATTCAGTTTGTAAAAATAATAAAAAAAAACAACATTTTTCTTTCAACACTAAAAATATTTTTGTGTTAAAAGAATAAGAAAATATATTTTTAATTTTATTGCATTTTTAATAATTTTATTTTCTAAGAAAAGAAAAAAATCCTTAAGTCTTAATGGTAAAATTTATTACCATTTAAATAGCGTCGAATTCCAAACTTAGATCAAGCAACGAACCTCAGAAATGTATAAAAACACTTTCAACATTTAATTTTATTGGTGTTTTTGTTCATCGACTGATCTTCTTAAATTGATCGTGTATTCAAAAATAGAATAACCTTCTAGTTTTTAATATAATTCATCCCGGCCATGAGTAGAATACATTTGCTGAAGATAAAAAAAACAATCATTACCAGAAATATTTGTAGTTGTTGACCTTAAAGCCATGCGACCGTTCATGGTCGATCGATGTTCTTTTTTATTTATTTTCGTTCGTATTTAAATATATACCACCACAATTTAAAATATAAGTACTGATTGTACGCAAAGACTAAGTGAACCATTAGAGGCAATAAAAACCCAAAATATATTGTTAATAGATTGTTATAAAAACCCAAAAAATAGATTGTTAATCTTCACAGTAATTAATTGAAAGAATGTTTCATACGTACGTAGAGGTAGGTAAGGAACCTTCACCTTTCAATTTCATATGATAATATCAACACCAAAAAGAAAACTCTGCAAAATTATGTAATTTATTTACATTATATCGCCCTAAATAACCTTGACATAGACAACAAAAGAAAATATTTCACTAAATTGCATTGGACGCCTCTTATTTCACGCATCATTCTCTTTACTGTATAATAATGTAATATATAATCGTTCGATCGAATTTTATAACAGCTTAAAGCATTGTTATTTCGAACATATGAAATATTGCAGACAATTGAATTTTGACTGTTTTCCTGTTTTAATATTCGGACTATGTTGCAACCACTTAACCCAAAACCAACCAAATGAACTTCCTAAACATCATCTAGTGATGAAATTAGCACATCGTTGCTTTTTGTAAATGCAATAGTTTTATTGCGAAATATAGATTTACAATTGTTAAACATTTTTAGTAGAACTAAATATGATCCTTGTACAATTTGAGGAAGAAAACTAATAATCAATAAAATCTCTTTTCTGTAACGTATATTGGTAACGTGTGAAAAAATACTGATTCTCTTTATAAAGATTTCGCCAGAATATTGACAAAGATTTGTTTATTTTGTTTAATTTTTAACTAAAGAAGTTTTTTTTTGTACTCTACATTTAGAAATCAATACCGAAAATATTTTAGAAATGTACATATAATAGAATAATCACATATTATTACCATTAAGTCATCGAATTAGTATTTAAAGAACTTTATAATTATTGCATTAAAACAATTTCATATTTAACGTCTTATAATACGAAAAGCAGGGGTTTGGTAGTATGTCTGTCATTTCTCTAATTTTAATTCTTTTTGTACAGTATTATTAGAGAGTGTTCCTAAATGATGGGGCTTTTGAATAGTATAATTCTCATAATTTTTAATTTTTAATAACATGTCGAAAAAAAAATCATAACCTTCGTCAAAAAATACGATTTTTCGGACGTTATTTCATCGAAGAAGCTAGAGAAAAAAATAAGAAAAATGTTTGACCGTGCCATAACTGGACATCTTGCCTACAATCAGTCAAAATTACAACATGAATGCATATATAATTTGAAAGACTTCTTAGAAACTTTCTCCTCAAATTATTAACAACTTATATATGCATGATTGCAATTTAGTAATTGGTAATGTTTCATTTCTTTGGCGTATTTTGATGTATAAAGTAATCTTATTCGTGATGAGAAATGCAAGGATGTTTTCAATGCACTTAGTCATACTATATCAAATATTAAATTCAATATATATTATCGTATTCATCGATGCAAAATGGAAATGCAGTTTTGATATTTTCGAAGTAATGTTAAATGAATATTTATAATATCTAATCTAATAACGGAAACGATTATAAATGATTTGCTAACTAGATCTTCCTCAAAAGAAAATTAAATGTTTATATTAGTTTAAATGCACGTTCAAAATATTCTGGATTTTAGTCAACTCTAAAAATGTTCAAATACTTATAAGTATACTTAGAAGTATACTTAGAAGTATATAATAAACTAAACACATATTTGCTTTTGTGAAAAAATACGTATCCTTATTACTATTACTATTTAAATTTCAAATTCATGCGTTTATGTATAAATTTGTTGAACATAAAAAATCTAGCAGACTCTCAATTTGTTTATATTTAACCATCTTCAATCAAATATATTTAAATTTTGTTAAATTACATAATACACATTAAATATTATAATTTATACAAGCTGTATATATTTTAAAAAGTCTTTAATAAGCTAAAATTCGTATATATTAATAATATAGAAAAAAATTTTTTTGGCAAGAATTACTTTTTTATAAAGCAATAAAAGTCTCCAAAAATCGCTCAATTTTCGTTCACATTATATGTCGGTCTAATGCCCATTTACAATACATTATTACATATTAAATTCAATTTCGCAAGGCATTAATTTAAATTGATATTTACTAAGTCATCTAAGTGCATATCTGAAGTTTATTCAATGTATAATAAGCGCCAAATGAACATCTAAAAACTCCTATGTGAAAATGCCTAAAAACGCTCGTATTCGTTGAAAGTGAACGTTTTTAGACATTTCCAGCTCTCTCAAATTTATTTTCAGAGATATAAAATATTTTTTGTCGTGAAAAATGCAGTTTTATTCCGAGAAGTACGAAAATGTCTAAAAACGCTTGTATTTGTCGAAAGTGATCGTTTTTAGACGTTTCCAGCTTTCTGACCAGAATAAATTTATTTCCAGAGATATAAAATATTTTTGTCGTGAAAAATGCAGTTTTAGTCCGGGAAGTACGAAAATGTCTAAAAACGCTTGTATTCGTCGAAAGTGGTCGTTTTTAGACGTTTCCAGCTTTCTGACCGGAATAAATTGATTTTCAGAGATAAAAAATATTTTTTGTCGTGAAAAATACAGTTTTTTCGGAGAAGTACGAAAATGCCTAAAAACGCTCGTATTCGTTGAAAGTGAACGTTTTTAGACATTTCCAGCTCTCTGACGTTAATAAATTTATTTTCAAAGATATAAAATATTTTTTTGTAGTGAAAAATACAGTTTTATTCCGAGAAGTACAAAAATGTCTAAAAACGCTTGTATTCGTCGAAAGTGATCGTTTTAAGACGTTTCCAGCTTTCTGACGTTAATAAATTTATTTTTAGAGATACAAAATATTTTTTGTCGTGAAAAATACAGTTTTATTCCGAGAAGTACAAATATAACTAAAAACGCTCGTATTCGTTGAAAGTGGACGTTTTTAGACATTTCCAGCTCTCTGATGATAATAAATTGATTTTCAGAAATAAAAAATATTTTTTGTCGTGAAAAATGCAGTTTTAGTCCGAGAAGTACGAAAATGTCTAAAAACGCTTGTATTCGTCGAAAGTGGTCGTTTTTAGACGTTTCCAGCTTTCTGACCTGAATAAATTGATTTTCAGAGATAAAAAATATTTTTTGTCGTGAAAAATACAGTTTTATTCGGAGAAGTACGAAAATGCCTAAAAACGCTCGTATTCGTTGAAAGTGAACGTTTTTAGACATTTCCAGCTCTCTGACGTTAATAAATTTATTTTGAAAGATATAAAATATTTTTTGTCGTGAAAAATGCAGTTTTAGTCCGAGAAGTACGAAAATGTCTAAAAACGCTTGTATTTGTCGAAAGTGATCGTTTTTAGACGTTTCCAGCTTTCTGACCAGAATAAATTTATTTCCAGAGATATAAAATATTTTTTGTCGTGAAAAATGCAGTTTTAGTCCGAGAAGTACGAAAATGTCTAAAAACGCTTGCATTTGTCGAAAGTGATCGTTTTAAGACGTTTCCAGCTTTCTGACCAGAATAAATTTATTTCCAGAGATATAAAATATTTTTTTGTCGTGAAAAATACAGTTTTATTCAGAGAAGTACAAAAATGAAAAACGCTTGTATTCGTCGAAAGTGGTCGTTAAGTGGACGTTTCCAGCTTTCTGACCTGAATAAATTGATTTTCAGAGATAAAAAATATTTTTTGTCGTGAAAATTACAGTTTTATTCCGAGAAGTACAAAAATGACTAAAAACGCTCGTATTCGTTGAAAGTGAACGTTTTTAGACATTTACAGCTCTCTGACGATAATAAATTGATTTTCAGAGATAAAAAATATTTTTTGTTGTGAAAAATGCAGTTTTAGTCCGAGAAGTACGAAAATGTGTAAAAACGCTTGTATTTGTCGAAAGTGATCGTTTTTAGACGTTTCCAGCTTTCTGACCAGAATAAATTTATTTCCAGAGATATAAAATATTTTTTGTCGTGAAAAATACAGTTTTAGTCCGAGAAGTACGAAAATGTCTAAAAACGCTTGTATTTGTCGAAAGTGATCGTTTTTAGACGTTTCCAGCTTTCTGACCAGAATAAATTTATTTCCAGAGATATAAAATATTTTTTGTCGTGAAAAATGCAGTTTTAGTCCGAGAAGTACGAAAATGTCTAAAAACGCTTGTATTTGTCGAAAGTGATCGTTTTTAGACGTTTCCAGCTTTCTGACCAGAATAAATTTATTTCCAGAGATATAAAATATTTTTTTGTCGTGAAAAATACAGTTTTATTCAGAGAAGTACGAAAATGAAAAACGCTTGTATTCGTCGAAAGTGGTCGTTAAGTGGACGTTTCCAGCTTTCTGACCTGAATAAATTGATTTTCAGAGATAAAAAATATTTTTTGTCGTGAAAATTACAGTTTTATTCCGAGAAGTACAAAAATGACTAAAAACGCTCGTATTCGTTGAAAGTGAACGTTTTTAGACATTTACAGCTCTCTGACGATAATAAATTGATTTTCAGAGATAAAAAATATTTTTTGTCGTGAAAAATACAGTTTTATTCCGAGAAGTACGAAAATGCCTAAAAACGCTCGTACTCGTTGAAAGTGAACGTTTTTGACATTTCCAGCTCTCTGACGTTAATAAATTTATTTTCAGAGATAAAAAATATTTTTTGTTGTGAAAAATGCAGTTTTAGTCCGAGAAGTACGAAAATGTCTAAAAACGCTTGTATTTGTCGAAAGTGATCGTTTTTAGACGTTTCCAGCTTTCTGACCAGAATAAATTGATTTTCAGAGATATAAAATATTTTTTGTCGTGAAAAATACAGTTTTATTCGGAGAAGTACGAAATTGCCTAAAAACGCTCGTATTCGTTGAAAGTGAACGTTTTTAGACATTTCCAGCTCTCTGACGTTAATAAATTTATTTTCAGAGATAAAAAATATTTTTTGTCGTGAAAAATGCAGTTTTAGTCCGAGAAGTACGAAAATGTCTAAAAATGCTTGTATTCGTCGAAAGTGTTCGTTTTTAGACGTTTCCAGCTTTCTGACCTGAATAAATTGATTTTCAGAGATAAAAAATATTTTTTGTCGTGAAAAATACAGTTTTATTCCGAGAAGTACGAAAATGCCTAAAAACGCTCGTATTCGTTGAAAGTGAACGTTTTTGACATTTCCAGCTCTCTGACGTTAATAAATTTATTTTCAGAGATAAAAAATATTTTTTGTTGTGAAAAATGCAGTTTTAGTCCGAGAAGTACGAAAATGTCTAAAAACGCTTGTATTTGTCGAAAGTGATCGTTTTTAGACGTTTCCAGCTTTCTGACCACAATAAATTTATTTAGTATTTCCAGTTCCAGTAATTCTGCATCATTAGAGCAATTTTCTATTACTTATAATTACAATAAAAAAGAGCTACCCTAGCTTCGTCAAGTGCACGTCAATAATTTATAATATTTTATAACATTTACTGCAAAAATTGAACATAATTTTAGATTTTGACATCTCAAGAAAGATTAGCAATTATTTAAAAAGTGTTTCAATTAAAAACTATATAATCGACATTAGAATCAATACAATATATAAATGCTTAATTCGACAAACTCAAGATATATTTTTATTACGACTCTGTGTATAGGTGCGGTTGTTAGCATCGTAACAAGTCATCAAATCATTTTGGGTCATCAAATATATACAAAAAATAATAAAACTCGCAGAATTGTCTGTATAGACAATTGTATAGGAACAACGTGTTCAAATTTTCTTCTTTGGTGCAACTTTAACTACTTAGTCGTAACATCGTGTGTTTATAGCACTTTCTCTGCAAATATATTCTCGAGCGTTGCTCCATTTTCATACTAATTGTCATCGGGAAATTTCCCTTTCGTTGATAAAGTATATGTTTCGCGATTTATATATGCGTCTAGTTATAATTACAACTGAAATTATAGGCTATTAATTGAATAATAATACTCTGCATAGCGGTTACGGCTAAATAGCTTCAGTCAATTATTACAGCCGCCATATAGAATATTATACCTTGAAGAAAATGCCCAGATAATAACGCTTCTGGCCTAGTTTCAGCAAAGGCATCGTCCACCGATTTGTCGAAACTGTTTCATCTATGCAATTTGGACAATCAGCTGAAAATTAAAAATCAAATGTTAGAAAAAGAAACGTTAAATAAAACCTAAATATCAATCGTCTGTGTTTTTAGTGATCAATAATTAAAACAATACGTAGTTGCTAATTGTATCTACACAACTAATTCTTAACAATTTATTATAGATCTAATATTTCGCCATTTCAAATATTTGCTAAAGCTCAAATGATTTGATGCGACGAGATTTTTAAACCAATGCAAAAATATTATGCACCGAAACATTCCGTATCCAATAATATAATCATAATAACACTTTGACACATATTTAAACATTATAAATATGTCTAGAAAGCGATTGAACCGGCAATTTTCTTTTCTTAGCGCATTCCATGCGAACGTGACAACCCTTGGGTGATCCATGGTAAGTCCGTAATTAAACAGCGAGCGAAATGTTTCCTATTTCGAGTGCAACTATGCAGAAAATTTCGAACGACTAATTAACATATCGTTCATATAATTATTCAGTAATGCGTCTATCAATTATATCACACTGCAAATTATTAATTACCAATGCGGCAAAGCAATGCGTAGATATGTACATAAACATTAACATTTTATCTTAACACTCAACTGGGCAGCGGTTTTTTTTTTTTTAAACTAAGGCTATACGCGCACTAGTTCGTTGTGTATGTATATTATGCGTTAACTCGGATAAATTCTATGGCAGATCTATTGATTTTAAGCATAAGAACTGTGTGAAAGTTAATACGATTGAGGCAAAAATCGGAATACTGAATACATTAAATTAATCCGTTAGTATTAATAACTTTCTTAAATTGGTGTTACACAAACACAACGGCCTTTAGATATGCAATAAAAATTCGGACGGTTAGTAGTAAAATCAAACCAATACGACACATGAAGTGAAATTGCCTTCAATTAGTTACCTGATGATTGAGAATGCTGAGGATCTATCGATTTATATGCGGAATACACTTGAGCAACGGCCAAACAACAAAATATCACAAAATATTTAATAATTTCCATTGTAATTTATTACAAACGAGTGATATAATTTTTTAAAGTCACTTAATAAATAATAATAAATTTAAATCCATGTAAGACAAAGGTTCTAGCAGATTGCACCGAACGCGAACACGGGTATTAAAACGTGTACTATAATGCTTAAGAATTGCCAATGTACGCTCGGGTGTTCGCCGCGGCCACCGATGACGTCCAGAAGGTGAGGTGGTACCCCCAGTGCGCCTAATGGATGTCTTGACGTTGTCTCTGCGGGCTGGTTGTTGCGATCTTCGCACAGACAGAACCCGCGATACGATCGTCGAAGAGCATGGACATGGGATTTTGCCTCGCCTGACCTGGCTGCAATAATGGAATACCATTAACGAACATACCAATAGACTATAGATTTTATTCGTGTACAATATATTGTCGACCTTGTCTGCTCCACCGGAGAAAGTGGTTTGCCACCGGAGGTTCCACCTAGCTTACGATGTAGTACCGCTGAAGATGCGAACCTGCCAACTGGGAATTCGAACACTACATTATAAATTCTATATTCTTCTACATATATTTGCCAATTTTATAAAAAAAAATTATAATATGCTTCAATCCTATATAAAACAGAATAATATTTGGCTTCTCAAAAGAAGTTTACTCCTTGGATCACTTTGTTCTTGAAGCAAACGTCAAGAACAAAATGATCCAAGCATAACATAACAAGGTAGCCACAGGCTTTGTGCAATTATTAACAACCGCTATGCACATTACTAAATTATTATTCTGGCATATTCTAAATTAATTGTTATCCTAAAAAATATTGTTATAACAGTTTTGGCAACTAAAATTCTTATCGCATTGAATTTGGTCAATTATTTGTCAAAAATTTCATTAACATTCTAAAGAGTACTACCTAATTTTACAAATTTTATTGTCTAATATCTACATTTCAGGAGTTCCTTTGATATTATCATAAAAATTAATTGTGTACATTCAATATGCTGTTTTGACTTGCACAAAGTCATTTTGATGTTGTTGCTAGGATATGGTAAAATCCAGGATAACCGATTTTATCAAATTGTCATTATTGTTTGTTGTTTGCACACAATTATTTCATATATACAATAATTTCTTCTTCATTATTTAACCTTTTAAATATCTAAAATTTAAGTAGCTATTAGCAATGAATACTAATTATAATAAGTATTCATTGCTATTAGTGTTTCTAGAGTTCATTGAAGGATAATCCCATCTAAATTTCTGCAAATTATATAAAGTGCTATATGGTTGATAGGTTCTAGCATTCTTATATTAGAGTTTGATCGAGCATTATATGAGTTAAGGAATAACAAAGCAGCAGGAGTAGATGTGAGCAGAAAGCTCCAAAATTGTAATAGCAATATGCAATATTAATGTTCCTAATGGTAAAAATGCAAGGATGTCTGGAATAAACCTATTCATTAATATTCAAGTAAAATATGTCTTTGTCATTGTACAAATTAAAAAATATATATTTAATATCAAAAATCATTTGAGGTAAATGGAAAATTAATATTAGAAGAATAGTATTATATTTAAAATATATTACTATTTTAGTAATTACAAGAAATTAACACGGCCACGAAATGAGGTAGGCAGCCAAACATAATTAGCTGCGTAGAATAAATATTTACCATATATGTCATTTTTAATACAAACGAGAATAGTTTGTCGCCAACTTCATTAGTATAACACTGCAGCTGATGATTAAAAGTAAATAAAGCAAGTCTCATTTTTACTCCTCATGATTGTGTTTTTTGCGAAGAACGATCATTTTAAATACTGGAGGAACGGCTTGACATCTATCCTCAAGTACCAAACATTATAGTAACAGTATTGCAAGAAAAATCCAATCTGAAATGGCTGGATTTACCGAATCGGCACTTGTGAAAAAGCTTACCGATTTAAACAATTCTTCCCAAAGTATACAAACCCTCTCACTTTGGTTGATACATCACAGAAAACACAATGCACAGATCGTAAAAGTTTGGCAACGGGAAATGTTTAAAAGTAAGTACTTTTTACATACACGCTATTCATAACCTATAAGCTCATATAAACATAATTGTGCAGCAATCCCGGTGGGTGACAGGGGTCTTTTATATGGCTGATTCTTGTACTACAGAGGATGGGGCATGACTTTCGAAATGCACATGTAGCTTTGAAATGATTTGTGTTACGGTATTTGGGTGATGTTTTATACAATTCCATACAATAAACGAGAAGTTTGAACATTTTCCCTACTCTTCCTATTTTTATATAATATACCTACCACAAATGCTTGTGTATTGTGTTCGTTAAGCAGATGCCATATATATATATTTATACCGTATTTTAGAAAATGCGATAATTTAATTATTGAATTTTCTTCATAAATCTATACAATACAATATCATTATATTTCTAACTTGCAGCGAAAGAGAATAGGAAGTTAACATTTCTGTATTTAGCGAATGATGTGATACAGAATAGCAAGAAGAAAGGACCTGAGTTCGGAACCGAATTCGGGACTGTCTTACAAAAATCATTCGAACATATGGCTGAAACCGGTTTAGATGATAAAACTAAAGGCGGCATTTTTCGGTTGCTAGAGATCTGGTTGCAGAGAGAAATTTACAGCGAACGACAAATAAATGAATTTAAGAAATCGTTAGGTACATATTCTTCGAAACGTGAAAATGATCTATTATCACAGTTTGTTTTTTATTATTACAGCTGTTCAAGTAATTATTACTGCTGAACCACAAGCGAAAAAATCCAAACTGGATATTGCCGTAAACAAGCCTACGAAAGAAAAGAAGAAACACCACGAAAACGCTGTTTCTGTTCTAGAGGTAAATGTATTTACTTATATAAGTGGGTTTTTAAATAAAGTTTTATTGTTGTCCTTAATATTACCAAAATACAATTTTCTTCATCTTTATATTTCCATTAAGGAACATGATTCACCGAAATAACGGTTTCTTGAGGTTGAGAAATTACTTTACTAAAACAGTTAGATGCATTTATTCAGGTTGATGGCAAGGTGGAAACTCATGTTCATCTTAGTCCTCATACTCCGGCAGGAGATCCGCCGGAACCTGAAGAACTAATCAACGCTATTATAAACTTAGAAAACAACGCTGCTTCTGCAGATGAAATTGTTCGCGAGAAAATTGCAAAATTGCCAGCTGAAGTGTCAGAGGTGTCATATCTGGCCAAATTGCAAGGTTCATACGATTACTTTAGCGTATTATTTAAGAAAGCCACGAAATGTATATTTAATATATTTTTTTCAAAACTGCTAATTTGGCTTATGTGATTTTATTTCGCCGAAGCATAAACGGTTGCCGATGTGTGCTCCCAATCAAGATTTAAAATTTCATATTGCAGTGTTGCAATACGTACAAAATTTTCCTGCAAGCCTAAAACCGCTACTATAAAAACTTATTTTTTAGATAAAGTTAGTGCAGAGGAATTAAGCGCAAAAGTAGATGCTGCTGTTGAATTACTGAATAGTTATAATGATAGACTGAATATAGAAATGGAGAATCGCAAAAAAGTAGCTACGATGCTTAAAGACTTCCTTGTTGCACAAAAGGAACTATTAGCCCAAGCTGAAAAGGGCTTAGAGGTGAGATCATATAATTGAAATAGTGAAATGTAGTATATATTTACATTTCCTAGGAGTATCAAGAAAAATTGCAAAAAGTATACGCAGTTCGAAAAGAACTGAAATCTCACATTCAAAATCTTCCGGATCTGTCAACGCTACCGGATGTCACCGGTGGTTTAGCACCACTGCCATCTGCCGGTGACCTTTTCAATCTAAGTTGAGTCCTGTCGATGTGGAGATTTTTTATATTTTCGTTTCTCGATTTTATGTATATGTATAATATATTTATGCAGCTTGATTTTCAAATTTTGATCTTATTATATGCATTTGTGAAGATATGATGCCATTACTGACTGTTTCCATTTGTATATTAGATATAATATAAAAATATGCACTTGATCTATTCTTTTTAAAAAGCATTTGACGAAACCAAACAAATTTGACGAATTTGCATTCTTCAGTTCGTGTTTAGCGTCGTTAGTCAGTATATATTAATGTATATTTAAAATAGTTACATCATAAATCTGTATTAGCAACATTTGCTGCATTGGCACGTCACTACGTCCCTTTAAATTACAATTGTGGTTCAAATATTTTATAACACTCTGATTATAGTTCGAGTGTTATGTCCTTGATAAATACAAATCAAATTAAAGGTTGATTTTGGATTTTTTTTTTATTCTTAATATATTACCAGACACCTTTTTAAAGATTTAGGAGCTTCATATTTTATATGACGCCTAGAAATAAAATTTTGAAGTATGTGTGAAATGCGGCAACGATGCTTTGCCACTTCCATTCGTTGTGACGTCACTCAGCGTGTATTCACAGCTGTGAATCGTCTGCTTACTGCTGCCATTACAAAAACTTGCGTTGCGTAGGCAGTGTTTGTGTTTACATCAGCTGATTGAAAAGGTGCTGTGCGTCGCGGGAAAAAAGCAGTAATTAATGCCTTTTATATCGAAGGATTGGCGGTCTCCGGGCGAAGAATGGGTGAAGACCCCGGATGGCTGGGAAAAGAAGCGCGTTCTCGAGAATATGACCAATAATCCGTAAGTGTTTATTGAAATTGTCGTATATTATACGGTCGTTGATGATCGATTTTCTTTGTCTCTACGCTAACGCGCAGATTTGTTCACCGTACCGAATTTATTTATCTCGTGGAAATAAACTGTCCTGTTTAAGGTACTTTGTTCTCATCTGCCGCTATTTGTTGCAAACATTTTCAATGCAGATTGTGAAATAATGCCTAGATTATGTTCATGAAAGTATGCATGTCTTAAATTACTTGAGTATGCTAGTTAGTTAAGGAGTCCGCAATCCTAAAGATTGGTTGGAAACAGCACGCCATGCCGATCTATCCTGAGCTAATCCCTTCATCTCCCTATAGCTATTCATCTCAACGTCTTCAACTATCTGACTCACATACTCCAATCTAGGCCTACCTACCCCTCTCTTTCCCTCCACTCTACCTTCTATGATCAATTGCATAATCCCCCCATGCCTAAGAATATGCCCTACTAATCTGTCTCTCCTACGCTGTAACACTCTCAAAATACTTCTCTTCTCCCCTACTAACTCTAGTACAGCTTCATTTGTTACTTTATCTTCCCAACCAATCCTCATCATCTTCCTAGTATATTATATTATATTATATTATATCCTCATATCTTCCTATCTTTGAGTATGCATAATTGTTAAAAATAATTGTGGTATAATGAAATATTTCCATAATGTTTACAGAACTGATTTAGACACGGAAGGTGCATCGAAACAACCACATTGCCGAATAACAGTGAGAAGTACTAGAGAGGTGATTATTGCTTTCACTATATAACGATAAATACTAATGCAAATCTAGTCTATATACGCTATATCTAAGTGTTGAGATATTGCATATGGATATTCATTCACGATGGAGCAATTAGAAAAGTTCGTCACTTTATAGAACGCGTGTAATCCTCGACTGCGATGATAGAAAGTTCTAAATTTATGTAATTGTTTGTTAGATATTTAAACTTTCACAAATCGTTAATATTTAATTGAGACAACGTATTTATATTTTAATTTATATTAAAATTGCCTGAGCATTTACTTTTTTGCCATTTACACACACTCATTCGTTCTTTCAAAAGATGCTATAAACATTTGACTGTATTATTATATCAAGCGAATTCTCTTTAATTTCACAACTTTTGAAAAAAATCATTTGATAATTCTGCGAGTTTTATTTATTTTTTGTATATATTTGATGACCCAAAATGATTTGATGACTTGTTACGATGCTAACAACCGCACCTAGGCACAGAGTCGTAATAAAAATATATTTCGAGTTTGTGGAATTAAGCATTTGTATATTTTATTGATTCTTATTTCGATTATATAGTTTTTAATTGAAACACTTTTTAAAGAATTCATAATCTTTCTTGAGATGTCAAAACCTAAAATTATGTTCAATTTTTGCAGTAAATGTTATAAAATATTAGAAATTATTGTCGTGCACTTGACGAAGCTAGGGTAGCTATTTTTTATTGTAATTATAAGTAATAGAAAATTGCTCTAATGATGCAGAATTACTGGAACTGGAAATATTGAAGAGTTAATTACATAGTAGTTTTTAGATGTTCATTTGGCGCTTATTATACATTGAATAAACTTCAGATATGCATTTAGATGACTTAGTAAATATCAATTTAAATTAACGCCTTGCGAAATTGAATTTAATGTGTAATAATGTAATGTAAATGGGCATTAGACCGACATATAATGTGAACGAAGATTGAGCGATTTTTGGAGACTTTATAAAAAAGTAATTCTTGCCAAGAAATTTTTTTTTTCTATAATATTATTAATATTTACGAATTTTAGCTTATTAAAGACTTTTTAAAATATATACAGCTTGTGTAAATTATAATATTTAATGTGTATTATGCAATTTAACAAAATTTCAATATATTTGATTGAAAATGGTTAAATATAAACAAATTTAGCGTCTGCTAGATTTTTTATGTTCAACAAATTTATACATAATACGCATAAATTTGAAATTTAAATAGTAATAGTAATAAGGATGCGTATTTTTTCGCAAACGCAAAAATATGTTTAGTTTATTATATACTTCTATTATATTAGGCACAAAGAAAAGGACAGGTAGGAGGGAATGGATCACGGAAGAAATAGTGGAAATGATAGAAGCAAGAAGGAAAATTAAAATAGGAAACACAGAAGCAGGACAGAAAAAATATAAGGAACTAAGGAACTTAATTAATAGGAAATGCAAGCTAGCGAAAGAAGAGTGGATAAAAGGAAACTGTGAGGATATTGAGGAGGATATGAGAAGAGGTAAAGTAGATTTGGGCTACAGGAAAATTAAGTCACATTTTTCTAAAGTAAAACCAAAGGGTAACATTATATGTGATAAGCAGGGTAAGGAACTCACAGAAAATAAGGAAAAAGCTAGAAGATGGAAGGAGTATCTTGAAGATTTATATAAAGGTAGGCAGGACATGGAGGAGCTAGAAAATGTGGAACAGATAGATGAGGATGACTTAGGTCCTAGCATACTTAGGTCAGAGTTTCATAGAGCATTAAATGATTTACGGAATAACAAAGCAGCGGGGATTGATATGATACCAGCCGAATTAATAAAACACGCAGGGGAAAAAATGCAGGAGCGATTATACAGGTTAGTTTGTAAAATATATGAGAAGGGAGAAGTACCACAGGATTTTCAGCGTAGTAGAATAGTAACAATGCCAAAGAAAATAGGAGCTAATTTGTGTGAGAACTATAGGACCATTAGCCTACTATCACATGCATCGAAGATATTGTTAAAGATTATTTATAGGAGATTAGAAAATAAAGTAGAGGAAAGGCTAGGAGAAGATCAGTTTGGTTTTAGGAAAAACAGAGGGACGAGAGAGGCGATTCTAGCACTAAGAACGGTAGTAGAAAAAAGAAAGAGGGTAGGAAAGGTAACTTGCATAGCTTTTGTAGACTTAGAAAAGGCATTTGATAATGTAGATTGGGACATAATGTTTAGAATTTTAAAAGAAACGGGTATAGATTATAAGGATAGGAGAATAATTTTTAATTTATATAAACACCAAACTGCCTTAGTTAGAATTGAGGGGGAAGAAGAGGTAGCAAAAATAAGGAAGGGAGTTCGGCAGGGATGTACACTCTCACCGTTATTATTTAATCTATATATAGAAGATGCAATAAACAAAGTAAAAGAAGAGTATAGTGTAGGTGTGAATGTACAGGGAGAGAAAATATATATGCTGAGATTCGCCGACGATATAGCTATATTGGAAGAAAGCGAAAAGAATTTAGAAAGGGTATTGAATGGTATGCAGGCAGTATTGACTAGGGATTTTAACATGAAAATAAATATAGGTAAAACTAAAGTGATGAGGTGTGACAAAAAGGAATGCAGTAGAAAAATGAGGATCTCAATAGGAGATAATAGAATCGAAGAAGTGTCAGATTTTTGTTATTTAGGCAGTAGAATCACAAAAGATAATCGAAGCAAGGTAGATATAAAGTGTAGGATAGCACAGGGTAGGAAGGCATTCGTAGAAAAAGAACAGATTTTAAGATCAAATATTGACTTGGGTATTAGAAAAAGATTACTGAAGGTATATGTTTGGAGTGTAGCACTGTACGGGTGTGAGGCGTGGACTATAGGAAAGGAAGAGAAGCGTAGATTACAAGCATTCGAAATGTGGTGTTATAGGAGGATGATGAGGATTGGTTGGGAAGATAAAGTAACAAATGAAGCTGTACTAGAGTTAGTAGGGGAGAAGAGAAGTATCTGGAGAGTGTTACAGCGTAGGAGAGACAGATTAGTAGGGCATATCCTTAGGCATGGGGGGATTATGCAATTGATCATAGAAGGTAGAGTGGAGGGAAAGAGAGGGGTAGGTAGGCCTAGATTGGAGTATGTGAGTCAGATAGTTGAAGACGTTGAGATGAATAGCTATAGGGAGATGAAGGGATTAGCTCAGGATAGATCGGCATGGCGTGCTGTTTCCAACCAATCTTTAGGATTGCGGACTCTTTAACTAATACTTCTAAGTATTTGAACATTTTAAAAGTTGACTAAAATCCAGAATATTTTCAACATGCATTTAAACTAATATAAACATTTAATTTTCTTTTGAGGAAGATCTGGTTAGCAAATCATTTATAATCGTTTCCGTTATTATTCCGTCTTCGTGTAAAACAGTCATTTCATTAAAACATAAGAGAAAATCATAAACTTTTGAAACTATTGTAAACATAAATAAAAACTGGATTTTATGTATATCGTGGTATATATCTAGTACTTTTTTTTTTAATTCTCACGTATACACTTTTAAAAAGAACAGGAAATAGGAAATAATACTTATGTACAAAGAAAATAGTTAAACGCCGGTAAATTGAAATTATTGTTGCTTCTCCAGTTCTCTTTTGTAATTGTAATAATCGTGTTTTGGTAATAATAATTGTTTTAATGTTTTCCCGTTGCTTTTTATTTAAAACGTTATTATTGTTGCTTCTCCTGTTCTCTTTTGTATTTGTAATAATCGTTGTGGATTGGTAATAATAATAGTTTTAATGTTGCTTTTTATTTAAAACGTTATATTTTTATATATACTTCAGAGCCCTAGACTATGTTATAGTTTGTACTTCAGCTATACCGAGGTATAATTTAGTGTTCTTTATAAAGTACAGTACTTGTAATAATTGAGAAAGTATATTTTTTATCGAGCTACATACAGGTAAATTTCTTCCAACTGGCGAACGTCCGCGCACCGATAACCGCTGCACAGACAGCAACAACCAATAAGATATGCCATAGAGGATGTTTATATGTGAACACTTTAGAAGCTGTGCTTACTCCAGGGCTGAAAGACGAGTGCGCATACCCTTGCAGCCGCAGACGTTCGCCAGTTGAAAAAAAATTACCAATATTATGCTAGTAGGAAAGGAACGTGAATGTAGGCCCAGTTTAGAGTAAGTCAGATAGTGGAAGATATTATTATTAATAATATCAGCTTTAATATATTATTAATAATAATAATCATCTTTATTGAGTTGAAAAATCTACAATTTATTTTAACTGGCTACTTTTCACTCTGAACTATACCATTGATTCAAATCGTTTACTCGTTTTAGATTGCCGGCTTTAATGTCCTCAACGATGTCGTTAAGCGACTAGACTTTGCCAATGCCGTACGTGACGTTCGCCGCTTTAACTACGTTTGCGCATTGCTGGAATTGCTCGTTGGTCGGCGCATGATCGAATTTCCAGGTCGTACGCAACGTGTCCTACTAGCAATGCTGGAACGAGTTGCGGAGTACGTATGCGGTTCACAATACAGTCCCCGATCACTGCGCCGCCTGTTGTCTAATTTGCGCGCATTAAGTGACGCGGAGCGACAAGCGTACTGGGGTGGTGAGCATCATTTATTCTGTATGAATATGCATGATATTAAATAAATAATATAAATACCCACCTTTCCCATATGTTCCTAATATCTCCAAGATGTCATGTTTAATAAAATTTTAATCGTTTGTACATTTCATTGATATTTAAATTTTACTTAATTTCAGGTCCGCTTGGATCAAAGTTGCTTTGGAATGAGCATGCGCAAACCATCGGACGAATATTGCACATCGCGGAAACTTTGGAGATACCGACATTGGATCCGTGTCTTCGGCCAAACTTCACGGACCTACCCGAAGAATGCAAGCGTGAAATTGTACTGCGCCTTGCCGACCACAACGATTTACGGTGCAGTGCACAAGCGTGCTCGCAGCTCACACTAGTTGTCAATGAAAGGTAAGTGGCACTCGAAAAGGTAACATCCTCAAATGGTACTGAAAATCGTAATTCATCAAAGCTATGGCAGTAGTCATTGACATGAATTTTTTTTGGATTTTTTCAAATATACGCGAAATTATTAAATAAAACAATTCTATTCTAAATTCGAAAGTTGGTTGGTATGTCATGTTGCCACTCCTTATATAATATCTTCATTTGCCCATTGCTAATATTTTGTTTATGTGTACATATACGTTTCATAAAAAATAACCATCGATAAAGTGTATTCTTATTATGATCGTGTCTGACTTTTATATACTCTTCTAAATCTACTTTCACCTGTCTTTCCTTCTACTCTACCTTTTAACTAATTGCATTATATCCAAATCTATAACATATAATATACTGCGTTACATTTTGTATTTAGTTACTCTAATTTATTATCATATGTTATTTCCTAGTCATTACTTCCAGCATACTACATACCCGTCCTAAATTCTGCCCCCTTTTCTTCTAAAAACGTAAATACATATTTCATTAATAATTATACTAAATCATGGCAAATGGAACAACTAGGAACGACATAGATTGCGAATGGAGGGAAATCAGAAATGGGTTAACTACAGCAGCAAATGAAGTATTAGGCACAAAGAAAAGGGCAGGTAGGAGGGAATGGATCACGGAAGAAATAGTTAAAATGATAGAAGCAAGAAGGAAAATTAAAATTGGAAACACAGAAGCAGGACAGAAAAAATATAAGGAACTAAGGAACTTAATTAATAGGAAATGCAAGCTAGCGAAAGAAGAGTGGATAAAAGGAAATTGTGAGGATATTGAGGAGGATATGAGAAGAGGTAAAGTAGATTTGGGCTACAGGAAAATTAAGTCACATTTTTCTAAAGTAAAACCAAAGGGTAACATTATATGTGATAAGCAGGGTAAGGAACTCACAGAAAATAAGGAAAAAGCTAGAAGATGGAAGGAGTATCTTGAAGATTTATATAAAGGTAGGCAGGACATGGAGGAGCTAGAAAATGTGGAACAGATAGATGAGGATGACTTAGGTCCTAGCATACTTAGGTCAGAGTTTCATTGAGCATTAAATGATTTACGGAATAACAAAGCAGCGGGGATTGATATGATACCAGCCGAATTAATAAAACACGCAGGGGAAAAAATGCAGGAGCGATTATACAGGTTAGTTTGTAAAATATATGAGAAGGGAGAAGTACCACAGGATTTTCAGCGTAGTAGAATAGTAACAATGCCGAAGAAAATAGGAGCTAATTTGTGTGAGAACTATAGGACCATTAGCCTACTATCACATGCATCGAAGATATTGTTAAAGATTATTTATAGGAGATTAGAAAATAAAGTAGAGGAAAGGCTAGGAGAAGATCAGTTTGGTTTTAGGAAAAACAGAGGGACGAGAGAGGCGATTCTAGCACTAAGAACGGTAGTAGAAAAAAGAAAGAGGGTAGGAAAGGTAACTTGCATAGCTTTTGTAGACTTAGAAAAGGCATTTGACAATGTAGATTGGGACATAATGTTTAGAATTTTAAAAGAAACGGGTATAGATTATAAGGATAGGAGAATAATTTTTAATTTATATAAACACCAAACTGCCTTAGTTAGAATTGAGGGGGAAGAAGAAGTAGCAAAAATAGGGAAGGGAGTTCGGCAGGGATGTACACTTTCACCGTTATTATTTAATCTATATATAGAAGATGCAATAAACAAAGTAAAAGAAGAGTATAGTGTAGGTGTGAATGTACAGGGAGAGAAAATATATATGCTGAGATTCGCCGACGATATAGCTATATTGGAAGAAAGCGAAAAGAATTTAGAAAGGGTATTGAATGGTATGCAGGCAGTATTGACTAGGGATTTTAACATGAAAATAAATATAGGTAAAACTAAAGTGATGAGGTGTGACAAAAAGGAATGCAGTAGAAAAATGAGGATCACAATAGGAGATAATAGAATCGAAGAAGTGTCAGATTTTTGTTATTTAGGCAGTAGAATCACAAAAGATAATCGAAGCAAGGTAGATATAAAGTGTAGGATAGCACAGGGTAGGAAGGCATTCGTAGAAAAAGAACAGATTTTAAGATCAAATATTGACTTGGGTATTAGAAAAAGATTACTGAAGGTATATGTTTGGAGTGTAGCACTGTACGGGTGTGAGGCGTGGACTATAGGAAAGGAAGAGAAGCGTAGATTAGAAGCACTTGAAATGTGGTGTTATAGGAGGATGATGAGGATTGGTTGGGAAGATAAAGTAACAAATGAAGCTGTACTAGAGTTAGTAGGGGAGAAGAGAAGTATTTGGAGAGTGTTACAGCGTAGGAGAGACAGATTAGTAGGGCATATTCTTAGGCATGGGGGGATTATGCAATTGATCATAGAAGGTAGAGTGGAGGGAAAGAGAGGGGTAGGTAGGCCTAGATTGGAGTATGTGAGTCAGATAGTTGAAGACGTTGAGATGAATAGCTATAGGGAGATGAAGGGATTAGCTCAGGATAGATCGGCATGGCGTGCTGTTTCCAACCAATCTTTAGGATTGAGGACTCTTTAACTAACTAATTATACTAAAGACAATAATATATGAATCCTATGGAACTATGAGGATTATTTCATTATAATATCGCTTTATTGGAAAAAATATTTTTTTAATAATTATAGACGCGTGTGGCGTGAATTATCGTCCTTCCATTTCAACCAGGAGCAGATAACGAGTGTAAGAGAGAAATGCAAAGATAAGGACAATTGGGAAAGTGTATATCACGCGTTGCGCAAGTAAGCTTTATTTATTTATTTATTTATTAAATGGATGTACAACAGTTACGTTACAACAAGCATGTAACTTAACCTATTATATCACATCACTAGAAAATATATTTGATATTAATTAACTTAATGATCCTGTTGATCCTTTATACCAAATCTACAATAATATAGTACTATTTGAAACCCATACATATTAAAATGATCCCTTTAAATATGAAGACTCCATTAACTAGAAAATAATTATTTAAAAAATTGTCTAGAATATCACCCAAATACCGGAACTCAAAGCATTAAATAGCTAGATGCGCACTTCGAAGGCTATGCCCCCCTGTAACTTACTTGTGCGGTCATTAAAAACAACTGTATAGATAAATAGATAGATAGATAATTTATTGATGTTATGCATATCGATATATGTTTACACCGGTAAAAATCGATAAAATAAAAACACAATTAAGACAAACATCTCCAATTTTCCTTCGCGGCAATAAATATTTATAAAACACAATATCCATTCTGTGTTCAGAACGTACGGTATTAAAGAGGACAGCAAATATGCGGAGATGTTGTCATTCTGTCGCTACTGTTGTTGCCTATTTTGGCTGAGTATGGGCCATCCGTGCATTGCGGACCAATGTCCCGAATATCGCGCCCGTCTTGAAGACGGTGGTGGTGTTCAGCCGCCCAGTCCCGTACTGCCAGCTGATTTCATCAAACTTTTCTCTCTGTGAAAGGTCTGTGGGGCGGGTGAAAAGTAATTGGAACACGGCGAACATTATTTAGGTTCCTTTGGACATACAATATGACAAAATCGGAATACAATTTGATCTGGCATGTAGAAAATTGACATTGAATAAATGACCGAAAATTATTATGCTGGTGGTATCGTACGCTACGCCCGATTTGCGGAGAATAAATTAGTGAAATCGAAAATGAAGAATGTTGAAATTATGTTATTGGTTTTATTATTACTTTTTAAAGAAAGCTGTAATGTAATTTCGTCATTCTTTTTTCGCATTATTTTGACTTTATCAATTCAGTGATGCGGCGTAATTTATCTATCTATATATACATTGGCGGTTTTGTTTTGAAAATGCAATTATTGTATGCGAATTCATTTTACCTTAAAATATTAAAATATCTCACTAAATCATTGATAAATTCTGTTATAAATAGCCATCCTTTTTAACAAGTTATTATGAAGGAATATATAAGTGAAGTCAATGTTCTATTTATATATTCATTTTCCATTATATTACAGACTATGGTAATGTAACGTTCATATTTAATTCGGATTTTTTACAAAGCTGCAGCATGTCAGTCAACTGATGAGTTTTGTACATTTATCAAATTGGTATTATTTTTGGACATGGGTCTTAATGGTATTATCTGGCTTTAATTGTGAATATTTTAACCGTATGCCAGTTTGTAATAGAATATATCTATGGTTTAATTATTAGGAAGCCTATAAAAAGATCTTTAAAAATAGTATGGGTTGTCTTATAGCGTTTTTTTGCAGCGTATAATTTACTTGCCTTTTTATTATACTCGTATGAAATTTGCATGTTTTTATAGATTGTTTTCATTTTGTTCTACGTGGCGTGCATGAGTTTTAGATTAGAACATTGAAGACGTAGCAATTTTTAATTACTAACGAATTTAGGGATAATAAATTAACATTTTGTCAAAACCGTAATTATTGCCGCTAATAGAGAATTCGATTTTTTTAATAATACTACATGCAGTTCGAAATATTTACTGTTAGGATATAGGTATATTTTATACATATAAGTGTTACTAATATATATCAAGACATCTTTTAACATAAACCTATATATTATAAGAATGCATTAACATTAACATTAACATTTAATTATGTTGATTCACCCCTTTTCTGTGCTAATGAAAAATCTGCATTTAAAAGTAATCTACTAATGCGTTTACTTCTGGATATTTACTGTACGAATTGTGATATTTTATGCTTTAAGTTTAATACGGTTTCCTTATTACATTATTTACGCAATTTCCAATTTAATTGGCAAGATGTAATAATCGTTACTTCTATTTGTATTGAACACGTCCTATATAATATATACATTTATTTCACGACTGATTTGCGACATATTTTTGATTATAATTAATCTAACAAAAGATTCTGAAAGCTCTGGCTGATACTGTTGATATTAATGTCGGAAAATAAATATTTTATTAAATGTACTTGTACAGCTTCAAAACATTAACGGGAATGGAATGGCAATTGCCACTTTTAATAAATTTCTCCGCAAGGAAAACTATCGAATAGTTTTAAAATTAGAGGTTGTCGGTGAATTTCAAATATATCATGTATAAAGTTGCTATAAAAATAAATGTATAATAAAAATATATTTGCATTTTATTGCATTGTTCTTTTTAAGTACACGATTAATTAGGACATATAATTATAGAACAGGCAATGGCTTTTTTGCCACCCTTACTTTCACATATTCCTTATTAAATATTGCACACTTTATCCTGATGTATGTCGATGTAAGGTAGATATAAAAGATAGGAAGGCATCTAGAACAGGAACAAATTTTATGATTTAATATTGATTTATGTATTAGGAAACGATTTTTCAAGGCATATGTGTGTAGAGTACATTATGCATTGTACGGTTGTAAAGCTGAAAGGAAAGGAAGAAAAACGTAGAATAGAAGCATTCGAAATGTGGTGCTATAGAGGAAGGTGATGATTGGGTGTATATATATTGACTAATGAGTAACTTGTTAAAGTTTGTTGAGGAAGAGCATTTAAAAGGTTTTTCTTCTTTGCAGGAAATAACCGGATAATAAGCAAGTAAACGAAAACGTTGTTATGCAATTAGTTACAGAATGTAAAAAGAAAAGTGCAAGTAGAGCCAGTTTAAAGTAGGTAAGTCAGATAGCTAGGGTAATGTAATTGGTTTAGAAAAGATGTTTGTCATACTTGATATTCATTATCTAGAAGTTTAGGTCGTACAATAATATTGACCATTTAAAATATTTACATTTAATTTAGTACAAAGTACATTTAATTCTTATACATAAAACAGACTACCTATAATACAATATATAACTACTTTTCCAAGGGTGCATAATTCAGTAACTTTTCGATCAGATCAACGTGTCCCAAAAGCATTCTTCGACAGCAATACCGTTTCAATCCTAAGGCATCCAATGCATCGCCTTCAGTATACTCGGCTTGAAGTAGACCCAAATATGCTTCCCATTTATTGCCAATTACTTTTCCACAAGTAAAACATCGAATCGGTATAATCATCCTATCTCGCAATGAGATATGTAAGGTTAGAAAATTGAGAATTGACAAAAAAAAAATTAATGGCTCACCTAATTTATTTTGGAATCGTAAATTACACAATAGAAAAAATAACGCAATTGATTGTTGTCCCCGCTTTTTTTCGAGATATTTTAAATATAAATTGGAATATATATATTATAAATATTTTAAATTGTCATATATGTCAATATATTGTCATATCCCCTCCTCGGAACCATTCGGCTCTTCAGTATTTCTTCTTTTTTTTTCATATAAATATCTTTTCCGCGGCAAATTCAAAATATTACATTTATGCTTTTTGGGCATTAGTTTCAATGCATAATAATAAATATACAACGAATTATATACAACGTGAATGATACAAAATATTATAATAATCGTTTCAGGAGATATTATAACAGATATATATATAACAGAGATATATTTACTGGCAGTGTCGCAGTACGTGAACGTATGCCTATTCTAACCTCGAAATGTATGTTTGACGGACAACCAACGCAGGTGTTTGATTGTTGGATTCTTGGATTCATTCCTTTATATTTATTTAGAATTTATTTCAATCATCATGCCATCGAAGAAGAAAAAATACAACACCCGCTTTCCAGCTGTAAGCTTGTCTTATTTAGTTTTACTCGAGTGTTTTACGAGTTCTTTCTTTTAGAGTCGCATCAAGAAAATTATGCAAACAGACGAGGAAATTGGCAAAGTAGCACAGGCTGTTCCGATCATAATCTATATCCTTTTAATGCGTATACTTGATTTCATCACTTAATTTACATATCATACTTCCTTAATTAAGCTTACCTCGTACTTTGGAGCTGTTCGTTGAGTCGTTGCTCCGTCAGTCGATGCAAATCACGCAGTCGCGCAATGCTAAAACTCTTACGCCGTCCCACATGAAGCAGTGCATATTAGCTGAGAGTAGATTTGATTTCCTCAAGGACCTAGTGAAGAACGTACCCGATGCCAGTGTACAAGAAGATAATGAAAATAATGCTCTTGAAAACGCTGAAGCCTTGGACTACTCCATTGTAAAAGAGGACGTGAAATCTATACCAGCCGCCAATTACTATACGGAACAGCTACCGTCAAATAGCATTGCGATGAGTTCCAGAACACCGGTTATACAATTTAACCCCAAATACACAGAAGTAGCCTCGATGGCAAATGATAGTAAGGGTACATTTTTGTAAATAGTATTACCCATAAATAATTATAAATTCAAAAAAGTGCACTGAATTGCAATTGCCATACCATTGTATACTCAATGTTAATCACACTGTTGAATTTGTTGAACAAAGATGAATTTACTAGACCTCTATAAGGGACTCTATACGAAATGTAATCGTATGCACACATAACTACGTGTGTTCTTCGTTATTTAAATTGTATTTAGCCTAGTAAAGAGTATCACCCAAATAATATTTTTATGTGAAACTGTTTAAAAGGAATAATATTGAGAAATGATCTTTTAAAAACGCAAATCACTTGTTCCATTTGCTCTAGATCAAACATCTCCGAAAACTTATCCATCTACCCACCAGAGTCAACAGAGTACAATTATGACATCTCAACCTAGGATCAACTTCACTATAGACCATTTAGTAAGTAGCAGTAGCGGCTGTACGAGTAACAACAAAACAGTAAGTAGCGGCACAAATACTCAACAACAACCTATCTCCTCCGGTGTCACGCCACATCTGCATCTGGACCTCTCACAAATGTCCGCTGCAGCTCTGGCTACAGAAGCAGGAGCTGCGATGCCACCGCCACCTGCCGATGCATCCGACAATAAATGCTCCGCCCATAATCTTACTGCAGCCGCTGCGGTTACAGTGCCCACCATACAGATGACCAACCATATTATCGCAGCAAGTCCCAGCAGTAGTTCTAGTTATACCAAAACTGATGATGGTAAGTGAATTATTCTAAGTAACTTTTTAGATAATGTAGCATTATTTCGGGTGACTGACCAAATTGAGCGTTTTTAAATAATGGCAATTAATCAGCATTTGCTGAATTGTTGTTAAAATCAAGAATACGATCGATTTACTTAATAGCCCTTTGAAACTTAAAATTTCTTAATTTGTTGATACAGATATTATAATAAAATTTGGTTGCGTGTAATTTTGAAGTCTACTCTTTTAGTAAATGTTCCAACATACATATGAATCTAGTAAGATTTTTATTTTATCTTCTTAGATAATCGCAGCTTTACAATTGCTATAAAATTCCCTACTGTGTCTTCTGCAAGTTAGTCGTATCTATTAATATTAATACAAAACTATCTCACTGCATTCTCTTTGCTATAGTCAACTATATACTTTCTAAAGAGGTATAACACATCACACACAATATCTTTTCTTTCATTTTTAATATATCTATTTTATTGTTGCGCTATTTCAAATGGTATTATTAAGATTGCGTACTTCGTAATTAAATCTATAATCGATTTTACGCCATAATTCTGTTTTAATCGGTTTTTTTTCTTAATCTTTAGTAGTTATTATATAAAAGTAAAAATAATACTTTAAAACAAAGCGATTATATTACATGTTTGTCTAGATAGCGGAAATTCATTAGCCACCAATCCTTCATTCAGTTTTACAATACCACCGCAACCCTACGCAATACCACCCCAGAATACAGGCGACAACTTATATATAGACGAAGATTACGACAACTGAATTGCGCCATATCTTACCAATTTACATACGAACAATTACTTTACCAACACTTTGCGATTCTAATGCACAGACAGGTTTAAATGGCTTCGCCCTGTAAGAAATGCTTGTTTCTATTTCGTTTTAAATTTGTTGACAAGATTCTTATGAGCTTATCATTTCGCAGTGGAATACGTCCAATAAAACAGTAAACGTAATTATAAAAAATATTTTTAATTAAAATTCAGTTATGTTACATTGGAACATATTTTTAATTTTTAATTCTGTATATGTACAACTACATTTTAATATGATCGTATCTATATTATTTAAATAAAATTACGTATAAATATAATATTGCAATATTACATTTTTAAATACATAAATCCGGTAACTGTATAAACATTTATGGAGGGCATAATTGCATGTTTAATAATGGATTTCTAAATGGACGTTTATTTGTCCTTAAATATGATTTATCGACGAGGTAAAGTAAAATCTACTCAAATATGTGGTATAAAGAGAAATAAATATTATATAATAGATACCTAATCTAACTCGAGAGTGTTAAGTTTATAATTTGTAAATTTAACTTCTTAAACAGAAATACAAAAAGGTTTCATTTTATTATTTATTTGAAATTAGTAATTCAGTCAGTAAGAGATTTTAACTCTAAAATTAAATGTACATTATTTACATGTAGGAAGTGGAAATAAAAATCGACACTATAAATAAATACATCTTTAAAGCGTATAAACATTAGTTATTATTAGTCATGCTAAAAGTTCAATTGATACGTCAAGAAAATAATTATAAGACTATTTACAAAATAAATACCATTAAGAAATTTTTTTGTCGACATTGCCGATGATTGGGTACAGATTATATGATTATTCGAATACATAATTACTTTCATATTCTTCATATTAAGGAAACACTTGCAGTAAATTTCAGATAAATACATAGTATTTAAAACATGTCATTATCAGCTAAATTCATTTCCTTCATATAAACCTTCACATACTTCCAACAGTCTCAAAACGGGACTGATATTATAAGGAAACAGTTCTTTTGCTACCAATCTGCTAATTTGCATTTTTAACCTTATCAATACAGTCATCGTATTGTCTAATTCATTTTGTCTAGAACTAGCCGAACTATCCGCACAACTACTAACGAATTTCGCCCAATTTCGACGAATGTATTTCAAAAACCGCAACAGATACAGTAAGAAACACGTTTCGTTACTAACTAAGTAATCCAGTAAAACATCCGCATCGTGACTGACTATTTTCAGAAACTCGACGAATGAAGAAATTGGATTCAGCATAGCGATCAAGTCCGGGAAGATAGCATTGCGATACGAAATACCAATGGTAATATCCAGAGTACATACCATGGACTCGACCATATAATCATCTTGGTCACTGAACAAGTGAACTAATATTTTGGAGAAAGACGTTTCCGGATGAAACTCTAAACTGTGCTTAAGAAACGCGTCGACTTTCTTTAAGACATCACGAATGGATCGTTCGATAAGTTGCATGTCCTGGTAAAAATCGAAATCATCGGAGCCTATGCTGGAATCCGAGCTGTCAGAACGTGTTTCTTTGATGGTTATTGCTACGGATTTAAGGACAAGTAGCACGATTTTTTGGAGTAGTGTTCGATCTATGCTCGCACTACTAGATTGGGACGGAGCCGAGGTTGCTGCGTTTGCTATTGTTCCTACGAAACAGTTGACTGTATAACCATCACCACGACGATATGGTAGACTGTCCAAAAGACGGAAATCTTTCACGTATCTGTGAGCAAAAAATCTAATAAATTTAAATAATAATGGCGCAGAAGTTACAATATGTGGGGAGGTATTGATTTCCTCCCTTGCCGAATACACAGAAACATTCATCTACCAAAACTATCCTGCAGGTAGTTTTTATGATATATTAAAAATAGGCTCGTTTAATACTTCCCCTTGTGATATAATTGACACGGACACAGGAAAAATATACATTTTAGGCATATATATCACAAAGAGCAAAAACCACTATTTATAGTACGATGGCAAAAAAAATTGGTTGTTGGGGAACTGATGAACTTGCTCAATAACAAATAGTTTTACACTTACCGGACAACAAGATGTGCCAATTGACAAGTATCCTCCGGTAACATGTCTTGCAGTGCCAAAGTGCTACCGTAACATAAAACTTCATTGAACAATGATAGCAATTGCTTCCACACAATAGCAGACAATCCGCTACCATGCAACAGTGCAACGAACAACTCTAAGTGAGCGTAGAAGGGCTTCGTGTCGATAACACTCAAATTCGCTCGTATAGATATGGTACTCTCCCACAGCTCTAAGAACGTTATCACGCATGTTTGCGCCTCTACACTTCCATCACCTTGACCTAAAGATACAAATAAATTGTAAAATCGTGACTACGATGTTCAAGTTTAAATATAATTTTATAGCAATCTTGGTGAAGGGCAGAAGTGTTTTACGTGTGTGATTCTTGTGCTACTACAGGTGGGAACATTGCCTTCGAAACGCGCATATAACTATTAAATGCTTTTTGCTACAGTATTTAATACACAATACAATTAGAGACAATCGCAATTCTTAGAAATCAGTTTAAAATAGCACGCCATGTCAATCTATCATGCGCTAATACTAAGAAAGTATATCTAAAAGTTCTTCAGATATAGAACAGAATTTATCAATGTAATTAACATAGCGACGCTGCCACAACTTAAACCAAAGTTATGATCTTATATTTCAAATTTAGATTTCGGCAAATTTCCAAAGTTTTTAACATTTGCTTCTTGCATCTCATTTTTTTTTAAATCCTTTTCTCACCTTTATCTGGATTGCCTATCGTAAAGTTATATATATCTAAAATCTATATATCAAAAATCGATACTTCGTTACTTCCCCTATAATATTTCGCACCCATTCTGAATTCTGCTCCCTTCTAAAATACCAACCAAAGAAACTCGATTTATCTATATTTTATTGCTGAATATACACTCCTGTACATTATTCTTCTTGTTCTTGATGATAAATAAAATAATGATTCAATACGTTATATTCAAGAACTCTTAATGCTATTCATACTTATAAGTAACTGGATCTTATTTGTTAACTCCGGCCACGCCGCTTCCAAGGCTTTGATGATAAGTCCCTTAATCGCGGACGTATCATAACTATCCGGATCGCTAAATGGCACCATATTACACGAGCTAACATTTGCACTACTCTCCTGCCCAGTGGAATCCTCCAAAACGTGAATATCGATATCCTTCCACTCTACAACTCGCTTAACAACTTCCAGAGCGAAATTCATCCTCGCGTGATCCACCGTGTCCGCCTTCAAGTGTCCCATAATCGATTCGAGCCACTCATTGTTAACATTCGTCTTAGCTATAATCAAGAAGCTACTCAAAACCTTCGCACATAGATAGCTCACATATCGATCACTACACGCACAACACAACGCCAGAATCTGTTCGATGAGATTATATTCGTTGCGCACAATCGTATCGCACACGTCCACAATCCTGGCACAAATATATCCGCGATTGTTCTGCTTAAGGTACACATCGAAGAGCAGCTGCAATTGAGACAGGAACTCTAGTATTTTGGGCATGGGCCACTCGACGAGCATGGTCGTTCTGGGTGCACCGTTCGCATCCGTCACCTGCTGCACTTCGAACGGCTTGCGCAGTGTTACCTCAGATACTCCGCACAGACACTGGCGGATTAGGTACATCTGGAACATATCGAAGTCGTCGTTCGACAATATCGTACTACCAGTGGAATGTGACGAGATGTCCACATCCAGGCTCGAGTGAGATGGCAGTTGGAATATCGATGGGTGCAGTCGATCATGATTACTGGGCGGATGGTGAATCGTTGAATGGTTATCATGACGATTGAGCAACGATTGAATCGACGATGTTGCCGAAGAATATAAAGCGATTATCTGAAAAGAACACGCGTATTAATACTCTGCAACACATGCATAAACAGCTATGTTTTTACCTGCGTTCTATTATCAATCATAGGTTGATTTATATAGCTACTCGAACCGTGTTCGACACTCCTACAATTCAATTGATTATTTATCCAACTAACATCTTCATCGCGATCTTTCGACGTATTTATGCTCAAATCGGCCTCATTGATTGTAGAGACTAATGAGGCCATGCCCATGTGTATGTTCGACAAGTCAGTACTGTTATCCATGTTGGTGATAAAGTCAGTCTCGTCCGAAGGGCTTTCATTCAAGGCTTGATCATCTTCGGTTCGACGCAGCTTTTTCTTTACAGGCTGCTCCGAAGCCATATTGCTCACGGGTTCGCTTTGTCGCAGAACCATTAGAATGGGTGTCAAAGTACCATCGAACAGATCATAATTTCACGGTGGTATATACAGCTTGCGTCATGTAATAATAGAACCTGTAAAAAGTACAATGGACGGGTACAGGATTGTCTGCGTAACAGTAGCTGCTAAGATGGTACTCAGTCATGGTGGAAACTGGTTTGTATATCGATGTTCCCAGCCGATAACACGATTGGGATGATCATTTTAAACATATATTAAACGACTAAATTGGCAAGTACTCACTTGAAATTAGATGTATTTTCTTTGGAATTAACCTGCATAGTGTATTAAATTAAAAAATAATTAAACGAAATAATACCAAATTAACTGCAGTTGATGTACTCTAAATATATATTCAACAAATGGAATTTAGTAATAGAACAAAACAGAAAAGAATGCAACACAACAAAACAATATTTTCATTAGTTATTAGGACACCAACACAACTCCATTATTGCGTACAATATGCCGCTCTAGTCAATTAAAAACTTATCGCAATTATCAACGAATACTACATTATTATAAAAATATTATTAAATTCCACATAAAATTTTGTGATTCGTTCGAAGATTTCTATGATTCTACACTGGCTTATTCCTTTTTAAAAATTATTCGAAAATCTAGTATATTCAAAAGAGTTTTACGCTTGACTTGAATTATTTTGGAATGTGCTATGTTGCCATTACAACTTTTTGCATTTGAATAGAAAAGTAAACGATAACATGAAAATCTCGTGTGTACGTCCATAACGAGGCCGTACCTCACTCGTAATGAAACTAATTTTTATTTATTTATATATAATATATGAGTGTCTTATTTAATTTCATTTTATATAAATGCTGTTGCGTATTACAGTAGCACACATCGCTAAAGCGTCGACTTGATTTCATAATTTACATATTGTGTTGAACTGAAAGTATAGCTTTATCTACGAAACTTATTTTTATAAGTATAGAAAGTTAAGAAAAATATTTAAAAATATTTATGCCATATTGTAAATTTTGACATGCTATCCAAAGTTGCAAGAGCAATGAGAATATATGGCAACTGTGTTGTATTGTCAAAAATATGACATCTCTTATCATCCTATTTTTATGTTTTATTTCTTGTTCTACAATTTACTATAGGAAATACTAGTAAGCGTAACACAGTTATTGATAAATGTAGTTTATTGCATTTATTAATTACATTATTAAAACTCTATAATAAAAAAAATTCTTCCACCTAGGTGGCGCTCCATGCTTAATATGGCATTTTGGTTACAATCGCAACTTGAACATTCACATTTATCAAGTCGGGGGTGGACGTTTGACATTTGGTAGGCCCCCTTCCATCTGTAGCTTCAGAGAAATTGCTCGTCAGAAAAGAACCTCACCTTTCCGCACCATTTCAACAATAATAACAGCAATAATCAAGGAAATAAAATAAACGCAAATCGTATACATTCGTAAGAATATAAAGAGTGATAGTTCGAGAGTGTTGTGCGTAATAGGGATGTTGTGGTGTGTTTAAAATATATGCCTGCACCAAGTAAGTAGCCTAAAAATATTTCCGACGCAAGTACTGTTAGATTCCTAGTTCACTCGCGGTTGTCTCGATATCTATACGCTGCTGTTATGCAGTAGTTGTTTATATTTAGGTTAGTAATGTTCACATCATATTTGCAACAGCTTGTCTTTAAAACACTTACGATGATTATATTGCAAATAGATCAGGTGAGAGATATTATTGAACTTGCATGTGTAATAGCAAGCTTAAAATGTTATCGAAAATTCTTAGCTAAAAATATATTTGAAAAAATAGGTTCATAGGTATTCGAACATACAGAGTCGTGGAATTTTAAATTTAATACTACAATATTGTTAACTAGTTACTAATAATTGTAATTGATCGATTATGGTTGTTTAGAACGATCGTTTCTTTTAGTGTAATGAACAGGTCTATAAAGAAACAAATTAAATTGTACGTTTACATTTCGTTCAATTTAATTTTCTAGCTTTGTGCACTGGTACCTCGTATATTAAAATGCAAATGACAAATGTTTTCATTTTGTCACACAAATAGTGAAGTAAATATCAATATTTTGTAAACATTTTGGCGATAAATAGTTATCGAGGGCTTACGTCACGATTCAATGCATTACAAATACGAAAATAATACACATGTTAGTTAAAGAGTCCGCAATCCTAAAGATTGGTTGGAAACAGCACGCCATGCCGATCTATCCTGAGCTAATCCCTTCATCTCCCTATAGCTATTCATCTCAACGTCTTCAACTATCTGACTCACATACTCCAATCTAGGCCTACCTACCCCTCTCTTTCCCTCCACTCTACCTTCTATGATCAATTGCATAATCCCCCCATGCCTAAGAATATGCCCTACTAATCTGTCTCTCCTACGCTGTAACACTCTCCAGATACTTCTCTTCTCCCCTACTAACTCTAGTACAGCTTCATTTGTTACTTTATCTTCCCAACCAATCCTCATCATCCTCCTATAACACCACATTTCAAGTGCTTCTAATCTACGCTTCTCTTCCTTTCCTATAGTCCACGCCTCACACCCGTACAGTGCTACACTCCAAACATATACCTTCAGTAATCTTTTTCTAATACCCAAGTCAATATTTGATCTTAAAATCTGTTCTTTTTCTACGAATGCCTTCCTACCCTGTGCTATCCTACACTTTATATCTACCTTGCTTCGATTATCTTTTGTGATTCTACTGCCTAAATAACAAAAATCTGACACTTCTTCGATTCTATTATCTCCTATTGAGATCCTCATTTTTCTACTGCATTCCTTTTTGTCACACCTCATCACTTTAGTTTTACCTATATTTATTTTCATGTTAAAATCCCTAGTCAATACTGCCTGCATACCATTCAATACCCTTTCTAAATTCTTTTCGCTTTCTTCCAATATAGCTATATCGTCGGCGAATCTCAGCATATATATTTTCTCTCCCTGTACATTCACACCTACACTATACTCTTCTTTTACTTTGTTTATTGCATCTTCTATATATAGATTAAATAATAACGGTGAGAGTGTACATCCCTGCCGAACTCCCTTCCTTATTTTTGCTACCTCTTCTTCCCTCTCAATTCTAACTAAGGCAGTTTGGTGTTTATATAAATTAAAAATTATTCTCCTATCCTTATAATCTATACCCGTTTCTTTTAAAATTTTAAACATTATGTCCCAATCTACATTATCAAATGCCTTTTCTAAGTCTACAAAAGCTATGCAAGTTACCTTTCCTACCCTCTTTCTTTTTTCTACTACCGTTCTTAGTGCTAGAATCGCCTCTCTCGTCCCTCTGTTTTTCCTAAAACCAAACTGATCTTCTCCTAGCCTTTCCTCTACTTTATTTTCTAATCTCCTATAAATAATCTTTAACAATATCTTCGATGCATGTGATAGTAGGCTAATGGTCCTATAGTTCTCACACAAATTAGCTCCTATTTTCTTCGGCATTGTTACTATTCTACTACGCTGAAAATCCTGTGGTACTTCTCCCTTCTCATATATTTTACAAACTAACCTGTATAATCGCTCCTGCATTTTTTCCCCTGCGTGTTTTATTAATTCGGCTGGTATCATATCAATCCCCGCTGCTTTGTTATTCCGTAAATCATTTAATGCTCTATGAAACTCTGACCTAAGTATGCTAGGACCTAAGTCATCCTCATCTATCTGTTCCACATTTTCTAGCTCCTCCATGTCCTGCCTACCTTTATATAAATCTTCAAGATACTCCTTCCATCTTCTAGCTTTTTCCTTATTTTCTGTGAGTTCCTTACCCTGCTTATCACATATAATGTTACCCTTTGGTTTTACTTTAGAAAAATGTGACTTAATTTTCCTGTAGCCCAAATCTACTTTACCTCTTCTCATATCCTCCTCAATATCCTCACAGTTTCCTTTTATCCACTCTTCTTTCGCTAGCTTGCATTTCCTATTAATTAAGTTCCTTAGTTCCTTATATTTTTTCTGTCCTGCTTCTGTGTTTCCTATTTTAATTTTCCTTCTTGCTTCTATCATTTCCACTATTTCTTCCGTGATCCATTCCCTCCTACCTGTCCTTTTCTTTGTGCCTAATACTTCATTTGCTGCTGTAGTTAACCCATTTCTGATTTCCCTCCATTCGCAATCTATGTCGCTCCTTGATGTTCCATTAGCCATGATTTCTACTTTCTGCTTGTACTTTTCATATACATCAGCTAATTTTAACCTATCGACATCTACTCTGACCTGTTTGGACTTCTGTAATTTCTTGAATTTGACCTCTGAGTCCAGGACTACTAAATTATGGTCACTATCAATATCTGCTCCAGGGTAACTCTTACAATTCTTAATCTGGTTCCTAAACCTCTCTTTAACCAGTATGTAATCTATCTGATACCTCCCTATATCTCCTGGCATTTTCCACGTATATATCCTGCGCTTGTGATTCTGAAAAAGCGTGTTTGCTACCACTAGCTTATTCCTAATACAAAACTCTACCAATCTATCCCCTCTATCATTACGTGTTCCTATTCCATATTCTCCTACTATTGGAACTTCCTTTCCCTTACCTACTACGGCATTCCAATCTCCGATTACAATTAGATTATCCTATCCTTTAACGTTTGCTAACCTAGATTCAATCTCCTCATAAATGGATTCTACCTCCTCATCATCGTGACTTGAAGTTGGCATATATACTTGCACTATAACTGTGTCCGTTGGCTTCGTGTCTAATCTAATAGTTATAATTCTATCACTAACTTGGCAATAACTCTTTACTCTACATCCCAACTTTCTATTCATTATAAAACCTACACCGGTATGCCCATTATCTGATGCTGTGGTTATTAATCTGTATTCTCCTGACCACGTATCTACTTGATCTTTCCTCCTAACTTCACTAATCCCTACAATATCCAGTCTAAGTCTCTCCATTTCTAATTTCAAATTCTCTAACACATGTAACTAGTATATTTTCTAAAAATGTAGTATTTAAAGACAAGCTTGCAAAATCAAAAAGAAATATCACATTTTGATGGCTAATTGATTCATTTCAGAATTAATACTGTGAGTCACCGATACTAATTTTAAATAGAAATCAATACAAAACAGTGTCGTCGATTTTTTGGCAAATACTTCGGGAATATATAAACAAATAAATGTGTGGTTTGCTATATTTTTATTTTTCAAATAAGCGAAAGTTGATCATTATTAGTTTATAACAAGCTATCTATATTTATTTAATACATGGCTATGTATTTTTAGTGATCGACAGGACTGAAATTTGACTGAACTTGAAGAATATCATTTTTTATTGTTAATAAAAGGTATACCCAACGTACCAATTCGGCTTTATCTATGCTTTACAAATAAATATATGCTTCTTCCGAAGATCAAAATACAAGAAATCATTACTTGAGCAGAAGTTATCACTGAAAAAATTACTGACCTGACCTGACTGAAAAAATGAAAAGTTGGGTGAATTTAAATTCCCCCAAATTAATATTTGAATAATTGTTATTTCTTGTGATTTGAAATCGATATAACAGTTCGTTAGTGAATTTTTTAAGTAATTTTGTATAAGATGTAGTAATAGTCTTGTCACACTGCTTAATTTTAATCATTAATTACCTCAAGCAAGTCAAGCACCAGCACCGTTTCTATTAAATGACTTTGTAATATCCACTTCTATTGCTACTACATACTTTATTTCTTATAATATTCTTATCATATATATATATTCATATTGCATTTAAAGAATTTTCACGGATTTGTGTATTATACAATTATATAATAACACCACTATTTTATATATACACAATTTTATTCTTTATATACATATTTTGACAATATTTTATAGATACAATTCGATCCTTTCTATATCTTTCTGATGTGGTCGATGATGGCCGATTGGTGTATGCGCAGTCGGTGCAGCTGCCGCTGTAGTACGCCTCGGGTGTTAGTGTGATATGAGCAGTAGCAACGGCGAAGGCTGCAGTACGGGTGTCGGCACTGTGGAAGCAACGAACGATTCCATGGTTGGTATGGCGGACGGCGAACGGCGCTTGCGTCAACTTGAGGGCCTCTTCCTCGGCGGCCCAGTTCTGACGCAGCAGCAGCAACAAACCTCGGGCGCCACCAGCTTTAGCATAGAAACTCTCGTGGATGCTCTTCTGGTATTGTATGATGAGTGCTGCGGCTCTAGTTTGCGCAGGGAAAAGACTGTGTCCGATTTTATTGAATTTGGTGAGTTGCAACGTAATTTATTGTATCTTGAAATGTCTCAATTTCACTTGTCATTATGAAGTAACTATAAAATTTGAGAAAACTGGGAAAAGCTCCAAATGCATGTATCATTTTATCAAAATGATATATCAATTATATTTCTTGAAAATTTTGATTTTTTGGTATTTTTATTCAGTATTCTGAAAAATGTCTGTTTTGTAATCGTTCGTTTTCAATATTGTATCATTTGGGCTATATTTTAGAATAGCACATATAAATACGACGATCCTAAGTTTCTTTTGCATGTACATAATATAAAAAATTTATCACAAATATTTTAAATAATTGATTGAATTAAGTGTTACCTTGTGGTAGTTCATAGTAAATGGATTTGAAGGAAAATAACTTAATTATAATACCACTTAAAATATTTTTAAGTGGTATTATAACTACGTAATTTTCCTTCAAACCCATTTACAAATATTTTGTTGTACATATATTTAGTGAAACCAGTTGCATCAAATGTTAAATCCCTGAGACTGACGCGAGAAGATTTCGAGATAGTGAAGGTGATTGGGCGTGGCGCTTTTGGTGAGGTGTGTGTGGTGAAGATGCGCGGCAGTGAGCATGTCTTCGCTATGAAGATCTTGAACAAGTGGGAGATGCTGAAACGAGCGGAGACCGCCTGCTTCCACGAGGAACGCAACGTGCTTGTGTATGGAGACCGGCGCTGGATCACCCACCTGCACTACGCCTTCCAAGTGAGTACAGAACACACTGCATTATCGATATAAAAGATTTGCGCAGTTGTAATGCTTCCTGGCACTGTGTGCAGCTTAATATCGTACTCTCTGTCGTTTATTTGTGGATGAAACAATACTTTCAATAAAACTAACAATTCACACTACATTAATATTGAGATAAGTGGGTTTTTTTAAATTGAAAACAAACCTATTATGAAAGACTATACCATGAAAATCTAATTTCGAAAACGTCAATTCAAAAAAGACATTACTTCTTATAAGGATGTATGTATGTACATTAATGGTGTAAGCTCTGTAGCCGAGGCATACATCACCTATTTACATTTTATGGTTTAGCTTCTTCGGTCGAAATAGTGTTATATTTGAAATTCAATTATGACTGAAATAAACAATTATTGCGATTTAATCTATTGTTTTTTATGTATATCTGCATTATACGATGCTGAAAGAATCCGTAACGAATTTGCCATAAAATACGTAACTCGATAATGCATATTCATGGTCATCATATTGGTGCATAAAGCAATAAATATAAACAACTGATCAGGTTTTAATGCGCTTTTATTGAATAGTTCATTGCAATGAAGTCATTCTAAAATAATTTTTCATATATTACATTAATATCCGATGTGTTAAACTAATGCAGACATTATTCATGTCGCTTATTCTAGTTTAATTCAGCACAGAATAATGAATTAGATGGGTATACATCTTCCTTTTTTCAGTCAATTATATTGTAATATTATTGTGACCTATTTTATATTGGATGACGAAAATAATTGAGATGGTTCTTTTTCGTTTAGGATGAGAATAATTTGTACTTAGTGATGGACTATTACTGTGGTGGCGATCTTTTGACGCTGCTCAGTAAGTTCGAGGATCGTCTTCCGGAGGATATGGCCCGATTCTATATTGTAGAGATGGTATTGGCCATTGACTCCATTCATAGGCTACGTTATGTACATAGGTCAGTAAGTTAATTTAGCAAACTGCATTATATACCCGTATTTATATTTACTTTTCAGTTTATTTCGTAATATTTAACTCAGAGTGACTGTTTGCGAGAAACTTGTGCAATTATTGAACGTGAAAATTTGATTTCTATGCATATTAATGGAAATTGCTAACTTCCATACACACTTTTAATTTAATTTTTCACTTAAATTCTTTTAATTTTTTTTACAAAGTAATATAATAAGGATGTATGAATTATAAAATAGATAAATATTGCTTTTGTCCTGGATTATATTTCCAATCGTTTTGAGAGATCTTATAATAACATTATCTTTATGCCGTCCACGGTTATGTTATAACGCATTATAATTGCGTAAAAAGTTTTCATTTTAAATAAAGCTTTATTTCATATGCAGAAGTAATACAAATGCTTGAAAAAAATATTGGACGTTATTCTGTAACTATTAATTTCTCACCCTAAACCAATTTTATTTTTACACATTTTTACAGAGATATTAAACCAGATAACGTCTTATTGGACGCTAACGGTCATATACGTTTAGCAGACTTTGGTAGTTGTTTAAAATTAAATGAAGATGGCACGGTGCAATCAAATGTAGCTGTTGGTACCCCTGATTATATCTCCCCTGAGATATTACGGGTAAAAAAAATTAACGATTTCATCATATATGCGAAATATTAATGACATTGTCGTATATTGTAGGCGATGGAGGATGGACAGGGTAGATATGGTCCAGAATGTGACTGGTGGTCGTTGGGCGTTTGTATGTACGAGATGTTATTCGGCGAAACCCCATTCTACGCGGAAAGTCTCGTCGAAACTTACGGGAAAATAATGAACCATAAGAACTGCTTCGATTTCCCAACCGATGTTGAAGTGTCAGACCAAGCGAAAGATCTCATTAGACGATTGATATGTAGTCAAGATTTTAGATTAGGCCAGCGAGGAATGGACGATTTTAAAGTAACATTACTTCGTTGGTAATGAACGCTTTTCCTAAATTATCTTATGTTTAGACGCATCCATGGTTTGAGTCTGTAGATTGGGATGGTATAAGAGACAGTGCCGCTCCTTATATTCCAGAAGTGTCTAGTCCAACCGACACATCGAACTTTGACGTAGACGATGCAGATGTTCGCCAGTCGGATGTTTTGCCGCCTACTGCTAATTCGGCATTCACCGCACTTCATTTACCATTCGTTGGTTTCACGTTCACCCAAGGAAGGTACGTTCATCTGTCCAATGTCGATTGAATAGAATAGAATAGAATAGAATAGAATCTAGAACATTACGCGATAGATCATGAGCTAAGTTACGTAATAAATAAATATTTTTCGATAATTTAACCGCCAGATGGGAATCCCATTTCAATTTCACGTCAATATGCACGCCAAGAAAACAAACAGATTCGTTATCATTTAGGATGTCGATGTCGGGAATACATTCAATAAGCTTAATCTTGATGTTTTTAGTTGCATTTCGGATTTGGGTCGTATTGAGGCTACAGCGAATCTATCGCCTTTGGACAAACAGAACAAACGAAACCAGTCCCAACATGGCCCAACTGATATAATGTCGATATTACATCAACAAACTGAATCGGCTACGTCCACCACAACGAATAACCTTTCCACCGAGAAGAAGCAACTTAATTCGCCAGATGGCGGTACGAGGAAATTACAAGATGAAATTAATACACTGACAAAGAGGAATTGCGAATTGGAGTCACAATTGCGAAGTTTAGAATCTACAACGACTAGCTCCACTACTTCCGGCTTATCCTCTACAACTAGTAAAGACTTGTTAGACGCTGCTATCGAATCAACACCCAGTGATATAAGTAAGGATGATATTTAAGGATTACTGATTATATTAACATAGAATTAAACGAATATGTTAACAAAGCACGTTTTGATTTGCAGGTAAGTTGCGCGATTTGGAGAAAAGTATTCGTATACTTAAACAAGAGCGCGAGGAGGAGACGAAAGAAAAGATCGATCTACTTGATAAACTTCGTTTACAAGAGAAAGAATTATTGGATGCGTTAGCGCAACGTAAATTAGCAATGACGGAATACACCGAAGTATCTGATAAGTTGTCCGAACTGCGTCAACAAAAACAGAAACTTTCGCGACAGGTGCGGGCGGTAATAATTTATGTAAATTTCTCCTTTCGATGCATTTCTTAAATTTAGATGCGTGCCACTGAAGAAGAGTTGGAAACGTCCATGTCAAAAGTGGACGGTCTTCGTAATGACATTCGAAGAGCTGAGAAATTGCGACGTGAGTTAGAAGCTCGCGTTGAGGACGTATTGCAAGAAGCGACGAAAGAGCGTAAGCTGCGCGAACGATCGGAGGAGTATTGTCGTCATTTGCAGGCGGAAACGGATAGGTTACAACTGAAGTTCGGCTCTGGTCATCAGCAGCAACATGCAGACACGGCCAGGTTCCAGGCTGATTGTGACAAACTGGAGGTAGGGACTTAAAGGCAACACACATTTACCGGTCACAACTCTTTATCTATCATTAATGTATTTTATAATCCAAATTCCATCCAATTTAATGGCGTCCAGTGTTTTAAACAATAAAGAAGTCGAAATTTGACCTTCCTTTAAATAGTCTCTTTAAATAGTTTTGTTAATTTGTTCTGTTTCATTCTAAAGTACACATATTTTCAATCAGATCTTTATTAGAAACATTTGTATTTAATTATTAGTATTTGGGTGATATTCTATATTAATCATTATTAGACATCAATTATTATTCAAATAATTGAGTATTATACATTGTATACATTATCTAGTTAAATGATATCAAATGTTAACTGCATTCTTCATATTAGAAAGAGTCCCTCGCTATAAGATTGTTAATGTTCCTACAAAATGTTGCAGATTCAATACAATGAGAGTTTGAATCAACAACAGGCGCGATACACTTTGGAACTGGCTTCTTTACGCGATCAACTGCACGAAGCTGAAACTCACCGAGATTTGCTTGAAAGAGAGGTACATTCATTTCTAAAAACACATTTTCCCCATCAAAATGTCAGGTTTTTGTTTAGGTATCCACCATTATTTGTGTTTTCGTTTAATTTATTATTTCATAATTTTTCTATTCTATTATAATTTAGGTGCAAATTCTAAAAGATAAACAAGAAAAAGCTCGTGTCGAAGCTGCCGTCGATTCGGAAAATGTTTTAAGTGAAATAAATCGCCGACACGACCGCGAAAAAATATTGTTACTCGAGGACAACAACAAATTAAATTCCAATATTGAATTTGTGAGTTTGCTTTTTATTTTTGCTTATCTTCCATTTAGTTATTTCTCTCAATGTTCCCTATTAACAGCGGTTTCGGGTCATGTGACGCTTCTTTACCACTAATATGATAACTTTTAATTCCTACCATAATTAAATCTTTGTTTAATCAAATTTATATAACAAGAACTTCATATTTTTTGTTACTTCATTTAATCCGTTTTAATAGCTCACTGAGTCAATGGGGCGTCTGCAAACAGAACGGCAAACTTTGGCGGCAGAATACGAAGTACTTCGCAATAAACAGGACACGTTGGGTCAGTGGGAGTCGCAATTATCTGAGATTATTCAGTGGGTAAGCGACGAGAAAGACGCCCGATCGTATCTGCAAGCGCTCGCTACGAAAATGACGGAAGAATTGGATTACTTGAAACATACCGGTAAAAAGAAGAGAAAACTTTCTACCACAATAGGTTATCAGTATACCATGAATAAATACCCAATATTTTTAGGTGTAGGAAATGCTGTCACTGGGGCAGATAAAAACTGGCGAAATCGACGTTCGCAAAAACTAGATAAAATGGAGTTATTAAATCTGCAAAGCTCTTTGCAATCGGAAATACAAGCCAAACAGACAATAAGTGAAGATTTAAGCAAAACAAGAGCAGAATTATTAGCATCGCAAAAGTATTATACAATGTATTATGAACCGGAATTTTCTTTGTTATTAATGTTGTTTTTCTTTGCTGCAGAGAATTACGCGATTATAAACAACAGAACGAGATGTTAGCAGTTGAAATGAAGCGCAAAGAAAAGCAAATGAAAGATATGCAGCAGCGTTTAGAGTCTGGCGAAGGATGTAAGTGTATATATTTTTTAATCTAATTTGATAATTTCATATCATAATTGTACATATATATCTCGCTAGCATAATATTAAACCTTCATTTATGCGTAGGCTTTAAGAGGGGCTAATAATTCAAATTTGGATATATTGATTCGTATTTCTTCTATTCTAGAGATCATTTGAACTGCCCTGAATTGACTAATGAAAAAAAACATACCTTGAAATGTGATATAAACTTAAAATGCCCTATTTTACAAATACTCTGTCACTGTATAATAAATAGATTGCAAGAGTCTTGTATTTTTCATGCGCAAGAATTTATTTTTATACGCCGCGTTTGGTTTGATGTACTTTAGTTTTTGTATTAGCACTCCTAGCATTTTTTTCAAGGCAAATATGCTTACTATAAGTATTGTGTTTGTTTGTTTAGTGTAAACTTTAATTGATTTCGCCACAATTTAAATGATAAAACTATAAAAGATAGTATCTATGGCATATCTATATTTAGTGGGTTGGTGGCTACGGCAACTACCTCTCGTCATTGGAGTGACAAGCTGCTTCTGGGGTATCCTATTACTCTTCATTCGATTCAACACATAATACATAATAATTTTTAATATGCTATAGAATTCAACAATTACTATGTCACGTGATTTTCCGATTCAAGTTGATGTAGTAGGTAATGTAGCATATGCAAATTAACATATCTTAGCCGTAACTTCCTGTCGCAACAGTTATAGGTAGCATGGTGAAATTTTGTATCTAAATACGTACGTTCTAAAACGCTCTAAAGAATGATGTTTTTTTTATGGAACAACATATAGTAAAAACTCCAAAATATTTATTTCCAATTCTTGGGAATGTTGCTTTCAAATACAAATTTCTCTCTTTTAAAGACATAAATCGAAACATGCGATTTAGAATATTTAATGTATATTTTCATAAAATTTCAATACGCTACCTATACTAGTTTCAACATGAAGTTATGGCAGTTACATTACTTTGAATATGCTGTGTTACGTACTACACCCCCTTATGTTTTGTTACGATTTTACTTTTATTAAGATTCAATTCGTCAGGCAACTTAACTATACTTAATAATTTTTTAATATAGTGAATCTGTAGTAAATTTTGCTTTTTCTAGTCAAACGATTGTTTTGTGATAGTTTTACGTTCTATTATACAAATTTCTTTGCCGCATTTATGAATCATTTTATGTATATAAAAATTACTCTTAGTCTAATGTTTTCTGCGATAAGTATTGTCTTTTACTTGGTTTAGCTGTTTTTTTAAGTTGTCAAATATAGCGAATATTTTATACTTGTTAAATTGTTTATAGTTTTGCAATTGTTACGTTTCAATACATTTGCGAATAAATTTTATTAATTGGGCATACTACGTGCACTTACTATACAATTTCAAAAAATTGCGTTGCGACAAATTCTCGAATATAGTGTTATAATGAAGAAGTACACATTATCCCAGATGGAATTTAAAAGAAAAATTGTACTTTACATGCAGCCACTGTGGGATTGTCTTCGTTTCTTCGTAGACATATTAAGGGTTCGTCTTTTTTTACCTCTGTGATAATCATTTTTTCATTGTTGGTTTTTACGCTATAAGACATTCAACATTCGCTGATTTTGCTTGGTTCGTTCATTTATTCCCATTCTTGCGTATTATTACCAATGCAAACCATTGTGATCAATGTTCTTTGATCTTTCAGCTTGGAGTGCTAATATCATACCACTTGCGTGTTTTATTATTAATGTATGTGTTTTATTGTGAAGTTTTGTTCGCATCATATTAATCCTTTAAGCCCCCCTGTTGATTTCGAAGTCATGCGATAAAAATGATTCCTTTTACGCTAAACTTTAACTAGGATATGTGGGTTTTCGCTTATCCCCTTTACCTTTTAATTGAATGGTAATTATATGTATTTTACCTCGATTATTTATATTCCATTACAATGAGTTAAAATACCCTCGATACATTTCATTAAATAGATTAAATATGTAATGTTTAGTTTCATTTATTATATCGTTTGCGCTCATAAAAGATTATTGGAAGACGTACTAACCATTTCGTATTTAATATACTCGCGTCTAGTTTTGGAACGACCGTCATCTCAAATGTCCTACTTAGATCAATTCTTAAAGGAAACTAGTAACAATCAACAACAACAGCAGCAGCAGCAGCAACATATACTTTACCATGGCCTTTCTGTAGAATCTGAAGAAGCAGATATTGAGGATAATCGTGTTTTTAGTGTCAACAGCTCTAAAAGCAATCTATCAGAAATTAGCTTGGTGAGTGAAAAAACTTTTAAAACTCGTTAATTTTGTACATAAATTCTTTAGTATTTTAAATTTATTATGTATGAAATATGGTAACTTGTTTTAATACTTAAATTAGGAACTTTATTTAGAAACTGTATAACCGGTATATATACGGCATATTATACAATTTTATACAAATATACAAATAGAAAATGATAGATTTTATATTGTGATTATGAGTTTTGGATGATATTTCACATATAATATTACCGTCAGCACCATCAACAGCACTTTCATGCTGCTGGCCTTATCCTTCCACACCAGCAGCAACAAGTTTCAACAACAGCACACATGCAACAACACCAGATGGCAGCTATGTCGACTACTATGGGTCCATCCCCGTTGAAGCATAAAGCCCATCAGTTTCTCGTGCGCACCTTCAGCAGCCCCACCAAATGTAGTCATTGCACATCACTCATGGTTGGCCTCATGCGACAGGGCATGGTATGCGAAATTTGCGGTTTTACCTGTCATACGGCTTGCTGTGCGCATGTGCCAGCTGTGTGTCCAGTACCATCCGATCAAAGTTAGTGTGAATATACTGATAATAATAATTATTATTAATAACTTTGAAATTACATTAAAATAATTATTTATTTTCATTATAAGTAAGACTATATTGCCTATGACTAAACAACAAATGATACATATTCTTAAAAAGTCTCAGCAATTTAGATTATAACGTTTCTCTTTTATTTTTTTGATAATTTAATTATTTTGTTTTTTAAAATTTCATTTATATTTATACGTCGAAATTAATTAATTAAAAATTTATACGTCTTTTAAAAATAAGCTCAACATAGGTATTTATAGAAAATACTGTTAACTGTATTTACTTATTTAAATTTATTCAAAAATTATGTATAATATATACTTATACTAAATGTAAACATTATTTTTTCTTCTAATAGCCAAGCGTCCATTGGGTATTGATCCGACACGTGGAATTGGAACGGCCTATGAAGGGTACGTTAAAGTACCAAAACAAGGTGGAGTAAAAAAAGGTACGCTCTGCCAATGTTCTTCGAAATCATTGTATTGCGTTTGCGTTTTAACCTATTAAAGTTAACACTAAAATTATTTGTTACTTTAACTACTTTTAATGATTTTATTTGTTTTTAACATTTATTCCTCGTATATTTACCCATCATTGAAGTGTGTTTTTACTATATCTCGCCCTATTTGATACGTACTGCTTTTACTAATTTCACATATTAAATAACAGCACGGTGATAATTCAGTTATCTTTGCGCATTGCTAATTAATATATTTTTATTGTCTTCATAGTCTTTATTCTAATATTTTTTTTTACAATGTATCACGTTCTTTACAAAAGTTGATTTGCTTATATAAATTACATAATATTTAATATGGTATAAAAATGTTTTACAATTTTAATGTTCATATAAATTTATAATCAAAATATACTGCAAGAGTATAGAAGGTTTCAGTGACTAGGATGTTCTTCAGTCGTATAAATCTGTTAGTTGACTTCAATGCTTATCAACATAGTTACTTCCTCCCTTATTCTGTCTATGATATGGTATACTTGTTCATTTTTGTTTCTTGTTTCATATTTGTGATATTCACCATTTGTCTCGTAGTTTGATTTGTGTTCTTGTATATAATTTACGCAGGCTAGAATATGTGATGGTAACTATATGATTGCATCTGAAGTCATTCCTGCAGCTAGTTATTTTCGATAACTCACATAAAGCGCGAATCGCTCTGTTTTGAAGTAGTAATACCATAAATACCATTATTTGATTTTGTAGGGTGGGTACGCCAGTTCGTCGTCGTTTGCGACTTCAAACTATTCCTTTACGATATCTCAGCTGACAGGAATGCTTTGCCTAGCGTCTATGTTGCGCAGGTGCTTGATATGCGTGATCCGCATTTCTCTGTTTCCACGGTAAAGGAATCCGATGTTATACACGCCAGTAAGAAGGATATTCCGTGTATATTCAGAGTAAGTATTTTAGAATGGTTATTCTATATCATACATAACTAAGAAAAATTATACTTGGTGAGTAAATTAATTGAATTGTAACAATTCCTACAATTTTATCAGATTATTGATAGTTTGAAATGTAATTAATCGCATTTAGGTCATGTTCTGGGCCGATACAATTTATTCATTTCAATTTAATTTAAATATTTTTTTTATAATTTACAGTAAACATAAAATCTAAGTGATTATAATATGGCATCAACGCCATGAGATATTAATTTCATATACACAACCACTAAAATTATTGCAATGACTCCTTTGGATTAATTATGGACTACGCAAGTATAATTGTTCTTGCGCAGATTACCACATCGTTTTTGGAGCCACCCGGACCACGCAACTGTACTCTAATGTTAGCAGATTCCGAGGGAGAAAAGAACAAATGGGTGGTAGCCTTGTCTGAACTACATCGTATCATGAAACGTAATAATTTGCCAAACACTACCGTGCTCCTAGCGAGGGAGTTGGTGGATCATACATTATCTCCATTACGTACTGTAGCATGTGCAGCGGTTATCGATCCAGATAGAATAGTACTGGGTAAGTAAAAAATTAAGCTGCAATGAAATGCAAATTTGTTATTTTGTTTAATTCATAAAAAGACATTCTTCTGTTTTATTTTTGCTTCAAATTACCAAAAATTCTAATAGCCTTTAACAGCTTTTAAGAAGTTTTTTTAAATTTATAGTTTACAACTCCAGACGATTGGCTATGAAAGTGTCAATACACAATTTTCATTAATAATCGAACGCGATCTTTCTCTGGGCTAACTTGAAATTCTTAAAACGAATTTTCAAGATTTTGGCAAACTTACACGTATGTCATATATATATAATACAATAGTATTTTTATCATGCGTACTCAAACCCCCATCTCTAAAATAATAAATTATTTAGTATATGCAATAAAAAATTGTTTGCTTGAATATTTTTTAAACACATTATGTAGAATATCACCCAAATACCGTAACCAAAAAGCATTTTATAGCTAGATGCGGAACCGTTTTTATTAATGTTCTTTCAATAAAATAGGCGGAGAAGATGGTTTGCATTGTATCGATCTAGATCGCGCTGAGGTAGCTCGTATAGGTGATGGTAAGCGCGTGCAGCACTTGCACTACATCAGTGAGGAGCACCTTCTAGTCGTGGTGAGTGGACGACAACGCCAAGTGCGCCTTGTGCCAATTCGCGCCCTCGATGGTGACGATACTGATTGGATCAAGGTGACGGAAAGCAAGGGCTGCCAACTATTAGCCGTTGGTCCTGTATACCGCGCTCCGTTAACGTTCTGCTTGTGTATTGCTATTAAAAAACAAGTAAGATACTCGTAGGATATAAGCTCCTTATAGTATCTATGAATATAAAATATCTGTATATTTATGAAAATATTGAATCATAAATATTGACCAATTATTTTCCATCAAAATGATCTAGATGGTGTCCTATTCTGTGACCTGATTATATGTAGTCAAAATTTAAAAAGAATATGAAAATAGAATATTTCCGTGTACGCACTTTTTCAATACTAGCAAATATTGAAAAGAAGAATATGTTCAAAAAGGTCATTTCTTAGTTTAAACTGGAGTCTGTTATTTCTTTAAAATAAGATCAATGAGTTACGTTATATTTGACATGCACGGTAAAGAGCTCACAGAAAATAAGGCAATTCTGTATTAAACTTGATTATTTTAAACTTAATATTGGATTCCGAAATGTTTAAAATCAAATAAAAATGCCGTTATCCTTATTTTCGTCGGTTCAATTTTTGTTAGTAATATTCTTTTTAGCTTTAAACGATAAGCTGACGTTACGATTCTATGTGACACGATAATGTTTTTATACAGATTATTCAACAATGTTTGCCTATAGGTAAACCAAAATTGTCAAAGCGTAATAAATCAACTACGGTCGAATGTTGGCAGGTATTTACGATTCGAAAATATTACTTTAATAATACTGAAATTTTAACTATCTAAAACAGTGAACTCACAATATTAATGCGAAGCGTAGTAAAATTAAACGTTTTAGCATGGTATGGTATTCTTCGTATTTTAATAGAATTTATTTCTTAATATTTACTAAATTTATTTAAATCAGTGGATAAAAAACATTAGGTGGGTTATATCATAGTATATGTGCATATATCATAATTTCGATAGAAAAATATGATAAAAAATTATTTTGCCTTGCCTACAATATTAGCTTTGAGGAAAATATAAATTAATTAAATTAATTTGAAATTATTGCCCGTTAATGTTACTAAAACCATTTCAGTTTCAAACATGAACTATAAAATTTACGCTATTTTTTAAAGGACAAGTAGATGTATATTAACAATTTAACCATTTACTACATTTACATTTAATAAATGCTTGGAGACAATTAAAGTAATATCATTGAATCTAACTGGAAACGAATATTACAACAAACAAATCATATTCGTTCAATAAACAATAATTTAGCGTGGCTGTACATACCACTTTAAGAATGCCTTTATAAGTGCTTGTCTTCTTTTCCCGTCTCAGAATGCTAGTTCAATTTTAATCTACGAGATAACGCGGACTCGAACGCGACATAAGCGCGTTCACGAGTTAAATCTTCCAGTTGGACCTGTCCATTCACTCCAATTGCTGTCGGATGGCCGTCTTTGCGTTGGTGCTGCATCTAACTTCACTCTATATACATTGCATGCTTCTCCTGTGGCTGCCGCTTTGCCCGGTACTCCAACCAACCTGGGCGGACCTCCAGGTATGCCTGAGTTAAACATTCTCGTTTAATCGTCCGCATTTAATAGATACATTGTGTTGAACCTGAAATACGGATTTTTTTACTTTTTAGAATATTCTATACCTCCACCAATAGCTCTGCTTCATCCTGAAAATCCATTACACGCAACACTGTACTGCAGCGGCGTTGAAGCTCTAAGGGTGGTAGAGTTGCCCAGACATGAATATTTACTTGTGTTCGGTACATTAGCTACGTACGTCGATCGTCACGGTCGTAGATGTCGAGATAGAGAAGTCAGTTTTATTTGTAAAGAATCTCTTTCTGGCTTTCGTTCACTTGAAAGATTTAACATTTAATTTGAATACGCCAATTATGCAGAACGGGTACAAACATGTGCATTATTATATTTGAATCTTTCTAGGTAATGTATCCAGCTTTACCTACGCACCTCGCGTATCGCGACGGTTACCTCTTACTGTACAGCGAGACGCACGTCGATGTGTTCAACTGTGCCTCTGGTGATTGGGTGCAAACCCTAAATGTGAAGAGATCTAAACCTTTGGATGATAGCGGAGCGCTAACTATTTGCTCCGTGCACGATTTAATGCATTTATTGTATTTATCGAACGTTCACCAACGTAAGTATCGCATAAAATACGATCAAATTTTTAGATACGTTTCTATTTTTAAATATTGTTATGGCAATAAAGAGATTATATAAATTTATAGTTGGCATTTAATTAGTTGCTCGAATCTTCTTTATTTATTTGTCTCTTTCAGTAAATTCGTATTGTATTTTTCAGGTGAAGTACTTAATTTAGACAATATATTGATGGTAGATAGAGAAGGTCGTAGGCAACGACTGGCTATAAGAGAAGGAAACAAGTCACAACGAATGTAAGTATGAACGTCCTTTAAAAATCCAATGCACTAAGTTTTATTAATATTTTCATTATAATTGTATTTTTGTAGACTTAATGTAATAGTAAAATTAGTTCTTATTAAAAAATGATTATTTTCTCTGGAGTACATTACAGCTAGATGCGCATTTTATTTGATTGATTATTGTGCTACTCAAGTTGAGTGCTTCACTTTCGAAATGCGCAACTAGCTATTACGTGGTATGTATTTGGGTGATATTCTGTAAAAATTTATTCAAGTTAAATATAACACATATATTTCCGCCAGATTTACGATATTTGTATTCACCGAAAATCCACTATGTTATCTTCAAATCCACTTTCCTCGTTAAGAAAAAGTCATGGTTAGATAATACCTATATAGATATTATGAACTATTTATTTTGACATTTGAATTTGTATCTTGATTCATTTTAACACATTTGTTAAGGGGTACGGACAGACGCTCGAAGCTGATTTCAGCGCCGACCAACTTCAACCATATCAGTCACATGGGACCAGGAGATGGAATCCAACGACAACGACTCATTGACCTAACCCACATCCAGCACCACGACTTACCCACGACGCCCGGAACTGTCGGCATTAGTGCCGCGGCGGATGATGGCAACATCGCATATTCACCACACCAACCACAATCAAGAGTACGTACTTTAAAATGAACAAGTTAGTTAGTTAGTTAAATAGTCGTCAATTCTAAGGATTGCATGGCTTCTGTCGATTTACATGCCTTCTGAAACAGCACGCCATCTGTCCATCTGTCCTGAGCTAAATCCTTCATCACTATAGTTATTCATCCTAACGTCCTCCACTATCTGACCCACATACTCCAATCTAGGCCTACCTACCGTTCTTTTCTTTTCCTATAGATAGATAGATTAGAGATAGATTTGTTTATTCCAGATTATCTTCGTAATACATAATACAATAATATATTATAGTTATTACAGTCCACGCATAGTCCACGCATCACACCCGTACAATGCTACACTCCACACATATGCCTTCAGTAACCTTTTTCTAATACCCAAGTCAATAAACATTTTCACACCTACACTATACCTTATTTATTGCATCTTCTATATACCGGTTAAACAATTTATAATGTGCTTAAAAATTTTAAGAATGAAAACTGCGCCGTTATTAAAATGTAATGTAGCAATACATAGCTTGACGACATTTAAATCGTCTCTGTTACAGGGTTCCTTGACTCGTCACAGTATTGACTCCGCCCAGTTACCACCCCGGGCTGCCGCGGGTGCGGGTGCCACTACCCCAGCCGCTGGCGGTATGCCGCAACAACGCCGTCGCCCGGAGATCTCTCATCCGATGCCGGCCGCCCGTAACACGGCTGCCTTTCCCGTTTATAACGGTGGTGGTGGTGCTCGTCGTGCCGCCCCTCCGAGACCCAGGGATATGCCACCCGCTCTGCCGCCGCCCCCACAGACTGGAGCGACAGCGGCTGGTAGCGGTAGTGTGTCGGCAGGAGAGTGTGTATCATCGCCTGGCACCGACCATCCACCTGGCAGTATTGGAAGCATGTCATCCCTTCAAGAAATGATCAAAGTATGGAAATTGGCTTTTGCGGCCTAATTCAAGTTTAGAACATTTGCTTTTGAATAATATATCGTAAAACAATTTTTAGTTTTCACTTTTAAAAGTAGGTTTTTAGTGGTGTAAACACCAAGCAATTTTCAAGGACGGGTAATGCTACAAAATGAAATAATGGACATTAATTTATAACGTGATAATTATTAATAATTAACTAATAGTTATTATACAAATTAAAAAATTCTCTAATAGCTTTTGATGTTTCGTTTCATCGTTGAATTTCAACATTTCCCGCATTTCTTAAATTTGGCATGTAACTGATTGATGTACCAATAATCGTATTATTATTATTAAATTCTTGTCTAGCTCGCGTTCAGTCTATATCAATATATTTAATGCCTCGATACAACTTTTGCCTATCACTTAGCGATTCTTACACTCTCAATTTTTTTCATTCATTTTTTAATACCTCGCAAAACTACTTTTGTGATTAATTGGGAAACCACGTAATTTATATCAAGTAGTGCCAATCAAATATTTTCTATAATATCCTCGATATCGTCTTAAATATTCAGTCCTCTATTATCATTTAAATAACTAGGAATGAAGATATTTCAACTTTACGTTAATGAATGTTGTCAAATTAGTAGGTCATTTTAAGTGAAACTTGAAAGCCAAATATTTGTCAAGAAATGTTAAGAAATTTTTATTTTCGGTTTTCAGCACGTTATTTAGAGCGAAAGGGGTGTTTAATATGTTGGTCGATAGATCAACACTTTTACTTTTTTCAAATGCGCAAATAATCCCCTTATTTTACCTTTCCTCTATGCCGCATATTAGGCAATTTCTCTCCAATTAAGCCTTCAGCTTCACTTCACGAATTAAAAACCCGACACTAATTTTTTATTGGTTATTGACTAATTTTCTGAAATACGAACGACTACTTTATCTACATTTGATGGAAAAATATATTAAATCGTTTTCAGGGTGGTTCTTCAGATCTACGCGGCAGTAGTCCTCGGCACTCTATTGCTAGCAATAACAGTTCCAATTTGTCAACACCTCCTTCTCCTCGACCGGACCATCACCACAGTTCTAGTTACGATAGTTAGATCTAAGTCCAATTCTATGGCAGATCAAACTGCGCCAACTATAAATTATACAATTTAAAAGAAAGTAGAATATCTCATTATAACTATGTCAACTCTTTATTTCCAAAGAAATCGATTCACGAAAGGTTGGTGCTTTATACTATTTAAAGACACATCACAGTACTAAAATCGAGAATTGTGTTTATATGCAGTTTATACGATGCATTTAATATGTAGTATTTTGAGACGGTAGTTTGCAGATCGAAACGATGCGAAAAATTACGTACGAGCATTAAAGACTTGGTGGTAGATTTTTACATCCGATGTAGACATTCGTATTTTATTGTGAAAAGTTGTTGAAACTGAGTGAGTAATCGCTTAATATATAAGGAATGTTGTACTTAAATAAACAAATATAAATCATTCTCCGTAAATGGAAAAATCATATGTACTATTCGAGTATCTGTCAATTATCTTGTATATTATAAGTAAGATATTCTTGACATTAATTTAAACCTATACGTAAAAACATCTTTAGTTCAAGTACAAATTAACTTAATTTTTTAATTTAATTTACGTTCTGATTTAATATGATTTAATCATAAAAATGGAATGTATTTGTACTAAGTATGCAATATTGAGAAAGATTATAGTATTTTTATTTATTTATTATTCGGTTTTAAAATCGATGGTAGCTTCTTATTATTCGTCAGTATTACGTACAGAAACTTTTTATATATTAATGCACGTACATCGAATACTTTTTGTACTATTTGGTTATACCAACTAAATTTTGCTAACAGTTTGAATGTACATATTATTTTGAATATCGCTAATATTTTTTTCTGCATTAAATACCGCATATCAAATACAAGTAGAGGCCTATTGACATTAAATATCTGTATCTACCAGCTATTTGAAAAAAATAACCCAATGACAATGAGGATAATAAAAATAGATCGTAGATTTAATTGAAGCATAGAAACCATATATGGACGTATGCACAATATACGTTATACACGTAGTAATAATTACAATGTCTGTTCTTTGCTTGCGTTCATGTGTTATTATTTATCGATTTTAATAAATCATTGTATAAACCACAACACATAGTCCTAGTCACAGAATATAGCAGTATAAAAGAATTTTCTTATATAAATAGCGAATATGTCTACTAATTTACAGAGTATTTGCTATTTTGTCTTCAACATATTGTTGCAAATTTTGATAATTTACCTTCATATTACAGTAAGCTGTTGTAAATAATATGAGTCTCTTTCTTACATCTTGAATAAGTATAAAAATGGTTGCAGTGCCTATATTATTAAATTGACATCATATATAATTCTACATTACATTCGCAAAGCAAAGCGGTTTACCGAGCGCTTTTTGGTTCAATATTTTATTTGATGACGTTTGCATAAATACGATAATAATTAAATATATAAAAGAGATCGTAGATAATATGTATATTTACATTATTTATTTGAGATATGTTTTAGCAAATTAGTAATCTTTTATGAATTTATAATATTATACTAACAAAAATAATTTATTGTATTTTTATTGTGTTGTATTTTTTAGATTTTTTTATTTGTGTGTCATTTATTTATTTAAAAATCAATAAATTTTGAAATCTAATACAATTTATGAGAAGCACACCTACGCTATTCTATAAATGTTAAACAAATAAAATATGAATTCTTTCAAAAATATATTAAGTCAAAGAAATTAGCAACGAAATATCGCTTATTGTTATCAATATTTTTCAATTGCTAATCAAAACTTTTAGGTGATTACGAGTTGCTTCTGGCTATACACGAAGGAATTCAATAAAATATAAATCGTCCTAGAAACAAATTTTAGAGATTTCCAGTTCAATCAGAAAAAGTTGAAAAAAATGTCGAAAAAATGAAAGGTGATATATATACCTTCTTCCAAAAAAAAAAAAATTTCGAAAGGTATATAACTTCTAAAAAAAAATTTTCCAAAGGTATATACATTCTAAAAAAAAAAAAAATTTCCTAGGTTATACCTTCTTCCAAAAAAATAAAAAAATTCAGAAAATAAATTTTTTTAGCCATTTTGCATTGTTTTGGGCAGCACTTGTTAAATTTTGACCAAAATCGCCAAAAAAATCGGAATATTTCAAAGGTATATATACACGACTTTTTCACTTTTTTCGACGATAATTTCAACTTTTTCCGTTTGAACCGGAAATCAGTAAAATAGAGTTTTAAGACGTTTTATAGCCAATTTGCATTGTTTTGGGCATCACTTGTTAAATTTTGACCAAAATCGCCAAAAAAATCGGAATATTTCAAAGGTATATATACACGACTTTTTCACATTTTTCGACGATAATTTCAACTTTTTCCGTTTGAACCGGAAATCAGTAAAATAGAGTTTTAATACGTTTTATAGCCAATTTGCATTGTTTTGGGCAGCACTTGTTAAATTTTGACCAAAATCGCCAAAAAAATCGGAATATTTCAAAGGTATATATACACGACTTTTTCACTTTTTTCGACGATAATTTCAACTTTTTCCGTTTGAACCGGAAATCAGTAAAATAGAGTTTTAAGACGTTTTATAGCCAATTTGCATTGTTTTGGGCAGCACTTGTTAAATTTTGACCAAAATCGCCAAAAAAATCGTAATATTTCAAAGGTATATATACACGACTTTTTCACTTTTTTCGACGATAATTTCAACTTTTTGCGTTTGAACAGGAAATCAGTAAAATAGAGTTTTAAGACGTTTAATAGCCATTTTGCATTGTTTTGGGCAGCACTTGTTAAATTTTGACCAAAATCGCCAAAAAAATCGGAATATTTCAAAGGTATATATACACGACTTTTTCACTTTTTTCGACGATAATTTCAACTTTTTGCGTTTGAACCGGAAATCAGTAAAATAGAGTTTTAAGACGTTTTATAGCCATTTTGCATTGTTTTGGGCAGCACTTGTTAAATTTTGACCAAAATCGCCAAAAAAATCGTAATATTTCAAAGGTATATATACACGACTTTTTCACTTTTTTCGACGATAATTTCAACTTTTTGCGTTTGAACAGGAAATCAGTAAAATAGAGTTTTAAGACGTTTAATAGCCATTTTGCATTGTTTTGGGCAGCACTTGTTAAATTTTGACCAAAATCGCCAAAAAAATCGGAATATTTCAAAGGTATATATACACGACTTTTTCACTTTTTTCGACGATAATTTCAACTTTTTCCGTTTGAACCGGAAATCAGTAAAATAGAGTTTTAAGACGTTTTATAGCCATTTTGCATTGTTTTGGGCAGCACTTGTTAAATTTTGACCAAAATCGCCAAAAAAATCGGAATATTTCAAAGGTATATATACACGACTTTTTCACTTTTTTCGACGATAATTTCAACTTTTTGCGTTTGAACCGGAAATCAGTAAAATAGAGTTTTAAGACGTTTTATAGCCATTTTGCATTGTTTTGGGCAGCACTTGTTAAATTTTGACCAAAATCGCCAAAAAAATCGGAATATTTCAAAGGTATATATACACGACTTTTTCACTTTTTTCGACGATAATTTCAACTTTTTGCGTTTGAACCGGAAATCAGTAAAATAGAGTTTTAAGACGTTTAATAGCCATTTTGCATTGTTTTGGGCAGCACTTGTTAAATTTTGACCAAAATCGCCAAAAAAATCGGAATATTTCAAAGGTATATATACACGACTTTTTCACTTTTTTCGACGATAATTTCAACTTTTTCCGTTTGAACCGGAAATCAGTAAAATAGCGTTTTAAGACGTTTAATAGCCAATTTGCATTGTTTTGGGCAGCACTTGTTAAATTTTGACCAAAATCGCCAAAAAAATCGTAATATTTCAAAGGTATATATACACGACTTTTTCACTTTTTTCGACGATAATTTCAACTTTTTCCGTTTGAACCGGAAATCAGTAAAATAGAGTTTTAAGACGTTTAATAGCCATTTTGCATTGTTTTGGGCAGCACTTGTTAAATTTTGACCAAAATCGCCAAAAAAATCGTAATATTTCAAAGGTATATATACACGACTTTTTCACTTTTTTCGACGATAATTTCAACTTTTTCCGTTTGAACCGGAAATCAGTAAAATAGAGTTTTAAGACGTTTAATAGCCATTTTGCATTGTTTTGGGCAGCACTTGTTAAATTTTGACCAAAATCGCCAAAAAAATCGTAATATTTCAAAGGTATATATACACGACTTTTTCACTTTTTTCGACGATAATTTCAACTTTTTCCGTTTGAACCGGAAATCAGTAAAATAGAGTTTTAAGACGTTTTATAGCCAATTTGCATTGTTTTGGGCAGCACTTGTTAAATTTTGACCAAAATCGACAAAAAAATCGGAATATTTCAAAGGTATATATACACGACTTTTTCATTTTTTTCGACGATAATTTCAACTTTTTCCGTTTGAACCGGAAATCAGTAAAATAGAGTTTTAAGACGTTTAATAGCCATTTTGCATTGTTTGGGCAGCACTTGTTAAATTTTGACCAAAATCGCCAAAAAAATCGGAATATTTCAAAGGTATATATACACGACTTTTTTACTTTTTTCGACGATAATTTCAACTTTTTCCGTTTGAACCGGAAATCAGTAAAATAGAGTTTTAATACGTTTTATAGCCAATTTGCATTGTTTTGGGCAGCACTTGTTAAATTTTGACCAAAATCGCCAAAAAAATCGGAATATTTCAAAGGTATATATACACGACTTTTTCACTTTTTTCGACGATAATTTCAACTTTTTCCGTTTGAACCGGAAATCAGTAAAATAGAGTTTTAAGACGTTTTATAGCCATTTTGCATTGTTTTGGGCAGCACTTGTTAAATTTTGACCAAAATCGCCAAAAAAATCGTAATATTTCAAAGGTATATATACACGACTTTTTCACTTTTTTCGACGATAATTTCAACTTTTTGCGTTTGAACAGGAAATCAGTAAAATAGAGTTTTAATACGTTTAATAGCCATTTTGCATTGTTTTGGGCAGCACTTGTTAAATTTTGACCAAAATCGCCAAAAAAATCGGAATATTTCAAAGGTATATATACACGACTTTTTTACTTTTTTCGACGATAATTTCAACTTTTTCCGTTTGAACCGGAAATCAGTAAAATAGAGTTTTAATACGTTTTATAGCCAATTTGCATTGTTTTGGGCAGCACTTGTTAAATTTTGACCAAAATCGCCAAAAAAATCGGAATATTTCAAAGGTATATATACACGACTTTTTCACTTTTTTCGACGATAATTTCAACTTTTTCCGTTTGAACCGGAAATCAGTAAAATAGAGTTTTAAGACGTTTTATAGCCATTTTGCATTGTTTTGGGCAGCACTTGTTAAATTTTGACCAAAATCGCCAAAAAAATCGGAATATTTCAAAGGTATATATACACGACTTTTTCACTTTTTTCGACGATAATTTCAACTTTTTGCGTTTGAACAGGAAATCAGTAAAATAGAGTTTTAATACGTTTAATAGCCATTTTGCATTGTTTTGGGCAGCACTTGTTAAATTTTGACCAAAATCGCCAAAAAAATCGGAATATTTCAAAGGTATATATACACGACTTTTTCACTTTTTTCGACGATAATTTCAACTTTTTCCGTTTGAACCGGAAATCAGTAAAATAGAGTTTTAATACGTTTAATAGCCATTTTGCATTGTTTTGGGCAGCACTTGTTAAATTTTGACCAAAATCGCCAAAAAAATCGGAATATTTCAAAGGTATATATACACGACTTTTTCACTTTTTTCGACGATAATTTCAACTTTTTCCGTTTGAACCGGAAATCAGTAAAATAGAGTTTTAATACGTTTTATAGCCATTTTGCATTGTTTGGGCAGCACTTGTTAAATTTTGACCAAAATCGCCAAAAAAATCGGAATATTTCAAAGGTATATATACACGACTTTTTCACTTTTTTCGACGATAATTTCAACTTTTTCCGTTTGAACCGGAAATCAGTAAAATAGAGTTTTAATACGTTTAATAGCCATTTTGCATTGTTTTGGGCAGCACTTGTTAAATTTTGACCAAAATCGCCAAAAAAATCGGAATATTTCAAAGGTATATATACACGACTTTTTCACTTTTTTCGACGATAATTTCAACTTTTTCCGTTTGAACCGGAAATCAGTAAAATAGAGTTTTAAGACGTTTTATAGCCATTTTGCATTGTTTTGGGCAGCACTTGTTAAATTTTGACCAAAATCGCCAAAAAAATCGTAATATTTCAAAGGTATATATACACGACTTTTTCACTTTTTTCGACGATAATTTCAACTTTTTGCGTTTGAACAGGAAATCAGTAAAATAGAGTTTTAAGACGTTTAATAGCCATTTTGCATTGTTTTGGGCAGCACTTGTTAAATTTTGACCAAAATCGCCAAAAAAATCGGAATATTTTAAAGGTATATATACACGACTTTTTCATTTTTTTCGACGATAATTTCAACTTTTTGCGTTTGAACAGGAAATCAGTAAAATAGAGTTTTAAGACGTTTTATAGCCATTTTGCATTGTTTTGGGCAGCACTTGTTAAATTTTGACCAAAATCGCCAAAAAAATCGGAATATTTCAAAGGTATATATACACGACTTTTTCACTTTTTTCGACGATAATTTCAACTTTTTGCGTTTGAACAGGAAATCAGTAAAATAGAGTTTTAAGACGTTTTATAGCCAATTTGCATTGTTTTGGGCAGCACTTGTTAAATTTTGACCAAAATCGCCAAAAAAATCGTAATATTTCAAAGGTATATATACACGACTTTTTCACTTTTTTCGACGATAATTTCAACTTTTTCCGTTTGAACAGGAAATCAGTAAAATAGAGTTTTAATACGTTTTATAGCCAATTTGCATTGTTTTGGGCAGCACTTGTTAAATTTTGACCAAAATCGCCAAAAAAATCGTAATATTTCAAAGGTATATATACACGACTTTTTCACTTTTTTCGACGATAATTTCAACTTTTTGCGTTTGAACAGGAAATCAGTAAAATAGAGTTTTAAGACGTTTAATAGCCATTTTGCATTGTTTTGGGCAGCACTTGTTAAATTTTGACCAAAATCGCCAAAAAAATCGGAATATTTCAAAGGTATATATACACGACTTTTTCACATTTTTCGACGATAATTTCAACTTTTTCCGTTTGAACCGGAAATCAGTAAAATAGAGTTTTAATACGTTTTATAGCCAATTTGCATTGTTTTGGGCAGCACTTGTTAAATTTTGACCAAAATCGCCAAAAAAATCGGAATATTTCAAAGGTATATATACACGACTTTTTCACTTTTTTCGACGATAATTTCAACTTTTTCCGTTTGAACCGGAAATCAGTAAAATAGAGTTTTAAGACGTTTTATAGCCAATTTGCATTGTTTTGGGCAGCACTTGTTAAATTTTGACCAAAATCGCCAAAAAAATCGTAATATTTCAAAGGTATATATACACGACTTTTTCACTTTTTTCGACGATAATTTCAACTTTTTGCGTTTGAACAGGAAATCAGTAAAATAGAGTTTTAAGACGTTTAATAGCCATTTTGCATTGTTTTGGGCAGCACTTGTTAAATTTTGACCAAAATCGCCAAAAAAATCGGAATATTTCAAAGGTATATATACACGACTTTTTCACTTTTTTCGACGATAATTTCAACTTTTTCCGTTTGAACCGGAAATCAGTAAAATAGAGTTTTAAGACGTTTTATAGCCATTTTGCATTGTTTTGGGCAGCACTTGTTAAATTTTGACCAAAATCGCCAAAAAAATCGGAATATTTCAAAGGTATATATACACGACTTTTTCACTTTTTTCGACGATAATTTCAACTTTTTGCGTTTGAACCGGAAATCAGTAAAATAGAGTTTTAAGACGTTTTATAGCCATTTTGCATTGTTTTGGGCAGCACTTGTTAAATTTTGACCAAAATCGCCAAAAAAATCGGAATATTTCAAAGGTATATATACACGACTTTTTCACTTTTTTCGACGATAATTTCAACTTTTTGCGTTTGAACCGGAAATCAGTAAAATAGAGTTTTAAGACGTTTAATAGCCATTTTGCATTGTTTTGGGCAGCACTTGTTAAATTTTGACCAAAATCGCCAAAAAAATCGAAATATTTCAAAGGTATATATACACGACTTTTTCACTTTTTTCGACGATAATTTCAACTTTTTGCGTTTGAACCGGAAATCAGTAAAATAGAGTTTTAAGACGTTTAATAGCCATTTTGCATTGTTTTGGGCAGCACTTGTTAAATTTTGACCAAAATCGCCAAAAAAATCGGAATATTTCAAAGGTATATATACACGACTTTTTCACTTTTTTCGACGATAATTTCAACTTTTTCCGTTTGAACCGGAAATCAGTAAAATAGCGTTTTAAGACGTTTAATAGCCAATTTGCATTGTTTTGGGCAGCACTTGTTAAATTTTGACCAAAATCGCCAAAAAAATCGTAATATTTCAAAGGTATATATACACGACTTTTTCACTTTTTTCGACGATAATTTCAACTTTTTCCGTTTGAACCGGAAATCAGTAAAATAGAGTTTTAAGACGTTTAATAGCCATTTTGCATTGTTTTGGGCAGCACTTGTTAAATTTTGACCAAAATCGCCAAAAAAATCGTAATATTTCAAAGGTATATATACACGACTTTTTCACTTTTTTCGACGATAATTTCAACTTTTTCCGTTTGAACCGGAAATCAGTAAAATAGAGTTTTAAGACGTTTAATAGCCATTTTGCATTGTTTTGGGCAGCACTTGTTAAATTTTGACCAAAATCGCCAAAAAAATCGTAATATTTCAAAGGTATATATACACGACTTTTTCACTTTTTTCGACGATAATTTCAACTTTTTCCGTTTGAACCGGAAATCAGTAAAATAGAGTTTTAAGACGTTTTATAGCCAATTTGCATTGTTTTGGGCAGCACTTGTTAAATTTTGACCAAAATCGACAAAAAAATCGGAATATTTCAAAGGTATATATACACGACTTTTTCATTTTTTTCGACGATAATTTCAACTTTTTCCGTTTGAACCGGAAATCAGTAAAATAGAGTTTTAAGACGTTTAATAGCCATTTTGCATTGTTTGGGCAGCACTTGTTAAATTTTGACCAAAATCGCCAAAAAAATCGGAATATTTCAAAGGTATATATACACGACTTTTTTACTTTTTTCGACGATAATTTCAACTTTTTCCGTTTGAACCGGAAATCAGTAAAATAGAGTTTTAATACGTTTTATAGCCAATTTGCATTGTTTTGGGCAGCACTTGTTAAATTTTGACCAAAATCGCCAAAAAAATCGGAATATTTCAAAGGTATATATACACGACTTTTTCACTTTTTTCGACGATAATTTCAACTTTTTCCGTTTGAACCGGAAATCAGTAAAATAGAGTTTTAAGACGTTTTATAGCCATTTTGCATTGTTTTGGGCAGCACTTGTTAAATTTTGACCAAAATCGCCAAAAAAATCGTAATATTTCAAAGGTATATATACACGACTTTTTCACTTTTTTCGACGATAATTTCAACTTTTTGCGTTTGAACAGGAAATCAGTAAAATAGAGTTTTAAGACGTTTAATAGCCATTTTGCATTGTTTTGGGCAGCACTTGTTAAATTTTGACCAAAATCGCCAAAAAAATCGGAATATTTTAAAGGTATATATACACGACTTTTTCATTTTTTTCGACGATAATTTCAACTTTTTGCGTTTGAACAGGAAATCAGTAAAATAGAGTTTTAAGACGTTTTATAGCCATTTTGCATTGTTTTGGGCAGCACTTGTTAAATTTTGACCAAAATCGCCAAAAAAATCGGAATATTTCAAAGGTATATATACACGACTTTTTCACTTTTTTCGACGATAATTTCAACTTTTTGCGTTTGAACAGGAAATCAGTAAAATAGAGTTTTAAGACGTTTTATAGCCAATTTGCATTGTTTTGGGCAGCACTTGTTAAATTTTGACCAAAATCGCCAAAAAAATCGTAATATTTCAAAGGTATATATACACGACTTTTTCACTTTTTTCGACGATAATTTCAACTTTTTCCGTTTGAACAGGAAATCAGTAAAATAGAGTTTTAATACGTTTTATAGCCAATTTGCATTGTTTTGGGCAGCACTTGTTAAATTTTGACCAAAATCGCCAAAAAAATCGTAATATTTCAAAGGTATATATACACGACTTTTTCACTTTTTTCGACGATAATTTCAACTTTTTGCGTTTGAACAGGAAATCAGTAAAATAGAGTTTTAAGACGTTTAATAGCCATTTTGCATTGTTTTGGGCAGCACTTGTTAAATTTTGACCAAAATCGCCAAAAAAATCGGAATATTTCAAAGGTATATATACACGACTTTTTCATTTTTTTCGACGATAATTTCAACTTTTTGCGTTTGAACAGGAAATCAGTAAAATAGAGTTTTAAGACGTTTAATAGCCATTTTGCATTGTTTTGGGCAGCACTTGTTAAATTTTGACCAAAATCGCCAAAAAAATCGTAATATTTCAAAGGTATATATACACGACTTTTTCACTTTTTTCGACGATAATTTCAACTTTTTGCGTTTGAACAGGAAATCAGTAAAATAGAGTTTTAAGACGTTTAATAGCCATTTTGCATTGTTTTGGGCAGCACTTGTTAAATTTTGACCAAAATCGCCAAAAAAATCGGAATATTTCAAAGGTATATATACACGACTTTTTCACTTTTTTCGACGATAATTTCAACTTTTTGCGTTTGAACCGGAAATCAGTAAAATAGAGTTTTAAGACGTTTTATAGCCAATTTGCATTGTTTTGGGCAGCACTTGTTAAATTTTGACCAAAATCGCCAAAAAAATCGGAATATTTCAAAGGTATATATACACGACTTTTTCACTTTTTTCGACGATAATTTCAACTTTTTCCGTTTGAACCGGAAATCAGTAAAATAGAGTTTTAAGACGTTTTATAGCCATTTTGCATTGTTTTGGGCAGCACTTGTTAAATTTTGACCAAAATCGCCAAAAAAATCGTAATATTTCAAAGGTATATATACACGACTTTTTCACTTTTTTCGACGATAATTTCAACTTTTTGCGTTTGAACAGGAAATCAGTAAAATAGAGTTTTAAGACGTTTAATAGCCATTTTGCATTGTTTTGGGCAGCACTTGTTAAATTTTGACCAAAATCGCCAAAAAAATCGTAATATTTCAAAGGTATATATACACGACTTTTTCACTTTTTTCGACGATAATTTCAACTTTTTCCGTTTGAACCGGAAATCAGTAAAATAGAGTTTTAAGACGTTTAATAGCCATTTTGCATTGTTTTGGGCAGCACTTGTTAAATTTTGACCAAAATCGCCAAAAAAATCGGAATATTTCAAAGGTATATATACACGACTTTTTCACTTTTTTCGACGATAATTTCAACTTTTTGCGTTTGAACAGGAAATCAGTAAAATAGAGTTTTAAGATGTTTTATAGCCAATTTGCATTGTTTTGGGCAGCACTTGTTAAATTTTGACCAAAATCGCCAAAAAAATCGGAATATTTCAAAGGTATATATACACGACTTTTTCACTTTTTTCGACGATAATTTTAACTTTTTCCGTTTGAACCGGAAATCAGTAAAATAGAGTTTTAAGACGTTTAATAGCCATTTTGCATTGTTTTGGGCAGCACTTGTTAAATTTTCACCAAAATCGCCAAAAAAATCGTAATATTTCAAAGGTATATATACACGACTTTTTCACTTTTTTCGACGATAATTTCAACTTTTTGCGTTTGAACCGGAAATCAGTAAAATAGAGTTTTAAGATGTTTTATAGCCAATTTGCATTGTTTTGGGCAGCACTTGTTAAATTTTGACCAAAATCGCCAAAAAAATCGGAATATTTCAAAGGTATATATACACGACTTTTTCACTTTTTTCGACGATAATTTCAACTTTTTCCGTTTGAACCGGAAATCAGTAAAATAGAGTTTTAAGACGTTTTATATAGCCATTTTGCATTGTTTTGGGCAGCACTTGTTAAATTTTGACCAAAATCGCCAAAAAAATCGGAATATTTCAAAGGTATATATACACGACTTTTTCACTTTTTTCGACGATAATTTCAACTTTTTCCGTTTGAACCGGAAATCAGTAAAATAGAGTTTTAAGACGTTTTATAGCCAATTTGCATTGTTTTGGGCAGCACTTGTTAAATTTTGACCAAAATCGCCAAAAAAATCGGAATATTTCAAAGGTATATATACACGACTTTTTCACTTTTTTCGACGATAATTTCAACTTTTTCCGTTTGAACCGGAAATCAGTAAAATAGAGTTTTAAGACGTTTTATAGCCAATTTGCATTGTTTTGGGCAGCACTTGTTAAATTTTGACCAAAATCGACAAAAAAATCGGAATATTTCAAAGGTATATATACACGACTTTTTCATTTTTTTCGACGATAATTTCAACTTTTTCCGTTTGAACCGGAAATCAGTAAAATAGAGTTTTAAGACGTTTAATAGCCATTTTGCATTGTTTGGGCAGCACTTGTTAAATTTTGACCAAAATCGCCAAAAAAATCGGAATATTTCAAAGGTATATATACACGACTTTTTCATTTTTTTCGACGATAATTTCAACTTTTTCCGTTTGAACCGGAAATCAGTAAAATAGAGTTTTAAGACGTTTTATAGCCAATTTGCATTGTTTTGGGCAGCACTTGTTAAATTTTGACCAAAATCGACAAAAAAATCGGAATATTTCAAAGGTATATATACACGACTTTTTCATTTTTTTCGACGATAATTTCAACTTTTTCCGTTTGAACCGGAAATCAGTAAAATAGAGTTTTAAGACGTTTTATAGCCAATTTGCATTGTTTTGGGCAGCACTTGTTAAATTTTGACCAAAATCGCCAAAAAAATCGGAATATTTCAAAGGTATATATACACGACTTTTTCACTTTTTTCGACGCTAATTTCAACTTTTTCCGTTTGAACCGGAAATCAGTAAAATAGAGTTTTAAGACGTTTAATAGCCAATTTGCATTGTTTTGGGCAGCACTTGTTAAATTTTGACCAAAATCGCCAAAAAAATCGTAATATTTCAAAGGTATATATACACGACTTTTTCACTTTTTTCGACGATAATTTCAACTTTTTCCGTTTGAACCGGAAATCAGTAAAATAGAGTTTTAAGACGTTTAATAGCCATTTTGCATTGTTTTGGGCAGCACTTGTTAAATTTTGACCAAAATCGCCAAAAAAATCGGAATATTTCAAAGGTATATATACACGACTTTTTCACTTTTTTCGACGATAATTTCAACTTTTTCCGTTTGAACCGGAAATCAGTAAAATAGAGTTTTAAGACGTTTTATAGCCATTTTGCATTGTTTTGGGCAGCACTTGTTAAATTTTCACCAAAATCGCCAAAAAAATCGGAATATTTCAAAGGTATTTAAAATTTAAAAAAATAAAATGCAAAATGGCTATTAAACGTATTAAAACTCTATTTTACTGATTTCCGGTTCAAACGGAAAAAGTTGAAATTATCGTCGAAAAAAGTGAAAAAGTCGTGTATATATACCTTTGAAATATTCCGATTTTTTTGGCGATTTTGGTCAAAATTTAACAAGTGCTGCCCCTAACAATGCAAAATGGCTATAAATCGTCTTAAAACTCTATTTTACTGATTTCCGGTTCAAACGGAAAAAGTTGAAATTATCGTCGAAAAAAGTGAAAAAGTCGTGTATATATACCTTTGAAATATTCCGATTTTTTTGGCGATTTTGGTCAAAATTTAACAAGTGCTGCCCCTAACAATGCAAAATGGCTATAAATCGTCTTAAAACTCTATTTTACTGATTTCCGGTTCAAACGGAAAAAGTTGAAATTATCGTCGAAAAAAGTGAAAAAGTCGTGTATATATACCTTTGAAATATTCCGATTTTTTTGGCGATTTTGGTCAAAATTTAACAAGTGCTGCCCCTAACAATGCAAAATGGCTATAAATCGTCTTAAAACTCTATTTTACTGATTTCCGGTTCAAACGGAAAAAGTTGAAATTATCGTCGAAAAAAGTGAAAAAGTCGTGTATATATACCTTTGAAATATTCCGATTTTTTTGGCGATTTTCGTCAAAATTTAACAAGTGCTGCCCCTAACAATGCAAAATGGCTATAAATCGTCTTAAAACTCTATTTTACTGATTTCCGGTTCAAACGGAAAAAGTTGAAATTATCGTCGAAAAAGTGAAAAAGTCGTGTATATATACCTTTGAAATATTCCGATTTTTTTGGCGATTTTGGTCAAAATTTAACAAGTGCTGCCCCTAACAATGCAAAATGGCTATAAATCGTCTTAAAACTCTATTTTACTGATTTCCGGTTCAAACGGAAAAAGTTGAAATTATCGTCGAAAAAAGTGAAAAAGTCGTGTATATATACCTTTGAAATATTCCGATTTTTTTGGCGATTTTGGTCAAAATTTAACAAGTGCTGCCCCTAACAATGCAAAATGGCTATAAATCGTCTTAAAACTCTATTTTACTGATTTCCGGTTCAAACGGAAAAAGTTGAAATTATCGTCGAAAAAGTGAAAAAGTCGTGTATATATACCTTTGAAATATTCCGATTTTTTTGGCGATTTTGGTCAAAATTTAACAAGTGCTGCCCCTAACAATGCAAAATGGCTATAAATCGTCTTAAAACTCTATTTTACTGATTTCCGGTTCAAACGGAAAAAGTTGAAATTATCGTCGAAAAAAGTGATAAAGTCGTGTATATATACCTTTGAAATATTCCGATTTTTTTGGCGATTTTGGTCAAAATTTAACAAGTGCTGCCCAAAACAACGCAAAATGGCTATAAATCGTCTTAAAACTCTATTTTACTGATTTCCGGTTCAAACGGAAAAAGTTGAAATTATCGTCGAAAAAAGTGAAAAAGTCGTGTATATATACCTTTGAAATATTCCGATTTTTTTGGCGATTTTGGTCAAAATTTAACAAGTGCTGCCCAAAACAATGCAAAATGGCTATAAATCATCTTAAAACTCTATTTTACTGATTTCCGGTTCAAACGGAAAAAGTTGAAATTATCGTCGAAAAAAGTGATAAAGTCGTGTATATATACCTTTGAAATATTCCGATTTTTTTGGCGATTTTGGTCAAAATTTAACAAGTGCTGCCCAAAACAATGCAAAATGGCTATAAATCATCTTAAAACTCTATTTTACTGATTTCCGGTTCAAACGGAAAAAGTTGAAATTATCGTCGAAAAATGTGAAAAAGTCGTGTATATATACCTTTGAAATATTCCGATTTTTTTGGCGATTTTGGTCAAAATTTAACAAGTGCTGCTCAAAACAATGCAAAATGGCTATAAATCGTCTTAAAACTCTATTTTACTGATTTCCGGTTCAAACGGAAAAAGTTGAAATTATCGTCGAAAAATGTGAAAAAGTCGTGTATATATACCTTTGAAATATTCCGATTTTTTTGGCGATTTTGGTCAAAATTTAACAAGTGCTGCCCAAAACAATGCAAAATGGCTATAAATCGTCTTAAAACTCTATTTTACTGATTTCCGGTTCAAACGGAAAAAGTTGAAATTATCGTCGAAAAATGTGAAAAAGTCGTGTATATATACCTTTGAAATATTCCGATTTTTTTGGCGATTTTGGTCAAAATTTAACAAGTGCTGCCCAAAACAATGCAAAATGGCTATAAATCGTCTTAAAACTCTATTTTACTGATTTCCGGTTCAAACGGAAAAAGTTGAAATTATCGTCGAAAAATGTGAAAAAGTCGTGTATATATACTTTTGAAATATTCCGATTTTTTTGGCGATTTTGGTCAAAATTTAACAAGTGCTGCCCAAAACAATGCAAAATGGCTATAAATCGTCTTAAAACTCTATTTTACTGATTTCCGGTTCAAACGGAAAAAGTTGAAATTATCGTCGAAAAATGTGAAAAAGTCGTGTATATATACCTTTGAAATATTCCGATTTTTTTGGCGATTTTGGTCAAAATTTAACAAGTGCTGCTCAAAACAATGCAAAATGGCTATAAATCGTCTTAAAACTCTATTTTACTGATTTCCGGTTCAAACGGAAAAAGTTGAAATTATCGTCGAAAAATGTGAAAAAGTCGTGTATATATACTTTTGAAATATTCCGATTTTTTTGGCGATTTTGGTCAAAAATTAACAAGTGCTGCCCCTGACAATGCAAAATGGCTATAAATCGTCTTAAAACTCTATTTTACTGATTTCCGGTTCAAACGGAAAAAGTTGAAATTATCGTCGAAAAATGTGAAAAAGTCGTGTATATATACCTTTGAAATATTCCGATTTTTTTGGCGATTTTGGTCAAAATTTAACAAGTGCTGCCCCTAACAATGCAAAATGGCTATAAATCGTCTTAAAACTCTATTTTACTGATTTCCGGTTCAAACGGAAAAAATTGAAATTATCGTCGAAAAATGTGAAAAAGTCGTGTATATATACCTTTGAAATATTCCGATTTTTTTGGCGATTTTGGTCAAAATTTAACAAGTGCTGCTCAAAACAATGCAAAATGGCTATAAATCGTCTTAAAACTCTATTTTACTGATTTCCGGTTCAAACGGAAAAAGTTGAAATTATCGTCGAAAAATGTGAAAAAGTCGTGTATATATACCTTTGAAATATTCCGATTTTTTTGGCGATTTTGGTCAAAATTTAACAAGTGCTGCTCAAAACAATGCAAAATGGCTATAAATCGTCTTAAAACTCTATTTTACTGATTTCCGGTTCAAACGGAAAAAGTTGAAATTATCGTCGAAAAATGTGAAAAAGTCGTGTATATATACCTTTGAAATATTCCGATTTTTTTGGCGATTTTGGTCAAAAATTAACAAGTGCTGCCCCTAACAATGCAAAATGGCTATAAATCGTCTTAAAACTCTATTTTACTGATTTCCGGTTCAAACGGAAAAAGTTGAAATTATCGTCGAAAAAAGTGAAAAAGTCGTGTATATATACCTTTGAAATATTCCGATTTTTTTGGCGATTTTGGTCAAAATTTAACAAGTGCTGCCCAAAACAATGCAAAATGGCTATAAATCGTCTTAAAACTCTATTTTACTGATTTCCGGTTCAAACGGAAAAAGTTGAAATTATCGTCGAAAAATGTGAAAAAGTCGTGTATATATACCTTTGAAATATTCCGATTTTTTTGGCGATTTTGGTCAAAATTTAACAAGTGCTGCTCAAAACAATGCAAAATGGCTATAAATCGTCTTAAAACTCTATTTTACTGATTTCCGGTTCAAACGGAAAAAGTTGAAATTATCGTCGAAAAATGTGAAAAAGTCGTGTATATATACTTTTGAAATATTCCGATTTTTTTGGCGATTTTGGTCAAAAATTAACAAGTGCTGCCCCTAACAATGCAAAATGGCTATAAATCGTCTTAAAACTCTATTTTACTGATTTCCGGTTCAAACGGAAAAAGTTGAAATTATCGTCGAAAAATGTGAAAAAGTCGTGTATATATACCTTTGAAATATTCCGATTTTTTTGGCGATTTTGGTCAAAATTTAACAAGTGCTGCCCCTAACAATGCAAAATGGCTATAAATCGTCTTAAAACTCTATTTTACTGATTTCCGGTTCAAACGGAAAAAATTGAAATTATCGTCGAAAAATGTGAAAAAGTCGTGTATATATACCTTTGAAATATTCCGATTTTTTTGGCGATTTTGATCAAAATTTAACAAGTGCTGCCCAAAACAATGCAAAATGGCTATTAAACGTATTAAAACTCTATTTTACTGATTTCCGGTTCAAACGGAAAAAGTTGAAATTATCGTCGAAAAAAGTGAAAAAGTCGTGTATATATACCTTTGAAATATTCCGATTTTTTTGGCGATTTTGGTCAAAATTTAACAAGTGCTGCCCAAAACAATGCAAAATGGCTATAAATCATCTTAAAACTCTATTTTACTGATTTCCGGTTCAAACGGAAAAAGTTGAAATTATCGTCGAAAAAAGTGATAAAGTCGTGTATATATACCTTTGAAATATTCCGATTTTTTTGGCGATTTTGGTCAAAATTTAACAAGTGCTGCCCAAAACAATGCAAAATGGCTATAAATCGTCTTAAAACTCTATTTTACTGATTTCCGGTTCAAACGGAAAAAGTTGAAATTATCGTCGAAAAATGTGAAAAAGTCGTGTATATATACCTTTGAAATATTCCGATTTTTTTGGCGATTTTGGTCAAAATTTAACAAGTGCTGCTCAAAACAATGCAAAATGGCTATAAATCGTCTTAAAACTCTATTTTACTGATTTCCGGTTCAAACGGAAAAAGTTGAAATTATCGTCGAAAAATGTGAAAAAGTCGTGTATATATACCTTTGAAATATTCCGATTTTTTTGGCGATTTTGGTCAAAATTTAACAAGTGCTGCCCAAAACAATGCAAAATGGCTATAAATCATCTTAAAACTCTATTTTACTGATTTCCGGTTCAAACGGAAAAAGTTGAAATTATCGTCGAAAAATGTGAAAAAGTCGTGTATATATACCTTTGAAATATTCCGATTTTTTTGGCGATTTTGGTCAAAATTTAACAAGTGCTGCTCAAAACAATGCAAAATGGCTATAAATCGTCTTAAAACTCTATTTTACTGATTTCCGGTTCAAACGGAAAAAGTTGAAATTATCGTCGAAAAATGTGAAAAAGTCGTGTATATATACCTTTGAAATATTCCGATTTTTTTGGCGATTTTGGTCAAAATTTAACAAGTGCTGCCCAAAACAATGCAAAATGGCTATAAATCGTCTTAAAACTCTATTTTACTGATTTCCGGTTCAAACGGAAAAAGTTGAAATTATCGTCGAAAAATGTGAAAAAGTCGTGTATATATACTTTTGAAATATTCCGATTTTTTTGGCGATTTTGGTCAAAATTTAACAAGTGCTGCCCAAAACAATGCAAAATGGCTATAAATCGTCTTAAAACTCTATTTTACTGATTTCCGGTTCAAACGGAAAAAGTTGAAATTATCGTCGAAAAATGTGAAAAAGTCGTGTATATATACCTTTGAAATATTCCGATTTTTTTGGCGATTTTGGTCAAAATTTAACAAGTGCTGCTCAAAACAATGCAAAATGGCTATAAATCGTCTTAAAACTCTATTTTACTGATTTCCGGTTCAAACGGAAAAAGTTGAAATTATCGTCGAAAAATGTGAAAAAGTCGTGTATATATACTTTTGAAATATTCCGATTTTTTTGGCGATTTTGGTCAAAAATTAACAAGTGCTGCCCCTGACAATGCAAAATGGCTATAAATCGTCTTAAAACTCTATTTTACTGATTTCCGGTTCAAACGGAAAAAGTTGAAATTATCGTCGAAAAATGTGAAAAAGTCGTGTATATATACCTTTGAAATATTCCGATTTTTTTGGCGATTTTGGTCAAAATTTAACAAGTGCTGCCCCTAACAATGCAAAATGGCTATAAATCGTCTTAAAACTCTATTTTACTGATTTCCGGTTCAAACGGAAAAAATTGAAATTATCGTCGAAAAAAGTGAAAAAGTCGTGTATATATACCTTTGAAATATTCCGATTTTTTTGGCGATTTTGGTCAAAATTTAACAAGTGCTGCTCAAAACAATGCAAAATGGCTATAAATCGTCTTAAAACTCTATTTTACTGATTTCCGGTTCAAACGGAAAAAGTTGAAATTATCGTCGAAAAATGTGAAAAAGTCGTGTATATATACCTTTGAAATATTCCGATTTTTTTGGCGATTTTGGTCAAAATTTAACAAGTGCTGCTCAAAACAATGCAAAATGGCTATAAATCGTCTTAAAACTCTATTTTACTGATTTCCGGTTCAAACGGAAAAAGTTGAAATTATCGTCGAAAAATGTGAAAAAGTCGTGTATATATACCTTTGAAATATTCCGATTTTTTTGGCGATTTTGGTCAAAAATTAACAAGTGCTGCCCCTAACAATGCAAAATGGCTATAAATCGTCTTAAAACTCTATTTTACTGATTTCCGGTTCAAACGGAAAAAGTTGAAATTATCGTCGAAAAAAGTGAAAAAGTCGTGTATATATACCTTTGAAATATTCCGATTTTTTTGGCGATTTTGGTCAAAATTTAACAAGTGCTGCCCAAAACAATGCAAAATGGCTATAAATCGTCTTAAAACTCTATTTTACTGATTTCCGGTTCAAACGGAAAAAGTTGAAATTATCGTCGAAAAATGTGAAAAAGTCGTGTATATATACCTTTGAAATATTCCGATTTTTTTGGCGATTTTGGTCAAAATTTAACAAGTGCTGCTCAAAACAATGCAAAATGGCTATAAATCGTCTTAAAACTCTATTTTACTGATTTCCGGTTCAAACGGAAAAAGTTGAAATTATCGTCGAAAAATGTGAAAAAGTCGTGTATATATACTTTTGAAATATTCCGATTTTTTTGGCGATTTTGGTCAAAAATTAACAAGTGCTGCCCCTAACAATGCAAAATGGCTATAAATCGTCTTAAAACTCTATTTTACTGATTTCCGGTTCAAACGGAAAAAGTTGAAATTATCGTCGAAAAATGTGAAAAAGTCGTGTATATATACCTTTGAAATATTCCGATTTTTTTGGCGATTTTGGTCAAAATTTAACAAGTGCTGCCCCTAACAATGCAAAATGGCTATAAATCGTCTTAAAACTCTATTTTACTGATTTCCGGTTCAAACGGAAAAAATTGAAATTATCGTCGAAAAATGTGAAAAAGTCGTGTATATATACCTTTGAAATATTCCGATTTTTTTGGCGATTTTGATCAAAATTTAACAAGTGCTGCCCAAAACAATGCAAAATGGCTATTAAACGTATTAAAACTCTATTTTACTGATTTCCGGTTCAAACGGAAAAAGTTGAAATTATCGTCGAAAAAAGTGAAAAAGTCGTGTATATATACCTTTGAAATATTCCGATTTTTTTGGCGATTTTGGTCAAAATTTAACAAGTGCTGCCCAAAACAATGCAAAATGGCTATAAATCGTCTTAAAACTCTATTTTACTGATTTCCGGTTCAAACGGAAAAAGTTGAAATTATCGTCGAAAAAAGTGAAAAAGTCGTGTATATATACCTTTGAAATATTCCGATTTTTTTGGCGATTTTGGTCAAAATTTAACAAGTGCTGCCCCTAACAATGCAAAATGGCTATAAATCGTCTTAAAACTCTATTTTACTGATTTCCGGTTCAAACGGAAAAAGTTGAAATTATCGTCGAAAAAAGTGAAAAAGTCGTGTATATATACCTTTGAAATATTCCGATTTTTTTGGCGATTTTGGTCAAAATTTAACAAGTGCTGCCCCTAACAATGCAAAATGGCTATAAATCGTCTTAAAACTCTATTTTACTGATTTCCGGTTCAAACGGAAAAAGTTGAAATTATCGTCGAAAAAGTGAAAAAGTCGTGTATATATACCTTTGAAATATTCCGATTTTTTTGGCGATTTTGGTCAAAATTTAACAAGTGCTGCCCCTAACAATGCAAAATGGCTATAAATCGTCTTAAAACTCTATTTTACTGATTTCCGGTTCAAACGGAAAAAGTTGAAATTATCGTCGAAAAAAGTGAAAAAGTCGTGTATATATACCTTTGAAATATTCCGATTTTTTTGGCGATTTTCGTCAAAATTTAACAAGTGCTGCCCCTAACAATGCAAAATGGCTATAAATCGTCTTAAAACTCTATTTTACTGATTTCCGGTTCAAACGGAAAAAGTTGAAATTATCGTCGAAAAAGTGAAAAAGTCGTGTATATATACCTTTGAAATATTCCGATTTTTTTGGCGATTTTGGTCAAAATTTAACAAGTGCTGCCCCTAACAATGCAAAATGGCTATAAATCGTCTTAAAACTCTATTTTACTGATTTCCGGTTCAAACGGAAAAAGTTGAAATTATCGTCGAAAAAAGTGAAAAAGTCGTGTATATATACCTTTGAAATATTCCGATTTTTTTGGCGATTTTGGTCAAAAATTAACAAGTGCTGCCCCTAACAATGCAAAATGGCTATAAATCGTCTTAAAACTCTATTTTACTGATTTCCGGTTCAAACGGAAAAAGTTGAAATTATCGTCGAAAAAAGTGAAAAAGTCGTGTATATATACCTTTGAAATATTCCGATTTTTTTGGCGATTTTGGTCAAAATTTAACAAGTGCTGCCCCTAACAATGCAAAATGGCTATAAATCGTCTTAAAACTCTATTTTACTGATTTCCGGTTCAAACGGAAAAAGTTGAAATTATCGTCGAAAAAAGTGAAAAAGTCGTGTATATATACCTTTGAAATATTCCGATTTTTTTGGCGATTTTCGTCAAAATTTAACAAGTGCTGCCCCTAACAATGCAAAATGGCTATAAATCGTCTTAAAACTCTATTTTACTGATTTCCGGTTCAAACGGAAAAAGTTGAAATTATCGTCGAAAAAGTGAAAAAGTCGTGTATATATACCTTTGAAATATTCCGATTTTTTTGGCGATTTTGGTCAAAATTTAACAAGTGCTGCCCCTAACAATGCAAAATGGCTATAAATCGTCTTAAAACTCTATTTTACTGATTTCCGGTTCAAACGGAAAAAGTTGAAATTATCGTCGAAAAAAGTGAAAAAGTCGTGTATATATACCTTTGAAATATTCCGATTTTTTTGGCGATTTTGGTCAAAATTTAACAAGTGCTGCCCCTAACAATGCAAAATGGCTATAAATCGTCTTAAAACTCTATTTTACTGATTTCCGGTTCAAACGGAAAAAGTTGAAATTATCGTCGAAAAAAGTGAAAAAGTCGTGTATTATACCTTTGAAATATTCCGATTTTTTTGGCGATTTTGGTCAAAATTTAACAAGTGCTGCCCCTAACAATGCAAAATGGCTATAAATCGTCTTAAAACTCTATTTTACTGATTTCCGGTTCAAACGGAAAAAGTTGAAATTATCGTCGAAAAAAGTGAAAAAGTCGTGTATATATACCTTTGAAATATTCCGATTTTTTTGGCGATTTTGGTCAAAATTTAACAAGTGCTGCCCCTAACAATGCAAAATGGCTATAAATCGTCTTAAAACTCTATTTTACTGATTTCCGGTTCAAACGGAAAAAGTTGAAATTATCGTCGAAAAAAGTGATAAAGTCGTGTATTTATACCTTTGAAATATTCCGATTTTTTTGGCGATTTTGGTCAAAAATTAACAAGTGCTGCCCCTAACAATGCAAAATGGCTATAAATCGTCTTAAAACTCTATTTTACTGATTTCCGGTTCAAACGGAAAAAGTTGAAATTATCGTCGAAAAAAGTGAAAAAGTCGTGTATATATACCTTTGAAATATTCCGATTTTTTTGGCGATTTTGGTCAAAATTTAACAAGTGCTGCCCCTAACAATGCAAAATGGCTATAAATCGTCTTAAAACTCTATTTTACTGATTTCCGGTTCAAACGGAAAAAGTTGAAATTATCGTCGAAAAAAGTGAAAAAGTCGTGTATATATACCTTTGAAATATTCCGATTTTTTTGGCGATTTTGGTCAAAATTTAACAAGTTTTGCCCAAAACAATGCAAAATGGCTATTAAACGTATTAAAACTCTATTTTACTGATTTCCGGTTCAAACGGAAAAAGTTGAAATTATCGTCGAAAAAAGTGAAAAAGTCGTGTATTATACCTTTGAAATATTCCGATTTTTTTGGCGATTTTGGTCAAAATTTAACAAGTGCTGCCCCTAACAATGCAAAATGGCTATAAATCGTCTTAAAACTCTATTTTACTGATTTCCGGTTCAAACGGAAAAAGTTGAAATTATCGTCGAAAAAAGTGAAAAAGTCGTGTATATATACCTTTGAAATATTCCGATTTTTTTGGCGATTTTGGTCAAAATTTAACAAGTGCTGCCCAAAACAATGCAAAATGGCTATAAATCGTCTTAAAATTCTATTTTACTGATTTCCGGTTCAAACGGAAAAAGTTGAAATTATCGTCGAAAAATGTGAAAAAGTCGTGTATATATACCTTTGAAATATTCCGATTTTTTTGGCGATTTTGGTCAAAATTTAACAAGTGCTGCCCAAAACAATGCAAAATGGCTATAAATCGTCTTAAAACTCTATTTTACTGATTTCCGGTTCAAACGGAAAAATTTGAAATTATCGTCGAAAAAAGTGAAAAAGTCGTGTATATATACCTTTGAAATATTCCGATTTTTTTGGCGATTTTGGTGAAAATTTAACAAGTGCTGCCCCTAACAATGCAAAATTGCTATAAATCGTCTTAAAACTCTATTTTACTGATTTCCGGTTCAAACGGAAAAAGTTGAAATTATCGTCGAAAAAATGAAAAAGTCGTGTATATATACCTCTGAAATATTCCGATTTTTTTGGCGATTTTGGTCAAAATTTAACAAGTGCTGCCCAAAACAATTCAAAATGGCTACAAAACGTAATAAAACTCTATTTTACTGATTTCCGGTTCAAACGGAAAAAGTTGAAATTATCGTCGAAAAAAGTGATAAAGTCGTGTATATATACTTTTGAAATATTCCGATTTTTTTTGGCGATTTTGGTCAAAATTTAACAAGTGCTGCCCAAAACAATGCAAAATGGCTATTAAACGTATTAAAATTCTATTTTACTGATTTCCGGTTCAAACGGAAAAAGTTGAAATTATCGTCGAAAAAAGTGAAAAAGTCGTGTATATATACCTTTGAAATATTCCGATTTTTTTGGCGATTTTGGTCAAAATTTAACAAGTGCTGCCCCTAACAATGCAAAATGGCTATAAATCGTCTTAAAACTCTATTTTACTGATTTCCGGTTCAAACGGAAAAAGTTGAAATTATCGTCGAAAAAAGTGATAAAGTCGTGTATATACCTTTGAAATATTCCGATTTTTTTGGCGATTTTGGTCAAAATTTAACAAGTGCTGCCCAAAACAACGCAAAATGGCTATAAATCGTCTTAAAACTCTATTTTACTGATTTCCGGTTCAAACGGAAAAAGTTGAAATTATCGTCGAAAAAAGTGAAAAAGTCGTGTATATATACCTTTGAAATATTCCGATTTTTTTGGCGATTTTGGTCAAAATTTAACAAGTGCTGCCCAAAACAATGCAAAATGGCTATAAATCATCTTAAAACTCTATTTTACTGATTTCCGGTTCAAACGGAAAAAGTTGAAATTATCGTCAAAAAATGTGAAAAAGTCGTGTATATATACCTTTGAAATATTCCGATTTTTTTGGCGATTTTGGTCAAAATTTAACAAGTGCTGCCCAAAACAACGCAAAATGGCTATAAATCGTCTTAAAACTCTATTTTACTGATTTCCGGTTCAAACGGAAAAAGTTGAAATTATCGTCGAAAAAAGTGAAAAAGTCGTGTATATATACCTTTGAAATATTCCGATTTTTTTGGCGATTTTGGTCAAAATTTAACAAGTGCTGCCCAAAACAATGCAAAATGGCTATAAATCATCTTAAAACTCTATTTTACTGATTTCCGGTTCAAACGGAAAAAGTTGAAATTATCGTCAAAAATGTGATAAAGTCGTGTATATATACCTTTGAAATATTCCGATTTTTTTGGCGATTTTGGTCAAAATTTAACAAGTGCTGCCCAAAACAACGCAAAATGGCTATAAATCGTCTTAAAACTCTATTTTACTGATTTCCGGTTCAAACGGAAAAAGTTGAAATTATCGTCGAAAAAAGTGAAAAAGTCGTGTATATATACCTTTGAAATATTCCGATTTTTTTGGCGATTTTGGTCAAAATTTAACAAGTGCTGCCCAAAACAATGCAAAATGGCTATAAATCATCTTAAAACTCTATTTTACTGATTTCCGGTTCAAACGGAAAAAGTTGAAATTATCGTCGAAAAAAGTGATAAAGTCGTGTATATATACTTTTGAAATATTCCGATTTTTTTTGGCGATTTTGGTCAAAATTTAACAAGTGCTGCCCAAAACAATGCAAAATGGCTATTAAACGTATTAAAATTCTATTTTACTGATTTCCGGTTCAAACGGAAAAAGTTGAAATTATCGTCGAAAAAAGTGAAAAAGTCGTGTATATATACCTTTGAAATATTCCGATTTATTTGGCGATTTTGGTCAAAATTTAACAAGTGCTGCCCCTAACAATGCAAAATGGCTATAAATCGTCTTAAAACTCTATTTTACTGATTTCCGGTTCAAACGGAAAAAGTTGAAATTATCGTCGAAAAAAGTGATAAAGTCGTGTATATATACCTTTGAAATATTCCGATTTTTTTGGCGATTTTGGTCAAAATTTAACAAGTGCTGCCCAAAACAACGCAAAATGGCTATAAATCGTCTTAAAACTCTATTTTACTGATTTCCGGTTCAAACGGAAAAAGTTGAAATTATCGTCGAAAAAAGTGAAAAAGTCGTGTATATATACCTTTGAAATATTCCGATTTTTTTGGCGATTTTGGTCAAAATTTAACAAGTGCTGCCCAAAACAATGCAAAATGGCTATAAATCATCTTAAAACTCTATTTTACTGATTTCCGGTTCAAACGGAAAAAGTTGAAATTATCGTCGAAAAAAGTGATAAAGTCGTGTATATATACCTTTGAAATATTCCGATTTTTTTGGCGATTTTGGTCAAAATTTAACAAGTGCTGCCCAAAACAATGCAAAATGGCTATAAATCATCTTAAAACTCTATTTTACTGATTTCCGGTTCAAACGGAAAAAGTTGAAATTATCGTCGAAAAATGTGAAAAAGTCGTGTATATATACCTTTGAAATATTCCGATTTTTTTGGCGATTTTGGTCAAAATTTAACAAGTGCTGCTCAAAACAATGCAAAATGGCTATAAATCGTCTTAAAACTCTATTTTACTGATTTCCGGTTCAAACGGAAAAAGTTGAAATTATCGTCGAAAAATGTGAAAAAGTCGTGTATATATACCTTTGAAATATTCCGATTTTTTTGGCGATTTTGGTCAAAATTTAACAAGTGCTGCCCAAAACAATGCAAAATGGCTATAAATCGTCTTAAAACTCTATTTTACTGATTTCCGGTTCAAACGGAAAAAGTTGAAATTATCGTCGAAAAATGTGAAAAAGTCGTGTATATATACCTTTGAAATATTCCGATTTTTTTGGCGATTTTGGTCAAAATTTAACAAGTGCTGCCCCTAACAATGCAAAATGGCTATAAATCGTCTTAAAACTCTATTTTACTGATTTCCGGTTCAAACGGAAAAAGTTGAAATTATCGTCAAAAAATGTGAAAAAGTCGTGTATATATACCTTTGAAATATTCCGATTTTTTTGGCGATTTTGGTCAAAATTTAACAAGTGCTGCCCCTAACAATGCAAAATGGCTATAAATCGTCTTAAAACTCTATTTTACTGATTTCCGGTTCAAACGGAAAAAGTTGAAATTATCGTCGAAAAATGTGAAAAAGTCGTGTATATATACCTTTGAAATATTCCGATTTTTTTGGCGATTTTGATCAAAATTTAACAAGTGCTGCCCAAAACAATGCAAAATGGCTATTAAACGTATTAAAACTCTATTTTACTGATTTCCGGTTCAAACGGAAAAAGTTGAAATTATCGTCGAAAAATGTGAAAAAGTCGTGTATATATACCTTTGAAATATTCCGATTTTTTTGGCGATTTTGGTCAAAATTTAACAAGTGCTGCCCAAAACAATGCAAAATGGCTATAAATCGTCTTAAAACTCTATTTTACTGATTTCCGGTTCAAACGGAAAAAGTTGAAATTATCGTCGAAAAATGTGAAAAAGTCGTGTATATATACCTTTGAAATATTCCGATTTTTTTGGCGATTTTGCTCAAAATTTAACAAGTGCTGCTCAAAACAATGCAAAATGGCTATAAATCGTCTTAAAACTCTATTTTACTGATTTCCGGTTCAAACGGAAAAAGTTGAAATTATCGTCGAAAAATGTGAAAAAGTCGTGTATATATACTTTTGAAATATTCCGATTTTTTTGGCGATTTTGGTCAAAAATTAACAAGTGCTGCCCCTGACAATGCAAAATGGCTATAAATCGTCTTAAAACTCTATTTTACTGATTTCCGGTTCAAACGGAAAAAGTTGAAATTATCGTCGAAAAATGTGAAAAAGTCGTGTATATATACCTTTGAAATATTCCGATTTTTTTGGCGATTTTGGTCAAAATTTAACAAGTGCTGCTCAAAACAATGCAAAATGGCTATAAAACGTCTTAAAACTCTATTTTACTGATTTCCGGTTCAAACGGAAAAAGTTGAAATTATCGTCGAAAAATGTGAAAAAGTCGTGTATATATACCTTTGAAATATTCCGATTTTTTTGGCGATTTTGGTCAAAATTTAACAAGTGCTGCCCCTAACAATGCAAAATGGCTATAAATCGTCTTAAAACTCTATTTTACTGATTTCCGGTTCAAACGGAAAAAATTGAAATTATCGTCGAAAAATGTGAAAAAGTCGTGTATATATACCTTTGAAATATTCCGATTTTTTTGGCGATTTTGGTCAAAATTTAACAAGTGCTGCTCAAAACAATGCAAAATGGCTATAAATCGTCTTAAAACTCTATTTTACTGATTTCCGGTTCAAACGGAAAAAGTTGAAATTATCGTCGAAAAATGTGAAAAAGTCGTGTATATATACCTTTGAAATATTCCGATTTTTTTGGCGATTTTGGTCAAAAATTAACAAGTGCTGCCCCTAACAATGCAAAATGGCTATAAATCGTCTTAAAACTCTATTTTACTGATTTCCGGTTCAAACGGAAAAAGTTGAAATTATCGTCGAAAAAAGTGAAAAAGTCGTGTATATATACTTTTGAAATATTCCGATTTTTTTGGCGATTTTGGTCAAAATTTAACAAGTGCTGCTCAAAACAATGCAAAATGGCTATAAATCGTCTTAAAACTCTATTTTACTGATTTCCGGTTCAAACGGAAAAAATTGAAATTATCGTCGAAAAATGTGAAAAAGTCGTGTATATATACTTTTGAAATATTCCGATTTTTTTGGCGATTTTGGTCAAAAATTAACAAGTGCTGCCCCTAACAATGCAAAATGGCTATAAATCGTCTTAAAACTCTATTTTACTGATTTCCGGTTCAAACGGAAAAAATTGAAATTATCGTCGAAAAATGTGAAAAAGTCGTGTATATATACCTTTGAAATATTCCGATTTTTTTGGCGATTTTGGTCAAAATTTAACAAGTGCTGCTCAAAACAATGCAAAATGGCTATAAATCGTCTTAAAACTCTATTTTACTGATTTCCGGTTCAAACGGAAAAAATTGAAATTATCGTCGAAAAATGTGAAAAAGTCGTGTATATATACCTTTGAAATATTCCGATTTTTTTGGCGATTTTGGTCAAAATTTAACAAGTGCTGCCCCTAACAATGCAAAATGGCTATAAATCGTCTTAAAACTCTATTTTACTGATTTCCGGTTCAAACGGAAAAAGTTGAAATTATCGTCGAAAAATGTGAAAAAGTCGTGTATATATACCTTTGAAATATTCCGATTTTTTTGGCGATTTTGGTCAAAATTTAACAAGTGCTGCTCAAAACAATGCAAAATGGCTATAAATCGTCTTAAAACTCTATTTTACTGATTTCCGGTTCAAACGGAAAAAGTTGAAATTATCGTCGAAAAATGTGAAAAAGTCGTGTATATATACCTTTGAAATATTCCGATTTTTTTGGCGATTTTGGTCAAAATTTAACAAGTGCTGCCCCTAACAATGCAAAATGGCTATAAATCGTCTTAAAACTCTATTTTACTGATTTCCGGTTCAAACGGAAAAAATTGAAATTATCGTCGAAAAATGTGAAAAAGTCGTGTATATATACCTTTGAAATATTCCGATTTTTTTGGCGATTTTGGTCAAAATTTAACAAGTGCTGCCCCTAACAATGCAAAATGGCTATAAATCGTCTTAAAACTCTATTTTACTGATTTCCGGTTCAAACGGAAAAAGTTGAAATTATCGTCGAAAAATGTGAAAAAGTCGTGTATATATACCTTTGAAATATTCCGATTTTTTTGGCGATTTTGGTCAAAAATTAACAAGTGCTGCCCCTAACAATGCAAAATGGCTATAAATCGTCTTAAAACTCTATTTTACTGATTTCCGGTTCAAACGGAAAAAATTGAAATTATCGTCGAAAAATGTGAAAAAGTCGTGTATATATACCTTTGAAATATTCCGATTTTTTTGGCGATTTTGGTCAAAATTTAACAAGTGCTGCCCCTAACAATGCAAAATGGCTATAAATCGTCTTAAAACTCTATTTTACTGATTTCCGGTTCAAACGGAAAAAATTGAAATTATCGTCGAAAAATGTGAAAAAGTCGTGTATATATACCTTTGAAATATTCCGATTTTTTTGGCGATTTTGGTCAAAATTTAACAAGTGCTGCCCCTAACAATGCAAAATGGCTATAAATCGTCTTAAAACTCTATTTTACTGATTTCCGGTTCAAACGGAAAAAGTTGAAATTATCGTCGAAAAATGTGAAAAAGTCGTGTATATATACCTTTGAAATATTCCGATTTTTTTGGCGATTTTGGTCAAAATTTAACAAGTGCTGCTCAAAACAATGCAAAATGGCTATAAATCGTCTTAAAACTCTATTTTACTGATTTCCGGTTCAAACGGAAAAAGTTGAAATTATCGTCGAAAAATGTGAAAAAGTCGTGTATATATACCTTTGAAATATTCCGATTTTTTTGGCGATTTTGGTCAAAATTTAACAAGTGCTGCCCCTAACAATGCAAAATGGCTATAAATCGTCTTAAAACTCTATTTTACTGATTTCCGGTTCAAACGGAAAAAATTGAAATTATCGTCGAAAAATGTGAAAAAGTCGTGTATATATACCTTTGAAATATTCCGATTTTTTTGGCGATTTTGGTCAAAATTTAACAAGTGCTGCTCAAAACAATGCAAAATGGCTATAAATCGTCTTAAAACTCTATTTTACTGATTTCCGGTTCAAACGGAAAAAGTTGAAATTATCGTCGAAAAATGTGAAAAAGTCGTGTATATATACCTTTGAAATATTCCGATTTTTTTGGCGATTTTGGTCAAAAATTAACAAGTGCTGCCCCTAACAATGCAAAATGGCTATAAATCGTCTTAAAACTCTATTTTACTGATTTCCGGTTCAAACGGAAAAAGTTGAAATTATCGTCGAAAAAAGTGAAAAAGTCGTGTATATATACTTTTGAAATATTCCGATTTTTTTGGCGATTTTGGTCAAAATTTAACAAGTGCTGCTCAAAACAATGCAAAATGGCTATAAATCGTCTTAAAACTCTATTTTACTGATTTCCGGTTCAAACGGAAAAAATTGAAATTATCGTCGAAAAATGTGAAAAAGTCGTGTATATATACTTTTGAAATATTCCGATTTTTTTGGCGATTTTGGTCAAAAATTAACAAGTGCTGCCCCTAACAATGCAAAATGGCTATAAATCGTCTTAAAACTCTATTTTACTGATTTCCGGTTCAAACGGAAAAAATTGAAATTATCGTCGAAAAATGTGAAAAAGTCGTGTATATATACCTTTGAAATATTCCGATTTTTTTGGCGATTTTGGTCAAAATTTAACAAGTGCTGCTCAAAACAATGCAAAATGGCTATAAATCGTCTTAAAACTCTATTTTACTGATTTCCGGTTCAAACGGAAAAAGTTGAAATTATCGTCGAAAAAAGTGATAAAGTCGTGTATATATACCTTTGAAATATTCCGATTTTTTTGGCGATTTTGGTCAAAATTTAACAAGTGCTGCCCAAAACAATGCAAAATGGCTATAAATCGTCTTAAAACTCTATTTTACTGATTTCCGGTTCAAACGGAAAAAGTTGAAATTATCGTCGAAAAAAGTGATAAAGTCGTGTATATATACCTTTGAAATATTCCGATTTTTTTGGCGATTTTGGTCAAAATTTAACAAGTGCTGCCCCTAACAATGCAAAATGGCTATAAATCGTCTTAAAACTCTATTTTACTGATTTCCGGTTCAAACGGAAAAAGTTGAAATTATCGTCGAAAAAAGTGATAAAGTCGTGTATATATACCTTTGAAATATTCCGATTTTTTTGGCGATTTTGGTCAAAATTTAACAAGTGCTGCCCCTAACAATGCAAAATGGCTATAAATCGTCTTAAAACTCTATTTTACTGATTTCCGGTTCAAACGGAAAAAGTTGAAATTATCGTCGAAAAAAGTGATAAAGTCGTGTATATATACCTTTGAAATATTCCGATTTTTTTGGCGATTTTGGTCAAAATTTAACAAGTGCTGCCCAAAACAATGCAAAATGGCTATAAATCGTCTTAAAACTCTATTTTACTGATTTCCGGTTCAAACGGAAAAAGTTGAAATTATCGTCGAAAAAAGTGATAAAGTCGTGTATATATACCTTTGAAATATTCCGATTTTTTTGGCGATTTTGGTCAAAATTTAACAAGTGCTGCCCCTAACGATGCAAAATGGCTATAAATCGTCTTAAAACTCTATTTTACTGATTTCCGGTTCAAACGGAAAAAGTTGAAATTATCGTCGAAAAAAGTGATAAAGTCGTGTATATATACCTTTGAAATATTCCGATTTTTTTGGCGATTTTGGTCAAAATTTAACAAGTGCTGCCCCTAACAATGCAAAATGGCTATAAATCGTCTTAAAACTCTATTTTACTGATTTCCGGTTCAAACGGAAAAAGTTGAAATTATCGTCGAAAAAAGTGATAAAGTCGTGTATATATACCTTTGAAATATTCCGATTTTTTTGGCGATTTTGGTCAAAATTTAACAAGTGCTGCCCAAAACAATGCAAAATGGCTATAAATCGTCTTAAAACTCTATTTTACTGATTTCCGGTTCAAACGGAAAAAGTTGAAATTATCGTCGAAAAAAGTGATAAAGTCGTGTATATATACCTTTGAAATATTCCGATTTTTTTGGCGATTTTGGTCAAAATTTAACAAGTGCTGCCCCTAACGATGCAAAATGGCTATAAATCGTCTTAAAACTCTATTTTACTGATTTCCGGTTCAAACGGAAAAAGTTGAAATTATCGTCGAAAAAAGTGATAAAGTCGTGTATATATACCTTTGAAATATTCCGATTTTTTTGGCGATTTTGGTCAAAATTTAACAAGTGCTGCCCCTAACAATGCAAAATGGCTATAAATCGTCTTAAAACTCTATTTTACTGATTTCCGGTTCAAACGGAAAAAGTTGAAATTATCGTCGAAAAAAGTGATAAAGTCGTGTATATATACCTTTGAAATATTCCGATTTTTTTGGCGATTTTGGTCAAAATTTAACAAGTGCTGCCCCTAACAATGCAAAATGGCTATAAATCGTCTTAAAACTCTATTTTACTGATTTCCGGTTCAAACGGAAAAAATTGAAATTATCGTCGAAAAATGTGAAAAAGTCGTGTATATATACCTTTGAAATATTCCGATTTTTTTGGCGATTTTGGTCAAAATTTAACAAGTGCTGCTCAAAACAATGCAAAATGGCTATAAATCGTCTTAAAACTCTATTTTACTGATTTCCGGTTCAAACGGAAAAAGTTGAAATTATCGTCGAAAAATGTGAAAAAGTCGTGTATTATACCTTTGAAATATTCCGATTTTTTTGGCGATTTTGGTCAAAAATTAACAAGTGCTGCCCCTAACAATGCAAAATGGCTATAAATCGTCTTAAAACTCTATTTTACTGATTTCCGGTTCAAACGGAAAAAGTTGAAATTATCGTCGAAAAAAGTGAAAAAGTCGTGTATATATACTTTTGAAATATTCCGATTTTTTTGGCGATTTTGGTCAAAATTTAACAAGTGCTGCTCAAAACAATGCAAAATGGCTATAAATCGTCTTAAAACTCTATTTTACTGATTTCCGGTTCAAACGGAAAAAATTGAAATTATCGTCGAAAAATGTGAAAAAGTCGTGTATATATACTTTTGAAATATTCCGATTTTTTTGGCGATTTTGGTCAAAAATTAACAAGTGCTGCCCCTAACAATGCAAAATGGCTATAAATCGTCTTAAAACTCTATTTTACTGATTTCCGGTTCAAACGGAAAAAATTGAAATTATCGTCGAAAAATGTGAAAAAGTCGTGTATATATACCTTTGAAATATTCCGATTTTTTTGGCGATTTTGGTCAAAATTTAACAAGTGCTGCTCAAAACAATGCAAAATGGCTATAAATCGTCTTAAAACTCTATTTTACTGATTTCCGGTTCAAACGGAAAAAGTTGAAATTATCGTCGAAAAAAGTGATAAAGTCGTGTATATATACCTTTGAAATATTCCGATTTTTTTGGCGATTTTGGTCAAAATTTAACAAGTGCTGCCCAAAACAATGCAAAATGGCTATAAATCGTCTTAAAACTCTATTTTACTGATTTCCGGTTCAAACGGAAAAAGTTGAAATTATCGTCGAAAAAAGTGATAAAGTCGTGTATATATACCTTTGAAATATTCCGATTTTTTTGGCGATTTTGGTCAAAATTTAACAAGTGCTGCCCCTAACAATGCAAAATGGCTATAAATCGTCTTAAAACTCTATTTTACTGATTTCCGGTTCAAACGGAAAAAGTTGAAATTATCGTCGAAAAAAGTGATAAAGTCGTGTATATATACCTTTGAAATATTCCGATTTTTTTGGCGATTTTGGTCAAAATTTAACAAGTGCTGCCCCTAACAATGCAAAATGGCTATAAATCGTCTTAAAACTCTATTTTACTGATTTCCGGTTCAAACGGAAAAAGTTGAAATTATCGTCGAAAAAAGTGATAAAGTCGTGTATATATACCTTTGAAATATTCCGATTTTTTTGGCGATTTTGGTCAAAATTTAACAAGTGCTGCCCAAAACAATGCAAAATGGCTATAAATCGTCTTAAAACTCTATTTTACTGATTTCCGGTTCAAACGGAAAAAGTTGAAATTATCGTCGAAAAAAGTGATAAAGTCGTGTATATATACCTTTGAAATATTCCGATTTTTTTGGCGATTTTGGTCAAAATTTAACAAGTGCTGCCCCTAACGATGCAAAATGGCTATAAATCGTCTTAAAACTCTATTTTACTGATTTCCGGTTCAAACGGAAAAAGTTGAAATTATCGTCGAAAAAAGTGATAAAGTCGTGTATATATACCTTTGAAATATTCCGATTTTTTTGGCGATTTTGGTCAAAATTTAACAAGTGCTGCCCCTAACAATGCAAAATGGCTATAAATCGTCTTAAAACTCTATTTTACTGATTTCCGGTTCAAACGGAAAAAGTTGAAATTATCGTCGAAAAAAGTGATAAAGTCGTGTATATATACCTTTGAAATATTCCGATTTTTTTGGCGATTTTGGTCAAAATTTAACAAGTGCTGCCCAAAACAATGCAAAATGGCTATAAATCGTCTTAAAACTCTATTTTACTGATTTCCGGTTCAAACGGAAAAAGTTGAAATTATCGTCGAAAAAAGTGAAAAAGTCGTGTATATATACCTTTGAAATATTCCGATTTTTTTGGCGATTTTGGTCAAAATTTAACAAGTGCTGCCCCTAACAATGCAAAATGGCTATAAATCGTCTTAAAACTCTATTTTACTGATTTCCGGTTCAAACGGAAAAAGTTGAAATTATCGTCGAAAAAAGTGATAAAGTCGTGTATATATACCTTTGAAATATTCCGATTTTTTTGGCGATTTTGGTCAAAATTTAACAAGTGCTGCCCAAAACAATGCAAAATGGCTATAAATCGTCTTAAAACTCTATTTTACTGATTTCCGGTTCAAACGGAAAATGTTGAAATTATCGTCGAAAAAAGTGATAAAGTCGTGTATATATACCTTTGAAATATTCCGATTTTTTTGGCGATTTTGGTCAAAATTTAACAAGTGCTGCCCAAAACAATGCAAAATGGCTATAAATCGTCTTAAAACTCTATTTTACTGATTTCCGGTTCAAACGGAAAAAGTTGAAATTATCGTCGAAAAATGTGAAAAAGTCGTGTATATATACCTTTGAAATATTCCGATTTTTTTGGCGATTTTGGTCAAAATTTAACAAGTGCTGCCCAAAACAATGCAAAATGGCTATTAAACGTATTAAAACTCTATTTTACTGATTTCCGGTTCAAACGGAAAAAGTTGAAATTATCGTCGAAAAAAGTGTTAAAGTCGTGTATATATACCTTTGAAATATTCCGATTTTTTTGGCGATTTTGGTGAAAATTTAACAAGTGCTGCCCAAAACAATGCAAAATGGCTATAAATCGTCTTAAAACTCTATTTTACTGATTTCCGGTTCAAACGGAAAAAGTTGAAATTATCGTCGAAAAATGTGAAAAAGTCGTGTATATATACCTTTGAAATATTCCGATTTTTTTGGCGATTTTGGTCAAAATTTAACAAGTGCTGCCCAAAACAATGCAAATTGGCTATAAAACGTCTTAAAACTCTATTTTACTGATTTCCGGTTCAAACGGAAAAAGTTGAAATTATCGTCGAAAAAAGTGAAAAAGTCGTGTATATATACTTTTGAAATATTCCGATTTTTTTGGCGATTTTGGTCAAAATTTAACAAGTGCTGCCCCTAACAATGCAAAATGGCTATAAATCGTCTTAAAACTCTATTTTACTGATTTCCGGTTCAAACGGAAAAAGTTGAAATTATCGTCGAAAAAAGTGATAAAGTCGTGTATATATACCTTTGAAATATTCCGATTTTTTTGGCGATTTTGGTCAAAATTTAACAAGTGCTGCCCCTAACAATGCAAAATGGCTATAAATCGTCTTAAAACTCTATTTTACTGATTTCCGGTTCAAACGGAAAAAGTTGAAATTATCGTCGAAAAAAGTGATAAAGTCGTGTATATATACCTTTGAAATATTCCGATTTTTTTGGCGATTTTGGTCAAAATTTAACAAGTGCTGCCCAAAACAATGCAAAATGGCTATAAATCGTCTTAAAACTCTATTTTACTGATTTCCGGTTCAAACGGAAAAAGTTGAAATTATCGTCGAAAAAAGTGATAAAGTCGTGTATATATACCTTTGAAATATTCCGATTTTTTTGGCGATTTTGGTCAAAATTTAACAAGTGCTGCCCCTAACAATGCAAAATGGCTATAAATCGTCTTAAAACTCTATTTTACTGATTTCCGGTTCAAACGGAAAAAGTTGAAATTATCGTCGAAAAAAGTGATAAAGTCGTGTATATATACCTTTGAAATATTCCGATTTTTTTGGCGATTTTGGTCAAAATTTAACAAGTGCTGCCCCTAACAATGCAAAATGGCTATAAATCGTCTTAAAACTCTATTTTACTGATTTCCGGTTCAAACGGAAAAAGTTGAAATTATCGTCGAAAAAAGTGATAAAGTTGTGTATATATACCTTTGAAATATTCCGATTTTTTTGGCGATTTTGGTCAAAATTTAACAAGTGCTGCCCCTAACGATGCAAAATGGCTATAAATCGTCTTAAAACTCTATTTTACTGATTTCCGGTTCAAACGGAAAAAGTTGAAATTATCGTCGAAAAAAGTGATAAAGTCGTGTATATATACCTTTGAAATATTCCGATTTTTTTGGCGATTTTGGTCAAAATTTAACAAGTGCTGCCCCTAACAATGCAAAATGGCTATAAATCGTCTTAAAACTCTTTTTACTGATTTCCGGTTCAAACGGAAAAAGTTGAAATTATCGTCGAAAAAAGTGATAAAGTCGTGTATATATACCTTTGAAATATTCCGATTTTTTTGGCGATTTTGGTCAAAATTTAACAAGTGCTGCCCAAAACAATGCAAAATGGCTATTAAACGTATTAAAACTCTATTTTACTGATTTCCGGTTCAAACGGAAAAAGTTGAAATTATCGTCGAAAAAAGTGATAAAGTCGTGTATATATACCTTTGAAATATTCCGATTTTTTTGGCGATTTTGGTCAAAATTTAACAAGTGCTGCCCCTAACAATGCAAAATGGCTATAAATCGTCTTAAAACTCTATTTTACTGATTTCCGGTTTAAACGGAAAAAGTTGAAATTATCGTCGAAAAAAGTGATAAAGTCGTGTATATATACTTTTGAAATATTCCGATTTTTTTGGCGATTTTGGTCAAAATTTAACAAGTGCTGCCCCTAACAATGCAAAATGGCTATAAATCGTCTTAAAACTCTATTTTACTGATTTCCGGTTCAAACGGAAAAAGTTGAAATTATCGTCGGAAAAATGATAAAGTCGTGTATATATACCTTTGAAATATTCCGATTTTTTTGGCGATTTTGGTCAAAATTTAACAAGTGCTGCCCCTAACAATGCAAAATGGCTATAAATCGTCTTAAAACTCTATTTTACTGATTTCCGGTTCAAACGGAAAAAGTTGAAATTATCGTCGAAAAAAGTGATAAAGTCGTGTATATATACCTTTGAAATATTCCGATTTTTTTGGCGATTTTGGTCAAAATTTAACAAGTGCTGCCCAAAACAATGCAAAATGGCTATAAATCGTCTTAAAACTCTATTTTACTGATTTCCGGTTCAAACGGAAAAAGTTGAAATTATCGTCGAAAAAAGTGATAAAGTCGTGTATATATACCTTTGAAATATTCCGATTTTTTTGGCGATTTTGGTCAAAATTTAACAAGTGCTGCCCAAAACAATGCAAAATGGCTATAAATCATCTTAAAACTCTATTTTACTGATTTCCGGTTCAAACGGAAAAAATTGAAATTATCGTCGAAAAATGTGAAAAAGTCGTGTATATATACCTTTGAAATATTCCGATTTTTTTGGCGATTTTGGTCAAAATTTAACAAGTGCTGCTCAAAACAATGCAAAATGGCTATAAATCGTCTTAAAACTCTATTTTACTGATTTCCGGTTCAAACGGAAAAAGTTGAAATTATCGTCGAAAAAAGTGATAAAGTCGTGTATATATACCTTTGAAATATTCCGATTTTTTTGGCGATTTTGGTCAAAATTTAACAAGTGCTGCCCAAAACAATGCAAAATGGCTATAAATCGTCTTAAAACTCTATTTTACTGATTTCCGGTTCAAACGGAAAAAGTTGAAATTATCGTCGAAAAAAGTGATAAAGTCGTGTATATATACCTTTGAAATATTCCGATTTTTTTGGCGATTTTGGTCAAAATTTAACAAGTGCTGCCCCTAACAATGCAAAATGGCTATAAATCGTCTTAAAACTCTATTTTACTGATTTCCGGTTCAAACGGAAAAAGTTGAAATTATCGTCGAAAAAAGTGATAAAGTCGTGTATATATACCTTTGAAATATTCCGATTTTTTTGGCGATTTTGGTCAAAATTTAACAAGTGCTGCCCCTAACAATGCAAAATGGCTATAAATCGTCTTAAAACTCTATTTTACTGATTTCCGGTTCAAACGGAAAAAGTTGAAATTATCGTCGAAAAAAGTGATAAAGTCGTGTATATATACCTTTGAAATATTCCGATTTTTTTGGCGATTTTGGTCAAAATTTAACAAGTGCTGCCCAAAACAATGCAAAATGGCTATAAATCGTCTTAAAACTCTATTTTACTGATTTCCGGTTCAAACGGAAAAAGTTGAAATTATCGTCGAAAAAAGTGATAAAGTCGTGTATATATACCTTTGAAATATTCCGATTTTTTTGGCGATTTTGGTCAAAATTTAACAAGTGCTGCCCCTAACGATGCAAAATGGCTATAAATCGTCTTAAAACTCTATTTTACTGATTTCCGGTTCAAACGGAAAAAGTTGAAATTATCGTCGAAAAAAGTGATAAAGTCGTGTATATATACCTTTGAAATATTCCGATTTTTTTGGCGATTTTGGTCAAAATTTAACAAGTGCTGCCCCTAACAATGCAAAATGGCTATAAATCGTCTTAAAACTCTATTTTACTGATTTCCGGTTCAAACGGAAAAAGTTGAAATTATCGTCGAAAAAAGTGATAAAGTCGTGTATATATACCTTTGAAATATTCCGATTTTTTTGGCGATTTTGGTCAAAATTTAACAAGTGCTGCCCAAAACAATGCAAAATGGCTATAAATCGTCTTAAAACTCTATTTTACTGATTTCCGGTTCAAACGGAAAAAGTTGAAATTATCGTCGAAAAAAGTGAAAAAGTCGTGTATATATACCTTTGAAATATTCCGATTTTTTTGGCGATTTTGGTCAAAATTTAACAAGTGCTGCCCCTAACAATGCAAAATGGCTATAAATCGTCTTAAAACTCTATTTTACTGATTTCCGGTTCAAACGGAAAAAGTTGAAATTATCGTCGAAAAAAGTGATAAAGTCGTGTATATATACCTTTGAAATATTCCGATTTTTTTGGCGATTTTGGTCAAAATTTAACAAGTGCTGCCCAAAACAATGCAAAATGGCTATAAATCGTCTTAAAACTCTATTTTACTGATTTCCGGTTCAAACGGAAAATGTTGAAATTATCGTCGAAAAAAGTGATAAAGTCGTGTATATATACCTTTGAAATATTCCGATTTTTTTGGCGATTTTGGTCAAAATTTAACAAGTGCTGCCCAAAACAATGCAAAATGGCTATAAATCGTCTTAAAACTCTATTTTACTGATTTCCGGTTCAAACGGAAAAAGTTGAAATTATCGTCGAAAAATGTGAAAAAGTCGTGTATATATACCTTTGAAATATTCCGATTTTTTTGGCGATTTTGGTCAAAATTTAACAAGTGCTGCCCAAAACAATGCAAAATGGCTATTAAACGTATTAAAACTCTATTTTACTGATTTCCGGTTCAAACGGAAAAAGTTGAAATTATCGTCGAAAAAAGTGTTAAAGTCGTGTATATATACCTTTGAAATATTCCGATTTTTTTGGCGATTTTGGTGAAAATTTAACAAGTGCTGCCCAAAACAATGCAAAATGGCTATAAATCGTCTTAAAACTCTATTTTACTGATTTCCGGTTCAAACGGAAAAAGTTGAAATTATCGTCGAAAAATGTGAAAAAGTCGTGTATATATACCTTTGAAATATTCCGATTTTTTTGGCGATTTTGGTCAAAATTTAACAAGTGCTGCCCAAAACAATGCAAATTGGCTATAAAACGTCTTAAAACTCTATTTTACTGATTTCCGGTTCAAACGGAAAAAGTTGAAATTATCGTCGAAAAAAGTGAAAAAGTCGTGTATATATACTTTTGAAATATTCCGATTTTTTTGGCGATTTTGGTCAAAATTTAACAAGTGCTGCCCCTAACAATGCAAAATGGCTATAAATCGTCTTAAAACTCTATTTTACTGATTTCCGGTTCAAACGGAAAAAGTTGAAATTATCGTCGAAAAAAGTGATAAAGTCGTGTATATATACCTTTGAAATATTCCGATTTTTTTGGCGATTTTGGTCAAAATTTAACAAGTGCTGCCCCTAACAATGCAAAATGGCTATAAATCGTCTTAAAACTCTATTTTACTGATTTCCGGTTCAAACGGAAAAAGTTGAAATTATCGTCGAAAAAAGTGATAAAGTCGTGTATATATACCTTTGAAATATTCCGATTTTTTTGGCGATTTTGGTCAAAATTTAACAAGTGCTGCCCAAAACAATGCAAAATGGCTATAAATCGTCTTAAAACTCTATTTTACTGATTTCCGGTTCAAACGGAAAAAGTTGAAATTATCGTCGAAAAAAGTGATAAAGTCGTGTATATATACCTTTGAAATATTCCGATTTTTTTGGCGATTTTGGTCAAAATTTAACAAGTGCTGCCCCTAACAATGCAAAATGGCTATAAATCGTCTTAAAACTCTATTTTACTGATTTCCGGTTCAAACGGAAAAAGTTGAAATTATCGTCGAAAAAAGTGATAAAGTCGTGTATATATACCTTTGAAATATTCCGATTTTTTTGGCGATTTTGGTCAAAATTTAACAAGTGCTGCCCCTAACAATGCAAAATGGCTATAAATCGTCTTAAAACTCTATTTTACTGATTTCCGGTTCAAACGGAAAAAGTTGAAATTATCGTCGAAAAAAGTGATAAAGTTGTGTATATATACCTTTGAAATATTCCGATTTTTTTGGCGATTTTGGTCAAAATTTAACAAGTGCTGCCCCTAACGATGCAAAATGGCTATAAATCGTCTTAAAACTCTATTTTACTGATTTCCGGTTCAAACGGAAAAAGTTGAAATTATCGTCGAAAAAAGTGATAAAGTCGTGTATATATACCTTTGAAATATTCCGATTTTTTTGGCGATTTTGGTCAAAATTTAACAAGTGCTGCCCCTAACAATGCAAAATGGCTATAAATCGTCTTAAAACTCTTTTTACTGATTTCCGGTTCAAACGGAAAAAGTTGAAATTATCGTCGAAAAAAGTGATAAAGTCGTGTATATATACCTTTGAAATATTCCGATTTTTTTGGCGATTTTGGTCAAAATTTAACAAGTGCTGCCCAAAACAATGCAAAATGGCTATTAAACGTATTAAAACTCTATTTTACTGATTTCCGGTTCAAACGGAAAAAGTTGAAATTATCGTCGAAAAAAGTGATAAAGTCGTGTATATATACCTTTGAAATATTCCGATTTTTTTGGCGATTTTGGTCAAAATTTAACAAGTGCTGCCCCTAACAATGCAAAATGGCTATAAATCGTCTTAAAACTCTATTTTACTGATTTCCGGTTTAAACGGAAAAAGTTGAAATTATCGTCGAAAAAAGTGATAAAGTCGTGTATATATACTTTTGAAATATTCCGATTTTTTTGGCGATTTTGGTCAAAATTTAACAAGTGCTGCCCCTAACAATGCAAAATGGCTATAAATCGTCTTAAAACTCTATTTTACTGATTTCCGGTTCAAACGGAAAAAGTTGAAATTATCGTCGGAAAAATGATAAAGTCGTGTATATATACCTTTGAAATATTCCGATTTTTTTGGCGATTTTGGTCAAAATTTAACAAGTGCTGCCCCTAACAATGCAAAATGGCTATAAATCGTCTTAAAACTCTATTTTACTGATTTCCGGTTCAAACGGAAAAAGTTGAAATTATCGTCGAAAAAAGTGATAAAGTCGTGTATATATACCTTTGAAATATTCCGATTTTTTTGGCGATTTTGGTCAAAATTTAACAAGTGCTGCCCAAAACAATGCAAAATGGCTATAAATCGTCTTAAAACTCTATTTTACTGATTTCCGGTTCAAACGGAAAAAGTTGAAATTATCGTCGAAAAAAGTGATAAAGTCGTGTATATATACCTTTGAAATATTCCGATTTTTTTGGCGATTTTGGTCAAAATTTAACAAGTGCTGCCCAAAACAATGCAAAATGGCTATAAATCATCTTAAAACTCTATTTTACTGATTTCCGGTTCAAACGGAAAAAGTTGAAATTATCGTCGAAAAAAGTGAAAAAGTCGTGTATATATACCTTTGAAATATTCCGATTTTTTTGGCGATTTTGGTCAAAATTTAACAAGTGCTGCCCAAAACAATGCAAAATGGCTATAAATCGTCTTAAAACTCTATTTTACTGATTTCCGGTTCAAACGGAAAAAGTTGAAATTATCGTCGAAAAAAGTGAAAAAGTCGTGTATATATACCTTTGAAATATTCCGATTTTTTTGGCGATTTTGGTGAAAATTTAACAAGTGCTGCCCAAAACAATGCAAAATGGCTATAAATCGTCTTAAAACTCTATTTTACTGATTTCCGGTTCAAACGGAAAAAGTTGAAATTATCGTCGAAAAAAGTGAAAAAGTCGTGTATATATACCTTTGAAATATTCCGATTTTTTTGGCGATTTTGGTCAAAATTTAACAAGTGCTGCCCCTAACAATGCAAAATGGCTATAAATCGTCTTAAAACTCTATTTTACTGATTTCCGGTTCAAACGGAAAAAGTTGAAATTATCGTCGAAAAAAGTGATAAAGTCGTGTATATATACCTTTGAAATATTCCGATTTTTTTGGCGATTTTGGTCAAAATTTAACAAGTGCTGCCCCTAACAATGCAAAATGGCTATAAATCGTCTTAAAACTCTATTTTACTGATTTCCGGTTCAAACGGAAAAAGTTGAAATTATCGTCGAAAAAAGTGATAAAGTCGTGTATATATACCTTTGAAATATTCCGATTTTTTTGGCGATTTTGGTCAAAATTTAACAAGTGCTGCCCAAAACAATGCAAAATGGCTATAAATCGTCTTAAAACTCTATTTTACTGATTTCCGGTTCAAACGGAAAAAGTTGAAATTATCGTCGAAAAAAGTGATAAAGTCGTGTATATATACCTTTGAAATATTCCGATTTTTTTGGCGATTTTGGTCAAAATTTAACAAGTGCTGCCCCTAACAATGCAAAATGGCTATAAATCGTCTTAAAACTCTATTTTACTGATTTCCGGTTCAAACGGAAAAAGTTGAAATTATCGTCGAAAAAAGTGATAAAGTCGTGTATATATACCTTTGAAATATTCCGATTTTTTTGGCGATTTTGGTCAAAATTTAACAAGTGCTGCCCAAAACAATGCAAAATGGCTATAAATCGTCTTAAAACTCTATTTTACTGATTTCCGGTTCAAACGGAAAAAGTTGAAATTATCGTCGAAAAAAGTGATAAAGTCGTGTATATATACCTTTGAAATATTCCGATTTTTTTGGCGATTTTGGTCAAAATTTAACAAGTGCTGCCCAAAACAATGCAAAATGGCTATAAATCGTCTTAAAACTCTATTTTACTGATTTCCGGTTCAAACGGAAAAAGTTGAAATTATCGTCGAAAAATGTGAAAAAGTCGTGTATATATACCTTTGAAATATTCCGATTTTTTTGGCGATTTTGGTCAAAATTTAACAAGTGCTGCCCCTAACAATGCAAAATGGCTATAAATCGTCTTAAAACTCTATTTTACTGATTTCCGGTTCAAACGGAAAAAGTTGAAATTATCGTCGAAAAAAGTGATAAAGTCGTGTATATATACCTTTGAAATATTCCGATTTTTTTGGCGATTTTGGTCAAAATTTAACAAGTGCTGCCCCTAACAATGCAAAATGGCTATAAATCGTCTTAAAACTCTATTTTACTGATTTCCTGTTCAAACGCAAAAAGTTGAAATTATCGTCGAAAAAAGTGAAAAAGTCGTGTATATATACCTTTGAAATATTCCGATTTTTTTGGCGATTTTGGTGAAAATTTAACAAGTGCTGCCCAAAACAATGCAAAATGGCTATAAATCGTCTTAAAACTCTATTTTACTGATTTCCGGTTCAAACGGAAAAAGTTGAAATTATCGTCGAAAAAAGTGAAAAAGTCGTGTATATATACCTTTGAAATATTCCGATTTTTTTGGCGATTTTGGTGAAAATTTAACAAGTGCTGCCCAAAACAATGCAAAATGGCTATAAATCGTCTTAAAACTCTATTTTACTGATTTCCGGTTCAAACGGAAAAAGTTGAAATTATCGTCGAAAAAAGTGAAAAAGTCGTGTATATATACCTTTGAAATATTCCGATTTTTTTGGCGATTTTGGTCAAAATTTAACAAGTGCTGCTCAAAACAATGCAAAATGGCTATAAATCGTCTTAAAACTCTATTTTACTGATTTCCGGTTCAAACGGAAAAAGTTGAAATTATCGTCGAAAAATGTGAAAAAGTCGTGTATATATACCTTTGAAATATTCCGATTTTTTTGGCGATTTTGGTCAAAATTTAACAAGTGCTGCCCCTAACAATGCAAAATGGCTATAAATCGTCTTAAAACTCTATTTTACTGATTTCCGGTTCAAACGGAAAAAGTTGAAATTATCGTCGAAAAAAGTGATAAAGTCGTGTATATATACCTTTGAAATATTCCGATTTTTTTGGCGATTTTGGTCAAAATTTAACAAGTGCTGCCCCTAACAATGCAAAATGTCTATAAATCGTCTTAAAACTCTATTTTACTGATTTCCGGTTCAAACGGAAAAAGTTGAAATTATCGTCGAAAAAAGTGATAAAGTCGTGTATATATACCTTTGAAATATTCCGATTTTTTTGGCGATTTTGGTCAAAATTTAACAAGTGCTGCCCCTAACAATGCAAAATGTCTATAAATCGTCTTAAAACTCTATTTTACTGATTTCCGGTTCAAACGGAAAAAGTTGAAATTATCGTCGAAAAAAGTGATAAAGTCGTGTATATATACCTTTGAAATATTCCGATTTTTTTGGCGATTTTGGTCAAAATTTAACAAGTGCTGCCCAAAACAATTCAAAATGGCTACAAAACGTAATAAAACTCTATTTTACTGATTTCCGGTTCAAACGGAAAAAGTTGAAATTATCGTCGAAAAATGTGAAAAAGTCGTGTATATATACCTTTGAATAGATTTCGAGGCTACATTGTCTTCAGTTAAACGATTCGAGTCGAAGGCAACACGATTTGTGAAGAAGAATTTTCTTAGATATGTACGGGAGCGAATTATATGCAATTTAAAACTGTCACCTCGAAGATGCCGGTTCCTTGACTTTATAAAAGGAAGGCTATAGTAACCCTTAGTCCATTTGAAGGCTTCAATTAAGTCTCCACGCATTCTTCTGGTCTATATAGGTATAGGTATATACCTTCTTCCAAAAATAAAAAATAAAATTCCAAAGGTAAATACCTTCTTCTAAAAAAAAAAAAAAAAATCCAAAATTCCAAACCGAAAATTGAAAATATTCGATTTTTGGTTGATTGAATGGGACCATTTTTGAAATGAGGATTCTAAATTTGCAACTTGTTAAATATAAAAACCACAAAATGTATAATTAATAATATTGAACAAATTCGTGGCAAAAGTTTTATGAAAACTTAATTAATAATACGAATCTTTTGAAAAAATCCAGCAAGTAAAAAATATCTTATAACAAATCAAAGCAAATCAAAAAAAGGAAAATGATTCATATGACCTTTAAGTATTTCCTGGCGGTGTCATAAAACTAAACCAAAAAAAATACAATTATTTAATTTCTAATATTAATAATATACACTGAATTGTTAAAAAAACACATTTTCTTCTGCTTATTCTCGCAACATCATGTTAATATTTAGTTGAATATATCATCTGCAGATTCGTACTCGTCCTCATGATCCACTTCTATTAAATCTAGTTCATCTACGCTATTTAGTTTGCACGACGAAAGTGTTTCCGGCTTTCGTACAATAAGCGCAATATACGATAAGCTAACAATACTATACGCGGATTTAAACAACACGTCCGATACTGACCGTCGTAGATCCTCGTATCGATTTTCCAGATGTTTTTCCATAGCGGGTTCTGCAAACAAAAATAAAAAATCGTTAATTGGTGAATAGAAGAAAATACCTAGATTCACCATCTAGAATTAGCAGTGTCTAAAAGTTCTATAGATCATTTATTTATTAAAAAATCTATAGCAGGTTCTGCAAAAAACAATAAAAACGTTAACTGGTGAATAGAAGAAAATACCTCGAATCATCATCTAGACTTAGCAAAGTATCATAACAAAACAATATTAACATAAATTTCTCGATGTTTACAAAAAATTTCGGTTAACAAACAGAAAATGTGCAACCACTTTGGTGTCGATTGGGTTCTTGACTTTTTTTAGGAATAAATTTAGTTTGTAAATTAAAAAGATTAGTGAAGGCTTATGTGGAGTGTAGCATTGTACGGGTGTGATGCGTGGACTATTGGAAAAGAGAAATGTAGAATAGAAGTATTCGATTAAATGTGCTGCCACAGGAGGAGGATGAGGATTGGTTTGGAAGATAAAGAAACAAATGAAGCCATACTGATGGCTATAGAGGGATGAAGAAATTAGCTTAGGATATAGGACAGATGGCGTGCTGTTTCCAACCAATCAATAGAATTGAGGACTATTTCACTTAACGTAGCCCAAGTTAAGTGGGTTAAGTTAAGTGGTGGACCAGCATACACATTATTATACTAATAGAATTTACATGATTACTATATGATTTACTGTAATTGATATTATATTGTACCTTCTTTTTATACTATTTTTATACCGTATATTCTTCAATATTATTACAATGTAAGTTTGTCAACTCAATAAAGATGATTATTATTAGTTAGTTAAAGAGTCCGCAATCCTAAAGATTGGTTGGAAACAGCACGCCATGCCGATCTATCCTGAGCCAATCCCTTCATCTCCCTATAGCTATTCATCTCAACGTCTTCAACCATCTGACTCACATACTCCAATCTAGGCCTACCTACCCCTCTCTTTCCCTCCACTCTACCTTCTATGATCAATTGCATAATCCCCCCATGCCTAAGAATATGCCCCACTAATCTGTCTCTCCTACGCTGTAACACTCTCCAAATACTTCTCTTCTCCCCTACTAACTCTAGTACAGCTTCATTTGTTACTTCATCTTCCCAACCAATCCTCATCATCCTCCTATAACACCACATTTCAAGTGCTTCTAATCTACGCTTCTCTTCCTTTCCTATAGTCCACGCCTCACACCCGTACAGTGCTACACTCCAAACATATACCTTCAGTAATCTTTTTCTAATACCCAAGTCAATATTTGATCTTAAAATCTGTTCTTTTTCTACGAATGCCTTCCTACCCTGTGCTATCCTACACTTTATATCTACCTTGCTTCGATTATCTTTTGTGATTCTACTGCCTAAATAACAAAAATCTGACACTTCTTCGATTCTATTATCTCCTATTGTGGTCCTCATTTTTCTACTGCATTCCTTTTTGTCACACCTCATCACTTTAGTTTTACCTATATTTATTTTCATGTTAAAATCCCTAGTCAATACTGCCTGCATACCATTCAATACCCTTTCTAAATTCTTTTCGCTTTCTTCCAATATAGCTATATCGTCGGCGAATCTCAGCATATATATTTTCTCTCCCTGTACATTCACACCTACACTATACTCTTCTTTTACTTTGTTTATTGCATCTTCTATATATAGATTAAATAATAACGGTGAAAGTGTACATCCCTGCCGAACTCCCTTCCCTATTTTTGCTACCTCTTCTTCCCCCTCAATTCTAACTAAGATTATTATTAAGTATATTAAATTATAATACAACATACTTGCAGCCCATTGCGTGACGTCCATCAAATACTCGTAAAAGCGTAGCTGAGTGTGCAGATCGCGAGCGCTATATAAAGGCAACATAACACCTTCATTGCAAAACACGCAAATGGGCATGCGGCGATGAAGTGCCGCTGGCACGGCGCTCGTTAGTTGCGTGCACAGCGGATCCTCGCATTGCAATTCGTGGCGATAGTAGCGTTTAGTGTGAACCCTGATTTGCAAAAGTAGCGTATTGTGTATGTATTTGTCGTTGGTTAGAAGAGGACGCGCTGTACATTCGGGATTCGCGCACCGGTCCAAAGATGGCACACCATTCACGATTGATGCGCTCACCACGTTCGCATAACGACACGTCGGACACAAGAACTGCAAGAAATTGTAATACTACAATCGCTATTATTTACGCGAAAAGAAACAACATTGTTTAAATAATGCGCACGACTTGTATAATTTTATAACTATTTGTATTAATTAAATTTATATAATTTATTTAAATTCTATAAAAATTTAAATTTATATAAATTTGTATTCATTTATAATATTAAGAGCGCAAGTTTGTATAAACTTGCGATTTTACTATTTTCGGGAAACGAAAGTATTTTTTTATATGCATATTTTCATTAAATTTAGTAAGCAGTTAAACACAAGCAATCCTTTAGACATGATAGCTGCAGAAGAAAACATCGGGATAAGGCTTAGATTCGAATTTAAATGTTTGTCAATACTTTAAATTACCATTTGGAGCGATGGTTATTTATAACAATTTTTTTAATTTTTAAAAGAACCCACAATACTGATCTAGGTAAATAAATATATCCAAGAATAATTACTATTACATATCGTTAGAAACATTATTAATAGCAAGTAAATACCTCGAATGGTTTCGCTCCGCGATATTTAATCGCCGCATCCTTAAAGTTCACACCCAATCGTTCCCGATTGTCTTTTGTGTTGCGTTCACCAGAACGCTTCAATCCAGCGACATCTAAGCCGAGACAATCGGCCAGCTGTTCGGTGCTCGTGCCATCGATCGGATCGCACAATCTACTTACCACCGGGTGCACTTGCTGCGCCAAATAGTATTGAGCGTCGATCTTCAGTAACGTTGGCGCGGGCGCAGTTGTTGATTTGTCTACATTATCCGCCGTTAGAGATTGATTGCTATTGTCAGCGTTGATAGAGGCGCGTTTGTATTCGTCTACGTGGTACGCACGCTGTGATGGTGGCAGATTAGTGCCATCGTCACATATGACGTAGGACACAGTGTCGCCTATAAATATGTAAAAATTGTTTGTAGCGGTTGGTCTAGAGTAGATAAAGAAAATAGAAAATATTATTGACGATATAGGAGTTTTAATTGATTATAATTTTAAATTTTGTAGTTGTACCACTTTCCGTAAAGCCTCGCAGATGTCTATTTTTTTAGAAAATAATTACTAAAAATCTATTGAACGTAAAGCTACATTTTTAGTTAGAAAAAATATTACCTGCCATTAAAATAAAAAAATAAAAATGTGTTAAAATAAAGAATTTCTTAATTTTTAATTTAAAATTTCGTTTTAAAAGCCAGTTAAATGAAATTTAAATTCCTACAAGAATGTTGTAAATCATATCGTGCGCAACAATTCACCTGAATTGAATTTTCGTCCATTCTTGCAATTATATCTCTTGGCAACAGTAACATGTGACAAAGCCGTGGAATTGGTGTAAAGGCACGGATTCTTCGTCAATTGCTTCGTTATGACCAGTAGCGATAGAGGCACGCGGTCGTTTCGCATATCGTCCGCCAATTTACGCAAATGCACGTGAATATTCTCAGCGAGCTCTTCGCTCGTCTGCACACTTTCGCTCAGGATATGACCGAGAACGAACCTACCAGCTTCAACGGCAATTTGCGCACAATCGCGTCGCACAATATCTAGACCCTTGTGCTGCTGACTCGAACATATTTGACCGTTCTTATCTGGATTGCAACATTATATATGATTGTGATAAACGTTTAAAACTGCGTAAATTAAAGAAGTCGCAGAAGTCAATTTAGAAATTGGTTTTTTTAGGGAAGAGAAATATATAGGTTGATCTTTAAAGATTAAAAAATGTCATTATAAGGTGCTTTAATAATTTGAAAATATAGTAATATGTATAGTGTTTCATTATTATTATTTTTAATTGTGCTAAGCAAATACCGATCGTCCTATATATCTAGTAATAATTTTAGCATGAGCACTTTATGCATAGGCAAAAGAAAAAATAGATTAAAAAATATATCTATTCTGTCATTTACACATGCGCATTTGGATTTTCTAGTATTAAAAATAAAAAATAAAATAAAAATTGCTTTTTGAATTGAAATATGTACTTGTTTGTTGTATACGATTAACTTTAAAAACAGTAGAAAATTTTCTTTTTTTCTGTATAGCTAACTCTATTGCGCATAAAACCAAAATTCTCGAACCGTGTTATACGGGGATTGTCTGTATATAAAAGCATCGCATCTGACTTACCCTTGCTCAAAAGAAGCGCAGCGTATTTCTTTTTCTTCAATAATAGCAAAAATTTAAATACACCATCGATGTCCAGTTCAACGTGCTTATAGAGTTTATTAACTTCACTCTTAATTTTATAACCAATCTTCATTACCTGCAATATTATAAAATATAGTATAAAATTAATGTATTCGTGTTGTTTAAAAAAATCATTTTCATGAAAAATCATCAAAATTTTAAATTTAAATTTTTAATTCTTGGAAGCAAAGGGGTGTAAGTAAAAAGGATACTTTAATTATTAATTACTCTATAAATCGCATAAAAAAACACTTTTTTAATCACACAACTTGGATCAAGCAGTTATTGAATGGTAATACTTAATATCTTTTTATAAGTTTTTTCAAAACTGAATCGTTTGAAAGTTTGAAAAAACGTTTGAAGTGCGTTTTCTCCAAACTTACTTTTAGCCACTTATACACCCCCTTTGCTTCTGACCCCCTCATATATTATGCATAAAATTAAAATAATGTGTCCGAAAATTGACTGAATAATACATACAAGCATTCCCTTCTCAAACTTTATATTTTCGTGTCTATTTTAATATTACATATTACAATAGACACTATATATAAATTACAAAAATATATAAATCATAAATATTTATCAATACCGTAGCCAGGATTTTGATATACAGTACGAGCTCAATAGTGTGAACACGAACACGAATCCCAAACATGTTCACACAAGCGAGGGTGTTCATACTATAGGGGGTGAAAAAAAATGCTAATTATAGCATTTTTTTTTAAATTTCATACAAGATTTATTTTAAGAATGAGTTATTTTTGTCTATTTTTGTTTTTTTTGCAGAATTGTAAAGCACAGCTTTTTCATAAATCTTTTTAATACTTAAAATATCTGATATCTCAACATCATTCTGTTGGGCGCACTCTAATGCCACTTTCAATGCTTGAATAGCCTCATCGTGTTTTATTTTTGGAAAGTTGGGTTCAAGATCTTCCTCCAAAACATCATCGTCATCATCATGCTCACTTTTGTCATCCAAGGTTTCAATGTTATCCAAATTCCATTCTAGAACCTCTGATGCAGTATAATGATCAGCATGAATCGTATTCAGTAGTCTCTGAATAGAAACAACTGTTTCTCCGTCATCATCTTTCCAGAATTTCTTAAGTTGACTCAATGGCATGTTATCTTCTTCAGTAAATTCACAACTCTTGGATAATAAGTTACACCAACATTTTGAAATTGTTTTTGGTGTAATTTTTTCCCACTATGTAAATGTATGATGGCATCTTTTAAAGTAAGTTTCTTCAGTTCTTCTATGTATTGACTGTTTGGCATAATGGAACTTAACAAACTTTTTCTATAATATAATTTTGTCAACCTTAAAACATTTTGGTCCATCGGCTGGATTAATACGACACGTCCATACTGAAAATATGCCATGGCCGTATATGGTTGAAGTAAATTTAAGAACGTTTTCATTTCAAAATTATTTCATATAATAGTTGTCCTTAACCTACGTATATAATCGTAACGATTTTTTGAATCTTTATATATTTTTTTAGCGTTTTAGCGTTCGCATAATTATGTCAGTTAAAAACTGCTCCTCAGTCCAATTCTGTAACGCATCCTCATATTCTTAGATCGACTAAATTTCACAGAATGGAGACGTTATTAAATGCGTTGAGGCAACAAGTACTTAATATTTTTTTGCAATTTCATTAATAAATATCGCAAATATAAATCATCAAACATTTGAAACTACGAAATTAAATCGTCCCGCCATCTTAACTATAAGTTCAATGGCCGATAATGTGTTTCGTCATGAGTTCCATGTATACTTTAAATTATTTATGTAGTATAAATATCGATTTGATTTTTCATTTCACTGGGGGACTCAGGGGGCAAAAATCTTTTAACCTAACATTTTAGAAATACCCATGAAATATCCATGAAAACGATACACATAATTTTAAATTCTGCTTACCTCTGAAACGAAGTTTGAAAGAACCACTTTCTAAAATTTTCTTGTCATCCACGCATTTTTTGTGTTCTTGTAAATTGTGGGATTTTTAAAATTTCTAAAACATCGAGGATTTTTCGATTTGCCAATCACAAGCTCCTTCAATTTATGCAACCCCGTCGCATTCGCGCAACCCAAAAATATAAGCCGTTGTTTGGCAATTTTCAATCCAGGAGCAGTTTTTTCACTTAGTCCGACATAGTTTTTTTCAGGCAGAATCTTCCAATATAGACCTGTTTCGTCCGCATTGTACAGTTGATCCTCACAAATCCAAATTTCTCGACTAATTTAGCTAATTTTTCTTTGAAAGGATTAATAAGTTCTCGTGAGATTTTGCAAGAACAGGCAGTTTTTCATCAGTAACTTTCGAGAATTGTATTGCAACGCCCGTGGGGCGGCCAAGGCCGTGGGCGGCAGAGGCCGTGGGCGGCAGAGGCCGTGGGCGGCAGAGGCCGTGGGCGGCAGAGGCCGTGGGCGGCAGAGGCCGTGGGCGGCAGAGGCCGTGGGCGGCAGAGGCCGTGGGCGGCAGAGGCCGTGGGCGGCAGAGGCCGTGGGCGGCAGAGGCCGTGGGCGGCAGAGGCCGTGGGCGGCAGGGGCCGTGGGGCGGCAGGGGCCGTGGGGCGGCCAAGGCCGTGGGGCGGCCAAGGCCGTGGGGCGGCCAAGGCCAACCGGGGCCATGGGTGGCCAATACAGTGGGGGGCATGGCCGTGGGCGGCCAATGGTGTAGGCGGCCGGGGGCGCGGGCGGTCAGTACCCATGGACGGCAACGCCCGTGGGCGTAAACGCCTCTGTGCCACGGTGCACTGGGCGCCAGCCCCTCTGGGTGTTTCAATAAAATTCGTCCATAAATATAGAAAGCTTAAGTTTTTTGCCAATTCTCCTAAACCAGTGGTACTATGGCAACAGGTGGTACCGATTATGATTCCTGAGATCAACCCTGAGCCAACGGTGTGACGGGTTTTTCCATATTTAGAACGTACATAGCTTTATAAAAAATTACGTACAAACTAGTAAAACATTTCATTTTCACATCGTTATAATTTCATAGCGCACAAAGTCGGTATATTTAATTTTTTTCCTTCGAGAAGAATTGTATCATGTTTGGTGATTTTTGTCGCACCATATTTCTTAGAGTGATTCCCTTTTCGTAGTCTTCAACAATTTTTGCTTTTTGATGCAGCGAAAGAAATATTTTGATCTTATTGCAAACCTCTACGTCAAATAAGCACTTTAGGTAGGTAGGTATGTACACAACAAGTACGGTTTCTCTTGCTTGATATGCTGTTCACACTATCGGGGGCATTGCTGTTCACATTAGCTGGGTCTTATGAACAAAATGGATTCACACTACCGAGTTGTTCACAGTAACGAATGTTCATACTATCGGGATTGTACTGTATATGATTTATATTTGATGTATGGAATATTATAGTCTTTAACCTGAATGTATTAAACTTTTACGCGAACATTGTTATAATATATTTTATAACTCAATTAAAAAAATTATAGTTGGACGTACACTTTATACTAAACATATAATGTAGTTTACACAAAATTATTTGTTGATACCTGATCGTAATCCCGAACATGTGTATTTATCATAATACTATCCGTATCTCCATAAATGACATCGTAACCACATTTTTCAGCCAATTCCTTCGTACGTACAAGTATTTCTCTACCTTTTAACGTTATTAGTTCCGCTAAATTTTTCGCATAAAATCGCGAATTAGCGAATCCCAAGCAACCGTACATACTGTTCGCTGTAAGCTTTAAGGCCATCTGTCTAATATGATACTGCATTGCTAAATCGCCGCTAACATCTAGTTTCTTCATGAGACCTTTTACCTATAATAAATGTATTAACTAGGTTATAGATTTTGCCGTTATGTTGTGATATTTTTAATTTTTTTTAAATTTTAATAATAAATAGAAATAAAAGTACAATGTTTTATATCACGGTTAATTTAATTTAACTTAATTTAATTTAATTATTTAACATTACTAACGGTACCTGCTTGCGACTTTCGACCAATTTCCTAATCTCAGTCGGCAAAATTCCCGTAGAAACACGTGAATCTCGATCGTCCAATCCCTCATTTGACGCCATAGTGGTGAAGCAAATATTGAACTCTTGTATTATACTTGGATATAAAGAGTTGAAATCCATGAGTAGGACTAGATCGTTGTAGAAACCCGTCTTCGGGTCCAGCACGAGCCCACCGGTATACGTGGGTTTTTTTCGGGATGGATGCGTGGAGTCACGGTCGCCCTGTGGGCGATTAGACCTCTTGTCCGGTACAATATGGTTTTTTCCGGTGAATGCGTGCAATAGAAGGAACTCGTTGCGCTCAGAGCGGCCGCCCATGAGGGTGCGTGACATTACATTCCCTATTCGAAACGAAGATTTTAAATATCTAACAAAATATATTCAGGGAAGAGAAATAAAAATACAATGTTTTATATCACCGTTAAAAACGAGGATTGATTCGACTATAATTTCGCTTATTAAGCATTGTCGAGAAATGAATTCCAGAAAACACATTTATATATAAACAATTTACCTACAGATATCAAATAATAGGGAGGAGATTAGGTCTAATTGGTCATTGATTAATGTATAATTGGAGGTTTTGCGGTGTTTGTGATTTTCTAGTGATTCGAATAAATTTAATTTACGACTTTTTGAACAAACATGTAAAATTGTTAAATTATCTATACTGGGAAAATTATGGTGAGATTCTAAAATATGGTTAGCAAAGTTAGAATTCGTTTTTTTTAAATTTATAACTATGTACATGTTCATTAAATCTAATTTTAAAGCTACTACCTGTTTGGCCAATGTATATTGCATTGCAATCTGGACAATTAATCTTATCAGAGAAAAGGTTAAATTGTAGAAATTTAAGAAATTTATATATATAATTACTTATTAAATAAAATTTAAATAAAAAATCACAATAAAGGAATATCATAACAAAACTGCAAAATCTATAACTTATTTAAAGATTTAAAATATCTAATAAAAAAGATATTCAGCAAACCTAAAAAAGATTTGTGATAGAGGTATTTTATTTAGTGTTTATCTTCTGCTGTTCAAGACGGGTAACTCAAATAGCTAGATGCGCATTTCGATGGCTATGCCCCCCATCAGTAGCGCAAGAATAGAATAAAACACCGTAGTGACGATTTAAAATTGCTATAAGGTACAACATCACAATTGCGCAAGTCAATTAGTCATTTAAAAAAGCAATTGATATACTTGACTGCGGTGCAGATTTTTGCACGAAAACGTGCGAATGTTACTGTTAGTGATTTCTTCAGGTCTACCTCAGCTATGGTTAGATCAAACAAAATAAAAATAAAAAATGTAAGTACAGTTCCTTTTGAATGCCCTCGAAGCGTATTAGCACAAATATGTTATATTTAAAAAATTCTCTCTGAATTAATCGAACAGATCGGAAAAAAAAACTCTTCTCACCTGCAATATTCGTAATCTGCAATGCCAGCGGAATTACATTCAGCTCGTACATAATATTCAATATAAACGCCGTATCCTGCATATGCAGACTTATCATTTTCAGAAGATCGGCGCTATTCGAGTACATTTTCCGCACATCGGTGGCATCGATTTGAACGCGAGCGCCCTCTTTGATTTTCAACACGCATTGGCACAAACTATCCAGATCGTACGAACGGGCCTTGATCAGTTCACGCGCGGACACTTTGATGTCGCATATGAGGCGACCCGTTGTCAAATTACGATCGACTCTGTTGTCGCGCGATTTCGCGTAGGAGGAACGTTTGATGCGACTTAAGCGGCAGTGTTTCAATGCGTCTAAACTGCGCAAACGCTCTGCTAAAATATTGAATTGGTACCCCTGCGAAAAAATAAAAGATTGGACAGGATATTGATACTTTGGCGGCGTATTCGAATTTCTATCGTTTGAACAGTTTTGAAATCCTTTTTTTTTTTCGTTTTAACAATTTTAAAATTTGATTGGTGAATTGTTTGTCGAAAATGTCAAAATAGCAATGTTGACGGTTATTATAAATGACAATTAGAATACGGCAGAATATCTTCGCTCAATTTAGGCAATTTCTTTCTACAATTACAATAAATTATTACTACAACTATAATTCAAAAATAATTGCATTGAGTCTTACTTTCACGTGAAATATGCAACTACCCGGTTCAATCGAGTATAAAAACAATTGTTTAGTTTATCATTACAGCGATTTTTGTTAGCCCTCTGGCGTTAATACGTTTATTTTCAGATAAAAAAATGTTTATCGTGAAAAATAGATTTTATCCTGCAAGTACGATAATGTCTAAAAACGCGTGTTTTCTTTGAAAGTGATCGATTTTTTACGTTTTTAGCCCTCTGGCGCTAATAAGTACAATTTCATAGTTAAAAAAATATATATATTCCTGAAAACGCGAAGATGTCTAGAAACGCCTGAGATTTTTTTCGTCATGTTTGCATCTGCTTTCAAATTTTGTTCTTAAATATTAAGCTGTGTTGCCTTATTATATATAGGTCATTTCTGACGTACTACGATCGCAAATGCAACTAGGAGAATGTACAAAATACGAAAAAAACTTAAGTAGTTGTTTTGTAAGAAACGAAACTATAGTCGTAAAAAATACATTTGTTTGACTTTATTAAACGAAGTGGAATTTTATTTCTTCTAGTTTAACGACTAATTAAAGCGCTTACCTATAAACGACGACCTATAAACACCTATACACAGACTATTTTTTGATTTATACAAACTTGAGTAAAACATGTGGAACTTGTGAAATAAATTTGAACTAGAAAATTATCAAAATAATGAACCTGTAAATCATATCCCACGATGAGATCTGGATCAATGCGCGCAATTTGTGCGAGAAAGTAGTTTAATAATGCCTTTTCGTTGTTCACTTTCTGCACGCGCGTAGCTTTATATTTTTGTAATTTGGTGAACAGTTCTAACGGTGCAATGGTACTGCTTGGAACTGACAGAACTGCAAAAGATAAACAAACAAAAAATAGCTGATTTTATTTTCGCACATACTACACATATTCATATTGGAATATCCATGCTAATTTCCTTGTCTAATCAAAGACAATCTCATTTCAAAACGTGAATAACATAATAATAAGAAAACGCCCTCACTTAACGATGATTAGTTAGTAATGACCACGAAGAAAACCTTATGTAATATTAATATGAAACACTTTCGATTATCAGTTTTTCAACAAACATGTATTTCTTACGATATAAAATGAAAAATGTAGATTTTTTAAACTGTTGCAACCTAACCCAGTTATTTGTACTGATTATATGTTTCGTATAACACGAATCCACATTTTTTTTAAGAACCTAACGACCGTGTTATATACGGGGGGTCACCAGTATATCAACATCATTTTTGGCAGATTTATAAAAGCTAAAATTCGTAGTATACCTGCGTTATATTACTCGACTATCATTAATATACCCTCCACCACTACACAAAACATAACATCTCATCCCCTTTCGCCTCCCATGCCATGGATATCCATTAATCGCAAACAATACTCACCGCAAAAGTGTTCATCGAACATAGGATCTGGTTTCTTACGTTCCACGTGGTAGCGATTCTGCACAAGTACTGATACGAGAGCAATTTCGTTGTGACCTTTCGCGTCCGTGGCCGGCTGTATGTAAATGGTGGCCACCGTAAGTGGCGGCGGAGGCGGCAGAGAACTACTGCGGTTACTCTCCGTTGGTAGTACTTGCGTGGCACTGCCACCATCGCAATATACTTCGCGCACACAATAACTGACGGGGTTTGTTGCGACTGTAAAGCGATTGACGTCCAGCCAACAGGGGCCGCGAATGCGGGCGTCCAAGAGAAAGAGCTCCAGGTAGGTGGAGTCTGTGCCGAAGACGCGCGAGAATGTATCGCCAGAGAGATCGCTGGGTAGTCGATTCTCCTTTGCCTATCACATAGACATGTTTTTTTTTTTCAATTCAATTAAATTCATTTATTTACAGTACATAGTTACAATACATTAGCAAGCAAGCAATAATAGTTTACAGACTTGTGCAAAATAACTAATAATGATTCGTCAATCATTTAAATTTGCTATTGAAGGCACATAATATTAATGTTATGGCAGGTAAAAAAATAAACACTAGATGAAACAAGACAATTACAAATATTATGTTACGCAACATTATATGATAAAAATCTACCAAACAATGTGATATATTTCTAAAACACAAAAACAAAACAAAATTAACTAACAATTGATTTACCAACAATATATGTGTAATTTATTATTCTTTTCTTATGTCTGCTTTTATATAACGATTTTAAATGTATTTTCTAATAGTCTGTATATTATGATGAAGGTGATTGTTCTGTGTGTTCCAAATTCCATGTATTCCAAATTTATCAAAACTTGTATTTCCCGAAAGGGGGGGGGGGGGGGTTATTTTCAATAAACAAGGGTCGAATAATTTGTTTTTACATTAAACTTAAGATTTTCTTTCGAGTTACAACTGCATAGATTATATTATTCGGAAATATATAAAAAAATCACGCTGCCTTCGATTACAAAGCACTTCCTAGGCAAATAAAAACTTCTCCCACAAAATGTCAATTTTTGACTTGTGTCACTTTTCTTGCGCATAGGCGATATGTTGCTATTGTACTCAGCAGTGAGGAATAAATTAAATAAAAAGAATTAAATGTGCCAATGTGTGGTTTCGATCAAAAATGATTTTTTAAACTTTGATTTTAAAAATATTTCTATTTTTTAAGGTCTATATTTTATTAATATTTTATTACGAAACAACACTCGGACGATATGTTTGACACCCCCTATAAATAATATATTCGTAACATGTTTGACTTACCGAATATCGAATTTCTAAGAATTCCGACTGTATGGATACCTCTGGGTCGAAAACGTACTTCTTTTCGACCTTCTTAGATTTGTATTCACTTATTTTATATTCAACCGCTATTTTGTCTTTAAATTCTTCGTAAACGTCCAAAATGGATACGGAGTTGTCATTAGATAATTTCTAAAAAAAAACGGGGAATGAGAGTTCATCATGTATTTGTGTGAATGTGTTGGGAAAACGTTGATGTACCTTTTTTATTCTTTACATTTCGTAAATTTTCTTAAAAACTACTGAAGTTAGAGAATCGAAATAAAGTGTTCCAGATTCTGAATAAAATTCCGGTAAACTTTTATATTTACTATTTTCCTGTAACGTGGTTAGGGCATACAGATAAACAGCCACTTCAAAATGAGCATGCGATTTCCTAAATCTCGTCCGTCAACGCAACACCCGGTATATTAATGGCTGATGATTGCATTTTATTTAAGATAACGTAAAACAACGAAATCCTTAGAATTAACAACGAATATAACGATGTACTCACATTAACCCGTGGTAATATAAATAATTTCCTAGCGATATTACGGACAATCACGCAACAGCTCACGTATCGTTTCAATTCTATTTCGAACGTCTTTCCAAATAAAAACACAACACCAGGTTGCACTTGCACATCTTCATAAGCATCCCACCAAAAGAAGCGAAATACCTACAGAAAAATAAGTCAGTTCACAAAGATGAATATAGCACTACGTCATGAAAATCATTCAGAAATGAGGTATAGTTATATATAACTAGTGTTGTATAGTTATATACCATACCATACCATAATTGTATATTATAAAAATATGGCCATTGCAACATACAATATCACATTACACATACAAATTCAAACAGCTTGTAGATGATTCAAACAATAATTAAGGAAAGTACAGTTTGTCTAATAAATAAAGAATTAATAAAGAACAAAAATACTAACTGGCTTGGGAGTAATAATATTTAAAGTTAGAAGTAACAATTTTGTATAATTATAAATTAAAATTTATAGTATTTCAAGATACATGTCTTTTAAAATTCCGCAATAGGTATTGTGGCATAGTTAACAAAAACGTTTTTTTTTCGAAATTGCAAAAATCCTTTAATACACAACAGCTGTTACCACAACAGTTGACAACAATATTCGTTCACTTACATCATTTCCAACATCTGTCACACTGCTAACATCTGCGAGGTCATTCTGTGATTCTATCGCAGAGGTTGCATTTGTACGCATCGAATTCCAATGCAACGTTGTGTCTATTTCGTTTAGTTGGTCTTTGGGAATATCATCATTGGAAATATCTACAAACATGTCTTAGTTAGAGCACCTGAAGAAGTGCAGCTGCAGACCGCTCTTTAAGAAATACAAATTGCACACGGTGTTTTTTCCCTATATATATATAATGAAAATCTTAACAGATCGCGATAAAGTATTTTTAACAGTGTTTTTTTTTATGGTAATTTAATTATATTATATATCTAGGAAGACTTTTATCTCTCAGATATTAGATACATATCTTTTTGTCTACGTCACGATAAGGCTTAGATTCGAATTTAAATATTTGTCAATATTTTAAGTTACCATTTGAAGTGATGGTTATTTTTAAACTTATAAAAATAACTTTAAAAAGTGTACTTGCCGTCATTTTTTTCAATATCGTCGATTTCAAACGCGATATTTCCTTTAGATTTACTTTCGTCCATCGCTGAATTGGTCTTTTCAATATTAAACAGCAGTTTGGAAGGTTCTTCATTTTCTACGCAAATTTTATTCAATACGTTCTTATCTCTATCAGATTCGATCTCATTGGGTGCCTCAGATTCGACAGTCTCCGCTACGATTACATTGCAGAGATTATGTTAAAAAAATTCAAACAAAATGTTCAATAGAATTTTGAAAAGCAGACGCTGAATTACCGTTATATTTTTTTATTGAGAAGCCACTCATGTAGTCTTGAGCCTCTTTAAGCTTGCAAACGTTTAATACTGGTTTTGCTTTTCTCGACGAGGTACCACCGGCATCGTCAATTTCCGATATCAATTCGGTTAAGACATCGTCATCTTCCAAACAAATTTCCTATAAATAAAATTTAGATATTCACAAATTTAGAAACTCGATTTACGAAAGTTGCATATTATTTCGTTAAAAAACGACGTTACGATTCGGGCTGAGTAGCCAGGGTGGGGAATTAATATAGGCAACTGAAACTACACGATAAAAACCTATGGTTGTCATAATAAAATTGCAATTGATTTAAATATGCTAGCTACAGAATTAATGAAATATTAAATTTAAATATTTATATTTTAATAAGTAAATTTAAATAATATCCATGTCAAAGTAGTCTTACTAGTAGGTATTAAAGACCTAACCTCGGTCAGCTGATTGATGCATCGAATATCTGACAACCTTAAGATGTAGGCAACTTCGTACACACAACTGTATCGCGGAATATATACTAAATCATTATCCCTATACAGCCATTGCCCAAAATGATTTGACTTACCTTTTCTTTCTTCGAATGTATATTAGATAGTAGGCTCTGTATGCTTCCTTTCCCGGCATTTTCCGAAATATTCTTCCTTTTTTTCGGCTGCACATTGCGCAGGGATCGCGCAATCGATTGCTCGTCCAAATCATCGTCGAATATATCACGTCCATCCTCCACATAACCACCACTGCCATCCTCAACAATCCAATCTTCGTACTTTGCAGAGACCGTCTTGCTATATTCACGTTCGTCGACCGTTTCGAAAACATTATCCACGTCCGATATGTTGCATTTGTTCTTTAAACCTTTGAGGTTTTTTAATCGATCGAACGCCGCAAGTCTACCGTGCCTGTCTATCTTTTGCCGTTTGGGTCGCGGTTGTGTATCTAATTGGTTAATTATTCTTATTCGCAATTCTATACCATTTCTTAGGGTATTTTATATTTTATGTAATTTAATATTCTAACTATTTTATTAATTTAAATGGACCAACTTACCAGCGGAATCGGCCATTTTACAACGTTAATAAACCATGAAAATAAATTGAAAAATATTAAGTAGGTATCTACATTTTAAAGTTAGGTTACGTTAGGTTTGGCGGGAAATTTATAATAAATTCACAGAGTGAAGTTTCAACCTTAAAAGCTGCACGTCATACTACATAATGTCATTTACCGAACTCGTTATTACGCATACCGCCACTAAGCTTAAACTGCAAAAAATATACCACCAAATAGTATACAGTGAAAGTAAGAGTATTTTATTGATGCCAACAATGTTAATACGTTTTACACAAGTCATAAGTATTTTTTCACGAGTCATACATACACAATAAAATTAAAATATTAAAACGCTACAAAACTTTTATTGCATTTAAGTTCGTTTTTATTTGATAAAGTTACATGATAACAGATCAAAATTATATCGCATAGTTTAAAATTTGTAAATACATAACATCTGATATATTCCATACGTTATCGCAGTTATATAATTTTACCGATCATTAGAAACACCGTATAATTAAAATTTATGGAAGTCAGTTTCAATGAATTCATAATTATAACTGCACTTTGTTTTAATCTGACAAAATTGAGGTACACATTTTTTTTATATCTAGTATTATGATAATGGAAATCTTAGTGATTAACAAAAGCTGTTATATTATCTTTTATACATTTTCGTACACCCGTCATTTTGCTAGTCAAAATTTATTTAAGGGAAGATATTAATGTTTTCAATACAAACACAATCTACAAATCACCATCAGAGTGCAGCACTTCCCGGCCTATAAATGTGTGGAAATGTGATTCCCCTTTGATTCACACGTTTAGATGGGTTTACTATATATCTATCTATATGTATATATATAGTCATTGCAATTATATTTTCCGTTCTCCCCTCGAGTTGGATATTTGAGGTTATGTCGAATATTATATAGCTCACGGATGACACACACGATGTCAGAGACGATATTTAAGTAGCGTTCTTGATTTCAAATATGTTTTTGTATTCCATTGTTGCTTCTTTGTTTTATCTTCGTCTTTCTTAATTTAACACACCGAATTTTGTTTCAATGCAATTGAGTTTCTAATCAAGTTAGCCTTTTATATAAACGTAATATATACATATACACATATATATATATATATATACCGCTTCTGTGCTTTTGTTCTTTGGTAGAATTCTGAAGACCGCAATTAATCGTAGGTAAGTATTATGTAAATAATATATGAAATTAGTTAAATATATAAACGAATTCCCACATATTTATCTCTATCGCTCTTTGACGTTGCAAATTAATCATCTCCTTCAAAAGGATCACAATCACAAATATGTATATATGTTATGGGATCATTGTATAAAACATCACCCAAAAACCGCAACACAAAGCATTTATTAGCTAGATGTGCATTTCGAAGGCTGTGCCCTCATTATCTGTTGCACAATAATAGAACAAATAAAGATACCTGTCTGTCACTTTATTTAGTATCTCCCCCATTGTTGCCAACATTTTACAATTATTCTTGTATCTATCGCAAATCTATCAACGATTTTCAATTATTGAAACTCAGTTGTCAGCTTCTATCAAAAAATCTGTTTTCAGTTGTCGGTTTTTGAAATTCGATTTTCGATTAATAATGTTTGTCAAAAAAAAAACTGTTATTTTCTAAGTGATTATAAAATCAATTGTCACTCTATCGTTCTCAGCATCACCATCCAGTGTTGTTCGGTTGTTCAAAATTATGAATATTGAACCAGAAAATATGTTGAATACAGACGATGAAATATATCTTGGACAAGAAAGAGAGAATGGTAATCGAAATTCGTCGGATGATGAACGTGACGCTATGGGAAATACGAAGTATGTACTTATGTAATCAATTTATTACGAAAATGACAGCGATTTATTCCCGTTTATAACCTAACTAAACCTAAATAACTGAACTACCGCCACCAATGATATATGTCAGTTTTCATTGTTATTACTTAGTAGGGTAACAATTTTCCGCAATAGAAAAAATTGTATAGAAATTTTTAATATACAATTTCGAGAAAACTATAGATATTTTTAATATACTACATCTCGTGTATATTTATTTTTTAACTAATGAAGAGATTATTGGTAACAGTGTCCAGAAATACCACATACGTCACACAAATATTTTAACACTACCCGCCAAAATCACTTCATTCAAATAGGAAATTGGAAACATTTTTCGAAAAATTTAAATGATTTTTTAAAAAATATAATAAATATTTAGATCTATAAAAAAAATCCGAGTGATCGCTAATAATTTAATAATAATAAAAAATATATTTTATTACATCGCTAATATATTTATCTAGTAAATATACGGCTTACTTATCTAATCTTGATCTTGTATGATTGTCACTTTTTATGTTTATTCGTGCGTTTTCTTCTTTCAGATATGTCCGCGAAACAACAGCCAACATGCCAGTTGAACGTATATCGAAATATTATAACATGACGCATAAGCGACGCGGTATAGCGGTTATATTTAATCACGAACACTTCAATGTTGGTGGCCTGAAGGCCCGAACGGGTACCCAAGTCGATTGTCAGAGTATTAAGGTGCGTCTGGACAAGTTAGGCTTTAATGTGTTCATACACAATGATTTGAAAATGCAAGATCTCTTTAAGGAGGTGGAAAAGGGTAAGCGAGTGCGATTTTCAAAAATATATATTGCTATTTTAGTAATTTTTGTGCAAAAATTTCCGTTTTAATATTTTAGTTGCAAAGATTAATCATACAGAAAATGATTGCTTGGCAATGATAGTGTTGTCGCATGGAGAGCAAAATTTGCTGTATGCTTATGATTATGGTTATAAACCCGAGTCTCTTTGGAATCAATTTACACCTGAAAACTGTCCCACATTATCTGGTGAGTTTATAAAATTGTTATATATGTTGCGACACAACAATCATAAATCTATTATCTGACGCTGCACTTATTACTCTATCTCCTGACCAATCCTAACTATCTACCTGATCTTCCCATTTAACTTTTCTTCTTCGAGTAGCTTCTAACGAATCATGACAATCCTGATCTTGGACACTGCTTCTCTGAATAACCTTACGGAGGAACTGCTATTCCATTCGATTAAGTATTTTTTAGCTATGAGGTTCTTCGTCTTCCTGGTTCCTCTTTCCGAATATTTTCCTTTGTATTAGTTATAATTAAATTTAATCAATTATAATTTTACAACTTCTCTAATCCCTACGATATCTAATTTAATCCTCTTCATTTCTAATTTTCTTATTTTACAATTCTATTAAGACTACGGACATACATCCGCTCTTATTACACGTAATTTCTTACAGGGAAACCGAAATTATTTTTCATTCAAGCGTGCCAAGGCGATAAACTGGACGCTGGTGTGATCTTATCACGATCAGAGACAGACGGTCACCCATCAACGAATAGTTATAAAATACCGTCGCAAGCGGATTTCCTTATTGCGTACTCAACAGTTCCCGGTGAGTGTTTGTTATTTTTTCGTGCCATTAGTTTGTCCAAAAAATGCGATATTGTATATCTATATAATGTAAAATGTAAATAAAAACAAAACGTAGGCTACTACTCTTGGAGAAACACCACGCGTGGCTCGTGGTTCATACAAGCATTGTGTCGCGAATTGGAGGAACACGGAACCGAACTGGATCTTCTCACATTATTAACGTTCACGTCGCAACGTGTAGCCCTGGACTATGAGAGTAACACACCGGACACGCCTCATATGCACGCTCAAAAACAGATTCCTTGCATAACCAGCATGCTCATTCGTTTGTTACACTTCACACCGAAACAGATGTAGAATTCATACGTAAGTTGCAATTTGGATCGATAGATAAATAATTATTAGTCGATTTTGATTTCTGTTTAAAAAGATGTTAATAAAATCGATTGTTTTTGAAGCTGCAACGGAATAATCGCAGTGTATAAGTATTTACACAGAGGTTACCGCTACCTATATGTAGCAAAGTAAGGTTGTGGTTGCTTCTTTTCATTTTTTTTTTTTAATCCTTTCAAATAGGGAACAAAGACGGCCATCTATGTATTTTCCGGCAAATCTAATAATATCAAATTAATCACGTTTATTGGGGAGAAACTTGTAACAATGGTTAGCCAGAGAATTTACAAATTTCATCTGCAAGGCGTAGATTTGATTTTTATATTGCCGCACGTATATTTTCTAATTAAGTTTACATAATTTTTAATCGGGTTATATAATATATTATAAGAATTTTCGCGTAGAAGAATAGTATGTTTAATACGTTTAGTTTAAAGGCTGTATAATATTCCATACATCTAATATAATCATATATAAATCAAGTATATCAAAATCCTGGCTACGATATTCATATTTAGAAATATTTACGATATATTTTGTAATTTATATGTATTGTAATATGTAAGATTAAATTGCGAAAATATAAACTTCGAGAAAAGGAATCTTGTTTGAATTATTCCGCACACATTTTAATATATGAGGGGGTCAGAAGCAAAGGGGTGTGTAAGTGGCTAAAAGTAAGTTTTGAGAAAACACACTCCAAACGTCGATTCCGTTTTGAAAAATATAGAAACGTTATAAAAAGATATTATCATTCAATAACTTTGCTTGATCCAAGTTGTGTGATAAAAAAGTGTTTGAGAATTTTTTTTTTCTCGTTTTACAGAGTAATTAATTAAAGCGTCCTTTTTACTTACATCTTTTTGCATCCAAGAATTGCACTTGTACCCATTTACCTCCAACAAGTTGCATGAAAAATAAAAGAGAAACTTCATAGTTGCATTAAGCAAAGCGGTATAATGCGGTTATACCCCTTTTCCTTATTTTCCTGCACTTGTTTCAATTTTCACAAACTTGTCACTTACACCCCCGTTGCTTTTGACCCCCACAAATAATAAAATATGAATGGCTCCGTTCAAATCTAACAATGCTCGGGGCAAAAAGGATTAATTTCTTGTGCGCTCGATAAACAAAATTGAGCAATGCACTGAACCGATTTCTTTCCTATTTTGCCCCATTCCGTTGTTCTCGACGTAACAAAATCAGTTTTATTATTTTCTACAATATGTTTGGCATCATTTACTAAATGAAATAGGAAGTAAATTCAACGTTTCCTGAAATTATTTGTTGGTTCAGTATTTTAAAAGTGAGCATTAGTGTGCAGATTATAAATGAATGCAATATTATAACGGAAATGGTTTTCGAAGTTTTCTTCGAAATTGATTTATGGGAAAATTGATAAAAATATAAACAATTTGATTTTATATTCAATATTTGCTGTTATTATTGTTTTCTTATTATGAATGACTTAACCTGAATACTGCACGTCGGCACTCGTCTATGATCGGCCTTGATCGGCGCACTACACGGAATAAATAAGGCCTTATCACAATACACACTCGTTCGTTGTGTGCGATGTTTCTTGATTCTGCATAGAAGGGTGTATATGCAACGAACCAAACTTCGAATAAAACTCTTCGATATTATCCTTTACACTACGCTGGTTTTAATATTACACAGAATTATACATATTAAATGCACGTAAACAACTAAATCATATAACATGAGTTACGCGGAAGAACAAAATCGATGCTCTCACAACGACGATCGTGACGGTACTAATCTAGCGAGTGTGCTGCGCATCTTATATAATGTATGCCGGTGCTCGGATACGATCGGTACAGGGCTAGCAGCGTGTATCGGCACTAGTCATTGTGCACTAACATGCAGCATACAAGAAATAATATAGTCATTCACTTCGTAAAGGGGAACAAATATATTTATTGGAATATTCAACTCAAATAAAGGTGAATAAATAATAACGTATTAAGATTAGATTAGCATTAAAAAAAATACAAATTGCTTCGAAGCAAATTTTATTTACTACAATTCTTCGCCATTAGCTTAATATTTCCTTCAATATAAAATTGACTTCAAATTACTGACAATGACAATGTATATATAGACATTGCAAGTCCATATAAAAGAGAGAATCAGAGGGGAATCACATTTCCACAAATTTCATAGGCCAGGAAGTGTTGCACTCTGTTGGTAATATATAAATTATGGTTGTGTTTTAAATATTTGATATCTAGGATAAATCCTGCTTGAATGCATGTATTATAATATTCTAGTTGATTCAAAGCCACAGCGGTACATGCGCTGTTTGCAATTTCTTTCATTTTTCATCGGGTTATTTAGCGGAAGAGTTCGGATAATCAATAAAAAAATATTTATATTTCCAGATTATATTCATTTACCGCAACCAACGCATAGTTGTCAAATATTACATGATTTGTATAGATTGGAAGAATTATGATCAATTCATGTATGGAACTATTATATATACATTGTCATTGTCAGTCATGTCAATGACAATGTATATATAGACGTTACAAGTACATATACAAAAACGAATCAACTTATGATTTCAAACGGAAAGTTGAAATTATCGTCGAAAAAAGTGAAAAAGGGGTGTATATATATACCTTTGAAATATTACGATTTTTCGTCGATTTTTATTTTAATATTTCTTGGCGAAGGTGTACATACTGTTTATCAAATCATGCTTTGTCAGTGTCAGAGTGGTCTCGGCGTTAAGGTGTCGGCTGCCACCATGGGGTCGAACGTTCGATCCTGTGTAAAAAAATTCTTGTAAAATATATATGTAAAACGTTTTTCTGCAAGGTACCTACGATATATAAAAAACAACTCAACAAGTATTAAGTACAAATTTTCTTTATGAAGGAAATGTAATTTCCTTTTTTTTTTTACTAAACTGAAAATAGTTAAAGATTTTTTAGAAAATAAATTGAAGAGTTTTGAAGGTAGTAAATTGTATACTTCTTTAGGTACAATTATTAATACTTCATTAAGTACAATTATAAAGAAATTGTAATGAGTGACAGAAGTGAAATATTTGTTGATGACGGAAGTTTAAGTTACGAATTGGGCATTTTAAAAATTGTTTTTGATGGAGTCTAAGAGGAGGAAATATTGAAGAGTGCAAGTTAATATATGGCTCGTATATTTATTAAATGTGCATTGTAACTAATGCCAATGACAATGTATTTTATCGAATTTTATCAATTCAATACATTTCTCCTGGGTTGTTGAATGCTGAACACATTTTATTCATTTTTTCGATGTTGCTGATGTCGAACAGCTGACCATGGCCATATCGTATTTTCCCGCGCACAGTAATCCAATGCATGGTTTAAGTCGATTGGGGACACAACGCACGTATTGAATGCAATTAACATATTGCTTATGGGGAGACAATGGCGCCACACTAAGTGGAAAATTGTCAAAATTTCATTCCCATGTATTTGGTCAATATACTAGCGCAGTCTTGAGTTATCTTCACCAAGTTCTCGTGGGGAAGATATCGACAGATGTCGCCACATGAAAATCAACCGCTTAAAGTTGATTCGTTTTCGTATATGGACTTGCAACGTCTATGTATACATTATCATTGTTACTGGTCTGATTTTTATATTGTTCAGTTTCAACTTGATATCAAGTAGACCTGCTAAGTAATATATATGCCCTGTGGAGCAGGCAAATTATATAGTTCTCAAGCTTATAAGTAGTAGTATTTCTTATATACTGCATGTTGGTGCTCAATGACAAGTCATGCAGTAAAAAAAAAACATCATACATAACGAACCAATGTGCAATGATCGAGCCTTATTTATTTCGTGTTAGTGCGCCGACCATGGCCGATCATAGACGAGCGTCGTATAGTATACAGAAGTTCGGTTCGTATACACAAATTCGTTCAGTATACAGAATAAGCAGCGAGGGTCAATAATTCCTTAACATCGATTATACGATTTCTAGTTGTACATGTTTACATGTTTTTCGCAAACAAACAATATCCATTTAATCTGATATCCATCTGCTTGGACTCGTATGTATATTTATTTCGTTCAAATATATTACAAAAGTGACGCTGATACTAGAATTAGACATCGATTAACACCTCAAATACTCTGCATATTCGTTACACATGACGCTTTTATATATTTCATAGTAAAGAATTCTATATATTAGTTTAAATATGAGAATTATACGTTTTTCAAATTCTAATTTATTGTTTTCAATCTTTACATAAATTTATAAACACAATATTTGACCAGTTACATAACAAATAAGTACAGCATAGCTTCCTTTCATATATGCAGCCTAAGTGATATTATATCACACTCGATCAATGGACAACCTGCACCTAAGAATTATTGCTATTTTTTTTAATGGTAAATACAATTCATTATATGAAGTGTAACATACCGAAATATTAAGTGATATTTTTCATACGAGCGATATCGTATTGTAAAATAATATCACATATATTTCTAATAACAATTATCGTTCTTTGTATAATCTGCCGACTTTCACATATAATCGTGCGTCGTCTGCGTACACAACACCCGGTATATAAAGTACCACTGTGCATCTTTTAAAATGAGCATAGTCTTCGTACTTATCGATTCTTTTAAAGCAGAATGAGCATTTTACACGCAATTATGTATCGCAGATTCTTAGGTGAACCAAAATTTTCAGCATCGAGTACTTATCATTACTTAACTAGCATTGTGGCAACTCCATGAAATAAAAATACATAATTTACGTACAAGTACCATTATCATTAGTTCCCATTGAGATTCCTATGCGTACTTACGTCTTTCTCATATCGCTTACAATAATAATGGTAAGCCCACGAGAAATATAGAATTTAAGTATTGATATTTTGCATCTTCGCAATAAATACTTGGCATTAGTAAGACTACCTACCTATCACATTTATATGTCTTCACAATTGGCAGTATTTTTGGTATATACTTACATATATATAATTTAACTAATAATTAACAAACGAGATATATATATCAACATTGCAGACGTAGTTGATTTACACGTACCTATTATACATAGCATATGATAATATTTAATCCAATAATTAACATCATTAGTGAGTAATGCATAATAGATTCACTTATATATTTTTTATTTATGGCACTAATACAGATAATTATTTAATCTATAAGGGTTGTATATGCATAACCATATGATATGTTAGTTTGTATTGAATCGCACATTGGGATTATTTAATAATAGATTATTAATTAACACTTTCGAACGATGTTTCTGGCAATATTTTGAAAAACAGATAGGGCAACAGTCGAGTAGAAGGTACGATGAAGATGCGTAATATCTAAATTAAATAGAATAGTTCAGATACCACGTTTGCTGAAATAAAAAATTGTAAAATAAAAATGTGTCCATGAGGACAGAATTGGACAAATTAAAATGTATTCGAAAATTGGTTGAGAGAAATAATTACGACATTTTCATCATTGAAAGTAAATGCGGTTTGGAACACTACTATTTTTTTCTTAAATGATATATTGTATGTTACGTTCGGTATATACACTACTTGCTTAACTATATAAAATTTTATATAATTCAAAATATTTGCATTTTATCAGATGAATTTTTTAAATTTATTATATATGCGTCAATCAATAAGTTCACTATATTTGCTCCTCTTGCAATATGTCTCTGTTTCTTTGCATGTAATAGTTATAGCTGGAACTATGTTCTTAATATCAGCAATTTCGTTTTTTGTTTATAGTTTAATGTTGTGTGTATGAAATTTTAATGTGTAATCTTGCAACCGCTCAAAGCTCTTTGGTCAACTGAATGTAAAAAAAAGCTGGTTTGAAACTCCTCTTTTACGAGTTCTTCACGTTCCTTTTTAGTACAATTCTGCTGTTTATTTTAGCTACTGACATAATCGTTTAAAGAAGATGCTGTTATTATTAGTGACTGCAGCAAGTGATATCATTTGCCATTATTTGTCATCAACATTAATGAAGTTACGGATTCTTTTTGGGTCACGAGACATTCGCAAAGAAAATATTAAATAAACCAATTAATACAAAAAAAAGTGAAATATTTTTACCATGTACATCTATAATTTTGCTGAAGAAGTTTCGATGTATTTTGCAATTGCTTTCCGTTAAACATGAAAAAATTAATCATCTTTTTGCAATCAAAAACATTGAAAGATTTTAGCATTTAGAGGTCCGTTAAAGTATAATCTGTTAACTGTCTTTATATAAACATAAAATCAACGGATTTGAAGGCACAATATGTTCAAAGATATAAAATAATCGAGATATTAAATCGGACATATAGCGAACTTGCTGGTATCGGTATGGTATGGTGTTTAATTTTCGTAATCATTTCAAATTGCATTTGCTTTTCGAATTCGTCTTTGTTTTAATGAAATAAAGCCGAAGTGGTACGAAACCACTTTTTTAAAATACGACTTGCGTGTTTACTTTAGATTTTATATTGCCAGGCAAGTCAGATATCTCTAATTGAAATTAGAGACCAGTCGACGTTTGGCAAAATAAATACACTATTTACAAATTTTACACATTCAAGTTTTTTATATGCAGTTTTTAAAAACAAATCACATAGGACTGACGAAACTGTTCCGTAAAATTTATTTAAGGGGGATTTGGAAAAGATTTAGTAAAGATAAATCACGGGAAATTTGTACGAGAAATATTACTGCACAATATTCGTAAATTACCTATATAAAGAGTAGGTTTTTATCGATTATAGCAATAATTATAACAACACAGATGATGTACCGACATGTACATTATTTAGATATTTACACAATTTTCTTTAGATCGTCGAAAACTTTACGCTTTTTTTAGGCATATTCATTCGTACTCGTATATGGAACGTGAGGAATTTACGTGATGTGAATAAACAAAAAAAAATTCAAAAAGTCGGTCGGACGAAATTGACCGTTGGCGACGGCAACATAACGACCGCAAAGTCCCTATCCGAGTACCGTTCGTGTGTTTGGCAGTAATCATGGTCACGCATCACGTATCATCTGTCGCTGAGTGCGGGAATATTTACATCGACGTAGCGTCGTTTAGGCAGTTGCGATTGGTAGCCCTTGCGCGGCACCGTTGCCGTACGCATATCAGCAACGGCGACCGGCATCCGTCAATTCTGCAACACTGGCGATATTGGAGCGGGCATGGCGGCATGGCGGCCGCCGCACATGCCGCATTGCACACTGCACCAATGGCACACGTTCAGTATCGGATACAGCCACAGGCACGGCACGAACAGCGACAACAATGTCACGCACAGCCAGCGACGTACGCAACGTTCATCGTTCACTTCACCGTTGCCCGGGCAGGTGCACGCGCACGGAGAGTGCGGCAGTTCACCCTCGGCGTCCGCTGCGCAGTGGTAGCTCACGCACTCTGCCGCGCGCATGCACGTTACGCTGTTGATGCACACGCGAAATGGATCGGGCGCGTACACGCAGCTGCCCGTTTTGTTCTTGGTGCCCGGCACGAATCGCTCGTGACAGTAGCGGCACAGGTAACGGTGCTCGCGCATCATTTGTTCGCCACTGGGGACATCGGCGCATGGGAAACTACTACTGATTTCTAACGATGCCTTGCCACTGGCTGGCGTCGGTTGTTGCTGTATGACAGTTGTGGTGGACACGCCGCTGCTGCTCGTTGTCGAATCTAACGGTTTCTTGCCGCTGAAGTGCGGGGACATGGGTGATACGCCCGCCACCGTGGCAACGGATGGGTAAACGTAGTCGTGCATTGCGTGCAACTGCACGTACGAATAGTTCCCATCTGTAAAAGTCATTAGCGAATAATTGGTATAGATCAATCAGTTGCTGTTATTGAGTTAGGATCGTGTTTAAATAGTATAACATATCTCTTCTGTACTGTGCTTTCTAAAATATGGTTCGCCTGCACTCTTTATAGTAACACCTTATCTTTATATATAGGGTGACCCACGGGAAGATGAAATCTTTTGAATGGGTAGTATTCAGCAGTCAGAAATGTATTAGATAAGAATTAAATGTGTGGTTTCCACAATTTTTATTCTTTTTGTACAATACTTTTAGAGAATGTTCTTAAATGATGGGGCTTTTCAACGGTATATTTCTTATAATTTTAAAATTTCATTAACATGTCGAAAAAAAATCGTAACGTTCATAAAAAAAAACGGACGGTTTTTCAAACGTTGTTTTTATCGAGGAAGCTACCTTTGTCACCATTATCCCCCTTTCGCAATGGATCCGAAATGAACGCAGACACTTCCGCGGATGATTTCATCAACTGCACCGATGTCTTACTGGACGAATTGCTAGAGCTGCGTGAGTTCAGATCTTGGGGTAGGTCCAATGTCTGAAAAAATTATATTACATCAGATATTCCTACGTGATTTATCCGAATACGCTTTAATAAATGAATAAAGTTGAAGTTTTTTTTTATAATTTGATTACTATGCGACGTTTTAAGTTGGAAATTGCATACGCAAGTTGTCTTTAGAAGTAATAAACGTAGAATAACCGAATAATAATTTCTGCAGCACCGAAATGAATTTGCAGAGTTGAGATCGAAAATCGCTTTAAATAAAAAAAACCTTCGGTGGTTTTCGAATTTAATAACATCGCCCCCTTAATACTCCAACTGGGTAACTCGAATTTTCGGTATGTTGCAATAGGAAAACAAGACCTCGTTTATATCTTCTGTTGCGGATAATTTAAAGCTGTTATATCGTGATATCAAATTCCTATCAAAAGGAAGAATATAATGATTTAATGTCGTTGCTTAAAACGACTCCTGCCACATCAAGGAGACAAACATGAAAGACCCCAAGAATTGCAATTTCTAGAACGTACGTTTACAATTATTTATATTTTGCGGTTTCTGTAAAAAGTTTACTGAATAAAAATGATTTTTTTTTGTGGATACATAGTTGTAAAATACTAAATAGAAAATGTGAACTTTGTTTAATTTTCTAAAGCTAAAACCAAAAACCAATAAAAAAAATCCAGTTAAATACGTTTCTTTTGCTTTTGAAAACTTAAAATCGATTTTCTGAAGAAGCACAAATTTCAAGTTACCCAGTTATGGTATTAAGGAAACGATATGCAAACGGTTAGTAGAAAAATCTCTCATAATTAGCAACAGACTTAATTATTATCCTCAGTCATTATTTCCTGCATACAATTTAACAGCGGTACTAAATGCTTATACAAGTTGATTTTCCTATTTTCATTCTTCGTTCTTCCCGAAATCAAATTGGTCCTTTCTCTCACTTTATTTTGTATTATATTACGTTGGTGCGGTTTTTAAGGAACGGAAGTTTCCCACAAAGTTAACATAAGTCTTCGTATTAACAAAATAGCGTTCCTGAAAAACATCACCATATTGCAAGCACCCTGAACAATCGTTAATACATTATAATTCTTTTAACATATTACGAGTGCCTAAGTAATAAAATACCCACCATAAAAACGTCATCGTCACGATACGGTTCCTCTGTTTCTCTTTTCCCAACTTTTTTTATGGCGCACAAATGATAAGATTCCGTAAGACCTAACCATAAGGAATGGCAATTTAGTTTGATCATACAGAAACTCGTAGAATGAGAAAATGCAATAAATATGATTTAATAAGCGTGTAATTGAAAACCAGTGGAAAGAAAGAGATTTGTTGAAATTCGCTGGTTTGTTCCGGTATAAGCTATCTTGGAAGAAAGGGAGCGGAATTTAGAAGGACTATTAAATGGTGTGCAGAAAGTAATGGCTAGGGATTATAATATAAATATACGTAAGCAAACATGTAAAAAGAAAGAAAGCAGAAGAAAGCGAATTTTAAGGATGAAAAATCAAAAAAACAAAAAAAAACGCACACTAAAAGAAAGTACACTAGAGAAACATATTTGTAACACTATTCCAATAGATGGCAGTATAATACAGAACACCATCATATTTTTAAGCGTTTCAATGATTGTTTCAGATATGGCGGGAAATGCGAATTTGACGAAAGTTACCCTGACGACAAAAAGTCACCCCATAGTCACAAAGTGACCCCGAATGGACGGTACTTCAAGTATATATTTACATAACGTTATTTAGTACTATTATTTTTGTATGTAATATTTCGCATACTCACCATGAGAGGAATCCGTCATTGGAAAAGCAATGAAAAGGTCAGGTCATATTATTATTGATAATATTATTATTCAACCCTTACACACACACACACACACACACAGACATTCTTCAATATCTAGCGTATCTGCAAACGCGTGATACATTTCCTTATATATTAATTTATAAATAGGGTGCGTGAATATATTTGTATTTCAAATAAATTTTGCTATCTGCACACGTGTTTATGAAATTTTTTCCACCGCCAATTTTTTGCGTGTATTCGGAATAATACGCTCTTTGTAATGCAAATGCTGATGCAAATACGACAGAAGTTACGTTTACGAATATGAACAGCAACGAAGATTTTTCCTCCAATTTTAACATGCAGCAATGAATTTAGAAAATGTAACTACGTTATTTGGTGCATATTCTAAAATCCGAACAAATTATTGATTTACCGTTTTGATGTAACGTACACGAAAAAAACAAAAAACACCACTAGCGAATGTAGTTACCGTCCAAAAGATCCTCGAATGCCGTTCTGACGCCCTTGTCGAATGCTCGGGCATCCGCTGCCGTTTGAAAAGTTAGACCGAACCGTTTATCGCCAGTCTTCCAATGATGAAATGTCGGCATCACCTTATTGTATTCAAAATCTTTCTTCATTGTGCAACTTAAGACAATCTAGAACAGAAAAAAACCGCAACTCAACATGGTTGAGAAAAAAAACACATACATTGTTTGGATCTCGTTGTAAATGCTAAAACCGTTATTCGTTTTTTTTTTACTCGGCTGCATAGCTATCAGTCCATGAATGTGGTGTGGCAAATGCGGGAAGAGAAAGGTTGATAAAATCACGAACCTGGTGTGCAAGGAGTTCGTATTTTTTAAATTGCAATAAAGACAACGTTGGAAATGTTTGTACGCGATAAGGATTTTAATAAATAGTTAGGATTGAGTAGTTACTACGATTGCTTGGAACTTTGGTATTACCCAAATTGATTTTATAGCAACTGTTGCAGCGCGGGTCAGGTCAGGTCAGGATGTAGATGTTTACACTCGTGTGTGTTTGCAAGACAATCTACTTTGAAATAGCAAAAATTGAAATCAATCAGCATGATATCGGTAATATTTTAAAACATCTGCTCCTCGTATATAGTATACTAACCGACTGGTCACTGATACGATGTCCATCGATGACATAGTCGTGTTTCTCCGGCATAATAATGGACATGTTAGAGTCGACCGAGCCGTTCGCTGTTGTTGTTGTTGTCATAACAGTGTCCGCAGTTGTTGTCGCTCTGGTGGACGGAATTAGAGCAGCACTAGTTATACGCTTGCGCACGGATACGTTGCTGAGGCCACCGCCTAATAGTGGCACCCATCCCCCGGAACTATCATCACGTGACATCACTTGCGCACGCACTCGTACCAAACAATTAACGCTGTAATAAGAAATACGTACAATTTAATGAATGGAGAATAATTGAAAACTTGAGATATCGACAGATTATTAATTATGAGGCAGAGGCGATATTGAAAATTTTAGCTTTGTACACGATTGACCATTGCGCCCAAAGGCGAACAACTTTATTTTAACAAAACTCGGTTCAAAGCGCTTTTGAATAGCTAGTGTATATAGAAGAAAATATAATATACTGTTCAATATAGGAATTATAAAACAATTGCCGCTTTGTTGTCAAGCTTTCCAATCCAAACCGGGTATATCATTTGGCATCTACTTTTGTTACGTTGGTTGCATCTGCCGTAAATTCGTCATAAAAATGACTTTTACTCCCAGTGGATAATTTAATTTCGCGCGCATATGCATTAGTCGGTGGCCACTAACAAAACGATTTTATTGGGCGACGATCGAAGCCCTCTATTATGAGGACATACTTCAATCGAATATGAACGCAGTCTAATTCGGCCTCGGCTACTGTTAAAGATATAGCGTAAGTTTGTTGACGTCACAAAGTACAGGTACTAGAAATGGAATTATATGTGCGTAGATGTTGTCATGCCCGGGATCGGTATATAGGAGCAGGAGGACTCCCATTGCAGCACTGGTCGCGATGGGAGGACATGAGGTAGCTAGCTAGGCTAGCAGGAGGATGGATAACTTGACCTACATTTTGTCATGAATGATCGCAATATTGGCATAGAAGAGCAGCGTGAGCTAGGACGATAACCCTTAGACTATACAAGGGGCGCATGTAGGAAGGGGATGCTCGAGGGCATATATATATATATATATATATCGGAGTAAATGTATATAAAGAAGCTGTTGCATGTACAATGGTGGTTAATAATTTGTGACGTCAGCAAGCATTTATGTGCATATTACATTGAGCTAGAAGAAAATTGTGTCATAAGAACCTAAATTCAGTGTAGATTTTTTCAGCGAGAGTATTTTCGATGATATAATATAGCCTATTAAAGAATGACATACATTGCAGAAACTTAATTAAAAAATAAATATATACATAGTGTTGCCATTTAAAAGATTCCCTAATCACTTTACAGCAAATGGTAAATATAAAAGTTTACAGGAACTTTCTTCTGAATCTGGAACACTTTATTTCAGTTCTCTAACTTTAGTAGTTTTCAAGAAAATTGACGAAACGTGGCAAAAATTCGCTTGCGGAATATTTTTAATATTTTAGTTTACTATTACAATAGGGCAAATCATCTATTTAAAGCGGCCTTTCTGAGAGGACACACCCTGAAATTAAAGCCCCATTACTCTAGATCTAACACCATCAAGTACTTTCCAGCAAAGAGAATAATATGTAACTGAACTCCCTGCTACAAGAAGCAATTGACAGCCCTTCGATAAATGCACTCAAAAACAGATTAGAAAAACGCATCAAATTTTACAAATGACAAGGGAGAGGTTATGTTATTTTCATATAACCGTGTTCCGTATGGACTAAAGTACGTCATTGTGTGTATGTGTCAATTGTCGCTACCAACATAATATATCGCAGGGCTACCAACATTTTTCTCTTATTACATATGAGAGAAGGAAAATGGAAATGTATAAATAATCGCTTTGACAAGTTCGTTTTGCTTCGAGAACCTTTTTTTTTAGGTATACCTGATATCATATGATAAGGTATGATATTTAAATACTCATTTTTGCTTCATTGAGATTGTAAGAGTGTAGTTGCTAAGATGTAGAATGATAAGAGCGTGTTAAAAATAAATCGATGAAGGAATAGATGATGGTAGATTCGACGAAAACATGAATGAAGCACAATTTATCGAACCAATCTAAAATTATTGATTAAATAATTATAATTTAAACTAATATAAAGAAATAAAGGTAAAACTCGTATAATTCATAACCGCCTAATTTTAATATTACCCCCTACAAAAATTATTAAACCTGAGGTAGGTACTTGATGGAAATCATAAATAAAATATAAACAGTCATTTGTACAAAAAAAAATAGATAGGTGTGAAATATGCTTTACATGGTATTTTACGCATTTCTCTCTCAAATCTGAAAGCATTAATCGAAATTGCAATAAATATTTTTTGAGATTATCGGCATACTTTTGCATTTTAGTGATATTTATAGTTTACTATCGTAAGAGCTGTGTATATAGAAATGATTAGGATGATATATAATATATATCCTACAGTTTTACAAAGAGCATCTGCAATTTTTAACGTTTCACTAATCTTGCCACGACTATAGAATCCTTATAATAGAATCTTTCGACTATAGAATCCATAATCCAAAAATATTTCGAATTGATCCCAACTAATCCTGGTCAATACAAGATATATATGCAACAATTTCCAACTATGAAAATTTTATATTTTATATCATCTCTGATACTGCTTACAAGCTTCTCGTTAGCATTAATGTTTTGATAATAGCATTATTTTAGAAATTATCATTAACTCGCTAAATATTAAGTGAATATTCCACATTTAATGCAAGTGCGTTAGTTCATGTGGCTGCTGGGAGGTATTCGATCGGGGGGCTTTTGTCCCGTTACGATGGTTTGAGGGAGGCTAACGCGTCACTCGCGTTTGACCCAATTTCCCATTTGCCATGCGCAATGCATATTATAACACAGCGGAGGCGCTTACTTGCGAGTTGTCGTACGCACAACTGAATGGCATGGTGTCCTAGTTTCGCCCGTCGAGGGCGACAACCCCAACGTGCAGCCAGCGTGGCTGAACTGAAAGTTTGTTCTGAACGCAACAGTAGGCCACGTACGTTTGGCACGCGTCACACGGCACGTTCAGCCTGTCCCACTTGTTGCGGAATCTGTTACCGTATGCGCACGTTCCCTCCAGTCTCACGCTAAGAACGACTGTTTTCAAAACGTGACTTCTTTTTTATCCGCGTGCGTATTTAATTATTCTATCTAATTCACGGACAATCGGGTGTAGAAATTTGCGTGTTAAATTGGTTTAGTATGGGTATCTGTCGACTTTATAATGTATGGAGCAATAAATCCGCAGATAAAACAGAACAATTGATGTGAATATGTTGTTATTTTATGCGCAGAAGATATGTATATATCGTTCATTGCAAATATACCAAGTTTGCTGACGTATTTTATGAACGAATTTTCTTCCATAGTCGAATTAGGTCATGACCTAACAATTTTCGCGCGTATAGGTATACCGATGTGCTGCCGGTGAAACGGATCTATACATAGACGGGTCGTATATATCCACATTTGGTAGAGCTAAATATAGACTCTGCAGAAAACCTTTGACCCCCCCCAACAAAATCCCTTGTCCCACTTCCGCATGCATCTCTCGTAATGATTTTGAATCCCTTTTACTCTCTTCTCTTCGCACTACCTCCGCTCAAAGTCGCGTATCGAGGATAAGTTGACGAACTCTAACTAGGACGCAATGGGACACATTCCCAGCACAACCCACCGGAAAACGGGACACATCCCCCCGCATCGCTCCGCTCAAAGATCCCTCCAATCGGCTACTTGATGCGCACATCTGTACTGGCCCATTATTGCGTGGCAGAAGGCACCCGGACCGATGAATGAAATTCAAACTTCTATTCATTGCTGCTGTATCAATGCGCGGTGGCCTCGTTCAATTCACTGCCGTATACTACGGGTTCGTTATGATGGGAAATAGAATGAAGACTGAATATAACGCAGCTATTCGAAAAAACGTTATTAGAAAGTATTGAACGGGCATCAAGGAAAATGATTACAAATACCGGTGTAAAAAGCCTTCGATATATATGTACCAAGTTGTTTTTTGCACTTTTTGGATCTTACAATAAAAATATTTCTTGGCATAAAATATACCGCGTTTCATATGGAAAATGAACATGGTAAACCGTCCTCTTTAGAGTGAAAATTTAACAGTGCTACGTCACTTTTCTTTTCAGACAATTTATTTGCCATTTAAAAAGGATGGATCGGGATCGTCAATATCGATTTAGTGGACCACTAAGTGCAAAAATGCATATTTTATAATTACCGTAGATGTTAGATATAAATTTAACACATTGCGTTTATTGAATAAAAGTTTTAATTTCCTGAGACAACTTTTAAATAAACTAAAAACTGTTATACTGTGCAAAGGTTTATCAATTATGACGCGTACATAATTTTTTGCAGTGTATTAAAAAATAATTTAAAAAACTTCAGCGTTCTCTCATTAGATGTCACTACTGGTTTCTTTAACGTTCACACGTCCTCAAATTTAAAAAAAAGTGAATGACGGTTGATGTCAAATGGAAGAAAATATTTGCACTATCTAATTTCTTTCTCGATCTCTGCAAATAAAACTATGTAGCAGAACCTCGCGAACTGATAAAATGATTTTGTACATTCCTTAAAATGTGCATAGATAACTGTAATGATCAATAAGCGACCTTTAGTTTGCTATTAGAGTTAAGGAACTTGGTACTCTCAACGTTTGTTCTTCTCAAAGCCCACTTTCAAGCAACCTTTACTGCAGTAGCGTAATCTAGGTTGCCTATGGTATATTTTAATTTCAATCAAATAAAACGTTCAGAAAAGATAATCTATAGCTAATTAATGGTGAAGGTCTATAGACAAGCATAAAATATAAATAAAATTTAATGCGCCAGTCTGGTCCGTTAAACTACAGATTTATAAGGAAAATATACTTTTACCCTTTGTAAAAATATACATTATTTTGGTGTAGAAAATTGATTTCTTTTAGAAATTAATTTTTTAGATATTTAGAAAATTTATAAATACCAATACTTCACACAACTTTATATTTAAACACTTACAATATTTCGATAAAATATACAAAAATATTGTAACATGTTCGAGGAGTTTTAGTACGATTCTGACTGAAAATAGCTGAATAGGGATAATGTTCCGCGATTCAGATACGTTTACGAAGTTGCCTACTCTCACGGGAGTATGTAATTTACCTGACTTTCGATGCATTAATCAGCTGACCTATGGATCCTAGGTCAGGTCTTTAATACCTACTATTAAGACTTACTTTGATTTTTCTTTACTTTGATTTACTTAATTTAATATTTTATCAATTACGTAGCTAGAATATTCAATTGCAAATTGTTTATGGTTTTTATCGTGTAGTTTCAGTTGCCTATATTAATTTTCCGTTTCCCTTTCCGCGGCTATTCTCAGCCAGAATCGTATTTCCATAAGATTATTAAACATACTTTTATGCACATATATTATTATCTATGAACAGCATGAATGGGCACAGCTCATTGATATATATTGCGGCCAGCTACAATGAATGGAGCGGGTTTTCTAGTCAAGCTATCTGACGGGCAATAAAAGTAAGGCGTAACATATCTGGCCTTAATTCGACGTTTCGTATTTAGAATCGAAAGAAAATGCCATAAAAAAAATGAGCGAATTTAAGAGAGTAACCCACATTTAACTGAATAGTATCTTGTAAATTAGAGATATACAATTTGCAAACGATAATTGGGTACGATTCTGGCTAAGAATAGTCAGGATAGGGAAACGGAAACTTAGTATAGGCAACACTACACGAAAAAAAACCTAAATTTTTCAATCGATTTAAATATTCTAGCTATATAATTTATTGATACAATATTAAATTACGTAAAATAAAAAATATATATCCATATGTCAAAGTCTTAAAGACCTGACCTAGGTTCTATAAGTCAGCTGATTGACGCATCGAAAATCTGACAACCTGAATACTCCCCATGAGAGTAGGCAACTTCTTAAACACATCTGTATCGCGGAAACACGTACTAAAATATGTGCTATTCTCAGCCAGAATCGTACCCCCGATACAATTGCAACAGCGCCAAATGTAAATGACGGCACCACTTACTCCTCCGGAATTGCTGCAGTGGTTCCGATGGCTGTTGTTGTTGTTGTTGTCGCAACTGGTGCAGCATCGGTCATGGTTCGTATTATTTACTTGTTTATAATATGTGTTGACCGCCGAACGTACGCGGCACGCGAACATTACGCCGCTCGAAAAACATGAAAACGACTACAGAAACAAATCAACATAGGTGTATCGCATCAATATTATTTTATAAAAGACTAAATCGCCGGCCGTTTATTCGAGATTGACGTATTTATGTATTAGACTATAATTACATTGGACTCGTACATTGTATAAAATGCAATTTAATTGTTACGAATGCACTCGATAACACCGTCCCCCCGTTCTAGCGCACACTAACCACTCACTCGAATTCCGCGGGCTTACTGTCATTATATCGCTCACTGCGACGTTCAACACACTAAACTATACGAACCTAGCAAACGACGGCGGCAGCGCGGTTGCATTGTAAAGCAACGTTGCCGTAATGATCAGTATAACCCATTTTGTTTCCTTAAAATTATTTGGATAACCAAATATTTAAGTATTGACTAGGGATTTTAACATGAAAATAAATATAGGTAAAACTAAAGTGATGAGGTGTGACAAAAAGGAATGCAGTAGAAAAATGAGGATCACAATAGGAGATAATAGAATCGAAGAAGTGTCGGATTTTTGTTATTTAGGCAGTAGAATCACAAAAGATAATCGAAGCAAGGTAGATATAAAGTGTAGGATAGCACAGGGTAGGAAGGCATTCGTGGAAAAAGAACAGATTTTAAGATCAAATATTGACTTGGGTATTAGAAAAAGATTACTGAAGGTATATGTTTGGAGTGTAGCACTGTACGGGTGTGAGGCGTGGACTATAGGAAAGGAAGAGAAGCGTAGATTAGAAGCACTTGAAATGTGGTGTTATAGGAGGATGATGAGGATTGGTTGGGAAGATAAAGTAACAAATGAAGCTGTACTAGAGTTAGTAGGGGAGAAGAGAAGTATCTGGAGAGTGTTACAGCGTAGGAGAGACAGATTAGTAGGGCATATTCTTAGGCATGGGGGGATTATGCAATTGATCATAGAAGGTAGAGTGGAGGGAAAGAGAGGGGTAGGTAGGCCTAGATTGGAGTATGTGAGTCAGATAGTTGAAGACGTTGAGATGAATAGCTATAGGGAGATGAAGGGATTAGCTCAGGATAGATCGGCATGGCGTGCTGTTTCCAACCAATCTTTAGGATTGCGGACTCTTTAACTAACTAACCAAAGAACAATGTATATATTTAAATTTTTTTTTATAAACTTATCAATTATAAACAATTATTTATAAATGTCTAACGAGCTTCTGTTAGATAATTAGGTGAGAAATGAGGGAGTATTTCATGTTGAGATGGTATTTCGATAAAATAAACATAATATATAAAAATATCTTAATGTCTTAATGACATAAATATGTCACATATGTCACATGAAACATAAATATCAAAGCAGGAGGAAAGTGAGAAAATGTTTGGGAAAGTTATTAGAGAATTCAAATCTATTATAAATGTGTTTTGAATATTATAAGTAGTGGAATTTTATTATTATGTATTATGTTTATTATGTATTATGTTTTCTTGCGAATTTAAATTGTGCTAAAAACATGTGTATTGTGATCTGGCAACATTGCTCGAGTGCGAGTAGAAACATGAATGCAGTATGCGGATGGCGCACATCTTTTGTCTCATTCATAGCTTTAGGCATCTTATTTTTCTCAATGAATTGTTCTAACGATGAACGACGTGTAGACACGATCCATAAACATAACGCATTTTTTATGAAATTGATATTTTCTTATGGTTTTGCAAACTTTAGTAATTTAACAACTATTATATTCCTAGTACTTAGATATATTGCGTTAATAATCCGATACTACAATTTATTTCTGAACCAAAGCAATTGTTTAGTCCGTTTAGAAGGCATGGTTCTACTGCCGATTACTTACATTTTGTAAATTCAAACTTGCAATTGCCACAATTTTTTTTATTATTGAACTGAGTAGAGAAGTAACGTCAGTGTCAAGAGTCAAAAATTATAAATACTAAATTCACATTCTCCACATCGTTTTTATCTTCTGTAGGAGCCATTTGTTACGTATTAAAAAATAATTAAAATTGTAAAAACAAAAGGAACACAATAACCTCACATTTAAATTGAATTCTGTTGTGACACTCGTACTCCATTTTCTGCAAGCTTTTGAATCATCTGTCAATGATCTGTTCACAAGCAAAGAAGTGCTGCACTCTGATAATGATATATATAGATTGTGGTTCTATGGAAAGCTTTGATATCTGCCATAAATCCTAAAACATTTTAAGAGTAAGCATAAGTGTACAGATTACAAATTAACGTAATATTGTAATGCAAATGATGGACATTTGCTGTTATTATTGCACGTCGGCGTTCGTGTGTGATCGGCATTGGTCGGTGCACTAACACGAAATAAATAAGGCTGTATCATCGCACACTCGTTCATTCTGTACGATGTTTTTTTATTACTTATTTTTATTAGGGAAAATTATTGTATTCAAAATTAAATTAATAAAATAAAGTGAGAAAAACCAAAATTCCTAAAAAAAAGTAGTTATTACCATTTGTTCTAAAACATTCTTATTTGGATATAAAATCTTTTTTTGTACTATTTCAAAGTTTAAATATCGTTCAAAAGTCAAAGCGTTATAACTTCGATGGTACTTCACTCTGAACTGCTGAAGGGCGGATCCAAATCTGTTCAAATGAAGAATGAGCAATATTTCGCACTATCACAACCATTGCGATTAAATGTGCCAAGACACGAATTCAGTACGTTAAATAAGCTAGTCTTTTCTTTTTGTCGGGTCAATATTTGAAGTCAAATGTAGCACGAAATTTGATATGTTTCTCGACGCAACACGCGGTGTATATAATATACGAAGAAAATAAAATATGATTTAAAAAAACGTAATACAATTCATTTTCGCGTGGATATTAATAACATCACACATTCAATCCCTCCGAAACTTGACGAGCAATTTTTTAAATAGATTAGATCCATAATTCTGATTGACAGGCGACACTTACACGTTGGAAATGAATTATACGGCTGCTGAATCGCTGTATCTTGCAAAAAAATGCATAAAAGTATATATTTTCTTTATTACCATTAGGAATATAATATAACAAGTTATTACCAATCTATTATGTATTAATGCTTTGGTTTCACCATATTAAACGTTTTTCTCGTTAAAAGGGCGTTTGTTCTGGCCGTGAGTGGGGTATCGGACGACGAAGAAGCGGACGAAGGTTGCTGTGCGTACGCTGTCACACCTAGAACCTCGTCCGGATACAGGTGCTCCTCGGAGCAAATTAGCGCTGGGCCAGCCTCTAGCCATTGTCGTAAATAAACCTCTTGTTTCTGTATACCAAGCGCATCAGCCGTATCATCGGGCAAGGAAAGTGTTTCACATTTCAACAAATCCTCGTTAACTGTTGATTCGCAATCAATGTTGTGTCTAAACAACGACGTTTATAACTATTTCTATCGTAAATTTTAAATATATATTATATAGCCGCATATTCGTGAAGTGTCACGATGACTAATTTTACCTCTAAATGGATTATAGGGATAAGGAAAATAGAAGTCTTAAGTTCGAATTTGATATGCGATTTTCTTTATATTGATTAATCGCAACAAACATTTATTGGCAATGTTTCTATTATTTTCTCCATGCATCTTCGTTTCTTATTTATACATCAATGTTAAATAAACAAATAAAGAAATAAATAAATACCTTGTATTATGTAACGTCGAACCTCCGTCAAGCTGAACAAACTGATCGAGTTGTTCATCATCGGCGCCAACGGATCTGCTTAATCGAGGTTGTAGTGGGAGGTCGACGTTCAAGTTATGTGGAATGTGTAGTGCCGAAGTGATTTCCAACGCTTCCAATTTGGAAGAGTTCAGGGAAAGAGCTAAGATATCGGTACCCTCCTCGATAATTTCGAGGCTGCCCGTACTATCCACCGTTGACGATGGATCGCGAATTATTTTCTGGTTTGATTTGATCGCTGTAAAACGTAAACTCGCTTTGTAATCGTTAAAATTCTTAATATATTTTTTTCAAAATAAACGTCAGTGTACCAGCTGAGCAATATTTCGTCAGCGATGTGATAATACCACCTATCTGCTTTGAACTTTTAATGAGTAAGGAGATGTTTTGAACATGCGCAATAATCCTAACAATCTGACACATATGTCATTTTTCGAATTTTTGTAAGATAAGAGGTATTCACATCGCTGACGATTCATTCTACGCATCAACATTTATACCAATTACCACATTTACAATTTGTTGGATTGCCGTTTTTCAATTATGGTATAGTTGCGATGACAATTTTAATTTCTCGTTTCCGTTTTTATTAAACAATTTATATTTAAATTTTTCTGTGTCTAACTGACTTTAAAATCCCTGGTGTGATGAACGGTTTTAGCCTTTTACTTTTACTCCTGATATACTCTTGAGCACGAGTCTTTTAAATATTTCGGCAACACGATTGAACCAAACATCAACGTTCCTCACTCTGGGACCCTGTTTCGTAGGATCTTTGACGTTATACCGTTCAACTAGTTGCTTCTTTCCGAAGCTTTCTAAAATTTAAGGCCATCTTTACACCGTACAACTATTCCACCTCTGCTTATCTTCTTCACTCCTGTTCGCTCGGAATTAGTCTATTTTCTCAAAATACCTTTCATTTGATAACGAAAGATTATTATCCGTCGATTTACGACAAGACAATTATATATCGAATATCACTTTTCACCACCACATTTATTTTACACTTATTAGCGCTATTCACTTCGGCCCATTCGATGTCAATTTACGTCTCTTCATATCGAATTTCTCTACCGCCTTAATAGGCAGTAGAAAAATTGTTCGTTCGACTGTCGAACGAACAATTCCCATACACATTACCTACCGCAGTGAATCTTCGCGCATGCCAGTTGTTCAACGTAGCGATGCAGCGATCGTTCGGACAATTGATGCGCGAGATACGCCTCGGGAATGGCTAATATTTCGCTGGTGTCCGCCAACATGGGCATAAATGTCGCCAAACGGCGAGATTGGACATCGTTTGTGGCACTACTGTTAGACATACACAGTTGTTGCTGGGCGAAGCGGGGTGACGATATGTTCGAGGCGGATTGTTGGTGGGCAGCTTGCTTAAGTGCAACGCTACGTATATTTCCCTCGCCTGCAAAATATATAAGTTTTAAAAAAACTCAAGCTATACGATAGATTATATACTAGTCAAGGAGAAGTTTAGAAATTTGATTGAGGATTGAAAGAGTTACCCTGGGGCAGATATAGATAGTGACCACAACTAGGTAGTCCTGAAATCAGAGTTGAAATTCAAGAAATTTTTATAGCAATCTAAACAGATTAGAGTAGATGTTGTGTTGTTGCCAAAAGTTACTTCTAATAGTTATTTTTATTTTAGTAATATTAAAGATATATATTGATTGCAATAAAATGAACATTTCGTCACTTTGAATGATTTCACAGCCCATTGTTTGCTGTAATTGTAGGTCGACGTTTCGTCAATTTTCTTGAAAACTACTGAAGTTAGAGAATCGAAATAAAATGCTACGGATTCTGAATAAATTCCTTGTAAACTTTTATATTCACTATTTCCCCGTAAAGTGATTAGGGAATCTTTTAAACATCCACTTCTAAAGTAACATGCGATTTCCTTGCCAACGCAACACCCGGTATATACACACCGTAATGCAATTGCACAAAATTAAACCTGAATTATCCTTGGACGCTCTTGAATGTGCGGATCCATTATTTATATCACATTTATCCTGGCCAGATAACAAGTCCAACAGATTTGGCAAAGTAGAACGTAGGTTCGGGGTATTCTGGCCATGTAACCATCTCAATTGCGCAATATTTTTGTTCAGTAAATACACGGCATAATTGAATTGAATCCGATCCTTGCCACGTGTAAACAATGGAAAACTGAACAAAAAAAAACGTTCGCAACATTGTAAAATTAATTAATCGGTTGTCATATTGTGGGGAAATTTTGACGGGATAGTCTGAAAATATTGCAGATTTGTAATTATCTGATTAACAGTAATCCTATTTAGTAGGGAACTAGAATTAATTCTTTTTTCATGATTACACTGATCATGTTATATGTGAATTAAATTTTTTTTTACTTGTCTGCGTAAGTCGAAAAAAAAATTATAAATATATTTGATTTCATCGTCCTTTTCCATTTTCACACTTCGTTTATTCGAGTCGATAAAAATGTAACAATTTAAGTAATTATATATAGAAATTAACTTAGTAATCTTAATTATTTATGAATTAAAAATAATCTTCGAAAAAGATGTACTTAATAATGAGCAACTAGAATAAAATGAATTATTCGCAATATATTATAATACAAATTGAGGTGTCTAACAATATGTATATATTTCGATGAATAAATGAACTAGAAAAAAAACTTAGTGATGACGACGAAGAAAACCTAATATAATATTATATGTAACACTTTGGATTATCATTGTTTAAAAAACATATATTTCTTACGATATAAAATTTTAATATTGTAGTATTTTCTTTTTAACTTTTAGAACCGAACCCAGTATTTTATACTAGTCTTTGTTTCGTATAACACGAATGCACATAACTCTGGCATTTTTTAAGAACCTAATATTATACCGGGGATGTTACCTGTACTTACTTCCTATCCTTTATCGCCGAAGTTATATGGTCGCATATATACGATTGTGAGCCACTGTGTATAATACCATACCGTAACGGTATTTGCAAAAAGTATTCGTACATTTTTAACACGTGGGCTATATAACCTAAAGCAATGGATATACTGTCGTCGGTAATATCTAAAAAAAAGAAGGGAATATAAATCATAGCGATCGTTATTTTGTTTTTGTCATTATTGCAATCATGATCTTTGTTATTGAAAGTTAATACCATTTAAAGCGTCCGAGTTGGGCAGATGAACTCCATTAATGTAAAATTTTCCATTTGTAATTATTATTGGATACAGTTCCAGCAATTCCAACAATAAATTACGTCTGCGTGTTGCTAATAGACCTAGTTGATCCTTGAGCAGTTCTTTGCACAGTACTTGTTCTAGCTTCTTGTTTTTTGTATTTTCAATATCTTTATTTAGTTGCCTATGTAAAAGACAACGTGGAATAAATAAATAAATTTATTGGGCATATGAAATATGATATATAAAAAACGTACGCGTTGGTTTCTATAAGCTGCGAATTTAATTCTTCATGATCATCGTATTGTTTACTGTACTTTTCTTTCAATTTTCGAACTTGTGCCGTTTTTTTATCGCGTTCGTTAATTAAAAGTCTATTTACCGATTTCGCACATTCGATATCTTTCGTCAGGGTTTTAATTTGATGTTTTTGTAATTTCGTAGGGATAATCTGTCGAAAAAACATATACCTATTCAAGTATTTACGAAAATGTATTGATTTTAATATCAAATTTTCAAATCCCAGTATGTATGTAAGGTTTATTATATATTGCCTTGCAGAATATAAAGTATTACAATTATTATTTTTTGTATATACAGGGTGGGCGATACATAGAAAATCACATGTTAATTTTGAAGTGGCCGTTTAAATGAGTCCCTAATCAATTTACGGGAAAATAGTAAATATAAAAGTTTGTGGGAATTTTATTTGAAATCTGGAACACTTCATTTCGATTCTCTTACTTTAGTAGTTTTCAAGAAATTTGACGAAACGTCTACCTACAATTACGGCAAACAATAGGGTACACATAAAAATGTAAATTGTAAATAATAATTACGTGTAAATTGTACAATCACCTACCGAAGAGAGTAAATCTTCCCGATATTGAAAGCTTCAAAAGCGAAACCAAATCTCTACTTCTAAATGAATCGCTATACACAATAAAAGATTTTTTTCAGTGTATTATTTTAGTGATCTTTTATATTTAAGTAAATGTAAGATATTTCTATACATATTTTTTTTTAACGCTTGTTTTAGCTCATACCATACAACTTAAGCTTTTGTATCGATATTTTTTAAATAAAAGTTCTTCTATATTTACATCATCTAGAATGAAAATGCGAAGTGCCAAAATTATTTTGTTCCATTTAGGCAGTCAAAGTGTTACACAGCCACTTTAACATTAACATGTGATTTCTTATATCCTGCCCAGCAACGCAACACCCGGTATATAGGTTATAGATTTTGGGTACGATTCTGGCTGAGAATAGCTGAATAGGGATAATACTTTATTGCATGTTCCGCGATACAGATGTGTTTACGAAGTTGCCTACTCACAAGAGGTATTCAGGTTGCCTGACTTTCGATGCATCAAGAAGCTGACCTATGATCTTTAATACCCACTATTAAGACTTACTTTGACATATCGATATTGTATAAATTTTACTTAATTTAATATTTTATCAATTATTTAGCTATAATATTTAAATAAATTGTATTTTTTTTTCATTTTTTGTCGTGTAGTGTCAGTTGCCTACATTTATTTTCCTTTCCCTATTCAGCTATTCTCAGCCAAAATCGTACCATATTTTGCCGTTATGTTGCGATATTCCATTGTATTTATTATTTAAGTATTTACAAATTAATATATTAAAAATACAAAAAAACATTTACTTTTATATTCCTTACCCAGTATCAACCAAACGTACCTGCAACATTTTATTTAGCGTATTCATCGTCAACAGCTGCGGAGCGTACCGTACCGCCGGATATTGTAGTACCGAATCCTCTTTCTCGCTACCATCGAACGACTCTTTATCAACATCGCTGCGCGCGCACCCTTCGTCACATTTCGCCGTTAAATCGCAGCGCAAATCGTCGGCGTCCAAAGTTCGGTTGCGCAGGCGCAACTGCAGCGAGCGCAAGCGCCGCAACGTCTCCACCGTGTACGACCGGTTGATCTCCGCCCTGTGCCGTCGCAGATACAATAGCCGGTACACGTACATACTGTCCATGGTGCTTTGCACATTGATACTGTCGACGAATGGCAACGGCTTGTTTATGCTAGGCTTGACGAACAAGTGGTGCGTAAAGTACCCGCTCGATCGCAACACGAATATCAACGTGTTCGCGTGAAAGAATTCCGGTTGGATTGCGGACGTTCGCGCGCCCAAATAAACCAGCCCGGACAGGTTCACGCCCCACGTGAGCAGGATCGCGTCCATGCCATCGGCGCGCGCGTTGCGCAACCAGATGCGCACCACGACCGCGCCGCCCTGGTGTCCGGTGCCGGTCAATTGGAACTCTGCGAACTTGGGATTTGTGGATGCTAACAATTTCTCGCTGGTGTAGAATGGGGCGCTCATGACAGATTGGTGCAACGTGAAGTAGATGATGTCTGCGGTACGCTCTGTGCGGATATTGTACGCGATGATTTGCTGGACGCTCCGCAAACGCATCTACGTGTACATGGAAAAATGCACGATTATTGAGATGTGGAAATTAGAAAGGGCGCAATGTTTACTTGCTGCGTAATGAGTGGCATCCATTCTTGGAAGCCTTGCCGATACACCATTGGCTCCGAAAAATGGGAATTCATATTGCCTATTCGATTGTGTTGAATAGAAAAACAATTCGACAAGATTTCCTCGGTGAGGATAGCCTGGATATGGAATAAATATAGGCAACTAAAACTACACGATTAAAACCTAGGGTTGTCCAAAAAAGTTTGCGATTGATTTTAATATTCTGGCGACGTACAATTACGTAGCTAGAATCTTCAGCTTCATCGATATGAAATATTAAATTAAATAAATTTTATTAATATAAAATTAAGTATCAATAGTAGGTATTAAAGACCTGACCTAGGATCCATAGGTCAGCTTCTTATCGCATTGAAAATCTGGCAACCTTAATACCCCTTGAGAGTGGGCTACTTAATACGCGCTACTGTATCGAGGAATATGCGCTAAATCATTATCCCTATTCAGCTATTCTTAACTAGAATAGTCCCGAAATGTTTTTTCAAACGTACATAACTACTGAATGCAAAACATATTTATTTCAGTGCCGATTATACGCTTGCATTATGTATCACCCGAAATAAATTTATCTAGGTTAAACTTACATATAATTTGTTACAAATTTTAAAAAAACAGAAAAATTTTAAAAGATCGTCTTTTAACTTTCTAGTTGCGAATGTTATATACAAAAAAAAATGTATATCGCAAATTCAACTTCTTGTCGTTATCGTGACATCTATCAACTGTGCGCTAACCTATATTAAGGAATATAACCTCAAATTACACCCCATAGAGAGGGGAATTCGGAAATTGCCCTGAGCACCGAATGATGTATAACGCAATTTACAATATTCGTCATTACCTATGTCGCCCAATAGCACACCGATAATATGTAAATCGTCAGTGATCTGACAATACCTCCTATATACTTTGAACTTCACAAGGAATTTCTAAGAATCTAAGAATCTAAGAAAATCCAAGAATCAGTTTGACATAATATCAATTTTTTGAATTTTTGTAAGTAGGAGGTGTTGTCACATCGCCCACGATTAGTATTTTTATTGCCACACCCTTCATTTTGTATAAAGCCATACCAATGACAATGTATATATATACATTGCAAGTCCATATAAAAGAGATAATCAGAGGGGAATCACATTTCTACAAATTTCATAGGCCAGGAAGTACTGCACTCTGTTGGTGATATATAGATTGTGGTTTTGTTGAAATATTTGATATATAGGAGAAATCCTGCTTGAATGCATCTATTATAATAATCTAGTTGATTCAAAAGCCACAGCGGTACATGCGCTGTTTGCAATTTCTTTCGTTTTTCATCGGGTTATTTAGCGGAAGAGTTCGGATAATCAATAAAAAAATATTTATATTTCCAGATTATATTCATTTACCGCAACCAACGCATAGTTGTCAAATATTATATGATTTGTATGGATTGGAAAAATTATGATCAATTCATGTATGCGACTACTATATATATACATTGTCATTGTCAGTGATATCAATGACAATGTATACATAGACGTTGCAAGTCCATATACGAAAACGAATCAACTTATGATTTCAAACGGAAAAAGTTGAAATTATCGTCAAAAAAGTGGAGAAGGGGTATATATATAAATACCTTTGAAATATTTCGATTTTTCCTGGATTTTTATTTTAATTTATTTTTCGCAGAGATGTAGTTGATAGTGTTTATAAAATCGTGGGGTCGAACGTTCGATCCTGTGTAAATCCTGTGTAAAATTTATTGTAAAATATATATGTAAAACGTATTTCTGCTACAATTTCTATACAAGTCAACACAACAAGTAGTAGTACAAATTTAGCTATCTTTGTGAAGGAATGGTAATTTCCTTTTTGTTTTTTTTTGCTAAACTCAAAATTGTTCAAGATTTTTTAGAAAATAAATTGAAGTGTTTTGAAGGTAGTAAAGTATATCTAATACTTCTTTAGGTACAATTATAAAGAAATTGTAATGAGTGACAAAAGTGAAATATTTGTTGATGACGGAAGTTTAAGTTACGAATTGGGCATTTCTAAAATTGTTTTTGATGGAGTGTAAGAGGAGGAATATATTGAGGAGTGCAAGATAATATATGGCTCGTATATTTATAAATGTGCATTGTAACTAATGCTAATGACAATGTATTTTATCGAATTTTATCAATTCGATACATTTCTCGCGGGTTGTTGAATGTTTATCACATTATATTCATTGTTTTGATGTTGCTGATGTCGAACAGCTGACCGTGGCCATATCGTGGCCATTCTCCCGCGCACAGTAATCGAATGCTTGGTTTAAGTCGATTGGGGACACAACGCACGTATTGAATTCAATTAACATATTGCTTATGGGGAGACAATGGCGCCACATTAAGTGGAAATTCTCAAAATTTCGTCCCCGTGTATTTGGTCAATATACTAGCGCAGTCTTCAGTTATCTTCACCAAGTTCTCGTGGAGAAGATATCGACAGATGTCGCCACATGAAAGTCAACCGCTTAAAGTTGATTCCTTTTCGTATATGGACTTGCAAGGTCTATGTATACATTGTCATTAGCCATACTATTCTATTGTACAAACTCGATTTAGTATACTATTTAGCGGTGATAATTTGAAATTTATGCTTATGTGCAATGACGTGTATAGTAAATACCTTTATATACCACTCAATCTATTTTGTTAAATATTAAGTTGTCTGGGTGTTTCATACGAAGTGTATGTCAATATCAGTGAAATATCTTTTGATATGAGATAAGGAGAGAAAGTTAGGTTAACGCCATTTAGTTCAACTTCATTTGGATCAAACTGGGTGTGACGTGTGTATGTACGGGTGCAGTACATCAGGCGTAACTTATAATATTAGTCAATTATAAGATAGCGTAATGTATAATGACTAATTTTAATAATTTTAGGATAAAAATTATTTTATAGCCGTGGTTAAGTTGTTACGTTTCTTAAATATAATAATATAAACCATACGAAATAATGGATAGTCAGGGAAGAAAAGTGATTGTTTGTGATAATGGAACCGGCGTAAGTAAATACTTGTTTACCTTTAAGTAAATTCGAAATATCGAACTTTTTTCAAACTTATTAAATTAATATTTCAGTTCGTTAAGTGCGGATACGCGGGCAGCAATTTCCCGGCTCATATATTCCCCTCCATGGTCGGTAGGCCAATTATAAGGGCGGTGAACAAGATCGGAGATATCGAAGTGAAGGTACCAACACGCCGATTCACTCTGTAAAAAATTCAATAAAATGTTTCATATAATTGTTTACAGCGTTCAGATTCTTTTTACACTGTACTAAATGTTGATAATTTCTCTTCTAGAAGTACCATGTAAATGTAAGCAAATTCGCAATTCAATTCGTAATTTCACATCTACTAATACGTGTTATGTGTTCGTGTTAATATAATTTAAAAAATGTGATATTTTTCATGCTTCCAGGGAGTTATAAGTACACTTCCTGTAAGTATCTGCATGGTGTAGAATGTATTTCATTTGCACGGTGTAGTAAATTAGTTTATTGAAGGTGTAAAATAACGGAAAAATTGATTGCCTTTTTCGTTTTATCAAGGATTTAATGGTCGGCGATGAAGCGTCTATTTTGCGTTCGTTGCTCGAAATAAATTATCCAATGGAGAATGGTATCGTGCGCAATTGGGAAGATATGTGCCATGTGTGGGATTATACGTTCGGCCCGAAGAAAATGAACATAAATCCGAAAGAAACCAAGGTGAATATTGCATACGTTAATAAAAATATTGTAGAATGATAATCAGGGCTTATATTTACCTGTGTGTATAGCGTATTTTTGGGAATGAACTTAGGTTATGTTACATTCTTATTGACATCGGCAATTGTATTATATACTAGCGCCATCTTTACATTTTGCGCGTGTCCCCTTTTTCCTGTACAGATGTCGCTAGTTTTTTTAAGTTTGTTTTTAAAATGTCGCTTATTTTTTTAAAACAACCGATTAAAGTTGATACGCATTTTTTTATGTACACTCGCTCCGTCTATAGTATAGATAGATAGATAGTTTATTAACCCATCGATTGACGGAAAAGTACAAAGTACATTGTGGTACAAAGATAATAAAATATTTAAGTATAATCTGAGAACTTAGAATTTGTTAACACTATAATAAGATTATATAAAAATAGGACGAAGACAGACAGATTAAGAAGTTGTTAGTTAAAGAGTCCGCAATCCTAAAGATTGGTTGGAAACAGCACGCCATGCCGATCTATCCTGAGCTAATCCCTTCATCTCCCTATAGCTATTCATCTCAACGTCTTCAACTATCTGACTCACATACTCCAATCTAGGCCTACCTACCCCTCTCTTTCCCTCCACTCTACCTTCTATGATCAATTGCATAATCCCCCCATGCCTAAGAATATGCCCTACTAATCTGTCTCTCCTACGCTGTAATACTCTCCAAATACTTCTCTTCTCCCCTACTAACTCTAGTACAGCTTCATTTGTTACTTTATCTTCCCAACCAATCCTCATCATCCTCCTATAACACCACATTTCGAATGCTTGTAATCTACGCTTCTTTTCCTTTCCTATAGTCCACGCCTCACACCCGTACAGTGCTACACTCCAAACATATACCTTCAGTAATCTTTTTCTAATACCCAAGTCAATATTTGATCTTAAAATCTGTTCCTTTTCTACGAATGCCTTCCTACCCTGTGCTATCCTACACTTTATATCTACCTTGCTTCGATTATCTTTTGTGATTCTACTGCCTAAATAACAAAAATCTGACACTTCTTCGATTCTATTATCTCCTATTGTGATCCTCATTTTTCTACTGCATTCCTTTTTGTCACACCTCATCACTTTAGTTTTACCTATATTTATTTTCATGTTAAAATCCCTAGTCAATACTGCCTGCATACCATTCAATACCCTTTCTAAATTCTTTTCGCTTTCTTCCAATATAGCTATATCGTCGGCGAATCTCAACATATATATTTTCTCTCCCTGTACATTCACACCTACACTATACTCTTCTTTTACGTTGTTTATTGCATCTTCTATATATAGATTAAATAATAACGGTGAAAGTGTACATCCCTGCCGAACTCCCTTCCCTATTTTTGCTACCTCTTCTTCCCCCTCAATTCTAACTAAGGCAGTTTGGTGTTTATATAAATTAAAAATTATTCTCCTATCCTTATAATCTATACCCGTTTCTTTTAAAATTCTAAACATTATGTCCCAATCTACATTATCAAATGCCTTTTCTAAATCTACAAAAGCTATGCAAGTTACCTTTCAAGAAGTTGTTATAAAAGTTTTATCACATAAGAACTCTTCAATGCTATAGTAAGATTTTCTCAGTAGGTGCAATCTTAGTTTTATTTTAAATGATTTATAGTTAAGCTTTCGAAGAGGTCTTGGCATCTTGTTATATATAAAATTAGACATGTACATAAAAGAATTCTTATAGAAAGTCGCATTTGGCTTATTGATATATACATTATCAGCGTGTCTCGTGCAATAATTGTAAAGATCGCTAGAGCTAAAACAAAAGCGTGGCGATACTTATGAGCATGACAACAACTCTCCAGCAAATAAATATTAGCAAGTGTGAGTATTTTTAAATCATGAAAAATTGGACGACAATGTGCTAAAAAAGGAGCTTTAGACAAATTTCGAACAGCACGTTTTCGTAATATAAATAAATTTTGAAAGTGCTCTTTGCAACTATTAGCCCAAAACATAATACCATAGCGTACATGAGATTCAAAAAGAGCGTAATAGACTTTAGCTGCAGATTGTAGATCTAAATCAGTTCTGATCCTTCTTATAGCATAACAAGCAGAAGAAAGTTTACAGTGTAAGCAAAGTGACGTGGTGAAGCCAATCAAGTTAATTGTCGATATTTAATCCTAAAAATGTAATATTATGTTTAAATACTAGTTGCGTGTTATAAATTACTAGGGGTATATCGTCAATATTTCTCTGTTTGAATAGTATAGCAGAAGTTTTCATCGTATTAAGAGATAGTTTATTATAAATAAACCAATTATTTATAGTATTTAAGTCGGTGTTGATTTTATTAATATACATAAGCAGGTCAGCTCTAGGAACACACCAAATGATTGTTGTGTCATCAGCAAATAAAGTTAATTTACCATAAATTGGTACATTGCTGATACCATTAATGTATACAACAAATAAAAGAGGGCCCAGAACCGATCCTTGGGGAACGCCGCGCTTGGATAAAACTGTGTCTCATAATATTTTATTTCCAATACTATCTGTAATTTGAACTGATTGAACTCAAATATGATCTAAACCAATCATTGCTAATACCTCGAAAACTATAGTGCATCAGCTTGAGCAGAAGAATATCGTGGTCGACACAGTCAAAAGCTTTTGACAAATCGCAAAACAATGCCATAGATATTTTATGGTCTTTATTAAAGTCATTATAAACTTTTTTTAAGAAATTATGTATATATCATCTGAAATGTATATGTATAAATTATATATTGTCAATGGATCAATCGACTGACCTGTTATATTGATTTTTTTAATAAAGAATGCCAGTGGAGTGTTTTTAAAAAAAACTTATTTACTATTCCTTAATTATTTTATATAACGCATGTTCGAAAAAATACAAACTGCGAATGTAATAAATACGGTTATTTATAGATACTGTTGACGGAACCTCCAATGAACCCGATTAAAAATCGGGAGAGAATGATCGAAGTTATGTTCGAAACGTACGAATTTGAAGGAGCCTACGTTGCTATACAAGCTGTTTTAACTCTATATGCTCAGGTCAGGTGAAATCGTCCATTTTTCTCTATTTTCACAAGTACAAATATTTAAAAAATGTGTCCTTTTTAAATTTTTTTTATACATTTTCTATCTTAGGCGATTTATTTAAACTTTGTTATGATCCTATTTTTAAAAGATCCGCCTTTTTAGATCTTTTAACCGAAAAAAATCCAGCTAATGTGAAAATTGTACATTTCATCCGCAAAATGTATTTTTACATTGTGTGTGTTTCATTCGGACTAACAGTGCTTTTTGAAACTCGTTTTTAGTCGACGGACTCGCGTCGTTCAAAATCTTCAAATTTCTCGATTTTTCACATGTTCTAATATGAGGAAAAAAAATTCACAAATATGCCGTTGTTTGTTCATTAATTAAACGCAGGGTCTCCTCTCTGGAGTGGTCGTAGACTCCGGTGATGGTGTAACACACATCTGTCCCGTGTACGAAGAATACGCGTTGCCGCATCTCACGCGGAGGTTAGATATTGCCGGAAGAGATATCACACGGTACCTGATAAAGTTGCTATTGCTCAGAGGATACGCTTTCAATCATTCGGCAGATTTTGAAACGGTAAGAAAAACGTATCGTGTTCAGCTTACTGTTAATTTTAATTTAATTTTTTTCTCAAAAAATAACATTCTGTATAATATATTTTTTAATTTTTAGGATTTTTTTAAAACTAAAATAACAGAATAATTTTACTGTAGGTAACATATTTAGCAATAGCATCATTTTAAGGCGTATTTCACTAAAAAAAAAACAATGTCCATTTCTATTCTCATTGTTAATGTTCAAGTTCCAAACTGTTAACTTAAAAAAAGTGAAAAAAAAAACATTTTCAATTTTTATACTATTATTTTTTTTGGATTTTTTTGCTACAACAAAAATTTCACTATAAATTTTTTTTTCCAATTTTTACTATATAAATGATAAAAGTAACTTCATGATCATTTTAATACTGGCGATTTGTATTCGAAATGTTCAGAGCTGTATTATTATTATTTTTGTATGATTTTCAAAATAAATAAATAAAAATATACAATCGTTAAGAGAATTGAAGAAAATAGGAGCTAAATTGTGTGAGAACTATAGGACCATTAGCCTACTATCACATGCATCGAAGATATTGTTAAAGATTATTTATAGGAGATTAGAAAATAAAGTAGAGGAAAGGCTAGGAGAAGATCAGTTTGGTTTTAGGAAAAACAGAGGGACGAGAGAGGCGATTCTAGCACTAAGAACGGTAGTAGAAAAAAGAAATAGGGTAGGAAAGGTAACTTGCATAGCTTTTGTAGATTTAGAAAAGGCATTTGATAATGTAGATTGGGACATAATGTTTAGAATTTTAAAAGAAACGGGTATAGATTATAAGGATAGGAGAATAATTTTTAATTTATATAAACACCAAACTGCCTTAGTTAGAATTGAGGGGGAAGAAGAGGTAGCAAAAATAGGGAAGGGAGTTCGGCAGGGATGTACACTCTCACCGTTATTATTTAATCTATATATAGAAGATGCAATAAACAAAGTAAAAGAAGAGTATAGTGTAGGTGTGAATGTACAGGGAGAGAAAATATATATGTTGAGATTCGCCGACGATATAGCTATATTAGAAGAAAGCGAAAAGAATTTAGAAAGGGTATTGAATGGTATGCAGGCAGTATTGACTAGGGATTTTAACATGAAAATAAATATAGGTAAAACTAAAGTGATGAGGTGTGACAAAAATGAATGCAGTAGAAAAATGAAGATCTCAATAGGAGATAATAGAATCGAAGAAGTGTCAGATTTTTGTTATTTAGGCAGTAGAATCACAAAAGATAATCGAAGCAAAGTAGATATAAAGTGTAGGATAGCACAGGGTAGGAAGGCATTCGTAGAAAAAGAACAGATTTTAAGATCAAATATTGACTTGGGTATTAGAAAAAGATTACTGAAGGTATATGTTTGGAGTGTAGCACTGTACGGGTGTGAGGCGTGGACTATAGGAAAGGAAGAGAAGCGTAGATTACAAGCATTAGAAATGTGGTGTTATAGGAGGATGATGAGGATTGGTTGGGAAGATAAAGTAACAAATGAAGCTGTACTAGAGTTAGTAGGGGAGAAGAGAAGTATCTGGAGAGTGTTACAGCGTAGGAGAGACAGATTAGTAGGGCATATTCTTAGGCATGGGGGGATTATGCAATTGATCATAGAAGGTAGAGTGGAGGGAAAGAGAGGGGTAGGTAGGCCTAGATTGGAGTATGTGAGTCAGATAGCTGAAGACGTTGAGATGAATAGCTATAGAGAGATGAAGGGATTAGCTCAGGATAGATCGGCATGGCGTGCTGTTTCCAACCAATCTTTAGGATTGCGGACTGTTTAACTAAAAGAGAATTGAGTAAAAACATTAATAAGAAATTTTCAGTAATATGTATTGCCATTTTGTGTTATTATAAAAAGTATTAAATTTAAGTACTAAGTTATATTTCTTTTCTTTCGTTATATAAAAAAAATCCATTTTTGTATGGATTTATTCATAAAGTTTATTATAATAAATATATAAATCCACTATAAGTCTATTGCTGATGTGTCGCTTTATTTCAACGTATGCGGGGTGCTTTAGAATGACTATACAAATATGATTCGATATTCGATTTTTTTAAATGTTATATTAAGCGGGAAATAAAGTTTGTATAAAATTGGGATTTTCGAAAAAAAATGTAAGCGTTTCTTCGAGAAAGGCGAAAAGCGTTTTTTTTAAATAAACGTAATTTAAAAAATATAATGTAATTTTTTAAAATAAGTAGCGAGCCTAAAGTACCATTCAAAAATGCTATAATGTTGCATTAATATACAGTGTAATATTTAATTTTGAAAAATAATAGATTAAAGTTGAATTTTTTTTATTTAATCGGAACATTTTGTATATATGTATACAAAAATGGTTCATAATCTTTAATTTTGTATTTCTCAATAAAGAACATCCTGTATATATTTTTCTAGGATTTTTCAAAAACTTTAAAATAAGATAATTACTTAACTATAGGCAATATATTTAACAATAGCATCATTTTAAGGCGTATTTCACTAAAAAAAAAACCTCTACAATTATTTTAAAACAATTATCAACCGGTAATTTAAATAGAGAATATCACCCAAATACCGTAACAAGCATTAAGTAGCTAGATGTACATTTCAAGCGCTATGCGCCCATCTTCAGTAGCACAAGATAAAACTAAATAAAATACCTCTGTCACGAATCGTGATTGATATACTATATATATACTGAAGATGGGCGCATAGCGCTTGAAATGTGCATCTAGCTACTTAATGCTTGTTACGGTATTTGGGTGATATTCTATATTATAATCTGATAGTAGTGATAATTTTTAAAACGGTAATTTAAACTTTCTCTCATTTCAATTTCCAAAACGTTTAATTATCTCAGGTCGAAGGAAAAGTACTTAGTTATAATAACAGTTAAAATTTCAAATGTTTTAATTTTAACTCAAGACGCTTCTATATATACGAAAGATTTTATTACTCATGATCACGTTTGATTTCTTTACTTCTTAATTACAGGTTCGTATGATGAAAGAAAAGTTGTGCTATATCGGCTACGATATCGAAACGGAACAACGTCTGGCCCTGGAAACGACCGTTCTTGTCGAACCGTATATATTACCGGACGGGCGGATAATAAAAGTGGGCGGAGAACGTTTCGAGGCGCCCGAGGCACTCTTCCAGCCGCATCTAATTAATGTCGAGGGACAGGGCATCGCGGAACTCGTATTCTCTACAATTCAGGTAGAATTTTACCAAAAATTACGAGGATTTATTATTTAGCTTCGATTCCTGCAATAATCACATTTATTACAATTTTGTACGACGCTTTTTCAATTATCTTCGAATCTACCGAGGCTAGAAAGATCAAACGGTAATTTTTGAATTCCGATTTTAAAATTCTAAATCTTTTATGCCCGAAGTATTGTTGTAAATTTATTTTGAACGGAACGTGGGCTTTTCTATTTTTTGTATATCGCTGCATCGCCCGGTATATATACCAGGTGACCCCCCGTATAACAAGGTCATGTTCGGTTCGTAAAAAATATGGTTTTGTGTGTTATACGCTTGCCTGTTGTGTGTGTTATACACTTTCCCTTCAGCACAAAACTAATTAATTCCATTGCGCAGGCGGCAGACATCGACATGCGTTCCGAACTGTACAAACACATCGTCCTATCCGGCGGCAGTACCATGTACCCGGGCTTACCGTCGCGCTTAGAGCGCGAGATCAAGCAGCTCTACCTGGAGCGCGTGCTGCGCAACGACACCGAAAAGCTAAACAAGTTCAAGATACGCATCGAGGATCCGCCCCGCCGCAAGGACATGGTCTTTATCGGCGGCGCCGTTCTGGCTGAGGTGATGAAAGACAAGGATTCGTTCTGGCTGTCCCGCGCCGAATACCAGGAGGAGGGCATACGAATTCTGAAGAAGTTGGGCGCACGGACCGTGTGAAATTTTGTTCGATAAGACAATAAAAAATGCACCGAAAAAATGCGAAGTTAGTAATTTAAAATTTAAAAATATGAATTAGAATTACTAATTTTAATGTTTTTTTTTAAGCTAACTTCATGACCATTTTAATACTGGCGATTTGTATTGTATTCGAAATGTTCAAAGCCGTATTATTATTATTTTTGTATGATGTTTTTTTTAAATAAATAGATAAATATATACAATCGTTAAGAGAATTGAGTAAAAACATCAATAAGAAATTTTCAGTAATATGTATTGGCATTTTGTGTTATTATAAAATGTATTAAATTTAAGTACTAAGTAATATTTCTTTTGTTTCATTATATTTTTAAAAAATCCATTTTTGTATCGATTTATTCATAAAGTTTATTATAATAAATATATAAATCCACTATAAGTCTTTATTGCTGATGTGTCGCTTTATTTCAACGTATGCGGGGTGCTTTAGAATGACTATACAAATGTGATTCGATATTCGATTTTTTTTCAAGTTGCATTAAGTGGGGAAATAAAGTTTGTATAAAATCGGGATTTTCAAAAAAAAAAATTGCGCGTTTCTTTGGAAAAAGCGTTTTTTGTAATAAAAAAACGTATATTAAAGAAGATAATGTAATTTTAAAAAATAAGTAGAGCCTAAACTAACATTACAAAATGCTATAATGTTGCATTAATACATAGTGTAATATTTAATTTTTGAAAAATAATAGAAATTTGAATTTTTTTTTATTTAATCGGAACATTTTGTATATATGTATACAAAAATCGTTAATAATTTTTAATTTTATTTCTCAATAAAGAACATACTGTATAATTTTTTTTTCTAGGATTTCTCAAAAACTTTAAAATAAGATAATTACTTAACTATAGGCAACATATTTAGCAATAGAATCATTTTAAGGCGTATTTAACTAAAAAAAACCCCCCTACAATTATTTTAAAACAATTATCAACCGGTAATTTAAAATTTCTCTCATTTCAATTTCCAAGACGTTTAATTATCTCAGAAATACCCAACAATTAAATCAGAAACGTAAAATTGCAATTAAAATTTCCATTGTCTTGAAAATAGTTTTTTTAAATGGTTTATTATAAATATTTCAGACGGTTTAAATTTGCAACGGGGGAGCTAATTGTCAGTTCTAAGAAGGGTTGGGGGTGAATGGGTGATGATGCCGAGGAAAGGTTTTAAAAGGGTGGAAAAGTGGTGAAATTGTGTCAATGTGATTTAAGGTACTCTGCAGGTGATGCTAATTGTTTGATAGTGAGTAAATAAAATTGATTGGTTTAAATAACAAAAGAGTGAAATAAAGTTTTTTGATTTTTTTTAAATTTAAGTTGGTAAAAAAAATAGATTGAGTGAATAAATAATTTTTAAAAATTCTGTAAAAAAAAAATGTAGAAAAAATTAAAAACAACAAATTTAAAAATACAAAAAAAAATTCTTTCAGTATAAAAAGAAAAATTGGTATTTGAATTATTCTGAATTTCTAAGAAACCAACAAAAAACATTTTTTAAATTTAACATCCAAAAATGATAACGAAAAACAAACACATGAACATCAATCTAAAATCCCTGGCAATATTCGGCCTGTGGCCGTTCGATATAGACAATCAAACAAGCACATCGAACCGCTTGCACGGAATCTACGCAGTTCTAGTACGCGCTTACTTCTTCACGTTCGTGATGGCGCAATACTACGAGATATACCTGGTGGTCACGCAAAACATATTCGAACTCATCAACAATCTGAGCGTGAGCTTACTGTACACGGTCACGATCGTGAAGATAGCCATTTGTCGGTCGAAACGCGTCGAGGGATTTATCAGAGCTATCTTCAGTGTGGAGGACAGTATTTTAAACGACAACACTGACGAAAAAACAAAAGCCATCTACATGGCACATGTCAAGTGGAATAGGAACGTGTCTAGGTTTATGATTTGTTTGACAGTTATCACGCTGATACCGTTTTTTGGCAGTCCGTTGCTTTTGCAACAGATTCGTCCGATCCGACCGTTGACGGAAGTGGCCGAAAATAATTTTACGGTAGTTTATAATGCCAGGCCGTTGCCGTTTAGGTAAATAAAAGTGTGGTTTTGATGTAGTTTTGACTTTGTTGGTGGTGGGTTCGAATCCCAGACAAGATAGAAGATTTAGAAATTGTTTTTTTCAAACGGGTTTTTAACGTACATTTTTTTAATTGTTCAATTTTTTTGTTCATTTTTTAAATCCACTTTCCTCAGTTCGTGGTTTCCATTTGACCGTTACAAGTACTATAAACAGGCCTATTTTCTGCACATATTATTCGGGACTATTGGCGGCGCGTTTACATGCACCACCGATATACTGTTCTGGAGCTTGATGATCTATGGCGTTGGGCAAATTAAATTGCTTCAATATTCTATTCGACACTTTAGACAGATTGCGAATAACATGCAAGATGCAGAACAAAATCGCGCACCAGTCAGCATTGACGATAAAATTATAGAAGTTATTAAAAAATGTGCCATCGATCATCAAACTATTATCAGGTAAAGTTCTTTTATTGGAAAATTTTAATTTAAAAAAAAACCACTTTGAAAAAATTATTTTAGATACACGGACGAATTAAACGCTACCTTCAACATGTTGATGTTTTTGGATTTTATAATAGCCGCTATGCAAATAGCAACGATTGGTTTTCAAGTTGTTGTAGTAAGTATTTTTTTTTAATCGTAAAAAAAAACACCCGGTATAATTAAACAAAAAAATGTATAAAATATAACCTAATCTAACTCTTGTATCAAAAACATTCCATTTCATTATTTCAATATTTGTCAGAACAATTTAATCAGTTAATAAAAAAAAAATTCCAAAATTTAAGGAGGAAAAAATCACTCACCAATTTATTTTCTTTTAGATGGGTTTTGGTTTGGCACAAATATTCGCTTTGGAGTACCTGATCGCCATGTTAATCCAGATGATATTGTTTTATTGGCACGCCAATGAGTTATTATTAGAGGTGACCATAATTCGCGACAAAAATTATATTTTAAAAACAAATATATTGGGAACTAGAAAAGAAATTAATCTTTGCCGTATAAATCATTCCCTTTGTTTTTCGAACAAATATTTTTCACTTGGTGAATTTTCTTCAACAGATTCGGATTATTCATTAAACGTTCATAAAACTTTTCGCACGAATTTGTTCAATATTATTTTACATTCATTTAATAATCCCTTCATTATACATTTCGAATTGACAAATGTTTAAAAATGTATATATTTCTTCATGTTAAGCACTTTTAAACACTTAAAAAAAGAAACTAATCATTTCAACTCGTTACTAATAAAATGATTCATGATCTTAACGCAACGATTGCTCGTAAACAACTGAATTTTATTTGATTCAGCTGATTCTTATATGCTATTAAGTTCGTTCTTTAATTATTAATAATATTAAATTAATTTTATCTTAATTATTTGTTTCCAAACTATTTTCTAACGTAATCGACAATCACTTTACTACTACTAAAAAATAGTATTAACAAACAAAATTATAACAAACTATCGATAAAGTTACACTCCGAGTGAAACGTTCAAATTTTTTTTAAAACTGATAATGTAATATTCTATTAAACAATTTTTTTTCCAGTCTGTTAAAGTGGGAGATGCCGTTTGGGAAAGTGACTGGTATAATAGCAGCAATTCCGTGAAGAAATCGCTGTACATCATAATGATGCGTACAAAAAAGGCCTTGACGGTAAATGTGGGACCGTTTTACCCAATGTCAACACAAACGGCACTCGCGGTAAGGAATAACGCAGATTTTGCGACAAATAACACAGATGATGCGCCGTGAAAAAATTGTGTATATTCTATGTAAAAACATAGCGAATAGATGAGGGCTGTTTTCGGAAGGGTGTTTTAAATAATATAAAATACATGTCGGATGTTGAAGAGTGGTATTTAAGAAAGAATATTTTTTTTAATGTGATTAAAAAAATTATAGAATTCGCGGATGTTTATAGATATACGATGTGCCTTGAAAAAAAGTATGTAAATTTTATGTAAAAAAATAAGCGAATGGATGAGGGCTGTTTTCTGAAGGGTGTTATAGGGTGATTTTTTTAAAAATAATATAAAATACATGTCGGATATTTAAAAAAAATGATAAAAAAATTATAGATTTCACGGATGTTTGTAGATATAATTATAATTGATTAATGATTGTATTTTATTTTTTAGATTGTGCGAGCTTCATATTCTTACGTTGCTCTGATGAGGCAAATGTACGTTCGAAAAACAGAAAATGACGTGTAATTAATTAAAAAAATAATCACTACATAAATTACACGAAAAAAAAAACGATTTTAAATAACATTTAATAAACATACCTGCTTACTAGAATGTCAAAATACTCCATCACATTAAAACACTGCAATATTTTTCCTGTATTACTTATTTTTTATTTTTAAACACTTGTCGCAATAAACAAAAACAAAAAACACTTTCTGGAAATTTCGATTTTTTTATATAAAAAATATATATAAACGCATCGAAATCAAAGAATATTAACCCAATCGTCGTCTTTGATTTTTAATTTATTCAAATTGATAAATGTACCTGGTTTCGGCCCTGTGCCCTGTTCATCCGTTGCGGTCTGTTCAGAGCCGTATTGAATTTTATTTGTGGAAATATCGATATCGGTGCAAGTTTCATTTGACGATGTATTTTCGTTCAGAACGAACGAATGTAGAAAAGAACACGCTAATACATTTAGGGGAATTTGTGTGTGATTTGGAGTGTCTAATAACTAAAAAATAAGGAACTAATTAAAAAAATAAGTTGTTTTAAAAATATGGGTTTTAAGTTTTTCGACTTACGCGTTTTAATTCCGTTTTTTTGTTTGGATTTTCGTGTATTATTTTGCGATTTTCCAGTTTTTTTGCGGAAGTAGTTAATTTTTCGGCTAAAAGTCGACTGAAATTCGATTGTTCAATTTGTGACGTTTCTTTTGTGTTTTCAGTTATTTTTAATACAGCGCCTAAACAATACATTTCCTTAAAAAAATATATTAAATTATCGGTCGATCCCTCAAAAGAATTTTTTTTAAATTTACTTGTTTGGAATTTAAATAAAAAAAATGTGATTTTATTTTCGAATTTTCATGTTCCAAATTTCCGCCGATTGCTTCTAAAGGAACGAACGTGCAATGTTTCAATAATTTATCCTCGTTAATTTTAAATTCGGTAATCGGTTCGGATTGGTCCGGCACAAAAAAAATAACTAAAAATTTTTCTTGTTACAAAATACATATCGATTATTTAAGTAAGAAAAAAAATTAGTTTAATTTTTAATTTTTTAAACCTGTATTATCTTTTTTTAAAATAGCCATTAGACAAGATGAAGGGTCCGGAATCAAAGCTTCAATGTCCATTTCTCTTCTCATTGTTAATGTATAGTTTAATAAGTTCCAAACTGTTAACTTAAAAAATTTTAAGTGTAAACAAATTTTTAATAGTAAAAAACATATTTTCAATTTTCATACTATTATTTTTTTTGACTTTATTGCTACAACAAAATTCTCACCATAATTTTTTTTTTCCATTTTTTACTATATAAATTATAAGTTTTATTTTATTAAAAATTTAAACGAAATTTTAATTCTTTAAATTGCAATAATAAAATAACTTACGTGTTGTTTTGTTACGCCCACAATTAAATAATTACAGCGCCCTCTACCGAATGCCACCGATTCAATAAAATCAAACGACTTTGTGTCCTCTAAAAATTCTTATATTAAATATTTAAAAAAAATATATAGTTCTTTTAATATTTATTACATATATATTATACCTGTCAAATTATTATCATACGTCAAACTTCGTTTAAGTTGACACGTGTCAGGCAGCCATATTGTAATGGCGGGTCCGTAGCCCAAGGCTACAACAGAGCCATCTTCACTGAAGGATAAACACAAAGCGTGAAACGGGGGCTTGTAATAAGCAGTGGCGGCACAACGCCACGTTAATGACAGAGCTAAAAAAACATTTTTTGTTAAAAAAATAATAATTTAAGTAAAAAAATTAAGGAAATGTAAAAATTAAAATTAAATTAAAATGATTTTTGAAGAAAAATATTTTTTTAATCCTTCATTTCTTTTAATATAAAAAAAAATTAATCAACCTCCATCAACTCCCACAATTTCAACTAAATGCCAATTTTTAAACAATCCGTCCCTGGAAATTGTTATACATTGATTCAAGTTCTCGTCTTTTCGATTCGGACGAAATTCAACGCCAGTAATTTCTTTTTCGTGCGGGTATTCAATTGATGTATTCAAATGAAACCTAAAAAATAAATTAAAAAAAAAAACAATTTCACATTTTTTTGCGACAAACTTTTGTGTTTCAACGTCAAACTTCCAAAATTTAAGCCGCAGCTCATAGATGGCGTTGGTATCGATTCGTTCCTCGACAGTGGCGTACCAAGAACCGTCCCCATTTACGGCGACATGTTTCACGAAAATATTTTCCAGCGTTTTATTTCGTTCGTGTGTTAAACGGTTGTGATGGACGATGTCCATCTAAAAAAAAATCATTAAAAAATAATGTAAATGATATTTTTTTTTGTAATATTCTTACCGAATAAAGCAGCGTCCGTTCTGACGGCGAAAAAAATTGAATATAACCAGAAATACCATTTAAAATTACACATTTCGATCGACTATCGTAAACTAAACCAACATCCAAATTAGAACCTACAAAAAAAAATGACTACCCCGCTATTAAAACAGCAACAACTCACCTCCACTAATCGCCCTCCTCACCCAACACACCTCCCTTTCCCCGCCCGCAACACGAACACCCTCGCCCTCAACATCGACGCCCACAACCACTCCGCCATCCTCGCCCCCCACCCCGATCCACCTGATCACGCCCCCCAGTCGCGGCACAAAGCTCCGCTTCTCCCCATCCGATATCCCCTCCCATCGGACCATCACAGCCTCCTCGCCGCCACTGTACAGACGCGAATCGCCCTTCGATAGGGCGAGCGCGCGTACGGGCAATGTGTGCCAGTGCAGCGTTGAGTGCGTGGGCCGCACGAGCCGCCCGTCCGTGTACAGTGTTATGCGGCCCATCGAGTCGCCCGCGATCCAATTGGGCGTCGCCTGGGGCGTGCGCGGCGCAATGAGGGCGGTGTAGTATTTCGGTGCGGCGAGCATGTGTCTGTATGTATGCAAGTGATGTGTTGTTAGTATGTGATATACAAATGAAGACAATAGCGATTCTTGTATATAAAATATTTATGTATATTTTTTAGGACTTTTTTTTTTTCAACTTACCGACGTGTAAAAAACGCACCGCGCTTCTTTTTCATTTCCAAGTCGACGTAATACAAGTACCGCCCCTGAGCAAAAACCAAATAGTATCCAGCGCCATCTATTTGGCCCACGTCAAAATAGTATTGTCTCTTTGTAACTGCTATAGGGAGAACTTGAAGGGTGATTTTAACGAGATTAACAAGTCCAACTTTTAAATGCTCGACCTGTTTATCGCCATTATCATCTAAAGCCGATTTTTCGGCGGTAGTATTAAAAACTACGATAGCCTTAAATTTATTTGCTGTCCCATCGAAAATTGGCCGAAAAGATTTTAAATCGTTATACGGCAATTGCTGAAATAAATTTCGCTTATTACGAAATATGTGGCAAAGCATGAATACGAACATTTTCGACTAATTTAACGCTATTAACGACATTCCAAACGCAAAATTTTCCTATTTTTGAGCAGGCAGCCAAACATTCTTGGTTATTTTTATATGACCTGCCGAAACCAATGATCTCCTCATTTAAGCCGTTGAATTCTTGCACTTTCCTACCAGTTTTGCAATTATATCCAATTATCTGATTCCTCCAAGCGATAAAAATCGTCCTTAAACAAAAGCAAGCTTAATTTTTACAGACAAACTAAATGTATACACAACATACGATCCGTCTTCTTTAAAAACCGGCGGTAGAGTGGCAAAAGAGCCGCCGCCCATGTAAGTTGTCTCCAGTCGGTTTATATTTTCAAGTATCATAATGAACCGATCGATATTTCACTTTATTTCACAATTACTCACTCGCAATTTCATATGATAATTTTATGCATACATGCTTTCAACATGTGCAAATTATGATAGGCAACCAAACATCATTGCCATTGTAAAATCGTCACTGCGGCATTAAATAATTGTAGAAAACATCACCCAAAAACCGTAACACAAAGCATTTATTAGCCTAGCTAATTAGTATTACAGTTATTAGCCTAGTATTACGGTTTTTGGATGATGTTTTATACAATGGTTGCTTTTATTTTAAGTTAATTCGAATATCGTACCGAAACCAAATAGACTTGACAATGTATATATATACATACACAGTGACATTGTCATTGATATAGTTGTCAGGTAAACTGTCTTTTTGCTTGGAAGGCAATACGGTTGCATATACCAATTTAATTAGTCAAGAAATAATCAATTTCTTCATTTGACATTTATCTGCCAACGAGGGCTCGGAAAATAGTGCTTGGAAAAGTGCTCCACATACGGAACACTTTTCCACGCTTTAGCGCGCAAAATTTCGCAATCAAAATATCATTAACCCAAAAAAATAGACAAAATCACCAAAAGTTTGTTCAAATCATATTTTACGACTTGTCGACGTGTTAACAAAAAATGGCTAGTCCTAGGACTCGGCGGGTTCTGCAAGAGCTTCGACCGAACGACGAAAACACGGTAAGTCCGCTTTTCTATTATATAAACCTAGCACGTAATTCTCCGAACCACAGAAATGTTTCGAGTGTCAAACGCACAATCCGCAATGGGCCTCCGTAACATATGGAATATGGATTTGCTTGGAATGTTCGGGGAAACATCGCGGCTTGGGCGTTCATTTGAGCTTCGTACGGTCCGTTACAATGGACAAATGGAAAGACATCGAACTAGAGAAGATGAAGTTAGGCGGTAATAGAAACGCTCGCGTTTTCCTCGAAAGTCAGCCCGATTATGACGATTCCATGTCGATACAGATCAAATATAATACTAAAGCGGCCGCTCTGTATAGGGACAAAGTAACTACCGCGATTATTTGACGTGCGATCGGTTAAAAATGGGGTATTTTCAGCTATCTAGTTTAGTACACGGCAAACCGTGGGATGAAAAAAAATCGCCAGCGCAAAATTGGGGCTCCGGATACGTTGCTCCTTCAGCGGCGAGTTCGTATCAGAGTCCTGTGGATAGCTATCAAAACAATAATGGCGCCCACTATAATGGCGGATATCAGAATTTCAATAGTCAGGAGTTTCGACACGAAAAAGACGCGTTTTTTAACAGAATTCAAAATGAGAATGCCAACAGGCGCGCGTAAATATATGAATATTTTTTAAAAATATATATTTGATAGTTCAGGGTGTTGTTTTTAGTGATATTCCTCCGAGCCTAGGAGGGAAATATTCTGGATTTGGTTATTCTAGGGAAGAGCCGCCTAGAAGTCAGTCGCAAGAAATTTTTGATACTACCGTTTCGTCACTGGCAAATGTTGTTTTTTGAAATTTTTAATAGGTATAAAAAATAATCGACAAAAAAAATCATTCTAGGGCTGGTCATTTTTATCATCTTCAGCTACGAAAATAGCCAGCAAAGCCTCCGAAAATGCTGTTAAATACGGAGGAATTGCTTCGCAAAAAGTACGATTTATTAAATTTTATAAAAAAATATTTTTTATTTTCGTTATTTTTGATTTATTTAATAGATAAAAGAAGGTAATATCTTAGAAGAAGTTGGTTGCCAAGTTACTTCCTTAACCAGTAAGGTATTTATTTTACAATTTTTTTTTTACATTATTTCCTCATGTTATTTTTATCTTTTTTTTGCCCGCTACCCGAAATACACTATATTTTGTGCGTTAATACAAATTTTAAAAAAATACAAATTTATAAAAAACTATTGTACACAACGAACGAGTGCAATACGATACAGCCTTATTTATTTCTACAAAATAGATGTCTGAAATGGGCCGTAAAGGCTGGCAGCAAGTGTCCTCCGTTACCGGGCAAGTAGTCGCCGGTGGGGATTATTCCCCGTCCATGCAAAGAGCTCCCCCGGGCACGTACGGCTCTGAATACGGCCAAGTGGGTGGCCAAAACTATCAATCCAACAGTCAAGCAGCTTCTCCCGTATTGGGAGAGCGCAGCTCATTGGTTAATGGGGCGAATGGTGGGGGATATAACGCCCACGGTGGTGGGGGGAGTATCGATCAATACGACCATCAACAGTTCTCGTTATCGTCAAAGTAAGTTCGTATTTTTGTGAAAAAAACATTTTTTTTACAAACTAAATATTACAGTGACAAGAGATCGACGTGGTCCGGTGGTTATCAGTCTGCGGATCCTCCGATTGTTTATCAGGGTGACGACAGTAAGACTGTGACGTCAGTCACGAAAGGCAAAGAGCGCAAAGCGCATCACAAGTCTTCCCATAAAGAGAAAAAGGAGACTAAAAAGTGTGTTGACGATAAATGGGGTGACGATGATTTGTGGGAGAGCCTGAATAAATAATTTGACACTGAAAACGGTCAATTGTCAATGGGAAATTATGTCAATGTCTTTGGAGCTATTTGCTAAATTTTTATTTGTGTTTTGTATTGCAAAAAAAAACATCAAATAAGTTTTTCTTCTTCAAATTAATCAATTTTCATTTAGTATAAATTTTAGCTAAATTTGTTCTATATATCATGTAAAAATGAACATATTTAATGTATATAACGAATAATTTTTTTAACGTTTAATTTAATTTTTAAAACTTGAAGTGAGTTTTCAACAACAGATTATTTTCGGAGAGATTCTGTAATATCTTACACCACTGTAATTTTAGTGCAAATGATTACGAAATAATAGTGTAATATGATTAATAAATATTGAAGTGAAGATTATTATTTCTTCCACATAATGCATTTATTGTTATAAAAAATATGTCTATATACTATTGTAATATTTTAAACTGTATAATTGCGTAATAAATATTTTATCAAACACGACACTAGGTTTTTTTAAATATTTAATCCATTTTAAAAAAAAACATCGTACACAACGAACGAGTGTACAATGTGATACAGCCTTATTTATTTCGTGTTAGTGCACCGACCAATGCCGATCATACACGAACGCCGACGTGCACTATACAAGGTGAGTCATTCAGAATAAGAGAACAATAATAACAGCAAATGTCCACCATTTGCATTATAATATTACATTAATTTGTAATCTGTACACTTATGCTTACTCTTAAAATGTTTTAGGATTTATAGCAGATATCAAAGCTTTCCATAGAACCACAATCTATATATATCACCATCAGAGTGCAGCACTTCTTTGCTTATGAAGTGTGTGGGAATATCAATCCCCTCAATTCTTTTTAAATGGAATTGCAATGTGTATATATATCCTCAGCGATGTGACAATACCTCCTGTCTTAAAAAAATCGAAAAATGAGAGATTATGTCAAACTGATTCTTAAGTATATTACGTATGTTCAGAATATATCCCAATGCATTAAAATTTCGAAGCAGATAGGAGGTATTGTCATCACTGACGATATATAGTCTGATAAGCCTGTAATATAACCTATAAGTTTGCAAGTTATACCGATCTAAAAGTGGACTCTGGACAATTTGTTACTTTTCGCAGTTAAAAAACGATGGAAGATTTTGAATTCGCCGTAATATTTCCGCCGAATCATCCTCTAAGCAACATCGACCGACAAAAGCCCATAATTTATGACGAAATTCTATTCGTCGAAATCAATAGCAAGGGTACATTTACGCCGAACACAATTCTCGTATAAATACGTTCATTTTACAGGCAATACTATAGTTGGATCGTCCAGTATAACGGACACGTATTGGGAGAGTACTTTATTTTACTACGACAGTACAAGGAGAGCTAACCAAAACCGAGCGAGTTGCTTTTTTCAATTGCCCAGTACAGTCGGAGTAGCGATTTTTTTTAGCGATGATAAGGTATGTAAGTGTTGCCGACAAAAATCAATAAATAAAACGTTGCATTGCGTGTAAGATTTTGTTAGCGGAAGACTACTTACCTTCGCTGAAGCTGCTGACAATCTCAGACAGTACAAACTCAACCGTTGGCATTACTTCGACACACACCGAAGAGATTTCGCACAGAATCACAGCATTATCACTATGGAATCACACGACGAAAGTCATTTCATCGTCTGGCAGTACAATTTGCGTTTGGAACGTTCAAAATGGCGAACTGACGCTACATAACCAATACGCGAACTATCACACTGACATTGTCAACGATGTTGACAGTTGCAAAAGTAACGAGCACATTTTCGCGTCGGTTTCATCGGATCGACGGGCTTGCCTGTGGGATATACGCAAAAATGAACAACCCGCGAAAAGTAGTAATTTAATTGTATCGTTGCGTGCGCTAATAATTGTGTATTTTTGTAGTTGTTTATGAAAATGAATTCAGCAGTTTGATGACCGTTGCTTTCGATCCTTCAAATGAACATTTGAACTACTACGGCAGTGAAGCTGGCGACATATATTCCGTGGATTTACGGAAACCAAACGACTTTTTGAGCGTTATGCATTGTTACGATTCTTACGGCATTTTTAAAATGATCGCAAATAAAAACACAGGTTTTATATTATTAGAAATTAATTCTCTTTAGTAACATTTGGGGAATATTTTAGAAAAAGGGGTAATGTTGGCAGTATGCGGCGATGGACCGGACATAAAAGTCTTCGACACATCCAAAGATGGCACTTTAAAGCCAAAATACAAACATTGCTCCGAAAATGGGTCCACAGTTCGGGACATGGCCTGGTCCCCAGACGATATTCTATATTCGTGCGGCTTTAATCAGGAATTTAATGAACACTTTATGGAATAAGGAAAAATAAAAAAATCAGTTTTTGTATATTTATCTTTCGAAACATCCCCCTTTTTTTATTATACCCGCTTTTAACAATTACTAAACGGGGTAGCGTAAAAAATTACAATATCATGTAGATCATTAAAAAAATTAAAGAAACAGTACGTAATGACAAGTGATTTCGAGCGAAAACAATGACGTCACGCGTACTCGACAATACATATTATGTAGTAAAAAATATTGTACACAAGTGCGACAGAGATAAAAAAAATTACATCGACAAGTCAAATGTCAAAATATATAAATAAATCGATCGCTTTCAATAAATTATTCCATTTTTTTTCTTCTATTAATTTCAGCATATATTTCGTACCAAAAAAAAATGTACCCGCATATAAAAAAATTATAATATTACTACTTTCTCCTAGAGAAAGTAATTAAATTACTAAAAAATGCAACAATAAGTTTTGAATTTGTACATCGATTTTTTTATGTTTAATAAATCTACCCATAGAAATCCCTTATCTAAAATTATTTCATCATATAATTTTATATATATATATATATATTTATTAATCAATTTGGTGGATCAATTTTTTTTAAATTAATTAGTGAAAGATATAATTAAAAATCGAGATAAATTAATTTCTGGAAGATGATTTAAAAAATATCCACTAAATGACAATTTTATTTTGAATGGAAGTTTATTTATTTATTATATCATGATGGTTAAAATATTAATTTAGGTGGAATTAAAATTGAGAAGAAGAAAATTTCCTTTTTCTGTATTTTAGTGTGAATTCATCGCAAGGTAAATTAAAGATATTTGAAAAAATGGTGAATTTGTTGAAAAAAAAGTAAATTGTGTTAAAATTAAATTCTGTAAAGTTGTGTCGAATGTAAATGGCGTTTTTGTGTGGTGTTTTTGCGAGGTGTTTTTTACATGCCAAACTCTTTAGCATCGTCTTCGGTTATGTCGCCATATTCCCAGATGTTTAGATGGCGTTTGTTCGCGTCTTCTTGGGCCGCTACGTATTCGGTAATCTGTTATGGATAAAGAGTTATGGATGAAGTGTGAGAAAGTATTTTTTCAGTGAAAGAGAAATTTGGAAGAGGTTAGATATGAAAAAACGGAAGATTCAAAAAAATATATTGAATTTTTTGTTGAAATATGAAGGAAATTGAAAAAATATATTTATGAAAATCGTGATGAAAAATGGAAAAAAGCATGAAAAGTGGAAAATGTTGAAAAACATTTAAAAAAAACTAAAGAAATGAAAAAATCGAAGTCTTCGTTTTTTAAATATTATTTCGAAGGTTTTTTTTTCTGAAGTTTTCAACTATTTTCGATTTTTGTTAAATTCTTTCAATTCTTACTCGTTCCAAATTTTCTCACATTATCGAATTTCTAAATTTCTGAAGTTTGAAAAAATAAAAATAAACTTGTAAAATAAACGGAAAAATTAAATTAAAAAAAATCTATAAGAACAATCAATTAAATTTTTTAAAAACACACACATTTCTTCTAAAAAAAAAAACTATACATTTCTCAAATCACTTACCAGCGCTTGAACATTGCGATTCCGCTTGAAGCCCTTCTCGACCATGAGCAGACCTTCGGCGATGAGGGCCTTGACGAGATCATCGCCACCGGCGCCGCCCTTGTTGGCGCCACTGGCACTGGCGGCGGTGGTGGCGGCGGCGGCGCCTGACACGGTCACGAGACTGGCGGCGGCCGGCTCGCCACCGCCGCCGCCCGGATACTCTACGTTGAGCAGCAGTTTGCCGTGGGCGGCGCAATCGTCGCGCAAGTACTTGATGGCCATGGCGGCGAAGTCAGTGTCTGCGGGCAATTTGGCACACGCCAGACGGTACTCGCGCGCGTACGCGGGGGCGCTCGTGTACGTAGCCGAAGGGAGGGATGCGAGGCGGGCAGAGGGGACCGTCTGTTTGTGCACGCGTGTGTAAAGAAAATAAGTGTGAAAGAAAAAATTGTTAAATTATAACATGTAAAAAGAATTAAAAATAAGAATAAATGTAAAATGAAAAAAATAAGATTAAATTTAAAAAATAATAAGATTAAATTTAAAAAATAATAATAAAATATTTTATATTAACGAGTACGGTACTGACCTCAGTATTACCATAGTCGATGTACAGGACCGTAACATTGCTGCCATGGATTTTGGTTACCTTGGCACGGTACCAATCGTTATCCACGGAATATTGCGCTGCGCACAAATCGCCGCGCTTCGCCGTGTACGCACCTTATCAAAAATCAGAATTAATTGTTAGCTATGCCGAAACACAATTCACCAGCATTCGAACATGGTATGTATTATAATGCCTGTAAGCTCTACAACCATCTGCCCAAAAGAGTAAAACTATTGGAGGTCGAAGATTTCAAGCGGGAAGCCAAGTTCATACTCCTGAATTAATCGCTTTACACGGTTGATGATTTTCTCAGTATATCCTTCCAGTGATCTACCGGCATTATCGTTTTATCAACTTAATAGTTAATGTAATAATTGTGCAATCTCTTTGGTTTCTCATTGGTTTGTAATCTGTAACTTAACTACACTATCTTTTTTTCTGACGCACATTTTATGTCCCTATCATTGTACACTGATCCTGCTGTATTGATGGTTTTCTGAAATAAAGAACTTATTCTATTCTATACTATTCTATTCTATTCTAATATTGAAATAAAAAACACGCGTACGTTTCGTACAAAATTATTTCCATATTTCCACTTACCTGGAAGAGGCGGGTTGGCTTCGAACTCTTGCCGCAGCTGACCGAGCAATTGCTCCGCCTTCGGGCCATTCTGGAAACTCTGCGCGAAGAATGTCCCCTCGTCCGTCACCTCCGTCACCACAACTTCTTCATAATTCACCTTCCTCTCGAACTATACACACAACAAATCACTCGCTTATTCAAGAAACAAATTGTACACACCTCCTACCTTCACTTCTTCATCCCCCTTGCCGCCGCCGCCGCCCTCATTTTTAGCGCCATCATCGCCCTCCCCCTCGACATCGACACTATTCTTCTCCACCTCGACGTAATCCTTCCACAGGCGCAATCTGGCACCCCGTGCCCTATCCTCGGCACTCTTGAGGTCTTTGCTGTAATCGGCGGACGGTGTCTGTTGCGCGTTGCCACCACCAACGGCAGAGGCAGCAGCGGTGGCGGCGGCACCACTACCGTACACCGTTGCCAGACCTTGCTCCACCAGCGCCACGGACAAATTGGTGCCGTCCGGCAGAAAGAGCCAGCCGATAAATGAGCCAGTTTTATCTGTCGCGACGACCTGCGGGAGGAAAGCGAGATCATTTTCGCGAGTGTGATAGAGATAATATGTAGCGCGAATATTGAAACAAAAACGAATGTATATTTCTACAAAGCTATTTCTTTCACTCTGTAATTAAATACTCCATCGTAAATGTAAATAAAAATCGACCAAGAGGTTTTTTTTACAATTTTAATTTTCTATGAGAAACGCGACATATTTTGAATTAAGATTTTTTTTGTAAAAATGTCGTGAGAACCTAAAATTTTAACACATATTAAGTTAGAAATGTTTTTCAAAAATTTCAAATTGAGATCCGTATTTGTTAATTTTTTTTCTACTTAGAAATAAGGTCATTTAAAAATATGGTTATTTAAAAATATATTCAAAATATAAAACATATATATACTAAAACATGCTTTTCACTGTTTCTATTTAATATTTCGGAATTATTAAACGTGTGCCGCCCCTGGACACCTTTCGGCGATTTTATTGCCACATTTTCAATAGCGACTGAATGATATCGGTTTTAGGGCGTTCTGTAGGATATTCGGGACGTATAGCGTTTTTTTTTACAGGCCCGATTCTCCATCTTTGTTACATTAATGTACGCAATGAGAGAAATGTGTTGATAGCCCGGCGGAATATTATGTTGGTCGCGACAGTTTGATACAGACACAATGACGTACTTTAGTCTATGCGGAACACGTAACACAACATAAACTCGTAATTTCTATAGACATTTATTTTTATTTAATTTCATATTCTATTTTACGAATCCTAATATGAAAGAGCACGAACTTTCTTTGATATTTATTCTTATTCATTCTTTTATACCTTTTCGACAGATTAAACATTTTGTACGCTAGTAGGTTGGAATATTTCGTGTTTTATTTTGTACCTGTATTTGGACTTCGCGTTGCATACAGCGGTCTCTGGTGAACGATAGCGCTTCTTCGGCGAACGGTTCGCTGTTCTGTTGGTTGGCGGGTGTTGCGTTGTTGCTATTTGCCGTCGCGTTCGTGACGGTGGAGGTATTAGCGGGCCGTGCGCCGCGTGGACAACTTATACCACCTAAAACAAAAAAATATATACATTTATTTCGATTTTCATTGCGAGCATTATTAATTATACCCAAGAGGAACGTGCAGAGGCAATGCTCCTTGGGCAGGAAGAGCCGCAACCGCGAGCCACTGGTCACGAACTCGACGATGGCGTCCACGTGGCTGTGGCGCAACATGCCGTTCAAGTACGATTTGCTCTTGGCCGCGTCGATTTCGTTCACGCGATGCGTCGTTTGCTCTTTCTTGCTGTGGACGCCTTTGAGGCCCTTGAGGGCCTTCGCCTCGGCCGCCACAAGGTCGGCATAGTGCATGCTACGTTGGTCATCGTCCTAAACAAAAAACACACGTCAAAACAAAACAAAAATGCAACTATGACAGATGATTTTTAAAAAATGTTGATTTGCACAGATTTTTTGTTGCAATTTGGAATTTAATTTATCGATTTTGATAATTGTAATGTTTTTTTTTTATAGTAAATTCACATGTGTATCGTCAACACATGTATTTCCCTTTTATTCTCACTTATTATTTTTCATCCGTTTTTTTGGCGATCGTTTTTTTTTTACAAAAAAAAAAACATCGAATACAAATAAAAATGCAATTATGACACATGATTTAAAAGAAAATGTTGATTTGCAGATAAATTTCTTATTGTAATTTTGCATTTAATTAGTAGATAATTAATTTTGATATATATATTTTTTTGTATAGTGAATTTACATCTGTATAATCAACATAAGTATTTCCCTTTTTTCTCACTTATTAATTTTCATCCGTTTTGTTTGGCAATCTTTTTTTTTTAGCAAAAAAAACACGATTTTCTTGTTGAATTTAGCATTTATCTTCTGCATTAGTTAATTTACATCTGTATAATCAACATAAGTATTTCCCTGGTTTCTCACTAATTAATTATCATTCGTTTTTTTGGCAATGATTTTTTCCGACAAAAAAAACACAATTTTATTGTTGTAATTTAGCATTTTCTACAGCATTAGCATATTTACATTTCTATAGTCAACACAAGTATTTCCCTTTTTCTCACTTATTAATCTTCACCATTTTTTTTTAATTGGCAATCTTTTTTTTTTCAACAAAAACATATGGAAAATTAAGCGTTGTTTCATACAATTACACCCCTAACTCGACCTACCTGTCTATAGCGCACGACATGGGCGAGTCCTTTCTCCACCAGGGCGACGGCCACGTTCGTCCCCCCCACCATAACGGTGGCGCACACGCGCTCCGGCAATTTCTCCCTAGCATCTTGCCTGTAATCTGCCGTCACGTGAACCTTTTTATCGACGAGTTTCTTGCGCAGAAACTCGCGCGCCTCGTACATCCAGGGAATATCGTAGAGGGCGCGGAATGCCTTCGGACGGGGCAGCGGTTTGCCCTCGTCGTCGTTGCTAAAATAACAAACAAACAAAAATCAATCAATGAATTGGAACTTCTGTATTTTTGCACAAAAACGTATTGCTAATAAATGCCCGCCATATCTATATAACAAAATTACTTACAGAGAGGATGTACATAACTTGAATTTAAGAAATATAGGTTTACTTTCCATCCCCAATCATAAAAGTGATTTTTTTAAAAGATCATTATCGTATTATGCCTGTAAATCACTAAATAAAATTCCAAGAAATATTCGAAACTCTTCAACGGGTGTACTTCGGCGATATCTTTTGAAATCAATTTAATATATATCCCTCTATTCCAGAAATTAAAACTGAAATAAGTTGAATCCTAAATGTTTGTGTGAATCTACAAGAATTTTAGTTCATTATTGTTGCTAATTTGTGCATATAGTATATTATAGTGTTATGCTTGTGTATATTATATTATAAACTATTAGATTATTTGTAATATTATTGTACTAGTAACTTCATCCTATATTCCATGATAAAATGTTAAGTAGCAGAAGAGCCCAATATGTTCTTGGTAAACATTACATTATATATTACTTTATTAATGCGCTGCACTTCGCCTTTTGAGAATTAATTTTTGTATATGTATATTATTTTGTATAATCTATCATTATTGCTGTTATAAAGTTATTAACCTGTTATTGCTAATTGCTTATTACTCTTTATAAATGTACTTTTTACTTTGAACTTTTTCTCAGTAAAGATTATTATTAATTATGATAATAAATTCACTTTAAAAACTGAAAAGTTTAAATGAATGTTTTAATGAACATGTTAAGTTATAAATTTAAAAAAATAAACATTTGAACCATATTTTAAAATCTCACCATAATTTTCATGGTATCGATAATTTAACAATTTCACATGTATTCTTAAAGAGGCATAAATTAAATTTGCACATGCGCCAAAAACCGTAATTATAATTACTCAATGACCAATTAGACCAAATCTCCTCCCCATTATTCGATATTATCTGCAGGTACATTATTTATATATAAATAAGTTTTCTGTAATTCGTTTTTCATTTCTTGATATTGCTTAATAAGCGAAACTATAGTCGTTTTTAACTGTGATATAAAACATTGTACTTTTATTTCTCCTCCCCAAAATATGGAGTATCACAACATAACGGGCAAAATCTATAACCTATAACAAAATCAATCACAATTAATTTCGCATCAAACTACTGACCGTGTCGCATCTTTCGGCGCCCGAATGCTGCTCAGAAACACTTTCCTATTGACGCCCGCCTGCGTTTTGATAATGATCGCGTCGCCATTGATCACCTCCACCACCGTGCCGCTAAACTCGCGCTCTTTCAACGCGCCACCGCTCGTCTTCCCCCCGCCACCGCCGCCGACCGCATTGCCCTCATACCCGGCCCAGATGCGCAGTCTTGCCTCCCTGGCCGCCCGTTCGGCCGCCTTAAGCCTATCACGATCCGTAGGATTGGACATGAACACCATCGACCAGTCTACGGTGCGGGCGAGACCCTGTTTGAGCAACAGCTCCGCGATATTGCCTGAAATTTCATGTTGGCGCAGTTGTAGGTTATAATTGAAAAAAAATCTCAACAGCGCAAATGTTTTTTTATACATTTCTGAGTCGGGAAAAAATTATTGAAAAAAAAATCAACAGTGCGTTTTTTAGTATAAATTAAAAATTTTACAAAAAAAATTTTTTTTTGTGAGTGTTTTTTGTACGCGCAAGTGGGAGTTTTATCTACGTACCTTTTGGGAATAGAATGCTGCCGACAAAGTTGTTGTTATTGACCGATTCGAGGATGATCTGGACGTCGCGCTGTAACAGGCGCACTTCTACAAAGAATCGAGCCTCATCGGCGAACGGTACAATTGCGTTCGGATCCGGTCTCCCTTTATCGTCCAGTTTAAAACCCGGACACTAAGTATTTTATCAAAAAACATTTTTTTTTATTGCAAAAACTAACTTACTCTTATGCCGCTGATCATAATTGTTATATACCAATGTTCCGGCAACAAAAAGGCCCTAACGGTACTTCCATCGCTACAATTACAACAAAAATCAAAATTGACTTTTTTTTCTTCTTAGTAATTCGTACCGAACATGTTCGATGACAGCCTGTATCGGTTTGCCCCTGTGCTTATCCAAAAACGCTCGCATATTATCCACAGACCATTTAACATCTCTCACATGATCGCCAGGTGACTTATTCGCCGCCCATTTGCCGCGCCCACCCGCCCGGGCAGTATCCTCCAGCTCGCCGAGCCGCTGCAGGTCGGGCGTCATACGGACGCCCTCGCGCCTCACCGACACGAGCCCCTCATTGATCAGGGCCTCGGTCATATTCTCACCCGAAGCGGCATCTGTGAACAACGTCCCACGTCAGGTCGTACATATAAATGGATTTGTAGCCACGACAAAGAGTACCTTTCCCCAAATACACCACGCCGTATTCTCGCATGGCATTCGGGGGCTTCTCCGATGTAAATTGGACTTCCTCGCCGACGAGTTTTTGGCGCAGGAATTCGCGAGCTTCCCACGCGAATGGCTCATCTCTATTCGCATCGGAACTGTGCGGGGGGAAAACGATCGAATTTACGAGATTTTATGCGTTATAACGAGTATATAATGAAACGTACGGATCGGTTGTTCGTCTGGCTAATTTCGGAGCGACGATGCTGCTGAAATTCAGCTGTTTTTCTGGCGGAGGAGCCCCGCTGAAGCCTCGAATAATCACAGAGTCCCCAGAAAGGACCTTACAAGAAATACTTTCACATTAAAAAATTATACTATTTCGTGTACAAAATGAAAATGTACGAAGAAGCAATTGCATTCTCACCATACGATTTTTACACCAAATTATTATTTTTATATAAGATTATTTCAATCCGAAATTTATCAATAACAATTTACATTTACAAGTGCCAACTCACAAGTAAGGTTATGTCATCCCTTACATAAAGCACCTCAAAGTCCGCTAAATAAATCCCGCTACATCCAATAACACTATTCAACTAATAGGATACGATAAGAAATAAGCGAAAGATTTGCAACATTCTCGAAATCCATACAATTTTTCATATAAAATAGGCCTTACGCAACTGCCATATGCGATTTCGCATGCAACAGCCAGCGTGCCAACCAAGCAATAGTCTTTTGGAACGTCCGGATGGTTTATTGTATAAAATAATGTAAATGGCTCGGGACTTTTCCACCGCGAGCTTTTAAAGGTTTTGTTTGTTGAGGGACTGTATTTACCTGTTTCACGATACCACGTTTAGTTTGCGGAGTCGTCATCATGAACGGGCCATACACTGTTCAACACTGCACTGCGTAAAAACAATTACCGAACGCACACTTTACTGTGAGGATTGAATGTGATTTCTCGCTGGAAATCGTGTCTCGTTGGTTTATTATGCAGCGATGAGTTGGACAGGTGTAGACGTATCGTGTCATATGACAGAACGTTCTGTCGTAAAACTAACTATTGAAGTTCGAACAATTATTAAATTTTTTTATTATTACAGCAACGAAAGTATATTTATAAAACATCCAGCAATTTATATTTCAAAGTATTTACGGTGTAATTTAATTTACTAACACTACAAAATTAAGCATTAGTTCAAAGTGTCGATTGACGACACTTTGAAACTTCAGGTCATGTTTTCGTATTTACAAGTTGAAAAAAATATATTTTAACAATAAATGTTTCTAATTAAACAATAAAAGTATATTTAAAATATACAGCAATTTATCTTTTAAATTACTTTCGTGTAATTTAATTTACCAAAGCTAAATTAAGCTTTAGTTCAAAGTTTCGTCTGACAAAAATAGTTAAAATAACTCCATTCGTGTTTTCTTATTTACAAATTGTTCAAAAAATATTTTAGCAATAAATATATCTAATTAAACAACAAAGTACAATTTATATTTCAAAATATTTACGATATAATTTAATTTTTAACACTTCAAATTTGAGCAGCATTAGATCATAGAGTCGTTTGACAAAAATAGTTCAAATAAATTCCAGTCATGTTTTCTTATTTACAAGTTGTTGGAAAAACTATTTTAGCAATAAATTAAATATGTTATAACGATCTTCGCCCCTCTGAGTGTGTGTCATGTCGAACCCATTCGCAGCATTAGTGGACGAGAACAGCCCTAGCACCAGCGCGAATCAACCGTCCGCCGATTGTTTGTTCATAGAGAGCGTGTTCGGTTTCTCCCTGAACATCCAGCGAAGCGCTCAATATCGCTATGTATATCTAGCCGAACAAGCGGCGGTGTTCTCCGGTCGCGACTTGGACATCGACGTGCTGGAGCACGTACTGTTCGAGCGCTTATTCCTCGAAGAACCGCGAGCGTTCTTAATAGACGATGAACCTCCGTCCAATGCAGATCTGGACATCAGATACTACGAGCACAAAGCGATTAATTACTTGTACAATTGCTATTACGAACTGGCCGGACTAGAGAACGCCTTGAAGCCAGCTTTAGTGGCGTTGATAACGCGTAACGTCGTTACTGCCATGAAGCAACCGGATTTACATCAAGAACAAGCGATTTGTCGGCAATTTTACGATATCGTTAAAGATGAACTGGACGGAAACTCGCAGCAGTTTTTTATTGACGTATACCGCAAATTTTTAGAAGAGGATGGTAAGTTCAAACGAGAAATTGCAATAAAATCGAGTTTTTTTTTATGACTTGGCAACGTTGCATTTTAATTTTATTAGACGACCCGCAAAGTTTAAAAGGCCCGTTTTATCAAGTGTTATTGTTGCTTCAAATCGATTTGCTGCAGGCAACGTTGCTTATGTATAAAAGCGATTCGCTCTATTTGCTGCGAATGCTTACGAATGTCGAACATTTGGCACCGCTGGTAATTGACTTTAGTCAACCAGTGGCGCCGATAACTGGACTTAAATACACGCAAACACTACTGGGCGCCGTTTTTAACATCGGCATTTTACCGAAAACAACGCACGGGGCGTATGAATATTTTACAAATACGTTAGATCAGGTTTTTATATATAAACTTGATGTTTGAATAAAAAATTTGAATTAAAATAATTTTTTTTTAGAGTAGTAATACGGCCACGGAAAATATGTTGTATTCAAATACGGATAAATTGACTTGCGCAATTCATAATATCATGTTGAATTTGCTGAAAAATGGGCCCGAAACGAAATCGAAGGTCCTTCAGTGGCTGGGCAATTGCCTGAAGGCTAATTCCGATCGGGGCAAGCTGTGGAACGCCCAAAACATCGGCTTGGGCGCTGCAACAAACACAAGTTGCGACGGGTTTATGGTAAACCTCTGCTATGTCCTCGTGAGGTTGTGCAATCCATTCACCAGCTTGGACAACCATAAGAAGATCCTAAAAGTTGACCCAACATATTGTGCGGTTGATGTAATAAATATATATACATACACACATTAATAGAAATGTTAAAATATAACTATTTTAAGCTGGAAAATAATGAACGAAAGCAAATACATTTGCCGGATATGTTTAAAGAGACTCGTTTACTGCCGCACGACACTGATGCGGACGTGCCATTGACGGCGAAATCGTATAATTTTGTAACAGAGTGTTTTTATATGGCGCACAGAGCCGTCGATTTGGGATATAAAGTTACCGTTGACAAATTGATGAAATTAAGTCAGGTGAGGGTGTTGTTTACGCGGGGATTTTTTTTTTAGTGGTGGTGTTTGATATATGTATTTTTGGAGGGCTGTAGGATATTGGACGTATGGAGAGGGCGTTTAATGAGGCGCTCGCCCAAGCTGGGAGCAATAATGAAGTGGTGGAAAATATTCAAAAGCGAATGCAAGGGGAAATTACTAAGTCGGTTGAATTTTTAACCAAAAAATGTTTATGAATTTAAATATTAAATATATTTTTTTGCTTTGATTTTTTTTTTTTACATTTTTCAATCAAAACTATTTCTGCCTTTTTTGGCGCATTTGAAAACATTTTCTAAATACATTTTTAGATACTTATCCATAAAAGCAATGCTCTCTGAACCAAATTTGGTTAAAATGACGTACCATTTCTTGTCATCCACTTGCTATTGGCTGTCACAAGTATCTGCCAACTGTCAACCAACAGTTGTCAGTGTTGACGCTGACAGTTACGCGCCTTTGACTGAACGTCTGGTCGATTTTCCTCTGCCAATTCAAATTCCAAATACGCTCAAGTACGAATTTTTGTGTTTTTTAAATATTATCTTTAATAGTTACTTTTTGTTTTTAGATGCATTCCAGAATTTATTATAGAAAATGTAGTGTCTTATTTAGTATTTTTAAGGCGATTTCAGCCGAGATTGTTCGAAACGGAAGGCGTTGAATGTTTACAGCCGATTTTGACATGTGTGCTCATGTTTATGGGCGGAGGGGGACATAATGGAGGTGCTAGAATTTTTTTATAAAAAATATATATATTTCTTTTACTAAAAAAACTTTTCTGGTATTTATTTTAATTTTAAAAAAATTCGAAATTCTTAAAAAAAATCTTTTTTAATTACAAAATTACTTATTAGTTTTATTTATTTAAGAGAATTTCTTAATTACTTAATATTTTTTAATTACTTTTTTTCTTTCTTATGTTTATGTTTCGTTCCTCAAATTTTTTATCTGTTAAAAATTCAACTAATTCACGATTTCTCGCACATTTATCTCTAAGCTGGCAACGCTGGCTTCTCTATCGGCGACACGCGTGCCTATAATCCCCATTTAAGGGCCCGCTTAGCGGAGGCCTTGGAATCCATGTTGCCACACCACAAAGATGAGCCAGCCGCCATTAATACGCTCGGAGGTTATATCAGAGGGCGTCTATTCAAAGAATATACCCATAGGCAACAAGTAAGTCACTTTGGCAGATTTCCATGGTTGTCAAATTTTTTCTTTTTTCTTTAGATTGTTGTTAGTTTGTTGGAGGTGTTTGTAGGCATCGAAATGACAGGCCAAAGTGTGCAGTTTGAACAAAAATTCAACTACAGACGGCCCATGTATTTAGTAATGGACTATTTGTGGGAATTTGACGAGTATCAGGAGTTTTTTATGTAATTTCCTTAGATTTTTTACAAATTCGTACGTTACATTGTTGCATATTTCATTTTATTATTATTTTTTAAATCCAATGGGTGGTAAAATTGTTTTTCGCAGTTCTTTAGCGACAGACGCCGAATTAAATATGGAAGCTGTCAATCCGCCATTGTTTTTGCGGTTCGTTAACCTGCTCATGAACGATGCCGTGTTTTTATTGGACGAGGCGCTCGCCAATATGGCGAAATTGAAAGAGATGCAAACGCAACGGTGCGATTTTCAATTCTTAGTACCAAAAAAGTATGGTTTTTATTTGGAAAAATTTCTCAGGGAAAATGGCGATTGGAACGCGCTGCCAGCGCATGAACGCCAACAGAATCTAGGTTATCTCCAACATATCGGCATGATCGCCAAATTTGATAATATCTTAGGCAGGGACACGATAAATACGATAGAGAAGCTAACGAGCCGTATGATTATCGTTTTCACGCACAGCACGATGGTGGATCGTGTGGCGGCCATGTTGAATTACTTCCTCATGAATTTGGTCGGGCCTAACCAAAAAAACTTTAAAGTATTTTTTTTTTTTTTAATTTTCGTCGTATAATTAACTTTTAACGAAATTTGCGCTAGGTAAAAGATCAAAAAGAGTACCATTTCGATCCGGCCGATACGGTGCTGCGCATCTGCCTGATCTACACGCATCTGGTGGGCAGCGAGGCGTTCTGCCTCGCCGTATCGAAAGATGGCCGCAGCTATCGGCCGGAACTGTTCCAGCTGGCGCAAGATGTCCTGGTGAAGATCGGCGGGGGCGCTTTAATCGCCGAAATTGCACAAGTACTCTGCGAAACAAACAACGCCCAAAAATCAATAGAATTTTTTTGTTTTTTATTTAGGTGGCGGAAAATGTTGCCCAACAAGCCGCGCAACATCGCGCCACCGAAGACGCCCTCCAGGAGGCGCCTGATGAGTACCTAGATCCCATTATGAGCACGCTAATGTTGGATCCTGTCACTTTGCCCAGTAGCAAACAAATCGTCGACAGGACCACCATTGCTCGGTACTTTGACAGTAGTTCAACTTAATTTGACATTAATTATACATGCATTTTACATATATGCAGGCATTTGTTGAGCGATCAAACGGATCCCTTCAATCGATCGCCCTTAACGATGGATCAGATCATTCCCAACGAAAGTCTCGCCAGAGAAATTCGCGATTGGTTGAATTCAAGGCGGGCGGCAATCATAGAATAGTTTTTATTTGAACCGCGCCAACTGATAGTATAATTAATGACAGTCATCTGGCATGTTTGTTACGATTAGTACAGTTTTTTATTATTAAACGGTGATTGATAATTTTTAAAAGATTCCACGATTTATTGTATTTATTTCGATTGTTGTTGTGTAAAGAATTTAATAAACCTGGCTGAAAAGTTATGAGTAGTTAATAAAGAATTTATATTCGTACAATTGGTTTAATATAAATTTTGTTTAATAGAACAAAGTTGTTTTGTACCGACCAGATATTGTCTATAAAGTAGTGAAGCCGAAACATACACAACGCTGCAGAAATATGATCAAATTAGGCAGTAATCTATAAAATGATATTATATCTGTTTATAAAAATATGTTTTATATAGAAATATTTTTTGTATAGATTTATTTAAACTACTAGCGTAATTATGACGCCACTCAAACGCAAACTGTCAAAAACCATGATGTTTAAACAAAACTGAAAACAATTGAATATTTTCAAAAAAATTCGAAACAACAAAAAACCATTCGCATTAATAATTTTGAAAGTTGTGAGTAGTTAAACGATTTATATTTGTACAATTGGTATAATATACATTTATTTAATTAGAACAAAATTACTTTAGAAAATATACAAAATATTTTGTACTGAGCTGATATTCGTGAATAAAGCAGTGAAGCCAAAACATACACAACGCTGAAGAAATATTAAATTAGGTTGTAATAAATAAAACGATATTATATTTGATTATAAAACTATATTTTATATAGAAATTGATTTTAAAAATAATTTCTGTATATTGTATATTTGAACTACCAGCGTCATTATGACGCTATTCAAACAAACATTTCCAAGCGCCGCCATGATGTTTAATCAAAACTGTCAACTATTGAAAATATTTCATAAATTTTCCAAACACAAAAACTGTGTATTAATAATTTTGGAGGGACTCTGCTTTACACCTGAACCTGGCCGCGCTATATATAGTTCGCGGCGTACGTCATCAGCGCCGAAGCAAGTGTTTGCTGGCCGCCACCGCCGCCGCCACTGCTGCTGCTGTAGCTACGATGAACGGAACGTTAGCGCATTTTACGGTCTCCGTTCGAAGCGTACGGATGTAGTTTTGCGTAACTTCTCGGTATCTCGGTCCTCCGTCCCGTCCGCACACATATACACACACCGGGCTCCCTTGAAAAAATCCACCGCACACACGAAAAACAACACAAGTCTGAGTGCGTGCCGATCGGTCGAACGAACGCGAATAATGTGCTAATTTGCGAGGATTTCTTTCATTTGCTTGTCGCGAAATAGTTTCGAATGTGAAATAGTTTCGAACGACTAATGTCCTGGTGCAACGCAGGATGATGTAGATTGAGGATTAAACCAGGCCCCGGAATCGTGACATTTGGTTGTCGGTGTTGACAGCTAATTGTCAGAATGGTGATGTATATTCGAAATTCGATTCTTGCTGCGATATATGTATGTTGTTTGACAGGAGGCATTCGTTGTGCAAAAATTATGTTTGATAATAATTTGGTTTGCGCCAGTGAATTCAAAAATTTCCACTGGGAAAATGCGTTTCGCCTGATATTTATAGGAAACTCTTAGTTTTTTCGTGCGTTACGTAATCTTGTATGCATTTTCTTTACGATGTAGTCGTAAATATCGAAGCGGACCATTTAAATATTCATTTAACGCGATCATTCTAATTAGTTAATCAAATATTATTGATACGAGCCATAAATCGCGCTTACTTGTCATTTAGCATTATCAAAAGTCGTCGAAATATTAACCAATAATTGTTCATTAACGAACATTTTACAATCCTACACGCAAAACGATTTTTACATTACTTATTTTTATTTTATTTAATATTTTATATATATTTTTTTTTCCATGCTCACGTCTTTAATACTCGATAAAACCATGGAAAGTATTTTTATATAGCTAGAATTTTTTTGGCCAAAAATAAACTTATTTTCCGTTAGTTTACGATTAAAAATATATATTTTTTAAACGATTAAATTAAATAAAAGGCATTTTTTAGCACCTTATTTTTTTTGTAATAATTAGCTGGTAAATAGTAAATAATTAAAAAGTCAACTTTTATTACACGTTATATTGCAATATTTGCGTCTAAATGAAGGTTAAATAAAGTAATATTTGATAAAAATAGTCTGTGTGTTGCTAAAAAAAAGTTGACAGTCGATAAAGTGGCTGCCATTAAAAAAAAGGACGTACTTAAGAAATTACAATTTGTATTTTGTTTGTATAAAAAAAAATTATGGGTGAGTCATAGCGAACGAAAATCATTTTACTAATCTATAAATAATTTAAAACAGGTATGGAATAGTATAGAATATCACCCAAATACCTTAAAGCATTACGTTTATTTATATTTATTATGTTTATATATCGATCTATATACACGGTGTAGTGGATAGAGATCAATGATCTGTATCTAAGAATTACAAAAAACTATTTAATTTGTCATTTATTTTAATTACTTATTAAACACATGAAATTTCAACACAAAACATTACAAAAAATTATAATTAATTTTTGCCTTTATAATAATTTGTTTTAAATAGAATTTCTTCAAAATAAGGAATATTTTTGTTTGCCAATACTGGTACGAGCGCTTGTTCATTTTTATGTCTACCAAAATATCTTGGCAACGAAAAATTACTTTTAATTCTTATTAAAAAAGTCATGTACGGGGTACTAGAGAATTTAAAAAAATATTATTACAATTTTTTAAACGAATCTAATGCAAACAGTTGATTTAAACATTAAAAAACATCGCCAAATTATTAATAGAATCATTTGCAAACCTTCCCATTGATTTTCTGTCTACAATTCGTCAATTTACGTCCGAATTTTATAAACAACACCACGCTTGTTTACATCGCCCATTCAAAAAGCTCAGCGCTGCCAAACATTAATCTCCACCAAATATTGTTTACTTACAAGAAACATCGTGTATATATTCTCGAGACATCGTGTATATATCTACAGGGTGTGCCATAAATTTTTACAAAATTTTCTTTTGGTGCATCCTGTGTATAATATCATTTCTCTGCTCGGTGCAATATTATCGATTCGATTTCCCATTCCATTTTGCGCTATCCTCACGGTCTCTATTCGCGACGTTTGTTTGGTGAAATTCACCCCGATGTCTATGCTTTCGATGTCTTATGGTAGTTTGCCCCCCTTTAACCGTACATGATATCCATCTACAGGCACTGAAATCACATTTCAAAGTTCCAACCATTTTTTTTTCTATTTAATACTATTTAAAAAAAATCTTAATGACCTGTATATACAATTTAAATTTAATTATTTTTTAAGCGTGTTTTATATATAAATTAATAATTGCATAATTTATTTTCATTTTTTATGACCCTGTATATATATAATATAGAATAAAAATAAAAATAAAATTTTACACATTTTTGTTGTGTGGTTTAATAATTGTTTTATTTTGGTTATTATTATTATTATTTTTCGATGACCCTGTATATATATATACTCCACCCACCCACCTACGATTTGAATTTGCATGATGAACGCGTTGGCAATAGATTGTGATTCCTTTGCTGTCAAAAGAAGAGGCAAGTTGGCTGCCATAAATTCAGGAAATTATTCCAGTTTAGAGTTAATTCAATACATTTTGCAACATCGCCGTGGGGATGTCACTGTCACACACACACACACACACACACACATATATGTATACATATCTATATCGACGGTGATGTGACATACCTCCTATCTTACAAAAATTCGAAAAATGACAGATTATGTCAAACTGATTCTTAGGTTTATTGCGCATGTTTAGAACATCTCGCAACTCATTGAAAGTTCAAAGCAGATAGGTCGTATGTGTCCACCATCACTGACGATATATAGTTTTGTAGCAGAGAATGTTTTTTTTCATGGCGTATTTGTATTTTGTATTTCAATTCGTCGATTTTGTGTGTATTTATTTGATAAATTGGCAACGATGGTTTGTAAACTTCATGCTGTTTCAGTGTGTTTATTTGCAATTTGGCAACCATGTTTCTTGATTCAATAAATTATTTTTCTAAAATAAATTTCCAAAAAATTTAAAGTATTTTCGAAAAATTAAACACAAAATAAAAATTTTAAAATCGTTTTTCAACCAAAATTTTATTTTATATATTTATTTTATTTATAAGAAAAAAAATCATCATATATTTTCAATAAATTTCAGACAAAAACCATGTGAGACGTCACACCAGCCAAAACCCACAAGTACCATGATCTAATAAAAAAAAAAACAACAACAACCATGCTATCGTACATGATTCCCGTGGACACGGCGGACAAACCGCCCCCGGCGCCCCAGAAACCACCCGCTGCTGGCGCGACCCAGCAAACACACCTTAACCTCAATCTCACGCACGCGCAGCACCCGAACCAAATCCAAATACTCACCAATGGCAACGGAACCACCACCACCACCAGCGCCACGGGCGTGCATCGCAGCTGTCTCGTCACGAACATGAGCAAAGATAGTAGTGTAAACAGTTTCGCCAGTGACGTGACAACCGGCACGGGTAGTTCCGCGTCGGGCGCGGCCACGCCCATCTCGGGCGCGGCGGCACCCTGCCCTATGCCCGGCTATAAGAACAAGTTAGTTATGGTTAACAGCAATTGTGGTGGTGGTGGCGGGGGTGGGGGTGGCCATCAGCAGCTTGTCCAAGTGGCCGGTGGGAAACATCATAGTCTCAAAAGGTCAGTGATTTTTTTTTTATGTATATTTTTTTATTAATTTCGACTAATGTAATTCTAATTTATATTGTGGCGCGATCTATTTTTTATAATTTAATAATGATATTATATCGTTAGCGATTATATCGTTACAAATATTCGAAAAATGACATGAATGTCAAACTGATTCTTAGGTTTATTGCGCATGTTCAGAACATATCTTTTCGAAGCAGATAGATGGTATTGTCATCAAATCACTGACGATATGTAGACGACAGAAAAATCCCAATATATATACTCGTATATTTAAATTGCGACGGCCTTTCTTTGGATATTCGTTTAGCGGGAACGGCTGGACCGATTTCGACGAATTTTTTGTGTAAGAATTGTGTGTTACGTTCCACCCTGACAGCCATTTGTAAACATGTGCACGCATTGGCCTGTAAAATACGCCATCGCGCATGCTTTATAAGTTGCATAAATATTATGGCCGCACGCGCGAAATTTGAATATTCCAATACTAAAAGTAAAATCATTTTAAAAGACATTTTTGTATAGGCAAAATAAGTTTTTTTTTTTTATGACTGTTGGTGACAATTTTTTATATATTTTTTAATGATTAATTCTATCCGTACCAACATAAAATTCTGAAATACCAACTGTATTTGTGTCTACCTACGAATGCTTCGAGTCGAGTTGGCCATGACTCATGTTTGCCTGCGATGTAATGAGATGAAAGTTAAACTACAGCAAATAGAAGAACCTCCTGCACATAATATATGGTACTGTGGTACTACAAATTATATACTTCTTGTATGTAGTATGTAGTACCTTAGTAGAGTTCAATGTGAACTACTACGTGCTAAACTTGCGAAAATGCATTTAGATATATTTTTTTCAATGTCAAAATATAGAAAATATAAGATGGCCGGTGGACGGTATCATTATTTTTGTTGAAAAATTTGTTGTAAGGTATCAAATGACGTATCAAATTAAATGTCAATGTCATTTTTTCTATATATCTACCAAATTTTACGACTTGGAACTTTAATTCTGTCTTGTATTATTGCGGTTAGTATAATATATCGAATGCCAAATTTACAAAATGAATCATTTTATTTCGGAAAATGAAAATATTTTTTTAACAATTTTATCAACATTATTTTTTAATACTAATAATACCATAAAACGACAAAAAATAAATTTTATTGCACCGCGAAATGCAAAAACAATTTTTCCAATTACAAATAATTGAAATAAATCTAAGTATAGTAGACCAAATCGCAATCCAAGGTTGAATTCTATTGTTTTTACCAACGGCAGTACAGTACATTACAAAATAAAATAGCGAGCTGGTTGCAGTCTTTTTTTGTTTCGGCCAATTTAAAATATCCGAATGAATGTCAGTCAATAAATCTATTCCTGAACCAATCGTTTGTGATGATATGCTACTAGCTAGAGACTTGGCTTCCGTCGCTATTGGCATGAAAAAAACAAAAAAAAAAAACATTGAACCTATTGCCAATAATATGTATTAATGGTTGTCTATAAATAATTTAGCGTGTAGATTTTATTATAGCGCGTACAGCACCACCTACACAGCGCCAATTGTAAGATTTATTATTTGTCTATTAAATCCCACGAGGAGAATTTTGTTGTTTCTCAAAATACAAAAAAAAAGTTAAATATATTCTAAGAAGTTAAAAGTGATTTTTTTCTTTAATTTTACAATTAAATTAACAGATTTTTGATTTTTTTTAATTTTCTGAGACACGTTGTAATTATTCCCATATCATTAACATGTATAGTACAACGCGTTCCAAAAATTATGGATAAAATTGTTAATTTTGAAGTTGTTAAAAATAAATTGATCGTAACAATGAATGGACGCGTCAAATAAAAAGTGTCATAAAACAGCGGTTGGCCACGTGACCGGACAGGAAATGGCGGCGAACCGTTAGGAACGCATTATGATTATTTTGTTACAAATTTGACACAAATCGAAATGCGGGTTTGAATTTAGATTAGGCCTGATTGAAATGATACTCGGTGCACGGCTAACGCGACAATTTGAACAGGCAACGCAAAAAATAAAAAATTTAAAATCATTAAATAAAATTTTGAATAAATTTTTAAGAGATTAAAATTTAAAAATAGACTAAGAAAACAAATTTCTAAATAATACAAAAAAAAATAATTAAAAACGATTTAAAAAAATATATTTTTGGTTGGGAAATAATTTTTCCTAATGTAAAAAAAATTAAACTAACATCACATGTGTAAGCGCGATTTTTTTTTATAAGGTAAAATAATTGAAGTATGTGATTTCCGCTTATAAAACCAAAATGGTGGACTTCCGTTTATATAAATTAATATCTACGTTAGTGTATATAAATCCTCTTCGTTTCTAACGGCATTCTTGTATTCATTACCAAATGGCAATAGAACAGAACATAAACCTTATTACGGTAATGGTAAAAAGAGCCATGGAAACTAATTTAAAAAAAACACACATATGAGTGGGTGTTAACAAAAAACACCCTGTATAACACAAAGATATAGCGTGTTCCATTTTTTATGAGGCGAAAAATTTTAATTACTCATACTTGACACGATTTCAAGTACTTTTTCTTTTACAGTTGACACGCAAGAACATTTTTTTTATTATTATTATATAACAGTCGACTATTGAAATTATTTTATATTATAAATAATAATTTTAGCTATCATTATTTTTCAATTTCAGTCACGTGGTGACGCGAATAACTTCTTTTTCGCATTTAAAAATAAAAATCTTCATAATATGAAACAATAATTTAATTTCTAATTTGCCGCCTTGTCTGAACGCTGATAATAATAATGAAATATTAAATGTGACACATGTCAAAATAATTTTAAATTTCATGAAGTATGAGGAATGTCAAATGTCAAAGTATTAAAAATAATGGTAATAATAATCCATGAAATATGAAACGTGTCAAAGTAATAATAATTTCATTAAATTTGAAAAGTCACAAGTCAAATGTCAAAATAATATTCAATTTCATGAAATATGAGGAATCTCGAATTACTAATAATGAATATTTATTGATGAAATTTAAAATGTGACATATGTCAAAATACCATATATATTCTGCATCTGGGCTTGCGCATGGAAGCGCTGCACTGAATGCAACTCCGTTTAGATATAATTTTTTTAATTTCAGTCACGTTATGATATAATAATATCTTTTTCGCATATAAAAATAAAAATCTTCATAATATGAAACAATAATTGAATTTCGAATTTGCCGGCTTGTCTAAACACCAACGGTATCCCCAGCAACGTCACATCAAACAGTGCATTATCTGTCAGATAGAGTAAACACGGTGCGCATTTTCCGGCATTTCGAATCGCACACTCGGGCATTCAGAAATAACGCTTTCGGGCAGCCAGAAATGATAATTTCCAAGAAGCCGAACGAATAGGCCATTTTCTAATTACGCAGATTGATCTCCTACGTGAAAATGGTGGACTATTTATACATGGCGCGAACGAACGCTCTTTCCGTTCTGGATCGACGTATTATCGATGTAGAGGTAATGGCTGTTTATTTCGATGACACTTCCGCCTATTGTCGAATATATTAATAAACAGTATTAAGCGACAATAGGTACGTAAATTGTTTTATTGTTTCGTGCAACCGTTTTAGTGAAAATGTGATCAATAATGCGCACGATGTGTTTGACGTTTCGCGTACGAGTTTATGTCACAAGTCGTATATCGTCGGTGATGTGACAATACCTCCTATCTTACAAAAATTCGAAAAATGACAGATTATGTCAAACAGATTCTTAGATTTAGTGCGCACGTTCAGAAAACTTCCCAAAGTTCAAAGCAGATAGGAGGTATGTGTCACACCGCTGACGATATGGGAAATGCTGTGCGGAGTATAAGAAGTTGCCTAGCTATCGTCGAATGCATAAGGATATGGATTTGTATTTGTTATTAAAAAGTTAATATATTGTTTGAGTGGGAGAAAAAAAAGAGTAATATAATTCGATTTCACAGTTATCGAAACTGGATGCGGTTTGGTAAATAATTGCGACCGCGCAGCCGAGAGCGTCGTTAGCGAGAGAAAAATTCAGTAAATACATAACCTAAATGTCAATCAACCTTCTCAAATATGAAAATAAATACAAAATTGTAATTATCCTAGCTCGTCGTGAATGCAATTTCACATTATATTTTGATTAGTTCGATTTATAGATTTGTAAAAATAAATAATTATATTTTTTCATATATATTTTTTTAATTAATCAATTTTATAACTTTGAAATAAATCTGATGACAGATGATATATCTATATGACAGGTGAAATACGTCGCCTGTAAATACTTGTATATAAATACTACTGACTTTGTTACTATAGCAACAACAACCCGTTAGAATTTAATTAGTAATTATTATGATGCGACATACGTAGAATGTAGTACTTGGTACATATACAGGGTGAAACGGAGAGTAATCGTGACCATTTGTGTAGTAATGAAAATGATTTTTGGAACACTCTGTATAATTACTACAAATTGTGCTATTTAAAATGACATGAGAAAAGCGACACATGTCATATGTCAAAATAATAGTAATTTCATTAAATATGAAAAGTGTCACATGTTAACTGTCAAAATAATATTAAATTTCATATGAAATATGAAGAATGTTAAATGTCAAAGTACTAGTTATAAATATTTATTCATGAAATATGAAAAGTGACACATGTCAAATGTCAAAATAATAATAATAATGGTAATAATAATCCATGAAATATGATGGAACGTGTCAACATAATAATATTTCCATTAAATTTGAAAAGTGACACATGTTAACTGTCAAAATAATATTAAATTTCATGAAATATGAAAAATAGCATATCAAAATACCATATATATATATATATATGGCTATATATATATATATATATCATCTGGGCTTGCGCAGGGAAGTGCTGCACCGAATGGAGCTATATATATTAGTATATATATAGTATATATATAGTATATATATATAGCCAGCTAATAATATAGTGGGAATATCGTAGTAGGTCCTGCTCCTGTGCACGGTCATATGTATATTGATCCGTTTTCTATAGAAAAGATACAGGGTGTGCTGCCACGTCACACGTATATACATATAAGAAATATTAACATGTGAAAGATTTTTTTTTTCTAATTATTGTTATATAACATTGAAGTTATGACAGGATAAAATACGAGCGGATTTAGCGTATAAAACGTGACATTTATAGTCGCCCGGCTGATTAAATATCGAAAAGTTTTTTTTTTGTTAGTAATGAGAGGATTATATACGAGTCTAACTAACAAAAGAACAAGTCCATTGCGCACGGCTGGCTAGATTGATATACGTTTCTGGAAAATTGAATAACGATGTGACATTTATAATACATCTACTAAAGATTTTAAATTCTATATATAAGGGGAATAAAAAGAAAATTACATTCTACATTTAGTATAGGTACAGTATGTTCCACTTGAAAAAAAAAATATTTTTTCAAATTAAATATTTTTATATATTCACCTAAATTTTTTTTTTGGAATAATAAACATAAAATATATTTTGTATATTTATATAAAAATTATCGCCCCAAAGAATTTTTCGATTAAATTTTTATTATAAAAACTATGACCTGCAAATTTTATTATTATTTTTATTATTATTATTATGTACTACCAGAAGATTTATTCCAAATATAATGGAATGTTCGCACGCAACACTGTACAGAATATAGTATAATACACAACCATTAACAGCAGGCCATGGAATTCTTTACAGTAATATCGCTTGTTTCAAATAAGAGCGCCATGAAAGTGTGTGTGTGTGTGTGTTTTGTTATAGAGCAATTTGTCGGCGTGTAATTTTCTGATTTTCAGCAGATACGCTGCAGTAGGTATATAATATTAGAGGTTATGTTTAACCTAGTAACCCATATACATACATATATGGCTGCTTTTACATTCACGTTGCCATGTGCTTTTTTATATATAATAAAATCCCTAAAATTTAATATTACGAATTATAACCTGCAATTTAATTTTCTCAAATATTCTGTTATGAATTTGTTTCTGTTCGTGTTTTGTTTTTCCCCACATAAGTAATTTCGTTCGAATTGTTATTATTTGTTTCAATTTCCATAGTAACGTGTTCGTTTACATTATATAATAAACATTTCTTCTACTAGCATTTGTCATACAATTTACAAACAGCATATCTAAGCTACTAGATTCGGATATTCATTTAATTCCATATTCCCTGTCTTATATTATACAAAGTGGGCCGTGATTATGCAACCTAAATGGCTTTGTTATAAAACCAGAGACCATTAAACATTTTTCTAAATGAAAAATATTTTTTAAATTTAAATTAATAAAATTAAACATTTTGTTTCAATAAAAAAAAAATGTTATTGTGAAAATCAAAATAATTATTAATTTAAAAAATAAATATGAGAAAAATTTAAAGAAAATCCATTTATTTTATTAAAAACTAATTTCTCGTAATATATATTTTTTGCTTTAGTACCGCTGGTGTTTGACATGTTAATTCGTATAGAAGCACACCCCAATACGGGCTGTTATTGTGCATTTATTCAATTACTTTTTGTATGGGCTTGGGGTTGTTCTCCCTCTTAAGAAGCACCCCATTCACCTTTTTTGTATAATATGGGTTTTCGTATAATATGGGCTAAAATGCACCCTCACGATTTTCATTTATTATTATATTAGCGGGTGGCAATCAGTAAATTATCTTTTTTTAATAGAAATTTAATGAAAATATATATTTTCTAATAAAATCAATTAATTTTCATTATTATTGCAAATTTTTAATTAAGAAAAAAAAATTGTTAGAATTTTCTATTAAAGAAAAGAAAAATGAGTAAATATATATTTTTTATTATTATTTTAATATAAGTTTCTTTGTAAGTATTAAAAAAAAAATCTGATTATTTTGTTTCAAAATTTAAATTCGAATATTTACGAATGGTCCTGTATAATATCCAGGATAACTGGTGCAGTTTCAAGGTCTCTTCTATCCGTTTATCGATCTACCACTATTCTGGGGAATTATACCTACATCGGGTTCTAAAAAAAATGTTCTTCAAAAAATTCAAAAAATATATTTAAAAAGCTTTAGAAAAAAATATAAATTGTAGTTGATTGAAAAAAAAAGGAAAAAAAATTGTTTTTTTTACCTCAAGAAAACACAATTTTTTTTTACAAAGTTTTTTGTAATAAGTGTACTCTGAAGTAACACAATAATCCCCTTTGGGGAATCAGATGAACATGCGGAATGTTACCTTAGAAACGCATCGTTGCCCAGCAACGAAAAACTATACAACTACTTTTATAAACAACCATCGCCACAGCAACAAAAAATGTTTATATATTGCTTGTTTTTTTTTTATCATTTGTTTTACTAAATCATTTTGCATTTGACAAGTAAAAAGGAAGATGGCCATTACTCCCATCTATCACGCATATGGCAATGGAATAATTCGACGCGAGAAGATTTGAACAAACGACATTCTAATCACCGGATATATATTTGTTATATATACAGAGTGTTTTATTTAAAATGTACAATATTTTTTTGCCGATTATATAATTGTTTTTCTTAATATCCTGGGATTTATGGCCTCGATTGCAATTTCTAGGCCTATATATAGGCCACACTAATTTACATAGTCTCGCTCTCTAGACAGCAATCTGCGTGTGCAATATTTATTTGCATTAAAGTTCATCTAACCGGTGCTCTAGAAACGGTTTATGTAAAGCGTACCAATAGGAAATTGTACATCACGAAAATATCGTTTGAATTTTAAGACTTTATGGTTTTTTTTAAGACTAATTAAAAATCACTATTTTTATTGTTATAAATTTAAATCACCCGGCTTGTAATGTAATTATATATTTTTATTAAAAAAAAATATTTTAGGTTGTTTTTAAATTTTTTTTTGTATTTTTTAAAAATTAATTTGAATCGATCATTTTTAGAAATTTATCTAATATATACAAATACTAAGGGCACGATGCCTGAAAATTTTCAATCGCTCATTAATCAATTGATAATAGTTGACGAAATTTTATACAAAAATCAGTGCCGTGCGCAGTTTTATTTATTTGAACTACCGCGACTTTTAAATATTAAATCCATTATAAGAGTATAGAATTCATTTTTTTTTTTGCTTGTTTGTAGGATTTTCATTAGATGTTTTAATAACGAAAACAAATACCAATTATCCGCGGCAAATGTTTTTTATTCTACGAATGTTAATAGCCTCAATTCTTGCCATTAGTTCATTTGTTCCGGTTGTCTTAGCAACAACATGTAAATACGCACATATACGAAGAGCACACTTATATGACGCACATACAATATGCCCCTGGTTAACGGCAAAACGATCAGTGTAGAACGGGGAATTGCAAAAATAATGATATTAATATATACCAAAATAAAATACGCGTTACTTTATATTTGTATTTGAAAAATTGCTGGGTTATGGTACTTATTTTGTTGATGTTATGAAAATTGATGCTTACCATGGTAACACAATTCAATAACAACATCTGCAACAATGTCAGTAGTTCGTTTAATATAGAGACTGCTTGTTACTTGTGTGCGTTACCATGACAACGAATAGACGATATACTGGGGAATGAAGCCATGATGGCGATCATGGTTGCCATGGTAATGTATATGGAGTAGTCGACTGTTTGAAAGTTTAAGATCGCTTGTGAGTGAAAGATATATCCGTGTTACATGGACCGGATCAACGGATAAATCGATTGTTCGATCGGTTGAGCTTTTATATAGAGGGTGCTTTGTGTAAAGAAATCATTTGCAATATGCAGGTTGTTTTAAATGTACGTTTTGCGATGATTTTTTTCAAGCGATATTTAAAAAATAGTAAGAATATTTTAGTATAAGAATTTCTAAAAAAAATTTCAAAAAAGTTTAATGTTAAAATTAGAAATTTGACAATTATTATAGTTTCTGTCAATATATATTAAAAAAAAAAATTGCTTTTAAATACTTTTTTTCAAACTTTTGAAAGAAGCTTTATACTTGACTCGTACATTTTTTATTACATGCATTTAAAAAAAAATTTGACAGAAATTTCTCTTATCTCCAATTTTTTTGATAGAATTTCCCATATAAACAAAAAAAGTTTAGAAAATTTTCTTATAATAAGAACAAATTCTCCATTATTCTTTTTAGAGTTTCCTTTGGTAGTTCAAAAGGCTCCATGGTGGAAACCCTAATCTACGAGAGTCCGCTTCAGGAAGAACCCGAACCGAGCCCAATACCCGAAAACGGCACGCCATTTCCCGAAGATGGCGACCAAACTGAGTAAGTCCCATTCCCTTATACACTTTTTTTTTAATTTCCACAAAAAAAAAAAACATCAAAATTTAGATTTCTACAAATCATTTCAAGCCATTGAATATTCTGACGTTTAATAATATTACATAAAAGTGTGCCTTGAAACGAAACAGAGTGCACTGACAATCGATCGGGATATTAAATCGTAATAATAACAATTGACTGTCAGTTGTGCGGATGACAATTGACAATAAGTCATTTTCCTCTGCGGTAACGCGATCTGCCGAACAAAACCCAGGGCGGAAATGAGCCAAGCCCATTGTGGGCAATAAAGGCATATTTACACATACACACCTTGAAAAATAAATATAAAATATTTGCAATATATAATATATATATGTATACACAAAAATCTTTAAATCGTGAAAAAATACGATATTTTAATAAATTAGTTGGTATTGTGTGGTTTGCCTATGTTAATATAGGCAACTTGTTTTATAATTAATTAAAAACATTTTTTTTTTAATTATTTTAATGGAAATTAATAAGGAATTTAAAAGATTAATTTGTACTAACTTATTTTACATTTAATTAAAAAATATTTTTTGGTAATGAAACAAAAATTAATTATATTTAAACATGTTCTCGGTTTAGTTGCTCTTATATAATGGTTAACATTATTTTTTTTTAATATGTGCAACTTATCTTATAATTAACTAAAAAAAATTAAACTACATACTTAGTTGGTATTAAATAATATTTTACTAAAATAAATTTTATGTAGTATGCAACTTATCTTTCATTTAATCAAAAAATTATATTTAATTTTTTTTTTTTAAACATTGCTAGAAGAATTTTCTACACAACGATTTAAAAAAAAAACGAAAATTTAAATTGCACGTAGTGCCATCTATAACACAACGACAATTTTTTATTTTTATTTTCCCATTTCAAATCAGCTTCATGGCGCCATCTAGTTACATCAAACGACAAATATTCAACACAACACGTAACTAACATAACATTGCATAAGCACAATATACTGGGTGACTACTGTAATTTTCCCAGTACAAATTACTGTCTTGTTAAAAAGAAAGTCATTTACATACAGCCTTAGGCAGTAATTTTTTTTGTTTAAAAAAAGCAAAATTGACATAAAAGAAACTCGCAAAAATTTGTATTGCGCCTTTTCTTTAAGCAGGCATATAGAAAATGCTTTTTAAAATTTATATGTTATTTGTAAGTAATATAAAAATATGATGATTTTTAACAAAAATTTAGTCCTACGTTCAAGTATGACAGTTGCAACACTGTATGTACATCAGCGTAGAACCCGCTGTAAAGCATTAGGTGTGGCGCTTTCTTGATCTTGTATTATCACAGACGTACGTCATGCGCGATAACGCTGTCATAGCGTACCCCCTCCACAAGAACGTACCGTCGCAACAAGCGATCTACTCCTGCTCTGTTAAAGCAGCACAGAAACAGCCAGTTGTTGCTGACAGAACAAAGTTTTGTGCTGCGATTTATTAGCGTAAAATTGAAAAAAATTAAATTCTTCAATAGTTTTTTTTTTTTTGTAACGTTACGCTGGTCGTGGCGCTCTTTCGGTGTACCAATTTATATCGTCTTATGGTGTTTTGTTGGTCCTGTTATGGTGCGTATAGTAACCATGGCAGAAGATAACAAAGGACTGTCGTCGGCGACGGATGGGATTTGTTCGGCCGTTGTCTAGGGTACGGCTTGTAGTTGTTTCTTTTTCGATTCTCAAACGAAACACGACGAGAGTGTTCGGTGTTGTGGTTGCCTAGAAAACGGGGCCGTTTGTTTTTATTTTTAAATGCGATCGTATTTGTTACTCGGGCAATAACTGAAAAGGTATTATTCGTAAATTGTGCTTATATGGGAAAAAAAAATTTTCGTTGGGATAATGAAATTTTTATAATGAAAAAATAATAATTATGCCAAAAAAAATTTTTTTTTTAACATTTTATTTATATTAGTTAGAGTTATATAATTTTTTGTGGTTTTATAAATTTTTAGATAAAATTAAAAAAAAAAATGTAGAATTTTAATATTGCGGTATCTATTTCTGTACGCATATATTATACGCCGAGGAGTTATCTAATAATTTTTTTCGCTTTGTTTAACAACTTGCTACGCTATATTTAGTACCATACCATCGCGATCGCCATCGTCCGACCGGCTTAATTTTGTATATATAAAATGCTCGGGGGCATTGTGCAATAGTGAAAGTTTAATAGAAAAGTGTAAAGATCGTTTTTTTTTTTTTTTAGTCAAGTTGTTTTAATACAGAAATTGTTAGATGTTTTTTGTTGTTATGCTTCAGCCTGTTTTGCATTTTTTTAAATAATTAATAAACGCAGGCGGTTAAAAAATATGTATTATTACCCTCTATAATATTTTTTTTTACTTTTTATTTTTACAATTTTTTTTTCAAACTACATATTTAATTCAGATTTACTTTTTTAATGTTTTTTGATTATTTTTTTGTTTTTTCATTATTTTATATTTATTTTTGTTTGTAATTTTTTGTTACATTTATTTTTTATTCAACTAAATTCTTATAGCACCAAAAAAATATTATATCATGGCGTAATTTCTATTTTTATGAAGTCGATTCGATTTTGTTTGACCTTTATAATAAGTATGTTGAATTAATTCGAAAGGCTAGTTCACACGTTAATTTTTTTATATTATTATTAGCTCCTAATTAAAACAAAATTTACGAATTTATTTTTTACGCAAATTTATAAAAATATATATTGTTGCTTTTATACAGAAATTGTTAGATGATTTTTGCTGTTATGCTTCAGCCTGTTTGCAATTTTTTAAAATAATTAATAAACGCAGGCGGTTAAAAAATATGTATCCCTCTATAATATTTTTTTTACTTTTTATTTTTACAATTTTTTTTTCAAACTACATATTTAATTCAGATTTACTTTTTTAATGTTTTTTGATTATTTTTTGTTTTTTTTATATTTTTTAATTTTTTGTTACATTTATTTTTTATTAACTAAATTCTTATAGCACCAAAAAAATATATATATCATGACGTAATTTCTATTTTTATGAAGTCGATTCGATTTTGTTTGACCTTTATATTAAGTATGTTGAATTAATTCGAAAGGCTAGTTCACACGTTCTTTTTTTTTTAGCCGCTAATAAAAAAAACTAAATTTGCTAATTTATTTTTTACGCAGATTTATAAAAAAATATATATTTTTTTGCAAAATATTAAAAAATAATTTAGTAATATTATTGACGTAATTTTTAAGATATATAATTTTTGTTTGTGCGCAGCAAATTTTTTATTTTTATATTTTTATCACCTGTATGAATTGAACACACAGTACTGAGGAAGGAATGCACGTATAACAGGTTACTATAGCAGCGGCGGAATAAATAATAAACAACTATTCCGTAACAACTGCAGCTACGGTACTAAAATTGCCTTTGTTGTAGACCATAGGTACTACCAGTTTGATATATATATAGTTTCGTTTCCACGGAACAGTTGATTGTTATTTTGTTCCATGCAGTGCTATAGTAACGAAAATGCAAGTATTAAAAAAATCGCTTTCACAATTTTTTTTTCCGCATTTTTTTAAATTTAAAAATTGAATTAAATTTTTAAAAAATTATTTGTTATATAATATTTTAAAAAATGTTTGTATTTGAAACTATATATATCTTTTTTAAATTTCACTTAAAAAAATATTTGCATAAAAATTTTAAAATACCTAAATGTTATGGATAATATATTCTTTTATAGCGCAAACATTTCTGAAACAGTAAAATATAAATTTTTGTGTCGGAAAAAATGTTGCACATAAAAACTGGCAATACTCTTTAATTGCTAATTTAAGATTACAACTTTAGCGATTACAAATAATTGTTCGTCGTATAAGTAAAAAATACGCAGGAAATTTATTTAAAAAAAATATATTTTTAAATTATTTAATTTTAATTCATTTTTTTTCTAACTCGGCAACGTTTCATTATCGAACCAATAAAATTATAATTTTTTGTTTATTTTTAATCGATTTTTCACTTAAAATTTAAATTATTCTTCAAATTCAGTGTAATGTTTGTAAATTATCGACGCTTCAAATTGATTTATCCAAGTAGTGGGCCATGTACCGGGCGGTCTAAAACTGACTCGGTACATTCGCATCGTTTCATTTCATTCGCACGTCTGGAACGCGCGATCTCGTGTCGTGTTAAATTCCGTCAAGGCGGCCCTGGCTGGCTGGCCTGTTGGTTGTCTTGGCTACTGGCCAACAAATAAATAATCGGCAAACAAACGCAAATTTTTTTTTTCTCTCCCCCCTCATGGGCAATTGTAAAGAAACAGAAAATCGTGTGTTGTTTTGTTTCTGTTTCAACGTCTCGTTGTGTTTTTCCTCGGCTTTTCGATCGTTTTTTTTTTTGCTAAAAAAAGTTGGATGATATAAAATAGTTTGTACAGTTCTGTTTTTTTTTGTGTCTAAGTCAGTGTCTAATTATTTGACCGGAAAAATATAATTATTGTAAATTCGGATCGTCTAAATAAATAATGGCGTAGTTCCGGTCGACATACAAAAAAATATTACAATTTTATATGTACATAATATTCTAATAAATATACAAAAAATAATAAAAAAATCTACTAAATTTGCATATAACACTGTTTTTAAAATTTATATATATGTATACAGGGTGTTGGAAGAATTTTTTTTTCTTCTTTTGTTTCAGGGACGAAAGGGAGCGGGTTCGAGTCTCGTTCGTGCAGCACTCGAAGCCGCAAGAGGTCCAATTGCCGGATGAGCCTGTTATACTCACGGACAGTGAGTTCATGATGGCGGCCGCGGCCATTGCCGAATCGAATCACGTGATCACAACGTACACCCGCCAGGAAAGGTAAGGCGAGCCGAAACAAAAACAAAAAGTGCCCGAAATTTAGCGAAAACGGATTTAATGTCTGAATGCGCCTTAAGTGAGTTCAGTTAAGGTGCTCTTACACTATCATTTTTTTAAGTTAAAGCGTTTTCGCACTTTAGTTTTTTTAACTTAATGTGCTTTAATACTTAAAATTGTAAGTTAAGGCATTTTCACGATTTACTATATTAAGGTGAGGTGCTTTTACTCTTTCATTTTTAAGTTAAGGCGCTTTCACACTTTAGTTTTCTAAGTTTCTTTGATTTTTAAGTTACTTTGATTTTTAAGTTAAGGTGCTTTAATACTTATTTTTTTAAATTAAGGCGTTTTCACGCTTTAAGGTGGAGTGCTTTTACACTTTCATTTTTAAATTAAGGCGCTTTCACACTTAAGTTTCTTATTGATATTTTTTAAACAAATTTGATACTTCCTGAACTCAACTTAAGGTGCTCTTACACTATCATTTTTTTTAAGTTATAGCGTTTTCGCACTTTAGTTTTTTTAACTTAAAGTACTTTAATACTTCACATTTTGATTTTTTAGTTAAGGTGCTATAATACTTAAATTTTTAAATTAAGGCGTTTTCACGCCTTAAGCTTGGGTGCTTTTACACTTTCGTTTTTAAATGGCGCGCTTTCACACTTTAGTTTCTTCTTGATATTTTTTAAACAAATTTGATAAATCCTGAACTCCTTTAAATCCAATTTACACCCTGCCATATTAAATTCCATATATTTCAATGCCAAAAAATTATTATTATTATTCAACAGCAAATTTTATTTTGCCCAATTATCTTTGCAGAACTATCCAAATATATCGTAAATCGAGTCGACCTTTCCATTTCTCCACCGTTCATTTATTTTATTTATAGACACCATTTAACGATGTCCACACCCTATCGACTTATATTACATCTAGAGCGCCTCGCTGGGATAATGTAAACGTCATATTAGCACATGTTTTATATCGAAACCAACGCGTTTTTGTATCACGTTGCACAGCAACCGACCCTATCTCTTATTTTCACCAACAACGTTCGTTCATTTGTCATTTTTCATTTGACAATTGATTTCAACACTTACTTATTAGGTGTTTTTTTATTTTCGATATAACCCTGTATATAAAAAAGTAGCAACTACCGTCATTGATTCATTTGTCATTTGACATGCGAGTTTTACATTATTTTGTTCTTTGTATTAACTACTTGTTCGATTTTCCAAAAAAAAAATCGTTCTCAATCAAATTTAAAATAAAATGTTTAGATTTTATCAAAGAAAAAAATTTTTTTTTTTGGGAAATTTATATATATATATGTGTGTGTGTGTGTAAAGTGACACATGTTTATCGCCATATTTAATTGTTATTTTTTTAAAGGCCGCCATTTCATGTAATGGCGTCGTAAACTTGATAAAACAATATAAAAAACAATTTTTTAGTACAAAGTTAAGAAAAATAATTCAGTAGATATTAATAGTAGTATTTGAAGAAATTCGCTATACAGGGTGATCGTAAATTCGAATAATTTTTTTTTCCATTTTTTTCCAACACTACCGAAATTGGCTATTTTAAACGATTTTCCATTCGTTTAAAAATAATCCAGGGCCGCGCGCTTGGAATAATTGCATTTTTATGGCGCTCCATTCCTGTTTCGTGTCAAATACGTGGGTATATTTTTAGCGCAAATGGATTTTTATTTTTATTTTCGGTCGTTGTTGAACTCCGAGATGGATTTATGCATTTGTGAGATTAATCTGCTTAAGTAGACCAGTTGTTTGTTGCTTCGCAGATCAAATTTATCGGTGGCTTTTCTGTCGAATTGAAATACCTCGAAAAATAACTCGAGAGCGTATTTTTGTGGACGCGCTTTAAAATGAAAAATAAAAATAAACCAAATATTTAATTCGTGTTTTTTTTCGTCTTGTTTAGTCTAAGAAATGCATTGTTTTTAGAACGTTTATTTGTTGAAAAAAAAAGAATATTTAATTATATAATTGCTTTTAATTCGTTTCTATAGCAACGTCTTGACAATAGATTCAAATGATTTATTTATTTTTTATTTATAATTTTATTTTAGTTTACGTTACCGTGGAAACGAAGAACAATTTTTTTTTTCTATGGTACACAAAAATTCTTTGTATCTTTCGGATTTTTTATTTTTTCGATTCCTCTAATTTGGGGTATTTTTTATAATTCTATCATATTTTTTGTTATATATATTTTTTGTATTTCTTTTTAACTTTTTTATTTTTTGTTAATTTTCGGAAATTTAAATTTCATGCCATTTTTATTCAATCTTAATTACTTTTTTAATTGATCTCAATTCCAAATTTCTAATCCCCCCCACATTCCCATCGCGAATCGCCCTCCCATTCCCTCGTTAACTTTATTCAACCTTGTTCCATTTTACACCTTGCCCCAACTGCCATCCTCTCTTGCGCATGTGCGCGCGCGCGCACACCCTGAACCCTCAACATTATTAGTTCGTCCGCACGCACGCGAACTGAAAATCGATATTTCCTGCCATGTATATTATGCAACACAACGTACACTTATACACTGTACGGCCGCCAGTTTGCTTGCTACATTTTGGGGAAAGCCCTGGAATTGTCATATATATACCTTAAAAATCGTCTGTTTAAGTGAACTCCCTAACGAATATAACAATAAACGCGCTAATTGGTGATCTAGTGGTGTGTTTTTTCGTTCATTCAAGTCGATTTTGATGTAAAACAAGTGATTCTGATCGTATTTTGTTTATTGCTATGGTCGACAAATGATCCTCTGCTGTTTATTTTTTTATTGCTAGGAAATAGTCTCTGGTAATAGACAATAGCAATTGTTTTCGGTGTTGAATAATAAATAGTTGAATAGCGATTGAAAGAAAACAGTGGTTTTGTTTATTAAAATGTCAAAAGTCACTTGTACACACTTCAATTCAAAATACAATAACAATAACGAAAAATTGATTTAATTTTGAACGAGCGCATTATTTTCTTGTATCTGTCAATAGTTCTAATTGGACACTTGTAGAATGAACTAAAGGGCCCAAATATCACTGACGTATATTTAGAATTAAACGTGTCGGAATTTGTGACATTTAACGTTATCGTTGACATTTCGTAAATGTCCTGGAAAAAGTACCTGTGGATTTTTATTGTCAATGTATCGTGCATAAAAACATATATAAAAATTGCTGTAGATATCAATAAAAAAATTGAGGCAATTTTTTTTTACAAATCTGGCAACACTGTCGATGAACAAAAGTCACAACCACCTGCCAAATGTCAATAAACCTTGTCAAGATCATTTATGTCAATACGCTAATTTAATGGGCGCTGTACTAATAATAAAACCATACAAATGCAAAAAAAAAAAAACACTGTCGCTTCTTTCCAAATGCTAATTTCGAAACAACATTTTCTCGTGCTTGAATAATATTCTAATCGCAATGGCCTTGCAATTTATCGATGGCGTTTTCACAAACTTATTATTATTATTTTCGTTATTATCGTGTTTGTATTTTAAATATACCGGGTCAACATTTATGACCTCCCATTAGCATACATTTTTCGCTCTATGTTATATATATACACGGTGATATCACCGTCATCTAGCATACAGGATGATCCAAAATGTTCCAAAAAAATCAATTTAGTAAATCGTGCAAAATTTCTAATTAACATTTCCAATAACAAAAAATATATTTTTAAATATATAAAAATTTCTTCAATTTTTTTTCTCTAAAAAGCTTTCTTTATTTCATATTGTTGCGTTAGCGAGTTTTTAAAATATTTTTGAACCACTATATACAATAAATTAACAATCTCTGCACGTAAACATGTCATTACTCTACTAAATTAGTTCAATTGGCTCAATTCACCCTGTATAATAATTAAATGGCCCTATTTAAAATCAGTCAACTCGTTTAACAAAATATATACCTATAACAAAATATTCATACTCCATTTGTTTTTCATTTAATTTGTCACGTTTTAAACAAATGCCCTTACGATTTTATTGCTTTAACCCACTTTTGTTTTGGTTTATATCATATTAGGGTTGCCAGATTTTTTTTTTACTTCCCATTTAATTAGCATTTAATCGTTTATTAGAATAAATAGCGTGTTAACAGTCAACTATTCCACTTAAAATTGCTCGTAGAATTAATTTTGTAAATGCGTGGGCGTCACTCTAGCTTATTTCTTACGTCAATAGTTCACCATATAGAATTTTATTATTGGCTGCCATGGTTACCAAATGTTAAAATGTGCGGAGATTCTCTCTCCACTAACATCCTCATACCTCACCGATATACAGCAATTCCCTGTTTAACGACGATATGTCAAAAGTAGTTCAAATCATCCAATTTAAAAATATGCTTATTTGAACTACAAATATTTATAGGGCTTTTCTTTTCTCAAAAAAAAAATAGTTTTGTTTATTGGTGTCTGACTATATTTCCGCTAATGTCGTATATTGGACTAGGTCCAAATTAGCTCGCTATAATATGAAAATTGCGGACGACGAAACAGTTGAATTCAACATTCAGTAGGCATTTGGCTGTTCTCAAATACACTTCGTGCGCAGTCAATTGACAGTTGACGGTTTACATTAAAGTGTCAGTCGGCTGTCAAACTAACCGATACGTAGATTTGATCTACCCGGTATTAATATCTATTTGATTCGCGAAAAAAATGTGGAAATTAAAATGACATTGCCGTGTGTCGAATTTGTTCTTTAAAATGAAAATTAATTAAACGGCTAAATTTGATGGGTTTTTTTAAAATGAAAAATGTAGTAAATTCGAATCCAATTAAAAAAAAATTGATGCAACTTAAACCCCACTCTGGATATTATAAATAATATCTGTGGCAATTAGAATTAACTGTGATTAAAGACAGTTGGTATCCATGGAAACGCATAAGTGTTTAATATTGTAGCATGAGTCATGTGATCGGAATGCGCAATTCGTCTTCTTTAAAAAATACCATAGACATATAAATAAATATTGATTTATCATACGAATTTTTGAAAATTAAAAGTTTAAATTTTAAGTTAAAAAAAGAGAAATTCGTTCACTGAATTAAATTAACCATTTGCGTATTTCTATTTAAATCTAGTTACGTGTTCTGCAATCGGTTTTTCTTATTCTAAAAATAAATTAGTTAGTGCTATTGACATCATTTAGTGTAATGATGTCAGACGTTATTTTTAATTTGATGTATTATTCTATTAGAATATATAAATCTCAGTATTATTATTATAGAACCACTTGAAAAAAAAATTAAATAAAAATCACCCTGTATATATTTTTAAACAATTATTAACAGTAGGTTTAAGCCGTTATTTTTTATTTTTCGTTAGTATCTACAGTGATTTTTTTTGACAATAATATTTGAAGAGAAAGAAAATAAGTGTACAGTGTGACGCCGAAGAACGACGGTATATATATATATATATAGAAGATTCGGAGAATGCCCACTAGTATGGCGAAAAGTCACGGGGGCGTTGTTTATTACGTTGTGCGAGTACCGAGAGATCAGGAAATATGGTAGGCAACCCTTTTATCTCGTCATATATATTTTTATATTATTTAGTCCATAAACTTCTTAAAAAAAGACTTAATTTTTAGAGAAAATCTCTAGATATTCTACGTTTTAGCAAATTTGGCAATTCAGATTTACAAAGTAAATTTAGACTTTTTTTATTTCCCTGATTTTTTCCCTTTTTTTAATTAAAAAAATTATTTGGATTTTTTTTTTCTATTCAAAAAATCCATTTTTTGGGTTCTTTATTTATTAGGATTTGTATTTAATTTTTTTGGAAAATACAATTGATTTTTTTTTTAGAGAAGAAAAATGAATTTTTAGTTTTTTTATAGAAAAAAAAAAATGAAATTTTTGGAAACTATTAGTATTTTTTAAATATAAAATTAAAATTTCAGTAGCGTGCTAACATGTTCAATTTTTCACTCTCAATTTTTAAATATTCTGAACAACCCCCGAATTATAGACGATTTAGAAAAATACTAAACTGAAATAGTACTCATGGTACCACCTTAATAGTTATACTAATAACCTCATTCATAGGTCACTAAACATTTTTTATTCCATTCATTTTTTTATTTTTTTTAAATCCTTTTTTTTTCATGGTACTACTTTCCGTAATAATCAGTATTAACTATCACAGACATATTCATTCACTAATTATTCAGTTTCATCTACAACCTCAAAAAATATATTTTCCCAACCAAATCCCCCCCCCCCCCACTACCCTAGCTGTCCCCACTATCCAGTACCACCACCATCTCGATAAAAATAAATGTTCTAACACCTAACCTCAATCACATTATAATAGCACCGAGAGCGGCTGGGACAACCCGTTCCGGCCCGGTGGCGACCTTTCGCGCGAAGCGGATGAGATCGTCGAACTAATCAAGGGCGGCAAACCGATCACGCCCACATCCACCACCGCCCCCACCACCACCACTGATGGTATTCTCCCGAACAGCAGCAGCAACAAATCTCCAGTGGCGCTAATTCAAGAATCGCTCGCCAAAAAGTCGAATGTCGCCAACGCGCACCAATCGCCCTCTAAGAATGGTTCCAGTGGCGCAACCCCCACCAGTGCCGCCGCCAAGAACGGTGGCGTCGAGAACAAGGGTGGCGGCGGTGGTGCGAGCGCCGTCAATGTGCAGCGCGGCACCACTGGCCAGCCCAGTGCCGATGTCGAGCACGTCGTGCTGAAGAAAGAGAAGAGCAAGTGTAAATGTTGCGTGGTTCAATAATAGTGGGTACTATAAGTGGGGCGGGTACTACTTTATCGGACGGTGAAATGTGTGGACAGAGGAAATTTGGTACTAAAATCCAAGTATTGAGATATAGAGGTTGGTACTGCTTGGTAGTACCAACTTATATTTTTAATAAATGGGATGAAATGAAAAATGTTGATGCTACCGGGAACGTTTTTATTTCAAACCAAGTAGTACCACACTCGAGCAGTACCATCCTCGCTACTGCAAAGTACCGTTTATATAATTAAAAAATTCTTACTTTACCAAACGCAATACCAACCAAAACATTTGAAAAACATTCATTTATCCCAAAAACAAAAGTACCAACCCAAAAAATTTGCAACACTGTGTCAAAGAAGTAAACTTTCTGTGTCGAAATACTTCATCCGTACGTTGGTCTGGTGTAATGTTTACAGTTGACAGAACGGTGCTTTCGCATTTAACAGACACAAGTGACAGATTGAGTGGGGGGGGGGGGGGGGTGAAAAAGAAAAGAAGTGGTGTTTATATTTTGTATATTAATGATGACAGTGATTGTTGACTGATTGTTGACAGTGGCACAGCTGTCATATTTGACGTATGTGTAAGATGTTGATGATGATGATGATATTGTGATTGTGTTGACAAATGATGGAAGAAATTGATCTATAAAGTGAGAAAATGTACACTGTTTTTAGCAACACTGTAAATCAGTTTTCCTCGTATGTGGGAATTTCAAAGCGATTTGGCAACTATACATTTTTGTGATTTTTTTAAATTGGCAACAATGTGAAACGGTTTTTCTTGAATGAAGAAATTTGGCAACTATGGTTTTTTTTTATTATTAAAATTTTGTACATTTTCTCCTTTTATTACCTGACGTGTTTTTTTTAAATGTCAAAAGTAAAATTTTTTAAATAATTAACATTTATTTGTCTATATGAGTGATTTCTGTACTACTCTGTATAAATAATACTAGTGCATCTTACTAGTGTTGTATTGCCAAATTTACTGAAATTCTCTAAATTATATAAAAAATCTTTCTTATATATATTTTATGAAATTTTAAAGCAATCTCGAAAAAAAAACATTTGAATCTATATTCTACATTTTTATTCATATTTTTATTTTACAATTGACAGGCTTGATGATTGACAGCAAGATGTTTATTTAAAAAAAAATCTACTTTATTGCTAAATGTAATAGAGGTATGATATTTGTAAAAAAAAAAAAACTTAAATTTTTAAGGGCATTTTTTTTTATTATACATTTTTCAAAAAAATAACTACAAACTGCCCAGTTTCGATTTAAAAAAAATATTGTTTTTCCTAAATATTTAAATAATTTCTTAACCCAATTTTCGGTGCGAAACAATTTTTTTATCAACACTTGATGACCAATTTTTAATTATAAATAAAAACAATTAATAAAAAAAAAGAACTTCTCTTGAATACACAATTTTAAATATATAATACATAGTTTCTATGGTAACGACTATAATATAGTTTTAATATCTTGCGTTGTTGCAATGTTTCCTAGATATTTCTTCAGATCCATAGAAAAAAAAATATATATTTAGAAATTTATATTTTATAAAGCAGTGCGTGAATAATTTTTTTTTAACAAAAAAATTAAAGGATACTCATTTTTTTTAATGAAAATATAAAAATGTTTTATTTTTAAATTTTAATTATTCGAAAAAATATTTATAGGCAACCTGTTCATTTATTGACAATTAATTATTGTTTGAAAAAACATTTATATACAGGGTGTCTAAATTGAGTAACTTTATAATTGATTTGTTACATTATCAATTTTTTCGATTTTTTAATCAATATTAAATGGAGCCCCCTGTATATTATGACTACTTAAATTTAAAGAGCGATTCAGCCCTAGAAACGTTGTTGTATAAATATATATATATATATATATATGTGCCTAAAATGTCAAAATAATATTTTTTGGAAAAAAAAACTTTTTTTCATAAAAAAATTATACTTTCTATTTATTTGTAAATAAAACTTCCAGCTATGAAATGATATATCTTTTTTTTTTATAATTAAGAAAAAAAAATGTACCCAAAAATTTTTTTTCGCTATTTTTTATTTTTTTTTTTAGTTCTTTTTTTGTGATCTAAGTCAAACCTAATAGATATTTTATTAAATGTGATTTTTATATCTTATATATTATATATAAATATATTTAAAGAATATATAAATACCTATTATATATATATTAACCTAATTATGCTTAGTTCATAGATCTTTAATGTAATATACTGGGTGTTTCATTTAAAATTCACAAACTTTTTTAACAAACTTGCTTTGTTTTTTCTATTTTTTTAAAATTTTAAATGAAACGTATACAATTAACCAACTAAAACTCGTAGAATATGCCGATTTAATAAGAAAAATAAAAATGTTTTTAGGAATAGTACAAAAAAGCTGCTATCAATGAAAATAGTAATAATATACACGTACTTTTTAAAAATATTTTTTAAAAGTTAAATTTGTTTTCTTAAGATTGTAATATTTTCTAGTATTTTTTTTCATGTGATTTTTTTCTAAATTGGTTTATCGTAAAAAAACTTCTTTTTTCTAAAAATTTCGTAATAGCAAATTTAAAACTTTTTATTTTTTTTTGAAATAGAGCAATAATTATTAAAAAAATAATCAAAAATAGTGAAATGATGACCTGAAGGGAAAATCAGATGTTAAAAAAAAATATTTTTTTATAATTTATATACATATGACTATAAAAACAAAACACCGCTAAACTAATACATATTATGTATAATATTTAATTTTACCCGCTTTATGTCTGTAAACTGTAACATAGTAAATTGTAAGGTAGAAAATTGTAATATATTTTATTATAAACAAAACTCAATTAAATTTACCGTTTTTTTGTCGCTCGGATTTATTTAAAATTTCCCATACAAAAAAATCTAAGGTGTAAATTTTTTTCTGTTTTTCTCTTGTTTCATTTTTCGATTTTCCTATAAAAAAAATTACTGCGAAGAATCCTGAATTTTTTTTTTCAATTTTCTAAAAAATTAAACAATAACTTTAAAATTAGAAAAATTGTAGTGGAAAAATGATTTTTTTTTCCTCATTTATCAAATTAAAATTCAAGGAACTGAAACATTCGAAATTAAAGAATATTTTTTAAATAAAATTCTTTATTATAGCATTTTTCACATTTATATACAAAATTCACAAATATAAAAATAACATTTCTTTGTAATTTACACGTCAATGTTCAACATTCATTTTACAATTTCCAACATGCGCACCTTCCCACATACACGCCCTACGCCACTGTATTTTCTCGTTCCTCACCTGCTGTTTGTCCAATATATATGTTCAATATGACGTCATCACCCAACCCATTTAATACCCGCCGGGTTGTTGCCTCTGCTGGTGGCCGCCATAACCCTCACTCGGATCCGGCTTATATTGGCCATCATCGACGATACCGCGGGCCTCGTCCGCCTGGTTCTGCTCAAGCGCCTAAAAACACATTTTAATTTGAAACTTATATAGTACCCTGTATAAATTTAAGAATTTTTGTGATACGCCACTGGAATCCACAGTAAAAACCACCCCTACTCGATGTGTCATACCCAAATGACATTATCTACTTTATGTAGTAATTTATTAATTACCCTGTATAAATTTTGTAATCTTGCATTTTGTGATGCGCTACTGTAATTCTCAGTAAAATCTAACCCAACTTCATGTGTCACACCCAAATGTTATTATCTTCTTTAGGTAGTACCATAATTGACAGATAATGGGTACCTTTAGAATCTCGGTGGGAATTGGTGGTGGCGTTGGAATATGCGCACCGACCGGTAGGAAACCGTTTTCGTCGGCCGTGTACTGTATACTGTACTGGGTACCATCGGGAGCCGTGAACTGGAAACCGCCCTGCGCCGTCGGCGAGTCCTCGTTCTTCAGATAACCTTGCTCTTGCGCGGAGATGCCATCACCTAAACACAATTACTTTCGGTGAGTACCTATATTTATCAAATTTTTGGGCATTATTCTGACAGCTGTCAAGTGGTACTAAAGTACTATGTGCGCTAAACAATTTATTTTACAAAAAAAATCAGTGGGCGATGATTTTATTAGTTGCTATGAATAAATATTTATATGACAGGTGGTACTAAAGCAAGTACCAAACGATACTTTTGGAAAAATTGTATGTAGACATTAGTTCATATGAATTTATTATTATTTTTTGACTTGACATATTTGACATGTAACTGTCATTGTGGCACTACTGAATGTGGCACCTGTTTCATAAGCGAAATTGTAGCTGCCGTCCCCGTCATTTTTATTGTCGTACCGCAGAATTGGTATATTATTATTGGGGTTGTATTGCTGCTGTTGTTGATTGTATTGTTGTTGTTGGGGGTTGTAGCCCCCGCCATGCGGAGGTCCGTATTGGGGTGGGGGTTCGCACAGGCAGATCGTGGCCAGAGCCAGAACAGCTGCTATCTGTCAAAATAAATCATATACATATGCAAATTGTTGTAAGAGTACAACGATTAGTTGTTTACACGTTGCTATGGATTGACAATTTTGTTATATTGTTGGTGGTTTTCGTTGTTTATTGTCAAAGTGGCACGTGATTAAAACAAGCGACGTCATTTTTTTAACTATATATTTTATGAAATAATATTGTAGCGCCATCTAGCTTGAATGATTTATTTATAATTGAATTAGGTAGAATTAGATGGCAGCACCTTTGAATTATGCTCTGATTTAAATTTGATACTCAGCTGTTCCAAATATGCGATTTACGTATTTAAGGCTTGGGCAAATTGTCCCAGTGGTGCGCTAAATTTTGGCGCAGGGTCTAATAATAGAAAATTAAGAGAAGTTTGGCAAAAAAAAAGTTTGATAATTTTTTAAAAAGTAACTAACAAAGCTAGTACCTTCAAAAGTCAATTATTATCTAATCTGAACCTTTGTTAATGTGACTTTGGAAAATTATTCCAGTGGCGTGCTAAATTTTGCCAGGGCTCAAAATAGTAAATTTACAAAAAAAAAGACTAAAAAGAAGCTTATGTTTGATAATTTTTTATTAAGTAACTAACAAACCTAAAACCTCCCAAACCTGTCATTAGCTAGTTTAAACCTTTCTTAACGCGTGTTAAAAATATCACGTCTTTACGATTTTTTTAATATAAAAAAGTAGTTTGTTCAAAATTTCACCTACATTTTATATTTATATTCGCTACCAATTGCAAAATTCGCTCAAGAAGCAAAAGCGTGTACTTCACGGCACGACTATAACAAACAAATTCATCATCATCATCATCTTCATTACCTTCATCCGCAATATTACAGATTAATCTCCAACTCTGAATAGAGCAATAATATATATATACCAAACTAACTGTAAGTCAATGATTAAGTAACTGCCATAAAGTTCTTACTTAACAACAAAGAAATATTCTTGCACAATGGCGATAATTCATCCGCCAATCCATAAAATACAGACTATCTAATATAATATAATATTCGACTTGAGTTGATCACTCGGTATATATTGCCAGTCGTATAATTTTCTTATAATTTAAGCGTTTTAATTTAATTTATTTGCCAAAATGGCTTTTTTTTTACCAAAAAAGAAAGCTTTTTAAAATTATAGATAGAATTTTTTTTCTGTTACTCTTGACATTTCTATAATTTTCTTTAATCATTTTATAAATTTTTTATACTTTTTTATGTTTTTAACAATTTTTATACATATATCATTTTCATAATATTTCTGTCATTTTTAAATTTATCTGTCACTAGTGTCATTTTGACGTGTAATAAAACACATCACAACCAAAACGACTGAGACCGACTAATATAGCTGCCGTGGAATTAAATAAGACAGCCTTTATTATAAATTGTGTAAAATTGTTGCAATTAAATTAAAACGTGTTAAAAAAAAAACTGACGCATGAGAACTTTTAATCTCTTAATTTTGTGCCGTTGAAATGAAAATAAGAAAAATGGTGACATGCATTATTTTATATTGTATGCAAATGTTGAAATGTTGCAAATTTTTTCGTCTACTTTATTAAAATAAATGTAATAATAGTAGATGTAAGTGAAGATTTTTTAAAATTAGTTTTTTGATTTAATTAGTACTAGAAAAACTTACGTGCATAATTTTTTTTAATATTTCTTTAAACACCTGTTGATTTATAGTTTTTTTTTGTCTAATTTTTTTTTTGTTACTAAATTTTTGAAAACTAATTATGAGTCACAAAAATGGAAAAAATTATTTATAACCATAATTTTTTTTTGAATTAAAAGAGTATCAAAATGTGTTTCAAAAAAGCAACTTACCTCTTTCATCATAATTAATGATTTTGCTGTTTATTGGACAAATACTCTATATATATTATATATATTATTTACGACACTGTGTATATATGTGTATATCACTATGGCAACAGAAAGCGAAGGTGGTGCCACTCGCAATAAGGTGCTGCTCTCTATGTGTATGTTTTTGTATGTACGGTTGCGGCGATATGGCTCTAGATCTAGACAGATGAGGAGGTACGTCTCTGGCTTTTATACTGGCACCGTCTGCCACCTTCTTCTTCTTCTTCGCCCATATAGAAGATGTTATTGATGAGTTCACTCATTGCTACATGCCAGGTGCCATTACTTTACCCATTGTAGTACTAACACGCACCACCAGCGCTTCTATTGTCAGTTCGTTGTCAAAGAAAATCATAATTTTTTCAATATCTCTGCCATTTTTATTCTATTTTTTTCTATTATTTTGCACATATATAACAGTTTTGTAATTTTTTACGTTTCTAATTATTTCTTAATTGTACAATTTTTTATGTTTCTGTTATTGACGTACATGTCTTTATATTTCTGTCATTTTTTATGTATGTCTTTATATGTTGCAATTTTTATTTTTTTTCTATTATTTTTCACATATATGGCAGTGCTGTACATTTTTGACGTTTCTATTATTTTTTTATCATTTTGCAATTTTTATATACTTCTACCATTCTTGTCAATTCTATACATATGTCATTGTTTTGACGTTTTTGTAATTTTCTACATATTCCCACATATTTTTGATGTTTCTATCGGTTTTTGACATTCCTGACATTCATTGACATTTATGCCACTTTCGACAATCTTAAAATTTTGTGACTTTCTTCTAATCATTATTTAGTTTCACTGTTGCCTCATCGCCAATAATTCCCTAAATAATTATCGACTCATTGGCTACCTATTTCGTTCATTCACAATGTTCCTCTTTTTCACAAACAAGAGGAAAACAAACGATGCTCTTGTTATACATAGTGACATAAGAAGGCATCTTGGATGGATGGTGGATGGATGTTATTTGTTGGTTTGTTACCTTGGAAACAGAGAAAGATCTCTTATACGAAAGGCAAAGGGTGATGGACCGATCTACCGATCGACCATAGCTAACACTGATATATCTCCGTAAATGTTTTAATTTATAAGGACGAATTATTATTATCGAAGGTATATCAGTTCGATTCGGTATTCTGACGAATTAAATTCTTGCCAACGGCACTCCTAAAAATACATATATACAGGGTGACCCTGAAATTTAATATTTTTAGAATTTATAAATTCTAAAATTTTAAAAATATATATCACATACTTTGTAAAAAAAAATTATCCCATTTTTTGTAAAAATTATTATATTTTATTTCGTATATTTATATCATAAATAAAGATTTTAATTCGAATTTTATCACCTCATTTCGTAAGTGAATAAAATAAATTTACAGTAATATTCAAATGAAGTATATTTATATGCATGCTTTTGTAATGAGACTATATATATATGTACCATTTTAAAAGGTTAAGTTAATTTATATATTACGACGGTACGAGTAAGTGAGGATGGATGGCCTCATCTACTTTTAAAATTACAATTCAATCTTAAAATTAGATCGTCTCTTTATTAATATACACGATGAACCAGATTTTTTAAATTTCTATTTTTATTTTTTAGTATATTAAAAATGTGTGTATGTGTGTGTGTATATATAAGTCGGGCTTATATAGACTATGATTTAATTTCTTCTTTCTTTTTTTCATTATATATATATGTATATCAAAAAATTTATATTATTTTGTTTATATTATTAAATCAAAGTTCATATAAACCCTACTTAACATCCAAAAAAAACAAATCAAAAATAATACCGAAACAAACAAACAAATCCTTTAATTACTCATATCCATGGCAACCATGGATAGAGTAATTATGTGATAGTTATGACATAAATTATGTGATAGTTCTCACATATATATAAAACATTATAGAATGCCAAAATATCGAATCGATCTGATTATAACCTGCCAAAATAAAAATGCCACCCAAAAAAAAATGAATAATTCGCATCTAAAAAATAATAAATACATCATATTACTACTTTACATTATATAGTAATTTCAATTCGTTCAATCATTATCGCTATTAATTAGCGATAAATTAAGTTATGCACGTTGGGTAACATATATAACGTGAAGAATTCTTTGTGTGGATGGATGGTGGATCGTCCATCGAAGGCTGTGCCTGCACACATTATTGCAGTTCGTTCCCATGGCAACCTAGAGAGACTATAGATGATTATGATTCTCATAAATCTGTAACAATACATAATAATAATAAGTACATTAGCACATATTTGCTGCAGTCTATTGTCTATTATACAGGGTGGTCGCGAAAGTTGGTTTGTGTGTGTGTGTGTGTGTTGTGCACGGACAACTTTTGACCTCTCCACTCTTCATATCGATGCGAATTGTGAATTGGAATTTCGCCCATAGGCCATAAGCATCTGTAACAAATACAAAAACGAACGCTAGCGTAATAGACCTTATTTCGATCTCGATTTCGTTATGTTCTTGCTCTTCTAGCTTATGGTAGTACCATTAGTACCGTGCAATACATCCAAAACCGGCTGGTTTTTGATTCTATACGCCCACGAAACCATCAAATTATTTTTTAAAATTTTATTTCAATAAATAACCGTTTACCATATGCAACTTTACTACGGAATTGATAATTATAAACTCTTTTAAAAATATTATAATATTTTCTTTATTAATAAAAACACAAATCAAGACAAAAAAAAAACTCTTCTCATCCCGCTGCTATATTGTACGCGTGTGTAAGATATATACGGCTCTATTGTATACTACTTTACATACACCGCTATTATATTGTACATTTAAAAAATTATCACTACGGTGTTAAATTATAATATAGAATATCACCCAAATACCGTAACAAGCATTATTATTAAATGCTTGTTACGGTATTTGGGTGATATTCTATATTATATTGTACATTGATGAATGAAATTATATACGGGATGTTTTTATTTATTTTTTAAGATAAAATCGTGCAATAAACTAAGGAATATAATAAATTTACGATAAATAGATATTTTTTTAAATAATACAGGGTGATTACGCAAATTTTATATAGTTAAATTTTTATTTTTTTTAAGAAAATCAAAATTCGATGTATAATTTTTTTTTTTTTCGTGCTAAGTAATAGTTTAGCAAATATTCTTTCGGGCGTATTAAATGCGGTCCTGTACAGATTTGCAATTACAATATACAGGGAGACAATTTTAGAATTAGTGTTTTTATTAAATTAAGTGTTAAAATGTGCGTGGATATTACGAAAATTATTTTTTGAATTTAATATTAAAAAAATATTTTTAGAAAATTGTCTGATGCAAAAATTAAATTAAAAAACGTTTTAAAGCAACGCATTAAATGTTTAGTGTGAAAACTATTTTCTTATTTTTTTAAATAATAAATTTCATCAAAATTCTAACATTGTAATAAAATATATATTAAAAATTTGTCTATCCTGTATATTATCGATTGCAAAAATTCCATATACAATTCGTATATTTAATAAGAACATGTATATTTTCAAAAATTTCTCTCCAAACACTAAAAAACGTCTGAAAGAGGCAAAACCAAACGAACCAGGACAGACTATACCACTTTGCTCTTTCGCGCCATCTGCCTTTTGTCTTCTTACGTGATTCCATCGTATCATATAATATAAATGGCACATTTACTTTAACTCAGCCACTTATCGAAAGCATAACAAAAAATAATCAGGGCAGCATTCAACATAAATTTTAGTCATTCAAATAAAAAGTTATTTATCCATATTTAGCAGTTTTTAAAATCCATTTGGAATTTATATATATATATATTTAATTTGTTTGTAATTGTATTTTTTTTAAGTCCGTTCCTGTTCTAAATTGACCAATAATTTAACAAGATGGTAAAAGATGAGGATCGGTATGGTTCGGCAAGGTTGTATATGTACTATATTATATATTACTGACAGTTCTTTTTTCACTATGCAGGTGTTCCAAAAAAATCTTAACTAACTTTTTTAGAAAAATTTCTACATCATTTTTTTAAAATTTACAGTTCTCATTTATCAAATGAAATATTTTTATTATTATTTTGTTTTTACATAAATTTTTTTTTATAAAAATTATTGTCCACCTGTATATATCGTTACGTACACTAGATGTAGATTTACGTTGGTATACCACAAAGTGTAGTAATAGAGTGCGGTATCCATGGTAACCTTGCACAAACATTTAGTCGATCTTCAATTCTTACTTCGTTTTGTTTTTTTTCCGAATTTTGTTTTATTCGCTATAAGAGCACCTTGATGAGGAGTCACTTCTCTTTTGTCAATGGCATCTGCAAATAATGCATCGATCTAATTTTATAATCCAAACAAAAAATAACCAGAAAAAATCATACCGTACGTTTATAAAAAAAAAAATTTTATAACCGGAAATAACATATATATTTTTATTTTTTTAGGTTATATCACCATTTTATTTAACATAATTTTTTTACACAATGTGAATGTAGAGTAAGCGAGGAAACTTATAGTCGTAATATTTATTTTTGTTTTAATCTTGAAACCGTTGCTTACCCCGCCAGGTAAGTTTATTGTTTAAACCATTTTTTTTTAACCATTTTTTTAGTAGAGTCGAGGTTGGTTTTTTTTTTTTTGGTTTCAGCTGCAGTATGTCACTAAAAAAATGGCTACATATTATTTGGTCTGTTAGAAAAAATAAACCGGATCATTTTGAGTTGGTTCATATTAAGTCAATTATTTATTATTAAGTGGCTATTAATAAAAGTCGAAAAAGAACTGTTGCTAAATATTTTATAATAGTTTGTGGAGTTATTTAATCATTTTATTTATTTATTAATTAATTCTTTATTAAATATTTGAAAATATAAATATTTCTTAATTTAATTTAAAAAATGGTATATTTTAAATTAATTTATCCAAATATTTGTACTTTTTGTTATATTTATTTTTTAAATATCGGTCATCTATTGGTGTAACTGGCTACGAGAATTTTTGCTAATTTACTATTTGACCTATAGATGGAGCCAGAATTTATAAAATATTACAGAATTGCTTTTAATTAATATTTTTCCGAATTTTATATATTCAAAAAAAATTTACAACTAAAATGAAAATAAAGTTCGTTCAACTAATCGAGTACAGTTTAAGAATATTTTCTCTTCAAATAGTTGCATTTAAAAAAATTCCTTCGTATACAGGGTGATTCGTAATACATATCGAATATACAAAAATAGTCAAACAATTTTCTTTATAAAGATTAAATTTTTAAATAAAAGTAAAAAAAAAATCTTTCAATAATTTTGGAAAAACTCGTCTTCCATATACAGGGTGTTCCAAACTATTTAATCCATCATGTTAATTGTTTATTTTTTTTCAACTTCACTCAATACACCATACCGCAACACGTGTCCCTCGCCTCCTCTACATTCATACATACCAAATTTTCAAAGAATAAAATTATTTTTTTTTTGCTAACGTACGTTTCGCAATAAATACTTTTCTCCATCTACCTTAAATTTATTTTTTTCCAAAAAGTACACATACATACATTTTCATTTATTTCGTTTTAAATCACCCTGTATAATAATTATACCCAATACAACGAAAAATGCATAAAATACGAGCTCACCAATTATTAGCCAATAGCATCTTTAACATTTGACGGTTTCGTTAGTTACTCCAGTTTTAGTTAATCGTCATGACGACGAATGCAACGTTGAAAAGCTACGGCAGCGCACCCCTTTGACATTTCGCAACTTCGGTTGGCACGCATTAGCGCATCATATTTATACCAACAGACGAACCAACCAACGATCAAACAAAGGAAGTATTGATATCTGTCAAATATATATATATCGAATATTGCGACAATAAATATTAATAGTTCGACTGTCATTGATGAATTAATAAATAAATAAGCTGATCCTTATTTATTTATTTAATATCGTGTTTTGTTAATTCCGTTGCATTTTTGTTACTTTAATTCAATCCACCATTCTACATGCAAAGTCCCTTTTTATGCCCATACGTAGTAACCGTGGCAACCATGACATTTCCACGCAGCAGTTGTTCATTTCGTAAATCGAATTTCACAGCCGCCTATCTGTCTATCCATCTTTCGATGTTCCGATATCATTTCTTCTAAGCAATGTAAATCGAAAATGCTCGTATTTAGTTTATGGAGATTTAATTTACGAATAAAAAAATGTAATCTACTATCAAATTAATTAGTGTATATTAAGTGTGCATAAAGTATTAGGTGGGCTGGTGGAGGTTATGTCGGCCGGTTTGCGCAACGAGTGCACACACACACGTCAGAGACGTTGCCATGGTATTTACTTTACGAAAGATATATATAAAAAATTTAGACTAAATATGTACAAATATTGATTGAAATGTAATTAGGCGTAAAGATCATCAACATCATCTCGTTTCTCGAACTGGCAATTATCTGGCGTATAAATTAAGTTGAACATCCATCCATCTTGTATGGCCGCCGTTCGAGGTTATGTCATAAAAATCATGTGTTTCATTTCGAATCGATCGCCTCTAATAAAATATTTTACGACGGGCTCGATTGTAAATTTATTTTTGTATTTATTTAAAATTTGTATGTAAAGTTGCTTGCGTTGGCTATTATAATTTTTTTTTCTTCAGCTTCAATAACCTGTGTAATAAATTTTTTATTCCTAAAATGGATTAATTGCGTTGGTAAAGGTCAAAAGAACGTATAGTTTTTTTTATCAAGGGTATTTTGGAAGTTTTCATTTTTGTTAATTAAATATGACCAATTTTTATTTTTACACGACATATCGCTTTTTATTTGAATTATCAATTTTTCTCCTAACAATATATTTTTTTAAATTCAATTGAAACACACTGTATAGACACGTTGCATATACGAAGTGATAATTTACATAAGCCTTCAGCTAAGTTGGCTGTGATATGATATGACAAGATAAGTTTACGAGTTTGTTGAAAAGGTTGCCATGGCAATAATAGTTAATTCAACTATTTTCATAAGTGAAATAATTGAATCCGCATATTATTATTATATCGTTCAAATGGAATGCCGATAGAGCCACAGCCACCTTGGTCCATCACTTATATATGTATATACCCTATCCACGGTAAAAACGCAGTGATTTATTAAAAGTAAAATGTGATTGTTTTCTTTCTAATTTTATTTACAGTGACTTAAAAAAATATTCAAAGTGACAGGAAATGTAAAAAAAAACGGTCACGTGATATTTTCAAAATTCTAACATAAAATAAATAGTTGGTTAAAAAGTTGACACGTTCAAATTATGGATTGGGTGACGCGAAATGTAAATATCGAATGAAGGTCTAATTGAATTTGATGCGAAATTAGGTTATAAAAATATTTTTAATATCGTTCTTTGTTTATTTGTTTTTCAAAGTGCGTTTTCAAATATCCTTGTTTATTTTATGGCCTGCTATGAATTTGTATTAAATCAACGAGTGTTTGTGATTCAACAGGTGATATATATATCCAGTGACGTACTATATCATTTTCATGATTAATAAACAAAAAATCAATTTTCCATACACACCGAACATTTAACAATTATTTCACATAGAACACCCTGTATAGTGCATGCCATATGTATTTCGCTCATATCATCCTATCCATTACAATTAATTACAAAAACGAGCATTCAAATTGCCTTCTCATCCATTTCTGCATTCTACGCGATGATGGTTACGTCAATTGGCGCCGTCACCTTGGCGCGCTGTCAACTGTCAAATGCGGTAACATCTCCGCGACGACTGAACACATTTTAATTCGCAACTCTTTTTGAATAGTCATTTTATGTCTTTTTAATTTTTTTTTCTGAAAAAGAAAAACCTACAAACAATCAAACAAACAATTGCTGGCTGAAATAATTGAAAATGGAAAAAAACGATAATTTGATTTTCAATTGATGATGAAAGGGGGCAGTGATTTATTTATATAATGACAATAGATGAAGATTTAATTTATTGCACTATACAGGATGTTACGAAACAAAATTTTTTTTTCTAGTTTATTGTGAATGTAATAAAGTTGTTGTTGCTTAATGTTTAATAAGAGGAAAAAATTCAGTAAACATGAAACTCTTGTAATGGTTTGAATCGGTCACGTCTGAGCAGATTGAACTACTCGCGCTTTAACTCACATATATATATATATATATATATATATATATATATATATTTATATATATATATATTTATATATATATATATATATATAATGAATTCACAAAATCGAGGATTGCAAGAATGAACTACAATTTCACATTATTGGCAGGTGGATTATTCGCCGACAATAATAGACCAGAGTGTATTTAAGGTGTAGATAGATATACAGGGTGGTAGCAAAAAATCAAAAGAAATAGTGTTTTTGATGTAAAATATTTTTTTTTGAGGTTCTCTTTTTTAGTTTTAAATTAATAAAATGTAAAAAACATTTAACATTAGAATGTCAGACATGCACGAACTAATATTTATAACTGCGAGATGTGCTATTTTTTGAAATAATTAAAAAAATCTATTCATTTTTATATTACAATTGGTTAATTTTTCGAGAAAAAAATAACAGTTGTTAGACAAAGACAGAGAAAAGTATGTTTTATTATATATATATATATTTTAATGGAATCTAATAGTCGTTTTTTTCCGATTTTTATCAACGCTGTATTTTACGAAGCTATTTTATTTTACCATTATAATAATCTGCCCTCCGCATCATCAGTATTATTGTTCTTCGCATTTCCATAGCAACGTCTATCACTATCGCAATTCAAATTGTGTACATTCCTTTAAACCAGATCTGGCCTGGCCATCAGTGGCGGTTCCTTATGCAGGCCGCAGTGCCGCGTGCCCCTCCTGAACATTGAGCGCATTACCGTAGTTATATAATTGTATTGCGATATTTGGCATCTCGGTCTTATCTCGGCATTATTTTTCCTAAAAGAAAAAGCTTGCGCCGCAAACATACCTAACACTCATGACTCACACGATATGGCAGCTAGCAAGTACCAGTCAAATGCATATGCCCTATCTGTTGGAAGCGCTAGAGTTAGAGCGACGGTATGCAGTATAGCTATATAGCTAAACTGCATATACTTCGCAATATAGCTATATCGTTAATATGTTGTACAAATTCCAGCGCCACCTAGCTACACAGTACAGGTAAAATGCATATGCACTCATCTCACTCTATTGCAAGCAATAGGTGAGAGCGACCGTATGCAGTATGTCTTCTCTATTTCTTGTACTATATTACGACTAGTGTGCAACATTCCAGCGGCTTTGGATGAGTCAAAGCAACGTGACGTCACGCTGCTTGTACAGCGAGCATATATGTCGTTGTTCATGCTATTCTGGGCTACGATTCTTTAGCGTCCTAACGGAGAAGCCTAGTAAACAGTAAAATTGATATAGATATAGTTGCATTGTTCTGTGTGTTACGTATGTACGATTTTGCCACGTGTTTCTCCAAGAATATATTTAATAGAAATAATTTAATAAAAATGAATAGTGTTAGTTCTTTATTGAAAATAGAGTTTTGTAGACTTTCTCTTGTGGACAAAGTAAAAATTAAAGAATTAGGTAGGCCATTGCTTGATTTAAATTTATCGCAAACTTGTGCAAGGAGTGCTCAAAACCGGACATTTACGCGGCGTTTTACAAGAGACATTTACAAAAAAAAATTGTAACACAGATGAAGGACAGATTCTCGTATCGTGGCCATCACGAAATTGATGCCAACATTTTCTAAACAATTTCCAGTGGACCTTTTGGAAACCGTGTGTGATGAATATTCATTTTTGAATAAAACCAGATTAAAAACAGAATTAGATGTCATTTACTCGCGTCCGGATTTTTATCAAATAATTGGAGCCACAAGTTTTCTTTCGTTAGTTAAACAGTCCGCAATCCTAAAGATTGGTTGGAAACAGCACGCCATGCCGATCTATCCTGAGCTAATCCCTTCATCTCTCTATAGCTATTCATCTCAACGTCTTCAGCTATCTGACTCACATACTCCAATCTAGGCCTACCTACCCCTCTCTTTCCCTCCACTCTACCTTCTATGATCAATTGCATAATCCCCCCATGCCTAAGAATATGCCCTACTAATCTGTCTCTCCTACGCTGTAACACTCTCCAGATACTTCTCTTCTCCCCTACTAACTCTAGTACAGCTTCATTTGTTACTTTATCTTCTCAACCAATCCTCATCATCCTCCTATAACACCACATTTCTAATGCTTGTAATCTACGCTTCTCTTCCTTTCCTATAGTCCACGCCTCACACCCGTACAGTGCTACACTCCAAACATATACCTTCAGTAATCTTTTTCTAATACCCAAGTCAATATTTGATCTTAAAATCTGTTCTTTTTCTACGAATGCCTTCCTACCCTGTGCTATCCTGCACTTTATATCTATTTTGCTTCGATTATCTTTTGTGATTCTACTGCCTAAATAACAAAAATCTGACACTTCTTCGATTCTATTATCTCCTATTGAGATCTTCATTTTTCTACTGCATTCCTTTTTGTCACACCTCATCACTTTAGTTTTACCTATATTTATTTTCATGTTAAAATCCCTAGTCAATACTGCCTGCATACCATTCAATACCCTTTCTAAATTCTTTTCGCTTTCTTCTAATATAGCTATATCGTCGGCGAATCTCAACATATATATTTTCTCTCCCTGTACATTCACACCTACACTATACTCTTCTTTTACTTTGTTTATTGCATCTTCTATATATAGATTAAATAATAGCGGTGAGAGTGTACATCCCTGCCGAACTCCCTTCCCTATTTTTGCTACCTCTTCTTCCCCCTCAATTCTAACTAAGGCAGTTTGGTGTTTATATAAATTAAAAATTATTCTCCTATCCTTATAATCTATACCCGTTTCTTTTAAAATTCTAAACATTATGTCCCAATCTACATTATCAAATGCCTTTTCTAAATCTACAAAAGCTATGCAAGTTACCTTTCCTACCCTATTTCTTTTTTCTACTACCGTTCTTAGTGCTAGAATCGCCTCTCTCGTCCCTCTGTTTTTCCTAAAACCAAACTGATCTTCTCCTAGCCTTTCCTCTACTTTATTTTCTAATCTCCTATAAATAATCTTTAACAATATCTTCGATGCATGTGATAGTAGGCTAATGGTCCTATAGTTCTCACACAATTTAGCTCCTATTTTCTTCGGCATTGTTACTATTCTACTACGCTGAAAATCCTGTGGTACTTCTCCCTTCTCATATATTTTACAAACTAACCTGTATAATCGCTCCTGCATTTTTTCCCCTGCGTGTTTTATTAATTCGGCTGGTATCATATCAATCCCCTCTGCTTTGTTATTCCGTAAATCATTTAATGCTCTATGAAACTCTGACCTAAGTATGCTAGGACCTAAGTCATCCTCATCTATCTCATTTATCTATTTTCTTTCGTTATTGCTACAAAATAATTTCAGTGAAACTTACCCGGAAACTATATTTTAAACTATATTTTAACAACCCCGATGACCACTGCTGAATCAGAGCGTTGTTTTTCAACACTTAAAAGAATCAAGACTTTTTTGCGAAATGCTATGGGTAATGATCGTTTAAACGCGTTGGCGTTGATGTGTATTAATAAAAATGTGGTGCGAGATATTTACAATTTTAACGAAAAAGTTATGAAAAAGTTTATATCAATGAAAGATAGAAGAGTGGAATTCACTTTCAAGAAATGATTGAATGTAATCATTTTGCATCCATTTTAGGTAAGATTTCTCACTATTATATTATTTTTTAAGAAATGCGTCCGCCAGATTGAAATGGCACGTGCCGCCACTGCTGGCCATGCCCATTGACGACACCGTTCGTCGTTCGATTGTTTCTCGTCTGTTAGTTACTCTTCTGTTACATTTCGCCAGCCTCTCGATCACATTCACCCTGCGATAATTTATCCGTGTAACGAACGATCCATCCATCAGCCAGTCCTCTCTCTTTCTCTTCCTCGTTTGTTCGTTGCGATGCGAACAGCGAAAGAGAGAGAGAGAGAGAGAGAGAGAGCGAACGCGATTATTCGCTGGACCGGCTAAAGAAGAAGCGCTAAAATGTCGTCGGTGGACAGATTAAAATGCCGCCGTCTTTTCGCAATGCTGAATTTATATCATATTTTCATATAAACCAGAGCAAGAGTGACCAAATAACCAGAATTATTTTTTTTGTTTATTTCACAGAACAGATTTCTATTTTCAATGTTTTTTTGTTCTTTAAAAAAATAAATAATATTATTAATAATTTTGAAAAAATTCAACTTTTGTAACTTTTTTGATAAAAACATCTTTGGCCACCCCTGCTATAAAATATTGTACGACTCGAGATCGAGGGAGGATTTACCAATTGGTGCTCCATAATAATAAATGTAAAGTACTAGCATTATAATATTGCCACACGTTTTATTATAAAATGATGATGAGCCGCCAACGAAACGCCTTTGGGTATCTGGCCAATATATCGTCAGTGATGTGACACACCTCTTATCTGCTTTAAACATTTAATGAACATGCGCAATAAACCTAGCAATCAGTTTGACATAATCTGTCATTTTTCGAATGTTTGTAAGATAGAAGGTGTTGTCATATCGCTGACGATTTGGATGTATACTCATCGTCACTTCACATGGAATTTCTTTGAAAAACCATTTCCAAATAGATGAATGAATTAATATAGTTATCCTTAATAACCATCTTGCGGAATCCGCAATGGCTGTAAACAACATTTTTTGGTATTGCATTTTTTTTTTACGTATATTAAATCAATCACTTTGTAATATAATTGCCCGGGTATACGCTATACTACCTTATATTCCGCAAAATTCCCACGACTATTTCTAGAAATCATTTTGAAAAGCCCAAACGATTCATCAAGCGTAAATATTTACATATATAAAATGAAATTCGTATTTATTTACATTTTCGAATGGTATTTTGACGTAAGAAAAACGCCAATCTGACGTTTATTCGATATAATGATGGCCGCCGCCCGACTTCGTTACCATAGCAATCGCGTTATCAACGACCAATATGTCAAACTATCGAGTTGACATGGGGTTGCTTACAAACAATTTGTCGAACGAAACTACAAACAAAACCGAATTAAATATTAATCTAATTATTGTCAAAAGGGTTTATTCCTGAATTGAAATTGCCGAAGAAAATTATATACACGTACACGCAAAATACGATTTAATTTATACGCATGTCGCTTGACGTAGTAAGTAAAACGGCCGGTGCTTTGTTTTCGGTGCAAATACATGTCTCATCCCTGCGGTGCAAGAGTACCTTGCACGTACTGGGGGGTACCATCGATATGGTACTATTGGGTATATATATCGGGCACGCAGCGTGCTCAAATCAATATACATTCAACTAGAAGACGAATTATAACTAGAGCAGTATAGTACTGGCGAAGTACTTTGATTTATTAAATAGAGTAGATTTGCGAATTGAAGAAGGTGTTGCTGTGTATAAGCAGTACCTTGTTTATTCCGCTTGTGATAGTATTGTAGTGATTAAGTGGTCGAGAAAGAAGCATCATGATATTTGTAAGTACCTTTTTTATAAAAAAAATAATAATATTTTTTTTGGAATGTTTCTTTGAAATTTTATAATATTGCATTTAATTAATATTAAAAATATATTTTTAGTAGGAATACTTTTGAAATTTTTTTTTTACTTTTGTTTTTTTGGATATTAATTTTTTTCAAACTATTTTCACGGTATTAAAGAATTTTTTAACTGTCTTTTTGGTATACATTTTTTTTTTGTTAAAATGCATCCTAGAATAGCCAAAATTTAAAAAAATAAATATATTTTTTTATATATATTAACTATTGTTGAATCTATAATTTGACAATTCGAAAAAAAAAATTCAGTATAATACGGTATTGAAATATTGCATCACCCAGTACAACAATTTTTCCTATCGCGTTTATTTCGCAGAAAATTTGCATATAAGTTCATATTATTAAATACAAAAGAGCGCACAACGTTTTATTACGACGTCACTTTTCCATTTCTTTGGAAATTCTCTGTGAAAAATCACATGGAATTTCTTTAATAAACCATTACGAAGATCGACCTCTTTGATTAGACCATTAGACTATATATATGCAACGCAAAATGTTATATGTAATTTCTTTGGAAACATTTAATCCTATTTAAAATATTTTTATTTCGATATAATAATTGCATTTTTCAATTATAACAATACTAGTTTATTTTATATTAATTAAATTGTCTATTGTTATTTTTTTATTTTAGCTAATAATTTTAAGCATATCAATGGCAAACTGTTGCCTAGCCGCTCGCTTAGATAATACATATTTACCGCCAACTGGAGCCGGCTCTGCGGGGGGCTACCAAACTCCCGGCTTTGGCGGCGGAGCACCCAGTTTCGGTGGTGGCGGCGCACCCAGTTTCGGTGGCGGCGGCGGCGCATCCAGTTTCGGTGGCGGCGGCGGAGGCGGCTTTTTCGGAGGTACAAAAAAACGTTTCTAAACCTAACCATTTTTAAATTAATTTAAAACAAACAAAAATTTAGGTGGTGGTGGCGGCGCAAACATACCAATCACGCGGTATAACAATAAAAACGACGGTGACGGATCGTACAGTTACGACTACGCCACCGGTAACGGTATAAGTGTCCAGGAAACGGGCGGGCTGAAGAATGCGGACACATTGAGCGCCCAGGGGTCGTTCTCATACACGGGGCCCGATGGGGTGACGTACAGTGTACAATATGTGGCCGATGAGAACGGGTTCCGTCCGGTGGGTGCGCATTTGCCCACGCCCCCGCCCATTCCAGACGCGATACTGAAGTGAGTCGTATAAATCATTTATGGCAGATGTTATTGGGATGTTTTAGGTGTTTATCTCAGTTATTTTTAAAGATGCGAGAATTTTTTTAAATTATAATTTGTTGGGTATGCAATTGTCTATATATTTTATTGTATTTGCGAAAAATTAGTAGTACAAACCATTATTTAATTACAAGCAAAAATGTGTCGAAACTGTCATTGATTGTAATTGTGACATATTTTTAATTAGATTTTTACACAGTAAATTGTCCCCTTTGGAAAAATCAGTAATTAATAATTGATAAAACTGATAATTTAACGAAAAATATGTATACATTTTTTTTAAGGTCGATTGAGCAAAATAAAGCAGAGGCGTCTCGTGGTGGTGGAAATTACGATTCTGGCAGTTATAGCGGTGATGGTGGGGGGGATAGTGGTCAATATCGCCCTAGCAACCAATACGTGCCGCCAGCCAGAGGCGGCGGCAGCGGACAATCTTTTAACCAGAGAACAGGATATAATTATTAAAATTAAAAAATTCCTCAAATTTTTTTTTTTAATATTCTAGTGCCCGATTTTCTATTGATAAGCTTTATGACGACCGAACATTGACGATTCGATAATTGTATATTATTTATTTTATTTGTAATTATTTTTAATTTAGGTTATAAGCGCATTATATAAATATATTTTACAGAAAAAAAAACTTTTTTGTTCTTAAAAATAGAAAAGGCAAAATAATGGCTGAATTTAAATGTATGATGAAAAATCGTTTTTGATTTATTATAAAAAGTACATCTCTCCAACAATACTTATAGAAAAATATACTTAAAACATAAGATATTTTAATACTAATAAATCACTGCCAAAAAATCACGTGTTTTCAGTACAAATATATAATAAATATTGTATATTCATTTTTCTCAATCGGAAAAATCATTTTCTTCCCACTTCATTATATCCTCGATATCGATTGAGGTATATTGATGAGGGCATCTCGCGATGTTGAAATAATCGTTCGGTTTTACGATTTGAGTCGGGGCCTTTTTTAAACGACACTTCAATTCAAGATGCAACGTACAAGCTATAAACAAAGGCACATATCGTCTCCGCTTCAAACGTTTAATGAGTCGGGAGATGTTCTGAACATGCGCTATATACCCAAGAATGAGTTTGACATTTGTCATTTTTCGAATTTTTGTTAGATAGGAGGTTGTGTCAGATCGCGGACTATATAAGCTTCTATTTCACAAAGCAGTTTTTTTATTAGAAAGCGGGTTTATTTACTACCTGCGCTATAGTCTCTTTCCAAGACCTTGCCATGGATCATATTTCTGTACTCGGGCAGCAACCCCAATTTCGTGAGATCATCTTCAATTATCCTCTTCGATGTCTTCTTAAAATAGCACCCGTGCGCAAGTCCATGCGCTACCGGATGCTCTTGTATTTGGTGACAGTTGTAGCTGTTGTAGTTCCTTGCATGTTCCGTCGCACCCAACAAATGCCTCATATAATACTCCACTTCCGTCTTCTTGTCGATTAGATGCGGCTGCAATTAAACAGCGCCACGATAAAAATGCGTTGTTGTGCGCGCGTTATTATCGTACCCTGTCGTAGTTTATTCGCACTAAATCTAAAATATCCGTTTTGGGTACGCCAACATCTTGTAGGAATAGCATCAGCTGTTTGCGCGCGTCATGCTTAAGTTCGCCATATTCCCGGAAGGTGGACAGCATGTTCGTCATGCATGGCGGGAAGTATTCTTGCGCTATCTAACACGAAAAAAATCGATAATATACAGCGTACACACACCTTTTGATATTAGTACCTTGGGTAATGCTTGTCCTGATATAGGAAGTCCGGGTGTCATTTGCTGTGCGGGTTTGTGGCGGTTTATGCGTTTTGTGTATATAACGGTTTGAATTTCCTCCATCACTGCAATATTAAATATACTCGAAAGTTCGATGCTATTTTCGACTTTTTCGTGCCAAATTGCTTCCCATTCTTGTTCTAATAGACATATAAATAAATCTCGTATATTTGGTTCGTACTCAACAAAAAGGAAACCCTAAAATGTGTGTGTATGTATATATATATACATATAACGTAGGAAAAAAACATTCGATCGCCGATTTACTTAGAGGGAAAGAGATATAAAATGCACCTGCGCTGTATGTGCCTAACCTTAAATAAGATAAATTCCATATGTACTTAAGTTTGCGCAGTATGTACCTAACCATAACTAAGGTAAATGCAATATATTGGCAACATGTACTTACCTTTATAATAATCTTATCATGGAGTCTAGATAAATTCTTGGAAATTTGATTACAAGGTACTTTAACGTACGTTTTATTTACATCCAAAAAGCCGTTGGTATTTTGTACTTCTTGAACTGTTGCGAAATCAAAGCGACGCGCATCGTCGCGTAATTTAATCCACAGCTTTTGCAACTGTGCGTCCGTATAATTTGTTGACAAGACTGTGAAAAACATTACTTCGTGTTCTTTCACCCACTGTTTATTTTTTGGCATCGAAGCACAAGTTAAAATCAATATAAACCAGCTTAAATATCGTTTCTTAAATTCTTCGTTGTTCGTCAATTCTTTATCGTTGCTGATGAAATATGCTAATTCTGTTTGATCCGTCTTTATCAATTCGTGATTTAGTGAAGCGATAAAATCTTCACCAGTATCCGCCGTCTGTTTTCTTATTATAGTCGAACACAATTGCATTAGAATCACCCTATCTGTTGAGTATTTTTTTAATTCGGGTTCGGTTAGAGTCGAGAGTGAATTTATCAGTTCCCTTTTTAAATATAAATCCATATTTAAGAGCGCGTGAGTACTTTTTAACTTTATCATTTACTGTTCTAATACTAGGTTAGGTTAAATATGTTTTGATTTTCGGTTTCAATATTACGATTTTTTTTGTACGAAAATAGTTCAATATCAAATTATTAACTAAAGTATAATTAAAGCACCTCAATTTTTATAAATGTTATAAACAACAGACTATTTTAATAGATAGAATACTCTACTTTGCTACTAATTATTATAATTATGTTATAATGTCTTGCAAAGATAACACTTTTTTAAACATTTTTCAAAAATGACTTAATCAATAACTATAGTATCTAACACCACAGTTTTTTAAATATTTTTTTAATAAGGTATGTTCTATAAAATGACATCAATTTTGACCCGCTACAAAACATCGTCATTCCCCTCCAGTATGTCGCGACGTATAACCTAAAATCTTTAAATCAATTTGTGTATAATATCACGTAAACGGTAACTACAAAACGCGCCATAATAACTTTTACTGTTTAAATCCTTTATATGCCATTAAGAACAAGTCTCGAGTGCAACCAACAGTCCAAACCGCATAATATCATGTCGACGCATTCAACTAATTGCAGTTTATAACGAATCATCTGTCGATAACCATATAAAATGCGTAATTACAACTCGACCGGATCCAGAGATCCCATCTGGACACAAGTCGCTTCAAATCCCGAAGAGAGCCTCGCATCTAATATACACGAAAGAGTGAGTAGTTTACAATTCGTATCGAGGCTTGTATTAAACGTGTCTTGGATATTACAGTATTCTAGCTCGAATAATAATGGTTCGAATGAATGCGCAAGTATCTACATCAAAGATTACGAGAAAGATCGGAAAAGGGGGCTTAGCGTGTGGAGTACGGCCATTTTTATTGCTGGAGAAATGGCTGGTAGCGGCATTTTGGCGTTGCCAAAAGCTATCGTGAATAGCGGTAATGATTTTAGGAAATAATTCAAGGTTAATTAATTATAGACAATCCATTTGTCAACTGTCAGTGCCTTTTTGACATAATCAATTCTACTTGTCACGAGGAATTTTTTTATGCCATGTTTTCTTAAAAATGGAATTTCTTATCCTGGGCCCAGTTGTGTGCATCTTATCAATTCATATACAATTTATTATTTCACAAGTCACCAGTTAATCCTCATTACTATTTGTATCAACAGCACGTTGATAAATAGCAATAAAAATAAATGTGTTAAATCGAAGCGATTAACTGGTGACTTGTGAAATAATAAATTGTATTTTAATTGATAAGATGCAACAACTGGGCCTAAGATTATAAGAAAATCGAAATCGTTTTTTTAGAAAATATCGAATAAAAAATAGATACCGATAACTTCGATCGCACGTCGATATCTCGTTTTTACTCTTTCGGTTATTTATTTATTTATATTTATATATATATATATATAATTAATATTTAATATATATATATTAATATTCCGCGACAAATTCAAAATATCACCTTTATGTATTAGTTTCAATGCACAATTATAAATATGCAACGGGTTGTAAAACATTAATGATAAAAGATGTTATAATAATCGTTTCAGGAGACGTTATAACAAATATGTGGGTGAAATATAATGATTCATTCTACAACAACCATATAGAATGTATTTCAAATGTAAATACTATAAATATAAAAAATATTAATAAAAGTTGGCAGCGAAATATGAGATATAATATATCCAACAAAATATAAGGTTCTGAGGAGCCTTCGAAGTTAACGGTATCCTATAATATTAATAAGATTTGAGGCTTTTGAATTTTAGTATGTTATACTAAAGATTTGTGTTATACAATCATACGATTTGTGTTATATAATTTAATAGTATGTTATACTATTAGATTGTTTAGATATATTTTAAAATTAAAATCATTTAAGGATGGATTGGTCTTGTTTTGACGGTTATATTCTGTTTTAACTCCGCCTGCGGTGGCATATGCTTGGGCAGATGTTGGGAGATTTTAGAGGAGCGATTTCCCGAGCATAGGAATCGAACTAGGAATCCCTACGCTACTATCGCATTTAGGGCTGTTGGTCGAAGAGCTAGGTACTTAAAAATGACTTTGGTAATGAAATGTGTATATTTGATCATATTTCAGCCGTTTAGTTTCCATTTGCATTCAATGCACGCTTTTTGGCGCTGGAACTGTTTATTTACTCTTAGCGTCGCAAATAATGCAAGAACTACTGCTGGATGTGTTTCCGAATTTTAATTTTTGCCTTTGGTTTGTGCTAATCGCATTTTTGTTGACGCCAGCGATGTGGTTTGGATCACCAAAAGACTTTTGGTAATAAAAAAATTATAGATTTTTTCATAAAAAATAATAATTATAATAAAAAAAAATCAGGTTCGTTGGAATCGGAGCTTTGTTTTCCACAGCAATCGCTTGTGTGTTAATATTCACCCAGATCGTTATGGACGGTTTAAATAACGTGGAAAGGGCCGCTCACGAAGTGCACGGATTTCAAGACTTTTTCTTGAGCTTTGGGACGTTATTGTTCGCTTTCGGGGGCGCATCTACGTTCCCAACGATTCAAAACGACATGGAGAATAAAAAGGAGTTTTCTAAAAGCATTTCCATCGCTTTTTCTGGTTAGAAATATTGATCTTTCGACCATACTAATTATGTTTATTAATTAAATAATAATTAATAGCGAAGATTCAATTATTTTTTATTGCAGTTATTTTGGCATTATATATACCAGTGACAGTCGGTGGGTTTTTCATATACGGGGAGGCCGTGCATATAAATATCACCACCTCTTTGACAAAAACCATTCTGGTAACAGTGGCCGATATTTTAATGGTCGTTCATTTAGTTTTGGCGTTTTTAATTGTTATAAATCCCGTGTGTCAGGAGCTGGAGGAGATCTTTCAAGTCCCCAGAGGTATTTTTTTTAGATAAATTTACGTTGTCGATAAAAAATAAAATATTAAATCATAGAAATATATATAAAAATAAAAATTATAATTGTCGATTTTTTCAAGTGTATCATTGGAAACGCTGCGTTTTGCGCAGTTTTCTTGTCTTTGGGATGGTTCTAGTTGGCGAAGTTATACCAAAATTTGGGAAAATCTTGTCGTTAGTGGGGGGGTCCACCATTACATTGTTGACGTTCGTTTTTCCGCCGCTGTTTTACATGAAATTGTGCGGAATTAAGAGTCCCCTTTGGCCCGAAAGGTTTTTGTTTGTTTTAGTTAAAAAAGGCAATTTGATTGTGTTTTTTTTTTTAGAAAAATCCCGTTGCACGTCAAAGTGTACCTTTGGGAGTTGATTGTTTTGGGTGTTATAGGGGGCGCTGCGTCCACGTGTAGTGCGATTTTGTCCATTTTTGGATCGGGGATGACCAAACCGTGCTTTTTATCGTAATAAAATTACACCAAATCGAGGTTGAAAAGAATCTCTTTCTTGTGATAGAACGAATTAAGAATTTATAAAAGAATTTACCTCATTTTTTATTGAAAATTTTACCTAGAATAGTTATTTAAATATAGATATTTATATTTAAACACACTGTAAGTGTGTTTATTTAATACAAGTGGGTAAACAAAGAAATAAAAGTTGTGATCAAAAATATTTAGATAAAAAATATGTGGGGTCTTTTTTGTTGTTGTACAATTAAACTATTTTTTTATATAACATACGAATCGTCAAAAAAAAAAATTTCGTTTTCCAAAGCCTTTATTTATACTTTATAATTTGCTTTCTTCTAACGTGTTTTTTTAAAGCTTAATCTTTAAAATAAGCACGATGTATTTTTAGTATTTTTTAATAAATATTATGAACAAATCTGTTGATATTTTTAGTAACAATTCTTATGAAAAATGTTTGAAACAAAATTAAATTATATTCTTAAAAAATCGGTCTTAAAATAGCTTTTTCTTAATTTTTTTTGCTAAGTATCTAATTTATAATGTTAATATTTAGAGAAGCCTGGATTTAAAAAGCCCACAGTAATATAAACACTTTTTACAATAAATAATAGCGCAACATCTAATATTATATATTCACCTAAAATTATTAATTTATAAATAATTATTATATCACAATTTAATTAATAATAACTAGGAATTTTAATTTTCTAATTCAACAGCAATGGCAAATATATAGGCTATACCATAAACAAAAGTAACATTTTTTAAAATTTGAAATTGACGAAATACAAACATTTTAGAAAAAATATCGTTTCCAATGAAATTTTAAAAAAATCATAAATAAATTTCTTAAATGAACCCCCCCCCCCACCTAATTTAAATGTAAAACAACAAATATCTACAAAAACAATTTATGTAAATATTTCATTAATATAAAATAATTACAATTTCCAAATTAATATTTTTATTTCTTGAAGATTCGTATGACACATCTACTTTAATAGTATTTATATATTTATTTAAGCAAAATCGAAGAAGAAACATCAAGATCATCGATGGCTATTGTGTAGTTTTGCAAGAGTACAATGTACAGGGTGTTGCATAATTAGTACGTATTCTGTGATTAAGAGGAATATCAACTGTCGAAACAAACGCGACTTTTCTCGTGTACTTTTCTAGCAGAGCCCCCCTTCTTCATCCGCGTCATCAACCGCTGAAGCAGCCTACGTAAGCAAATTTATCGATATTTTCATTATTGACAATACGCTTTAATCATTTGAACTACTGAAACATCAAACACAACTTACCGCCCCCGGCACACTTGGGCTGATATACTCATCGGCGGCGCCCTCCCGAACTGCACGTCTACTCGCGCTGTTGCCACCACCGGTGGTGGTGGCGACCGCCTGCGCAACAGCGATCCCCTCGGGCAGCGGCATGTGTCGCGCTAAAATCGCATATTCCACGTCCATGTGTTTAATGAACGGATTCCCCAATGCGGCCTTTGCTGCGTCCGGGTCCTCTTCATCGTAGGCGGCCAGCAGTTGCTCGAGTAGTTGCACTTCCGCGCCTTCGCAGCAATTGCCTAAATATAAACGTTTTTTGAATTTGTCGGTAAAAAATTCGACGCGGTTGTACCCCATTCTTTGAACGCTTTCTCTGCCGCGACAACGTCGCCTCTAGCCAATTGTACCAACACTAGAGCGACGGCTAGACGTCCGATTTGCTGATACGATTCGCTCTGCTGGTACAAACCCATTTCGCGCCTGATCGAGTCCGCTGCCAAATCGAACTGTTGCAGTTTCACTTGCAATCGAGCCACTTTCGATACGTATTCCGCTGCTTGGCGCGAACTATCCTGAATCTGTAAGTTCGTTAATTTCCGAATATTTTTTCGCGCGCGCACATTAAATTATTTAAAAAACTGCGCGAAATTTACTTGATTTGTTTCGACCTTAGTTAAAATGACATGTGTCAGGAGGATAAATATAGTCAATAAATGAATACGAAGTAGGATTCTCGGCAGTGGGATACATTTGATGTATCCCACTGCCGAGAATCCTACCTCGTATTAATCGTATTGAAATCATCTTGGGATTAGAAGACACATTTTATTCGTATAATCAATAAACATTAGCATTCTGACAGATCCGAGTCACCTGTCAAATCAAACTTGACCGACGCCATGTTCTACAACCCACGCTAACCTCAAAATTTAATTATACAGTAAAATACCGTTGCAATTTCCGCAGCATGTTGGAACAAATTCAGCGCCTGTTCCGGGTAGTGTTGTTCGAGTATCTTAGCGGCTTTGTCCAATGAGGCGGCGGCACTTTCCGCATTCCCGTTCGCATGAAAGAGATTCGCCGCCTTCTCGGCCATCTGCGCAATTTCGCTAAAGTCTCCCAGCTCCTTGCACACCAACACGACTTGATCGATCGCTTTCGCGGCGTAAAATGGACTGACGTACATGTTAAGGATATGTGTTCGTATTGCAAGTGCGGTAATCAAATTAATAAACACAATTATTATTATAAAAAAGGATACTTTCTGTTTTGACGGTAGCAATCCGAGGCCTTCATGAGACACTCGCGGCACTGTTTGAAGGATTTGGCGTTCCGAAAGCAAGTCGCTGCGAATTATACATTTAAAGGGTGAGTGTTTTATTGTGAAATGATTGCAAAGTGTCCCTATGATGGATCAAATTTACCTGCTTTGTTATATTCATCAGCAGCCTCATCGTAATCTGGCCTCCATTTCAATAAGGACGTTTTTAAACTGTAAAGACAGTTTAAAGCACGCATATCAAAAGTTGCGAGTGTAAAATTTTGCTATGTCTCACCATTTCTCGGCCGTTTTTATATGCTCCAGTCCTTCCTCCACCTTTTTATTAACCGACATGGTATCGAGAGGTTCTCAAAACGTCACGGCGCTGACTATAATCTTTTTAAGCCCCCCGAAATAAGCGCGCGATATGCTTTTCAGGGCTGAATCTAAGCTTTGTAAATGGTTGGTCTGTCATATATCGTACCCTATAACTGCCTCTTATATGTATATATATAAAGGGTTGTGTAGCGGGTTAGATTATTTACCCCTTGGACTCTTGCGGTGATGAGAAAAGAGAACCAAATAATCGAACGCCACGCCTACAAACTTGCGAATTGATTCACAGAGTCTGTGCAGTAGGAAAATACGTTCAAATTTCTGCGCTAAGTTATAATAATGTTTTAGATTTAGAAAATATAGTAAATGCGGCAACTTGAGAATTTGAGAGCAAGTAAAAGAGAAATTTTGGTGCTTAATAGCACCAAAAAAATAATTTTTTGATTAGAACAAAATTTTTTAAATTGAAACAAAATTTGCAGGGTGCTTGTTCAAAAGTTTCGTTATATCGAAACATTTTTTAATACTTTGAAATACATTATCAAAAAATATATATAATCACATAAAAATTACATTTGGTAAGAACGTTAGTTGTAATAAAAATATTACCCATAAATAATAATTAATTTTTGAAAAATGTCTCAAAAGTGTTATTTTTGACAGATATGTACATAATTATAACAGTTAGGAGCAATGTGGAGTATTCTATTTAATAAAGTAGTCTATTGTTTCTAAACATATAAAGATTGAGCTGCTAAGATCTTTAATTATCTCTTAATTAATAATTTATTTCTGTGCTTTTTCCGTTTTGAAAAAATCCGAATATCGAATCAAATGTAACCTCCAAAAAGTTCATTTGCATCGTGCATTTTAGTTATATAACCTAAGTTTTTCTATCGATCTTATGTATTCGTTTATTAAACTGCAAAAAGTGCTTAAATCATGGCAGAAAAGCTAGAAGACTTAAATTTGCCAGCATTATCCGTGCAGAAGATTATAAAAGAAGCTTTACCCGATTCGGTAATCGTCGGTAAAGATGTGAAGGCTGCCATTGCCAAAGCCGCTTCTATGTTTATTTTGTACATCACGTCGCAGGGAACGCAAATTGCTTTGAAAGCGAAAAGGAAAACCCTTTTGCCGCAAGACATATACGAGGCGTTAGAGGAGGCGGAGTTTGAGGAGATTTTAGAGCCGCTACAACAAGCGGTGAAAGGTACCGAAAGACAACTGTCGAGTTTCTGCCGATCATTCAGTGATTAGATTTTGTTACGTTTCCAACGTGAAGTTTGTGGTTTTTTTAGAAGCGAACAATAGTAAACCGAAGAAAGTGAGCAAATCGGACGATAAGACTGTCCAAGAAAATGGTGAAGGACACGAGGAGGAAGTTGAGGAGGATGAGGAAAATGAGGAAGAGGGGGAGGAGGAGAATGATGAGTAAAATAATCGTAACATATTCAAGTTCGTAATTTATTGTTGAAAATTGTGGTACGATTCTGGCAGAATAGGAATAATGATCACACATGTGTTTATTGAGTTGCCTACTCTCAGGTTGCCAGATTTTCGCTGCATCAATCCGCTGACATAGGTTAGGTATTTAATACCCACTATAACATTTAATTTGACATATGGATATTTTTTGATTTTTCTTAATTTAATGTTATCAATTAATTAGGTCGAATATTTAAATGAATTGATTTTTTTTTGGCAACCCTAGATTCTTATGGTGTAGTTTCAGTTGCCTACACTTATTTTCCCTTACCCATTTCCCAGCCAGAATCGTACCAAAACTATTTTTATATCGACTTAAGTCATTTTAATTAATATCGCGTTTATTTCGTTACCAAACATTCATGTTTTGATAATTAAAGTGTTATAAAGTGCCAAAATTTCTCTTATTTTTGCTTGAAAGAACAACATCCGAACTTGTAGGTATACTATATCTTTATTTAAACACTCCAGATCATATATATTATTTGTATAAAACAAATTATTGAATTTAAAAATGGAAAGCAATATACAACTCGTTCTCTTATTATAATATCTTTGGGTGTTTTAAAGCGTTCGATTACATTGACTACAAATTTTGAATCGCGCTGAATATATATTTTTCGACAATTTTAATTATTATCATTAATATTATCGTTAATAATATTAATATAATTCTACGGCGATTTTTTTTTTATATATAAATTCACAATGTCATAAATGTGTTAATTATTTTTTTAATATAATCACAACCGTTTGCATAATAAATAATTTTCATCGATATATATTGGTGAATAAACCGTGCAAAAATATATTTTATAATTACGTAGCTTATGTTCGAGATAATAGCGATTCAAAAGTTGAAATAGAAATACTAAGATTTTATTTTTTAACAATAATAGAATATAAAAACCGTCGCAATATTTTCGTGAAATATTTCGTCTCACAAATATACTTTTATTTTGCGTTCTATTCGCGCACGGCACATCGGACATTCCAAGATGGCCGTCGCCGATGAGCAGCTGACGCAGCAACAAAAATGGCCGCACGGCACAAAAATGACTTCACACTGCGAAAACAAAAAATGTTCAATTAGTTTCTTTATAATCCCTTTTATTATTATTGGAATATAGAGCGTGGAATATACGCAGTATGAATAGGATAGGAAAGTTAGAGAATTTGAAATTAGAAATGGAGAGACTTAAACTGGATATTGTAGGGATTAGTGAAGTTAGGAGGAAAGATCAAGTAGATACGTGGTCAGGAGAATATAGATTAATAACCACAGCATCAGATAATGGGCATACCGGTGTAGGTTTTATAATGAATAGAAAGTTGGGATGTAGAATAAAGAGTTATTGCCAAGTTAGTGATAGAATTATAACTATTAGATTAGACACGAAGCCAACGGACACAGTTATAGTGCAAGTATATATGCCAACTTCAAGTCACGATGATGAGGAGGTAGAATCCATTTATGAGGAGATTGAATCTAGGTTAGCAAACGTTAAAGGACAGGATAATCTAATTGTAATCGGAGATTGGAATGCCGTAGTAGGTAAGGGAAAGGAAGTTTCAATAGTAGGAGAATATGGAATAGGAACACGTAATGATAGAGGGGATAGATTGGTAGAGTTTTGTATTAGGAATAAGCTAGTGGTAGCAAACACGCTTTTTCAGAATCACAAGCGCAGGATATATACGTGGAAAATGCCAGGAGATATAGGGAGGTATCAGATAGATTACATACTGGTTAAAGAGAGGTTTAGGAACCAGATTAAGAATTGTAAGAGTTACCCTGGAGCAGATATTGATAGTGACCATAATTTAGTAGTCCTGGACTCAGAGGTCAAATTCAAGAAATTACAGAAGTCTAAACAGGTCAGAGTAGATGTCGATAGGTTAAAATAAGCTGATGTATGTGAAAAGTACAAGCAGAAAGTAGAAATCATGGCTAATGGAACATCTAGGAGCGACATAGATTGCGAATGGAGGGAAATCAGAAATGGGTTAACTACAGCAGCAAATGAAGTATTAGGCACAAAGAAAAGGGCAGGTAGGAGGGAATGGATCACGGAAGAAATAGTTGAAATGATAGAAGCAAGAAGGAAAATTAAAATAGGAAACACAGAAGCAGGACAGAAAAAATATAAGGAACTAAGGAACTTAATTAATAGGAAATGCAAGCTAGCGAAAGAAGAGTGGATAAAAGGAAACTATGAGGATATTGAGGAGGATATGAGAAGAGGTAAAGTAGATTTGGGCTACACGAAAATTAAGTCACATTTTTCTAAAGTAAAACCAAAGGGTAACATTATATGTGATAAGCAGGGTAAGGAACTCACAGAAAATAAGGAAAAAGCTAGAAGATGGAAGGAGTATCTTGAAGATTTATATAAAGGTAGGCAGGACATGGAGGAGCTAGAAAGTGTGGAACAGATAGATGAGGATGACTTAGGTCCTAGCATACTTAGGTCAGAGTTTCATAGAGCATTAAATGATTTACGGAATAACAAAGCAGCGGGGATTGATATGATACCAGCCGAATTAATAAAACACGCAGGGGAAAAAATGCAGGAGCGATTATACAGGTTAGTTTGTAAAATATATGAGAAGGGAGAAGTACCACAGGATTTTCAGCGTAGTAGAATAGTAACAATGCCGAAGAAAATAGGAGCTAATTTGTGTGAGAACTATAGGACCATTAGCCTACTATCACATGCATCGAAGATATTGTTAAAGATTATTTATAGGAGATTAGAAAATAAAGTAGCGGAAAGGCTAGGAGAAGATCAGTTTGGTTTTAGGAAAAACAGAGGGACGAGAGAGGCGATTCTAGCACTAAGAACGGTAGTAGAAAAAAGAAAGAGGGTAGGAAAGGTAACTTGCATAGCTTTTGTAGACTTAGAAAAGGCATTTGATAATGTAGATTGGGACATAATGTTTAGAATTTTAAAAGAAACGGGTATAGATTATAAGGATAGGAGAATAATTTTTAATTTATATAAACACCAAACTGCCTTAGTTAGAATTGAGGGGGAAGAAGAGGTAGCAAAAATAGGGAAGGGAGTTCGGCAGGGATGTACACTCTCACCGTTATTATTTAATCTATATATAGAAGATGCAATAAACAAAGTAAAAGAAGAGTATAGTGTAGGTGTGAATGTACAGGGAGAGAAAATATATATGCTGAGATTCGCCGACGATATAGCTATATTGGAAGAAAGCGAAAAGAATTTAGAAAGGGTATTGAATGGTATGCAGGCAGTATTGACTAGGGATTTTAACATGAAAATAAATATAGGTAAAACTAAAGTGATGAGGTGTGGCAAAAAGGAATGCAGTAGAAAAATGAGGATCTCAATAGGAGATAATAAAATCGAAGAAGTGTCAGATTTTTGTTATTTAGGCAGTAGAATCACAAAAGATAATCGAAGCAAGGTAGATATAAAGTGTAGGATAGCACAGGGTAGGAAGGCATTCGTAGAAAAAGAACAGATTTTAAGATCAAATATTGACTTGGGTATTAGAAAAAGATTACTGAAGGTATATGTTTGGAGTGTAGCACTGTACGGGTGTGAGGCGTGGACTATAGGAAAGGAAGAGAAGCGTAGATTAGAAGCACTTGAAATGTGGTGTTATAGGAGGATGATGAGGATTGGTTGGGAAGATAAAGTAACAAATGAAGCTGTACTAGAGTTAGTAGGGGAGAAGAGAAGTATCTGGAGAGTGTTACAGCGTAGGAGAGACAGATTAGTAGGGCATATTCTTAGGCATGGGGGGATTATGCAATTGATCATAGAAGGTAGAGTGGAGGGAAAGAGAGGGGTAGGTAGGCCTAGATTGGAGTATGTGAGTCAGATAGTTGAAGACGTTGAGATGAATAGCTATAGGGAGATGAAGGGATTAGCTCAGGATAGATCGGCATGGCGTGCTGTTTCCAACCAATCTTTAGGATTGCGGACTCTTTAACTAACTTATTATTATTATTATTCGACATTTTCTTACCACATTGTCCATACAGATAACACATTCCGTTGTACTTTTCCCATTCTTTTCACCGCCTTCAATAATTTCTAATAACAGAGGCGCTGTTGCCGCTTGTTCGTCGCTAATTTCCTCAGCGAATGACAATTTCGGCGCACTCGGCAACACTGGATCCAATTGCCGCTGGTTAAAATATAGTTTAATCGCTTCCAGTATATTGTGTCTGTCATTGCTATTTTTTATGCCCAGGGATTCTAAAGTTTCGTCCGTAATACCAGATAAAAATTCTGCAAAGTTTTAAATTTGTTTTAATAAAAAAAAAATTGTAAAACAATTTACCTCGTTTTTGACATATTCTCGCTATAAAAGGCAAACAGTGTATTACACCTAACATTAATAAAGACTCCGCTAAAAGAGGGTCTATATTTTTTTGAGCTTCCATCATTTCTAAAGGTAACCTAAAAACACATTGTTAACTCCCAAAAAAAAAATTATATATATATATATATATATCTGTACGTTTCCATTAATTGCTGGTATTTTCGCAACCAAAAATCCTCTGCGGAATCGTAACTATCCTCAATCGACTGTAACGTCAACAATAATTGAGCCCGCCTCTGATTCTGCTGCTCCAAGAGCTCCATTAATAATATCGACAGGTTTACCCGCTGCTCCGACAAATCATTCTATAACGAACAAACAATATATCTTCAAATTTAGTACAAACTAAACAATCCGGCAACACTGTATATCGATTAGTCAATTCTAAGACAAACTAAACATCCGGCCACACTGCTCAGTAATTCTTCGAGTCTAGTACAAAGTAAACATTCCGGCAACATTTCACACATCAAATCACACAAATCATTCTATAACAAACAATACATCTTCAAATTTAGTACAAATTAAACAATCTGGCAACACTACACAATAATTCCTCAAGTCTAAAACAAACTAAACAATCCGGCAGCACGGCACAATAGTTCTTCAAGTATAGCACAAACTAAACAATGTACACACGTCAAATCACTCTAAAACAAACAACACATCTTCAATTTGAGCGCAAATTAAATAATCTGGCAACACCGCAAAATAATTCTTCAAGTCTAGTATAAAGTAAACAATCTGGCAACACTGAACATACATGTCACTTACCAATTGCTGGTTGACTTGCAGTCGTTTCCGTTCCATTTCCAGTCCTGTCAGCACGGTCAGCTGTTGCTCAACCAGTCGCACCTGTTGCACCAGCGCCCACGTGCGAATGTCCGCGCGTTCCAACAATACCTGAACAGCTGATCGCTGTAGATCGCTGTCTGCCATCAGGCGACCGTGCAATTCGTCCCGGTTCGCCGATTGGTCGGATAGGAGCGAGTGTAGACGCCTGTCACATTGCAGCTCGCTGTAATTGAAATTAAGTTATGTTTGTTTTTGATGTTTTTTTTTTTAATTATCGCTACGGTGTTAAATATTAATATAGAATATCACCCAAATACCGTAACAAGCATTAAGTAGCTGGATATACATTTCAAGGGCTATGCCTCGATCTTCAGTAGCAGAAGTAAAACAAACTAAAATACTAAATAACTACTAAAAATACTAAATAAATAAAATAGTAATTGGGTGATATTCTATATTAAATGTTTGTTGTTTAATTGCAAGTGTCTTAGTTTTTTTGTACTCTAATGCCATCTCGTGATAATATAGATCAGGTGATCAATGCATCAAGTGACATGACTTGTCAGATTAGATACAGTACGATTGTCAATCGAAATGTTGATTTGTCATAGTGGTTGGTTGTGTGTTTTTTGTTTAGTGCGTGCTTACTGTTCGAGGATGTTTTGCGTGTTTTGTTGTCTGTTTTCGTCAATTTCTTTAAACTGTTCGGTTTCTTGGGTGAGTATCTCCTCCATCGCATTTAAAATCTCCGCTTTTCGTAACGTCGCATTGTATTTACTAACGGAAGCTAAGATGGTGTCCTCTTGGCGTTTTTCTTCGGCAACTAACGTTGCCAAAGAAGAGGTATTTAATATCAAAAGATTTTTAACAGCGACGTTCACTTTGTTTTCCTCTACAAAATGATTTAAGATTTTTTTTTGAAAATGATCGATAAATTGGTATATATATATATATATATATATATTACCTAGTTCGATTTCTTTAATCAAATTATTCCTTTCAATTTCTTTGATTTGATGTAATTTCGACAATTCCATGTCAAATTCGTTTTGTTGAATGGTAATGTCACTTAAAAGCTATATAAAAAGATTTTATAATTTAATTTTTTAATTGCAATATTTTTTCTACGTGCCTTTTCCCTGTCCATTTTTGAAGATAGAGCCAATTCCAGTTCTTGCTGTTGTTGAATCATATTCTGTCGTTCTATTTCTAAAAATTCTTCCGTTTTTCTCGTCTAAAAAAATAGTTTTCTTCATCAAAATAAGTATATTTTTCCACATTCGACAACGTACCTTCATATTTTCTATGCCCCAAATTTTATCCTAAAACAAAAATTATTTAATCTAAACAAAACATTAATACTCTCCTGTCAAATGAATTAATACTATTAATTGTTGGTCTTGGTTTGAGCTCATTTCTCGAGTTATATCTACTTGATTAGGAATGTCCGCTGTTGCCGCTTCTACTATAAAATCAAAACCGCGCTCTAAAATTATTATTTTTAAATTACAAAATATTTTCTATTTAAATAAATTTACCTAGACATATAAATCTGCGAATATTCTCAACAGATCCGCCCCCTATAATTTCTGGCGGGGGATATATGAACCCTTCCGCATCCACTTTTAACGTTCGCAACTTAGTTAGGGAATAAAAACTCGCTGGAATAGTTTTTAACTTCGGATTTCCTTTTAAATTCAAAATCTTTAAATCGCGTAAATCGCCAAAATTACTCGGCAATTGTATTAAAGCGTTCCGAGAGAGATCTAACAACTCCAATTGACGCAAGTGACATATGCCATCCGGCAATTGCTTTAAGCCATTTCCAGAAATATTAAATTCCTGCAGAAAAATATTAAATTTTACAAGCTGGACGAAAAAATTATATAAGTAATGAATATTAATGGGCCCTTGTTGGGGGATCTTACTTTAATACTGCTACAGTGTTGTATATCATCTGTTAACGTTGTAAAAGCGTTGCCGCTCAGATCGAGGATGGTTATATTTGACAGGTCCTTGAGGTCGCCGCCACCTAGCATGGAATTAAGGCAGTTGTTTTGCAGGTGGAGGCTCTCCTTTCGAAATACGCGACAGAGGGAGTAAATCCCCTGCGGAACGACGCGTAATTGGCAGTCAGACAGGTCAAAGGTCGGCTCCGGACATTCCCTCGCCTATAATAGAAAAGTTTAGTTAGCTATTTTAAGAAAAAAAACGGGTACGATTCGTGCATTATTCAGGTACCACAAAATCATTCCTATTCGGAGCTGAATAAAAATGATGATTTAGTGCGTGTTCCGCAATACAGGTGTGTGTGTGAAGTTGTTTACTCTCAGGTTGCCAGATTTTCGCAGCAATAATCAGCTGATCAATGGATCCTGGGTCAGTTATTTAATACCTACTATTAAGACTTACTTAGATTTTTTTAATTTGACTTAATTTAATATTTCATCAATTATGCAGCTAGGATATGTAAATTAATTGCAATATATTTAGTTTTTTTGTGTAGTTTTAGTTGCCTATATTTACTTTCCGTTTCTCTATTCGACTATTAGCCAGAATCGTACCCAAAAAAATAAGTAAAAATTCTTACCAAATACAATTTGTGTTCCAGTTTAGCTTTATTTCTTATGTCCGTCTTTCTGAACATTTTTCTATTATTTCCGTCGTAGTCTTTTGTTGAATTTATAAAGGCACATTTTGCGTGACAATTTCTGTAAAAAAAACAGCAACAATCTCCCAGTTTATTTACTTCAATTTTAATTAAATATTTACTTTGTACGAGATTTAGTGTGGATGATGCTACGAGTAGCTGTAATCCATGTCAATTCTATTGGAATGCTTCGTTGTTTCTTTTTTCTATAAATAATTTAGAAGTCTTTCCTTTAAAGTTCCATACAAAAAAATATACTGTTACATATGCGCGAGAATTTTTGTTGTGTGTAAAGTAAAGGAATCGATTTGGTCACATCGTGATTTGGCTTGCGATGACTATAACATAGCGACGTTGTCAGATTTCCTTTGTATATTGCGTCAGATTCGCGTAGCGCAATGTACTTGTCAAGGTCATACTTCAAATATCACAAGTAAATGGACGCGATATACTATCAATTTGTCCACTATCTTGCGTTAAAAAACAATTTATAAATAATTTTTTAATAAATTTTTGACGAACCAAGAGTTTTTCTATAATTTTTTTTTTTTATTATGAACATTTTTTGTATTTTTTTTAATTAAAGCAAACTCTTTAATTTATTCATCAAATTTTTTTTTCTAATCCAAAATAGATATATGCACCATAATCTTAAATCTATCACGAATACTACAATAAATTGTGTACATTTTACAATTTCTACCATTTTTATTAATTCATCCTACAAAAATACTTCTAAAAAATTACATTGCTTATCTAAATTGTACGATATTGTGCGTTTTTTTGAACAAATAGGCAACATTGCACTTAAACACGAGTTCTGCTTAACATTAACAATTTAAAAAAATTGCCTTTTCGTATAATCAATAAATAAATATTATTTTATATAAAAACATATAACTACCTTTTCTATAAAAAAAATTATTCGTTTATATCTCGCTCTGAAGTTTCTCCTTCTTAAAAGTCGCATTTCTCTACCCAACTAAACACCCTAATCATTTAAGCCTATCATTACTCAACGCCATATTGCTTTCCTCCCCTTCCTCGTTTCCATCTTGCCTGGCTACCACCGCCTCCCGCTTGCATCTCAACCGATACTCGGTCGGCGTCAACATTCCCCTCAAAATCGTGTCCAACGATATATTTATGCCACTTTCCGTTAATTTTCGATGCGTGTTCATGCAGTACGCTTCTTTATCTGAAACAGTTTGAACTACCGCCTCTTCCGACGTTGACACGTGTTTGTCCGCGGTGTTGCCGGTAGGCGATAATGGTCCTGTTGACGCGAGTGTGTGCAATTGGTCCGCTTTTGTTTTGTTGCTAGGTGATGTCATATTACTTCAAAGCGGGAAATTTGAATTTTGAAATAATTATGTTTTTTTACATAGAATAATATTAATCAATTTGATTTAAACATTTCCTTATTATAGCAAAATCGTTTTGGCATTTTTTTTTTCATATTTACCCTGACATTGACGGAGTCGCAATCGACCTACTGATTGGAAATTTGCCCTCTATTTTAGGACGCAATAATTTATTGACCCGTTTCAGCAAATTGACTATTATATAATACGAGGACATACCTCAATATTTATGACATTTTCCGTCAAAATCAATTCATTCTTATCTGCGGTGATCGGCACCATATACAGGGAACCCGTTTTTTTTTACCACGAAAAAAAATCACGCATGAACTATTGATTTTCGCCCAAAAAAAATACGTACCTCGTATAACAGCCATCATTGCTGTCCGATACTGTCCTGACGAGGCGACGTTTCGGCTTGGCAGCATCCTCATTTCCTCCTTCAGAGAAACTACCCCGTTTCTCCTGCAATTTATTGCCACCACTGAGAATTGATGAGGCATTCAATACGTTTGCGGATTTTTTCTGTTGATGTACGGCGGCAATACTGTAGGCACTGCCAGAGGTACCAACTGAGCTCCGGCGTCCCGGGAAACTAGCGCAAAAACTGCGCACCGAATGGATACTAGACTGTTGAAAAGACACTGATGGGGGGAAATGTAAAAATTTTAGTTCGGTTTAATCGGTAATACTTTTTTTTTGTATATTGTCGGAATGTCAATCGATTACCAACGTCAAAATTAATTGTCATTCGACTCATTATGTTTGATAAACTTAATCTAAAGTTTGTTTGTTTCGAAAAAAGAACAAAACAAATTCGATTTGTGGCGCTCTTCGTGTTGTCAAGTCCGAGTACTGTGTAGAATCATTAAAACTTTTTAATTGGCCAATCAAACAATTCCAGATAATTTCCTGAACCGTGGAGGAATTTGTAATTACACAATTTCTCAGTTTCAAAGTGACATTCCATTTCGAATTAGGGAAATTAAGCGAAGTGCAACAATTAAAAAACTGCCAAAATGTTGTTTATTTTTCGTCAAACTCGTTCATTCAACATGCCATCGTAAAATTTTTATACAGGGTGTAATAATTTTCCGATAAAATTTAATTTAAACAAAATTGCATAGAATGCCATGCAAAAGCTAGATGCGTATTTCGAAATCAATGCCCCCATTTAACGACGAAATGCGCATTTTATCACCCAAATAGCGTAACTCAAAGCAATTAACAGCTAGATGCATATCTCGAAATCAATGTTCCCATCTTCAATGAAGATTTCGAAATGCGCATACAGCTATTAAACGCTTTATTTGGCTAATATAAAAAAAAAATCATATAGCTTTCGGTGTTCGAAATATATAACGTGCCCATTTTCAATATTCACCTGATTTGACAGTTTTCCGCAACGAATTAAACTGATGTTGTTGCCCTTTCGCAACAGCAACCTTTTTCTCATTAACATTTCCATCCGCACCGATCAATGCGACTTTCTGTTGATTACCATCATCATTATCAATGTCATCTTCATTATCTGTAAGGTTCGGACTCAACAGGGATACCATCGTAACAATATCTTTGCTGCGCTGGTAGACGTGCCTCGGCATGTCGGTAACGTGATTGTGTTGCTGATGGTTGCCGAGAGAGTTTAGAGAGCCCATTAGAGAGTCCGAGTGATTAGCAGCTGATGGTGTGGAAAAACTTTTCGTTGTTTGCGTGCTATATTTATTGCCGTGCCTCAGTAACAACGTTGTCGTCGATTTGATTCGACGTCGCTTCGGTATTGTATTGCTCACAACGTTCGGCGGTTGTTTGTCCAATTTACTGCTGGTCGTACATTTCGTCGAAACGGCTCGTATTAATTTCGGTTTGTGGACATTATTCACGTCGTGGGCACTATCGATGGTCATGTTAAATGCGGCATTGGATCGTTTTTGTAACAATTCCCTCTTGTGCTGTGGGCAACCAGAGACTTGCACCGATGAATCATCGGCTATCTTATCGTTTGACAAAACGATTGTACTATCATCGGCCAATGAATCTTTTTTGCCCGATTTATTTTCAACACTCGGCACGACTAAAATGGCACTCGACCTTCTCGACCCTCCATCATTTCTCGACGGTTCGTAATTATTTTGCTCGTACTTCAACGTCCTCCTCGGTATTGTCCTACGAAATATATTCGTAACATCCACAATGCCATTTTTCTGCGAATCACCAGCAACTTTTTCCAAAGTTCCAAACAAATCGGACTGATTTCTTTTGGACGAGCAAATGATTTTTGTAACATACTCTTCGTTGTAATCATCTTTTCTCAGTAGAGTTCGTGGGGGTGGTGAATTTGGCGGGGCAATAAAATCGTCTTCCAACGAATCGTCGGTCGTTATTTGTGGCGTTAGAATTATATTGAGGTTCTTTTTTGATGCGTCGCGTTCTTGCCAGGCGATCCGAAGACGCTGCGCCAGTTGCTCGCGACTGTCGAGGACCAATCCGCGCTCCCTGTGTAAAGATAGCAACGATAACTCTCGATAAAACAACAAAAAATGACTAGTTTAGTAAATACCGTTCGGATGCTGCAAATCTACCATCACCGAACCTCCCCGAACCGCCCCGAGCCACCCCTTTACTCAACACCACCTCCTTGGCCATCAGAGGCGGTTCCAAACCACCAACCTCATCGTTTAAATCAACCGCATCATCATCTCCCCAAGCTACCTTCACCACTGCATTATTCCCGACACGTAATTTTTGATTACCATTCAGCGGCCCCAAAGCGCTCTTCGCTCTGTTCTGACCACCACCTAGGCCAGGCCGTTGGTGACATCCCGTCGATGATCTTGCGTGATGGTAATGATGGTCTGGCAACTCTTCGCTACGCTGTTTGTTGCGTAGAATTCCTATGGGCGGCGGTTTATTTGACGTGGAACGTGCCAATTGATTTGCCTGATTTATTGAAAGATTTGGGGCCGTCCGGTTCGATGGTGGCGTTTGTAACGAGGTCTGCCGGTGCAATGGCCTGCGTTGATTGATGCGGGACATTTTGGCCAATTGATTTCATACAGTTGCCTGTAAGAAAAATCAAAATTAATCAATCAAATTTGTTTGTTTAAAACGCCAGTTTAGACCGTTATATGAACAATACTTACGTCATTTGCTTTTTCGCGACTAAGTAAAACGTTAATAATTGATTATCTACGGCTACTAATTAAATACAAATCATTCTTTCGATTTTTCCGCCCGAATTTAACTGTACGTCAAAATGACAGGACAACGCGTACGTCAAAATGACAGGACAAAGCGCGAAACAACCGTCAACTTGATCACCAGACGATTGCTACGATACCTATATATGAACGATACTCACGTCATTTCTTTTTCGCAACTAATTAAAACTTTAATAATTAATTATCTACGGTTACTAATTAAATACAAACTTTCGATTTTTCTGCCCGAATTTAACTGTACGTCAAAATGACAGGACAACGCGTATGTCAAAATAACAAGACAACGCGCGAAACAAGCGTCAACTTGATCACCAGACGATTGCTACGATACTATGAACGATACCACGTCATTTCTTTTTCGCAACTAATTAAAACTTTAATAATTAATTATCTACGGTTACTAATTAAATACAAACTTTCGATTTTTCTGCCCGAATTTAACTGTACGTCAAAATGACAGGACAACGCGTATGTCAAAATAACAAGACAACGCGCGAAACAAGCGTCAACTTGATCACCAGACGATTGCTACGATACTATGAACGATACCACGTCATTTCTTTTTCGCAACTAATTAAAACTTTAATAATTAATTATCTACGGTTACTAATTAAATACAAACTTTCGATTTTTCTGCCCGAATTTAACTGTACGTCAAAATGACAGGACAACGCGTACGTCAAAATGACAGGACAAAGCGCGAAACAACCGTCAACTTGATCACCAGACGATTGCTACGATACCTATATATGAACGATACTCACGTCATTTCTTTTTCGCAACTAATTAAAACTTTAATAATTAATTATCTACGGTTACTAATTAAATACAAACTTTCGATTTTTCTGCCCGAATTTAACTGTACGTCAAAATGACAGGACAACGCGTATGTCAAAATAACAAGACAACGCGCGAAACAAGCGTCAACTTGATCACCAGACGATTGCTACGATACTATGAACGATACCACGTCATTTCTTTTTCGCAACTAATTAAAACTTTAATAATTAATTATCTAGTTTTATTTAAAATTAACTACGGTGTTAAATTATAATATTGAATATCACCAAAATACCGTAACAAGCATTAAGTAGCTAGATATACATTTCAAGCGCTATGCGCCCATCTTCAGTAGCACAAGTTAAACTAAATAAAATACCTATATTTTACCTATTTTACCTACATTTTATTTAGTTTTACTTGTGCTACTGAAGATGGGCACATAGCGCTTGAAATGTACATCTAGCTACTTAATGGTTGTTACGGTATTTGTGTGTTATTCTATATTATAGTTTTATTAATCAAATGAAAATTATGCTATCGCTTTTTACGCACGAACGGACGCTCGAATTAAACTATACGTCAAAATGACTGGACAACGCGTACGTCAAAATCACAAGTTAACGCGCGAAACAAGCGTAACTGAATCGCCGGACGATTGCTACGATAATAATTCAGTTTCCTAGTAACTGAAAAGTAAAGGAAACAATTTGCGGTGAGATGGCGGACTCTCGAATGGTGGGGGTTGTTGTTTAGCAGCAACCGAACCACCCCCGGTGACGGTTGGAGGGGGGTTGGGGGACTATTTATCATACCACGTCGTAACCCACATATTGAAATAATGCCAGCTTATAGCTGGGAAACGTATCCGAAACGTGATATATAACGGTTTGATCGATTATTAACCGATCGTAGATGAAAAAAATCGGCGAATATGCGATATTAAATCCCATAAATTAGCGATTAATATCCCATATTCGTGCGATTTGCGATTTTGATTCGTGCAAATCGAGATATATTGTCAATCGAAGGGTGGTGAATTTTTGTATTTATTTGAATAGGGAGTAGCCTGGGCTCCCCCACAAAAATGATTAATGCACGAAATACGTGTTAATTTCGAAGGTTACGACCCGGATTTAATAATTTATTACATCAACCTGCATGAAATTTCAGAAATTTGATGATCATTGCTTTAAAGTAATTAAATCGAAAGTTAGTAATTGGAAAATATCCCAAACTGATTTTTATATGAAGTTTTTTTTTTAGTTTGGCTAAAATTAAAAAACGGAAAATTTTTTCTATAACCGTTTTAATTGTTTAAAAAAAAATTCATAAAATATCTTTTAATGTTAATTTTCAGATTAAATATTAAACTAAATCAAATCTATGTTTCAATAATTTCTATAATTTAAACAATTTAATTTCCCTCCTAAAACGTAAATCTATATTACTAAGACAACTATTAATAACCCGGCAACACAGCGCGCTTAGCATCTACAAAGCGCCTTATTAATACGTGGCTGAACTTACAGCATAGTGTACATAACCTTACTTTATGAAATGTTATTGCCAAGCATAAAATATTTATAATGTATATTAATATGAATATTAATACTATTAAATAGATAAATTACAAGTAACACACTGTTAATCTTTCTTCTTCGGAAATAAAAATTAATATCGTAAATAAAATTAATAGTCGTAAATACTTGTAATAATAATAATAATTTTAGAGATGTTCAAATGAGTCCTTTGTTCCTATTCAATTATTATATTATATTACATTAACACATTTTTTAATAGCATTCAATTATTTAAGGTTTATAACGAAATATTTTTTGCTTTATATTTTTTACGTGCACACCTTCATAATCATATTTTCATTTTATAACTTATAAAATCAGTCTACAACTAGTAGCTATAATTTAATCTACAATCAAATATTGCAGATTTAAACTACATTTCGTATTTAATTATTTAACGTATCCTTAAGACATGATATACAAATTAAAAAAAAATCAAATGCCAAACAATATAAATGGTGGAGGATTTATAATATTAAAAACTATTGCTCCTCAAGATTTATGATATAAATACGGTCACTTGTAGATATATATTTGTATTTACTGCAAACTCAATATAAATTTTACAATTCTGTAGGATATATAAATTTTAAACCAATTTTTCATGTTTATAATGATTTATTCTTAAATATGGCATCATTGCGATCCCTTTATCTACATTAAATCAAATAGGAAAAAGAAGAAAAAATTCTTGTTGTTCTGTGCACAAAATAATAAAACTAGAATGTACTTTTAGTGTTGTTATAGATTTAATTAAATATTTCAGTTTATTTAATACGTATTTCACAAATCATATTTTGAATTCATAAATTTTCGCGGGTTTAGTTCTATAATTCGCCACACAAACATGGTTAATTTCTGGCGCTGTCGATTGTGTTCTTTTAGAGAAGTAATTTGGTTATAAAGATGGTATGTAAATAAATCGCTTATTTTTTCGGTCATCTTACTATATTATTAAATAAAACGATTGTAAAATCTTTACTTAATATCTGCCGAAAAGTCGGTTTCACAAATTTACCTCATCATTTTGTTAAATAATGAAATATTTGCATATAAATAAACTTCGACTCACACGGCCGATATTTCGATTTATCAATGATTTTACGATGTAATTTGTATTTAATTAGTAATATATGCTTTATTATATATAAATACTTTATTGTTTTATTAAATTTCTTCGCAGTTGTACAGTTTTAAGCCTAAATGTATATTTGATGTCAACATAACCTGTAATGGGATATTTTTTGCAGACGGAAGCCACAGCCACGGTTCGTACCCGCAAATTCATGACCAACAGATTGTTGAGTCGTAAACAGATGATCGTGGATGTGATCCATCCCGGCCAACCCTCTGTGAAGAAGACAGACATTCGTGAGAAGCTCGCAAAGATGTATAAGGTAATATTCACCAATCCTCTTGTATAAACGATTTCAACACTGAACAAATATCATTTTAGGTAACGCCAGATGTAGTGTTCGCTTTTGGTTTCCGCACGAACTTCGGCGGTGGTAAATCGACCGGATTTGCGTTGATTTACGATACGTTGGACTTTGCCAAGAAGTTCGAACCGAAATACCGATTAGCCAGACACGGTATGTACGAGAAGAAACAACAGACACGTAAACAACGTAAGGAACGCAAGAACAGAATGAAGAAGGTCCGGGGAACGAAGAAGAGTAAAGTTGGAGCGGCCGCTAAGAAGGTATGAATTTCATTTGCGAGAATTTCTTTACCAAGTTGAAAATATCGTACGTTATTGGCAATTGAAATAATATACGATTAGATTCGGAAAATAGGTTGTACATTTTTTAATTTGTGAATTCTTTTGCAGAGTGGTGGAAAGCATTGATCGCCTTTTTAGGTATTTTGTGTGTACATTTTGAATGCACAATAATCAAATTAACACGTTTTATTTGTGGTTTTGGTGATAAAAAATACTCGTTGAAAGTACACGTTTTATTCGAAGAGTAAAATCGAATATTTTAATTCAATTTGCTTTGTACACGTTTTTTACTAAACAAATTCCGTTATTCAATTCAAAGTAAAAAAGAAAACAATGAGTTTTGCACGTCGAATAATTTCTAAGATTAAACGTTTAAAAATCATTACTGACATTGCCTTTTATTATATTTTTAGTAAATTCTGATCGAATGAATGGCCGAAATCCCGTGGACACTACTATAAAATATGATTTTATTGCAAATCAGTTATATATTTTATAATAAAAACACAACGTGTCTACAATACAACTTCTTCATTTTTAAGACCTTAAGTTATTTTGTAAAAAAAAAGGTAAAATAAAATACAAATTTAATTATGCTTTCAAAGTCAATATTCTATTACTTATTCAATGGTAAGTAGCATTTTTTACACAATATATTCAAAATGAATATAACATTATATATTAAGTTAATCCACAAGAAAAATAGTATTAATATAATTTTAACATTTAAATTGCTTCTGTTATATGTTGTTTTACGGATATTTAAATAACGGGCACTAAAAGAATGGATTGTTAAATATTTTCATAATTTAATTTAAATATTCATATTTACCGCGTCTGTACTGACAGTTGTACATTTAATAACATCAGTGGAAATTTCACAGATGGCGCTCTCGTCTGCTCGAGCATCAAGCGTCGGCGGTTCTAAAAAAAATGTAAATTTTAATGAATTTTCTCAATCGTAGTTTGTGTTATTAATATACCTAGTTTGGGTTTTAAAATTCTTTGGCAATAATCCAAATTTTCATAATGTATTTCTTCTGTATCCGGCGTTTTTGAATACAGAACTCGCATGGCTTCGATGTCGGGTAAGTCGTACTGATTTGTCTTTAATAAAAAGGTGTTTAAAAGAAATCGAAGTAAATTTATATTAATATAAATCAATACTTACAACCATCAACTTGCGCAAAATGCATTGATAATATTGACACTAAAAAAAGTTACACGCTATGTTCAATAAAAATGAATGAATTTTTTGTATATTTAAGCGTTAACAAATAATATAAAGTGCGTACTTTCTTCGGTTCGTTTATTTCTGGCGCACCGGGGCTTGAACTTATGCCCAACTGTTTCCTAGCTTTATCGAATAAACTCGTAACAGTTCTTTGCGCTTTTTCTAAGACTCCATAAGTTGTCTCATAACAATGCTCCTCAATAGGGATTATTCCTGAAGGTCTTGTGCATTCCCCGTGGACCTATATATATTTTAAATAAGACCTTTAGTTGGGAAGAGAAACAAAACTACAATGCTTTATATCACAGTTCAAAACGAGGATTTATTTTTATTAGCTATAAAACATTGTACTTTTATTTCTCCTCCCTAATATGGAATATCACAATGTAACGGCAAAATCTATAACCTATTTAAAACCTTAATTTTTATAAATACAGTCTTGTAATAAAAGTTATATACCTAAAGAAATTTCTATAAATAATGTAATTTGGATTATGCATAGTATGAAGCAAAAAATGGACTATTTTTTGATAAAAAAATAATAAGTTTAGAAAGGAAGGTTGAAGAAAAATACGAAGTTTTAATATCACGTAAAAATATTTTAAATATAATTAAATATTTATTCGACTAGTTTCGCTATGAAGCATTGTCAAGACATTGTCAAGCATTGTCATAGCGAAACTAGTCGAATAAATATTTAATTATATTTAAAATATTTTTACGTGATATTAAAACTTCGTATTTTTCTTCAACCTTCCTATAATATGGAATATCACAACGTAACGGCCAAATCTATAACCTATTTAAGTTTAGAAAGTTATAAACTTGAAAATTTGTAACTTTATTACACAACTTACGTGTTTTATCCCGCTCAAATAGACATAAATATTAAAATTGCGAGTTTTTTTATAATGAGGCTGTAATAAAAGTTGCATAATCAAAGATTTTCTATGAATAATGTAATTTGGATTTGCGTAGTATAAAGAAAAAAAAACGACTATTTTTGATCAAAAAATAATTAAACAGTTATATACTTGAAAATTTGGCACTTTATTGCATAACTTGCATATTTTATCCTACTGAAATAGACATAAATATTTAAATTGCGATTTTTTTAATAAATGGGGCTGTAATAAAAGTTGCATAACTAAAGATATTTCTATAAAAAAGTATAATTTGGATTATGATGGTTATGAAGCAAAAAATGGACTATTTTTTGATAAAAAATAATTAATAACTTATAAACTTGAAAATTTGGAACTTTATTGCACAACTTACATGTTTTATCCCACCCAAATAGACAAAAATATAAAAATTGAGATTTTTTTTAATAATGGAGGCTTGTAATAAAAGTTGCATAATCAAAGATATTTCTATGAATAATGTAATTTGGATTTGCGTAGCATAAAGAATAAAAAACGACTATTTTTCATCAAAAATAATTAAACAGTTATATACTTGAAAATTTGGCACTTTATTGCATAACTTGCATATTTTATCCCATTGAAATAGACATAAAATTAAAATTCCGATTTTTTTAAATAAATGGGGCTTGTAATAAAAGTTGTATAACTAAAGATATTTCTATAAAAAAAATGTAATTTGAATTATGTTGGATTATGAAGCAAAAAATGGACTATTTTTTGATGAACAAAAGTTTTAAAAATTGGAGATAATTTTTTTTTTTACTTTATTGCTTAACTTACATATTTTACGCCACTAAAATAGCACAAAAATATTAAAATTGCGATTTTTTTGCAATTACGAATTGTAAATTCAACCATCTTTTCTGTTTCGCTTCTAAAACAGTACTGAATTTTAATTTTTGGACTTCAGAACGCAATTTCAAATATAGTAATTAATTTTAAGGACGACTAAATTTCAAAGACTACACTCTTTTATAACATGCAATTTGAATCTTTAAGAGCAGAGACCGTAAAATACCATTTCGTTTTTGAGTTGAATTCATAATTACCGCCTATTATCTTTAATTTTGTTTATTTTTCATTTATTTAAAAAATTACACGTCAATTTAACTGGCGTACGCAAATTAAAAGCAACAAATACTAATTTGGCTGTATTTTTTCAATGTCAAATCTAATAGTTATACAAATATTGTTAAATTGAAGGATATTACAGTCTTTATTTATTTAATTAGTTAAATTTTAATGGGTTTTTTTGATTGATTTCAATTATGATTTATATAATAAATATAATATAATTATTATAACTATAATTAAAAAAAAAATCCTACAATATTCTTGAAATACATTGGTTTTTTTTGGAAAAATTATGAATACAGCTCTGGTGTTACCAAAACCAAGAGGACAGGCTCGGGTTATTATTTTTTTAATTTGTATACCTACTCAAAAACAATATTTTTTGTTGCTTATACGTAAATGAAATCGTCATATTTTTGTTATTGTTTTATTTATTGTATTAGATTTTTTTTAAATAAAATAATTTGTATTTTTTACAAACTTATAAACTATTTTTAATTATCCGAAAATACTTAATACTGCATTTTTAGCAACTTCCATTATGCTATTCAGAATTAATCCACCTAAGAAATCGCTGCAGAACTTCTACGACAAATTTTGCAGCCCTATCGAAAAACCCTTCGCCTTGTCCATCCGCACCTACAAAAATAATTTTTTTATTTAAAATTTTCAACCATAAAATATTCTATTAGAATTTCGACATTTATAAAAAATTCCCATCTCTACACAAACCAACGATCTTTTTAAAATTACAACTGAAAAATTATTAAAATAGTAATTTATGAATTCATATTTCGAATTGACAATAAATTTTTTTTTTAACCCAAAATAAATTAGAGACGTGAGTTTCGATCCTAAATAAAATAAAATAAAATAAAATAAAATAAAATAAAATAAAATAAAATAAAATAAAATAAAATAAAATAAAATAAAATAAAATAAAATAAAATAAAATAAAATAAAATAAAATAAAATAAAATAAAATAAAATAAAATAAAATAAAATAAAATAAAATAAAATAAAATAAAATAAAATAAATATAAAATAAAATAAAATAAAATAAAATAAAATAAAATAAAATAAAATAAAATAAAATAAAATAAAATAAAATAAAATAAAATAAAATAAAATAAAATAAAATAAAATAAAATAAAATAAAATAAAATAAAATAAAATAAAATAAAATAACAATTAAAAAAAAAAAATAATAATAATAATTTGCCACCTGCGGGAATAATGGGCATTTCTTCGGATTCCCTGCTCCCAGGTGCCTGTCTTTTAGCTCGCGCTCCTCGTATGCCGTTGCCAAGGGGAATACCTTCCCTGGCCGCCATCTTAGCTATGGCGGCCATTTCTTTCTCGTCATGTAAGAACTCGCTGAATTTTTCAACGATATCTTTTTGAGACATGGCGGCTAAAACGTCTTCTTTACGAGGTGCCTTAAAATTAAAAATATACTACGTAAAAAGAATTTTTTTTAAATTAAACTTAAATATATTAATATTTCATTTATTAAGATTATTTCATTCAATTGTGATAATTTAAATTTGTGGTGAACAATACATAAAAAATGGTCATATAAATTATAATTTTTTAAAAATATTAATGAGGGTAAATAAAACTCACCCCATAGCTGTAATGTAAGCAAATGACAGCTAAAAATCCAATGACAATAAATTTAGACACCATTTTCACTTCTTTTCTAAATAACTCGTTTTAATTTTGGAAAAAAAAACTGTTTTTTAGACAGTTCGTGAATATGTAAAATGAAAATGACGATGGGAAACATGTTAGAATGACTTTTATACCAGATTTGGGCACATTTAGTCAACCCTGACTTGAAAAAAAAATTGCGCTAATTCGTGATGTAGTCAATCGTGATTTTATTATACGAATTATATCATCTGTAATTAATTGGCCATTGTATGTCCAATTGTACGTTTTCCTGTAATTCAGCTGTACTTTTGTATTTTTTTCACGACGATTTTATTGCAAATATGTCATTCGGTCACCAATTCTAATAAATGGGATATTCATCAGAAATTACACAGGGCCGGAATCGAAATATTCTCCTCTATTTTTTTACATTACCCTAAATTTATTCACCAATCAAAAAAGATTAAAGAAACAGTACATTCGTGTATTTAAAACATATTTATAAGTTTAAAATATCGTTTAAAATAAATAAGCCCTTTTATGTTTTGTTCCTTTTCAAATTCAAGCATTATTTTAAACAAATCAATAATTTTTTCTTGTAGATTTTTTTAAGAAAAAATCATTTTGTACTATATTATATTGAATAAAATAAAATTTGAAATATTTTTCAAAATTAATTATTTTTATGTTATTTTTTTTCATTCCTTCTTAAATTTTACTTGTTTCTAACAAATTATACTTCCAGGACGTTTATTATGTATTTTTTTAATTTACGTGGAATCGACATGATTTCCGGTCTATTATGTGGCATTGTAAACAATTTTTAATTTCGTTTGACATTGACATTGCAGGGCAGTGTTTTATTAAATGTCGCGAATACTTAAATTAGATGGTAAAAAAAAGATTATTAAGAAAATCTCGTTAAGTTTCATAAAACATCATTAATTTCTATTTTATTAATTTGTGAATCTATTGTCAAGGATGTCAATCATGTCATTAATTGTTACGTTTGTCATATTGTCTATACTAATGGTGTTTTCTATACTAATGTTGGCATAGATTTAAAAAAAATGTCAAATGAATTTTCAAATTTTGCAGACAATCTTTTTATTTTTTCGAAAACTATATATATATAAATTAGTTCTTCTCTTGGTAAAAATTATTTTTTTCTGAAATTAGTTTGTCAATAATTGTAACAAATATTAAAAGAAATTACATATAAAAAAATATATTTATAGCATTAAGAAAAATATTTAATTGTTATTTTTTTCTCTAAAATACTCTAAAAAATTAAACGATTCTTAGGCAAAACATTCATTTAAATAAAAAAAATGATTCCCCACTAATATTATTGTAGTGCCATCTATACACTAAAACTTAAACTAACAACTAAATAATGAATCATTTAGAATATATCAGCTTTCTTCATAAAGTTCACTGAAATACCATTTATCAGTTGTTTGGATGTTTTGGTACCGATGCATTTAATGTACGTAACTAAAGCTGTATTACATCTTGCAGTGCGCATGTGTTCAATATATAATAAGTAATGAATTAAACGAAGACATACGTCATGCTGACGTTAAAGAATAAAATTTAGTTGTGAGGTTGTTTCATTACTTTTTATTATTAATTATGTATCTTCCATAAATTTTATTGGTACTGTCAAAGGGATTAGCTAATTGAAAAATTTTTTAATCGCTAATTCTATTAGACATATTAGAATTAATAAATACAAAAAGAATACGATTTTGAAATTTAATAAAAATCCCGAATTTTCATTACTTCTGTTCAAAATAATATTCTATGGCGTAAACAGTCATCAAACTATTTGTGCGATAACCAAGCCGTGACTCTGAGCTACCTTCACTTCGCATTGGAGGGGAGTACAGTTACAGCTAAACAACGAAGTAGAAGCGCTGCAGCAGCTGCTGTTGACAACGCCAAAGCTATTTAGCCGAAGAAAGTTGCTGCTGTTAGTTAGCGGCGACGTCTATAACAGAATAAGATCCACACAGACACATTGCCTGCAAAACAAAAACGAACGCAAAGACGCAACGCGAAAATCAACAATACAATACATCCTTTGACGTGATTGCTTGCGATCGTAGCGACGCTTTGGTTGGTGATATGTGACGTGTTGCGACCAATATAAAACAAGAACAAAACCGAGTGGTGTAACGGCTTCTGTGTTTGTGCTCATTTAAATGTTGACTCGTGAAAAAGACATTGTGAGACGGTATAAATGCAACTTGAATGTATTAACAACTATCGCGGTGGTAAATTAATATCGAAGTACTTTTGTTTTGAATACAACATTTTTTCGACTCCCCTCGGTGTATTGAACCCGCCCAATTGCTATAAACCCCTCTAAATACAGCGGCCTAAATTCCTATTGACAGTCCAATGACAGTGAGTGCCAACGACAATAGGTTCAACAGTTGTCCAAACAGCATCTCTACTGTTATCACGTACGCGCAGTCTTTTACCCAACATCTTCTTACATCTAGCCGCCTAGATGTTGTTGGACATTGCGTGTTGTGTCAGTCACCGTAGTTGTTGCGTAACTAAGGAAGTAGTGCATTGTTGTGATTGAAACGGACGTTCCTGATTTGCGGATTATTAGACGGGAATTGGATATGGCTTTAGGGAACGGGAGCACGACCACCACCGCCGCCAATGGGGGCGTCACGGTGCCCGATAACAAGGCACCGGTCGTCAATGGGACCAACATGGAAACTTTACCCAGACAAACCAAACAGGTAAGCAACCTGAAAACAATACGTTTTGTTTGTTCATTTACAATAAACGAAACCGGAAAAAATGTTGACAATTTTATATCTGCAATCATCCAAGGATTTATACGATATAGCGAATGTTTTGTAACTTTTTATCGTTAATTTCGAAGTGAAATTAGTGATTCTTCATATATTTTTGTACTCCGCCAGATGATTACATCATCTACCTTCTACAACAGCATCTGGAAAAATTACAAGTCTCGGCATTGAATTTTAATGATTTCGATTTAGTTGTACAACAAAAATTGTTAGGCCGGATTTTCACTATTTACCAACGTATCAGCATTTACAACAAATATTTACCATCCGAAAAAATTAGATAATTAGATAATAAGTCAAAATAAACAGATGGTATTCATTCTATAACACACCTGTTCGTGGTTTAAATATTATATTCTCTATTTATCGATATATCGATATTTACCGACATTTTTTGAACTCGTTTTGTTATTTTTAACAATAAAAGAATCGGTTTATAAAAGAATTTCGATTTATAATATAAAAATCGAGATGATATCATATGGGAGTCGTCTGTAAAAATATAATCGCATTCGCGGGACTTTTCCCCATAAACGTTAGCGCCGCTTCGATTTGGCAACGTCCCAAAAAAACGGAAATAATATCAAGCGTGAGGATACATAAAAACAATTATTTCGGCAAGAATAATAATATTTGTTGCCGGTATAAATTAAATAAGCGTCTGTTTTTTTTTTTTCGATGCCAAATTTTAAAATTTATAAAATATTTGTATTTTGTAAAATGGAACGTTATTAATTTTGATTGATTTTAATTCAATTTGACAATTAGTAATAAAAAAATTAGCAATTTTTTAATACTTGTTTTTATACCCTGTATAGTTATATTTTGACCAAATATTTATATGGTTATTTTAAAACAATCAGATTTTTTAAAAGATAATATTACATTCGAAACGGAAATTGTTTATTTTCTTCTCTTATCCGCATATTTAAACGTTTTGTTTTTACAAATTTAAATTACTCTGATTATTAATTATTCTTCATAATTTAATTTTTCTTAATAATATTATAGTTGATAATTGAGGACGCCATTGGCTTGTTCTTGTATCAAATGTCACGTTCCCAGAAAAGAACTAGATGTGCAGGCATTTCTGTACAGTTACTGTTCTAAAGTAGACCACACACGTAATATGCTGATTGCGTTTATAAAAAAAATGGGTAAAAATTGTTTAAAAAAGCAGCTACCATAATATTTTTTTATCAAAATTAATCGTATAATATTTTCTCTATTACAAACAAATTTGTATTGGGTATGGTAGACTTTAGAATAAATTTCTACACCTCTTTTTTTCCTCGTCTACGTACCAAATATTACGTTGATCTATTTTCTATAGGGTACTATTATACAGGGTGCCACTGCATAACAATTATACTTTGTATTTTTCGTATTTACAATTTTTGACGTAAAATCGAAAGGTTGTATTATTTGCTGTCATTATTATTCCAGTATTTGTTTTATTGATTTCCATAACAATTCCAATTTGTGACGTTAATTGGCTGTTAATTACGTCCATTGATGCCAAATACAGATGTTTACATAACTCACTTATATTCAACAGAAGTTTAATATTCATTCTTATAATTAAAAATCGAAGTAGAAATTGAAAAAAAATATATATATTTTTTGAAAATTAAAAAAAAATACAACAGATATCGATTTAACTCATAAAAAAAATCATTTTTAAACGAATTTTTGACTATTTTTTTGCTGTAAATTTACAACTTCGTATTAAACATTTTTTTTTAACAAAACCGTTTAAAAATTAAAACTATTTTTATAATGCTTTAGATGCAAATGCATTCAAGTAAAAACCACCCTTTTTTTTAAGAAATGAAATTGTATGTCCTAAATTGATAAAAGGAAATGTCAATGTTTTGTGGTTAGGTTTTTATCAAAATTAAATAAGTACCAATTAAAATTAATTATGTAAACATGTTTTTGCGAAAGTCTTATATATGTCGATAATTTATGATTTTAATTAAAATATGAAATTTACAATAAATTGCAATTTTCGCATTTTTTTTTATTGAATTTCGGTTGTAGTTTTAACAATTTTTTTTTTTAAATATAAGCTCTTAAATTATAAACATACTTAAAGAAAGAATTAAATGATAATTATTTAGCGATAAATATATACACCCAGTGCAATTTTTTAATTTATTTTTTGTTGTGAATAATCGTTATATTTAGATCATTGCTTTTACGATTTTTAAATTGGTAATAGTAAGGTCATCCTATACCCATTTGCAATAATCAGCGATAAAAAGATGACATATTCAACCAACTATTTCATTCGCACATTTAGAGCTGTGTCACTGCTAAAAATATATTTATAAAATTGCTTGTGTCAACCAACCATAATCTGAAAATTGGTACGCGTAATAAGAAATCTAATTTAAGAAATCATGATTAGTCTACGATTTTTTTTTTTACAAAATAAATTTTAGCGCACTGACTTTAATCGGTCTGAACCTGTCGTAGAACTCCTCCCAAGCCCAATTACCACATTACAAAACCCATTCTATTGTTTAAGTATTAAGTACTTTCGATCTGTCAAGCCTGACGACACTTGACGTTTCGTCGTACGTCCGCACATGTACAGGTGATTCACACGTACCGGTTGTAGGATTCTAGGTAGGTCAAATGATTTGGTAAAAACAGGATACTAGGTAGGTCAAAAAAATGTATAGAAATTCGTTTTTACATTGTGTAAAAAAAAAATTACGTGGTAAAGAATCGTTTTATTAAATTTTATTAAAAAAACGCTGAACCGTTTCTACTATACACCATGTGAACTAAATATAGACGCAGGTTCACTCGCATTGTAGGATGCGTTCCGGTTCGATGATCTGTTGCTATGATAATCTGCACTTTCCTGTCGTATGTCCAAATTTATTGAATTTGTTGCCCTTGTCTGCCAATAATATAATCCCATTGTAAAATGATGTACAATCGATGTTATAACATCTAATTTGACAGATTTTCGTCTTTAAGCGCGCTAACTGAACTATTGCTCTATTGCTGGTTGCCAAACTTCTATAAGAACGCGCGTGTTTTTTTCTTATATAAATATATTAAGAAATCACTTAAAAATATTTTATTTGAAATACGAAAGAAATGGTAAGTTATAAAAAAATCCAAAAACGACAAAAATTGTATATACGAAAATTTTACAAAATTATATAGATATATATAATACCGATATTTTTAAATTTAAAAATTTGATTTTATTCCGCAAATATTTTTATCGCCTGGTTCGACAACACTGCTTTATTTATTTACAACAATCGCGCTGACTTTCAGTTGTCATATTGTCGTTTTCTCCCGATGCTTCTGACGTAACGGCAATTGTTTTTACTTTGCCACAAACTGGAAAGAAATAATAATGACGTTTAACAACGAACATGGTTTATGCGGGACCGTCTGCTTTCAGCGAGGGGCCCGCAGAGCCACATATGGCCCTTCTAATTAAAAAACCATTAGCGCAAGGATATCTTAGAATCGTGAGATACAAAGCGTCGTACATACATCTACGTCGCTAATACGAAACATGTCTTGAAACAACATCTTGAGTTTATGAGCATCGTTGTTTATATGCAATTTACTGGAAGCATTCTAATTTAAAACAGAATTATTGTGGTTTTGTAAAATGCTATATGTTGCAACTTGATCTGTAGATACAAACGATTTTTTTTTTTTAATTTTTCGTTGAGATGTACCTTTTTATTGATTTATTATCAATTTTAACAAAAGTCAAACAAAAAGTACATCGAATATTTGTTTATATGAGGCCAACTATTAGACAAATGCTGCGCATTGATTCTGCGTGGTTTAATTTGACATTGGCATTGTCAATTATATAGAAATAATCTCCCGAAGCAACCATTATTGACAATTTCTTTGAAAGTGTCATTTATATCGATTTTTTTATAAAAAAATAATTTGACATTGTCATTTGCTTTGGAAAATTACTTTGTCACATAGAATAAAATGATGTTTATCCTTAAAAGTTTAATTTGATATTTATATCGAAAAATAAAACTCGTTTCAAGCAATTATTTAAAAAAAAATTCAGCTTAACAATTTATTGTGCAATTGACATTGTCATATGTAATGGAAAATAACTTTTTCTTTCAAGCAATCTTTAATAGTAATGTATTGCCAAAAAATATTGAATTTTTATATAGTTAATGTAAAAAAAAATCGATTTTCACAAAAAAAAAAAAATTTTAATACCTTTAATATTATTTTACTAAATATAAATTTGACATAAATTTCATTTTATATTAACCATGCAATTAATGCACTAACCTATAAAGCGGCATCTTTCATTTTTTAAATAAAATAAAACATTTTATACTTACAACTCGCAATAATATTAAACGTAGAAAATTACACTTAATTTTATATTCCAAGCATTTAATTTTCTTTTGACTAATTGTCGTAAAATAAATTTAAGAATTAAATACTTTAAAAGCTTATTAAATGTAATTAAATCTAATTAAATGGGACTCAAATGCGTTCATTTGTATTCTATGCTTAATTTTCGTATTCTATACGTCTTTACGTGAAATGAATATTGAACAACAGGTGCATTAAATAAATACTTTCACGTCATCACACTGTATATATGACTACAAATGTACAAATATGCCCTTATATGATGGCGGTTCTTAATTTGAATGTCCTGGCTCACTTAATATAGAATAAGTAGACGATCCGAATGGTTGTCGTTGAACGATGTCAAGGCTAGACCTATGTACAGGATGTTACAAAAGAGTGTAAAAATGTGAGGATTTTGCGACAATGTTCATTTCTTAAAAACGGGTTTCGATTTTGTTATTTTCTTTTATTGAAAAATGTAATGTAATTATTTGTATACAAATATATATTTGGAATAATAATGGACCTGTACTTCCTTGTGGAACGCCTCGTTTATAAAATTAAATTTCACGGAATTTTTTGAAAAATAGAAAATAATTTTTCAGAAGCTAAAAGTAATAAATTTGTTATTGTCCCGTACAATAAAATTTGACGTTGATATTGTCATTTATGTCGAAAAATTAAAATTGTCATTTACATCGAAAAGTTTATTAAACTTGTCAGAAAAAAATATTTTAGATTTGAGATTTTTTTGATCAAATGTTTTAGAAAATTGCCGATTTTTTTTTATAAAGAAATTTATTTTCTATTTTTTTTTATAGAAAACAATGAGGAAATTTAATTAAATTGTTTATATAAAAATGATTACATTACGTTAGCGTAGATTTATCATATATTTCTATTTTTCGCTATTTTTTATTTAAAAAAATCAAAAAAATAATTTTATATGGTAATTACATTAAATTAATTTTACATCTGTATCACATTGCCCATATTTTTTTGTCATAAATTTCGTATTTTCTTTTATCTTTTTAATTTTTATTTTCTGCAGTTTTTGTAGAGTGGAAAATTTTATTTAAATTAATTGTATAAAACTTGAGTAACTTTTATCAATATATTACCGCTAAAAAATATTTTCTAATTAAAAAAAATTCCGCGAAATTGAATTAATTAATTTCCTAACAATTTTTTGACATCTGCATATTACCATATTTTTTTCATATATTTCAAAAAATCGGATTTATAAAATATTTGTCATTATCTATATTTTGTTTTCGTAAAAAAATTACGCATTTTTTTCAAGGTACATAAATTTTATTAATTATTTCAAACTGATTTTATTTTAGCTACCATATAAAGCTTGTAAAAAAAGTAATTTAACGAAATAGAAATCCGATAAACATAATTCCTTAATTTAACATGTACGCTGATTATTTTTTATTTTGCTTTAAATTTTACGTAATACAAAAATTAGTAGATAAACTAACGGTATGCTTTAAATCTAATTGCAAAATATATTAAAAAAAAGATCAATTTTTATTATTTTTGTTTAAATAAAATTCAAATCTCCCGCCGATTCTTATCGTGTCAGTCTAATTTTTACTTCACGCATAAACAGAACCTCACACGAAAGTTCACCTGACACGAATTGTCAAATAAATGTTTGGTACTTTCATTCGTATTGTCGCACTTTCTCCCTCTTTCTCTTATCATCAATTTACTATCCTTATTGTTTTCATTTTATATCATTTACCAGTGACATATGTTGTCAAAATGCGTACTTGTCAAAATATGATTGTTGATTATGACTTATAAAAAAATCGATGTAAACGCATCAAAGGTAGTATACTAAAAAAGTGATAATTACTTTTGACACAATGACATATGTTGAGCGTACTTGTCAAAATATTAGTGTTGATTATGATTATGTCTTATAAAAAAATCGATGTAAACGTATCAAAGGTAGTATACTCAAAAAGTGATAATTACTTTTGATAGGCATATTGTGGTTTCCTTGTTGTATTTTAGTTACAGAACTGAAGAAACATTGCATTGAAGGTAGGGCGGGGCAGAGCCGCACGTCAGGTAATATGTATGCTAATGTGCAGTGTTGCCTCTGTGGTTGGAATATCTTTAAACTACGAGTAAAGTTTGTTTATTCGAAAACAAAACTATGTGCATTTTAATTTCGCTGCTTTGGAAATAATTTTTTTTATATTTTAAAAATATAGTGAATGAAATATGTTCTCACAAAAGGGAGATTTTAATTTAAGAATGAAAAACATCTGTCGAGTTTTAGGGTGGATATGTTTAATAAGAGGGTGCCAACTTCCCCTAATGATAAATAATTGGATTTGATGATTGATTTGAATGGGCTTCCGTTTTATATTAGGGTGGCGAGCATTATGGGTTACATATATTAATTTTCTTTAAATCGATTTATATTTTCTCGATTTTTTGATAAGGGAAATTATAATAGCATAAAATATACAAAGAAAATCGACAAAAAGTATTATTTAAAAAATGCGATTATATGTGATATTTGTCAAGCTTTTAGTATTGCATGCGAAGAACCCATTAATTAATTTAATTTTTTTTTGTTGACTCTTAGACTTAATTAAAATCTATGCAATTTTTTAATCACATAATCACTTATATTTATATACAATTTGAATATAAAATACACAAGTGTAAAAAATTTCAACCCTCAACTTCGTAAATAACTTCTGCAAAAAGATATTAAATTTTTTTCTATTAAATCATAATTAGTTTATAATCATAATTAAATCTAATTATTTTTTATTTAATTATGAACTAAATACACGGATTAAATTTGACATTGACATTTTAATTTATCATAATTTGACATTGACATTTACATCGAAAAATTTTAATTTGTCATTTACATCAAAAAATAATTTCTTCTCGAATAAGGATTATAAAAATTATTGTTGTTTTTTATAATTAAATTTTACGTTGACAATGACACTGTCATTTACATCGAAAAATCTTGCTTTTGAAACAACAATTATTAAATTTATTATCATCATTTACTATTTAATTTGACATTGACATTGACAGTGTCATTTATATCGAAAAATCATTTGTTTTAAGTCATCACCTATAAAAACCATTTTTATCGTTTATAAATTTAATTTGACTTTGACATTGTCATTTATATCGAAAAATATTTTTTTTCTCTTATAATTTTTTTATAATTAAATTTGAAGTTGACATTGACACTATCATTTTTAAAATTTACAATTTTTAATTTTTTTTTTAATTCATTTGAAGGACTAAATATATCTATTTTGATTATTAATAAAATAAATCACAGGTACTTAGCTTTATGTATAGGTAACCACCAATACATCAAATACCCCCCAAGACCAAGTAACCATCAAATTTGGACAAATTTCAGCTCGATTAATAAAAAAAAAATGCACTGTTATTTTTTTTATAATAAAAATTAAAATTAAATATAATCTTAAAAAATAAAAAAATATAATATGTATATAAAAATAAAATTGCAAGTAAAATTATTGTTTATGGTGTTTAATGAATCAATTTGGTTATTTTACGACATTGAAGGTAAAAATTTTAAATTATTCTAACACTGAGTTCCTGTCAATGTCAAATCGCTAGCTTCACAACAAATCTAATTCAAGCTACACTTTTTTATTGTATTCTGTAATCACTTTTTTTTATAAAAAAGATTATTGTGCGTGAAGCGATTCGGATGGAAAGCTTACGCTTTACAGGGGAAGATTGATCCCCTCCAAAAGTATATAAGGGCCATGTTTGACTGCCCAGTTGTGTAGACTGCTGGATATAAGTATTTGCTGACTTTAAAAACTAATATTGCGGAAACTTATATTATAACGAGTAAACCTTTACCAAAATATAGCAAATCAGACATAAATGTATTGCTTAAAAACAAAACGCAATTATTGACTATTTGTTTGACACGATTGTTTATGATAAATGGCCAATCAGCCTTTGATTAAGGGACGTTAGATGGCGCTATTGCATATTTATTTAACAATTTATAAATCTTGCATATTTTGCTATAAAATATTTCAAACATTCAAAATATAATATTTAAAAAATCAAGCAATTTTTAATAGCGCCAAATAGTACCAGTTTTAGGGTGGTTTATGCGGTATTGGGAACGTGCGATTAAAGGGACTGATTTACGTTCTCTGTCATATTGTAGTATGAAATGTGAAAATAATATTAATAATAATTAATAATAATAATGTATTAGCTACCCTGAGAGCACGATTGCGTAAGCTGTTGCCTAGCTGCGGACCTCTATACATATTGTATGGCTTCAAACATTTCTATTGCACACAAAGAAGCATATACGGTATATAGGAAGGGGCCTAAATTCCTTTGGCACATGCTGTATACTATTCTACATATAGGCAACACATCATCCATTTCAAAATGCCCGGCAAAATTTCACATTGCATTGGATTAACTGTTTTAAAAGTCTGTAGAGTACAAACGTGCAGGGCAGTTAAATAAGGCCCTAATGGTGGCAGCGCGTTGGCCCCAGCCAGGCCAGCTTATGTTACCCTATTCCTATGCACCAGAGCTTTTCGTTCATGGTCTGCATGGGGCGAGCTCTGCCGCCGCCGCTGCCGCCACCGCCTCTTCTGCATGTCGGCGGAGGTTGGTTGACCCGCCGATGAATGCTCCCACTAACCTACTTTCAACACGTTCTCGTGTAATATTTACTAGTTCTGATGGTTTTATCTTTAATACTTCAATACTACAAAAGATAGATGAGTATACAACAAGATATTATATCGTTTAGCTTTAAATTGTAATTTTGAGAAAGTTTTTATAAACTGTTTTATAAATAGTTGCCATTGGTGGTAATATACAGAATAGACGAAATTCAACTTTCTATTTTTACACGAGTAAACCCATTACCAAAATATGGTAAATCAGATATAAATGTATAGTTTAAAAACTACAAAGAAACGACAATTATTGACCATTTGTTTGAATCGGTTAATGGATGCTAAGCCTTTGGGTAAAGTACGCTAGATGACGCTATTGCATATTTATCTTTACATTTATAAATCCTACATATTTTGGTAAATAAATATTCAAAAAAATCAAAATATAAGAAGTTTATATCTATATGTAAATATAAATTGTATATAAAAATGAAAAAATAATTTTGTATTTGCCAGGTTTCGAACCTGCTTTAATCTGACTACTTTAATCATAAGTCACATGCTTTAACAAGCAGGCTGTCCCTGCATTAGACATCTGGGAAATGAAGGTATTTACAGGGAGGAAAATTAGTCATTATTATTCATTAATTTTTAATCAATTTCCCAATATATTTAAATTTTGAACAAAATGGGCAAATACAGATCAGAATAGCTTTATTATAACACCAATCATTGAAATCGGCCCAGCCGTTCTTACAAAATGATTGTAGAAAGAAACGCTGTCGCAATTTAAATATAATTTTCAGTATCTGTTACTGTGAAAAAAAGTATTTTTGAATTCAAATTTCCAAACTCTAAATCTTTTGAAATTAGTGTCTTATTAACCAATTAGGGGAGCCAATATTTGAACAAGTCAAAATTAATTTGGTATCTAATATTTTGCGTTTGCTAACGAACCACCCGGTATATAATTTATTTGGAATTCCAATTCTATCAACAATAATTTACTACTAACAAATCGCACACGACTATTTCATTTTTTTTTTAATATTCACTTTTATATATACAGCAATTTTCACACACATTGTTTGTTAAATGCTCCTGGTTATGTGTGAGCGTATGTGAGTTTTTTTTTTGAAATTTTAGTTATATAATAAAACGAGAAATGACGTCAGATGGATTACATCATTTTACAGCTCAAAGTGGAACAATAAACAAATACATTTGTACATCTGACGAATTATGCATTCTCAAATTATTTAACTAAAAATAGTATAACCTATTTTAAATCTGGAAAAAATTGCGTATAATATACTGTGCGAATTATAATTTTACAAGTAAACTTCATATTTTTAACGGATTAACCTCAAATTTTACGCCAAAGTAGACATTGACGCATCGGCCGTCATTTATGAAACAGCTCATTCCTATATAATTTGACATTTAACATCAGTGTGTATTTTTCGATTATAAGTGGATTATATAATATTTGGCATTTTTTTGTTAAATATATTTTAAGTTGAAATCTTTGGAACAACTGGCTGGCAAATTTATTTCACCGCAATGTTTTTTTTTTATCAAGAAATTACTAGACGAACAAATTGCAAAACACTTTTGGAGGTGAAAATGAAAATTTCATTTCTTTTCGACACATTTGATAAAGAGTCGTTCGATAACATAAATTCATGATTCGGCTATTGTAATACAGATGGCGTTAAGTCCTATTATGTTTGTTGCTGATCGAATGCTGGGTTGCAATTCATCAGGAATTACGAAACTCCTCTAAATATAGATTTTCAACACACCTTATAAATAATATAATATTTTTTTATAATTGTAAATTAATTTAAAATATCATCCAGCCAAGATTTCGAAAAAAGAAAATAATTTTGAAGAGACTGCATAAAGTAATATATTTGCAATAGTACCTTTTTGTTTGGTTTTGGATATGAGCGGATTAAGCTACTACAGTACAAACCTTTTTGTTTATTAATATTAAGTACTTGTATACATATTTTTTAGTGTCAATAGAAAATAATATATCCTATATAATAATAGCACTTCATCTTCATCAGAAAGACGACTATAAATAGCGATATTGTGAATTTGGTAAAATTGTATTCAAACGTCCATACAAAGGGCTTTTGCAATAGTTTGAAAAAAATATATAAAAACTTAACATCTTTCATAAAATCAATTGAATGATTGCAATATGCGGCAACATTGCGCATGACTTAACTTTATTATAGGAACCGTTCAATTGAATTATAATTGAACTATTTAAAATTAGATCGCGCCACAATATAACATTATTAATAAAATAAATTTTAAATTAATTTTATTAGTAAGTATTCCCAACCGCTAACTGGAACTATTTTCAAATATTACTTCGCTATATTTGAGCAAGTATTTGTTAATTAAACAGTTTTTTAATTTCAATTCTGTTTAGTAACGTATTGTTACGAAATATTTGTTTTACGTCAGTAGTTCATATGCAGCGAAACAAACAATATATGACCTGCTTATGCAATAAACCTACTTTGGCTAGATATAGCAAATGGATTCCATTAATAAAATATGTCTTTATATATGTGTTATACTTCCAGCACAGCAGCGGATGTTATACGTAATTTAGAAACGACCGAAGATCAGTAAACAGCATTTTTCCTGTTTCTATTTGCTTTTCATTTGCCTTTTAGCCGTATACATTCGGCAAAACGGCTTTCAGTCACGCCGATGTGACCGGTTGTATTGTAGGTTTCTTTTATTGTAGTTTTCAGTTACGCGATATAATGTTCCTTGAAAAGTTCCAATGATTTACGAAGGCACTAAAGTGGAATCGGTGTGGTCAACAGTCTTTTTACTCTCCGCGCAAATTGTATTTGCTGGTGCAACTAAAAATAGCGCATGACACATGGATTCATTCGACTTGTGATTTTAATTACATGGATTCGGTTTGCCTCAGCGTATGTCAAGATTATTGAAGATATAAAAAATTTATGCAATCTTCGTTTATAAAGCACAGGTGGAATACTTGCAAAAATTGTATTTGTAAAATATATACAAATTCATTGCTTCGATGAAAATTTGCGTTTTTTACTCTTTAACGTATCATTTATCAATCAATTTTTTTCTTATATAAAAATGTTTCTTTAAAAATCAGCATTTTGATTCGATATGGCAACGGTGCGTGGGACTTTTACTGTATGACACATGCGCACCATACATATAAGACATTTATATACTACCCACGTCATTTACGGTGGATCGAATGTTATACAAATTGCCTACCTTAAGAATATTTAATTATTATTTTTTAAATCATTGTTTTCGTGTATAAGTTAAATAAAGCCACTTGTGTTCAAGTGTTCAATGATCGTTGGTATGCGATATGTGCGCAATATAATTTATCGTACGCATACGTCCGTTTCATTTAACCTCTAATGAATCGTGGACGTGGAATTCTTTCATCAATTAACCCTCGTTAAAATAATATGCAGCAATAGTTTCTATTTGTAATAGTTTAAATAAGCGTACACTGTCGCCAGTTGTGACTTATTTTGTTACTAGACAATACATTCATATAAAATGAAAATATTGCCACGTTTCATAACAAGCGTCAATTTTTATTTTGACATTTGCGGTAATCAAATTTCATCTCATAATAATCTTAGTTGTCAAAAAAAGTTCTTAGATTAGGCATGACAAAATATCAACTAAAGTCGATTTTTTGAAATATTTAAAAAATTATATTTTATTGTTCGTATTTGAAATGGCTATTTTTTATTAACAAAAACATGTATATCATTTATACAATATGAAAAAACTGAAAAACTAAAGTAAAATATTGTTACTATACAGGGTTATTCAACAATGTCTATCCAACAATATGGATAGAAATTTAGTTTGCTAATAATTAATTATTTTCTGCAAAAATAGACGCAAGACTTTACGGAAAGTGCTGCAAAAACGAAATTTTAAATTATGACGAATTGAAACTTCGCTATTTCATCAATAAGATATGGATCTTATTGACTGTTATGCTAGAGGTATAATAATTATGTACAGGGTGTTTGTAATATCCCTGTAAATTTTCCAAAATGTAATTGCGAATATTTAATTTTTCTTAAATGGGACGCCCTATATATTATTACTCTATCTTTTATAGAATTTTATTACCTCTCTAACCATATATAGTTTATTATAGTTCAATTATTGAAATAATCATTATAATTATTTATTTCAAAATATTGTTGACTTTGTTTATTTTCGTTTTTATTAATTATTTAAAACCTCCGAAATTGTTTATCTGTATATTATATTATATTTTATTTTATTTTGCATCAACGATTTACTCGATTAATTTTTAAATCCGTACTTTCTACTTAGAAGAAAGTTAAACATAAAATAATCTATTAAACATTTATCACGGTATAAATTTTAATCATTTATTCATTTGTAAATGATTTTTTTTCCACTTGGATCAACAAATCTGTTAATTTATTCTAAAAAGATGTGTCTTTGCAGCATTTTTTTAAAACTACATACTTGAACGGTTAATAAAATGTTTTTAAAATTAATTTATGGCGCCATCTATATTTCAATTAATCAAACATGAATTTTTGATTTCTAACTAAACCACTCTTGGTCAATTATTTGATACATATCAAGAAATATAAAATTTTCATTGTTAAATTCAAAAAATGATTTGTAAGTTCTACGTCAAAAAATGATAGCAAATTTATTTGTAATAAAATTCCTAGTATTTTTTTTTAATTTACAAAATAAAAAATACTTTTTACTGCAATTAGAATACATTAATTAAGAACACTTGTCCTAAATTTCACCAAAGAAATATTTTTAAAGTGTTTTTAACATTTGAACCAATGTAAATTTCCCTATGGTGACGTAGTTCTGACGTAAATGTCTGATATGCACGGTGCGCATGTGTCATATAACAAAAGTCCCATCCAACGTTGCCACATCGAATCTAAATGCTGATATTTAAAGAATAATTTGTAAAAAAATTCTGAGCTATTCGTTTATAAATTAGGTTGCCTAAAATGTGGTTGGTATTGCATTTATACATTACGGGCTCATCTCTAGAACAAATATGTCAGTCAGCTTTATTTAAATTGGTTTACATTGCTCAAGAATTCAATGACTCATGCGTCAAAATTTTACGAGTTGATAAACAACTTGCTAAACCAATTTTCAACTTGAAAATTATCCTCAGATGCGTCTTCACTCCAGAAATCACCTCAGGAACGATTATAAAATGTATTTAAAAACTTTTAAATGTCAATATAACTATAACATTGTTAATGACGTATGATATTCATTTGTCACTTTGACGTTTCGCTGTGCGTTGCTTAATAATTAGAAAATGTATTATAATTAATTTATTTTTTGCAGTATGTCTTCTTCCAGCAATGTCTTCTTCCAGTAATTCATTTAGCTTTCTCAATATTTCAATAAGATCATGCTAATTTTAACTTTTTCTCTACAATACCCGAGCCCAATAGCTATTTTAGATTTTTTTTTTACATTTCCTTACAAATAGATTCAATAAGTCAGAGGCGGATTAAATATCCATTGTAGGCCCACCATATATATAATAAAATAAAATAATACATTACATTCATTAGTATTATTACGTCATTTAGTGCAATAATACTATTTTCCGTATATAATTTAAGATAATGTTTTATCTAATTTTATCTCGATGATTAAAACATCATAGCGATTTTCTGTAGTTCAAAAATTTTTGATACATACTCTACATTCAGTTTTCTACATTATATGTTTATTTTTTTTATATAATAAGAAAATGTTTTAATTTAATCGTTCCGTTCCACCGGTATTATTTTTTTTATAAAAAAAAACATGTTTTTTTGGAGAAAGAAAAATAGAAGCCGAAGACACAAAGGAGTATACAATTTTTTTTTTAAACACTTTATTTTTACCGTTTTTAGTACATCGCTTCTAAATTACAATTTAACTGTTGTAAAACATAAAAATCAATAAAAAAAAATCCTTAATTCCAGGACCCGAATACAGCCTTTTTGAGGGCAGCCAGGGCCGGACAGATGGACAAAATACAAGAATATTTGGATTCTGGTACAGTGAGAGATATTAACACATCCAATGCCGTAAGTTCAAAGATTTTATTTTTTTAATTACATTTAATATTCTTATACTATTTTTAAATATATTATTTAGAAACTAAATAAATAAATTACCAAAATTACCGAAAGTTTTTGAATCGTTATATCAAATGTAGTTTCCTTTTTATTTTATTTTCAGAATACCCCGTACAATGTAATTTTCATATCTTTCTAAAAAAAACATTTTTTTTGTTTTTAATACTTTTTTTTTGGAATACGGTGTAATTTCCATTTTCTTCTAAAATCACACTTTTCACACTAGTTTACATTTTTCTTTCTAAGAAATTTAATAGATAATATTTATTATATTTAATAAATTATATTTCGTAGAAAATATTTTTTTCCATTTTCTTTTTAATATGTTTAATTTCAGAACCCCTATATAATATGAAATATCCATATTTTTTTCTGAAATCACCCATTCCATGCATTGCATTATTGCAATTATTTTATTTATTCATGAAAAAGTTTATATAATTAATTGAAACAATTAATTAATTGGTATTGTTTTAATTAATTGACGTGTGCTTTTGACATTAGAATGGATTGAATGCCTTACATCTCGCGGCGAAAGATGGCCACGTCGAGGTAGTACAAGAACTTCTCAAAAGAAGCGCTATCGTCGACGCTGCCACCAAAAAAGGCAACACTGCATTGCATATTGCTTCTCTTGGTAAGTAATTTTTAAGACAATTTTTTTTTATAAATAAAATAGTCTTTCTTTACAATTAGAAAGGCAGGTTAACAACAAGGCTGTTTTGTACTAAACTACATTGGCTTTGAAAATTAAATAAGTACCTTTTTTGTGAAATGTAAGTATATATATTAAATTATTTAAAAAAACATAAGTTTATATAACTGATGAAATAATTAAAATTTTATAAGATATGAAATGGATTTATTGTGACCTTGCCGTTTCGCTATCTGTTTTTGTTTTGAAGAAAATATGTAAATGCAAATGCAAATGTAAAGTGCAAAATATTTGCAAAAAAATAAAACAGTATGACAAAAGCATTTACGATAAAACGCCTTAAATTTACTTTCGTCAATTTTTTTTTTTTTTGCTAGCTTCCTACCGGAAATTACGACACTCTTCATATAGCTCATTCTTTACGCTTCAATCACTTTATTTTATTTAACATTTATGTTCCGCGTGCCATATTTTGTTTGGTAAATACGAATTTCAGTAGGAGCTCGAAATAATGTAAAAATCCGTGGTTTATTAAAAAAAAAGTTGGTGCGCTCATAGATCAAGCAGCAAAAAGAGACGCAAGACACCTATAAGTTTGTTGGAAAGGACGGATGTTCTGCTCTGCTTGCCATTCAAATTACAGCACAGTTTTTTAATCACAAAATGAAATAATAAAGAGAACTTGCATCAAGAGATGTACAATCAAAGACAGTAGTAATGCGTCGATATAAGGAAGTGTAGTAACATTTCGCGCGCTTCATCGAACTTCTATTTCAGGGTTATTATCTTTCATTGTACATGGATAAATACAATTTATATAATGCAACTTCCGTTTTATGTTGAACGATTTAAAATTGTAAGAATCTATTGAAATGTTTGATTTACATTAAATCGACTTTAAGAAAAAACATTGTATAGCAACATTTTTACAAATTCTATGGACCACGAAAGTTTTTCACTCGTTTATAATAATTTTGTTGTTACATAAATATTTTTACGTGTAGAATTTTAATAAAAGATTTACTTGGCATATCGAAAATAAATCTAAAAATCTAAATGTGTTTATGTGTTTTTTTCTTTCAGCTGGACAAGAAGAGGTAGTTCGCATGCTTATCCAACATGGCGCCTCTATTAATGTCCAATCGCAAAATGGCTTCACGCCATTATACATGGCGTCGCAAGAAAACCACGATGGTTGCGTGAAGTATCTTTTGGCGAAAGGAGGCAACCAAACATTGGCTACAGAAGTAAGCTTCAGATAAAACATTTTTTTCACACGAGATAAAAATCGAAAATTTAAGTTAAAAATATTTCTAACATCAATTTTCTATTTAAAAAACATCTATATGTTTCGAAATATTGATTTATATTTATTAAAAATATTTATTTATATAAATAAAATATTTATTAAACTTGACCCTTCTCATTTTTAAATTTTCACCTATTTAATGATATCTGTATTTTTTATTTTTCAATTCGAAACAAGTATTACAGAGATGTTTAAATATTGCTTCATTCGAGGTATTTTTATTTTTATATTGTAAATTTAACTTCATTTAAATTCTTTCAATAATCGATTTCTATTTTTAACATTTCTTAGCATGCATTTATAATTTTAATTTAGCGAAAATTGCGCGCTAAATTATAATAAATATTTCAAAATATAATTAGTATTGCAAAATACACTATTTTTATACAACTGAATTATTGATATCTATGACTCATTGAAATGACTGAATCCAAATTTAATTATTTTATGAATTGTCGTCATTATTTTTATTTATGTTAATTATTGCCTTTTTTCAACAACAATTATTATTATACACGTTACACGTAATGTTATTTTATTTCGCAATGCGCCAATATAAATAATAAATATTTGCATAAACAAGTAGGTTGTTCTAAAAATAACTGTAGACGTTATAAATTTAATTATTACTTATTCTGATTTAAAAATAATTTTAAGAACTTCTGTCAAAATTTTGTTGTTTTTATTATAATAACAATATAATTAACTTATATTTTAAGAATGTGATCATATGAAATACTCGGCCTGTGGCCTCGCATTACAGCGGAATGGTTTTTTAAATGTTAAAATATACGATTTTGTTTAATTATTCGTAGGATGGTTTTACGCCATTAGCTGTTGCCATGCAACAAGGTCATGACAAAGTCGTTGCTGTCCTCTTGGAAAACGATACTAGAGGCAAAGTTAGGCTACCCGCATTGCACATCGCTGCCAAAAAAGATGATTGTAAAGCAGCTGCTTTACTTTTACAAGTAAGTATGTTTTTCACATAGATAGATAGATACTACAAATCAATTTATTTTTAACGTTAATTTTTTTTTTTTTATAACAGCGGGAATATTATTTTGTAATATTTTTTTACACATCTGTACAATAGTTTGTAATTTGGATTAATATTTTAACTCTGTTATTTTGAAAATTATATTTAATTTATCTACTGGGTGGGAAAAAACATGGAATTTTCAAATGAAATAATGTACAGTATTGAAATATAATACGACGAATTTCTGTTTTAATAATAATTTTATATTAAAAAAGTGAACTTAAAAATGGTCAACGCGATTTATAATAAAAAAAATCGTATAGAAAGTAACTTGCCATTTTCATTACAAATTCTTTCTCGCTAATTGTATTTACATTTAGGAACAGTAACGCATTTGTAATTAAATTAATTACAATCTATTCAATGGCTTATTAACTCGAAACCACTTAGTGGGTGTTCTATTTAAACAATGTTGTATTAAAATCAACAGAATTTGTTGCTACAATATTAGTCGCAGCTACCTTCAATTAATTTTTTGATATTTTAATGTTAATTATTATTTCTACTTAATGATAGTATGACTATAAGAATCAGCAGAAGTATGTCAGACTTTTAAAGTTCACACAAAAAACTATTCACTTCAATTGAGTAAATATCATTATTCGCATCATATATTTGCAAAAGAATATTTACGCAAAATTGTGAAATTAGTAAAATGTTGTGACAAGACTGTAAGTTCTTCTTTGTTAAATTTAATGTTAATTTTTAAACTTGTTCCTATAAAATTGAGAAATAATTATTTATTTCCCCCCTATTAAAACCTTCCCGGCACATCGGCACCTCAATAAACATTATTTGCCAATTTTTGGCACGTTCACATAAAAAGGTTCGCCACCACTGGTCTACTACATTGAGTTAAAAATATTGTTTCTATCTAAGTAAATACGCTCAATTCTACTTTTTTGATATTCAAAATAAATCAACAATGTCAGGTAAACATTTTTTCTTGAATTGAGTAACATTTTTTTTTATGTGTGAATAAATATAAAACACCGTAAAAATCTTGCAAATCTGCAGAACGAACACAACCCCGATATAACCTCGAAATCCGGTTTCACCCCCCTCCACATCGCCGCCCACTACGGCAACGACCGTGTCGCCTCGCTCCTCTACGAGCGCGGCGCCCAAGTGAACTATCAGGCCAAACACAACATCACACCATTGCACGTGGCGAGTAAATGGGGCAAACAGGCGATGGTCGGCCTGCTCGTAGCGAAGGGGGCCGATGTACAGGCACGGACTCGCGATGGACTGACGCCATTGCACTGTGCGGCGAGATCGGGCCACGATCAGGTCGTAGATATGTTATTGGAGAACGGGGCGCCCATGCATAGTAAGACTAAGGTGAGAGCGGATGCTAAATATTTTTTCTATCGCCTATAACCTGTTTACGACTTCTGTATAAGTTTCTTGAGTTTCATCTCTGAGTTCAGAACTACTAAGTGGTCACTATGTATATTTTATTATATTTATTTTAATCACTTTATTCGTGCCTAATTTTTTCATATTTAAGTTAAAAATGTATATATTAGGTGTGTCCATATCCACCCAATGTTCTACCTTTATTTTTTTATGAGAAAATATGGAAAAACTCATGGATAGAACATTGCCCTAGCATATGCCGCACAATAAATATATATTTTTTTTAATTAATTTAAGCTGTCTGAACTGTATATACAAATTACTATAATTCATGATATTTTATTTTTGTGATATATTTGCTCTTTATGGTTTCTGGCGGATCGTTGAAGAATCTAATTCCCATGTTTTCTGGTGCATTTTTTGCAATTGTCAGCTTCTGGAATGGTGGTCCCATTAAGGATTTATTTCTCATGTTGTGCGACTGTATTGCTTCGAATGTTACATACAGGTCTAGATTTTTTTTTAAATTTGTATTAATAGGTGGTATGTATATTGTCATTATTCCTAATGTTTTAAATATCGGCTTGCATGAAGCTTAAATTTTTTGTGAACCAATCATTTAGGAGATGAAGATCTTTATAATTATATCAGAAAGTAAATTTACACTGTCGCGTGGCATAGTCCAAAGAACTGTCGTATTATCGGTAAATACTGTGAGGTGGCCTTTTATGGGCACGTTGAAAATGTCATTAATGTATAAAATGAACAGAATTGGACCCAACTGAATATTGGTTCGAAAATATATATCCTGCGCTTATGATTCAATTATCTGGGCATCTTTTTCGAATAGAACGGACTTGCTCCTCTTCACATGGCCGCCCAAGGTGAACACGTGGACGCCGCCCGTATCCTCTTATATCATGGTGCGCCCGTGGATGAAGTAACTGTTGATTATCTGACGGCGTTGCACGTTGCCGCCCATTGCGGCCACGTTCGTGTCGCCAAGTTACTCTTAGATCGGGGGGCGGACCCCAACGCCCGGGCGTTGAATGGCTTTACTCCATTGCATATCGCATGCAAAAAGAACCGAATAAAGGTAAGCATTATTTTTTTTAAGTAAATTATTTTTTGCTTAAATGGAAAAAATTTATACGCAACAGAAGAGATAATAAAAATTACATAATAAAAGCTAAAAATAAAAAGATAAACACTGAAAAAGCGCAAGAAAAGAATTGTGTTAAGTAATAGCGTCACCAATAATACATCGTTTTATTCCGATTGATTTATTTTCACCTGGCATGTCGATATTAATTTTCTTCACGACGATTTTCTCTTTCTGTTGTGTTTAATTATATTTCCGTCCAAATGGGGAAATATTGTAATATGGAAAATATTGTTTATACTTTTTACAGATGGTGGAACTTCTTTTAAAACATGGTGCGTCCATTGGTGCCACAACTGAATCGGGTTTAACCCCATTACACGTTGCCAGTTTTATGGGCTGCATGAATATTGTTATATACTTATTACAACACGAGGCCAGTCCTGATATTCCTACAGTCAGGGGTGAGACACCCTTACATCTCGCCGCCAGAGCCAATCAGGTAACAAATATGCAAGGGGTGTTTAAAAAGTTCGGTGTCAAAGAGACACAATGTTTTAATAATTTCAAAATAAATTCATGTTTCAATACAATTTCTTCAACGTGCAATATATTTCGTCCAACGATGTCCCAACTTTTTATAGACATTTTTGCAAACTGATTCATCGAGGTCTGCAAAATATTTATATTTGTATATAACTTTGTCGCGCTGTATATATTTTTATATTTGGAAATAGACGATAATCGGAACGGGCCAAATCAGAAGAGTAGGCTGCAATTCGAAGCTTAATTTTTCAAATTTTGATGCTGTAATTCTGATCGAGCGAGTCGTCGTATTGTCTTAAAAAAACATTTCTTCGTTACCAAACTAGGTCGTTTTTAAGTAATACAGCCAGGGCCGGATCTAGGGACAGGCACGCCTAGGCACATGCCTAGGGGCGCCACACGAAGGGGGACGCTTGTAGCTTGGGATAAAATAAAAATTCCGAGTACATTATCAAATTTTATATCAAATAAAGTTAGGCTGTTTTTGTTTTGGGTATAAATCAGCTGTTTAATCAGTAAGATATGGCATGCATACGCGTGCATAGTGTTTTTCAGCGTATGCGTATGGCTTTGTCATTCGCAATAAAGGAGCGCAAAAAAAATATTTTGCCTAGGGACGCAAATTAGTTTAATCCGGCACTGAATACAGCTTATCCGTATATGAAATTGCGATCTTTTTAAACTGGGGCGAAGATTTCGTTTCTAGCTGTTCTAAATATATAAATCTTTTATTGGTTTTAAAAATAGCACTTATTATATTTCTCTTTAAATGATTTTTAGACTGATATAATAAGGATTTTGCTTCGAAACGGCGCTGCAGTTGATGCGAAAGCGCGCGAAGAACAAACGCCGCTTCATGTGGCTTCTAGGCTTGGCAACGTCGATATTGTTATGCTGTTAGTTCAGCATGGTGCTAATCCTCACGCTACTACTAAGGATCTGTACACACCATTGCATATTGCAGCCAAGGAAGGACAAGAAGAGGTATAAGATAATTCTAAATCGGTTATAGATTTTGCCGTTATGTTGTAATATTCCATATTAGGGAAGAGAAATAAAAATAAAATGTTTTATATCACAGTTAAAAACGAGGAACTTATTCGACTATAGTTTCGCTTATTAAGGATTATCAAGAATTGATCAACGAATTACAGAAAACTTATTTATATATAAACAATCTACCTACAGACAATATCGAATAATAATACAAATCTTTGATTCAAAGAGCCTTCTCCATCCCTCTAAGTATTGAACATTTTATCCTAGAGATTTCGAATATTCTTGAGATTGCTTGATGGTTGAATGGTTTTCAAAAAACACCTATTTCTAATCTTGTCCTTGGGAAGCTTTAGCAAATGATTTTCAACTCTATCTATCCTACATGCTCTTCTACTAACACTACTAAATATGTTTCCTTTAATTTTTCTGACCGAAAACACAAAGAATTGCTAACACTTTATCTGACCACAATTTAAGTCGATCAGAACGAACATCTTACACCCTATCCAATTTATTATTCAACCATAAAGATAATACAGATACATTTAACCATAGTGGGGTATATAAGATTAATTGTCCAGATTACAATGCTATATATATTGGCCAAACAGGCCGTAGCTTTAAAATTAGATTTAATGAACATATTAATAGTTGTATAGAATATCACCCAAATACCGTAACTCCAAGTATTAAGTAGCTAGATGCGCATTTTAAGTGTAGTGATAATGCGTAGTGATAATTTTTTAAATATTAATAGTTGTAAGTAAAATAATAAAAACGAATTCGAACTTTACTAACCATATTTTAGATATCTTTACTAACCATCTCGCCATAATTTTCCTAGCATAGATAATTTAACAATTTAAGATGTTTGTTCAAAGAGTCATAAATTAAATTTGCTTGAATCACTAGAAAATCACAAACACCGTAAAAACCCTAATTATCATTTGCATAATGACCAATTAGACCTAATCTCCACCCCATTATTCGATATTATCTGTAGGTAGATTGTTTATTTATAAATAAGTTTTCTGTAATTCGTTGTTCATTTCTTCCCCCCCATCCTATCATATGCCGCACCAGCCTGGACTAACACATCAAAACAAAACACGAACACGCTCCAATTAATACAAAACAAATTCCTTAGACTAGGCACCAGACTACCTCGAAATCCTCGTTGTTAACCGTGATATAAAACATTGTATTTTTATTTCTCTTCCCTAATTCTAAATATCTTGCATTATAAAATACAATCGATTCGAATTTAATTTAATTTTATGAAAATCTGCATTTTGTCCTTATAAATACTTATTCTGTAGGTCGCTTCGGTGCTTTTGGACAACGGCGCTTCGCACTCGGCCACAACCAAAAAGGGCTTCACGCCCTTGCACCTAGCAGCCAAATACGGCCATCTGAATGTGGCCCGCTTGCTGCTGCAGCGCGATGCAGCCCCGGACGCCGCTGGTAAGAACGGTGTTACGCCACTGCACGTCGCCGCGCATTACGATCATCAGCCAGTGGCGTTGCTGCTGTTGGATAAAGGCGCATCACCGCACGCCACCGCCAAGAACGGACATACGCCGTTACATATCGCAGCCAAAAAGAATCAGGTAAAATGTGATTTTTTTTTGTAAACAAACTAAATTATTGTGTATATACGTTGCTAATTAAATTAATTAAATATATATTTTATTCTTTTTATTGAACAATTTTATTATGTAGTTTGGTTTACAAATCTAGTTTCATTTACAATAAGATATAGATAAATATACATCTTCTCATTCAGCAGATACTGCTGGTGTTAGAGAGAATGCTTTAGTAGTTATGCATTTAATTTAATTACATAATACCTTGCATTATAAAAGAGTGATTTATCAATTGTACATACTTCTTATCTATTCAAATCTGCATTATAATTTTTTATTTTCTTAACTTAATTACGTTATATATTATTTATTATGTGTAACTTCAGTTTTTTTAAATATACCTATATTTCTAGCAACTTTTATAGCTTGTAAATGGTTATAATATCTTATGGCCCTAAAAGTTGTATCCTTCCATCCTTTATTAGTTCTTACAGTAGGTAAATGTACATTGTTTGCATTTCTAGTTTTGTTAGTTAAAGAGTCCGCAATCCTAAAGATTGGTTGGAAACAGCACGCCATGCCGATCTATCCTGAGCTAATCCCTTCATCTCCCTATAGCTATTCATCTCAACGTCTTCAACTATCTGACTCACATACTCCAATCTAGGCCTACCTACCCCTCTCTTTCCCTCCACTCTACCTTCTATGATCAATTGCATAATCCCCCCATGCCTAAGAATATGCCCTACTAATCTGTCTCTCCTACGCTGTAACACTCTCCAAATACTTCTCTTCTCCCCTACTAACTCTAGTACAGCTTCATTTGTTACTTTATCTTCCCAACCAATCCTCATCATCCTCCTATAACACCACATTTCAAGTGCTTCTAATCTACGCTTCTCTTCCTTTCCTATAGTCCACGCCTCACACCCGTACAGTGCTACACTCCAAACATATACCTTCAGTAATCTTTTTCTAATACCCAAGTCAATATTTGATCTTAAAATCTGTTCTTTTTCTACGAATGCCTTCCTACCCTGTGCTATCCTACACTTTATATCTACCTTGCTTCGATTATCTTTTGTGATTCTACTGCCTAAATAACAAAAATCTGACACTTCTTCGATTCTATTATCTCCTATTGTGATCCTCATTTTTCTACTGCATTCCTTTTTGTCACACCTCATCACTTTAGTTTTACCTATATTTATTTTCATGTTAAAATCCCTAGTCAATACTGCTTGCATACCATTCAATACCCTTTCTAAATTCTTTTCGCTTTCTTCCAATATAGCTATATCGTCGGCGAATCTCAGCATATATATTTTCTCTCCCTGTACATTCACACCTACACTATACTCTTCTTTTACTTTGTTTATTGCATCTTCTATATATAGTTATTGTATTCATATATATTGTTATTGTGTTCCATGTATTTCATAATTTTTTATATGGTTAATGTTAGATTTTATAGCCCCTGGCATAATTTTAGGTACCAATGTATGTTTTGTACCAAAATTTTGTATATTTAATCCTGCTTTTATGGTGTATTTGTAGATGGATATAGCGACGACTTTATTAGAATACGGCGCTCAGGCAGATGCGGAATCTAAAGCTGGGTTTACACCACTACATTTAAGCGCGCAAGAAGGACACTCGGATATGTCTTCGCTGCTTCTGGAACATCAGGCTAATCCAAACAACAGTTCAAAGGTACACAAATTTTAAAAACTGTTGTTCCAATAATTATATATTGGTGTTAAATAATTGTATAAACTATCACATAAATACCGTTAATTGAAAAATGAGAATAGGAAAATCCATCTTGTTGATGACTAACGAACTAACAATAGAAATAAATTAACAAATAAAAAATTATTCAGCAACTAATGTTTTTCTAATTCAAAAATATCTTATGTTCGTACAAAATTTGTATTTTTATGACACTACGTGCATTTCTTACATACTTTTGACCATTTTTGCCCTGATAATGATATGAAATACCACCAACTAGATGGAGAATTAAAATAAATACAATTGAGGAGTTAAATGTAATAAGGGCCTGCGAAGCCCACCCTTTTTGCGTTCAATGGCTTTTTTATAATCGCCATACTTTGGTTGGCATCCCCGCAAAATTTGGTTTAGTTATTTGAACACCTGAGGTCAGGTCAGGTCAGAAGAGACCGTAGAATGAACTGTCTAGTGTCTTTCTACAGCTGAAGTTATGTTTACGTGTAGTAACTCAATATTCACAGGGTTTCTGTTAATAATATTATAGTTATTAGTCATAAGTGAATATAAATAATTAATAAGAAAGTTATTTAACAAATATATACAGTTTATCACAGAATAATGAGTGATGAACCTTATATTGCATACTCTTCAAGTGCTGAACTTGACTCAGAACATAGTCAGAAGCCAGGACATAGGAAAAATGTTAATCAAAGAATCGGAAGGAAAACAAATCAAAATAGGGGCACTTCATATGTGAACACAGGTGGCAAATTAGTTACTAGTAAATCTTTTTAACTTGTTAGTAAGTGTTGCCCTAAAAATGTTTTGAAAACGTTTATAAGTAGCTTGATTTTTGCTTTCTATGATTGTGGTAAAAAAGATGAACAGGATATTTATTTAACTGGTTGCGTGACGGCACAACTTATAAAAAACGAGCTGTGGTTGATTCAGACAAAAACAACATTTTGTTGGGTTTATTCTGTAAAAATAGTTGGACAATCAGTTATGACGTGCCATAAAATTGTAAACGGTTCATAAGATAATTGAATGTAAGAAGGGTTCTTGCAAGGTTATTTTAATTGTTTTTTTTTCATGCACTTTTAATACTATTAAGAACCAAATTAAAGTATCATCCAACACAAAATGTTTAAACTAACTAATAACATAATTTATGTTACTGTGGAACTTGTCATAACATTTGTATGGTAACTTAAAAACAGAAGCTCATTATCTCAAAACTAATATTTGTGTTTTGGGCCCTTATTGCATTCAACTGCTCTATTTTATACTGTAAGGATTTACTTTACTCCTAATTCGAAATATTGGAACCCCATAAAATGGACTATTATAACCTAGCTTGAAAAATGGATAAAATATCTATATAAATTTGAACTAGCTTCGTTATTAAGCCTTTAAGAATTACTCATTCCATCTATTTTATTTCATATACCTCAGAATGGATTGACCCCACTCCACCTATCTGCGCAAGAAGACCGCGTGCCCATCGCAAAACTGTTACTGCGCGCAGGCGCCGAGCTTGACAAGCGCACTAAAGCTGGCTACACACCTCTACACGTCGCCTGTCACCACGGACACGTTCCTACGGTTCGACTGCTACTGGAACATGGCGCTGAAGTCAACCCGGCGACTGGCGCTGGTTACACGCCCCTTCACCAGGCGGCGCAACAAGGACACGTGCTCGTCATCAGTCTTTTATTGAAGCACAGGGCCGATCCGAACGCTGTGACAAATGTGAGAAAAATTGCGATTTACGTAAAATACCTGTCGTAAAATGAACACTTACAAATACATGTTTTTTATTTCTGTACTCGTGAATAATACATTATTTTGTATTTACAGAATGGTCAGACAGCGTTGGGCATTGCCAATAAGCTCGGATATATTAGTGTCGTTGAAGAGCTGAAGGTGGTTACGGAAGTAAACATAACCACTACGACTACTGTCAACATAGAGGAGAAGTACAAAGTTGTCGTGCCGGAAGCGATGCAGGAAACGTACATGTCCGATTCTGAAGATGAAGGTGGTAAGTCCAAAAGAAGAAGAAAAAAGAACATATATAAGGGAAGAGTTTAAACAAATTTATGTACTGATTAATATAGTAACACCATTGACAAACAACACTTCGTAGTGTGTTGCATTATTTAGACGCAATTCAACGATTTTGTTGACTTGTGTCAATTTTATTATGAACTGACATTGAATAAAATAGGACGTATTTAACATTTGTGGTGGGTTATTTGGATTTTTAACTAAATTCTTGTAGAAACTATTATGGTACCGTTTCTAATTTTTATACGGCTTTTCAAATTGGGATTTTTAGAAAAATATCTTCCAATATTTTTTAGGTCTACTTTAATACAAAATAATTACTTAATTTGCATGTTCTTTCCCTATTTACGTTTATTTTTTCAAAAATAATAATATTTTATTTTTATGGCATTCTAAAGTAGCTTTTATTATTTCATTTTACTAACAAAAACAGCAAAATGCTATAAAAATAAAACAAACATTACTCAATATTGGCTTTAAAAAATACATTTTCAAGTAAAACAATAGATAAGAAACGTGTTAATTAAAAATAATACGTGTATTTTTCTTGCTACGTTAAATGTGACGTTCTATTGTACTGTGTTCTGTTGTTATCTCTTGTTCCTTTGCGCCGCCTGATGCCTTCTAACTATCTGCATCCCTAATATACTACTCCTACCGCTCTGTATTCGGGGGGGGATGATTTGTTTTGGCTTGCGGTGGTGTTTTAAATACGGCACTACTGTCGGTTCCGTGTTCCGCGCATGCTCGGCAAAATACAGGTGGCGGTGTTGCCGCTGACGAGCATCCGGCGGTAGCCTACGGGCAGCCGACGCACGCGCAACACGTCTACTTGCCCTTCTACCAGGGTCAAATGAACTACACACGTAAGTAGTTCAAATACAATACCGAACAACTTAGTAGGTCATATTGCAACCAAAGTAGTTTATATTCGATGTAACTATAGGTCGTTTAAATTCATTTGTTTTTGTTTTGGCTCATTGTTTCATTTCCATATTAAAAAAATTGTTTTTAATACAAGAAAAAAATAATCATTTTCCATTTAAAAATTGAGTTTAAAACAGATTTTAAATTAAAAAAATTGATTTTGATGTTTAAAATGAATTTGTTGTCATTGGTTGCGATTATTTTTTAATTTTCTCAAAAGAAAAGCAATCAATTTTAATGGTGACGCTCCTTAGAAAAATTAGAAGTAATAAAACTAACGAAACTAAATGGGCTTTTGTGGGATAATGCAAATTTGCTTTTAAATTTTATATTTGTACAGCTTATCAACAATTAATAGCTATATTTTGCGCAATCTTTAAAAAAAAACATCAACATTTAAAATGCAACTTGTTAATTTATCGTGAAATCGCACTTAAAAAAATATTTATTCATCAAACAAATCAATAAACACAAATGCATTTTTATTTCTAAAATCTCAATCAATCGCTTTTTCATCTTTCATCATCAATTAATCTTTATTGACGTACATTTTCATTAATAAATCTAAGTCTAAAGCATATCATTTATTTCTAATAAAATTTTAATCAACAATCTTCATCTATTTTTATTACTTAACATGAATTTGTTTACACTCGCTACACAAATGCGTGTTATAAAAAAAATCGAAGTGCGATAACGATTGTTTTTTTTTTAATTTTCCTATATACATATTATGTATCCTTACTTAGTATCAGTGTACGTTTTGCTCTCTTCATTTATCTTATCAATGTGAAACACAAATATGCTCATATTAATATGAGTACAACAATTCTAGCATATGTGAACGTTTATCCGCAAGCTAATGTAGACAAATTAACGATTTCCAATAATTATTAGTAATCGCATTTATTTACATTCAAATAGTTGGTGTGTACATTTTATTTTTAGTGCTTCGAAATTTGTAGAAACATTTGTTGTTTTTTTAGTTGTAGTCTAGAAACGTATTTTGAGTTAGTACACAATTTTTTTTAGAAATAGTTTCTTTATAAGCACCAATTTACATTTCAACCATTTATTAAAACCTATTTAGTACTTAAAAAAAGGATATCTAGTCAAATTTAGCGAGGAATCCAAGTGATTATTTTATTTTATTTTGTTATATCAGGTGAAGATACACTTGCAGATCAACAGCAATATAAATACATGACTGTGGATGACATGAAATCCTTAGGGGATGATTCTATGAGAATGGACGTTACAAATGATGAAAAAAGTGTAGATTTTCGAAATTCAATGGGTGAGTCTCAGAGAAAACTTGTTTTTTTTTTAGAAAATTTCAAGTGTCTTCTGATTATTTTTTTTTACAATTTTCATATCTTAGAAATTGAATTTAGATATTTCATTAAGAATCAATTCATTTTCCTTGAAAAAATAATTTGCATTGTATTTTAATTATCGAATTTAGCAAAATAAAACCGCCAAATAATAAATTTGTTTTTTAAATTACCGGCTTGATAATAATTTGCTTTAAATTAAGTAAATAACATTTTATAGATAAAGTTCGAAACTATACAATTTCGAACTAAAAACCATACAAATATTTAATTTTTGATACCAGTGCAAGTGCATTATAAACAATAACAGCAAATATAAACAAAATCGAATAAATTGTTCTATTTTTAATTTAACTTTTTTAACTTCAAACCTTTAAATCAGTTTTTAAAACATTGAATTATGAGAATATTTTAAATCCATCGATATTTTATCTATTTTTTATTTTATTTGCTATTACTTGATTAAAGCAAGCTCGAGTAAATGTTATTTTTAAATTCCACTAAAAATTCGAATATAAGACACATTCATACTGATTTTCTTTATTTAAAAAATTTCTGTACATATTTAGGTATAAAATAATAATAAAAAAAATAGAAATATGCGAATTGTATGGCATAAATTATTTTTATTGCACAAAAAAAAATTGTTTGATCCACTTTATATATATTTTTATATATTAAAATTTCAGCTCCTTCACACGTCAGCGACTTCATTATCAGTCCTCAACATGCTAAAGAATATTACGCGACAAACCCTTATACCATCCCTGATAATGTCGACATAAATCGCCAACCGATTACCGTTGGGTAAGTTCGAAGATGTCAAAAAAAAATATTTATACCCATTGAATTTATATTAGATTCCTGTTTATTTGTCTAGAATATAACGAGAGTTGACTAACTAGAGTAGATAGAAAAAATATTAAAAATTATACGCCCTAATAATGAAATTCCTTTTTTTTAATCGGGCGGTTGTTTTTTAAATATTTTTTCTATTATATGTAATACTAAATGTGGCTCTACACCGAAATCATTTTAGCGACAATGATTTGGACGATGTTTTAGAATTGCCTGAGCTTCTATTACACAATTATTCTTCCAATATGTTTTTTAACATTGCAATAGGAGGGCAGATCTTTATTTCTAATGCATTTAGGTTATCTACTAAAAAAAATTAGCGGCTAATTAATTTTGTAGATGGCATCATTGCAGAAAACCTATTTTCCTTTTAGAACAATAAAAATGTCATTCCAATTAAACTGCATTGACTATCAAATTCCACATATATGAAGTCACATATATTATTTTGGGGCGCCTGGTGCGTAATGTATATTTTAAAAATATATAGTGGCTTTAATGTGAATTTGGTTGCCTATATATTCATAGTTGCATATATTTGGACCTTTTGCTTCAAATCCCTCTGTCTGCCATTATCTGTCAAATCATTGTGCTTGTCTATCCCGAACGCCCATGTTCCGTATAATGAATCGGCTTTGTGCGCGTGCGCTCTGCTATGCTACCGCCATGCCGCTATTGGTGCTGATGCTGTTGCAACTGCGCAGAAGCGAGTGGAACGCTTTACAGTGGCAATTGTGCCGTCTAGGTGCTTGGCGACCGGCGCCAGGCCAACAGGGTCTCTGCAGAGACAGGTACTGCCATCTACTTCCGTTCTTCTGCATCCGCTCTACTAATAGCATCGATTCTTGTTGGTTGTTGCTAATTTGTACTAATATCCGGTGGTGTTTTGGGTGTTGTATTTTGATTTTATATACATTTTTGCGTCTGCAGAAATGTCACAGAAATGACAGTTTCGGTTAGCTATGGAAACGGCAATTATAATTTACGCCCAAATATATATATTTTTATTTTTTTTTTAAATAATATTCACAACAAAAACATGATAAATCTTATTTTAATTAGCGGGTATAGTACTAATTTGTTTGTTTTAAATTAATTCGCCTTTTTTTAATAATTCATCTTAGTTGCAAGGAATTGTACAGTGAGTTTGGTTTTTCAATTTTTCAACCAATTTCATGTGCATTTCGATATAGCGCATTTTCCGCATTTTTATTGTGAGTTTTAATAGGACTAAGATAAATATTATTTACGACTATTTAATAAAATTTAAAATATAATGGGGTTTTATTTCGAAGAATTAAAATTAAGAGTAAGATGTTTGCTGAGGCTTTTTATAAGTTTATATCCATCACTTTTCTACAGTAAATTACAAAATACAGTAAGAAATTTACTTTAAAAAGTATTTATTGTATTATTTTGGTAATTTGTTGTAAATACTTTGTATATTGTAATATAAAATCTCTGTATCTACCATTTTAAAAATATTTTTGCTTTTATGTTCTTTTGGCGTCCAAACGTACAGTATCCCCAGTTGGAGAAAGTAAGTTCCAGCAAATCAACAACTTCAAACCATTTAAAAAAAAATCGTTTTAATAATTTTTTTATCACATTTAGATTTAGTACGATTTGTCTAGATTAGTTGGTTGCATCGTGTTCTACCCTCTCCATTTTGTGATAAATCCAAAACCCATTGTTATCCTCATTTCTTCGTTCTATTTTTATATCGAAGCTCGCAATATCACTAACCCTGCGATTTTTTTAACTTAACGTAAAATAAATTTGGTACAAGATTTTCATACATTTTTGTGTTATTATTTAAAAAAAAATTGTAATTTAATCACAATTTCGTTCAATTTCGTGTTTATTTATCATTTAATGTTTTATTACATCGGAACTTTTTCATTCAACTTTACATAGAGAAGCTAATTGCCACAAAGAAATATCAACGATTTTACAATTTAAAAAATATGTATTTAATATTTGTTTCGCTATTTTTATTAAATCTAAACGGAAAAAAAATTAAAAATACTAAATATGCTAAAGAGAACTAATTTTTGAAGAAAAAGGTCTCGAATTTAGTAACAAACATTTTTAAAGGATCTTGAAATAATTTTTAATTATCACTATTTATATTGCACATGTGTACTCAATTTCATATCTTCAAATTACACATTTTTTTTTGCACATTCTCTTTACCACAAAATTAGCACAAATTTTAATCTCATTTATTCTACAAGTACCAAATTAACAAGAAAAATAAGAAACGAATATTTTTTTATTTCATTCACATTTTAAATTCTAAATTTTTGTTTTTTTATAATTGTCACTACGGTGTTAAGTAATTATATAGAACATCACCCAAATATCGTAGCTCAAAGCATTTAACAGATAGATGCGCATTCCGAATGCTATGCCCCCATCTTCAGTAGCACAAGATAAAAACTAAATATTCGTTTTATAAAAAAAAATACGTTTGTTATTTCTCTTATTTATGTTTATTAAAATCACTTTCTTCTTCACAAAATTTCTTCTTCTAGCTTTCTGGTGTCGTTCTTGGTAGATGCCCGTGGTGGGGCGATGCGCGGTTGCCGTCACAGCGGCGTCCGTGTCATCGTGCCGCCCCGCTGTGCCGGCTCACCAACACGCATCACGTGCCGCTACGTCCGGCCCAAGCGCATGCCCCACCCGCCGCCACTGATGGAGGGCGAAGCCCTAGCTAGTAGAGTGCTCGAACTGGGTCCCGTCAGCTCTAAATTTTTAGGGTAAGGCACTGAATAATATTTCAATGTTCGAGTTTTATATTAACTTTTGGTTTTTAAATTTGATGAAATTCTAATATAGAAAACACTATAATGAAATATTTGTTTCCTAAGATATATACCATATTTAGATTTATATAATACGATACCAATGAATGAATAAATACTAACTCTATAAAGAAGGCCAACGCACACGACCAAATTGTGCCTAAAGGATAGAAGCTTTTTTTTTCGTGAATATTGATACAATAAAATACGATGTCACTATCCGATTAAGAAAATAAAGATAGTAAGTCAGTAAAATACGTCACAACACTGGCTGCCGCAATTGCAAGATACTGAAGTAAAACGTGCAGAATTCTACCAACCATTAGTACCTCCGATAACTCTACAGAGGCCGACGTCGCTCTCGGTCGAATTTTTTTACCACGAAAAATTGCACAGCGTTGATCTTCTTTAGTTAGTATTCATTGACGATACTACGATTTTTGCAAATAAATTTATATATTTTTTCAGTAAATTGTACTATCGCAGTTTTTGTTGATTGATCTTGTAGGAAATCGCGCTGTGAATCTTCAATTATGTTATGTTTGTTTAAAAAAAAATTAAAATACACTAGGAGATTTTCATCGCGTGTTTTTATTTTTTATTTTTTATTTTTAGGCCTGTTATAATTGAGGTACCGCATTTTGCATCTCTACGTGGTAAACAACGTGAAATCATTGTTTTACGATCTGATAATGGTGAAACATGGAAAGAGCATACTTTGGAATCGAGCGAAGAGGCAATCCAAGATGTTCTAAATCACAGCTTCGAAGGAGAAGGTATCAATTAAAAAAATTAGAAAACTCGCCTTGTTTGTGTAACGCTTTTAACAACACGTTAAAAACATTTTAAACACACTTTTGAAGAACATTATTAACGTCTTTTTAAATATATTAATAATTATTATTACTATATTATTGGGCAAAATAAAAATGCAGGAGCGATTATACAGGTTAGTTTGTAAAATATATGAGAAGGGAGAAGTACCACAGGATTTTCAGCGTAGTAGAATAGTAACAATGCCGAAGAAAATAGGAGCTAATTTGTGTGAGAACTATAGGACCATTAGCCTACTATCACATGCATCGAAGATATTGTTAAAGATTATTTATAGGAGATTAGAAAATAAAGTAGAGGAAAGGCTAGGAGAAGATCAGTTTGGTTTTAGGAAAAACAGAGGGACGAGAGAGGCGATTCTAGCACTAAGAACGGTAGTAGAAAAAAGAAAGAGGGTAGGAAAGGTAACTTGCATAGCTTTTGTAGATTTAGAAAAGGCATTTGATAATGTAGATTGGGACATAATGTTTAGAATTTTAAAAGAAACGGGTATAGATTATAAGGATAGGAGAATAATTTTTAATTTATATAAACACCAAACTGCCTTAGTTAGAATTGAGGGGGAAGAAGAGGTAGCAAAAATAGGGAAGGGCGTTCGGCAGGGATGTACACTTTCACCGTTATTATTTAATCTATATATAGAAGATGCAATAAACAAAGTAAAAGAAGAGTATAGTGTAGGTGTGAATGTACAGGGAGAGAAAATATATATGTTGAGATTCGCCGACGATATAGCTATATTGGAAGAAAGCGAAAAGAATTTAGAAAGGGTATTGAATGGTATGCAGGCAGTATTGACTAGGGATTTTAACATGAAAATAAATATAGGTAAAACTAAAGTGATGAGGTGTGACAAAAAGGAATGCAGTAGAAAAATGAGGATCACAATAGGAGATAATAGAATCGAAGAAGTGTCAGATTTTTGTTATTTAGGCAGTAGAATCAGAAAAGATAATCGAAGCAAGGTAGATATAAAGTGTAGGATAGCACAGGGTAGGAAGGCATTCGTAGAAAAGGAACAGATTTTAAGATCAAATATTGACTTGGGTATTAGAAAAAGATTACTGAAGGTATATGTTTGGAGTGTAGCACTGTACGGGTGTGAGGCGTGGACTATAGGAAAGGAAGAGAAGCGTAGATTACAAGCATTCGAAATGTGGTGTTATAGGAGGATGATGAGGATTGGTTGGGAAGATAAAGTAACAAATGAAGCTGTACTAGAGTTAGTAGGGGAGAAGAGAAGTATCTGGAGAGTGTTACAGCGTAGGAGAGACAGATTAGTAGGGCATATTCTTAGGCATGGGGGGATTATGCAACTGATCATAGAAGGTAGAGTGGAGGGAAAGAGAGGGGTAGGTAGGCCTAGATTGGAGTATGTGAGTCAGATAGTTGAAGACGTTGAGATGAATAGCTATAGGGAGATGAAGGGATTAGCTCAGGATAGATCGGCATGGCGTGCTGTTTCCAACCAATCTTTAGGATTGCGGACTCTTTAACTAACTGGGCAAAAGAAAAAAAAAACATTTTACATGAAAGAGAAAAAGAACATAATTTTACCACAAAGGGTGAAGTTCAACACAAGTAACATAATATATACCGCAAAAAGTGATTAATAGAAAAATAATTTGTTGTTCTTCCACTTAACCTAACACAATGAAAACAATAATTGATTAATGAGTTGAAGATGATTTGTCTTGATATTTTAGAAATTCAAATGAAATGAAAGATTTAAAAAATTCTAAAATTAAAATGTTAGTAATACAAAGCATAAAATAATTACAAAATAAAAATAGTAAATTTTGACAGTTTTTAGATAATTTAAAAAAAAAGTTATAAACATTTTTTACATCGTTTTTTTACACACGACATAATTCGAAATTATAAACTTAATTAATTAAAATGCTGAAAATATACCGACGTGATGAATTTTATATAATTAGGTAATTATTTCAATTTGAACATTACATTCCATCGTCTGTTTACCTAAGAGAATTTATTTTAAATGAGGTTTCAAGTTGTTAATCCTTGGACGTGTTTTGAGAGTATTTGGTAAACTGTTCCATATATATATTATCATTTTGAGTACCCACCATGTATAGTATTTATTTTTTAGGTAAATCATACTTAAATCATTTTTTTTTACCATTTAGAGCTATCCCAGATCGAGGACCTCCACACGAATCGTATAACACGCATACTCACAAACGATTTCCCCCACTACTTCGCTGTGGTGTCACGTGTGCGCCAGGAAGTGCACGCTATTGGCCCAGATGGAGGCACCGTCTCCAGCTCAGCTGTGCCAATGGTCCAAGCTGTCTTCCCGCCAAACGCTTTGACCAAAAAAATTAGAGTTGGACTACAGGTATATAGCAATATAAAATTATACTTTTTATCCATTTTTTTTTAATATAATCTTATAAATGGTATAACCACACGGAAAAAAAATCAGTGTTGTAATAATGAAATTTATTTTGCATTAATAAATAATATTGTTCCATTTGCATTAAGTAATATCTAAGTACATATAAAGAAATCCTTTGTTTAGATTTTTTCACGAATATATATTATTTACAAACTAATTTTCTTAAATAATGCTAAGTTAATTTATTTGTCCCAAAGAATTTTTTTAAGCGTAAATAATACGTGTTCCAATTCAAATAAATATATTTATTTAAAATATATCGCAATTTTGGTATAAACTTGATTTATATGCTATTGTTTCTTGTTTTTGGATAAAGGAATATTTTATTTTAATGTTAAATAGAAATTGTATATTCAGTTAAAACGTAGGAACAAGAATATAAATTTAAAATAATACTATCAAAAATATTTTGATAGTAAATTTTTTCAGTGCGGAATCTGAAAATGCGGAAATATTTAATCTGCAATGAGCTAAATGATTCTTAAATCACCTTTTTAAATTTTTATAATCAATTAAATCATCTTCAGGCCCAAGCAATGGAACCAGATATGGTGTCCAAACTGCTCGGTCACGGTGTTGCCGTATCTCCTATCGTAACTGTAGAGCCGAGGCGTCGTAAATTCCACAAGGCGATCAGTTTGAGCCTTCCGGCTCCCCGAGCTCACTCTCAGGGTATGATAAATCAGTACAGTGGCTCTGCGCCCACACTGAGACTTCTCTGTTCGATTATGGGTGAGAATATTGGCTTTTTTGAATCTATATTTGGTGTAATTTCATGTGTTTCCACGATTTGGTATAAGAGAGTGATTTAGGCAACTGAATATATAAGTCATAGGTCTTTTTATTATATATATTTTTTATTAATAATACGATGACTTTCAGCAATACTTTTTAGAAAGTGAATAGTCTAATAGATATAGCGGTGTTTTTTTAAAGAAAGTGAACAAATCTCGAGAATTATTTAATGAATTTCAACCTTGAAATTTGAAAATAGATTCGGCTTTTATAGGATTATTTTATAATATACCGAGTGATTCGTCTACAAACGCAACTTGTTCAAATATTGGCTCCCCTTAGTAGTAAACTACAAGACAGTAATTTCAAAAGATTTTTGAAGAGTTTTGAAATTAGAATTCAAAAATCTTTTTTCATTTCTATAAATTTGGTAGTTTTCGAGATAAATGAAAAATAACTTGACTAAAATTATGCATTATTTAGGACTGCGGTAGAAAAATAAAACACCATAATTCAATAATTGTCAATATCTGTCACTTTCTCTGGCTATTTTATTTAAAATAAACAAACGCAATTAATTTGTGAAATTACAAATCTAATACTGTTTTATTATTCTTAAAATTGTAATTAGTTTTATAATATCACTCAATATTTGCACTTACATTTATTATTAAATAAAACAAACAGAGGACGAGAGAAATTTGTCAAAGTGATAGATACTAAAAATTATTAAATTAAGATATTTTGCTCTTCAAAATACAAAATCTCTTATAATTAATATCTTATTGTAAACTAAACAGAGATGCCAATATTTTATGAAATTTCTTCACATTTTCTTATTTTAATAATAATTAAAAAAAAAAACATACAAAAGATATTTTTACAAACCAAATTCAAAAAATTATTAGTAACATATTTATTATATTCAAAATGTTTAGGAAAAAGTTACATAAATAATGATTGTTCTAAATGAATCTGTTTTGCACAATTTTGCACGAAACTATTCTATTATATATATATTTTTTCTTTTAGTCTTGCAGATATTAATTTTCTTCGAGTTCAAATTTTTTAACAAACACCACAAAAAGAAGTACTTAATTTATATTTAGATTATCTTGAAGAACTTGCTCGCTATTTCTATTAGAATTTATCCGCAGACCCTTTCTAATTATAAATAGGGATATATTTATTATAATTTATAGAAAAATAGAAGTCCCTCCCTGCGCGAAACCCCTTAAAAAATAAATGTACAAAAAATATTTTCGGTTGCAACTAATTTAAATTCAAAGTGCATTTCTTTAGACATAATTTTATATTTTTGTAGAATCGTTAAATGAAATAAACTTTATATCATGAAATATCGAAACAAAATTTAGTGAAAAATAAATTTTGAATACAGAAATGTCTTTCATTAATATATGAGTAATTTTCTTCGATATTTATTTTATATGATAAATATTATTTTTTGTACATTCAAATAAAATTTCTCTTGCATGTATAATGTTTTTTCGTTTGTTTTTTCTGTAAATGTATTTGTTGTATGTACTGTTGTATGTTGATATACATGCGTCATAGGAACTAAATCAGGTAAATTTAGTTCCACTTTACTGCTTCAACTTATGCATTAAAAAACAAATATTATACAATCATTGAATAAGTTTCACTATTAATTTATATAAATTATTCATAATAAACAACAATTACAATAAACAACCAACCACTATTCTTGCATGCATTTAGCCGTGTTAGCTATACTAGAATTAACAACAATTTTTACTCCGCAAAAATATGCAACAAATTATTCTTCATTTTATTCACATGTCCGCGTTTTCCTACGATCAAACAACATTCGAATGTCGACAAACAACTGGAAAATACATCAACGGAATACCGTCTTATCTACTCAAATTTGTTCAAAAATCTACGTGGCGTTTCTTTCATCAATTATTCAATCGACATTCAAAAATATCTTTATTTTATTAAAACCAACGGTTATTCTTGTGACTGTAATCTAACATGACTTGCAATGACAATATACAAATTCGCTGTGACCTGAATTGACCTGCGCGATTGTGATGACGTTTTGGGGTGGTCAGGTGGTCAGAACAAGGCGGTTTGGGAAGATGTGACTGGTTCTACGCCTCTGACCTTCGTGAAGGATTGCGTCAGTTTCACGACGACAGTGTCGGCCCGGTTCTGGTTGATGGACTGCCGGAATATCACCGACTCCGCTCGAATGGCCACCGAATTATACACACAGGTATTTATTTAATGCAATTGTTGGATTGTCTGTGGAGGTGTTTTTTTTTTGTAAGAAAGTTTATTATTTAGTTGGATTTAATAAGTTAAATAAACTGATTTATGAATAATAAAACGCTTTAATTTAAAAAATATTAAAATTTATGTTTCGAAGAAGTTATGGCTAAATAATAAACAATATTTAAGTATTTTTGACCAATCTAAATTTCTGTGTTTTTCTACATTTTTTTAAATTTTGTAATATACATTTTAGACATAATATTCGTTCATAAAAAAATCTTCTATTGAAAGAATTATTTGTATGTATTTTTATAGAAATAATTAAAAACATCAATTTTTAGATGTGTAATTGATTTATTTAGGCAGCGCATGTTCCATTTATGGCAAAATTCGTAGTTTTTGCAAAACGGGTGAGCCAGTTGGAAGCTCGAGTTCGCGTATTTTGTATGACAGACGACAAAGAAGATAAAACTTTGGAGCTTCAAGAACATTTCACAGAAATCGCCAAGAGTAAAGACGTTGAGGTAAAACCATTTACAAAGCACAAAAACTTGTTATTTTTACAAATTACATATTATAAAAATATTTTTTTGTGGTAATATTTAATTTTTTTTCATAATATATTGCGTATATTTATTTATAATTCCACAATTCTTAATAGCCACAATTTAGACAATTGCATTTCTTCGTTTTCGTCACAGCTATTAAATTTCATTTCCCAATAAATGGCATACCATTCAAGGTACTTATATTTCAATAAACTGTACAGCGGAATATTATACAACTATTCGTTAGTTATTGCCAAAAATTTATCGATAAAGCATCGAAATGAGTTTGTTTAAAAATACCAAAAATAATTAAAGTGGTGTTTTAACGATTATTTGAAGGTACTTGAAGGAAAAGACGTTTACATGGAATTCGCGGGAAATTTGGTGCCAATTTTGCAATCTGGTGATCAACCAAAATTGGACTTTAAAGCCTTTAGAGAAAATCGGCTCGCTTTCACTATGAGACTTAGAGATCAGGTAGAAATAAATAATTAAAAGCGTTCAAGAAAAACCTCCTTTATAACAATTCTTTCTTCATAATTGATTATCCTTCAAAAATATTTAGTAATATTATATTCGCATCTTTATTATATATTAAAAAAAAAACTTTTTAGGATGAAGAGCCGGTAGGTCGTATAGTTTTCATGAATGACCCGAAAGTTATTAGGGGAGAACCGACACAAACTCCGCTATGTACACTGAACCTTGTTCTCCCAAAGGACATTCTGCCTGGCCGTGATTCGCAATCAGACCTTCTTTCCATCGATAAGGACCACAGTTATCTACAACATGGCGGAATAAGTAAATACAATTTTTTCAATTCTTAATTTTGTGAAAAGAATGACCATTTTGATGGCGCATGTTCAAACTGCTTCACTCTCTTTCCTCCACTTCTAAATTTCGTTCGTTGTTTAAGGTACGCCAGATACAATTCACCGTGCCGATTTTCGACTGTCCGACATATGTGCAATGCTCGGCGAAGATTGGGCACCACTAGCCCAGCATCTGGACATTCCCCCATCTGACATAGAACTAATCAATGACCAATATGGCGAGGAAACACCTGCACATCGAGCGATGGTCATGTTTAGACTGTGGCTACGACAAAAAGGCGAAATGGCAACTGGAAATACCCTCGAACAAGCTTTGAAAAAAATCGGTACGTTAAACTAAAAATATTTTGCGCTATTTTGAAAAATATACGAGATTTTCCGAATATTCTCGAACATACCAAGTCGATTTAATCTAAATATTTAGATTGCAACGTTGTTTCTTTCGACATAAATTTTACGGAAACGGCTGGAACCGATACCAGTTAGTATTTTTTGTTTGTTTTTGGTTAGGTCGTCTTGATATCGTCCAGAATTCAATTTGTAACGTCCAGCTGGTCACGGATGATATGGAGCAGGCGGTCGCGAGAGTTCGGCTAGATCAAAGCGGGTTCGACGAACTTCGGGAAGAGCTCGGGCCGAGTCGGGACGCTTCGTTACGCAGGGATGCCAAACTGCAAGTGTTCAACAATGATATGGATGATGATGTTACGGTGACAAAGGCTGAAGGAGATACTGTGGGAGATCTGAGCCAGGATGAACTGAGCGAAAAGAACGGTGAGTCATTTGAATAATGTATTTTCTAAAAATTTAGAAATTTTATTATTATTTAGAATTAATTAGTTTATATTGAAATATTTCATTTATAAAGAACACGAACAAAAGCTGTGAAAGTTAAAGTACTCTAGTATTAAAAAATGTAGTTGTAAAAGACAATATTTTGAAAATTCATCTCATTGTTAATTTATGTAGTTTCGTCGGTAGATTTAATAAACTCATGAAAAAAAATAGTAAAAATTACTAATGATTAATAATTCAAGTTGTGTGTGTATCGGACAATTGTAGACAAAACGTTTCTTTTAAATTCTTGCTAACGTATCCATATATTTTTCAATATCTTCTTTACAGCTCAAATTCATTAATCTAAGAACATTACATAATATTTATTAAGTAACCAATATGGCATGGGGTTCATCAATATTTTAATCGCATTTCATCGTCATCACACCGTGCATAGTACTTTCTAATTTTACAATTGCAATCACCTAATATATAACATTTTTAACAGACATTAACTCTACATAATAATTTCAAACCTTTATATTACTATCTGATGAAGATATTGAGAAATATATCGAAACGTTAGGAAGAATTTAAAACAAACTTTTTGTCTACAACTGTCCGATACACCCACAACTTGAATTATTATTGAACATTTCTGGACGTCAACAAATTATAATATTACTAATGATTATTTTATTCTGTCGATAAAGTAATAACAAAAAAATCCACCCTTAAAATATAATTATCACTCTTATCTAACAGACGACGGCATAGACCCACTAGCCTCCACCACCGACAAAGACCTCTCCTCCACCCTCTCTTCGTTCATCGCCTACAAGACGAACCAGTCCTCCCAACCCCAATCGCCTCCAACAATCACCAACGACGACATGCCCATATCGCCGTCCTCAAACAACAATCAGTTGATCGCGAGCAACGACAACGACGCAGCGGCTCTGGAAGAAATCACCCTCCAACTGAATCGACTTCAGAGTATCCCCCGGGGTACGGGCGATGCCAGTGGGAACACGCCCCCTCCCAGTCCCGCCGTATTCGGCTTGGATAACGTGTACGATCGCAATGTGTTTATGCAGCAGGAGAAGTTTGCCGCTCATAAAGAAGGTAAGTCGCTGTGGGGTGGGGTGGTTGGACGAAAGGTTTGTGAGGGTACTTTAATTGGAAAAGTCCATTTGGAAGCCTTGGATGTTGAAAATTGTGGGAATAATGTTCTTATTGTGCCGCGATTTTGTTTGTTAGTTTATTATTGCCATATTGAATTTAAATATCAGAATTTTTTTTTCATTTTTAAATATCAGAAAATCGATTGATATTTTATATATTTACATAAAATTTCTTATAGATAAATTAATACCTGATAGAAAATAATAACACACTACAAAAATTATAATTCCACAAAACAAAATCTATACACAAAGCGTTTTGTTTATACCAAAAATTTATTACAAGCAATTTATATTTATTTGTTGTGACATTTTGTATTGTTTGTTTTTATCGTTTGTTTGTGATTTCGATTTTAATGGTTGAGGTTTTGTTTTTACTGGTTGTGGGGCGTTCAAAATTTGTTTTTTTTTGGTTTTGGAAAACCGTATTTGTAAATATGGTTTAAAAAATCATATAGAAATCACCCAAATAGTTAATCTTAATTATATGAATCACTAACAAATCATTGTGAAATATTGAATATCTATTATTCGGGTAGAAAACCAAGTAATATTGTAAATATTTAAAATATTGTAGTAGAAACCTTCTTATTTATGTATTTATTATAAAATTCCTTTATTTTTAAGTGCACCAGCTTTTTACCATTCATCCAAATCACCATTACGCTATTATTATTATTATTTTAATAACCTGTGTAATATTTTAACCTAACGCACATATGCATCAACATTTGAACTAATACGAACGTCATAAACTGTCAACGTCAATATAAACACACACCACACCAATGTTATCATATTGTGCAATTCACCACTAGATGATTGTCATAGTAGATATTCCATTTGTTTCCTTCCATACTTAAGCACAACCGCAACATCCGATTGAAGAATTTATCCAACGGGAAGCGGCAACACTGGACAATCTGGACGCGCAAGATACGGACACAAGCGAAGCGGAATTGACGTCAATTGAACACGAATTAGTTACTGCTGATCCAATAGCGAACCTGAAGAAAAATGTTATCGATACGTTGACGTTCTTGCACCAGGAAAGAAACGATTTCTTACCGGAGGAAGATATTATTATTCCCAGTAGAAAAGACGACCATGTGGCTAATGACATTGACTTGTCGATTATTGATTCAAGAGCCACAATCAAACGACCCGACGATTTGGATTTGAACGAGCATATCTATGAAAATGTTGAAATCGTTTTGAGCCAACAACGCGAAAGGTGTCTTCCGGGTAAAATTGGCAGCGTTGAAGATATAATCGAAGCAGCGACCGCTGAAGTATCCAAAGTCATCGAAGAAGCTGAAGAATCTGTCAACGAAAATAAACAAGTCCGATTCTATGTGCAAGAGTATGAAGATGACGCGCAAATCCGAAGCGAAGAAGCGTTTAAATTCTTGGAGAACGAATTGGCTTCGAGTCCAATTCATAACGACCTGGATGAGTTTTTGCAGCAGGAAATAAAAGCGGCCGGCAAAAGTGGAATACCGGTGGCAAAACCGCGCAAACAATCCGCCGAACAAGACAGAGACGAAGATTGCACTTCGCCAATCAACGAAAGCGAAATTCTGAGTAAAATTCCCGTGAGTGGTGTGAAAGGCAAAATCAAAACGATCAAAAAACATTCTAAAGATCCTCTGAAAGAGTTCGTTAAATTGAGCGAGAATGTTAATTGGGACGAGGAAAATGATGAAGGTGCCGTGACAGTGATTACAAGCGATCCTATAATCAAAACAACCGTCACAAGAATAACTACTAGCACCGACGGTAATAGCAAAATCCCAATTTTACACACAACAACAACAATAGAAACATCCCAACAACAACTCGATTCACCAACCAAAAGCAAAATACCCATCCTGTTTACCGATACCGGTTGCATCATCGATAGTAGCGCCACCACTCAGCAGCCATTAATCTCGCCAGACTCCAAAGCTTCCAAATCGAGCACGCTGGATTCGGACTCGGACACGGACAGTAGGCGAAGTCCGCCGTTCGAACCTACGAAAGAATTGAAGAGCATCCTGAAGAAGAGGAAGAAGAAGAGCAGGGACGACAGTCAGGAAGGGAACGGTGATGGGGATGGTGGCTTTCAGCAGGTGGGCAGTGGCGGGAGTGTCGATGGGGGTAAGGTGGGCGGGCTGAGGACGATCGGCAGCTCAAGCGGATCGGATATCGCGCTGCACGAGGCCGGAGCTGAGCCCAGTGATGATGAGTCAGGTAAGTGGTTGGGACGGGGGTGATTAGAGATCAGGTTGTCGATTTCTTGAACTATTCAACTATTTATTATAACAAACAAAAGACTACTAGGATTGAATAGTTTATTTTGAAAAGGGGATTAGTCAAAAAATCAGTCAAATTTTAGTTATACCGCTACTTTCGAAGAAAACCGGCACAACTCAAAAAATTGAGATTTCTTACTTTGTGCACAATTTTGTGCAAATGTGGTATATTTTTATTTATGTGGAAGAGTGTCATAAAGGTTTTGTATTTCGTTTAATCTGTTAATAAATACAAAAATGATTCTAATTAAAATTATAATTTTTCGACAAGTCACAAGTCCAAGCCCTTAAGGGTTGGTATTAGATGAGAATTTTTTTTTTTACTGAAGTTGACTATAGCATATACTTTAAACTAGTCAAAAAAGATTATTGATGTGATTTTTTGAAAATCAAAAAAATTTCATTAACATTTAAAAAGTGTGTTCTCAAAACTTGCACCTTTTGAGTTGTGTCGGTTTTTTTCCAAAGTAGCGATATATATATATATAATTGTTTGTACATCCTTAAATACACTTTGTATTATAAGGACACAAGTCTTCCCACAACCTATCATTTTATTAATGCATTTACGCAAGTATATTCTCCTTAATTGTTAGTCTTAGACAGTTTTTCCAAGTTCCTGCAAACTTTTAATTTTCTGACTTATCCCCTTTTCAAAATAAACGATTCAATTTTAACGATTCAAATATTATATTTTTATGCTTCTTCCAAAATTTATATTATAAATATATTCTGAAGAAATAAATTTTACTAAAGAAATTAATTACTAATATTAAATTTGTTTTATATTTACTCACAAAAAAATATTTTTTAACAATGTTAAAATCTTTTTAATGCGTATAATAACAGCTAATAATTTTCTCTTGTGTAACGTGAATTTATTTATTGATTAACGTTTATAATTTTTTGTTTAGAAATTTTTTAATGTGCATGTTAATAGATTTTTTTTAAGGTTTTCGCTTCACATTAATTAATTTTAACCATTTTTAATTGACATTAACAAACACAAATGCTTCAAAGCAAATCAGAATATTCTAGAAGCCACCCGTTCATGCTGGTAAAATAGTTCTCGCTAAAATATGCACTTTACGCATTAACTATATAGTTTATTCAAAATTGTGCTTTCGCTACTCTTTAATGTGAATTGAAAGTGGTTATTGTATTTCTAGTAGAGAAGAAATATTGTTCAGAAGAAAATCTTTATAGCAATTTATCGATAATTTGACTTGTTATTTCTCCAACTCTTAGTTCAACTTTGTTATGTGCCAAGTTCGAATGTGATTGTAGCCCTGCTATATATTACGCCAAATCCAACCATTCACTCGAGTTTGAACGGTTCAATCTGATTTGAACCGTTCATTCCGGTTTGAACGGCTCAAATTATTATTTGAACGGTTTAATCCTATTTGAACGACTCGTTGACATTATTCTATAGAGCGTCTTATCTGGCATGTTGTGTACCGTCTATTGTGGTCTGTACTCGCTCTAGCCACGAGCATGGTCGTGTTCTCACTGCTTGCACAAAGCTGACATAGATAGTTGACTTGATTGATTGGCTGATTGATTATCCACCACTGCCATCATCTCCTTCGAATATATTATACCTCTAAAATACACGGTATGCAATACTGAAACAGCAGATTGTATTGTACGAAGCCTTACGTGCGAAAGTCAACCTTATCTCAGTCAAGCAGATTTACAAACATGTCGAGTTGCATATATTGAATATTGAAAATATAAAATATTTTTAAGTTCCTTATTACATTTGTCAATCGTTCGTTCAATTAATTGAACGGAAAGCAGCTCAATTTATTGATCAATTTCTAATTCAAATCGACTTGTTTTGCACTTAATCAATTTTTCCCTCCATTTTTAAGATTACTTAATCCAGTATCCATGACAACACTTCTTCCAACCTACAACACACTTCCACTTCTTCCAACTTGTGGTTTATAATTTTCTACGCCTTGCCAACATTTGCAAATTGTAACACTGAAATTGGCGGAAAAATAGAATATGCTGCAACTATTAACTAAAACTAGAAATTGAACTTAAAAAAATAATATGGGCAAAATCAATTTTTCCCTCCATTTTTAAGATTACTTAATCCAGTATCCATGACAACACTTCTTCCAACCTACAACACACTTCCACTTCTTCCAACTTGTGGTTTATAATTTTCTACGCCTTGCCAACATTTGCAAATTGTAACACTGAAATTGGCGGAAAAATAGAATATGCTGCAACTATTAACTAAAACTAGAAATTGAACTTAAAAAAATAATATGGGCAAAATCAATTTTTCCCTTCATTTTTAAGATTACTTAATCCAGTATCCATGACAACACTTCTTCCAACCTACAACACACTTCCACTTCTTCCAACTTGTGGTTTATAATTTTCTACGCCTTGCCAACATTTGCAAATTGTAACACTGAAATTGGCGGAAAAATAGAATATGCTGCAACTATTAACTAAAACTAGAAATTGAACTTAAAAAAATAATATGGGCAAAATCAATTTTTCCCTTCATTTTTAAGATTACTTAATCCAGTATCCATGACAACACTTCTTCCAACCTACAACACACTTCCACTTCTTCCAACTTGTGGTTTATAATTTTCTACGCCTTGCCAACATTTGCAAATTGTAACACTGAAATTGGCGGAAAAATAGAATATGCTGCAACTATTAACTAAAACTAGAAATTGAATTTAAAAAAATAATATGGGCAAAATCAATTTTTCCCTTCATTTTTAAGATTACTTAATCCAGTATCCATGACAACACTTCTTCCAACCTACAACACACTTCCACTTCTTCCAACTTGTGGTTTATAATTTTCTACGCCTTGCCAACATTTGCAAATTGTAACACTGAAATTGGCGGAAAAATAGAATATGCTGCAACTATTAACTAAAACTAGAAATTGAATTTAAAAAAATAATATGGGCAAAATCAATTTTTCCCTTCATTTTTAAGATTACTTAATCCAGTATCCATGACAACACTTCTTCCAACCTACAACACACTTCCACTTCTTCCAACTTGTGGTTTATAATTTTCTACGCCTTGCCAACATTTGCAAATTGTAACACTGAAATTGGCGGAAAAATAGAATATGCTGCAACTATTAACTAAAACTAGAAATTGAACTTAAAAAAATAATATGGGCAAAATCAATTTTTCCCTTCATTTTTAAGATTACTTAATCCAGTATCCATGACAACACTTCTTCCAACCTACAACACACTTCCACTTCTTCCAACTTGTGGTTTATAATTTTCTACGCCTTGCCAACATTTGCAAATTGTAACACTGAAATTGGCGGAAAAATAGAATATGCTGCAACTATTAACTAAAACTAGAAATTGAACTTAAAAAAATAATATGGGCAAAATCAATTTTTCCCTTCATTTTTAAGATTACTTAATCCAGTATCCATGACAACACTTCTTCCAACCTACAACACACTTCCACTTCTTCCAACTTGTGGTTTATAATTTTCTACGCCTTGCCAACATTTGCAAATTGTAACACTGAAATTGGCGGAAAAATAGAATATGCTGCAACTATTAACTAAAACTAGAAATTGAATTTAAAAAAATAATATGGGCAAAATCAATTTTTCCCTTCATTTTTAAGATTACTTAATCCAGTATCCATGACAACACTTCTTCCAACCTACAACACACTTCCACTTCTTCCAACTTGTGGTTTATAATTTTCTACGCCTTGCCAACATTTGCAAATTGTAACACTGAAATTGGCGGAAAAATAGAATATGCTGCAACTATTAACTAAAACTAGAAATTGAACTTAAAAAAATAATATGGGCAAAATCAATTTTTCCCTTCATTTTTAAGATTACTTAATCCAGTATCCATGACAACACTTCTTCCAACCTACAACACACTTCCACTTCTTCCAACTTGTGGTTTATAATTTTCTACGCCTTGCCAACATTTGCAAATTGTAACACTGAAATTGGCGGAAAAATAGAATATGCTGCAACTATTAACTAAAACTAGAAATTGAACTTAAAAAAATAATATGGGCAAAATCAATTTTTCCCTTCATTTTTAAGATTACTTAATCCAGTATCCATGACAACACTTCTTCCAACCTACAACACACTTCCACTTCTTCCAACTTGTGGTTTATAATTTTCTACGCCTTGCCAACATTTGCAAATTGTAACACTGAAATTGGCGGAAAAATAGAATATGCTGCAACTATTAACTAAAACTAGAAATTGAATTTAAAAAAATAATATGGGCAAAATCAATTTTTCCCTTCATTTTTAAGATTACTTAATCCAGTATCCATGACAACACTTCTTCCAACCTACAACACACTTCCACTTCTTCCAACTTGTGGTTTATAATTTTCTACGCCTTGCCAACATTTGCAAATTGTAACACTGAAATTGGCGGAAAAATAGAATATGCTGCAACTATTAACTAAAACTAGAAATTGAACTTAAAAAAATAATATGGGCAAAATCAATTTTTCCCTTCATTTTTAAGATTACTTAATCCAGTATCCATGACAACACTTCTTCCAACCTACAACACACTTCCACTTCTTCCAACTTGTGGTTTATAATTTTCTACGCCTTGCCAACATTTGCAAATTGTAACACTGAAATTGGCGGAAAAATAGAATATGCTGCAACTATTAACTAAAACTAGAAATTGAACTTAAAAAAATAATATGGGCAAAATCAATTTTTCCCTTCATTTTTAAGATTACTTAATCCAGTATCCATGACAACACTTCTACCAACCTTCAACACACTTCCACTTCTTCCAACTTGTGGTTTATAATTTTCTACGCCTTGCCAACATTTGCAAATTGTAACACTGAAATTGGCGGAAAAATAGAATATGCTGCAACTATTAACTAAAACTAGAAATTGAACTTAAAAAAATAATATGGGCAAGGCACAATTTATATGATCCTATTTGAGTTCTTAAAATCGAAGCAAATATTGACAAGTGTAATACAAACAGGCTTTATTTCTGTTAACGGTAATGATTTTTTTTTAGTAATTTCTGTTTGACTCTGAATAAGAAGTAAATAAAATATAGACATTTAATTTAATACTTAAATCAATTTGTAACGTTAAAAATACTATCTTTTGCATGTTTAAATTTAAAACAACATTTTGTTTGTCTATTTATTATTTAAAAATCATGAACAGACCTGTTTAAAAAAGATCTCATTCATTTACAAATACAGACAAAAATGGACAGGGACAAAAACAGCAAACATTATTTTTTACATAATTATTGATAATTTTAATTGTAAATATGAAATAAAATACAATTATTAAAACCACATCAATTGTGTTAGAAATTGTATAAATGCATGCAAATGCAAATTGTTCAAATTCTTTTAAATAAAATTTATTAAACTATAAAATTTGGTTAATTCAAAATATAAGACTTGACAAAAGGCACATTTTTCTGATTAAATATATTTTTTTCAAATTTAGTACATTAATAGAAAATGCTTGCATGTTCTTTTTTTTTACAATTATAGCTTTTAGTACACAATTGCTTTAAAAAAATCTCTTCGCTTTTTACGAAAAGTATTTAGCAGCGATTAGCAACACTTTTCTTCCGAATTTATAACAAACTGACCAACGTATCTTACACAATACACTACACTATAAAGTAATCGAATATTAATTTTATAATATTACTAATAAAAAGTAACCAGTACGTCCAGAATTTACCGGTTTAAAAAGTACAATAATTTTTTTTATAGAAAACTGGTGATTTAATTTTATCAATTAATATTCTATTGTGTTTGCTGTCTCTGCATGCGTCTATAAAAACATTTACATTTATTGTAAAAAATTGTGCATTTAGTTAGAATATGTCATTAGTCATTAGTCGATGAACATGTGTCCACGTAGTTATTGTTGTTTTTATTTCTTTTTCCGATACATGTGCTCTTTTAGAAGACTTCTACCAGAATGAGCCGCATTTTACTGAAACGATCGTAGAGGAATCTGACCCCGTCACTGGGGCTAAGTAAGTAGTTCCAATCGATATTGACATTGACTTGAACTCAGTTCTGTCAAACAGCTATTGCTCAAACACTAGCTGATTCTTTATTAAAACGTTTGACAGCTTCTTTTGACATTTAAAATTACACTTTAAAGCGTTTAATAAGTTCTAACAAACAATTTGTTTGAATCTTTTAATATTAGCTTGAACGATTCAATTAGTTTGAATTGTCTTTTAAGTAGAACGGTTTTTTTTTTAATAAATTTGTTGAATTTGCTTAGATTTTTTTATTTATTAATAGAACACTATAAACAAACAATACTAGATTTTAGAATATAGATTATTTAAATCGACAAATGAAAAATATTTTATCATAATTTTTACTACGATCATTAATCAAAATCATACAAAAATTACCATTCATCCAATGTTTTAATGTTCTTTATTATAAATCATTTTGTCCATTAATTGTCACTGTTCCTCGTATTTGTAGATCCATGAGCAATAAACAGCCTTCTCTTATTCTAACGTTTGGAAATGTTTTATTTAATTAAATCATAATTTCAAAAGGGTTCTAAAAAAAAAACGACACATTTATAAAATTAAATTCCAAAAATAATAGTATATATTTGAAGGAAAATAGTTTCATCGAATGTTTTTGTCGAAATTTTTTATAGGATAACTCGTACCATTAGAACCATGTCACAATCGCTGACCTCACCGAGTTCGATGAGCGAAGAGGAATTGCGCAACTCGATGCAGTCCGTCATGGACAAGTTCATGTCCGAAGAGCGACAGCCGCAATAGTTTGTCCTAACTTTCTACATTATGCTTTTTTTTTAAAGGCAGCAGAATAATAAATGCTTCAATCAAGATACGTTTTCAGAAAATAATGTGTTTTGTAAAATTAAGGCAGCAGTATTTTATAAACAAACTTAATTGTTGTTGAATGTCTGATATCGCATATAAATTGTTACGTGAGTGTTGTTGAATGCATTAAAAAAAAAATAATAACCAACATAGGCCGATAAGAATGCTATGTGTTCAATATTTGACATTGACGGTTCATTTTGCCCAGTGACTTTTTGTTTTTAGACTCGACAAACATTTTTATTGCATATTTTGTACTTGCGTTCCGTTAGTTTATTTATTGCAACTTTATTATGTGCAAAAACGTACTGTTCGATGTTTATTTAAAATGATCCTGTATATTGGGTTGCCTTATCTAACACGTCACGTGTTTGTTTTTAAATAAAGGCACATTTAGAATAATACAAGTACTGTTTATGGTGATTGGAATTACATTTTATATTTTGCTACATTTTTGTGTTTATATTTTATTTGCGGATTTATATTAATTATTCTTAAGGTGAAATAGAAGATAATTGTAATGTACCTCGACTTAATTCAGCTCTGGCGTGTTTCAGAAGCACGCCTTATATTTATTTTATCAAATATGATTTCGTATTTATATACATATATATATTGACCAATTGTATGAAATTGTGAACTTTTCAAATGTACGCATAGAATTTTATTACCGATAATAGATCTACTACTTTACAAAACCTAAACGTGTAATTCTAAACTATTGTTTTAAGGAAAATTCATGAAATAAAGCAAAGCTGATATAATAGCTTGCGATGAGAATTTTTAGCGTGACGTAATTTATATAAAGATTATATACTGCACTCTTTGAAATCAAATATGCTTTAAAGGCTATAATAATACTAACTAGGCGTCTTATTATAATATGCCAGTACGTCCTTGTCTGATGTAATTCGTACTTTTACTTCTTACAATTAACTTTGTGCCTCTTAAACTTTCTCTTCTAACTTCAGCTTACATTTATAATAGTTTTTAAGCGAAGGCGCAAATAATACTTTGTTCGTTTTTTTAGCTGTTTTAAAAATGATTTTATGATAGAAAAAAGAAAACGATACATAACGTGAATCCAACACAATTTAATAAATCCTAAAAATCTAGCCGATCTTTCGTCACAGTTGAGATATTGTAAAATTTTATCGACTGTTGAAATATTATATAATTATATTATAGAGATTAATATATTGTATTCTAATTAATATATGAATAATATGCTTCGTAATTATTGTGCAACAATGCTCGTATTATTTTAAAGAAACACATTGTAATCCGTAACTTATTGGAAATGTAGATAAAAAGAAACGTTTGTGAAAAAATTCAATCATGTTTCAAAATATTTCTTTATTAACCTAAAAGAATCAATTTTTATAATTGTCTTCGCTACACTAAGTGGAAAATTGTCAAAATTTCGTTCCCGTGTATTTGGTCAATATACTAGCGCAATCTACAGTTATCTTCACCAAGTTCTCGCGGGGAAGATATCGACAGATGTCGCCACATGAAAATCAACCGCTCAAAGCTGATTCGTTTTCTTATATGGACTTGCAACGTTTATGTATACATTGTCATTGACAAGCATTCGATTACTGTACGCGGGAAAATACGAACTGGTTACGGTCAGGTGTTCCGATGCCAAAACAATCAATAAAATGTGCCAGCATAAAAAAGCCGAGAAAAATGTATGAAATACGTATTTGCATAATATGTAGAATGTAAAATATGTAGAATAATTTTCTACAAATAAAAGACGGTAATAGTAAATCAAACAGAAAGATTAATTTCCAAATACTGAACTGCTCGATTTTTACAGCTTTTTAATGAAATTCCGGTGGTAATGACAATGTATATATTTAATATTTCAACTTTTGAAAGTTCCTCAGTATATGTTACTTACAGTGCGCTGCAATAATTTTATTGCCTATATATCCCATGAAGTTTTATGCGATTTAAATGTAACTTTAAAAAATATTCTATGCGTTTTTTAAGTAATTATGATCCTGTTGCATAATTGTATTTTATTATAATTGATGTAGTTATAAAATTAGTTTTTTTTATTAACATTACTTGGCTAGTTTCATTTAGGGTGGGGGGATGCGCAGCTCATGTCGTCGCAACGTCAATGTCATTAATTATATCGTAAATATGGGACGTATTATGAAAGATGGCGATTTCTATTCACTGCTGATCTAGCACATGTCATAGATAATAATCAATTCATTCGAATTATTTTGCTGTTACTTTTTACAACAATAGGTAAGAATATCATCATAAAGAGCTATTGAATATATTACAGTGCACTTTGCGTCTATTACGCTCCATCTATTATAAATTAAACAACGATTCCGGCAGCAATCGTTACTCGATAGTCTACAACTTTACGGTAAATGTTTACGTTAACTATTACCGCCTGTAATTTGTGAACTTTAGCGCAATTGTTTGCGTATTATTCGCCAAAAAAGGTACCCACTGCCTAACTCATGCATGCCGTTTCGATTTTAGCCCAACTTAATTAGTATTTGTTATATTATTTTAGGGGCTGGCGTGGTGTCGTTATTATTTATACAAATTAATAGTTTTTAGTAAACCGCGACAGTGATACATGTTCTAACGCCTAATACAGTGATTTCTATGTATCATTAACGGATTTAAGCGAAACCGTCTCTTACGCATGAAGCGTTTATCTAATAATATCCAAGTCACTGGCAATTTTCCAATGATTTTTAAAGTCGCAGTAGAGTTGTAGAAAATCGGAATATGCCGCCGATTTTAATAAATTGTATTAATTCTTGTCGGCTTACACATTCCGACAGTCTATAATATGTAATTTCCGTCGATTCTGTGCAAAAATGCGCAGAAATCGCGCGTTTTTTTTTCTTCAAAAAAAAAAAATTTTTTAATATAAATATATTTTTTCAAATCGAAATCGTGCCGTAATTCTACCCACGATTCAATGAATGTTTAGTAAAAATCGTGCAATTGTTTTCCAAGTAATCGTGTATAAATAAATTCAATCGTTCGACTTGAGAAATTGTGATTTAACTATGTCTTAAAATCCCAATAATAGTTCGATATTATTTTGGTTTATTAAATTATTAAAGCCTTTGGGCTCAGTTAAAATCTTTTGTTCCGTTTGGTTCCGTTTAGGAGATGGTTCTAGCTTGTTCAACCGGCGAGGAAACGATTACGTTAAAGATCCATGATACGATCCAGGTGACTGGAACCAGCTGCGTCCAGTATGTCCAGATGCAACCTTCGAATAATGTCCACCAATTGTTCCTGAAAGTAGCTGCGTTATTTTTATACGATGCAGACAGTTTCGAATTGATACTTCAGAGCAAAACTGGGGATACGGTGAGTTTCCTATTTATTTTTCAATTTTTATTGGCTTATGAGAAGCATAAGTTTAGAGTTTCATAGAGCATTAAATGATTTATGGAATAACAAAGCAGCGGGGATTGATATGATACCAGCCGAATTAATAAAACACGCAGGGGAAAAAATGCAGGAGCGATTATACAGTTAGTTTGTAAAATATATGAGAAGGGAGAAGTACCACAGGATTTTCAGCGTAGTAGAATAGTAACAATGCCGAAGAAAATAGGAGCTAATTTGTGTGAGAACTATAGGACCATTAGTCTACTATCACATGCATCGAAGATATTGTTAAAGATTATTTATAGGAGATTAGAAAATAAAGTAGAGGAAAGGCGAGGAGAAGATCAGTTTGGTTTTAGGAAAAACAGGGACGAGAGAGGCGATTCTAGCACTAAGAACGGTAGTAGAAAAAAGAAAGAGGGTAGGAAAGGTAACTTGCATAGCTTTTGTAGACTTAGAAAAGGCATTTGATAATGTAGATTGGGACATAATGTTTAGAATTTTAAAAGAAACGGGTATAGATTATAAGGATAGGAGAATAATTTTTAATTTATATAAACACCAAACTACCTTAGTTAGAATTGAGGGGGAAGAAGAGGTAGCAAAAATAGGGAAGGGAGTTCGGCAGGGATGTACACTCTCACCGTTATTATTTAATCTATATATAGAAGATGCAATAAACAAAGTAAAAGAAGAGTATAGTGTAGGTGTGAATGTACAGGGAGAGAAAATATATATGCTGAGATTCGCCGACGATATAGCCATATTGGAAGAAAGCGAAAAGAATTTAGAAAGGGTATTGAATGGTATGCAGGCAGTATTGACTAGGGATTTTAACATGAAAATAAATATAGGTAAAACTAAAGTGATGAGGTGTGACAAAAAGGAATGCAGTAGAAAAATGAGGATCTCAATAGGAGATAATAGAATCGAAGAAGTGTCAGATTTTTGTTATTTAGGCAGTAGAATCACAAAAGATAATCGAAGCAAGGTAGATATAAAGTGTAGGATAGCACAGGGTAGGAAGGCATTCGTAGAAAAAGAACAGATTTTAAGATCAAATATTGACTTGGGTATTAGAAAAAGATTACTGAAGGTATATGTTTGGAGTGTAGCACTGTACGGGTGTGAGGCGTGGACTATAGGAAAGGAAGAGAAGCGTAGATTAGAAGCACTTGAAATGTGGTGTTATAGGAGGATGATGAGGATTGGTTGGGAAGATAAAGTAACAAATGAAGCTGTACTAGAGTTAGTAGGGGAGAAGAGAAGTATCTGGAGAGTGTTACAGCGTAGGAGAGACAGATTAGTAGGGCATATTCTTAGGCATGGGGGGATTATGCAATTGATCATAGAAGGTAGAGTGGAGGGAAAGAGAGGGGTAGGTAGGCCTAGATTGGAGTATGTGAGTCAGATAGTTGAAGACGTTGAGATGAATAGCTATAGGGAGATGAAGGGATTAGCTCAGGATAGATCGGCATGGCGTGCTGTTTCCAACCAATCTTTAGGATTGCGGACTCTTTAACTAACTAACTATGAGAAGCTATCGAAAATATTTGTTCATTTATTTAATCAATTTAATCAACCGAAAAGCATTTTTTGGTAGATTTTTTAATACAGCCGTTATAGTTTTTATGTGTCCTAGATATTAATCTTCATTTCAAATATTGAAGATATTAAAAAAATACTTGGTCAAGGTCAATTACGTGAATTATTCAAGTAATAAACAATTGCATACTTTGAACTTACATTTTTTACAATTAGAATATTCCTATTTAGAAAATTGTATTTGTAAATTACGGCTGTGATTTTAAATCGTTCGTATTATTTAATAATGCTGATAATTTTTTCCAATCATCCGTAGAGTATCCTGATTTGTATATTTTTTTAGCAGCGGACGGAACGATTACATTACATTCATTGTCATTAATTATTAGGAATATCTATTATCATTTAAGATAACATTCACACAATTACATTCGTTTTACTTTATAGAAAATCCTCATGTTAACGAATTGTTATATTTAATACGAATATTTAATTTTGTTGGGCTTAAATTACAACGTACAATGATAATGAAATACGATTGTAAAATCGTCACTACGGCGTTAAATAATTGTATAAAACATCATCCAAAAACCGTAACACAAAGCATTTATTAGCTAGATGCGCATTTCAGAGGCTATGCCCCCATCTTCAGTAGCACAATAATAAAACAAATAAAGATACATATATTACTCAACGGGATCGCTATACAATTTGGCGATGTTTTATACAATGAAATACGACTTGGGTTCTTTAGTGTTTGGATCTTTAATTTAAAAAAAAGCTATTTGTGGTCAGCGGATAAAGTGGCGCTGTATATAATATTTGAGCCTCTTCTAGACTGTTTTAAACGATTTTAAATCGTACACCCTCGGCTCAATACCGTACGTCTTCAAGACGGACGGTAGCAATAACATCGTCACCCTCAGTAGCATCCGCAACGCCACCATGCACAAACGCAACGCGCACAATCACACGCAATCCAACAACAATCCGATCTTGTTGGATTGTAAGTCGTCTATAACAACAACAGCGGCATCTTCCGTTTCCATTGACGTAGCTGGGAATAACGATGTCGACAAGGTGTCCTCATCCGGATGGCCCAGTCAAGGCGTCGGTGGTCAGGGTGGGGTCGTGGGCGTTGTGGTCGGGCAGGGCGGCAGTGTCGATGTGGATGATATGAGTCTAGGGGCGTCCGCCAGTCCCACGGCTGATGGCGGAGGCACGGATGGAGATGGTGGCCCAAGTTCCGATGGAGATGGTAAGACATGTAATATACACGAGTCGGAAGAAAATAAATCGATTTCGTTCCTGCGCAGATGCGGAAAATGGCGAAGCGGCGGCCAAGGTTTACCACAATATCAGTGGGGCCGCTGGAATTAGTCGATATTTGGAGACGGATGCAAAACATTATGTTGGTTTGGTGAATCAAGCCATGACTTGCTATCTAAACAGTCTGTTGCAAGCGTTATATAATACGCCAGAGTTCCGGAACGCCCTGTATAAATGGGAATACGACAAGAAAGTACCCGAGAAGAAATCGATTCCGTTCCAGTTGCAGAAGCTGTTCGTTAGTTTACAGGTAAAGATACATTTCGAAATGATATTGATGATGATTTGAAGCTATAAGAAATAACGCAATACGGATTTTGAGGCAGTGTAAATACGAGGTACGAGTTATTTTCACGACCTAAATATAATAAACTTTTTGCGACAATTCTGAATTTCTAATAGCTGTGTCTAATCTTTTTTTTTTTTTAATATAAACAAAGGTGATTTTTCAGAATTTCAAAGAAATAAGTAAGGACATTTATTATAACGGTACGAAATGAAGTGCATGGAATTTTGATTTTTGATATTATTTCAGAAATAATTCAGCCATTAAATTCAGTATCACCATTAAAGCAATTAGTTTTAACAATGAGATGATATGAAATAGGTAGCTATTTATAACTTTGGTAAGTTAACGATTTTCATATGTTGGTGTAAACGGTTCTTAACATTACATTTATGTAAATAAATAAAATCTAATAATACATCAATATAATCGTAATCCAACTCTACGAGTTGGAGCGTGGAATGTTCGCAGTATGGATAGGATAGGAAAGTTAGAGAATTTGAAACTAGAAATGGAGAGACTTAAACTGGATATTGTAGGGATTAGTGAAGTTAGGGGGAAAGATCAAGTAGATACGTGGTCAGGAGAATATAGATTAATAACCACAGCATCAGATAATGGGCATACCGGTGTAGGTTTTATAATGAATAGAAAGTTGGGATGTAGAGTAAAGAGTTATTGCCAAGTTAGTGATAGAATTATAACTATTAGATTAGACACGAAGCCAACGGACACAGTTATAGTGCAAGTATATATGCCAACTTCAAGTCACGATGATCAGGAGGTAGAATCCATTTATGAGGAGATTGAATCTAGGTTAGCAAACGTTAAAGGACAGGATAATCTAATTGTAACCGGAGATTGGAATGCCGTAGTAGGTAAGGGAAAGGAAGTTTCAATAGTAGGAGAATATGGAATAGGAACACGTAATGATAGAGGGGATAGATTGGTAGAGTTTTGTATTAGGAATAAGCTAGTGGTAGCAAACACGCTTTTTCAGAATCACAAGCGCAGGATATATACGTGGAAAATGCCAGGAGATATAAGGAGGTATCAGATAGATTACATACTGGTTAAAGAGAGGTTTAGGAACCAGATTAAGAATTGTAAGAGTTACCCTGGAGCAGATATTGATAGTGACCATAATTTAGTAGTCCTGGACTCAGAGGTCAAATTCAAGAAATTACAGAAGTCTAAACAGGTCAGAGTAGATGTCGATAGGTTAAAATTAGCTGATGTATGTGAAAAGTACAAGCAGAAAGTAGAAATCATGGCTAATGGAACATCTAGGAACGACATAGATTGCGAATGGAGGGAAATCAGAAATGGGTTAACTACAGCAGCAAATGAAGTATTAGGCACAAAGAAAAGGGCAGGTAGGAGAGAATGGATCACGGAAGAAATAGTTGAAATGATAGAAGCAAGAAGGAAAATTAAAATTGGAAACACAGAAGCAGGACAGAAAAAATATAAGGAACTAAGGAACTTAATTAATAGGAAATGCAAGCTAGCGAAAGAAGAGTGGATAAAAGGAAACTGTGAGGATATTGAGGAGGATATGAGAAGAGGTAAAGTAGATTTGGGCTACAGGAAAATTAAGTCACATTTTTCTAAAGTAAAATCAAAGGGTAACATTATATGTGATAAGCAGGGTAAGGAACTCACAGAAAATAAGGAAAAAGCTAGAAGATGGAAGGAGTATCTTGAAGATTTATATAAAGGTAGGCAGGACATGGAGGAGCTAGAAAATGTGGAACAGATAGATGAGGATGACTTAGGTCCTAGCATACTTAGGTCAGAGTTTCATAGAGCATTAAATGATTTACGGAATAACAAAGCAGCGGGGATTGATATGATACCAGCCGAATTAATAAAACACGCAGGGGAAAAATGCAGGAGCGATTATACAGGTTAGTTTGTAAAATATATGAGAAGGGAGAAGTACCACAGGATTTTCAGCGTAGTAGAATAGTAACAATGCCGAAGAAAATAGGAGCTAATTTGTGTGAGAACTATAGGACCATTAGTCTACTATCACATGCATCGAAGATATTGCTAAAGATTATTTATAGGAGATTAGAAAATAAAGTAGAGGAAAGGCTAGGAGAAGATCAGTTTGGTTTTAGGAAAAACAGAGGGACGAGGGAGGCGATTCTAGCACTAAGAACGGTAGTAGAAAAAAGAAAGAGGGTAGGAAAGGTAACTTGCATAGCTTTTGTAGATTTAGAAAAGGCATTTGATAATGTAGATTGGGACATAATGTTTAGAATTTTAAAAGAAACGGGTATAGATTATAAGGATAGGAGAATAATTTTTAATTTATATAAACACCAAACTGCCTTAGTTAGAATTGAGGGGGAAGAAGAGGTAGCAAAAATAGGGAATGGCGTTCGGCAGGGATGTACACTTTCACCGTTATTATTTAATCTATATATAGAAGATGCAATAAACAAAGTAAAAGAAGAGTATAGTGTAGGTGTGAATGTACAGGGAGAGAAAATATATATGTTGAGATTCGCCGACGATATAGCTATATTGGAAGAAAGCGAAAAGAATTTAGAAAGGGTATTGAATGGTATGCAGGCAGTATTGACTAGGGATTTTAACATGAAAATAAATATAGGTAAAACTAAAGTGATGAGGTGTGACAAAAAGGAATGCAGTAGAAAAATGAGGATCACAATAGGAGATAATAGAATCGAAGAAGTGTCAGATTTTTGTTATTTAGGCAGTAGAATCACAAAAGATAATCGAAGCAAGGTAGATATAAAGTGTAGGATAGCACAGGGTAGGAAGGCATTCGTAGAAAAGGAACAGATTTTAAGATCAAATATTGACTTGGGTATTAGAAAAAGATTACTGAAGGTATATGTTTGGAGTGTAGCACTGTACGGGTGTGAGGCGTGGACTATAGGAAAGGAAGAGAAGCGTAGATTACAAGCATTCGAAATGTGGTGTTATAGGAGGATGATGAGGATTGGTTGGGAAGATAAAGTAACAAATGAAGATGTACTAGAGTTAGTAGGGGAGAAGAGAAGTATTTGGAGAGTGTTACAGCGTAGGAGAGACAGATTAGTAGGGCATATCCTTAGGCATGGGGGGATTATGCAATTGATCATAGAAGGTAGAGTGGAGGGAAAGAGAGGGGTAGGTAGGCCTAGATTGGAGTATGTGAGTCAGATAGTTGAAGACGTTGAGATGAATAGCTATAGGGAGATGAAGGGATTAGCTCAGGATAGATCGGCATGGCGTGCTGTTTCCAACCAATCTTTAGGATTGCGGACTCTTTAACTAATAATCGTAAAAATATTGAGAGTGGTTGACAATACATCGTTTCCACAAAACGACTGTCAAAAGAAACTGCGTCGCAATTTAAATATATAGATTATAATTGTTTATTTGTACGCAGATTATGATAATTTATTTCTACGTAGATAATATACACATGAAAATTAAAATAAATATAGGTAAAACCAAAGTGGTGGGGTGGACAAGAAGGAATGCAAGCGAAAAATGAGGATAAGAACAGAAGAAGTGTTTTTAGAAGAAGACTTTTCTTATTTCGGAAGTAGGATCACAAAGGATAACCGAAGTAAGGTAGATATAAAATGTAGGATAGCACAGGCTAGGAAGGCATTCGTAGAAAATGAGCAGATTTTAAGATCAAAAATTGACTTGGGTATTAGAAAAAGATTACTGAAGGCATATGTGTTTAGTGTAGCATTGTACGGGTGTGAGGCGTGAACTATAGGTAAAGAATAGAATCGCAGAATAGAAGCATTCAAAATGTGGTGCTACAGGAGGATTGGTTGTGAAGATAAAATAACAAATGAAGTCGTACTAGAGTTAGTAGGGGAGAAGAAAAGTATTTGGAGAGTATTACAGCACAGGAGAGATAGAAGCCTTATGAAGGTATTGTAATATTATACTGAAACGTCGCGATATCTAAACTGGTAGTTTCATTTATTGTTCCGAGTTGCCACTATTCCTTCAATTTATTAAGACAAACGGACGTTATTTAAATTTGTAATAGACAGTAGGTCATATTCTTAGACACTGGGGTATGCAATTAGTTATAGAAGGTAAAGCACAGTTAAAGCAAGGGTTCGGTAGGCCTAGATTGGAGTGTGTGGGTCAGATAGTGGAAGACGTGTGGGATGAATAGCTATTGGGAGATGAAGGAATTAGCTCAAGATAAATCGACAGATGGCGTGCTGTTTTCAACCAATCCTTAGGATTGACGACTATTTAACTAAATAACTAGATAATATTAAGTAAACAAAAAGGCTTATATTCGCATCGAATCTTCGTAGACGTCTAATCGTACCGCGGTGGAAACGACCGATTTGACACAGTCGTTCGGATGGGGTATGCAGAACGCGTGGGAACAGCACGATATCCAAGAGTTGTGTCGCGTCATGTTCGACGCTCTTGAATGTACATTCCGCGACACAAGCCAAGCGAACCTCATTAACGACCTCTACGAAGGCACCATGCTGGATTACGTCAAGTGCTTGGAATGCGGCCGGGAAAAGTCCAGGGAGGACACATTTCTGGATATTCCGCTACCGGTTAGGCCATTCGCCAGTACAGAGGCTTACCATAGTATCGAAGAGGTGAAGTTAATATATTTTTACCAATGATACGTTTTTTAGATTTTTATAATTGTTTTTATTGTATAGGCTTTAAGGGCATTTGTCCAGCCAGAGACTTTAGATGGAAACAATCAATACCATTGCGAAAATTGCGATAAAAAGTGCGACGCGCACAAAGGGCTGAAATTTATAAAACTCCCTTATCTTTTAACTTTACATCTCAAACGATTCGATTTTGACTATTCTACAATGCACCGAATCAAACTAAATGATAAGTAAGTTATAAGTTACGTGTATAGAATATCATCCAAATACCGTAACTCAATGCATTTAATTGCTAGAAGCGCATTTCGAAGGCTATACCCCCATCTCAGTAGCATAATAATACAACAAAATAAAATACCTCTGTCACTAACCGTGATTGCTATAAAATTGAATACAAAAGTTAACATTTAATTATAATTTTTGAACAATAAAAAATACCGGCTAACGACAGCAACAAGTAATAACAACAAATGAGAGATAGTCAAACAAAAATAACGAACAAAATAATATAACAATTATATATTTATTGACGACTGCAGTTTCGTTCTTCTAAAGAACATGATCAAGTCTTGATACTGTTAAAGAGTTAAAAGTTAGAATAAAACTAAGTAATTTTCCTATTTCCTATTAATTAAATTTAATATTGATTTATGAATGTATATACTCTCCTAAGCATTCAACTCGAAATAATTTAAAACACATTTAAGCAATTTAAGTGAACTAATTTCAATAGGATGACCGAATTCAAAAATATGCTCGGCGACAGCACTTTTATCCTTTCTATTTAATCTGAAATGAGCTAAATGTTCCTTAAATCTAGTTTTAACGGTTTTAACAGATAAACGGTCTACGTGTATTATATCATTACAGCTAGAATAAGATATTTCATAAATACCAGATTTTTTTTATGAAATTTACGCTATAGTGACGAATTTTCAATAAAGTGCCTCGTTAAATTTTTACGATTTTATTTACGGTGACTTTTAGGGTTGTCTTTAAGCAGAAGTTGAATCTAAACTCTTTTGTAACCGGCACAAAAGTTTTATCCGAGGAATTGTTATCGGAAGAACGTGACAGCAATATAAAATATGACGACTGTAGTACCACCGATTATGGATCGGCTTTAGACGAGGAAAGTTGCCAAGGGACGGACTTGAGCTCTTCCGCGAATTATCCATTTGATAACTACCTTGATGACGATGAAGGTAAAAATCGAAACTAATATTGTTATTTGAAAAATATATATTTCTATTAAATAAATTATGATTTTGTTGTGTTTTATGTAGGTATCGATGTGAGTTCCGGCAATAACAGTCATGAGAACGAGAAGAACCGCCGCCTTCAAGATCCGAAGGGTCCGTATCTCTACGAACTGTTCAGTATTATGATCCACTCTGGAAGTGCTTCCGGTGGACATTATTATGCCTACATCAAAGACTTTGATAAGGATAATTGGTATTGCTACAATGACACCACTGTTAATATAGTAAGTTCCCTCAAAAATTCAATTATACATTAAAAAAAAAAATTATAGCAAAAACAACTTAATAGGAATTTCGATTTAAAAATTCTACTAATCTATCATTTTACGATTGTATTGACTCTTCATTAACCTTATTTATAGCGTATTCGCAAATATTTTTTCTATTTAGATAACGGAGGAGGATATTCGTAAGACCTACGGTGGTGGACCATCTCGTTCTAGTGGCTATTACTCTGGAGCTTATACATCCAGCACGAACGCTTATATGTTAATGTACAGACAAGTAGATTCTGCGAGGAATGCCAAAGCGCTAAGTGTCGATGAATTTCCGGATCATATAGCTCAAATTGCTAGAGAAATCCGCGCTAAGGAAGAAAGTGATCGAATAGCCAGAGAGCAGGAAAGCAGCTTGCATAAGATCAAGGTAATTGAAATTTAAATCATGTACAAATTATTATTATATATAATTTATATCCAAATTTTTAATTTTCACCTTTAACGTCAAAAGTGTTTTGTAATTTCAGAGCCATTTTGTAAAATAAAAATAATGCCGTGATGTAAATTTATCGTGCAGCCGTTCGAAATATTCCTTCTTGGATATTAAGGCTTTGGCAAATTTTGTTGTTACTGTGTTAATTTTTAGCAAAGTCTCGAAGTAGAAATTTTTTTAACAAAGAAGCTCAATTTTGGGATTTTCTAAAAAAAGTAACTCACATTGTTAATACCAACAGAATCTGTCATTATCTAACCTAAATCTCATAATGTGTACTGAAAATATTACGTCCTTACAATTTTTTCTAAAAAAAATATACCACCGTTTTTTTATAAAAAAATATTTTGGCAAAAATATTAACTAAATAAATAAAATCACCACAAACCACATTATAAAGACCTTATATAAGCAAACAAACATCCTCCAGGTGTATTGCTATCACCCATCCACACCACATCCCCTCTACTCGCAACTCGCTGAGACGCGCTATTCCGTCTCAGATGACAACACCCTCACGGAGATCGCCCGCGAGGCATACAACAAGTTCGAACTAGACTCTTATGGAATCCGGTCGGAGGACTGTCGTCTAGTCAGCTATAATCGGACACAGGATGCGATCGTGCGCAGTTGGCGTAAACCCGATGAGGTGATGTATGGGGAGGTAGAGAGTGATGCCAATGGTGGGGAAGGGGGCGTGTTCGGCCTCGCCAGTGGGGAGTATTGCGTCGGGGGGTGGCTGCTGGAGATCAAAGAACGGGGTATGTTGCTGTAACTAATGTTTTTCTAAAACTGAAAACATTATTATTTTCACATGATAATGTAAAAATATTAGACTTTGAAACTAGCAAGTACAAAAGATTAGTGAAATGATTTCCATCAAAAAATGTATAAAAAATTCCGTAAATTTACGTTCATATAGTAATACGTACACTCGCATTATTAATAAAATGTTAATATAATCATGTTCCTTTACTAAAGTTTTGGAATATGTACCTACTACTTCTTTCCTCTGTAATTTCTCACTATATTATGTATACACTAATAATAGATTGACACACTGAATTTGACAGCTCATAGATGGCGTATTAACTGTGTCACAATGATATTGTTTAGAAACAGTACAGGTAGCGATATTTAGCTGAAGAATGCCTAGTGGCCTAGCGGGTAATGCATTGAGTGTCGATTACAAGAGTTAAGCAACGTTTCGCTAGGTCAGTGCTTGGATGGGTGACCGTAGCTCAGCGCCACCTATCCTCTATAATCGGTACCATTCTTAGTTAGGATACAATTAACTAAGCTTTAGCGGAATAGCGAACCGCTATCGCTATAGTAACAGGCTTCCCACCATTCAGATATGCTTCACTGTACACGCATGTACACACGTGTTGAAAACATGGCCACTTGGGTCTAGTTCTATAATTATTTAACAACAAATATGTGATTCATTAAAGTGATGGTAATATAAGTGTGGGGAGTGGGGCGTGTTCGGCCTCGCCAGTGGGGAGTATTGCGTCGGGGGGGTGGGGGTGGCTGCTGGAAATATTATGTAAAGAATTAAACATCTTTTAAAAAATGTTATATATTGGGTGATTGTAATTTTTAAATTTGAAAGTACTATTGACGATGGAGTGCGATTAAAGGATTGATGAAACCAATGCCATATTTTGGTTATTTAATAAATATTATGTAATGTTCGTAGATCAATGAATTTGCGGTTCATGTATGTTAATAATTAAATGTTAACATGTGTTCTTATATGGTAATCTAATAAATACTTGAGCTCTGATGAAACAAAACGTTAGCAAGAATTTAAAAGAAACTTTTTGTCTACAATTGTCCGATACACCCACAACTTGAATTATTATTGAACATTTATTGTGATATTATTATGTTGTTCTTTATATATATAATTTCTTCGTAATTTTCTAATATCAATTCAACGAAATAATACCGTTAATTTTCATAGGAATATAGCATTGGCGACTTTACTATATTCGATATTTCTCTGGCAGGTAAAGAGTGGATTGCATATGAGCCGACCGAAGCGAATATCAACGTTTATCTAATCAATCTCGACACGGAACAAATAGATGAACACATGATAATCCGTTGTCCATGCAAACTGACCGCTAAGCAACTGCAAACTCGCATAACAGACATTTACCCACGCCTATCTTCAGTCGATATGGCTCTCAAGCGTAACAATAACAGTCTAGAATACATTTTCCAAAGCGATGGGATTAGAAACACGACAAACGTAAGAAATGGTCCATTTAAGAAATATAAATCTGTTTTCGCCTTTGAAAATACATTCGAAATATATGGTTGATTCGATTTTTTGTTTCAGTTGCAATTGGATTTAAATAAGTCGTTCAAACTATTCGTTTCGCAATATAGAGAGTCCGAAATAAGCTCGAAAAGTCATTACAATTCAAAATTGTTCAATTTGATCTTGGAGAAATTTGAACATCTCATGTCTGTTGTTATTTTGTATCCAGAAACAACAATCGGTAAGTTAAAAACTAAAAACAAGTTGGACTTAACGTGATTTCAAAAAAGTTATGTACTTCCTTTTTATATTTTCAGTTTATTTATTTCCTTATTTTTTCATTGCTCTTTGAAATCTCCATATTCTGACAATTTGTACAAATTGCGATATTGCCAGAAAGAAATTAACACTAAACAGAAAGTAATTCTTCGGAATTATTACCACGGAATACCTAAAAATAATAATTTATGCAAGAAAATTTCTATAAATCAATTTAAATAATATCAATTTTGGATAATTTTTTATTCTTAATCCTAGCGATATGAATTATTTAAATAAGCAGATTTTATTTATAAAAAAAAAAACTTTCTCCTAAAAGCTGTGAAAAGGTTTTTTTTTTTTGTAAAATATTTACCTTGACCATATACAAGCTGTAACTTCCAAAACACCTGTTTGCGAGAAACTCAGTTTATCCACGGGACGAAAGAAATCTCCGATTGTCGCTATTACGAGGCCCCATTTAGTCGCTGGGGCCCAAAAGAAAACCGTTTTTGGCCCAGCTGGGTGCTCCCATATGGGCCTGAACTTTTGCGGAACATGTGGGTCAATTTTTTTCACTAAATCGCGATATAAAACTTGACCAGGATGCTTCATTTTTAAGAATTAACAAGCGTATAAGAATTTTTTTCTATGCGACTGATGTAATAATTTGTTGGATAAAAAAACTAGAAAAATGCTGCAAAAAAATATGCCATCTGTGAGAGTTATACTTTTTAATGACGTTAAATTTTGATTTTAAAAAATATTTGACTTTTGTATTGTTTTATTTTATGAAATTGGGTTGAAAATGTAAATTTCTCATTGAATCAACTATATAGTGGAACTTACAATTTTTTTGGCAGCTAGATATTAGGTATCGATTAAAACTCAATTTAATATTTTTTTATTTATTAATTCGAGAATATTATTTAAAAATATTCATGATTTTCATTCGAATTTTTCAAGTTAAATTGATACCACTAAAACGAACGTAGTTTCATTTTATTTAAAAATATATCAGTTTGTCATCTTCATTATTTAATTCCTTGTTAAACGTGTTATCAATCCATATAAAAAAAATCAACAAGATTTTCCATTTATATCTAACATTCGAAAAATATCTTGACGGACCGGGCTAACTTTAAATTAAATTTTTAGGCATGTTGACCGATTTGACAATCCCATCTTTAGACGCAAATCAGAACTTTGAGCGTTTCATCGATATGGGAGCGGGGGGCGACCGCAATTCTCCCATATTGCGTTCTTCGCCTCAACAGGGCGCCGGCCCTTTAAACGGGTTGATTAATTCAGGTGCGGCTTCAGTGGGGGTTGTCACATCCGGTGCTGATACATTTGGGGATCATAGTAATAGCGAAGATAGCAGCTTGAGCGATAGTGATCGTACTTTAGTCGGCGACGCTCCCGGTGAGATGAAATCGGATTTTGTGTTTTTGATGCGCAGTAAAAGAATTTCGTGCAAATTGCAGATGAAGAGTGTAGGATGGTTTTTAAAATATTAAACATTTTCAGATGAATGTTTTGCAATGTTGTCGAGTAATTCGAATTCCATGCCAGATGTACATTTATCTTCACCGACTGCAAACGATGAACAATCTACAAACCCGGATATATTCAATAAAAGAATTTACAATGAAAACGATAAATATGTACACCCAATTTTTGATGGAATGTTGTCCCCTGCCGTTAACATCGGCGAAATTAAATCATCCGTCATTGCTCTGAGAGATTATTACTTCAAAGTAAGATATACATAATATACTAACATAATTATTGTAAAAAAATATCTGCACTGTTTCATGACAGGCTGAAGTATTACCTGCACAGCATCTGGGCATGGTCCAGGCGTCCAGCAGTGCAGTTAACTTATGCGGTGTCGTAACGCGGTGTTGCCGTATCATCGCTGATAAACGCATGACTTTGCAATCGTTTAAACAACATTTATCTCCGATTATTTACGTGCCAGAAGATTATTTTAAGTTGTTTAGAAAGCAGCAGCAACAAGTCGGCATTACAAGTAAAAAAAATCTTAATTAGTTTATTCACATTCACGAGCTCATCAAAAAATTTTTTTTTTATATTATTAACTTACGAATTTTATATATGTACTTTATTTATGCTAAGAAAAGGGCAGATAGCTTATAAATGTAAAAAAAATTACATCTATAAGCTGCTACCGCACAAACTTCTGCAAAAAAAAATAAGGTAATAAATTGTAAAATAAATTTTGCAGTGTTTGTTTTATGGCATATACACGCCCATAAGTAATCAGTGTGCAAATTTTTGGATTTTTATCATTTATTTAGGTAGCCAACCGAATGAAACAGAATGGTCAAAACCATACGAACATTTAGAGACAAACGGTGTAGAATGCGAAAGACTCGTTGTAAAGTTGGGACGGAACATCCGAGACGGGGAATATGCTGTCAGTATTCATCATTTGGTTATTGATATTCCTGAACCGAGTACGCTTCTCTTCGACTGGATAATTGGTCAGTAAAATGTTCCAGCAAATGTAAAGTAACACGTTGCAAAAGTTGCACTAAAGCAACAAATTATTTCATTCAAAATAATCGTATATATGTGCTGTTTTATTCTTTGTTTCATTTCTGCTTTGTTCTTAATTTTTTTTAGGACACGGACAGTTAGTGTCTGTTGTTAAAAAAGATATTCTTCAGCATGTGAAGAAGCATCATATGTTGGATATTCCGTACAATAGAGCACGATTACGAAAGAAGAGTTATAAAAATCCGCAAAGAGTGTACCTGGACGATCAGAAGTTCGGGGAAGATATTACTTTGAGGCAAAATCAAAGTCACGAGATTTTCTTGGAGAGTTTACCGGAGGATGAAACTGTAAGTTGCTGTAACATGCTTTAGTAGCGAATTTATATTCATCCACTTTAAGATATATTTAAAAATATTATTTATACTGTTAATTCTGAGCCTATCAATAATATAAATTAGATATTTTAAATGTACGATTTCGACATACATTGATTTCTAAAGTTTTTTTCGCACCATTCATCGTGGCATCTAATCATCTCTGACATATCATTTGACTAAATTATCTGAATTATCATTTTGTTAAGCTGTGATTTTATCAAAAATGCACCGTTCAAATTAATTAGATGGCATCGCATCAACATTTATCCATCTTCCTGCGGCGTTGGTCGCCCGCCCTGTACCAACTGGGCGCCGTTCATCAAGCCACCATCTGTCCCCCAGCGACCAGCCACGGCTCGTCGTCTATTCACCAGTCCCAATCGATCACCCTCGAATCGATTCGCATGGCCGTCAGTGCGATCAGCGCCATCCCATCCGCCGAGATCGAACTGGCCCAGGTCCGGACCGCCTTTCCAGCCGACATGAACGCCGCCGATATCCAGGCCGATCTGGACTGGTGGGGGACAACCGTGGACCATGACGGTGGCGTGTATGACGATGGTGCCATGTTCTTTTATCGGTGAGTTGTGTGTTTTTTAAATTATATTGAATATATTTCGACAGTTGTTTTGCGGGAACGGCTGGACCGATTTCAATGATTTTAGTTATGTCACTGGAATGAGCAATTTCTGATCATACTATTTCATCAATATCTGAAATTTCCATAAATTTTTAGAATCTTTTTGTATAACATGAAAACTAAACAAATATGAAAATAAAATACTATATTATTAAATATAAAGTTATGTTATGCAAATATTGTTATGGGATAAGATTACAAACAGCTCGAGGCCAATGAAGCATATCGTAGATCTTGGGGATATCTTGTTATATGGTTATGTATTTCTTTGTTTTCGTGAATTTTTATTTCATTTTATATTAAGCTGTTCTTTATCAAATAAATGTATTTGACGTATTCCATTATTACGAGTTCATTTAATAGAAGGTGGTTTGTGTTTCTATAGACTTCTTTAGTGGAAGTGAAGAAAGGAAGTTTATTAAGGGTTTTTATGTCTGATATGCCAATATATATTGGCAACGGCTTTACTTGTCATTTTTATTATAGCGATCTACGTGAAGAAGTGAAACAGCTAACATCGGAAGAGCGGAAAGAGCTATACCAGAAAGAGAATATTCGCTTGGGGACGGCAAACACGGCTCGCTTTAAGCATAATTTGCGCCGTAAAGAGCGCGCTCTGAAGATCTACTTGCCTGGAACATCGCCGTCCAGCAGTCGAGACGAAAGCATGAACGTAGATTGACCGTCAACATCCTGTAAAGACGCGTCCACTCAACTAATAGTTACTAACGCTCTTGATTCGCACAATATTGTTGACGATGGTGCTAATAGTGACGAGGAAATGGACGGTAACGTATTGCGCGTGTTGCTTGGTGGGGGTAGAAGGGGTGCGAGGGGCAATATCGCCCCGCTACTGTATAATACTTGGCTATCTTGCGTTGTCTGTTAAATAGTAAATGGAACTGGTTGATTGATTCTTAGGAGTTTTTTTTTTAAATCAGGTGAGGCGAAAACTTTTTTTTTTTTTATCTTAATAATAAAATACATTTGAAAAGAAACGTTCCTATAAAATTGTTTCCATTAAAAAAAAAACGCAACAATCGTGTCTTGGATACATTTTTATGTGCATCAGCTGGTTCTAAACTAAACATCGTTATTTGAATTTTCTTCGCTTATTTAGCTGGTATTTTTTTGCAAGTTGAATGTTGAACATTCTTAAGGTATTGATTTGAATAGTTCGCCCCTGCCTTACGGGGAGAAGTAAGAAATGCAACGCAAGCGATGCTGATTATAACGTTTATAAATTCACCAAGTCGGTTTCGAATTTAGTCTATTCATTTTTGCAAAACGAAACGATTGTTTTTAGACGTTCTGTAAATAATACCCGTTAGCTTAAATGTTAGAACTTTAATATAACACTGTTGTTGATTCTTGAAACTTGATTTAATCACCGACGTGTTATTTACGTCCAGTTTGATTTCTTAATTACCTAATTTGAAAATTAACTAAATTTTTTCCGATTTTTATTCACAAATTTTGTCATTTTTATTTATTTTTTTAAAGTTTAAATTCTACTGCAACTACATGTTTGTAAATACATTTTTTGTAAATAAATTCAGTATTTTTAGTTCAAGAATCTTTCTAGTTAACCAAATATTGAGTAGCAACTTATTAGCGTTTTGTTTTGAAAATTTTTGAAAAGTTGCGCTACCGTTTATATGAGACTGGCATTTTTTTTCAATACGTTCGGTTCCTTTTTTTAAATATAAATTTTAAAAATCGTAGAGCCAATTAATTCAACTAAATTAGATGTATTCACGGACTGTTTTAAGAATTACCAGTAAAGTTATCGCATAATTACGAATTTTTCAGTCGTTATTATTTTTTATATATAATAAAGATCTGTTGCAAAATGAATTTGAAAAATCAAGAATCAGTGGTTAAGTATGGTTTATTGTTATCGCTAAATTTAATTTCTACCGTATAATTAAACTCATTTTAAGATATTTTATTTATCAATATATAAAACATTCAGTGTTTATTTAATCAAAACTTATTAATTGCAAACTTTAAATAACGAAATAAATTTAATACAAATATTTTTTTATTATCTAGTCTTCTTATCATAAAATTCGATTAAATTAACGTAGAGAAATTTTCATTTTGAAACAGAATAGATGTTGTTTTTTGTAAGTAAAATTTGCAATCTGATTACTTTTGCATATTATAGTCTACGTATTTATAATTATTGAATAAAACTGCGAGGCTTGCCTATAAAAATGTTTATAACAATAAGTTGTCGCATATAATATTGCGTTCTTTATAATATACATCATTTTAGAATAATCCAATTTTCAATATCTATATATTCTTGAATGATTTGTTTTATTGTATATTTCACTCTTTATTGTATGTTGTTACATTTTAATGGTAAGTTGAATTTGCAGTCCCCATTCGTGTAAACGATTTTTATATGGATAAATGAAATACGTAATGTAATAAAACTACTTTTCAACGCTGAGAAATTCATTTATTTTCATTTATTTTATTTATTTATTTTCTGTGTTGCATTAGTTGCCTATATATTTAATTATTCAAAATATTTTAAACTGTCATTTTGGCATTTTACGGCGTAATATAATACGTGCGTGCGCCAGCGCATTCACTCAAAATGTGGTTTTATTTGATTAACAATTACACGCGCCTGCGTACTCCGAAGATGCGAAACATGTTAAGAGGCGTTGTCCAATTCGTGCCTGGAAAGCCAAAGTTAATTCCAGTACCGGCCTTGCGTATTCTAGAAAAATCAGTAGTGACTCCAGCGCAGAAATATTTATTGACCAGTTACAATCTAGCTGCTGCCACTCCTACGGGATTTCAATGCATTCGGTCCGGACCATCACTCAGGTAGAAATAGAATAAAAATGATTGTGATTTTTTATTTTTTTATTTTTTTTTTCTCAGCATACGAACATTTTACTAGCTTTTTTAATATTTAGCACATATTACGGACAAGTACGTTTCGCCCATACCGATATCACGGTGCCAGATTTTTCCAAATACCGACGTGCGGCCACAATATCGCCAAACTCGATTCAAAAAGACAGCGTGGACGACAGACGCACCTTCTCGTACGTGTACACAATGGCGTGGACCTTGGGTATGGTGTACAGCGCAAAGGCGTGCACTATTCATTACATCGCATTTATGGACGCGAGCGCCGAAGTGCTCGCCCTGGCCAAAATCGAAGTCAATCTCAAAGATATACCGGAAGGCAAGAATACTACGTTCAAATGGAGAGGTAAGCCACTGTTTGTGATGCACCGCACTCCCGAGCAAATCGCCCAGGTGCAATCTGTGGCAGTGAATAGCCTGCGCGACCCCCAGCATGACGACGAACGTGTCCAGAAACCGGAATGGCTCGTCGTATTGGGCGTGTGCACCCACTTGGGCTGTGTGCCTATTGCGAACGCTGGCGACTTTGGAGGGTACTATTGCCCGTGCCACGGGTCACACTTTGACGCTAGTGGGCGTGTGCGTCAAGGACCTGCCCCCTTGAACCTCGAGGTGCCGACGTACACGTTTCTTAGTGAATATGTAATAATGGTAGGGTGAAGTATATACATTCGTTTTGTGCAAAGAAGGAATATTATAGTTTTCGTTCATTATTTGATCGTGATCGTAGTTTTATTTGTGTTTTATGTAATTACTATTAATGGTTGAATAGAAAATTTATTACCGCTCAAAAATATGAAAATAGCGCGAACGGTGCATTTTCACTTAGTTCTTCGTAAATATTTCAAGATTGTATATCAAAGAATCGCTTTTATTTAAAGTTAAAAGTGCTAATATCATCGGAGATAGGTACTGCATCATTCCCTTGTAAATAGCGTAGTTGTTTTATATGAGGGAATGGTGCGGTATGAGGTGAACTGCCCCTGGATCGCCCATCTGTGAACCGGTTGGGCGATTGGGTGATCCAGCAAGTGCTAACGAGTGGCGTGGTATCTCTTGGTTGACATGGAAACCCACGCTACTCTGTATTGTGTATTATTTAAAAAAAAATATATTAATCATTTTTAGTGAGTTCCAGTTCAAATGCAAAAAAAAATGATAAAATCGTCGAAAAATGCAAACTTTGACTCTGAAGAATTTGCATTTATGGTCGATTTTGATCAAAATTTAAAAAGTGCCCAAATCAACGTAAAATGATTGCAAATCGCCCTAGAAACCAATTTAGTGATTTCCAATTCAATCGGAAAAAAAAATAAAAAAATCGACGAAAAAAGTGCGGAGTACCCCCTTTGAAAAAAATCAGTTTTTCATCGATTTTTGTCCAATTTAGAAAATGCCTAAAATTGTGTAAAACTATTGTGTAATTTACAGAAATGGTTCTAGAAACCATTTTTATCGATTTGCAGGCGAAACGGAAAAGTTGAGAAAATAGTTTGAAAAAAGTGCAAATGGACCCCCTTCAAAAAAAATCTGTTTTTCATCGATTTTGGCTAAAATTGAAAAAATCGTAAAATAGTGTAAAACTGCTATAAATGGTTTTAGAAACTATTTTTATCGACTTTCAAGCGAAATAATGAGCTGAGAAAAAATCGAAAAAAGTGCAAAGGAACTTTGATCGTCGGAACTTTGAGCCTTTAGAAAATTTCGAATTTTGATCGATTTTGGTAAACATGAAAAATAAAATAAATAAACAGAATATTATAGAATATCACCCAAATATCATAACGTAAAGCATGAAGTAGATAGATGCGCATTTCGAGGGCTATGCCACCATCAATCACGATTCGTGCCAGGTATTTTATTTAGTTTTTAGTACATATATACCTATAAAATTTCCAAAGGTATATACCTTGTATATACCTTCTTCCAAAAAAAAAAAAATTTCCAAAGGTATATACTATCGAAAAAAAAAAATTTCTAAAGGTATATACCTTCTTCCAAAAAAAAATAAAAAATTCCAAAGGTATATATATACACGACTTTTTCACTTTTTTCGACGATAATTTCAACTTTTTCCGTTTGAACCGGAAATCAGTAAAATAGAGTTTTAAGACGTTTTATAGCCATTTTGCATTGTTTTGGGTAGCACTTGTTAAATTTTGACCAAAATCGCCAAAAAAATCGGAATATTTCAAAGGTATATATACACGACTTTTTCACTTTTTTCGACGATAATTTCAACTTTTTCCGTTTGAACCGGAAATCAGTAAAATAGAGTTTTAAGACGTTTTATAGCCATTTTGCATTGTTTTGGGCAGCACTTGTTAAATTTTGACCAAAATCGCCAAAAAAATCGGAATATTTCAAAGGTATATATACACAACTTTTTCACTTTTTTCGACGATAATTTAAACTTTTTCCGTTTGAACCGGAAATCAGTAAAATGGAGTTTTAAGACGATTTATAGCCATTTTGCATTGTTTTGGGCAGCATTTGTTAAATTTTGACCAAAATCGCCAAAAAAATCGGAATATTTCAAAGGTATATATACACGATTTTTTCACTTTTTTCGACGATAATTTCAACTTTTTCCGTTTGAACCGGAAATCAGTAAAATAGAGTTTTAAGACGTTTAATAGCCATTTTGCATTGTTTTGGGCAGCATTTGTTAAATTTTCACCAAAATCGCCAAAAAAATCGGAATATTTCAAAGGTATATATACACGATTTTTTCACTTTTTTCGACGATAATTTCAACTTTTTCCGTTTGAACCGGAAATCAGTAAAATAGAGTTTTAAGACGTTTAATAGCCATTTTGCATTGTTTTGGGCAGCACTTGTTAAATTTTCACCAAAATCGCCAAAAAAATCGGAATATTTCAAAGGTATATTATACACGATTTTTTCACTTTTTTCGACGATAATTTCAACTTTTTCCGTTTGAACCGGAAATCAGTAAAATAGAGTTTTAAGACGTTTTATAGCCATTTTGCATTGTTTTGGGCAGCACTTGTTAAATTTTCACCAAAATCGCCAAAAAAATCGGAATATTTCAAAGGTATATATACACGACTTTTTCACTTTTTTCAACGATAATTTCAACTTTTTCCGTTTGAACCGGAAATCAGTAAAATAGAGTTTTAAGACGTTTAATAGCCATTTTGCATTGTTTTGGGCAGCATTTGTTAAATTTTCACCAAAATCGCCAAAAAAATCGGAATATTTCAAAGGTATATATACACGATTTTTTCACTTTTTTCGACGATAATTTCAACTTTTTCCGTTTGAACCGGAAATCAGTAAAATAGAGTTTTAAGACGTTTAATAGCCATTTTGCATTGTTTTGGGCAGCACTTGTTAAATTTTCACCAAAATCGCCAAAAAAATCGGAATATTTCAAAGGTATATATACACGATTTTTTCACTTTTTTCGACGATAATTTCAACTTTTTCCGTTTGAACCGGAAATCAGTAAAATAGAGTTTTAAGACGTTTAATAGCCATTTTGCATTGTTTTGGGCAGCATTTGTTAAATTTTCACCAAAATCGCCAAAAAAATCGGAATATTTCAAAGGTATATATACACGATTTGTTCACTTTTTTCGACGATAATTTCAACTTTTTCCGTTTGAACCGGAAATCAGTAAAATAGAGTTTTAAGACGTTTTATAGCCATTTTGCATTGTTTTGGGCAGCATTTGTTAAATTTTTACCAAAATCGCCAAAAAAATCGGAATATTTCAAAGGTATATATACACGATTTGTTCACTTTTTTCGACGATAATTTCAACTTTTTCCGTTTGAACCGGAAATCAGTAAAATAGCGTTTTAAGACGTTTTATAGCCATTTTGCATTGTTTTGGGCAGCACTTGTTCAATTTTCACCAAAATCGCCAAAAAAATCGGAATATTTCAAAGGTATATATACACGATTTTTTCACTTTTTTCGACGATAATTTCAACTTTTTCCGTTTGAACCGGAAATCAGTAAAATAGAGTTTTAAGACGTTTAATAGCCATTTTGCATTGTTTTGGGCAGCATTTGTTAAATTTTCACCAAAATCGCCAAAAAAATCGGAATATTTCAAAGGTATATATACACGATTTTTTCACTTTTTTCGACGATAATTTCAACTTTTTCCGTTTGAACCGGAAATCAGTAAAATAGAGTTTTAAGACGTTTAATAGCCATTTTGCATTGTTTTGGGCAGCATTTGTTAAATTTTCACCAAAATCGCCAAAAAAATCGGAATATTTCAAAGGTATATATACACGATTTTTTCACTTTTTTCGACGATAATTTCAACTTTTTCCGTTTGAACCGGAAATCAGTAAAATAGAGTTTTAAGACGTTTAATAGCCATTTTGCATTGTTTTGGGCAGCATTTGTTAAATTTTCACCAAAATCGCCAAAAAAATCGGAATATTTCAAAGGTATATATACACGATTTTTTCACTTTTTTCGACGATAATTTCAACTTTTTCCGTTTGAACCGGAAATCAGTAAAATAGAGTTTTAAGACGTTTTATAGCCATTTTGCATTGTTTTGGGCAGCACTTGTTAAATTTTCACCAAAATCGCCAAAAAAATCGGAATATTTCAAAGGTATATATACACGATTTTTTCACTTTTTTCGACGATAATTTCAACTTTTTCCGTTTGAACCGGAAATCAGTAAAATAGAGTTTTAAGACGTTTTATAGCCATTTTGCATTGTTTTGGGCAGCATTTGTTAAATTTTCACCAAAATCGCCAAAAAAATCGGAATATTTCAAAGGTATATATACACGATTTTTTCACTTTTTTCGACGATAATTTCAACTTTTTCCGTTTGAACCGGAAATCAGTAAAATAGAGTTTTAAGACGTTTTATAGCCATTTTGCATTGTTTTGGGCAGCATTTGTTAAATTTTCACCAAAATCGCCAAAAAAATCGGAATATTTCAAAGGTATATATACACGATTTTTTCACTTTTTTCGACGATAATTTCAACTTTTTCCGTTTGAACCGGAAATCAGTAAAATAGAGTTTTAAGACGTTTTATAGCCATTTTGCATTGTTTTGGGCAGCACTTGTTAAATTTTCACCAAAATCGCCAAAAAAATCGGAATATTTCAAAGGTATATATACACGATTTTTTCACTTTTTTCGACGATAATTTCAACTTTTTCCGTTTGAACCGGAAATCAGTAAAATAGAGTTTTAAGACGTTTTATAGCCATTTTGCATTGTTTTGGGCAGCATTTGTTAAATTTTCACCAAAATCGCCAAAAAAATCGGAATATTTCAAAGGTATATATACACGATTTTTTCACTTTTTTCGACGATAATTTCAACTTTTTCCGTTTGAACCGGAAATCAGTAAAATAGAGTTTTAAGACGTTTAATAGCCATTTTGCATTGTTTTGGGCAGCACTTGTTAAATTTTCACCAAAATCGCCAAAAAAATCGGAATATTTCAAAGGTATATATACACGATTTTTTCACTTTTTTCGACGATAATTTCAACTTTTTCCGTTTGAACCGGAAATCAATAAAATAGAGTTTTAAGACGTTTAATAGCCATTTTGCATTGTTTTGGGCAGCACTTGTTAAATTTTCACCAAAATCGCCAAAAAAATCGGAATATTTCAAAGGTATATATACACGATTTTTTCACTTTTTTCGACGATAATTTCAACTTTTTCCGTTTGAACCGGAAATCAGTAAAATAGAGTTTTAAGACGTTTAATAGCCATTTTGCATTGTTTTGGGCAGCACTTGTTAAATTTTCACCAAAATCGCCAAAAAAATCGGAATATTTCAAAGGTATATATACACGATTTTTTCACTTTTTTCGACGATAATTTCAACTTTTTCCGTTTGAACCGGAAATCAGTAAAATAGAGTTTTAAGACGTTTTATAGCCATTTTGCATTGTTTTGGGCAGCACTTGTTAAATTTTCACCAAAATCGCCAAAAAAATCGGAATATTTCAAAGGTATATATACACGATTTTTTCACTTTTTTCGACGATAATTTCAACTTTTTCCGTTTGAACCGGAAATCAGTAAAATAGAGTTTTAAGACGTTTTATAGCCATTTTGCATTGTTTTGGGCAGCACTTGTTAAATTTTCACCAAAATCGCCAAAAAAATCGGAATATTTCAAAGGTATATATACACGACTTTTTCACTTTTTTCAACGATAATTTCAACTTTTTCCGTTTGAACCGGAAATCAGTAAAATAGAGTTTTAAGACGTTTAATAGCCATTTTGCATTGTTTTGGGCAGCATTTGTTAAATTTTCACCAAAATCGCCAAAAAAATCGGAATATTTCAAAGGTATATATACACGATTTTTTCACTTTTTTCGACGATAATTTCAACTTTTTCCGTTTGAACCGGAAATCAGTAAAATAGAGTTTTAAGACTTTTATAGCCATTTTGCATTGTTTTGGGCAGCACTTGTTAAATTTTGACCAAAATCGCCAAAAAAATCGGAATATTTCAAAGGTATATATACACGATTTTTTCACTTTTTTCGACGATAATTTCAACTTTTTCCGTTTGAACCGGAAATCAGTAAAATAGAGTTTTAAGACGTTTTATAGCCATTTTGCATTGTTTTGGGCAGCACTTGTTAAATTTTCACCAAAATCGCCAAAAAAATCGGAATATTTCAAAGGTATATATACACGATTTTTTCACTTTTTTCGACGATAATTTCAACTTTTTCCGTTTGAACCGGAAATCAGTAAAATAGAGTTTTAAGACGTTTTATAGCCATTTTGCATTGTTTTGGGCAGCACTTGTTAAATTTTCACCAAAATCGCCAAAAAAATCGGAATATTTCAAAGGTATATATACACGATTTTTTCACTTTTTTCGACGATAATTTCAACTTTTTCCGTTTGAACCGGAAATCAGTAAAATAGAGTTTTAAGACGTTTAATAGCCATTTTGCATTGTTTTGGGCAGCATTTGTTAAATTTTCACCAAAATCGCCAAAAAAATCGGAATATTTCAAAGGTATATATACACGATTTGTTCACTTTTTTCGACGATAATTTCAACTTTTTCCGTTTGAACCGGAAATCAGTAAAATAGAGTTTTAAGACGTTTTATAGCCATTTTGCATTGTTTTGGGCAGCATTTGTTAAATTTTTACCAAAATCGCCAAAAAAATCGGAATATTTCAAAGGTATATATACACGATTTGTTCACTTTTTTCGACGATAATTTCAACTTTTTCCGTTTGAACCGGAAATCAGTAAAATAGCGTTTTAAGACGTTTTATAGCCATTTTGCATTGTTTTGGGCAGCACTTGTTCAATTTTCACCAAAATCGCCAAAAAAATCGGAATATTTCAAAGGTATATATACACGATTTTTTCACTTTTTTCGACGATAATTTCAACTTTTTCCGTTTGAACCGGAAATCAGTAAAATAGAGTTTTAAGACGTTTAATAGCCATTTTGCATTGTTTTGGGCAGCATTTGTTAAATTTTCACCAAAATCGCCAAAAAAATCGGAATATTTCAAAGGTATATATACACGATTTTTTCACTTTTTTCGACGATAATTTCAACTTTTTCCGTTTGAACCGGAAATCAGTAAAATAGAGTTTTAAGACGTTTTATAGCCATTTTGCATTGTTTTGGGCAGCACTTGTTAAATTTTCACCAAAATCGCCAAAAAAATCGGAATATTTCAAAGGTATATATATACACGATTTTTTCACTTTTTTCGACGATAATTTCAACTTTTTCCGTTTGAACCGGAAATCAGTAAAATAGAGTTTTAAGACGTTTTATAGCCATTTTGCATTGTTTTGGGCAGCATTTGTTAAATTTTCACCAAAATCGCCAAAAAAATCGGAATATTTCAAAGGTATATATACACGATTTTTTCACTTTTTTCGACGATAATTTCAACTTTTTCCGTTTGAACCGGAAATCAGTAAAATAGAGTTTTAAGACGTTTTATAGCCATTTTGCATTGTTTTGGGCAGCATTTGTTAAATTTTCACCAAAATCGCCAAAAAAATCGGAATATTTCAAAGGTATATATACACGATTTTTTCACTTTTTTCGACGATAATTTCAACTTTTTCCGTTTGAACCGGAAATCAGTAAAATAGAGTTTTAAGACGTTTTATAGCCATTTTGCATTGTTTTGGGCAGCACTTGTTAAATTTTCACCAAAATCGCCAAAAAAATCGGAATATTTCAAAGGTATATATACACGATTTTTTCACTTTTTTCGACGATAATTTCAACTTTTTCCGTTTGAACCGGAAATCAGTAAAATAGAGTTTTAAGACGTTTTATAGCCATTTTGCATTGTTTTGGGCAGCATTTGTTAAATTTTCACCAAAATCGCCAAAAAAATCGGAATATTTCAAAGGTATATATACACGATTTTTTCACTTTTTTCGACGATAATTTCAACTTTTTCCGTTTGAACCGGAAATCAGTAAAATAGAGTTTTAAGACGTTTAATAGCCATTTTGCATTGTTTTGGGCAGCACTTGTTAAATTTTCACCAAAATCGCCAAAAAAATCGGAATATTTCAAAGGTATATATACACGATTTTTTCACTTTTTTCGACGATAATTTCAACTTTTTCCGTTTGAACCGGAAATCAGTAAAATAGAGTTTTAAGACGTTTTATAGCCATTTTGCATTGTTTTGGGCAGCACTTGTTAAATTTTCACCAAAATCGCCAAAAAAATCGGAATATTTCAAAGGTATATATACACGACTTTTTCACTTTTTTCAACGATAATTTCAACTTTTTCCGTTTGAACCGGAAATCAGTAAAATAGAGTTTTAAGACTTTTAATAGCCATTTTGCATTGTTTTGGGCAGCATTTGTTAAATTTTCACCAAAATCGCCAAAAAAATCGGAATATTTCAAAGGTATATATACACGATTTTTTCACTTTTTTCCACGATAATTTCAACTTTTTCCGTTTGAACCGGAAATCAGTAAAATAGAGTTTTAAGACGTTTAAAGCCATTTTGCATTGTTTTGGGCAGCACTTGTTAAATTTTCACCAAAATCGCCAAAAAAATCGGAATATTTCAAAGGTATATATACACGATTTTTTCACTTTTTTCGACGATAATTTCAACTTTTTCCGTTTGAACCGGAAATCAGTAAAATAGAGTTTTAAGACGTTTTATAGCCATTTTGCATTGTTTTGGGCAGCACTTGTTAAATTTTCACCAAAATCGCCAAAAAAATCGGAATATTTCAAAGGTATATATACACGATTTTTTCACTTTTTTCGACGATAATTTCAACTTTTTCCGTTTGAACCGGAAATCAGTAAAATAGAGTTTTAAGACGTTTAATAGCCATTTTGCATTGTTTTGGGCAGCATTTGTTAAATTTTCACCAAAATCGCCAAAAAAATCGGAATATTTCAAAGGTATATATACACGATTTTTTCACTTTTTTCGACGATAATTTCAACTTTTTCCGTTTGAACCGGAAATCAGTAAAATAGAGTTTTAAGACGTTTAATAGCCATTTTGCATTGTTTTGGGCAGCATTTGTTAAATTTTCACCAAAATCGCCAAAAAAATCGGAATATTTCAAAGGTATATATACACGATTTTTTCACTTTTTTCGACGATAATTTCAACTTTTTCCGTTTGAACCGGAAATCAGTAAAATAGAGTTTTAAGACGTTTAATAGCCATTTTGCATTGTTTTGGGCAGCATTTGTTAAATTTTCACCAAAATCGCCAAAAAAATCGGAATATTTCAAAGGTATATATACACGATTTTTTCACTTTTTTCGACGATAATTTCAACTTTTTCCGTTTGAACCGGAAATCAGTAAAATAGAGTTTTAAGACGTTTAATAGCCATTTTGCATTGTTTTGGGCAGCATTTGTTAAATTTTGACCAAAATCGCCAAAAAATTCGGAATATTTCAAAGGTATATATACACGATTTTTTCACTTTTTTCGACGATAATTTCAACTTTTTCCGTTTGAACCGGAAATCAGTAAAATAGAGTTTTAAGACGTTTTATAGCCATTTTGCATTGTTTTGGGCAGCATTTGTTAAATTTTCACCAAAATCGCCAAAAAAATCGGAATATTTCAAAGCTATATATACACGATTTTTTCACTTTTTTCGACGATAATTTCAACTTTTTCCGTTTGAACCGGAAATCAGTAAAATAGAGTTTTAAGACGTTTTATAGCCATTTTGCATTGTTTTGGGCAGCATTTGTTAAATTTTCACCAAAATCGCCAAAAAAATCGGAATATTTCAAAGGTATATATACACGATTTTTTCACTTTTTTCGACGATAATTTCAACTTTTTCCGTTTGAACCGGAAATCAGTAAAATAGAGTTTTAAGACGTTTTATAGCCATTTTGCATTGTTTTGGGCAGCACTTGTTAAATTTTCACCAAAATCGCCAAAAAAATCGGAATATTTCAAAGGTATATATACACGATTTTTTCACTTTTTTCGACGATAATTTCAACTTTTTCCGTTTGAACCGGAAATCAGTAAAATAGAGTTTTAAGACGTTTTATAGCCATTTTGCATTGTTTTGGGCAGCATTTGTTAAATTTTCACCAAAATCGCCAAAAAAATCGGAATATTTCAAAGGTATATATACACGATTTTTTCACTTTTTTCGACGATAATTTCAACTTTTTCCGTTTGAACCGGAAATCAGTAAAATAGAGTTTTAAGACGTTTAATAGCCATTTTGCATTGTTTTGGGCAGCACTTGTTAAATTTTCACCAAAATCGCCAAAAAAATCGGAATATTTCAAAGGTATATATACACGATTTTTTCACTTTTTTCGACGATAATTTCAACTTTTTCCGTTTGAACCGGAAATCAGTAAAATAGAGTTTTAAGACGTTTTATAGCCATTTTGCATTGTTTTGGGCAGCACTTGTTAAATTTTCACCAAAATCGCCAAAAAAATCGGAATATTTCAAAGGTATATATACACGATTTTTTCACTTTTTTCGACGATAATTTCAACTTTTTCCGTTTGAACCGGAAATCAGTAAAATAGAGTTTTAAGACGTTTTATAGCCATTTTGCATTGTTTTGGGCAGCACTTGTTAAATTTTCACCAAAATCGCCAAAAAAATCGGAATATTTCAAAGGTATATATATATACACGACTTTTTCACTTTTTTCAACGATAATTTCAACTTTTTCCGTTTGAACCGGAAATCAGTAAAATAGAGTTTTAAGACTTTTAATAGCCATTTTGCATTGTTTTGGGCAGCATTTGTTAAATTTTCACCAAAATCGCCAAAAAAATCGGAATATTTCAAAGGTATATATACACGATTTTTTCACTTTTTTCGACGATAATTTCAACTTTTTCCGTTTGAACCGGAAATCAGTAAAATAGAGTTTTAAGACGTTTAATAGCCATTTTGCATTGTTTTGGGCAGCACTTGTTAAATTTTCACCAAAATCGCCAAAAAAATCGGAATATTTCAAAGGTATATATACACGATTTTTTCACTTTTTTCGACGATAATTTCAACTTTTTCCGTTTGAACCGGAAATCAGTAAAATAGAGTTTTCAGACGTTTTATAGCCATTTTGCATTGTTTTGGGCAGCATTTGTTAAATTTTCACCAAAATCGCCAAAAAAATCGGAATATTTCAAAGGTATATATACACGATTTTTTCACTTTTTTCGACGATAATTTCAACTTTTTCCGTTTGAACCGGAAATCAGTAAAATAGAGTTTTAAGACGTTTTATAGCCATTTTGCATTGTTTTGGGCAGCACTTGTTAAATTTTCACCAAAATCGCCAAAAAAATCGGAATATTTCAAAGGTATATATACACGATTTTTTCACTTTTTTCGACGATAATTTCAACTTTTTCCGTTTGAACCGGAAATCAGTAAAATAGAGTTTTAAGACGTTTTATAGCCATTTTGCATTGTTTTGGGCAGCATTTGTTAAATTTTCACCAAAATCGCCAAAAAAATCGGAATATTTCAAAGGTATATATACACGACTTTTTCACTTTTTTCGACGATAATTTCAACTTTTCCGTTTGAACCGGAAATCAGTAAAATAGAGTTTTAAGAGGTTTAATAGCCATTTTGCATTGTTTTGGGCAGCACTTGTTAAATTTTGACAAATTTTGACGGTTCAAACGGAAAAGTTGAAATTATCGTCGAAAAAGTGAAAAAGTCGTGTATATATACCTTTGAAATATTCCGATTTTTTTGGCGATTTTGGTCAAAATTTAACAAGTGCTGCCCAAAACAATGCAAAATGGCTATTAAACGTCTTAAAACTCTATTTTACTGATTTCCGGTTCAAACGGAAAAAGTTGAAATTATCGCCGAAAAAAGTGAAAAAGTCGTGTATATATACCTTTGAAATATTCCGATTTTTTTGGCGATTTTGGTCAAAATTTAACAAGTGCTGCCCAAAACAATGCAAAATGGCTATAAAACGTCTTAAAACTCTATTTTACTGATTTCCGGTTCAAACGGAAAAAGTTGAAATTATCGTCGAAAAAAGTGAAAAAGTCGTGTATATATACCTTTGAAATATTCCGATTTCTTTGGCGATTTTGGTCAAAATTTAACAAGTGCTGCCCAAAACAATGCAAAATGGCTATAAAACGTCTTAAAACTCTATTTTACTGATTTCCGGTTCAAACGGAAAAAGTTGAAATTATCGCCGAAAAAAGTGAAAAAGTCGTGTATATATACCTTTGAAATATTCCGATTTTTTTGGCGATTTTGGTCAAAATTTAACAAGTGCTGCCCAAAACAATGCAAAATGGCTATAAAACGTCTTAAAACTCTATTTTACTGATTTCCGGTTCAAACGGAAAAAGTTGAAATTATCGCCGAAAAAAGTGAAAAAGTCGTGTATATATACCTTTGAAATATTCCGATTTTTTTGGCGATTTTGGTCAAAATTTAACAAGTGCTGCCCAAAACAATGCAAAATGGCTATAAAACGTCTTAAAACTCTATTTTACTGATTTCCGGTTCAAACGGAAAAAGTTGAAATTATCGCCGAAAAAAGTGAAAAAGTCGTGTATATATATACCTTTGAAATATTCCGATTTTTTTGGCGATTTTGGTCAAAATTTAACAAGTGCTGCCAAAACAATGCAAAATGGCTATAAAACGTCTTAAAACTCTATTTTACTGATTTCCGGTTCAAACGGAAAAAGTTGAAATTATCGTCGAAAAAAGTGAAAAAGTCGTGTATATATACCTTTGAAATATTCCGATTTTTTTGGCGATTTTGGTGAAAATGTAACAAATGCTGAGCAAAACAATGCAAAATGGCTATAAAACGTCTTAAAACTCTATTTTACTGATTTCCGGTTCAAACGGAAAAAGTTGAAATTATCGTTGAAAAAAGTGAAAAAGTCGTGTATATATACCTTTGAAATATTCCGATTTTTTTGGCGATTTTGGTGAAAATGTAACAAATGCTGAGCAAAACAATGCAAAATGGCTATAAAACGTCTTAAAACTCTATTTTACTGATTTCCGGTTCAAACGGAAAAAGTTGAAATTATCGTTGAAAAAAGTGAAAAAGTCGTGTATATATACCTTTGAAATATTCCGATTTTTTTGGCGATTTTGGTGAAAATGTAACAAATGCTGAGCAAAACAATGCAAAATGGCTATAAAACGTCTTAAAACTCTATTTTACTGATTTCCGGTTCAACGGAAAAAGTTGAAATTATCGTTGAAAAAAGTGAAAAAAGTCGTGTATATATATACCTTTGAAATATTCCGATTTTTTTGGCGATTTTGGTCAAAATTTAACAAGTGCTGCCCAAAACAATGCAAAATGGCTATAAAACGTCTTAAAACTCTATTTTACTGATTTCCGGTTCAAACGGAAAAAGTTGAAATTATCGTTGAAAAAAGTGAAAAAGTCGTGTATATATACCTTTGAAATATTCCGATTTTTTTGGCGATTTTGGTGAAAATGTAACAAATGCTGAGCAAAACAATGCAAAATGGCTATAAAACGTCTTAAAACTCTATTTTACTGATTTCCGGTTCAAACGGAAAAAGTTGAAATTATCGTTGAAAAAGTGAAAAAGTCGTGTATATATATACCTTTGAAATATTCCGATTTTTTTTGGCGATTTTGGTCAAATTTAACAAGTGCTGCCCAAAACAATGCAAAATGGCTATAAAACGTCTTAAAACTCTATTTTACTGATTTCCGGTTCAAACGGAAAAAGTTGAAATTATCGTTGAAAAAAGTGAAAAAGTCGTGTATATATACCTTTGAAATATTCCGATTTTTTTGGCGATTTTGGTCAAAATTTAACAAGTGCTGCCCAAAACAATGCAAAATGGCTATAAAACGTCTTAAAACTCTATTTTACTGATTTCCGGTTCAAACGGAAAAAGTTGAAATTATCGTCGAAAAAAGTGAAAAAGTCGTGTATATATATACCTTTGAAATATTCCGATTTTTTTGGCGATTTTGGGTGAAAATGTAACAAATGCTGAGCAAAACAATGCAAAATGGCTATAAAACGTCTTAAAACTCTATTTTACTGATTTCCGGTTCAAACGGAAAAGTTGAAATTATCGTTGAAAAAAGTGAAAAAGTCGTGTATATATACCTTTGAAATATTCCGATTTTTTTGGCGATTTTGGTGAAAATGTAACAAATGCTGCCCAAAACAATGCAAAATGGCTATTAAACGTCTTAAAACTCTATTTTACTGATTTCCGGTTCAAACGGAAAAAGTTGAAATTATCGCCGAAAAAGTGAAAAAGTCGTGTATATATACCTTTGAAATATTCCGATTTTTTTGGCGATTTGGTCAAAATTTAACAAGTGCTGCCCAAAACAATGCAAAATGGCTATTAAACGTCTTAAAACTCTATTTTACTGATTTCCGGTTCAAACGGAAAAAGTTGAAATTATCGCCGAAAAAGTGAAAAAGTCGTGTAAATATACCTTTGAAATATTCCGATTTTTTTGGCGATTTTGGTCAAAATTTAACAAGTGCTGCCCAAAACAATGCAAAATGGCTATAAAACGTCTTAAAACTCTATTTTACTGATTTCCGGTTCAAACGGAAAAAGTTAAAATTATCGTCGAAAAAAGTGAAAAAGTCGTGTATATATATACCTTTGAAATATTCCGATTTTTTTGGCGATTTTGGTGAAAATTTAACAAGTGCTGCCCAAAACAATGCAAAATGGCTATAAAACGTCTTAAAACTCTATTTTACTGATTTCCGGTTCAAACGGAAAAAGTTGAAATTATCGTCGAAAAAAGTGAAAAAGTCGTGTATATATATACCTTTGAAATATTCCGATTTTTTTGGCGATTTTGGTCAAAATTTAACAAGTGCTGCCCAAAACAATGCAAAATGGCTATAAAACGTCTTAAAACTCTATTTTACTGATTTCCGGTTCAAACGGAAAAAGTTGAAATTATCGTCGAAAAAAGTGAAACAGTCGTGTATATATACCTTTGAAATATTCCGATTTTTTTGGCGATTTTGGTCAAAATTTAACAAGTGCTGCCCAAAACAATGCAAAATGGCTATAAAACGTCTTAAAACTCTATTTTACTGATTTCCGGTTCAAACGGAAAAAGTTGAAATTATCGTCGAAAAAAGTGAAAAAGTCGTGTATATATATACCTTTGAAATATTCCGATTTTTTTGGCGATTTTGGTGAAAATGTAACAAATGCTGAGCAAAACAATGCAAAATGGCTATAAAACGTCTTAAAACTCTATTTTACTGATTTCCGGTTCAAACGGAAAAAGTTGAAATTATCGTCGAAAAAAGTGAAAAAGTCGTGTATATATATACCTTTGAAATATTCCGATTTTTTTGGCGATTTTGGTCAAAATTTAACAAGTGCTGCCCAAAACAATGCAAAATGGCTATTAAACGTCTTAAAACTCTATTTTACTGATTTCCGGTTCAAACGGAAAAAGTTGAAATTATCGTCGAAAAAAGTGAAAAAGTCGTGTATATATATACCTTTGAAATATTCCGATTTTTTTGGCGATTTTGGTGAAAATGTAACAAATGCTGAGCAAAACAATGCAAAATGGCTATAAAACGTCTTAAAACTCTATTTTACTGATTTCCGGTTCAAACGGAAAAAGTTGAAATTATCGTCGAAAAAAGTGAAAAAGTCGTGTATATATATACCTTTGAAATATTCCGATTTTTTTGGCGATTTTGGTGAAAATGTAACAAATGCTGAGCAAAACAATGCAAAATGGCTATAAAACGTCTTAAAACTCTATTTTACTGATTTCCGGTTCAAACGGAAAAAGTTGAAATTATCGTCGAAAAAAGTGAAACAGTCGTGTATATATATACCTTTGAAATATTCCGATTTTTTTGGCGATTTTGGTCAAAATTTAACAAGTGCTGCCCAAAACAATGCAAAATGGCTATAAAACGTCTTAAAACTCTATTTTACTGATTTCCGGTTCAAACGGAAAAAGTTGAAATTATCGTCGAAAAAAGTGAAAAAGTCGTGTATATATATACCTTTGAAATATTCCGATTTTTTTGGCGATTTTGGTGAAAATGTAACAAATGCTGAGCAAAACAATGCAAAATGGCTATAAAACGTCTTAAAACTCTATTTTACTGATTTCCGGTTCAAACGGAAAAAGTTGAAATTATCGTTGAAAAAAGTGAAAAAGTCGTGTATATATACCTTTGAAATATTCCGATTTTTTTGGCGATTTTGGTGAAAATGTAACAAATGCTGCCCAAAACAATGCAAAATGGCTATTAAACGTCTTAAAACTCTATTTTACTGATTTCCGGTTCAAACGGAAAAAGTTGAAATTATCGCCGAAAAAAGTGAAAAAGTCGTGTATATATACCTTTGAAATATTCCGATTTTTTTGGCGATTTTGGTCAAAATTTAACAAGTGCTGCCCAAAACAATGCAAAATGGCTATTAAACGTCTTAAAACTCTATTTTACTGATTTCCGGTTCAAACGGAAAAAGTTGAAATTATCGCCGAAAAAAGTGAAAAAGTCGTGTAAATATACCTTTGAAATATTCCGATTTTTTTGGCGATTTTGGTCAAAATTTAACAAGTGCTGCCCAAAACAATGCAAAATGGCTATAAAACGTCTTAAAACTCTATTTTACTGATTTCCGGTTCAAACGGAAAAAGTTAAAATTATCGTCGAAAAAAGTGAAAAAGTCGTGTATTATATACCTTTGAAATATTCCGATTTTTTTGGCGATTTTGGTGAAAATTTAACAAGTGCTGCCCAAAACAATGCAAAATGGCTATAAAACGTCTTAAAACTCTATTTTACTGATTTCCGGTTCAAACGGAAAAAGTTGAAATTATCGTCGAAAAAAGTGAAAAAGTCGTGTATATATATACCTTTGAAATATTCCGATTTTTTTGGCGATTTTGGTGAAAATTTAACAAGTGCTGCCCAAAACAATGCAAAATGGCTATAAAACGTCTTAAAACTCTATTTTACTGATTTCCGGTTCAAACGGAAAAAGGTGAAATTATCGTTGAAAAAAGTGAAAAAGTCGTGTATATATATACCTTTGAAATATTCCGATTTTTTTGGCGATTTTGGTGAAAATGTAACAAATGCTGCCCAAAACAATGCAAAATGGCTATAAATCGTCTTAAAACTCTATTTTACTGATTTCCGGTTCAAACGGAAAAAGTTGAAATTATCGCCGAAAAAAGTGAAAAAGTCGTGTATATATACCTTTGAAATATTCCGATTTTTTTGGCGATTTTGGTCAAAATTTAACAAGTGCTGCCCAAAACAATGCAAAATGGCTATTAAACGTCTTAAAACTCTATTTTACTGATTTCCGGTTCAAACGGAAAAAGTTGAAATTATCGCCGAAAAAAGTGAAAAAGTCGTGTATATATACCTTTGAAATATTCCGATTTTTTTGGCGATTTTGGTCAAAATTTAACAAGTGCTGCCCAAAACAATGCAAAATGGCTATTAAACGTCTTAAAACTCTATTTTACTGATTTCCGGTTCAAACGGAAAAAGTTGAAATTATCGCCGAAAAAAGCGAAAAAGTCGTGTATATATACCTTTGAAATATTCCGATTTTTTTGGCGATTTTGGTCAAAATTTAACAAGTGCTGCCCAAAACAATGCAAAATGGCTATTAAACGTCTTAAAACTCTATTTTACTGATTTCCGGTTCAAACGGAAAAAGTTGAAATTATCGCCGAAAAAAGTGAAAAAGTCGTGTATATATACCTTTGAAATATTCCGATTTTTTTGGCGATTTTGGTCAAAATTTAACAAGTGCTGCCCAAAACAATGCAAAATGGCTATTAAACGTCTTAAAACTCTATTTTACTGATTTCCGGTTCAAACGGAAAAAGTTGAAATTATCGTCGAAAAAAGTGAAAAAGTCGTGTATATATACCTTTGAAATATTCCGATTTTTTTGGCGATTTTGGTCAAAATTTAACAAGTGCTGCCCAAAACAATGCAAAATGGCTATAAAACGTCTTAAAACTCTATTTTACTGATTTCCGGTTCAAACGGAAAAAGTTGAAATTATCGCCGAAAAAAGTGAAAAAGTCGTGTATATATACCTTTGAAATATTCCGATTTTTTTGGCGATTTTGGTCAAAATTTAACAAGTGCTGCCCAAAACAATGCAAAATGGCTATTAAACGTCTTAAAACTCTATTTTACTGATTTCCGGTTCAAACGGAAAAAGTTGAAATTATCGCCGAAAAAAGTGAAAAAGTCGTGTATATATACCTTTGAAATATTCCGATTTTTTTGGCGATTTTGGTCAAAATTTAACAAGTGCTGCCCAAAACAATGCAAAATGGCTATAAAACGTCTTAAAACTCTATTTTACTGATTTCCGGTTCAAACGGAAAAAGTTGAAATTATCGCCGAAAAAAGTAAAAAAGTCGTGTATATATACCTTTGAAATATTCCGATTTTTTTGGCGATTTTGGTCAAAATTTAACAAGTGCTGCCCAAAACAATGCAAAATGGCTATAAAACGTCTTAAAACTCTATTTTACTGATTTCCGGTTCAAACGGAAAAAGTTGAAATTATCGTCGAAAAAAGTGAAAAAGTCGTGTATATATACCTTTGAAATATTCCGATTTTTTTGGCGATTTTGGTCAAAATTTAACAAGTGCTGCCCAAAACAATGCAAAATGGCTATAAAACGTCTTAAAACTCTATTTTACTGATTTCCGGTTCAAACGGAAAAAGTTGAAATTATCGTCGAAAAAAGTGAAAAAGTCGTGTATATATACCTTTGAAATATTCCGATTTTTTTGGCGATTTTGGTCAAAATTTAACAAGTGCTGCCCAAAACAATGCAAAATGGCTATAAAACGTCTTAAAACTCTATTTTACTGATTTCCGGTTCAAACGGAAAAAGTTGAAATTATCGTCGAAAAAAGTGAAAAAGTCGTGTATATATACCTTTGAAATATTCCGATTTTTTTGGCGATTTTGGTGAAAATTTAACAAGTGCTGCCCAAAACAATGCAAAATGGCTATAAAACGTCTTAAAACTCTATTTTACTGATTTCCGGTTCAAACGGAAAAAGTTGAAATTATCGTTGAAAAAAGTGAAAAATTCGTGTATATATACCTTTGAAATATTCCGATTTTTTTGGCGATTTTGGTGAAAATGTAACAAATGCTGCCCAAAACAATGCAAAATGGCTATAAATCGTCTTAAAACTCTATTTTACTGATTTCCGGTTCAAACGGAAAAAGTTGAAATTATCGCCGAAAAAAGTGAAAAAGTCGTGTATATATACCTTTGAAATATTCCGATTTTTTTGGCGATTTTGGTGAAAATTTAACAAGTGCTGCCCAAAACAATGCAAAATGGCTATTAAACGTCTTAAAACTCTATTTTACTGATTTCCGGTTCAAACGGAAAAAGTTGAAATTATCGCCGAAAAAAGTGAAAAAGTCGTGTATATATACCTTTGAAATATTCCGATTTTTTTGGCCATTTTGGTGAAAATTTAACAAGTGCTGCCCAAAACAATGCAAAATGGCTATAAAACGTCTTAAAACTCTATTTTACTGATTTCCGGTTCAAACGGAAAAAGTTGAAATTATCGTTGAAAAAAGTGAAAAAGTCGTGTATATATACCTTTGAAATATTCCGATTTTTTTGGCGATTTTGGTGAAAATATAACAAATGCTGCCCAAAACAATGCAAAATGGCTATTAAACGTCTTAAAACTCTATTTTACTGATTTCCGGTTCAAACGGAAAAAGTTGAAATTATCGCCGAAAAAAGTGAAAAAGTCGTGTATATATACCTTTGAAATATTCCGATTTTTTTGGCGATTTTGGTCAAAATTTAACAAGTGCTGCCCAAAACAATGCAAAATGGCTATTAAACGTCTTAAAACTCTATTTTACTGATTTCCGGTTCAAACGGAAAAAGTTGAAATTATCGCCGAAAAAAGTGAAAAAGTCGTGTATATATACCTTTGAAATATTCCGATTTTTTTGGCGATTTTGGTCAAAATTTAACAAGTGCTGCCCAAAACAATGCAAAATGGCTATTAAACGTCTTAAAACTCTATTTTACTGATTTCCGGTTCAAACGGAAAAAGTTGAAATTATCGCCGAAAAAAGTGAAAAAGTCGTGTATATATACCTTTGAAATATTCCGATTTTTTTGGCGATTTTGGTCAAAATTTAACAAGTGCTGCCCAAAACAATGCAAAATGGCTATTAAACGTCTTAAAACTCTATTTTACTGATTTCCGGTTCAAACGGAAAAAGTTGAAATTATCGTCGAAAAAAGTGAAAAAGTCGTGTATATATACCTTTGAAATATTCCGATTTTTTTGGCGATTTTGGTCAAAATTTAACAAGTGCTGCCCAAAACAATGCAAAATGGCTATAAAACGTCTTAAAACTCTATTTTACTGATTTCCGGTTCAAACGGAAAAAGTTGAAATTATCGCCGAAAAAAGTGAAAAAGTCGTGTATATATACCTTTGAAATATTCCGATTTTTTTGGCGATTTTGGTCAAAATTTAACAAGTGCTGCCCAAAACAATGCAAAATGGCTATTAAACGTCTTAAAACTCTATTTTACTGATTTCCGGTTCAAACGGAAAAAGTTGAAATTATCGCCGAAAAAAGTGAAAAAGTCGTGTATATATACCTTTGAAATATTCCGATTTTTTTGGCGATTTTGGTCAAAATTTAACAAGTGCTGCCCAAAACAATGCAAAATGGCTATAAAACGTCTTAAAACTCTATTTTACTGATTTCCGGTTCAAACGGAAAAAGTTGAAATTATCGCCGAAAAAAGTAAAAAAGTCGTGTATATATACCTTTGAAATATTCCGATTTTTTTGGCGATTTTGGTCAAAATTTAACAAGTGCTGCCCAAAACAATGCAAAATGGCTATAAAACGTCTTAAAACTCTATTTTACTGATTTCCGGTTCAAACGGAAAAAGTTGAAATTATCGTCGAAAAAAGTGAAAAAGTCGTGTATATATACCTTTGAAATATTCCGATTTTTTTGGCGATTTTGGTCAAAATTTAACAAGTGCTGCCCAAAACAATGCAAAATGGCTATAAAACGTCTTAAAACTCTATTTTACTGATTTCCGGTTCAAACGGAAAAAGTTGAAATTATCGTCGAAAAAAGTGAAAAAGTCGTGTATATATACCTTTGAAATATTCCGATTTTTTTGGCGATTTTGGTGAAAATTTAACAAGTGCTGCCCAAAACAATGCAAAATGGCTATAAAACGTCTTAAAACTCTATTTTACTGATTTCCGGTTCAAACGGAAAAAGTTGAAATTATCGTTGAAAAAAGTGAAAAATTCGTGTATATATACCTTTGAAATATTCCGATTTTTTTGGCGATTTTGGTGAAAATGTAACAAATGCTGCCCAAAACAATGCAAAATGGCTATAAATCGTCTTAAAACTCTATTTTACTGATTTCCGGTTCAAACGGAAAAAGTTGAAATTATCGCCGAAAAAAGTGAAAAAGTCGTGTATATATACCTTTGAAATATTCCGATTTTTTTGGCGATTTTGGTGAAAATTTAACAAGTGCTGCCCAAAACAATGCAAAATGGCTATTAAACGTCTTAAAACTCTATTTTACTGATTTCCGGTTCAAACGGAAAAAGTTGAAATTATCGCCGAAAAAAGTGAAAAAGTCGTGTATATATACCTTTGAAATATTCCGATTTTTTTGGCCATTTTGGTGAAAATTTAACAAGTGCTGCCCAAAACAATGCAAAATGGCTATAAAACGTCTTAAAACTCTATTTTACTGATTTCCGGTTCAAACGGAAAAAGTTGAAATTATCGTTGAAAAAAGTGAAAAAGTCGTGTATATATACCTTTGAAATATTCCGATTTTTTTGGCGATTTTGGTGAAAATATAACAAATGCTGCCCAAAACAATGCAAAATGGCTATTAAACGTCTTAAAACTCTATTTTACTGATTTCCGGTTCAAACGGAAAAAGTTGAAATTATCGCCGAAAAAAGTGAAAAAGTCGTGTATATATACCTTTGAAATATTCCGATTTTTTTGGCGATTTTGGTCAAAATTTAACAAGTGCTGCCCAAAACAATGCAAAATGGCTATTAAACGTCTTAAAACTCTATTTTACTGATTTCCGGTTCAAACGGAAAAAGTTGAAATTATCGCCGAAAAAAGTGAAAAAGTCGTGTATATATACCTTTGAAATATTCCGATTTTTTTGGCGATTTTGGTCAAAATTTAACAAGTGCTGCCCAAAACAATGCAAAATGGCTATTAAACGTCTTAAAACTCTATTTTACTGATTTCCGGTTCAAACGGAAAAAGTTGAAATTATCGCCGAAAAAAGTGAAAAAGTCGTGTATATATACCTTTGAAATATTCCGATTTTTTTGGCGATTTTGGTCAAAATTTAACAAGTGCTGCCCAAAACAATGCAAAATGGCTATTAAACGTCTTAAAACTCTATTTTACTGATTTCCGGTTCAAACGGAAAAAGTTGAAATTATCGTCGAAAAAAGTGAAAAAGTCGTGTATATATACCTTTGAAATATTCCGATTTTTTTGGCGATTTTGGTCAAAATTTAACAAGTGCTGCCCAAAACAATGCAAAATGGCTATAAAACGTCTTAAAACTCTATTTTACTGATTTCCGGTTCAAACGGAAAAAGTTGAAATTATCGCCGAAAAAAGTGAAAAAGTCGTGTATATATACCTTTGAAATATTCCGATTTTTTTGGCGATTTTGGTCAAAATTTAACAAGTGCTGCCCAAAACAATGCAAAATGGCTATTAAACGTCTTAAAACTCTATTTTACTGATTTCCGGTTCAAACGGAAAAAGTAGAAATTATCGCCGAAAAAAGTGAAAAAGTCGTGTATATATACCTTTGAAATATTCCGATTTTTTTGGCGATTTTGGTCAAAATTTAACAAGTGCTGCCCAAAACAATGCAAAATGGCTATAAAACGTCTTAAAACTCTATTTTACTGATTTCCGGTTCAAACGGAAAAAGTTGAAATTATCGCCGAAAAAAGTAAAAAAGTCGTGTATATATACCTTTGAAATATTCCGATTTTTTTGGCGATTTTGGTCAAAATTTAACAAGTGCTGCCCAAAACAATGCAAAATGGCTATAAAACGTCTTAAAACTCTATTTTACTGATTTCCGGTTCAAACGGAAAAAGTTGAAATTATCGTCGAAAAAAGTGAAAAAGTCGTGTATATATACCTTTGAAATATTCCGATTTTTTTGGCGATTTTGGTCAAAATTTAACAAGTGCTGCCCAAAACAATGCAAAATGGCTATAAAACGTCTTAAAACTCTATTTTACTGATTTCCGGTTCAAACGGAAAAAGTTGAAATTATCGCCGAAAAAAGTAAAAAAGTCGTGTATATATACCTTTGAAATATTCCGATTTTTTTGGCGATTTTGGTCAAAATTTAACAAGTGCTGCCCAAAACAATGCAAAATGGCTATAAAACGTCTTAAAACTCTATTTTACTGATTTCCGGTTCAAACGGAAAAAGTTGAAATTATCGCCGAAAAAAGTAAAAAAGTCGTGTATATATACCTTTGAAATATTCCGATTTTTTTGGCGATTTTGGTCAAAATTTAACAAGTGCTGCCCAAAACAATGCAAAATGGCTATAAAACGTCTTAAAACTCTATTTTACTGATTTCCGGTTCAAACGGAAAAAGTTGAAATTATCGCCGAAAAAAGTAAAAAAGTCGTGTATATATACCTTTGAAATATTCCGATTTTTTTGGCGATTTTGGTCAAAATTTAACAAGTGCTGCCCAAAACAATGCAAAATGGCTATTAAACGTCTTAAAACTCTATTTTACTGATTTCCTGTTCAAACGCAAAAAGTTGAAATTATCGTCGAAAAAAGTGAAAAAGTCGTGTATATATACCTTTGAAATATTCCGATTTTTTTGGCGATTTTGGTCAAAATTTAACAAGTGCTGCCCAAAACAATGCAAAATGGCTATAAAACGTCTTAAAACTCTATTTTACTGATTTCCGGTTCAAACGGAAAAAGTTGAAATTATCGCCGAAAAAAGTAAAAAAGTCGTGTATATATACCTTTGAAATATTCCGATTTTTTTGGCGATTTTGGTCAAAATTTAACAAGTGCTGCCCAAAACAATGCAAAATGGCGATTAAACGTCTTAAAACTCTATTTTACTGATTTCCTGTTCAAACGCAAAAAGTTGAAATTATCGTCGAAAAAAGTGAAAAAGTCGTGTATATATACCTTTGAAATATTCCGATTTTTTTGGCGATTTTGGTCAAAATTTAACAAGTGCTGCCCAAAACAATGCAAAATGGCTATTAAACGTCTTAAAACTCTATTTTACTGATTTCCGGTTCAAACGGAAAAAGTTGAAATTATCGTTGAAAAAAGTGAAAAAGTCGTGTATATATACCTTTGAAATATTCCGATTTTTTTGGCGATTTTGGTGAAAATTTAACAAGTGCTGCCCAAAACAATGCAAAATGGCTATAAAACGTCTTAAAACTCTATTTTACTGATTTCCGGTTCAAACGGAAAAAGTTGAAATTATCGCCGAAAAAAGTAAAAAAGTCGTGTATATATACCTTTGAAATATTCCGATTTTTTTGGCGATTTTGGTCAAAATTTAACAAGTGCTGCCCAAAACAATGCAAAATGGCTATAAAACGTCTTAAAACTCTATTTTACTGATTTCCGGTTCAAACGGAAAAAGTTGAAATTATCGCCGAAAAAAGTAAAAAAGTCGTGTATATATACCTTTGAAATATTCCGATTTTTTTGGCGATTTTGGTCAAAATTTAACAAGTGCTGCCCAAAACAATGCAAAATGGCTATTAAACGTCTTAAAACTCTATTTTACTGATTTCCGGTTCAAACGGAAAAAGTTGAAATTATCGCCGAAAAAAGTGAAAAAGTCGTGTATATATACCTTTGAAATATTCCGATTTTTTTGGCGATTTTGGTCAAAATTTAACAAGTGCTGCCCAAAACAATGCAAAATGGCTATAAAACGTCTTAAAACTCTATTTTACTGATTTCCGGTTCAAACGGAAAAAGTTGAAATTATCGCCGAAAAAAGTGAAAAAGTCGTGTATATATACCTTTGAAATATTCCGATTTTTTTGGCGATTTTGGTCAAAATTTAACAAGTGCTGCCCAAAACAATGCAAAATGGCTATTAAACGTCTTAAAACTCTATTTTACTGATTTCCGGTTCAAACGGAAAAAGTTGAAATTATCGCCGAAAAAAGTGAAAAAGTCGTGTATATATACCTTTGAAATATTCCGATTTTTTTGGCGATTTTGGTCAAAATTTAACAAGTGCTGCCCAAAACAATGCAAAATGGCTATTAAACGTCTTAAAACTCTATTTTACTGATTTCCGGTTCAAACGGAAAAAGTTGAAATTATCGCCGAAAAAAGTGAAAAAGTCGTGTATATATACCTTTGAAATATTCCGATTTTTTTGGCGATTTTGGTCAAAATTTAACAAGTGCTGCCCAAAACAATGCAAAATGGCTATAAAACGTCTTAAAACTCTATTTTACTGATTTCCGGTTCAAACGGAAAAAGTTGAAATTATCGCCGAAAAAAGTAAAAAAGTCGTGTATATATACCTTTGAAATATTCCGATTTTTTTGGCGATTTTGGTCAAAATTTAACAAGTGCTGCCCAAAACAATGCAAAATGGCTATAAAACGTCTTAAAACTCTATTTTACTGATTTCCGGTTCAAACGGAAAAAGTTGAAATTATCGCCGAAAAAAGTGAAAAAGTCGTGTATATATACCTTTGAAATATTCCGATTTTTTTGGCGATTTTGGTGAAAATGTAACAAATGCTGAGCAAAACAATGCAAAATGGCTATAAAACGTCTTAAAACTCTATTTTACTGATTTCCGGTTCAAACGGAAAAAGTTGAAATTATCGTCGAAAAAAGTGAAAAAGTCGTGTATATATATATACCTTCTTCTAAAAAAAAAAAAAATTCCATAGGTATATACCTTCCAAAAAAAAAATTAAATTTCCAAAGGTATATACTTCTTCCAAAAAAAAAAAATTTCGAAAGGTATAACCTTCTAAAAAAAAAAAAAATCCAAAACCTTCTTCTAAAAAAAAAAAAATTTCCAAAGGTATACACTTCTTCTTCCAAAAAAAAAACTGCTGAAGATAGCCTTCGAAATGCGCATCTAGCTACTTAATGCTTTAAGTTACGGTATTTGGGTGATATTCTATATTATTTAACATCGTAGTGATATTTTTTAAAATAAAATAAAATGTTTCTAGAACTTATTTTTATTCCATTTCGGTACAACCCAAAAAATGTTCGCTTACTAAATTTTAAATATCATAGAACAATTGCATTGGGCCTTAGTGACACTAGGTTATATATGTGTTGTGTGGGTTTCCATGTCACCCAAGAGGTACAACACAGACTCGTTACACTTTATGGTCATCCATCACCCAACCGGTTCATAATGAACAGATGGGCGATGGGCGAACCAGGGCCAAATGATGAGATGCGAACAAAATTATAATGTTTAATTAACAAATATGACCGTAGCAAACGGTTTTTATTGAACTTCGCTTCAGAATCAGCAAATCATTTCCCGTTGGGTTTTCGAAAGTCGCAATAAAATAATCGAATTTTTAGTTTTTATTACAATTTATCGCAACCGATCTTAACACGTAAACGAACAAAAAACGGTGTAACAATATTTTATAAGGATATTATAACTATCAAAATGTAATTAAATCTATATGTATATAGGTCATTTCAAAATCTGTTGCGTTAGTAAGAAGTCTAATTGTTCGTGTGAAAAACTTTCTTCTTTCTTAAAAATCACTAACATATTATCTATGAGCGATTATTTATATACTTTCAGTTATGATTAGCATGGCATAAATTATATCAATTTTCACTTTATTTCATTAGCTTGCATATTTATTAGCAAGTATCTCTATAAATACTTGCGAAAAACAAAATATATCAAAATATAAAATTCTTGCAATAAATATCCACTTTTTACTTATATTATTATATACATTACATTATACAAGTTGTTTTATCAATTCTATCAATTTCCATTTCATCAGAATAATCACATCATCGGGAATAATCTATAAAGTATGTTGTTTAAAAAAAAGCTAGTGTATATACAAGAAATTTATCGATATCAAATAATTGAAAAAAAATAGTTGGTTCCAATTAAAAGATAAGTAACTTGTAAATTATAATTAAAGAAAAATTAAGAGTCCAGCAAAAGCACGCTTTCAAATACATTAACAAAATAAATAAAGCAGAATAAATGATTCGACAAACTGAAAACAAAGCTTTTTTTTCTAAATTAAAAAGAAATATTTATTACGATATTAAATGTTACTTTCAACAATAATGATTCATTTAATATATTTCAATGCTTTTGAAACTCCCTTTCTTTCTTATTTTTCTTATCAAATCTTACCTTAACTACCATTCAAAAAAAAAAGTGAAATGGAACATTTCATCCGCACTAGAACGTAATTTATTTGCTGCTAACACTGTCCATTCTACGGTAGAATAGTAGATAGGGTACTCTGGAGCCGTGGGGTTGCAACACTGTCTGAGAATGGATTGGACGAAGCGTGGCATCGTCGCAACGTAACCACGTACCTAATCCTAAAAGAATAAATTAAATTAATTACATAAAAGGTTTTTTTTAAATACATTTCTTTCGTAAATGCTTCAGTATCGATAGAAGTATATCACGGAGTAAAATTATGTATTTTATTATTACAGAAATTGGGGAATGTGTATGTAAAAGTAAACATGTGCAAATATTGGCCATGCTGTATACTTTGCCGCAAATTGGCAAAGAAATAATTTGGTCGGAATTTAAATAAAATGTATCTACTTTTCCAACGTTGATTATCGTTTTCTACCAAAATAAAGAAGACTTGCGGAAAATCGACCCACTTTTTTACAGCTTACTATGACTTTAATAACTAACTGAACAAATAACTAATTTGCCAGGCCTTAATACCTAAACTGAAATATTTAGAACAGCTGCGCAAAAGACGTAAATTCGTTAATGAATCAAAATGCAGATGGCGCCAGAAGTTCAATTATGATAAAATGACATAAAATATTTAATCTACCCCCAGTATACTACCCAGTTGGCAGGCACAAAAATTTAACCAAGTATTACACTTATGAGCAACTTTTAATAATACATCGGGTACCAGTTTCAAGAAAACGTAGTTTCTCTTCATCCGATAAGAGTTTTTTTTTACAAGAAGCACATGTTTTTGCAGCAATTTACTCAATTTTCATTAAATTATCGTGTAATTTGTTTAGTTTCTAGTCAAATTTATTATTTTTTAGACTTGTGATCTACCCATACTTGCGTAATGACTTTAATGTCTATTTCTTGTTAATTTCGAACTACAAATAATTTTTAATTCAGCTATGTTAATTCCAAATATCGAATAAAAATTTCTTAACGATGATGTAATAATATTAACTTGTACAAACTCTTATCGGCTACATTATATATTATGCCTCATAACGGATTTCAACACTCATATTTAAAAGTGTTCGTACCTTGATGGTAAGTATCAGTGACGTAATGTCCCTTGCTGGATTCGTGACCGTCGTGATAAACCACGGCAAATAACTGATATTGCCGTTCTGTGGGCGAGCCATGATTGGATTTGGTCGAAAGAAGTTCTAAAATACGAAAGAATATTATTTCAGTTTTAACTAACTACAAATAAAACTACAAGCGGATATTTTATCTAAAATTAAATATCAATAATCTTTTTTAATTGCTACTAAAATAGAATTTGTTGTTGCATTTAAATAACATTTTATTAATCAATCAATAATAATCCAGTTTCAACTTTCTCTTATTTCTAGTTTTATAATTTACAAAATTTTCGGCATATCGTTCAAACTTACTAGATTCTATTTTTAATTCAATAGGAAATTCGATCTGTTTCAGGATTTTTGCACAACCGTCCAAACGATAGTCAAAATACTTCAAATGTAGGATTAGCACAATTGGCAACTCCTCGATGGTAACTTGTTGCCAAGCTTGCACTTGTTGGTTTGTACGAGATGAAATAACGCCCTCCAAAGCGTTCTTCGCTACCAACTGTTCTAAAGCCTCACGTACCGAAGAAGCTTTCTAAAATTGATATAGAGTACAGAAATAAAAAACAACTTTGCTTTTACTATCAAGTAGAGGTATATTAAAGGGTGACTATAGTTTCGGCTATGATGCCATCATAAGAGTGAATATGTATTTTACATATCGGTGGTTTATATATAATTGTTACAAGTAACTACATTAAATATTACTCAGGTACAATTACATTGAACAGAATAGATTTATAAATATCCATTTGGTCATTTAGTATAAATGAAAGTAATTTTGTTTAGTACAGATGTTCAATAAAGATAAAATTTCGTTGCAATTGAAAATCGAAATTGATAATGAATCGTTAAAATTTCATAAAATTGAATACATTGTGTCTTAACAAAACACTTGATGTTAAAAGAAAGTTTGCCTGGAATGTTTTCATGCCGTTTCATTTTTTTTTCATTCATACAACACGTGCGAAATTATGTTTTACACGATCGTCTGGTTATCCAACTCGGCTTACAATTTCGCAACTTCTTCTTGCATATAAAGCTATTTTAATTTTACAACATTTGAAGAAAAAAATGTTAAAGACTTACTTCGATGTGAAGTTGTAAAGTAAAAAACGGTTGAATGTTGTCTGTTGCTCGATCTCCGGTTCTATGAACTCTGGAACATAGTTGGCCGCCGAAAATGTCACTGATCGGTGTTTGAGATAGTTCAGTACGTCGAGTTATTGTTCCCTTATTTTTAGAATCTACCACCTAATCGAAAAAATATCATTTGTAAGTTGGTGATTTTAGTGGAATCAATATTATTTCGATTATTCGAAATGACTTACATTCCAAGACTCTGCTTCGGCATTATTGTTATTAACAGGCTCATTGGTGGATTTCACTAATTTTATTAACTGAAAATGATAATAACATAAATAGCTTTTTTTTAAAGTACACTTTAAATTATTATAATCGGACTGACTGCGTATTTCAATAATTAATCGCTAATTTAAATATTTTTTTAATATGGGTTATATATTGTCGATTTATTAAAGTGTTCTATCCAATAGTTTCGTCTGAAATTTATTATTTAAAAAAGAACCTAGGAACCTAGAAAGAATCTAAATTCTGCCATTTTTAATAAAGATTTTGATAAACTTTTGGCAGAAATAAAAAATTGAATATGCATATAATTAAATCGAATTAGTTTAGGGCTAATATTTTATTATATTTAGAAGATGAAGGACTGGATGGAGGGTATGGGTTGGTGGGATTTTATAAACCCTCACTTCTAGAAATTAATCAAAAATTAGAGTTTTTGTCATCTCTCGATTAATGAACACTAGATATACGAAGCAGATAAAATGACCGGTTTCAACATTTGCTTATAAGATATTTACTTTAAATTTAATTTCAAGTTTTCTGTTAACATTATGATAATTTATATTTATATGTATTTCACTATTATTATAAATGATTCCGTTTTTTTCCTTTTAACTCTCTTTTTTGAGATTTTGAGATATTTTGAGATATGAGATATGTATGTAGTATACCTACCGGTCATTTTGACCGGTTGGTATTTTTGGTGTTCATGTTTATAATTTCAAATCCTACTAGGAATATTTTCAAATAATTTCACCGAATACAATTTTGCATACTATACCAATTTTTTCTGCGTAATTCCATATTTTTATTTTATTTTACGTCATTTTGAGTATTATGATTTAATTTTACATTTTTGGGTATTCCCCTATTTTCTGTAAACTCAGAGTGTTACTGAAAATACATATTTGCGGTTAATTACCAATTTTACAATTTTCATTATCAATCAACCATTTTGTAAATTCTTATATTATCAATCAACCATTTTTCAAATTTTATTGTTGGTTACAGCTACGAATAGCTATAAATACGAACTGTGATTTATTTTATGAAAAGTTATTTAGAGTTTTTTTATAAATTCACATTATTCTTGGACACATGGTAAGTAAATCGTAAGTAAATATTTTGATAATATTTCTCATTATTGAAACTCTTTTTTTTGCTTACCGCTTGCAGTAAATTGGCTAAATTACAATTCTTTTTCGGCTATATTACCAACCGGTCATTTTGACCGGTTGGTATATATCAATTCTTGGTATATCTAGTGTAAAAAAAAAATGGGCGACTCACCTCCAGCATTTCATCATTCAAGCCATTAAGGAGACACCCTAAAAACTCTTCCGCGTCTTCCTGTCGTCCCTCCACTTGGAACGTGTCGTTCCTAACGCCATTCAGAGCTCGGTACATCCATTTCGGCTCGAAAGCCATATCGCACGCCAATGGCGTGTTCTGCTGTTGATGGCCGTTGGCGTGCGATTGCTGTTGGCCTTGTTGTTGCAGTTGCTGTCTCTGTGTACGATTGAGGGCGGCGTTTGGGGGGAGTGGCTTGAATTCGGTCACGAATTTAGCCCTGAATTGATCAAATGCATAGAAAAAAGATGTCGCAACAAAAATAAATAAATAAAACTGGGAAATCGCCAAGTTTTAGATTTCTAAATCTTACATATTTGTGATGATGTTCATGTGCTTCTTTTTTTCATTCAAATTGGCGCATTGGGCCAAGCCGGACATTAAATTATAAAACGGAGGGCAAGCCAAAAGAGCCTGAAGAATGCTGTTAATATAACAATAATTACTACGATTTACTAAACCACGTGGTTGTAGATGGACTACTTTGTGCTCGATGACATGATTGGACAAATATTCTGTAAAAAAAAATAATAATATACTAGAAACACCAAATTTCAACGCAATTTTACTGAATACTAACCGGCTATACGATAATAGTTAGGATCATCAAATTCCGGATTTCGGGGCTTCGGCACAGTCCCATTCTGTACTGGAGCATCCTTCGTTCCGTTAGTTTGCACTGCGGCAACACTGTTTAACACTCCATTCACCTCATTTTCCACGGCACTTACTTGCGTTGGCTTGAGCAAACTAGCCCAAGACTTCTCAAGTTTAACCGGAGCCTCCGGAGGTAACTGCTCAACTTCTATTAACGCACTACTTATTGCAGTTTCCTCTGTTGCGCCGGCTACGTTTAAGCCATTTACCTGAGTTGTATCGATTGTAACTAGTTGTGGTCCAGTAGGGGAAGAAATGTCTGGTTGGGGAACGTACGCTTTTATTTTGGGGACTGCTTTCTTGATCTTCCACGGTCCCTGTACGCTGGGATTGTTACGCTGGAGCGAGGCCAATATCGAGTTACGTTCCGGCTCCTCGATGTCACTTAAATCGATGAATTGCAGAGCAATCTGCAAACGCGCTGGTTTAGCATTGGGCAATTTGGGGAATTGTGTTTGGTTTACCTTGCTCGTTTCGTCCATGGCGAATGTGGTCGCTCCAACACACTCAAGTTATCGACATTTCTCTCTGGTAGATGATTTGAGGATAGTTGGATCACGATATCATTTGGTTACACGTGAAAATCTGTTCATTTGCAATAGCTTTTTGATAAATTCATTATTGCTAACTCTAACCTGATATAGAAATATATACCCACACGCGCAGACAGTGATTGTCAAAATTGCTATTCCTTGCTCAAATAAAGAAACCTGTAAATACTACATATTTAGTTCAAATGTACCAAAAGTAGCTCAAAATGTTATGAAATTGTAAACAAATTTTGAGAATTTTTATAAAACTTGTTTAAATTCACTTTATATTCCAAGAAATATATAAGAAAAATGTCTTTAACAACATTGCCAGGAATCGGAGTATTCGGTACAGGTCCCGTAGTTAAAGTATTAGTGCCAATTTTACGAGAAAATGGCTTTAAAATCGAAGCACTTTGGAGCCAAAGCACGCAAGACGCCCAAGATGCAGCCCGTGCTTTAAACATACCCTTTTATACAAATAAAATCGACGATGTTTTACTCCGCAAGGACGTTAGCTTGATGTTTGTCCTTTGCGCACCAAATCTACACGCTCAAATCAGCGTAAAAGCTCTAGGTATTGGAAAGCATATTGTCTGCGACAAACCGGCTGGTTTGGGGCAAGCAGACGCGCTAAAGATGGTCAAGGCAGGGCAGTACTATCCAACGCTAATAGCCATTATTAATCACTCATTTCGATTTTTACCAGCATTTACGCATATGCGCAAATGCATCAATGATAACTATTTCCAAACATCAATTGTACTAATTGATGTTCGGATACAAAGCGGTCGACTATTTGCCGAAAATAGTAATTACGATTGGCAGTGCGATGATATCATGGGCGGTGGCACGTTGAATTTAATAGGCAGTCACGTTGTGGATATTGTTACTTATTTAACAGGTACATATTTTCAAATTTTGCGTATCTTCAAGCATTTTCAGCTGAAATTTTTTGCAGGCAAGCGCGCTATTCGTGTGCATGGCCTTCTGCGCACCTTTAAACACACTTCGGAACGCATCGGCGGTATTCGACAGATCTCGGCTCCAGACTTTACCACGTTCCAGATGGAACTGGAAGGTGGCGCGCTTGTTACAGCGAATATCAATAGCCATACGCCGGGCAGTGCCTTCCAACAGGAAGTTGTAGTTTGCAGCGAAACGAAACATTTAATTGTGAGAAATGGTGATTTGTTCGGGCGAAATGCCAAGGGAAACGAAGAGGTGATTTACTTGGACGTTGAGGATTTGAAGTGTAGCAGCGGTAAGTAGTACATAAATTAAATACGGGAGGAATTACAACTATGTTTTTATATCACAATTATCAAGTGATAGTGGACGATAGTCCGAAACATGTCGTTGTAATATATAAATTTATATTTCATATTGTGATATAAAAACATAGTTTTAATTCCTCCCGTATTTAATTTACTATGGAATATCACCAAGTAAGCCTTGAAACACATCAATTTTGAGTATATAAATACTCAAAATACCGTGTAAAATAATATAGAATATCACCCAAATACCGTAACAAGCATTAAGTAGATAGATGTACATTTCAAGCGCTATGCGCCCATCTTCAGTAGCACAAGGATAAAACAAAATAAAATAAAATAAAATAGGTATTTTATTTAGTTTTATCTTGTGCTACTGACGATGGGCGCATAGCGCTTGAAATGTACATCTAGCTACTTAATGCTTGTTACGGTATTTGGGTGATATTCTATATTATAATTTAACACCGTAGTGATAATTTTTAAAACCGTGTAAAATGTTCTATTTATCGTGTGTAAAAAGAACAATGAGTTGAGAACATATTTAAATTAAATTTCAGTTAATGTCCGTGATAATATAATAAGTTGAAGGTGTAACACGATTCGGACAATAAAAAACCAATATAAATATGATCTTGCAACGGTTCAGTATATATTTCAATACTTTCCTCAGGCTTCGATCACTCACGGATTAATAATTAAAAAAAAAAAAATGAGATAAAGATATAATAAAATGTGAACTACAGAGAATAATCAAGTTTTCCAAGAGGTTTCACCGTAGGTAAAAATATAATATAACAAAAAATATATATTTTTTATGATTAATCCGTATAATCGAAGCCTGAGGAAAGTATTTAAATGTATACTGAAACGTTGCAAGATCATATTTATATTAGTTTTTATTGTCCGAAACCCGTTGCTCCTTCAATTTATTTTATTTAAATTATTTCCAGCGACAAACTCGAATCTTCCGCGAATCTATAATAAAGGCTTGTACAAAATGGTCGCTGCCCTTCGCGATTCTTTCCTTCCGTCGGGCAGTAAAATCGCCTCAAATCAACCAAACCAAACAAATACGAACAATCACACGCAAACTCACTCAATAGCGCAACAATCGCCCGTTGGATCAGCTTGCAGTTGGATTAAAGAACCAGTGTGCGGTGCCGCGGGCTTTGAGGACGGCCTGTACGTACAGGCCGTCCTCGCAGCGATCAGACAGAGTGCCCAGGGCCGGCAATGGGTCCGGGTGAATGTTATCACCGAACAGCCAGATTGCAACGCGATTATTAGTGCGGCAGTGCGAAATACACCGATATTCACTTAATCAACGCAGTTGGTTTTATTTTGCGGACGCCATACGCGCGTCTAAACTAGTCTAAAAAATCATAAATTAAATTATTTTCGAACGAATTCCAAAGCACAATAAGTGTACATATCAAAATTAAAACTTGTTTAAATTGATTAGAGGAGTATATCATTTTTATGATGAGAAATTTGTGAATTTGGATGTTCGCTTTTTGTGCTTCTCTTGGTTGTTTTGGAAGTTTAAAGAAGTTGCATAATTGCAATATAGTAATATGTTAATTTTGGAACAAATTTCGAGGACATATAGTTCCCCATCATCAGCCAATATATTACAATTTATTTTTTATATTATAAACATAGAAATGTTGATAATTAAATTTATGTTTAAATCGTTAATACTTAAAAATTATTTAATAAAAACATTTTTCCTGTCGGAGTTACGTTCACTTTTCATGTAAACTATAACAGATGTTCCAAAATAAACGTTACTACATTGCAATTATGCAACTTCTTTAAACTTCCAAAACAACCAAGAGAAGCACAAAAAGCGAACATCCAAATTCACAAGATTCTCATCATAAACACAACATGCTTCCAGAAGGATAGAAAAACTGCGAAAAACAGTATATCATTGTTATTATAAACTTACGCATAATATAGTAAAAAATATATATGCACGAGCAAAAATATATGTGCATAACACTGGCTTGTTTCTAAAGTTTTTTTAATCACCATAATTTAAGTGCGCCGCGGAATTTTAACAATAGGTTCAAGTAAGCCGTAAGATAAGATAGATTGAAAAACACTGGTGTTTTTACGGTGTTTTTTACGCAGCTTTACGCGACACGGAATTGTACTGGAAATTACGATGTGAAAAAAAGTACCGTCAAATTTTAAAGTTGTAAATAATCGCAAAAAAAAAAATGTACAAACCAGGAGAAGGTTGAAAACAGTTTGTTGTGAATTTACCACGAGTATATATAGTTAATTTTAGTAGCTCGAAAAGTAATAAATTTAGACTAAGAAAGATTTACTTTAAAAGTTTTATGATTTATTTATACAATCGTTTAAATCATTTTTTAATTAATATATTTATTTTGATGGACATTTTTATAAATGTTATGCTTTTAATATTTTAATACTTATGTATTAAAATTTTATTTAATTTTTTAAACTTCACACGTTGCTAACATAAATCTAAATTTATTTCCGTGCATGTCATATATTAAAACTAAAATAACAAACAAATACAGACAATTTTAAAATTAAAAACAAAAAAATAAATAAACTACATAAGGATTTAATCCCAAAACTATAACAAATATTAACCAAGAGTTGAATAGTCGCAACGATTTATTATTAAAAATCGTATTTTACACAATCTCAAATTTAACTAAAACATTCGCCCTATTTTACTGTACAATCAGACAAAAAATAAGCGTCTAAATAAATCCGTGCCTAAAATTTTACAAGAAAAAAAATACGTTTAATAAACTAATGATAGCCGTCATCAACTGACATTCGCCACACGACCATTTCGTTCTAAACTATCATCATGGAGTTTATATGCTGGCATGTAAACTATTTTATTTTCCGAAATGTTTCGATATTGCAACGCCGCATTCGGCAATGTATTTACGATATTACCTTTAATTGACGTGAAAATAAAAGTTGATTGAAATTTATTAAGAACAAGATAAGACAGAAAATATTGGTAATCAAAAAATACGATGGAGAAATATTTTCAAAATATCTTACCTAAACTGGTATATCCTTGATCGTAAAGGCAACAGTATGGCACCTGATAGTTCCGAAGATATTGCCATATTTGACTGTAATGCCAATGCAACAATGGCGATACTCTCATTATTTTAGGCCATTCTGGATCTGTCATCTGTTAATAAGATTAAGTTATTAAGCCATTTAGAGGAGGTAAGAAATATAGAACCAGCGTAAAAAAAGATAAGACGCCAATTTTTAGTATATGATTTATGAAAATAGCATTCCTAAAAACTATAAATACGGAGGAAAATGCAGTAGAAACGACGCCAATATAAAAATATATATATCATAGATTTTGAAGCTATGTTGTGATATTCCATATTAGGGAAGAGAAATAAAAATACAATGTTTTATTAGTTAAACAGTCCGCAATCCTAAAGATTGGTTGGAAACAGCACGCCATGCCGATCTATCCTGAGCTAATCCCTTCATCTCTCTATAGCTATTCATCTCAACGTCTTCAGCTATCTGACTCACATACTCCAATCTAGGCCTACCTACCCCTCTTTCCCTCCACTCTACCTTCTATGATCAATTGCATAATCCCCCCATGCCTAAGAATATGCCCTACTAATCTGTCTCTCCTACGCTGTAACACTCTCCAGATACTTCTCTTCTCCCCTACTAACTCTAGTACAGCTTCATTTGTTACTTTATCTTCCCAACCAATCCTCATCATCCTCCTATAACACCACATTTCTAATGCTTGTAATCTGCGCTTCTCTTCCTTTCCTATAGTCCACGCCTCACACCCGTACAGTGCTACACTCCAAACATATACCTTCAGTAATCTTTTTCTAATACCCAAGTCAATATTTGATCTTAAAATCTGTTCTTTTTCTACGAATGCCTTCCTACCCTGTGCTATCCTACACTTTATATCTACTTTGCTTCGATTATCTTTTGTGATTCTACTGCCTAAATAACAAAAATCTGACACTTCTTCGATTCTATTATCTCCTATTGAGATCTTCATTTTTCTACTGCATTCCTTTTTGTCACACCTCATCACTTTAGTTTTACCTATATTTATTTTCATGTTAAAATCCCTAGTCAATACTGCCTGCATACCATTCAATACCCTTTCTAAATTCTTTTCGCTTTCTTCTAATATAGCTATATCGTCGGCGAATCTCAACATATATATTTTCTCTCCCTGTACATTCACACCTACACTATACTCTTCTTTTACTTTGTTTATTGCATCTTCTATATATAGATTAAATAATAACGGTGAGAGTGTACATCCCTGCCGAACTCCCTTCCCTATTTTTGCTACCTCTTCTTCCCCCTCAATTCTAACTAAGGCAGTTTGGTGTTTATATAAATTAAAAATTATTCTCCTATCCTTATAATCTATACCCGTTTTATATCACAATTAAAAACGAGAATTTATTCGACTATAGTTTCGCTTATTAAGCATTATCAAGAAATGAAAACGAATTACAGAAAACACATTTATATATAAACAATCTACCTACAGATAATATCGAATAATTGGGAGGAGATTAGGTCGAATTGGCCATTAAGTAAATTATAACTAGGGTTTTTACGGTTTTTGTGATTTTCTAGTGATTCAAGCAAATTTAATTTATGACTCTAAACAAACACGTTAAATTGTTAAATTATCTATACTAGGAAAATTATGGTGGGATTCTAAAATATGGTTACTAAAGTTCGAATTTTTAGATAAAGTATTAGCATTTTTTTGTGAGTTCGGTGGAGTAAAAGTAAAGGAAACATATCTAGTGGCGTTACTAGAAGAGCATGTAGGATAGATAGAGTTGTAAATCATTTGCTTACGTTTTCTATGGACAAGATTAGAAGAGGATGTTTTTTGAAAACCTAGCAATCTCAAGAATATTCGAAATCTCTAGGTTAAAATGTTCAATACTTAGAGGGATGGAGAAGGCTCTATGAATCAAGGATTGGTAAGCTGCAAGTTTATGTTTCAAAGGATGTGAAGAGCTGGTTGGGATTGTTATAGGTGAGAAAGTAGGTTTTCCATAAATGTTAAAATTTGTGATATAAAACATTGTATTTTTATCTCTCTTCCCTTATATATATATATATATATATATATGTGTGTGTGTGTGTGTGTGTGTGTGTGTATGTGTGCGTGTGTGTGTGTATGTGTGTGTGTGTGTGTGTGTGTAAAAGATACAGTTGACTTACGTGAAAGTGATTCAAATGGCTAGAAAAAGGGTCTGTCTTTCTTGTGCCCATTAAACAGGCCTTCATGAGTCCTCTGTGTTTCGCCAGCATGTTCCCCAGGGAATCTTTGATTCCCTGTCGTTCGGTAATCACTTCCAATTTATAGTATTGCGCCATTTCATTAACGAACGTTCGAATTTCGGGGAATGGATTGCGATGTTCAACGTAAAGACAGATAATTGGGGCCGTATAGCTTGCAAATCTAATATAATATGACAGTAATTGAATTAAGAGCGGTTTTTTTTTAAAATTTGAATCAAGATATGGTTTTTTGAATTATATATATTTTTTGTACCTGTATCGTAATACACATAATAGCAGATGCAAGAGGACCGTGCAGTCCTTTCCTCCATTGAAGCAAAGAAAGACATTTTCTGGTTGATACTGAGTGAGGCAATCCGTAATTATCTTTAATGCAGATAAAATAGTTGTACAATTTTTTTAAGCTTGAATTTTATATAAACGAATTTTATACAATGAAAAAATGATTGCATTGAAATAATGTGTAAAAACAGGGCAAACGGTATTTAATTTAAAACACGTGATTTGCATACATATTTAAATGAATATTCACAATATAATACAAGAAATTATGCAACCAAAAATATTGTAAATTGAAAACAACGAAGCTACATCTTCAGTAGCACAAGATCAAACTAAATAAAATAACTCCGTCACGAGGTATTTTATTCAGTTTTATCTTGTGCTACTGAGGATGGAGGCATAGCCCTTGAAATGTACATCAAGCTACAGTAAATTATTTTGGAAATTTAAAAAGCTGTTAAATTACAGTTTTTTTAAATAAATTCTTACCGAAATAGCTTCTTGTATGTGTGGTTCATCGCATACAATAATCTTTTCCATATAATCGTCTACAAAATAACGTTTAAAAACAAATTTCGCCAACTTCTTATCCAAATCCAATTCAATTTCATTAACGATGTTTAAGGTATTCCCAATTATACAAACTCTCTTTTCCGATACTTCTACTTCTCCTTCGCCGAAATTGCGCGTACTCGTACTCAAATCCCCATTAGATAGGTCTTCGGTAAGGTGTAATTCTTTCACAAATCGTCTCATAGTTCGAAATGCACTTTTTAGGAAATAATCGACACTAGCAATGTAATGTTCACTATCTATGTTAATAATATACACCTGCTTCATGCAATATATGCAATTTATACCATCGGTTGATAACTTTTTACAGTAGTACGGTAATTTCAGTTTACAATCCGATTGACCAATACGATGGTAGTACGTGTCGTTTGCATCGACCAATTGCTCCTTGTAAATACTAGAAAGCGTGTTAAATATCGTTGTGGCAACTTCTCGGAATGAGCCTGCCAGTAAAATGACTTCGTACTGCTTTAAATTATGCTCAATTTCATTCTCAAGAACGTTTATATTGTTTTTTATAACAGAAAGTTTCTCCAGAGTAAATGTTACGTCACGTGAACATTGATAAATTTGTTTAATAAAATCTGAGGGAAGAGAGGTATTTTCACTATTTAATACAACAACAACAGCTAATGTATCAAAGTTCATTATTTACTTAAATAAAAAGATTTAAAAAGATTGTTTGAAAGGGGCTTAAATTTTATAGGTTAGTAGGTTTAATATTTCATATAGTAGTTATAATTCGCTTATAGTAGTTTATATATATTTCGCTACAGACAAGTAGTTTGAATGATGACATTTCGTTAACTAATATTTACAAACAATTTTTCCTAAAAACAATGAAAATAGCTGTCGAGGGATGTGCTCACGGTGAGCTGGATGATATTTACGATACAATAAAGACTCTCGAAGAAGAACAAGGCATTAAAATCGACTTATTGCTTTGTTGTGGCGATTTTCAGTCGACAAGAAATGAAGACGATCTACAATGCATGGCGGTACCGGAAAAATATGCGAGCATGTGCTCATTTTACAAGTAACTAATCACATAAACGAGCTTTAATGATTATAAACAAGATTGGTTTTAAATATAGATACTATTCGGGCGAAAAAGAAGCACCATACCTAACTATTTTCATCGGAGGTAATCACGAAGCTTCGAATTATCTACAGGAATTACCTTACGGCGGTTGGGTAGCGCCAAATATTTATTATTTGGGCTATGCGGGGGTTGTAAATGTAAACGGTAATAGCTGGAATATCAATAACAACAAACTATTCTTATATAGAATATCACCCAAATGCCGTAACAAGCATTAAGTAGCTAGATGTACATTTCTAGGGCTATGCCCCCCATCTTCAATAGCACAAGATAAAACAAAATAAAATACCTCCATCACGAATCGTGATTGATATACTATCAATTTTATCTTGGGCTACTGAAGATGGGCGCATAGCGCTTTAAATGTACATCTAGCTACTTAATGCTTGTTACGGTAATTGGGTGATATTCTATATTATAATTTAACACCGTAGTGATAATTTTAAAAACAAACTATTCAATTTGTTTGTACATTTTGAAGCTAGGTTTAAGAATTGGCGGGATTTCGGGTATATTTAAGCAGATGGATTATTTCAAAGGCCGCTTTGAAAAATCACCCTACAATAGAATGACAATCAGAAGCGTTTATCATGTGCGAAATATTGATATATTTCGACTGAAACAACTAAGTGGAAAAATGGATATAATTCTGTCGCATGATTGGCCTGCAAATATTACTAAACATGGGAACGAACAACAATTAATTAGATTCAAACCTTACTTCACGTATATATATTTTATAAAAAGTAATATAAAGCTAAAAAGATTTTTTTAGGGACGATATTCAATCTGGAAAGTTGGGAAATCCTTTCACAGAAGAGGTGCTGTATTTGTTAAAACCGCAGTATTGGTTTTCCGGGCATTTACATTGCAAATTTGCAGCTTTGGTAGAACATGAAGATGAAAGTACAACAAAATTTCTAGCTTTGGATAAATGTTTACCTAAACGCCGATTTTTACAAGTCTTCGACATTTCGACTTCAACTGACAGTGGTAGTACAAATCAACTTACATTTGAATATGATTTAGAATGGTTAACGATTTTAAACCTAACAAATCATTTAATTAGTACGAAAAGTGCGAATTGTTACATGCCCAACCAACATTCTAACAATGAAAGGTATAACTTTACGCCGAACGATGAGGAAAAACAACATGTTTTATTAAACATGAGTTCCTTATCAATTCCCTACAATTTCATAAAAACCGCTGCCGTTTATAACCTCCCACAAAAAGGCAATTCGCACCTAAAACCCCCAGCGAAGTTAAACCCGCAAACTTTAGAGCTGTGCATAAAATTGCAAATTGACGATCCAGTTCAAATAATATTAACATCACAAAATATTTTGGATACATCTTGCAGTGACAATAATTTAGACAATTCGTCGACGTTTACACCCAATGAAATTACTGTCAGCACTTCTGTCAAACGAATGTCATGGCCGTTAACATTGCCAAAACCGAAAAATGACAGTTACGATAATAAATCTGGTGAAATTAATGACGAAACGAATAAAAACGACCATGATGTTGATAAGGAAGATGGCAAATTAAATGATGAAAGTTTGACAGAGACCAATACGTCATTGAAACGAGCTAACAGCGAGTTGGAACTTCAAGAAACGAAAGATAGCAATAGCAACGATAAAAATGACGCGAGTGATATTGCAAATGATAAACAAATATTTTTCTTGGATGTAACGGGGAATACAACGGTTGATACTAGCAAGATTAAATTTAAAAGAAGAAATATTGACATGTACAAAGACGTTTAACGCATTGTTATAAAAATTTGATTTTAATCGTATTTTAGCTCAATATTTTATACGCTCAATTTATAGTATTTTGCAATTATTTTATTGAATATGATCTAATTGTAAAATTATTTAGTGAAATAAACTTTTTTTTAATCACAAAGCATTTTTTTACTGAAAAAATACCAACTTGTCATTAAAATTTATTATTTTACATTGTCTATAAATTATTGCGCTCATATTCAATGAATTTACCTTTATAATTATTTAAAACTATATTTTACAGTTTCAAGGGAAAGATAATTAATAAAAGCCGTTAAAATAGTTTCTAAAGTTAATTTAGAATGTTCAAAATTACTTTAAAAAAAACATTTTCATTCAACATTACAGGCAATAAAATGGTATTTTATATATTTTTTTACCGGATCTCTTAGTTTTTTACCTTCCACTGACGGAAAAGCATCATTTATAACAATCCTTGCATCTCTTTCATGAATTGCATGTAAGCGTCGTCTTTGGTGGGTTGTTGTCCTCCCGCGGCAGCTTGAGACATCATAGCAAGTTCCTTCTGCTTGAGCTCGTGGACCAGAGAAGCCCTGGCGCTGGAAGTTTGCGCTTTGGCCAATTTAGAACGGTCATTATCACGCTTTACGCGCAAGGCGGATGGTACGAATCTACGAAGAGAAATATACAGAAAATCAACGTTTTATATATACATAAACATCTATTTTAAAATATCCAGTCAAAATAGCCACTCTTTGTACATGAGATTTTGTTCAAACTGTTAGTTCTACATCAAAACTAGTTGCAAATTTAGAATTCTCAGATCATTTCACATTAAAAACTCGATCATCTTTCCACGAAAAATAAAAATTGTAAGTTTTAACACATACGAATGTTTACATCTGCTCACTTTGAAAATCTGTAACTTTTGAAATATTCAATTCCCATCAAAATCACACACAGATTCTAAATTCTGAGACTAAATCCTATTAGAAATTTTCAAAAATGTGAAAATGATACCAAAATAAAAATTATTATTTCAACAATAGGTGATGTTTGTAATTGTTTTTAAAATCCTTCTAGAATTTCATCAAATCAAAACTAACATCCTCCCTCAAACTTTCAATTGATTTCAGTATGCAGACTATTCCAATCAAATCCTGACATAAACAACAGAATTGAGCACATCTTTCGTCTGTACACTCACCTGGTGACATCTGCACTCAAGTTGCGTATCTGCGGCTTAGCGCTGATGGTGGCGGAGTGCGATTGTTTGTCAGCGCCGGTAGAACCGTCCAGTCGGATGAGTTGCGGAGCAGCACTCAGAACATTCGGTGTCGCCGAGCTAGGTGGCATGCTCACAGAGGCGAGATGGTTAATGGCCGCTACGGCGGCTGCGTGGGCTGCATGTGCAGCGTGCGCAGCCGCAACGGTTGGCTGTGTGGAGGGGACAGGCATAGCTGCAGAAGCGAAAAATGTGATATACCTTCTAAAAGATATAAAAATATACGCAGAAATATATATAAATCGCTCACCGGGATCGCTATACAATTGTTCTATTATTGTGCTACTGAAGATGGGGGCATAGCCTCCGAAATACGCATCTAGCTAATAAATTCTTTGTGTTACAGTTTTTGGGTGATGTTTTATACAATTAGTATATACGCTTTTTTCTTTTACATCAATTTCTTATGCACTATAATCATGTCTGATTGGTGGCGCTATTGACGTATAATAGCAGAAACTATTCGCAAAACAAAAAATTACAGATTCTCGACCACCTGCAGCAGAACAGCGTTGTCCGATCTTAACCATGGTCTTTACTAAATCTAGATTGTTATATACCAACGGCAACAATCGTATGATTTTTTTTAAATTCTGTCCATACTATGCAGATATCTTAAATATAATATGTTAGTTGTAGTGCAAAACCCTCATCACCCAACTAAAGGCTGAATTTGAAATCTTGTTCTCTTATTCTACTATATATTTTCTTTTCATCTTATTAACAGAAATAATATTACAGAAGTAATTGCAGCTAAACGTATCACCTCATAACCCTATATGTTGCACATATAAAAAAATTACAAATAGTATACATTACTTTGGAGAATATTTTACGGAAATTTGTGCTACGGAATTTTGTGAGTTATATCATTGGTTAAAGATTATTACTGCAGATAGTAGTAGAGGACATAATAAGTCTTGCTACCCAACTGTTCATATGTATCATTGCTTTGGTGCCAAAGCGGTGTCCACAGCATTAATATGATACATTTTATAGGATTATACAATGCTACCGTTCAATATCAATACGGTTGAATTATAATTGAACTATTTAAAATTAGACGACGCCACAATATAAAATAAATTCAAAAACTTCTTATAAACCGGTCCCCAACTGCCCCCTTAAAAAAAACGTCTTATTCCTCCTCAAAATCACACAAATTTTATCAACGGGTAAAATATTAAAAATCTAATAAAAAAATATGACTAAAGAATAAAACTGCTTACGCGGTGGTCCCGGTATCCGAATAACGCCCAACCTGGCTGCTGCGGCAGCTGCAGCTGCAGCCGCAACAACTGGAGGCGGCGGTTGGATGCGTAACGATGGAGGTGGCGGAGGGTGCATCAATCGCGGCGGAGGTAAACCGGGGGGAGGTCCAGGAGGCATGAGCGGCGGACGTCCTGGGGGCGGTCCTGGAGGCAGGCGCATGCCAGGCGGGAAACCGAATGGTGGACGAAACTATTGTACAAAATTGTTATGTTTCTGTATTATTTATCTTTATATAATATACGGCTCAATAACATAATAAAAACGTCCGTTTGCAAAGAAAACAATCGTTTTAAGACGTTTTCGCGTTTGCAGGACAAAAAATAAATTTTTGACGCGAAAAATATTTTTATCTATCTGAAATAGCTATCCGAAATTTTTGTTGTTGTTCTTAAGTTTGTTATTCTACCTTACTAGCTTGATATCATTTGCGATATATTTTTATTATGTTGGTTTACAACTGCTGTAAATTTTTTATTTTAAATATTAGCGATGTTGCCATAGTCATTTGTGTTGTGATTAATGGTTAAAATTCGCTTTTTTATTTTACTCTTACTTTCAAAAATAATAATTAAAGTTGTTGTTTTTGTTATAAATTTGCTCAATAACGATGTTAAATATTTATGAAAAAATAATTTTTTTATAGATATTATTTTTTAAGAAATTCTTTAATTTAATAATTTAAATTTCCTGCCAACTTCTATTAGAGAAGCAATAGCAACACTTACGACTGCTCTGCCGCACTACAAAACAGGGGACCAAAATGTTTAGGAATTGGAAACCTTTATTGCTTAATATAAAGACACTCTGTCATCTCTAGTTAAAATTATGCGACCGACTAAAACGATTTTATGAGCTTTTATTTAACTTCGCTCATTAGTTAGGGAAATTTTGTAAGCTAATTTTGACACACTTCCACACATCCGATCGACTTGAAACTTTGTACACACGTAGTTCCGATGACTATACAATATTTTCATAAATTTCCCTTTTAAGCTTATTAAAAAAAAAAATTTTAACTATAATTTTTTTCCTACTAATTTCATAAATACACCATACCGGCGGTCCATGCATTGGTCCAGCCAACTGAGCCAGATCGGTCGTTCCAGGGGGGGCGGGGATGTCAATACGTCCTACAGCCACGCCCACACGTCTCTTCTCCATAGTCACATTATCGCCGTCTTCAACACCGTCATTACCATCGCTTTCATCACTGCCCTCTATTCTGTTACCCCCGCTATGTTGCAGTAATCGCAGCTTCGCCTGTTGCTCCTCCATTTCCCGCATGAACTCGTCCACGTTCTGACCACTGAGAGCGACCATCTTCTGTTGCAGACTCGTCGGTTTCGGCTTAACATTGGACAAATTATCCGAGATCTGATGGCTCGCCTCGTTGTCGGACGTTTCGTGTTCGTTTGGTTCCGGCGCTTGTTCACCGTCGTGCTCGCTCAAGTCCGAGTCGATATCGTCATCGTCGGAGTTCATGATATGGTGATTCGCTGTTGGTTGGTTATTAGTTGTGTCTACTGGCCAATAGCAGGATTCGATTTCACCGTCGCTGTCGATATCCGGTGGAGGTCCGATTGGACAACCGGGAGGTTCGCGAGACGGCTTACCCTTTAATCGCAAAAAAAATCCCAGTCTAGTTCAAAGAAGTTTTTACGAAGAGTTTTACTTACAAGTGCTTGCATTTTCAATGCAGTGGCTATTGAATAAATAACATGCTCCGTTTTTTTAATAACCGCCGGAGTTTCTAATGCAGGTAATGGTAAGGGAATTTGTAACGATGGCATTTGCGTTTGCGGAAGCTGCGGCAAGGGAATTTCATCTATAGTGACCGATTGAGCACTGCGAACGGATTCGAAAAATGCCACGAGCTTGTTTCTTTTTGTTTCATATTCAGTTTGGCGTTTTCGCAGTTCCGTCCACTTTTCTTGATCATCTTTATACTAAATCAATTATAATTTGCACTATATTTACAAAATATCTTAATATATGATTTCCCTTAATACGTACATACATACTCAGCACCCTTTCCAAAGTATCGCGTAATTTCTTTCGCTTATCGCGCAGTACTTTTTCATTCAACGGTGACGGTTGGTTTACATTATATTCCATTTGATCGATCTTTTCAAGTTCCTCTAACAACTGTTGAGGATCCTTGCCCTTTAAAACAGCAGCACGCACTAGTTGCCGCTGCTTTTTGTTCTTTTTAAGTTCCTGTTTGCGGGCTTCCTTTCCTAAATGGGGCAAATTCAGCCGTAAGAGTTGTGCTAATATATAGCATATGCTACGTACTTGCTTGGTCTGTTGGATTCATATATTTACCACTTTTCGTGGTATTTATTGAGCGCCGGCCCATTTTTCTATTAAATTATCTGAAATGTTGGAATAATAAACATTTACTTAATCGATGTTCATTCATGACAAAGCGAGGTTATATTTCGCTTTAGACAATGACAATGTATACATTGTCATTTAGAAGTAAATAAATGTAGTTCATTTGTATTTTAAATTGTATATTGTTATATAAAATTTAATGTTTAATGATTATTAATAAATACACAAAAATAATCGGTAAAAACGTAATTTTGGTTCCTTATCGTAAAGAACATGTGCCCAAATATCATGAATGGATGAAATCAACGGATTTGCAACAGCTAACCGGATCTGAACCCTTGAGTTTAGAAGAAGAGTACGAAATGCAACAGTCCTGGCTAGTTGATGCTAATAGTAATATCTTTATCCAAAATATAGACTGGTATTAAATTAATACGACCATTGTTTTAGAATGCACCTTTATCGTATTGGATAAACGGAAATGGGAAGAAACTGGAAATGAAATAGGTAAGTAAAGAGTAGTTCAAATTATATTAGTATTTCGAGGAGAATATGATATTGTGCGATTAATATTAATACTGTCCCGATTTGCACACAGAAAAATTAATTAAACACAATTTTAGACGCCATGATAGGAGACACGAATTTATTCTTCCTTTCTCCCGATGACCATTTAACGGCGGAGGCTGAAATTATGATTGCCGAATATTGGGCTAGAGGGCGCAAATGTGGCTGGGAAGCCATGTTGCTGATGATGTCTTATGGAGCGAAACGTCTTGGCGTAAAAATGTACACGGCAAAGATCAAGATATTTAATGAAATTAGCGTTCAAATGTTTATGAATATGGGATTTACGGAGAGCAGCAGAAGTGAAGTTTTTCAAGAGGTTACCATGGATAAAATGGTGGATGACACGTGGAGGAAATGGTTGGACGTTAGTTTAGGGGAATATGGAGTGGTTGAAGAGGGGATATAGAAATTGTTTAAAAATGCTTGTATTATCTTGTATACTAAGAATAATATTTTTATTTTGTTCTTAAGTGTTATAGTGATTACAAATTAATTAAATTCGTAGAGGCATATTATTCGTATTCGTAATCGCGTTATTTGTAATAACAGTAAATCGTTAATTGAGTATTTCGTCGCTTTACATTATATCAATTAATTATACATTTAAATCGAATAGAAATATGTTCTTATATATACGGTTGTGTAAAAAGGGGACAAATCGTTTCACTATCCCGCTGTCTCTTCTTTTCTAATGCAGTTTGCTTATTTAAATTTCTTTGCTTTGTTGTGTGTTGTATATTAATAATAAATCGAATAATATAAATACAAGGGACTAGGTAAGTGATGATAAATGACGGTCTAAAAAGATACAATTTGTATAAACAGTGACCAAACTCAAGTAAATATTAATATTATAATTATATAGTTCATACGATCTATATAATAAAATGTCTTTCATCATTTGATCTGTTTTCAATTGCCGTTTAGCACAGCAAATTCTATTAACAAATTAAATCATCAAAATATTTACATTATTGCTTATACGTACTTGCAAAAAATTATTGATTATTAAAAACATTCCAGTTATTTTTCTCTATAAATACATACGACTTATCTTTAATAGGGAATTTTAAAATATATAAATAAAAACACGTTTCGTGTTTTTTAATTATATAAATTGGTTCACTGTTTATATATTATGTTTTTTATGTATATAATGATAGGATGAAACGCGATCTAAATTTGATATGTCATCTCAAACAAAAATATATTTAAAAGAAAAACAAAAAAGATATAAAACATAAAGGGCTTGTTACTACCTTGCTGAAAATATGTTGATTGAGTTAGTATTGGCTCGTTTTCTTATCAGTCGGACGGACACTGAATAAAAAGACAAAAAGTGTATTTGTGTGATTTTTCAAATTTATAAAATCAATCATTAAAAAAGCAATATTGGCAGTTTATATTTTTCCGTCAATTAAAATAATTGATATAATATTCTTAATCTTACTTGAATTGTCCTGTGGCGTTAAGGGCCGCTCTAGTACCTTCTCGAGGGCTTGAATCCATAAATCCCGGTCCAACTCTGTGCTGGCGGACAGGTTAAATTGTCGCTCTGGCGTGGCTAAAGTGAACGTGAAGCCCTGGTCTCGAACACCAGCTGTAACGCCAATGCGAACGCTGTATCCATCCAATTGATGACCTATGGTGCGATATTCATCAGATCAATTCTCTTTGCAGTAAGTTTTGGTTAGTTAGTCTAAAGCATCCATTATATTTCGTCTGGCAATAAAAATCTTAATTTAATATTTGAACATGGAAAAAATAAAATTATTAACAATCTACTTAATTGCTGTTCAATATTTTAGTTATATTAGATAGCAATGAATACTAACTATATAATTAGTATTCATTGTAGATAGTTATGTAACGTAACTAGTAGTTGTATGTGACAGTTCTATGTGTAATATGGATATATATATAGTATAATTTCATATGTATATGTGTATTGATATATAATCTTTTTGTTATATTTGAGATACTTGCATCTATAAAATAACAAAAAGAAAAGCACATCTAACCTTAAGGTTGTTTTCATTTTAAAAGTATTCTAAAATTGTATTAAACGGGATATTGCCCTAATGAATTAAATTTAAATAATAACTATCAATCAAAGAAACGCAAATAGATCTTGTATTTCATTCAAACTGACTGACCAAGCCACATTTGTCTACGATCAAATAATGGCATATTGTTTATTTCTGTAATCATTGGTGGTAAGAAGTTGTAGATTTTTGGTCCTAGATATATGGGACATCTTTGTAAGATTAAGGTATTGGCTTTGGGTATAAGTGGATGTTATGTAGTTGCCAAATGAGTGAGATGAGTGTTTTGTAGCTACTAGTTGAGGATTTTGAAGTACTCGCTTGTGGTAATATTTTGCAATGGCTTGTATGTACAACTGACGAATGGATGGAATTTTAGTTTGCTCATTTAATAAAGTAATGGGGTAGAGAGTATGTTTCTAAAATATTATTTTCAAAATTGTTTTCTGAGCCTATTGTATTTCAGTTTGTATATTTACGCAATCACTTTCATCTACTGCTAGCCTTTCTTCTATTTTCCTTTCTAACCTCCTATATATAATCCTAAACAATATTTTCGATGCACGTTATAGTAATGGTCCTATAATTCTCACACAAATTAGCTCCTACTTTCTTCGACATTGTTACTATTATACTGCGCTTAAAATCCTATGGTCTCCCTTATCATAAATATCGATTATATAGTTTGTGATATATCACAAACTATATGGTCGATCCTGCATCTTATATTAATTTAAAAAATTGGTCAAATGGTCACTCTGTTATCAGTTCCCTCTCACCAATGAATATTTCTCCTTTTGGATGCGCGTCGAGCGGTTCATCGTGGTACATGAGCTTCCGCCCGTCTAATGTAAACCAGCGCTTCTTGAAGCCATCACTCAGCCTCGGACCAGTTTTCCATAACCAACCTTCCCGAGCAAAATCCTCCGCCAAGTGCGGCGTCAACTCATCAGCGTTAGACGCAGGATAAGCGACTTGCAATCGGTGCAGCTTAACACATCTAATACACCACAGAATGTCGGATAAAATTCGCCAATAATGCTTATTTGTATATTTACCTAATAGCCATATACCAGCTTGTAATTACTTCAGGATCGTCGTGATAGACGTATATATGCCTGGTGGACCCATCTTTAAGATATGTCAATTGCAGTGATGTAGGTATACCGATTTTTTCAGGGGCAAATACAACATTTATTTCAGACACTCTTAATATTGCTACAAATAAACCAAAAAAGTAACCTATAACTTTAATCGCCGGCAATGTGTTAATTGACTGCTACCTTTTGGATCCTTATTTTCTCGTACGAAATATCTTAATGTATCTTCCGATTCAGTCAGAATAAATTTTCTAGGATAGAATTTGCTATCTTCCTTGCCTCTTTTCATAAGGAAACCCTGCATGTACCCGCCGATATAACTTTGGCGTTCTGGGTGGCAAAATTCCTCCCTTTGGTATTTGGCACGAATCCACTCTTCGATCAACACCCTATATATTTTTATTTTTTAAATTATCACTAGGGTGTTAAATATTAATATAGAATATCACCCAAATACCGTAACAAGCATTAAGTAGCTAGATGTAAATTTCTAGGGCTATGCCCCCATCTTCAGTAGCACAAGATAAAACTAAATAAAGTACCTCCGTCACGAATCGTGATTGATATACTATTAAATAAATAAGTCAACATGACAGAAGTACTTAAAAAATGGCATATGTTTTAAAACAATACAAATTAACAATTAACGAAAATATTGGTTGGTGAAATCTAAAATAACAAAAAATAAAATAAAATAAAAAAAAAGAATTTAAAAATAGTTCTTATTAAATAAATTAAATAGACAAGATAAAATTGGGCCTGAATCCAAGTTCAATAAATTTGATTTCGATTTATGCATGTATATACTTTCGTAAGCATTTAACTCGGAATAATTCAAAACACTTTTAAGTAATTTAAGTGAACTAATTCGAATAGGATGACCTGATTCAAAAATATGCTCGGCGACAGCACTTTTATCTTTTCTATTTCATTTGAAATGAGCTAAATGCTCCTTAAATCTAGTTTCAATGGATCTACGTGTTTGTCCTATATATACTTTAGGACAACTAGAACAAGATATTTCGTAAATAGCCAATTTTTTTATTGAAATCAATCGAATCTTTTGGATTTCCTAGAAAATGAGCAATACTATTAGAAGTATTATATGTTACTTTAAAATTATATTTATTTAAAATACTATCTAAACCACGTGCAATTATAGGATCAAATGGTAATTTAACAAATTTTGGAGTTGTTCCAAACTACTAATATTTCTGATTTCTCTTCGTTCTTTTAAATTTTCTTAAGATGTTATTTATAATTTTATGAGAATAGCCATTTTGTACTGCTATATTTCGGATATTATTTAATTCAATATTATATTTATCATTAGGTAAAGGAAAATTTAATATGGGGTTAATTAAAAAATTAAAAGCAGCATATTTATGTTGACAATGATTTGAATCGTTCCTTATATAGCAGTCCGTATTTGTAGCTTTTCTATATATATATCAAACTCTAATATATTATTATTTCTAATGACTAAAACATCTAAGAATGGCGACATAGCCCTTGAAATGTACATCTAGCTACTTAATGCTTGTTACGGTATTTCAGTGATATTCTACATTAACCCTGTATATTATAAAATCGTCACTACGGCGTTAAATAATTGTTTAAAACATCATAAACCGTAACACACAGCATTTATTAGCTAGATGCGCATTTCAGAAGCTATGCCCCCATCTTTGTTTTATTAATCTGCTACTGAAGATGGGGGCATAGCCTCGGAAATGCGCATCTAGTTAATAAATGCTGTGTTCGCTTTCGGTGATGTTTTATACCCTATATATCGTTAAGACACGTTCCTTAAGCCGTCCGAATCAAAACATATATGTACATCAAGTTTCTCAACACAAATTTTAAACAATACCTCACCCTGTATACATATCCATAACATTATCAATAAATCATCGACGACTAAACAAAACAAATACAACATGCCAATGTCTATTACGTCTCATTTGTTTTGTTTATCTAAAACTTACTGCGGATCATTTTCCTTGGGTCTCCTATAGCAAGTAGGTACACGTTCCTCATATTTCAGTTTGGCAACGTTATTTCCAACCTCTTTCATTCGTTCCACTTGGGAGTCTTCCCAACGGTCGAGCCTGAGGTGCTTCACTTTGCTAATGTGAACACCCATACCACGATGTACTCCCGAACATCGCACGCAAATGAATATGCCAATATTGTACGACGCCCATTCAGGATCTGCAATAATTGGGGCGTTTTACGACGGATTGCAAATGAATTTACGGGACATAACTACGTACTTTTACTATTACAATCGGCGCAGGTGCTATTACCAGGCAGCTTCTTGATTTCTAACAGCACTTTTTCGTTGCGGTCAGCCATTCTGTCGATTTATGCGAGCTTTGTTATGTTAATTTATGTTGACGAGATTTTTCGGACAATGCGTCTTTACCGCCGCGTACGACTCCATTTTTGAAAATATTGTTTGTATGTGAGTGTTTAGGTGTTGCGTTGGTTTTTAAATAGCACTTTGCTCGTGGCTCTGTACCCGTTCATATGTCTGGCTCCTTGACAGGTAATAAAATTTCAATTGTTTAAGAGAAAATAAAGCAATCGAAGAAATTAAATAAATTCTAACTTATAAAGTGAATGATATAAAATATTGGTCAACATACTATTTATTCAAAAAATAACTATTGGACATAAATTCATAAATCCACTTGTCGTGTTTGCACAAATTTACAATGACAATGTATGAATAGACGTTGCAAGTCCATATACGAAAACGAATCAACTTTAAGCGGTTGGTTTTCATGTAGCGACATCTGTCGATATCTTCCCCAGGAGAACTTGGTGTAGATAACTAAAGACTGCGCTAGTATATTGACCAAATACACGGCAACGAAATTTTAAAATTTTGCCACTTAGTGTGGCGCCATTGTCTCCCCATAAGCAATATGGTATAAGCAAACCAAAGGGTAACATTATATGTGATAAGCAGGGTAAGGAACTCACAGAAAATAAGGAAAAAGCTAGAAGATGGAAGGAGTATCTTGAAGATTTATATAAAGGTAGGCAGGACATGGAGGAGCTAGAAAATGTGGAACAGATAGATGAGGATGACTTAGGTCCTAGCATACTTAGGTCAGAGTTTCATAGAGCATTAAATGATTTACGGAATAACAAAGCAGCGGGGATTGATATGATACCAGCCGAATTAATAAAACACGCAGGGGAAAAAATGCAGGAGCGATTATACAGGTTAGTTTGTAAAATATATGAGAAGGGAGAAGTACCACAGGATTTTCAGCGTAGTAGAATAGTAACAATGCCGAAGAAAATAGGAGCTAATTTGTGTGAGAACTATAGGACCATTAGCCTACTATCACATGCATCGAAGATATTGTTAAAGATTATTTATAGGAGATTAGAAAATAAAGTAGAGGAAAGGCTAGGAGAAGATCAGTTTGGTTTTAGGAAAAACAGAGGGACGAGAGAGGCGATTCTAGCACTAAGAACGGTAGTAGAAAAAAGAAAGAGGGTAGGAAAGGTAACTTGCATAGCTTTTGTAGATTAAGAAAAGGCATTTGATAATGTAGATTGGGACATAATGTTTAGAATTTTAAAAGAAACGGGTATAGATTATAAGGATAGGAGAATAATTTTTAATTTATATAAACACCAAACTGCCTTAGTTAGAATTGAGGGGGAAGAAGAGGTAGCAAAAATAGGGAAGGGAGTCCGGCAAGGATGTACACTCTCACCGTTATTATTTAATCTATATATAGAAGATGCAATAAACAAAGTAAAAGAAGAGTATAGTGTAGGTGTGAATGTACAGGGAGAGAAAATATATATGCTGAGATTCGCCGACGATATAGCTATATTGGAAGAAAGCGAAAAGAATTTAGAAAGGGTATTGAATGGTATGCAGGCAGTATTGACTAGGGATTTTAACATGAAAATAAATATAGGTAAAATTAAAGTGATGAGGTGTGACAAAAAGGAATGCAGTAGAAAAATGAGGATCACAATAGGAGATAATAGAATCGAAGAAGTGTCAGATTTTTGTTATTTAGGCAGTAGAATCACAAAAGATAATCGAAGCAAGGTAGATATAAAGTGTAGGATAGCACAGGATAGGAAGGCATTCGTAGAAAAAGAACAAATTTTAAGATCAAATATTGACTTGGGTATTAGAAAAAGATTACTGAAGGTATATGTTTGGAGTGTAGCACTGTACGGGTGTGAGGCGTGGACTATAGGAAAGGAAGAGAAGCGTAGATTAGAAGCACTTGAAATGTGGTGTTATAGGAGGATGATGAGGATTGGTTGGGAAGATAAAGTAACAAATGAAGCTGTACTAGAGTTAGTAGGGGAGAAGAGAAGTATCTGGAGAGTGTTACAGCGTAGGAGAGACAGATTAGTAGGGCATATTCTTAGGCATGGGGGGATTATGCAATTGATCATAGAAGGTAGAGTGGAGGGAAAGAGAGGGGTAGGTAGGCCTAGATTGGAGTATGTGAGTCAGATAGTTGAAGACGTTGAGATGAATAGCTATAGGGAGATGCAGGGATTAGCTCAGGATAGATCGGCATGGCGTGCTGTTTCCAACCAATCTTTAGGATTGCGGACTCTTTAATTAACTAAGCAATATGTTAATTATTTACATGTTAATTGAATTCAATACGCGCGTTGCGTCCCCAATCGACTTAAACCAAGCATTCGATTACTGTGCGCTGGAAAATACGATATAGCCACGGTCAGTTGTCCGACGTCAGCAACATCAAAACAATGAATAAAATGTGTTAAACATTCAAAAACCCGGGAAAAATGTATCAAATTGATAAAATTCGGTATAATTAAAACACAATCGGCTTGCAAAGTATGCACAAGTCAGGTAACGAATATGGAAATAGTTAGTTGCGAAATGTCTAGTACAATATAAACACAAAGTAAATATATGTATAAAATCTACAAGCCGATAATATGTATAATATAGAATATCACCCAAATACCGTAATAAGCATTAAGTAGCTAGATGTACATTTCAAGCGCTATGCGCCCATCTTCAGTAGCACAAGTAAAACTAAATAAAATACCTGTCACGAATCGTGATTGATATACTATCAAATAAATAAGTCAACATGACAGAAGTACTTCAAAATTGGCATATAATATGACCTATAAATCTTTTAAAAAACAATACAAATTATAAATTAACGAAAATAACAAGTAACAGTAAAAAATATTGGTTTGTGAAATCTAAAATAACCAAAAATAAATAAATAAATAAAATAATAATAATAAATTTAAAAGTAGTTTTTATTAAATAAATTAAATAGACAAGATGAAATTGGGCCCGAATCTAAATTCATTAAATTTGATTTAGAATTATGCATGTATATACTTTCATAAGCATTTAATTCGGAGTGATTTAAAACATTTTTAAGTAATTTAAGTGAACTAATTCGAATAGATAACCTGATTGAAAAATATGCTCGGCGACAGCACTTTTATCTTTTCTATTTAATCTGAAATGAGCTAAATGCTCATTAAATCTAGTTTCGATGGATCTACGTGTTTGTCTTATATATATACTTTAGGACAACTAGAACAAGATATTTCGTAAATACCCGATTTTTTATTGAAATCAATCGAATCTTTTGGATTTCCTAGAAAATTAGCGAGATTATTAGAAGTATTATATATTAATTTAAAATTATATTTATTTAAAATACTATCTAAACCATGCGCAATTATAGGATCAAATGGTAATTTAACAAATTTTGTAGTTGCATTATTATTATAATTTTATTTTTATTATTATTATATTATATATTATTGATATTCTATATTATAATTTAACTTTATTTAATTTATTTGGCTTTTGAATCAACTAGATTATATAATAGATGCATTCAAGCAGGATACAACCAAGATATCAAATATTTCAACGCAACCACAATCTATATATCACCATCAGAGTGCAGCACTTCCTGGCCTATGAAATTTGTGGAAATGTGATTCCCCTCTGATTCTATCTCTTATATAGAGTTGCAATGTCTATATATACATTGTCATTGACAATTATATAAGATTGACAATCTTAACGCACGTCATTCATGATAACAAGAAGTAATTATAGTTAGATATAATTGAGTGCATGTTTGGAATTTTATAATAAAATATTTGTTGGGTATATATGCAATTGTATATACATCAAAATTATTTGCAATAAAATATCAAGAGTTGATAATATGTGCCATGAAGTTTATTTGACGTCAAATTTGACACGCTTAGCAGTAACCTTGTCAGAATTCTTGATCAATATTAAAGAAAACCACATATAATTTTTATTTAATTAACTAATTAAGCAAATTACGCAGCATCAATATGAATTCAATCGTGAATAAACCAATTTTTCGCAACGTTATTTCCAACATATTATTGAAAAATCGAGGGATTGCAACGTCTACAGCAAATTTGAATACATTTAAGGTACAGGATGATAAGGACTTTTTGGAGAAGGTTGAAAATAGCAAAGAACTGGTTATTGTGGACTTTTTCGCTACGTAAGACCGACTTGAATTTACATGGTACGTTCTAAAGATTTTATTGAGTACATTTTTAGTTGGTGCGGTCCATGTAAAGCTTTAGAACCACGCTTGGAAAATGTCGTTGCGAAACGGCAAGGAAAAATCCTGCTTGCTAAAGTGGATATAGATTCTATGGGGGAAGTAGCTGCCAAGTACGATGTAGCTACAATTCCACATTTGGTAGTCTTTAGAAACGGTAAGGTTACCGAACGACTCGTTGGATTACAAGATGAAGATAAATTGGGTTTATGGGTCGATAAAGTTTTGGAAGCGCCTGCACAAGAATTGAAAAAGAAAAATTGACCTGTTCAGTTAATTAAAAGAATGTATATAGAAAATATTTTTAGAACACAATAAAACTTGTAATTTCTCTGCTGAAACTTGTCCCCCTTGTTTTTCCTGTATCTGTCGATTAAATAAATGAAATACAAAAATGTATTTCACAACCAGCTGAAATTTTATTTTGACATTGACGTTATCCGGATAAATAACATATATTTAGTACCATAACCTCACAATTTTAATAGGATTGAATATCATAACATAACCTCATGATTTTAGTGGGATTTTACTATTTAAATAAATTTTAGGCATAAAGCGACAATGTCTGATTCAGATAACTCTGAAGAAAATTTAGGATATTATGGAAAACCTTTGGAACCATATGATGAAGGTGGAAACCTTAGAAACTATATTTTTTTGCCTACAAAAGCAGATTAAAACAACACAAATTCTGTTTTTAATCATTTTAAGATGCGTTCCCAAAGAAAAAACCTATTACTATCGAAGAACAAATCGCTACCGACGAACAGGGCCGGCGTAGGTTTCACGGGGCTTTTACAGGGGGCTTTTCCGCCGGTTTTTTCAATACTGTCGGTTCTTTGGAAGGATGGAAACCAACCGAATTTAAAAGCAGTAGATTGGAAAAATATGATTTAAAAGTTAGGAAACCCGAAGACTATATGGACGATGAAGATGTGGGGAAATTTGGAATTGCTCCACATTTGGTGCAAGCTAAAGAAGATTTTAGTACGAAGAAAAAGCGGAAGAAAGAGGTAAAAATTGCATAATTTTGAACTCGTGTGTTATTGGTTGCATATAGGAATTTTGACTAACACATAGGACTTTTATGTTTTATTTTTAATTATAAAAATTATTTTATATTTAAATGTTTGATGAACAGGACAGGTAGGAGGGAATGGATCACGGAAGAAATAGTGGAAATGATAGAAGCAAGAAGGAAAATTAAAATAGGAAACACAGAAGCAGGACAGAAAAAATATAAGGAACTAAGGAACTTAATTAATAGGAAATGCAAGCTAGCGAAAGAAGAGTGGATAAAAGGAAACTGTGAGGATATTGAGGAGGATATGAGAAGAGGTAAAGTAGATTTGGGCTACAGGAAAATTAAGTCACATTTTTCTAAAGGAAAACCAAAGGGTAACATTATATGTGATAAGCAGGGTAAGGAACTCACAGAAAATAAGGAAAAAGCTAGAAGATGGAAGGAGTATCTTGAAGATTTATATAAAGGTAGGCAGACATGGAGGAGCTAGAAAATGTGGAACAGATAGATGAGGATGACTTAGGTCCTAGCATACTTAGGTCAGAGTTTCATAGAGCATTAAATGATTTACGGAATAACAAAGCAGCGGGGATTGATATGATACCAGCCGAATTAATAAAACACGCAGGGGAAAAAATGCAGGAGCGATTATACAGGTTAGTTTGTAAAATATATGAGAAGGGAGAAGTACCACAGGATTTTCAGCGTAGTAGAATAGTAACAATGCCGAAGAAAATAGGAGCTAATTTGTGTGAGAACTATAGGACCATTAGCCTACTATCACATGCATCGAAGATATTGTTAAAGATTATTTATAGGAGATTAGAAAATAAAGTAGAGGAAAGGCTAGGAGAAGATCAGTTTGGTTTTAGGAAAAACAGAGGGACGAGAGAGGCGATTCTAGCACTAAGAACGGTAGTAGAAAAAAGAAAGAGGGTAGGAAAGGTAACTTGCATAGCTTTTGTAGACTTAGAAAAGGCATTTGATAATGTAGATTGGGACATAATGTTTAGAATTTTAAAAGAAACGGGTATAGATTATAAGGATAGGAGAATAATTTTTAATTTATATAAACACCAAACTGCCTTAGTTAGAATTGAGGGGGAAGAAGAGGTAGCAAAAATAAGGAAGGGAGTTCGGCAGGGATGTACACTCTCACCGTTATTATTTAATCTATATATAGAAGATGCAATAAACAAAGTAAAAGAAGAGTATAGTGTAGGTGTGAATGTACAGGGAGAGAAAATATATATGCTGAGATTCGCCGACGATATAGCTATATTGGAAGAAAGCGAAAAGAATTTAGAAAGGGTATTGAATGGTATGCAGGCAGTATTGACTAGGGATTTTAACATGAAAATAAATATAGGTAAAACTAAAGTGATGAGGTGTGACAAAAAGGAATGCAGTAGAAAAATGAGGATCACAATAGGAGATAATAGAATCGAAGAAGTGTCAGATTTTTGTTATTTAGGCAGTAGAATCACAAAAGATAATCGAAGCAAGGTAGATATAAAGTGTAGGATAGCACAGGGTAGGAAGGCATTCGTAGAAAAAGAACAGATTTTAAGATCAAATATTGACTTGGGTATTAGAAAAAGATTACTGAAGGTATATGTTTGGAGTGTAGCACTGTACGGGTGTGAGGCGTGGACTATAGGAAAGGAAGAGAAGCGTAGATTAGAAGCACTTGAAATGTGGTGTTATAGGAGGATGATGAGGATTGGTTGGGAAGATAAAGTAACAAATGAAGCTGTACTAGAGTTAGTAGGGGAGAAGAGAAGTATCTGGAGAGTGTTACAGCGTAGGAGAGACAGATTAGTAGGGCATATCCTTAGACATGGGGGGATTATGCAATTGATCATAGAAGGTAGAGTGGAGGGAAAGAGAGGGGTAGGTAGGCCTAGATTGGAGTATGTGAGTCAGATAGTTGAAGACGTTGAGATGAATCGCTATAGGGAGATGAAGGGATTAGCTCAGGATAGATCGGCATGGCGTGCTGTTTCCAACCAATCTTTAGGATTGCGGACTCTTTAACTAACTAAATGTTTGATGTAAAGTTTTGCAAATCATTTTTTTTTAAGACGCATTCTATTGGTCCAATACCAGGAACGCCCGTTTTGGAAACTTTACTAGAATCGGGAAATGAGACTATAGGATATTTACTCTTACGAAATATGGGTTTTAAACAAACGCCCAACGAATTGGATGAATTGGAGGATGATAACGATGCGGATATATCTGCAGAAACTGGTAAAAAGGTTTACGGTTGTGAAATACCAAAAACGTACGCTATCAAAAAATCATTTGACAATAAAAAATACGAAATTCCCAAAGTTTATGAAGAATTATTAAAAAAACCGAAGGATAATACATTTGGTTTGGGCTATTCTGGTTTGGATAAGAGCCATGTAAATTTGTTTCAACCTCAAAAACGGTAAAATAAACATAGAAATTGCAACGTTTTTTCAAATTAATTAATAAGAAAACTTGTGTGACATTGACATAGTTCAATTTTGACACTTTACAACCTTATTAAATGTCATTAGTCGAAAGAATAATTAAACGTTAATTGAACTACTTCGTTGACACTTTATAACCTTATTAAATAATATTAGTCGAAGGAAAAATTAAACGTTAATTGAACTACTTCGTTGCAGTCAAACACAAAACCTTGTCATTCGTGGAAAGACCAAACGAACTAATTTGAACATTCAAGGTCAAGCGTTCGGCGTTGGCGCTTTCGAAGAAGAAGACGATGACATATACGTCAAAGATGACATGGCCGGTTATGACTTTGAATTAACTTCTGAATCTTCGAAAGCGAGTAGTTCGAGTAAACAAGTTGATAAATTAGTGCACGATATGTTCTTACTGTCTACCGATTCGTTGGCAGCGGTGGAATCATTTCTCCCTCCAACTATTCCACACAGTTTTACAGGGAAATATAAAAAGAAAAAGTCGCGATTCGAACCAGTGGAGGAAAATGTAGACGAAAATAATAAAGAAAGGGGTGGTTTAATAAATGCTCAAATGAGGGCGAAATATTTGGGAGAGGGCGATGTGGAGGGGAAGAGTTATACAGTTACTAATTTTCAGCAAAGAAAAAGTAGAGAAGAATTGGAGAGGGAGAAAAAGAAGGAAGCGGATAAAATAAAGAAAAACGAGGAATTTGAGGAGAAGCAGAAGAAGGCGTTGGATTCGGCAGCGCAAGGGTTTTTGTTTGACAGGTAAGATATCTAATTATGTGATGTTTAAATAATGAAATCTTCCACACAATGAAAAATATTTTACAGGTAGAATACATTAAAAAAATATACATTTCATCAGAAAAGAAAAAGTATGTTTAAGATAGGCAATTGGCATACATTTTGACCCAATGCAAATTTTTCTTGTATATTTATTCATTTCCCCCCCCCCCCCCCCCCCAATAAAATCATATTATTAATATTTACTTAATATATTTATCAATTTGTATATGTGAAATGACAATTTTACTTGGCTCACACTATACCAAACGATTACCTACAGTTTTGTAACCTCTTCTAAAGAAATCATCTTCTAACTGCAAGAATATTTCAAAATAATAATCTATGCATTCCAATGATTTTGTGCTATTTGTAATATTAAATACGGATTTGATTAGTTATACAAATATAGTAAATATTTTGTATAATTTTTTTACGACTCTTATAAATTGTTCTAAGGCAATTTTTTGTATGAAAAAAACAAAAAATCGTGCAATAAGATGTTAACTCATATAATAAATAATTACCAGATTTGTTTCGGCTTCGAAACCGGAAGACCCTTTGGCCATTTTAGAACCAGTGACTGGAAGTGAAATTGAACACGGAACGTTGCAAATGCGTGAAGCAGCGCGCATGAAGATGTTCGGGCCACTGACACGGGAAACGTTAGACTGGCAACCCTGCGCAATATTGTGTAAAAGGTTTAATTTGCCTGAACCTTTAACAAGGTAACAATTTTTTTTTGCAAAAAAAATGTCGCAAATGGATTTTTTTTAGTTTGTGGTGAATTTTTTAAATTTTCAGTTTTAAGTAAACTTTTTGAATGTAAAATCGATAAATTAAAAAGCAGGTATCTATTTGGAACGTCAATTATTAAGTGTATTATTAATTAAACTGAAATTTATTTTTTATATTTGAAAAGTCATAGGTCATACCTTGATGCCTAATATTTTTATCTTAATATTTAACACATGCCTTCTCAAAAAATGATAATTTTATTTTATCTACTTAATGGCGTTCAATTAAATTGTATCGATATTTTTTTATCTAAATTTATATTGGCAGAAGTTATCAATGTTAAATATTTGCATTGCACTCAGTTTTAAAATCGGAGCTTTTATTAAATATGAAAATTTAAGCTCAAGGAGCTGCAGATTTATCAAAAAATTGTATGTATGAAATAAATGTCTATTTATTTTTAGCGAAATTGGTTCGAAACACGAAAGAAAGCGCACTAAAAATTTAATATTTCAATTTCAAAAATTCGATGACTCCGGCCCTGATTTAAAGGCCGGTTTATCAACGAATATACAAGAAAATCTAACAGAAAGTCATCAAAATAAAGAGGATGCAAATATTTCGTCAGAAAATCTTCAGAAATCAACCGAAAATATAATATCTATGAAAGAATCAAATATTGCTAATATAATAGTTAGTTCAAACGTAAATAGTAGTTCAAATAATCCGACACCTTCTAGTAGTTCTTACATTGAAGATGTCAACGAACCTCCATCAGCACCTTTTGATATTATGAATAAAATAAATATCTCGCAAAACCAAGATTTATTCAAAGCTATATTTGCTGACAGTTCCGATGACGAAACTGACGGCGATGCTATTGACAGTTCCAAAGACATATCAGTTGTCAATGAAAACGAAACATTACAGAGAAATGAACTACTGAAAGCAACAGTGTTGTCGGATGAATTTATTCCGAAAATTAAACCTATGAAAATAGGAATTCTTTCAGATATAAAATTTCCGGTAATTGAGGACGTTTCAAAGGAAATTAATACAGATAAAAAAGAACTAGATATGACAGAGGAGGATGTTAAGGGTAATAAGGAAGATAGTGGGAATTTTTATGGCCCCAAATTGCCTGAGAAAATTATTTTCAAGAAACCGCAAAATATTATTAAGGATCGGAAGATAATCGGTGAAAATTCTGAAGAGTGGATTGAAAAAGATGCTGCACTGGAAGATAATGACAAGAGAGATAAGAGTATTAGGAAAAAAAAGCATACAAAACATAAGAAACATAAGAAAAGCAAACATAAACTTAAAAAAAAGAAGATGTAAAATGGTTTTTTCTTGTTTTGCGCAAAATAATTTGTTTTAAATGTTATTTTTGTTTTTATTTATCATATTGAGTTTTAAAATGTCATGTAAGTATTATATTGCATAATCAAATATTCAAACATATATCCTAACGGAATACCCTGTATGTTTTGTTGATAGCAATCGTACATTTGAACCGGTTCTATGAAATAATTCTCGCTTTCGTTTGAATATATTCATTTTTACTACAGAATATTATGAACAATCCCATTGACGAAAAACAACATTCTAATTTGCCGATATATCGTAATGTCTTATTTAAGCGCGGAAAAATGATTTCTTGTCCACTTTTGCATATTAATTTCGAAATTATTCTAAATATTTAATTTAAGGTATGGAAAATAAAATTCGTGTGAGTATCATTGTAGTAATTTCTAATTTTTTTTATGTGGAATAAATATTAATAAATATACTGGGTGGTCTAATTAAGGAGGCGATTTTCTATGTTATTTTTCCATAAAAAAAACACGGTATATTTTGAGTGAAGAAAATTTTTGATAAAAAAGTCGTAAGGACGTGATATTTCAAATATATTTAAAAAGGTTTAGATTAGAGAATGAAAAATTCTGGGATTATTATTTATATTAGTTACCTTTGAAAAAAATCTAAAAGATGAGCTACATTTTTGAAAAAAAAAATTCTGACCGAAGCCGAACAGTTAATTCCCAAATTAGCATGTTTGGAACTGCTGGCTTGCAAATTTACTTTGCCGCACTTTTTTTAATAAAAAAATTACTTAATTTACAAATTGCAAAACACTTTTGAAGGTGAAAATGAAAATAGTATTTGTGTTGACATAAAATGCATGAAACATTTGTTCAAAAGTCGTAAGAACTCGTAAATTCATGATTGAGGAATTGAAATACAGATGGCGTCCAGTCCTATTATGTTTATCGTTCCTCAAATGCGGAGTTGCAATTCATCAAAAATTATGAAATTGCTCTAAACTTTTATTTTCAACACGCCTAATATAAAATATAATAACTCTTCATCTTCACACATTTTATAAAACCATTTCATTGATTGCATTATGTGGCAACGTTGTGCATGAGTGACGTTTGTATAGGCTACCGCTCAATATGAAATTTTTTGAAATGTAATTGCATTATTTAATATTAGATGGTGCCACAAGATAAATGATAAAATAGATTTAAAAACTGTTTACTAACAGTTGTCTCCATCCACCCCCCGTAATTTCAAATATATTAATTTAAAAAAAGAATATAGGACTCTGTAAAAAAATAATTAATATACTGGGAGATCTAACTATAAACATCTAAAAAGATTCTAAAAACTAATTTTGAAGACGTTAATTCTAAATAAGATGAATAAAAGAATGTTTTTAAATTATTATTTTGTACATAATCGTGAAATTCTTATTCCCTTTGTATCTTGTTTAATTGTACAATATATTTTTTTATAATAAAATTTGACGCTGGAATTTTTTTTTACGTTCTCATTAAATTTTCATATTAATATACGTTGTTCTTCTGGAAATTAAAATGTTCTTAAATTAGAATCGTTTAACAAATTTGGTAATCATATTCTCCAAATATATCAATCAAAATTGATTTATAAATCCTTCACATTTCGACTAAATTAAATAAATTCGACTCCAGATCGCCAGGCATTTTTTTCCGAACATGTTTTGAATTTATTATTAATTAAAAAAATATATTTTGCGGCTCAACAAATTACCAAGTCTTGTTTTTTTTTGTCAAGACTGTTTCTGGACTAATAATTTATAAATTTAAACGAAATTTTGAATTGATTTAAATTGTTAATCAATTAAAATAATTAACTATAGAATTGTATACTTGATTTTAATTGATTTTTTTGTTTTTGTTATTGGTATGTTTATTTTTGATTTGGTAGATGAAAGCCGTGTGGCGATCACAACGTATGTTTTCGCTTTCATTTATTTTCTGCAATGTTATGAAAATTAAATTCGCAATATGAGAAAAATGTTATTGATTTTTCAAATAGACCGTAAAGTTAAAAACTATTTTATCAATACTTATTTGTAAATTCTATAAATAATTTATCTGTGACTTTAAATATTTCTAATCAAAATTTTATTGACTTGTAACAAATGTTTTGCTATAATATTTAATAAAATGTACTTTATTTTATAAAACTAGTTGATATAACCGCAATAACCATAAAAAAACAAATTTAACAAATTTATTTTATAATTTAATTAATAATTATTAATTATTTTAATATTTTTTTATTACGAAATAATTATACATACATATAAATTTAAAAAAATCCAATATGTAGTTTTTTGCAAATAAATTTATAATGCACGTCAATGAATTATCGAAAAAGTTTACAATTAATTTGACTTTTGTAAAAATTCCTCTGTACCTTATTATAATTTTATTTCCTGAAATTGGGTCAGGCTATATCTAATCTAAAGTGTCTCGTAAATTTTTGTTAACTTGCTCAATAAAAAAATACTTATTTAGTAAATATAAAATCGTAAAAAAATTATTTTTTCTTTATCTTTCTACAACAATTTTGTCACGTGAGATTTTATTAGAAATTTACAAAATAATATTAGTAAATTATTTTTTATATTTAAAATTAGACAGATGGAAAGATTTTATTGCAAACTTAATGATAGTCAATAATTATAAATCGATTTGCGATATTTAAAAATCAATTTGTGTAAAATAATTTTGTTACACCGGGGGATGAAATTCTGGAACCATTAGGCAAATTCACAATAAATTTTAATCCACCAGGTAAATATGAATTTAATGAATAATCATTTTCCCTTCGGCGACAGAAGCAATGTCTATTTTTAAAATCATAGGATTGTTATTTTTTAAGAGGAGAATGTAGTGCTACATTCATTTATCAATACTTTGTATTTTATAGATTTTTTTATAGATTTTTCAATACATCGGAAAATAAACAGAAACACATGAAAAGATGCGAATCTACATTGAATATCGAATGATATCGAATGTTACTGTAAATAAAATAATTAATTAAATAAACAATCATTTGGAAGCAGGAAATCACCAACTATATAAATTTAAAATCAACCAAAAAATGATGTTTTAATATAGAAATTAAAAAATTAATCTTTATACTATTTTGTCATTAAAAAAAAATACAATTTCCTTAATTTTACATTATTACACAATATTATCCCAACCCTGCAATTATTTTTTACCCAATCCGGGGCCTCTTCATACAACAAATTTCCTTAAATCCGTCTCTGATATGTGACGCGTCGACAAATAGATCCTCACTCTATCCTTTCGAAAACGTTAAGTATACCACGACACTATTGACATCTTATGTCAAACTGACAGTGATTCTATCAGCTGTCTGCTAGTTTAACTGTCAATGCCAAAAAATGGTTATTTTTCTAGAAATATGTTGTTAACTGATCGGGGAGTGCCGGCAAGACATGTTTTAGGTAGTTGGTATCAGGACCGTCTTCAATATATTTACTTGCGACTAGCTGTTGCCAGATTTCTTAAATTTGAGGAAAAAAATTGATGCTATTTAAATTAAGATGCCAAGCGAATTTTTGATTGATTAAAACAAAATTGTAATTGTAAAGTCAAGTTAATGTATTAATTAATAGACTGAAAATGTTAGTTTTTAGATTGAAAAAAATGTATGTATTTTATTGTATAAAAGATCACCGAAATACCATAACTCAAAGCATTTAATAGCTAGATATGCATTTCGAAGGCTATATCTTCAGTAGCACTAGATAAAAACTATATAAAATATCTCTGTGACTAACTGTGATTGTTATACAATCTAATTATTGGATAAAATAACTTAGAAATGCGCATTTAGCTAATAAATACTTTGAGATACGGTATTTGGATGATATTCTGTATAATTATTAAATACAGTAGTGACAATTTTTAAAATATGTGTTTTTGTGGCCTATGCGGATAATGCATTGAGCATCGATAACCAAAGTTAAGCAACGTCCCGCTAGATGTCACTACGTGGATGGTGACCGTAGCTTAGCGCCACCTATCCTCTATACTCGGTACAATTCTTAGTTGGGATACAATTAACTAAGTTTTTGTGGAAAAGCGAACCGCTATAGTAACAGGCTTCCCATATGAGCCTAAAACTTGATCTGACCAGGTCAAGTTAGGTTTTATACTCACTCATTAGAATATTATATCTTGATAGTTTCAACAAAACTACCGGGTATTTTGTAGTTTGTCAAAATGTTCTAATTTTGACTAAGAACACATTTTTTTGTCATTTTCAGGGTCGCTGATTACGAAAAAAATTAGTTTTATTGTGCGGAAATATTTTTTTAAATTGTATTTTTAGTGATGGCGCTTAATTTTGATGATATTGCGAATTTGTGCGCTGATAGTGATAAAGTTCGCGAACATTTTGTTACTTGGGGTCTACTTCCTGCGGTTGATAGCTATAAATGAAAAAAATGTGAAATTGACGGAGAATTCGAACGCAATTGGTGGAAAAATCGGGTATTGTAGTAATATGGTGTCATTTTTAAACAAAAACGGAAAGCTTGTGGTTATTCTGATTAGCTCTTAGTGGTCAGGTCAGGTCAGGTTAGGTCAGGTTAGGTCAGGTCAGGCCAGGTCAGGTCAGGTCAGGAGAAATGGTAGTTTAATGTTCCAGTTATATTTTTAAGAATCAGAAAAGTTTGAGCAAGAAATTAACATAACGCTTAAGAATTATATAATTATATAATTATAAATAACTGCCTTAGTTAGAATTGAGAGGGAAGAAGAGGTAGCAAAAATAGGGAAGGGAGTTCGGCAGGGATGTACACTCTCACCGTTATTATTTAATCTATATATAGAAGATGCAATAAACAAAGTAAAAGAAGAGTATAGTGTAGGTGTGAATGTACAGGGAGAGAAAATATATATGCTGAGATTCGCCGACGATATAGCTATATTGGAAGAAAGCGAAAAGAAATTAGAAAGGGTATTGAATGGTATGCAGGCAGTATTGACTAGGGATTTTAACATGAAAATAAATATAGGTAAAACTAAAGTGATGAGGTGTGACAAAAAGGAATGCAGTAGAAAAATGAGGATCACAATAGGAGATAATAAAATCGAAGAAGTGTCAGATTTTTGTTATTTAGGCAGTAGAATCACAAAAGATAATCGAAGCAAGGTAGATATAAAGTGTAGGATAGCACAGGGTAGGAAGGCATTCGTAGAAAAAGAACAGATTTTAAGATCAAATATTGACTTGGGTATTAGAAAAAGATTACTGAAGGTATATGTTTGGAGTGTAGCACTGTACGGGTGTGAGGCGTGGACTATAGGAAAGGAAGAGAAGCGTAGATTAGAAGCACTTGAAATGTGGTGTTATAGGAGGATGATGAGGATTGGTTGGGAAGATAAAGTAACAAATGAAGCTGTACTAGAGTTAGTAGGGGAGAAGAGAAGTATTTGGAGAGTGTTACAGCGTAGGAGAGACAGATTAGTAGGGCATATTCTTAGGCATGGGGGGATTATGCAATTGATCATAGAAGGTAGAGTGGAGGGAAAGAGAGGGGTAGGTAGGCCTAGATTGGAGTATGTGAGTCAGATAGTTGAAGACGTTGAGATGAATAGCTATAGGGAGATGAAGGGATTAGCTCAGGATAGATCGGCATGGCGTGCTGTTTCCAACCAATCTTTAGGATTGCGGACTCTTTAACTAACTAAGAATTATTAAAATGTTTGCCAAGAAATGAAAAAATAAAAATTCGAGAAATGATAGTTTAATGTTCCAGTTATATTTTTAGGAATCAGTAAAGTTTGAGCAAGAAATTAACATAACGGTTTAAGAATGCTCAAGATGTTTGCCAAGAAATAAAGAAAACTATATTAAAAAATCAAATTTAAGCATTGAAATATTTTTGAGGAAATGAAGAACATTACAGATGAAAGAATGCTAAAGTTGTATATAAAAAAATTATGAAAATTAGTTGAAGAAAATCTATTTTAAGGCTCCAGCTTTTTTGGAAAAATAAAAAGTTAGATCAAGGGATTATTTTAAACGACGAAAAATGCCCGAGAAACATGTTAGGCAGGTTAGGTCAGGTCATGTTTTGTACTGAATATGGAAGGTGGATTTTAACCTATTTTTACCTGTAAAAACAAATTATAGGTTGGTTTTCCGCGTAATAAAACTGATTTTTTCGTAACCTAGCAAAAAAATGTGTTTAAAAAAAAATGGAACATTTTGATAAACTGCAAAAATTCCAAACCACCTCATAATTTCTACAAAACAAATTTGCTTTTTATAAAGACTTTCGAAGGAATTTTTGCCTAACGTGGCAATAGCGCTGCGTCAAATTGCTATCCGCCATGAAATTCCTGCACAACATTTATACGACTATCTCGTTTGTACTCATGCCAGGTTATATCTATCCGTCTCGGTCTAACTGTCTGTTCATTTACTACGATGTGGCTGACCGAGGCCCGGCGTACGAATATACATGTTACCGAGGGGAAATGGGGGAAAGCGTCGCCACCGCCGTTGTCCTGCCTCTATAACCGCAGCAGCGTCACCAGTGATAGAATCTGTCAGTTCAGTGCTATTTTGCCGGTGTCCGGGAGCAACACGCAGCATCAGCAAGCAGCAGGAGCGTCCCGACGAAGTCAGATTTCGATCTCTCCGAGAGCCTGAAGAAGCATGTCGAAGAAGCTGATCCAGCAACAGAGTGTGGAGTTTAAGTTGACGCGTGTCGATTGCGCGCCTACTTCTTCGTGCGGTGAAATACTCTTGTTGTTCTTATTCGCGTCCAAAGACAATTGTTATCAGGACGATATACAGATCAGCCATCATCAGGCCGTGTATAATATACCGTGCGTGCGGAAAAAACTCAGACGGGATTAAGGACCTAGCTAGGACTGTTATTTCGTTTCGTTTTTTTTTTGGCGCTGTTCTCGTTGATTGACATTTAGTTTTTTTAGTTGCGTTAGTTTTAGTTGTTTTTTTTTTTGTTAAGGAAATTATACCATTCTAATTATATACGGTAAGTTTTAGTGATAATTTTTTTGTCGTTGATTCGAATGTTTCGCAATATGTCGATGTCTTTTAACCATGCGTAGGAACGAATATTCACGTCTTCGAATCCATTTCCCGATTGTTCTCGCTCCGTATTACATACCGGCATACGTGGCGCAATCTGTTTATACAGTGTGTTCCACGTTACCCTGTATGTAATATGAAATCGCCTCGGTGCAATCACATTTATACTGCACCGCTTCCACACGCTTTTAGAATTCCTTCCAACCGCTTTTGCCGCTCCGTGAATATTGTGCTAGATCCGAGGATTTCAAAAAAAATGTACTAATAAATAAAATTTGTACAATATAAATATTTTCCAAATATCAACACATTTTATAACATGTCTTCCTTTTAGAATTTATTTTTATAAAATATCTTAAAATCGACTTGTATAATGCATTCACGTATATAATTTAACGCTTCCCTAATGACGGAGTTTTAATTTTCGAAATGCGCTTTTGTGCCATTTTTTTTGCGATAGTCTGTTTAATTGCCACAGTGATGATGAATTACGCAACGTTTTATTTATTATTGAGGAATTTAGATTGAGGTTGGCAACACTGTTTTTGGTACAATAGGTCAGTCTTGGTCAGCATGTAGTAATTTTAAAACTAAGCGCCCACTCGCTGGGTAAAGAGAATTCCCCGCCTGTTAAAATGCCGGCATATACCGAGTCGTTCATAAATCGAATCTGTAAATTAATGATTTTTTGTTTTTTTGTAAATTTGAACTATCTTTGATTTTTTTAATACTTCGATATTGGCGCACTGAGTCAAGTCGAGAACAAAAAAAAAACTTTGATATTTTACTGTTTTATAAAAAAATTCTGTAAAAAAATGCATTTTTTTTTTAACTATTAAAAATTTTTCTGAATTATTATATCCTTTTATTACGTCCTTTTTTTTTTTTAATTCTAATGGTTCAATCATAGGAGGCGTAGATATAAATAGGTCACTCTAGTGACATCTGAAAATATCCCAAGTATACATATAGATCTGGCGATTGGAAATTTTCGCGCCTAATTAAACAAAAATAGATCAAAAAATTCGCCGAATTTAAAAAAATTAATATTCCAAACGGAATTAGTTCGTATGTTTAGTCTAGATTTTTTTTGGAATTATAATACGGTTTTCTTATTTATAAAAAAATATATAAAAAATCGATTGATTTTTTTTTATGTGAATTTTATTATATATTCTACAATATTGTTGTATATAAAAAATTATCATCTTTTTTTATGAAAAGGAATTTGTAATATATATTTTTAAATATTAAATTCCGGCTGTAATAATCAATACAAAGCAGAAAAATGCAATTTATATTTCATTCATGTAAATGAAGTTTGATTACTACAAATATAAGTAGTAAATAAACAAACAAATGCAACATGTTTTGCAATATTGCAGTGCAATTAGTATTAGTGCAGTAGTGAGGACAGTAACTAATTACGGCCGCGTAATGACTGCAATAACAATTGAATGCCATCAGTTGAGTCATCTTTGCCGTCTAATTCAAATTTAATAATAATAGAATGATGTAAATATTATATATTTATTTAAAAATAGAAAATATTATTGAGGAAATGTATTTACGATCAAATTATTGGCATTTATTTTTATCGGATGTGTCAATTTCAAATTTGGCGCTTTTTTATTTATATGATTTTATACTTGTCAAACTTGTTCATTTTTTAATGTTTTTTTCTTGCAAATGCAAATTTAAAAATAAAGTCACTTTTATTTTGTCGAATTGACGTTTATTGATTTTTTCTTGTCAAACTGACAGTCCATTTCGAATTTAGCATTTTTTAAAATTTCATATGATTTTTTACTTGTCAAACTGACTTATTTCAAATTTGGTTATTTCACGTTAAATGATCATCTACTGCTCAAACTGACAGTTTATTCAAAATTGGCTGAAACTGACAGATAAAAGATATTTTTTTATTATAAAAGTCTGATTTAAATTTGGCGTTTTTATATATTTTTTATATGATTTTCTACTTGGCAAATTGACGTACAAAATTATTATATTTTCATTAAAAATTGTAAAATAATTACAATTTATAGAAAAATAATTATAGTAAAATAAAAAAATGGACAATTGTTTTATGAGTTTATTTTAAATTTGGCCGTTTTTTAAATACGATTTTTTACTTGTCAAACTGGCAGATAAAAATATTTCAATTAATTATATGTCAGCTTTAAATTTGACATTTTTTCATTTTATATGGATTTTAATTGTCAAACTGACATTTCTCAATAACGCATCAAAACAATTCAATATTTTCTATTAAATGCTTTTTGATCTTCAAAAAAAATCAAACTTTTGAAATCAGAAATTCAATACATATTTTAAAGAGGACATTGGAGAGGAGGACAGAGGACCCTTTCCCTCCATTGTTTCTAGTTTTTTAAATTTTTAAACCAGATTTTTTTTAAAAGATCTACCTCCAAAATGCCTTACATATAATTTTATTTCAAGCGTCATATTTTCATTCCTTTCAAGTTTTACATAATTTTTTTCCCGTATACATCCGAAATAATTGTAGTTTAGCACCTGGCGGGAACCTTTACCTAACAAGAACTGGAGCGGTATATACAGGGTGGCTCATAAAATTCGCCACTGAATATATTAAATATGTAAATAAAAAAAAATTGCAAACTATTTCTCTAATTTAATTTAAAAAAAAAACAGTTTTAAAATTTCCTCTACAAAAAAAGCGCGTACATAAATTATCCGCGTTTGCGTGGAATTGTAATTAATCTTTCCTCTACACAAACTATTGCAAAAACTCTTATGGTGTTATTTTTCTGTCTGGTTTTGCCGCCTTTTATTGCTTGTTTACTATTTTTTTTTTGTAAAGCTTCTACTGAGAAGTCGATTTAAAATAAACAGCGCTTCATAAAGGACTGCACTATTGACAGAGAAGTTGTAGAATGACATATTAACAGAATCATCGGGTATTGGAGAGAAAAACTTCAAACACTAATGTGATATAATATTCCATGTAAACAACGCAGTTATTGTGAACTTCATAATCGATGGTTACTCCAACTAATTAGTGTTATTGATGATTTATTTTACAGGAAACTGTAAATTTTATAAAATTTTGTAAACGGTTTCTTAATTAATTTTATATCAACAAGTTATATTAAATTATGAGTCAAAATTGTATATTAAAGAAGAATAAATTACACAAAAAACTTTTGTACGTTCAATTTTAAGCCCTCACCTGAATATGAACTAAAAAAACGTCTCCTTTGGTAACAAAAAAAAAATATATATATATATAAAAATAAAAAATATATTTTTAAGTTCCGATCTGGTTATAATGTAAAAAAATCTCTCTGGTATGTCTTAAATAATATTCTTTTCACAAAAATCTTGAAAAATCGTTTAAAAATAACCAGCAAACAAAAAAGCAAGTCCTGACCTGCTGTAACCTAAAAATCTTTAATGTTGTAAAGAAATTTATTTTGCCAAAAATTACAATTTTGTTTTATATAAATTTATTTTCACCAAAATTATAATTTTATTTCTAAATGAACAGCGAACAAAAAGTTCTGACCTGACTCTCTATAGCGTGTGTTAAATAATTTTATTATCGCCATTTTTTTTTTTTTACTAAGGAATATTTTTTTTAAGTCCTGACCTGACTAGACTTAAAAATATTTTAAATAAATTTTGCACGAAAATAAAAAAAATTCACAATTCATTGTTTTTTTTAACAATATCTTGTATGGTTCCTTTTTTTAAATTTATTTATTACCCTGTACAACAAAACATAATAAGTCAACAAAGAATGTATTTTTCCCCATTTGCAGAGAGTACCAACAACTTACGGAGCATCGAAAGAACCCGAGCGGTAGAACATCTGCTCACCTCGTACAAAAACTATACACCGAGTGTCTCAAGAAAACCTACTATATAATATACAGAGCGAACCATTTGCAGGATAATTAATTGTGATATTACGACATAAGATAAGGATAGTGTAGTCTATTTTGCTATTGGATTAAATTAAATTAAGCGAACCGTCGAGATGCCGATACTCGCGTCGACAGTGGACGAGTACTTCTCGGACGCCATGTCCGTGGCGGCGAATAACGGAACATTTCCCACAATGGGCGCCACTGACGATCTGTTCGCGATGGGCTCCCTGCTGTCGGACGACATTTGGAACAAGTTCGGATTGGACGCCACCGCGGATCCCGTCAATTTCGACATGAATGTCTTCTTGGACGGGGACGACGAGGAGACCGATATAGCCGATATGCTTCTCAATGGAGTGTCGTCCAGTGGCAGCTCGAATAGTGGCAATGATAGTGACTCGAGCCACGGCAATTCGTGGCCGTTTATTAACATCGAAGACTTGCTCGAGATCAGAAACCATGATTGCATGTGGGCCGGCCATTGTGGAAGTAAAGAACATCCAACAGGTAAACCAACCTTTCTGGGCAAGGCATTTTTTTTTGTCTTAATTCCTTCATTTGAAGATACTTCCAAATCAAATTCTTCGAAAGTTTCCAAAAATAGATTTTCAAATCCCCTTCTGATGCTATAGATCAGAAACGATTATAAAATAATAAACTCCTGGCACAGGGGTTTATTATTATTATTATTGTTATTATTATTGAAATTTCTGGTCATCAACATTTATCTTGACCTGATCTGCTGTTGTATATTCGAAACATTTTTTGGAAACGCTTTGGCAACAATGTATTCAATAAAAAACTTGCCAAACAATCTTTATTCACCAGAAATATGGGGCTTAAATTTCTATAATATAAAAATCTAATTGAACCAGCGAGCTTTAGCGATTTTTTAAATCCTTTAATTTTTGATCAGGTCTAACCTGAATGGCCTGTCAAGACGCTGTATATTTGGAACAAAAATTTCCACAGTCAAATCAATAAATAACTTAATCTTAAAAATTCAATAAACTCGGCAAGTTTAGACGATTTTTTTTTGTTTTTTGACCTGACTTGATCTGTCTTGACATTGTATATTCTTAGCATCTTTTGGCCCAATTGCATCGATAAAGATACCACTTGACAATTTTTTCTCCAAAAATATGGAGTCTTCAAATTTAACTAACCTATACAAATTCGATAAGCCCAACTATCAATAAGAACCATTTTAAATCTCTAGTGTTTCTTTGACCTGACCTGACCTGACCTGACTTGTCAATCAAAAAAGTTTTGGGACTTACAATTTTTCCAATACACAAAAATCTAGCTTCACCGAGGTTTTTATTAACAACAAAATGTTCACCCTGTTTTTCCAGCCCAGATTCTTTACCATCATCTATTAGCTGTCACCTCAATCTTACGCATCTTCTGACATGCAGCCGTTTCTTAACCTCAGCCATACCTTCAACAATTTGCCACCTGCCTTCCACTAGCTCACTTATGAGGGCACCCATCTGTATTCTTCATCTTGTACTATCGAATAGACTAAGAATAGGAACACGTGCTCTTTGGATGAGGACTATGTTAGTCCAAAGCATCTAGCGATTAGTGGATGAGATCAACATCTTGCTACTTGTATATATCGGGTTGTCTTCTGCCGATACATCTGCTTAGATTTTTTGTGGTTCGGGCAAGGGGCATTAAATAATTTATTCGTAAATGTTTGTCGCGTCATTTACAATCGCTTCTTTGATAAATATTGACTTGTATTTGTATATTGACTTGTAAATATTTCTTGTACGCTAGACGAGCAGCTGATGGTACGACCAATTACAGCCCCAATAATCACATCTCGGCAGAGCACACAGCAATCCCTACGCGGCGAAATCCCCATAACACCTCCAACCACAAATCCGAACAATAATCGACCACAAGTCCAAGTACCGCCCGGGCGAAGTGTTCTACTAAAAACGGTCAAACAGCAACAACAGCAGCAGCAATCGACCGGTATAGAAGTGACGGCGGTGCCGAACAACGGGGCCTTCTCACCAGACACACCACCCATGTCCGACGACGAGGAGATCAAAGCGAAAACATCCCCATTGCACACGATGAGCGCCACGGATGCGGCCACGAGCACCTTGCAGATCTTACAGTCGGTGATCGATGATTACGACATGAAGGTGGATAGTGACCTGTGCGATTATCTGGAGGATGACGAAGATGATCTGTTGAAGACGCCCGATGAAATGATCAAGCAAGAGATCGACGATAATGAGGAGACGGATGATGGGCTGCCAGATGAAGAGGAGGAAGAGGAAGAGGCCATGGCCCACGAGGAGAAGAGGAGTTTGATGCAAAGGAGTAACGCGGTGTTTAATCAATTTCCTAGTGATCATTGCTATCATAAAGGCACCAGTTTGGCTTATGAGACACCATCTGATAGTGGTAAGTCTTTTCTTCAATTACATTTTTTTGATTATTCGAACTGCACGTTTGCTATTTGATGGCACATTATTTGGCAATCAGGAAATGAACACGCCATAATTTATGTTTACAGCATTTGCGTGCGTAAATGTGTCGTAATTTTACGACTGCAAAACTACACGAAAAGATTATTTTCAACGAAATTTTGCGTCTAACTTGTAGCATTTACAGCAAATGATTCACTGCTCAGTCATTGGAAACCGTAAATAAAAATTATTTGTAAACTCTAAAAATGAATAATTAGCTTTTGTTTTTAACCACCAGCAGTTCCCAACATTTTTCAATTGTTTTTAACTGAAAAAGAATTAATATTAAAAAAAATGATGTATTTAAGGCTTAATTGGTGATATTCCATTGTAAATTAAATACGGGAGGATTTTTATATCACAATAGGCATATTCCTATTGTGATATAAAACATCGTTTTAATTCCTCCCGTATTTAATTTAATATTTAAATTTTTGGAAACAGTTGGAAATTTCTATTTTAAAGCAAAAAAATATATCAGAAATTTTAGAACATCTTTTAAAAATCTTTTTTGATTCATTTAGAAGTTTCACCAACTATTTAGTACTTACACTTAATTGTGCCTACTTTTTAAACAAACGCTCAGTATAAATTTTAATTGCCTATTTGCTATAGTCCATTACGTGTTAATTATATTATGGTTTATTGCACTTTCTATTCTAATTAAAGGTACCATTTAGTCCAGTCGGTACTCACCGAACTATATATATACACACCTCGATTAACCACGAATGCAAATTTAAAAATATGTACTTATATAAACATGCTATATCATCTAAGGAACTACTTTTGATGGTCTTTTCTTTTAACAAAACGGCCCTGTATAATTGGCCTTTATAATAGCAAATTTTACATATATTTTTTTGTTTTTTTTAATATTTAAAAATTTGTTTCTAAAACTGTAAAATTCAATTCAAATTTTATAAACGTTGACATTGACAGATCGTAAATGACATTCTGTCAATTGACAGATCATAAATTACATTCTGTCAATTGATATATCATAAACCACATTCTGTCAATTGACAAATCATAAATGACATGTAATCAATTATCAGATCATAAATGACATTCTGTCAATTGACAGATCATAGATGTCATTTTATCAATTGACAGGTTGCAAATGATCTGTCAACGGATATTATAAAAACTATAAAAGCAAATATTTAAATCTCGCAAATCTAAAATGCAATCTTGTTTAGCAAATTCCGAAAATTGACGTTTAAATTTGATCTTCTTGAAAAATCCGTTTGGCTGCAAGTTTGCGCGGGAATTTACAATTTACATATAATTGTGTTCGCCGTTTCTTTTTACAGCATTTTAAAAACGATATTGCCATTTCATGTAGGATATTTACACATTGTGTATTTAAAAAAACGCGTTTAGTAAATAATTGAAATGTACCAAACATATCTCTATTTATTGGTGATTATTTAATACACGAGTGTTATATAATCATTTATAATAATATTTATATAAGTGTACTCGTGCATAATGATAAGTAAACTGATAACTAAAAAAATCTGAATAAATTGATTTTTTTTTAATAGCTCCTGGTAATAATATATATTTTTAATTTAATTATAGGTATGTACAAATTAGTACTGCCAAACTGCAATTTAACAATTATTGTTAAAATACTTTTTCTGGTAGTTTATAAAATTTTTAAATATTAGAATTATTTGCGTGTTATATTTTGCCAAATACGAATTTGCCAAATATATTTCGAGTTCGCCAAATCAGTGTAAACAAGATCTTGTGAGTTCATTGATAATGAAATACATTTCTGTTGCAAAAAACTAATTGACCCAAAAATAGATTGTCATGTTGTTTGTTTAATATTTCCTAATTTTATTTTGGACAAATACAAAACAGTATAAATAATGTTGTTTTTTTTTTGTACATTTTAATAATTATACACGTTTGAATATATAAATAAATAGATTTATTTTAAACGAAAAATATTTAATAGCCCAATTCAATTATTTTTCTAAATATTTTTATTCTGACTTCGACTTTGTATTTTTTCACGATTTTTGTCATGGCAACTTTTAAAAGGTAATAATTTAAAAAGCAATTTTTATAGAATTTAATATTCCGCAGGCAATTCTATAATTTTTTTATTCGTATAATTCGTATGAAATTTAATCACTTTTTGGAATTCAGTTTTTGCAATAAAAAAAAAAACGGTATACAATATTTTATTGGTTTTCGCGGAATTTCACTTCTTACGTGGGTTTATTTGAAGAACTGTTAAGAAAATTACGTAAACGTCAAAAATGACTGATTTCAATAATGGCAATCATGTCAAAAATGGCAGACATGTCAAAAGTGACTCATATGTCAAAAATGGCAGACATGTCAGAAGTGACAGATATGTCGACAGTGACAGAAACGTCTAAAGTGGCGGGAAATTCGAAGCTAACGAAATTTGTACGACTTTTAGAAAACATGTGGTGCAGTTGTTAAACAATTTCCATTTAATTCGCCTTTTACGAGTAATTATCGCAAGTGTAACCGGTTTGAATTGCAACCATTGTCGCTATCACGGTGAATGGCGTTTGGTATTTATGGTGGAATGCAGAAAATAGATAATTAAATAAAAAAAAAATCTGCTTACTATAGGAAAGGTATTTGCGATATAGTAGTAATTGTATATTCGATACCCAAGGTATAATATTGCAAATTAAATGCTTGTAAGATTCAAATAGACAAGTTGATATTAGTTATTACTGGTGCGTTTCCGGCTGCAATACAGCGTTGCCAACCACTCCCGATAAATCCGTAATACCCTCTTTTTAAATCGACTAAAATCAGTCGCATGTTTATTTACAAACGCTAAACTTTCATCAGTTTTATTGCATTTTGACATTTACATATTTGTTATTTATCATTTACTTGTCATTTTTTGACATATCGACTTTTGATACAAATGTTATTTTTGACATTTCCGAGTCACTTTTGCACATATGTCATTTAACATTGCTAGCCATTTTTGTCGCAATTATAATTTTTTACAATCGTCCATTTTGACATTTCATGTCACTTTTGATGTATCATGTCATGTATTAGGATGTTTATTTACAAAGATATTGAGTGTTTTTATAAACAATTAGTCGGTGAACAAGAAAATTACGAAAAAATGCAAAGGTGATCAGTATTTTTGACATATTTGACACATCTGTCATTTTAGAATTTTTTACAGTTTTATTTGTAATATAGAATATCACCCAAATAATATTTTTATAAAAAATATATAAAAAATATCACCAAAAAAGTTTTATTTGATAAGTATTTATATGACCCGTAATTTTTTATGTACTTGTCATTTTTTGACACTTGACGCATCTGTCACATTTGACAAAGGGCCTTCATAAAAGTTTCCAGTGGCATCACACATTTAATTTTAATAAATTAATTTTCAAATATTTTCTAGTCCGATGATTTTTGATCAGATTTTTGACAAAGAGGTGGCAACCTGAGTATCGACAGTCTATTATAATAGCGCCTATTTACCTATTCTGTCAGGTATAGTTTGTAACGGGTTTTCGTGTTCAGGTAAATATTGGTATTTTAAATAGTTGAAGGCTATATATACTTTATTTACACCTATAGATTCTTCACTCAAAGTCGTTAGGTAAATCGCTTTCCTAGAAAAATATATTTTCTTATAATACGAATAAAGGTGCTTCTTTGAATAATGCATATGCAAATTATGTTGAAATTTCTAATAATCGTTGGGTGGTAAAAAAAATCCGATAATTACTGGTTTTAGAAAACCTGTTTTTAATAAAAAAAAAAAAAATTATGTATAAAAATATTTTTAAAATAAATAAAAATGTTGTAAAATAAACGACATTGAAATTTCGTTAAAATTTGACCGATTTTTTTTTTATCACATAAGATTTCTACTTTCGTTTTTGTAATGTTGAAAGAAAATATTTGTAAACGACATTCGTTTAAATAAAAATCGATTAAAAATAAATAAACAACAAAAATCGATCGATTAGAGATGCGAACAATTACTACGAATAACAGCGTATAAAAAGTTGATTTATAAAAATATCACCTTGTATATTTAGTTATCAATCAAACAAACAATTTATATAAATAATAAATCACGCGAGTTGGATATTTCTTATCAAATTTAATATATTTTTTTGAATTATAAAATTATGTAATTTTATAAAAGTTTACATCAAAAAATGTAATAAAAATTTATATTACATTTTACACATATAATTTTTTTTTTGCTAACAATTCATAATTAAAATATTTAATCTGCGAAAAATACTTCTTTAAAGCAGAGGTTCTAAACAGAATTAATATAGTGTTTTAGATTTGCTTAAAAAAATAATTATATATTTACGTTTAATAAAATTCGCAAAAATGGTCACTATTTCTAAAAAAAAAAAATTATGTGTCGTAATTTTGAGAACATTTGCTTTGACGGCTATAAAAACATTCTCATGTTAGGTATTTCAACATTTTTTTTTTTTATTTGTAAACTTCGATTATATTCGGCATTTCCGATGTGTATTCAAAATAAAATTAGTTGGGTCTTAAAAGTCTTCAGCTCATGTATCAGCGAGTTACCAAGAAAAGAACGCACATAACTTAGTTTGGCGAATTTTTTTGCTCTTCACAAAGATACTCGCCGGGCTATTTCTAAGAATTGTAAGCCGTAATTATATCGAAAATAGTTATGGCGGCGTATAATATCTCGTGTAAGATACATTTAAAAATGAAAAATAACCCGAAAAGATTGATTTCGAACGTTTCTGTTAAGATTTTTTAGTGTTTGTCTTTTTAAAATGTATTTAATCGGATTATTTTGACAGAAAATCTTCGGTTGACGTTTAAAAATATGAACTACTGTCTTTCAAATGTTATTTACTGTGTCATATTCAAAGATGCTGACAGATTGAAACAATTGAAATAAGTCAGTGGAAGCAAAACGAACTAGTCAGTGGCGTACACTTAAAAAAATATAATGTATATATTTTTTACAATATTTATATCGATTAAGACGATTATGTAATTTTCGTAACTATGAACAATTAATTTTGTTTAAATTTTATTGTTTAATTGTTTTTAATTAAATTCATTAATTTGGCTCATTGACTACGCTACTGACTTTAGTACCTACCGAGTTATGACTAACAAATTAAATTAATTACAAACGGAAATACGTCTTCAACGGATAATCAGAAATGTCTGCATATACAGGATGAAGCAATTAACGTACGATTTAAAAAATAAATATATAAGATGAAATTAATAAATATTTTATTATAAATTAATTGCAGCTGAATAGTTTTTTTCGATTTAGGAGTACCCTGTGTATTGAATTAAAAATAATTTTATTGAATTATATTTTATAATGAACGCACAGAAAGTAGTCGTAATTTTCAATTCCAATTTAATGAGTTTTTTTTTATGTTCCTGTATATCGAAAACCGACTTATTTTTCTTCCAAACAAAGTATCGAGTTAACTATAAACATTTATTCAAAGAACGCCGCCAGAATCGTATATTTTTATGTGCGCTCTTGATTTGTTTATGTTTAATTTTTTTTTTCCAAAAAAATGGTTAAGAATGTTTTTTTTGTGTTTGCAAATAACAAAATTTATATGATTTTAATTTTTGAATACAGTTCTGAACGAACCTTAATAAAATATTAATAATATTTTATTAAGGCTCGTTAACATTTAATGTTTAATATAAATATTTAATAATATATTTTGATGTACCAATTTTTTTTTATAGAATTGATGTACAAAAAAAAATATTTCAGCCCAAAATATAGTATGACATCACTTAACGTTGATTATAAAAATAAATAAAAAAGCACTATATAAGTCGCAATTTGAAAATTTCATTAAAATATTTGATTAATAAATTAAATGATTGAATTTTAATTGTTTAACAAACAACAAAATTTAAGTTGATTTTTATTACGTGAGAAATTGGTTGAAACGAGCCTTAATAAAAAAATTTAAATTTAAACATATTCTTTAAAAAGAAATCAAAAAATATTGTTATAATAAGTCTGTTATTTTTACAAAAATAAATATTTGCAGTGACCTCACTTAACGCTGATTTATTCAGAAATAATAAATTGCAGTTTAAAATACGAAAAATTATTCTTTTTGTAATAAAAATTCAAGTCAAAGTACAGTACGGCACCACTTAACGCTGATTTATTAATCATCTGAAAAAATAAATTTAAAAATACAAAAAAATATTTTATGATTAAAAAATAAAATGAACCCATCTAATCTTAAACAAAATTTTCATCGTTGAACGAAAAACGACTGTATTGCACTACGATATGCACACGTATATAATTTAACATGCCTTGAATTGCAATTAGATTTATATTTTTATGAGTCAGTTGCATACTTTGCACCAAGATATTTTTAGAAATGTTATAAAACTGAACGATGATGATACATTTATTCGATACTGGGAATTTCTCATTGTACGACAGGCGCCATTTCCTGCCCAAAGACTGTTGAATTTCCTGCCCGAAACAAACCAGCTTTGGATTGTAATTTTTTTTATCAGTAACGTATTTGAGGTTAATTTATATATTTTAACTACTTACTACCTAGATAATTTTATACAATATTTTAAGTACCCAGATAATTTTATACAATATTTTTTGTCCATTTAAACAAATCTTCAGTAATTAATATACAACGGGTGGGTTTGCATTTGAACGCTTTATTGCCACTATATATCGAATAATTTTTTTATTATCTATATTTATTATTATTTTTAAATAATCTACGAAACGCGTTTTATTTTTACTTTTTTTCGGGTCAACAATTTTACTATATTACACATGCGTACCTGCAACTATTTTTACTTCAACATATTATTTTCATTGCCAACATTTCCTGCGTGTTAATTCAATAAAATTTATGTCTTTATTAAACTTTCAACGAAATACATACTTGTTACTTATTTTACTATTCTTATTTTTATATTAATCATTGTAAAAATTATTAAATTATTTCTTGCTAGCCCTAGTTTTTATTTTAGTTCAATGATTCATCTCCTTCTCCACGTCTGCTTTTTTTCCCTAAATATTCCCTCTTCCCCTCAGAATGATTCCCCTACTCCCAGTCCCCCCCCCCCCCCCCCCTTGGTATCCATACTTGTTACTTATTTTACTATTCTTATTTTTATATTGATCATTGTAAAAATTATTAAATTATTTCTTGCTAGCCCTAGTTTTTATTTTAGCTCAGTGATTCATCTCCTTCTCCACGTCTGCTCTTTTTTCGTAAATATTCCTCTTCCCCTCAGAATGATTCCCCTACTCCCAGTCACCCCCCCCCCATTTGGTATCGCCAGCGAACTTTAGGGCGTCTAACGAAATTCTCTATTCAAGGTTGCGCCAGTTCAAGAACATCGCCCTAAGGGTGCATTTGCAGCACATAATTTATTTCTACCAAATGTTCTTGTACTTTCGCAAATCTTAAATTCTGCTCGATTTGGTATGTAATATCAGTGTTCAGTGGTGTGTCAAGGTTTTTTTTTTAAAACTGGTATGACGAAATACTTTTTTAGTTTCAAAATTTGAAAAATCAATTTTTTATCGGTAAAAAAATAGTTTATTTCCGTGGTATTTTTGTACCTACGAAAATGTGTTTTTCTTGAAATTTTTTTTTCAAAAAATGTTCTCATTTCATTTTTATCTGTCCATATGACCGAATCTGTAGATGGTCCTTAATATCCTGTAGATATATATGGTACATATAGACTTCTCACAGACCCTACGATATTTACGGATATATGTTGTGTATGAGCTTTTCTGAGGTTATCTATATTATATACAATATAGACGCGAATTTGCGCGGGAAACGGAATCTTTCCCGCCCAAACAATTGCGCACGCGTCAATCGCTATATCGTCTAGTGAGCCATTTATGCATTGCGTGCGTGTCGCATATACAGGATAGTTGGCATTCTTTTTCAGATAAAATCGATTATTTTTTACTTCATTAAATTATGCTCAGATATTTCTCAAAATACAAAATGAAATGGAACGCGAAAAAATGTCATTTGCATTTGATTCAATAATATCACATGCATCGAAGATATTGTTAAAGATTATTTATAGGAGATTAGAAAATAAAGTAGAGGAAAGGCTAGGAGAAGATCAGTTTGGTTTTAGGAAAAACAGAGGGACGAGAGAGGCGATTCTAGCACTAAGAACGGTAGTAGAAAAAAGAAAGAGGGTAGGAAAGGTAACTTGCATAGCTTTTGTAGACTTAGAAAAGGCATTTGATAATGTAGATTGGGACATAATGTTTAGAATTTTAAAAGAAACGGGTATAGATTATAAGGATAGGAGAATAATTTTTAATTTATATAAACACCAAACTGCCTTAGTTAGAATTGAGGGGGAAGAAGAGGTAGCAAAAATAGGGAAGGGAGTTCGGCAGGGATGTACACTCTCACCGTTATTATTTAATCTATATATAGAAGATGCAATAAACAAAGTAAAAGAAGAGTATAGTGTAGGTGTGAATGTACAGGGAGAGAAAATATGTATGCTGAGATTCGCCGACGATATAGCTATATTGGAAGAAAGCGAAAAGAATTTAGAAAGGGTATTGAATGGTATGCAGGCAGTATTGACTAGGGATTTTAACGTGAAAATAAATATAGGTAAAACTAAAGTGATGAGGTGTGACAAAAAGGAATGCAGTAGAAAAATGAAGATCTCAATAGGAGATAATAGAATCGAAGAAGTGTCAGATTTTTGTTATTTAGGCAGTAGAATCACAAAAGATAATCGAAGCAAAGTAGATATAAAGTGTAGGATAGCACAGGGTAGGAAGGCATTCGTAGAAAAAGAACAGATTTTAAGATCAAATATTGACTTGGGTATTAGAAAAAGATTACTGAAGATATATGTTTGGAGTGTAGCACTGTACGGGTGTGAGGCGTGGACTATAGGAAAGGAAGAGAAGCGTAGATTAGAAGCACTTGAAATGTGGTGTTATAGGAGGATGATGAGGATTGGTTGGGAAGATAAAGTAACAAATGAAGCTGTACTAGAGTTAGTAGGGGAGAAGAGAAGTATTTGGAGAGTGTTACAGCGTAGGAGAGACAGATTAGTAGGGCATATTCTTAGGCATGGGGGGATTATGCAATTGATCATAGAAGGTAGAGTGGAGGGAAAGAGAGGGGTAGGTAGGCCTAGATTGGAGTATGTGAGTCAGATAGCTGAAGACGTTGAGATGAATAGCTATAGAGAGATGAAGGGATTAGCTCAGGATAGATCGGCATGGCGTGCTGTTTCCAACCAATCTTTAGGATTGCGGACTGTTTAACTCAATAATAGTTTGGATTACGCAGGGTGGGCTTGGAAAAAAAATGCAATTTTAGTCAAATTAATTAAATTGAAAAAAATATAGTTTATCGAGTTTAATGCGCTGGAACTTATACAATATATTTTATTGTTGAAGTTATTAAAAAATTCACTAATCTAAAAATTGATAATTTTATTATTTTAAAATTTGCTAATAAAATATTTTTTTTATATAACTTATTGATTTAAAAAATTAAATAAAAATCATTTTGATGTGATTTTTATGTCAAAATATTAGAGGAAATTTTTTAAAAAGAATCTAAAATATATAAAAATTCATACATGTCGTCAGCATTCTTTTTCAGATAAAATCGATTATTTTTTATTTCATTAAATTATGCTCAGATATTTCTCAAAATACAAAATGAAATGGAACGTGAAAAAATGTCATTTGCATTTGATTCAATAATAGTTTGGATTACGCAGGGTGGGCTTGGAAAAAAAATGCAATTTTAGTCAAATTAATTAAATTGAAAAATATATAGTTTATCGAGTTTAATGCGCTGGAACTTATACAATATATTTTTTTGTTGAAGTTATTAAAAAAATCACTAATCTAAAAATTGATAATTTTATTATTTTAAAATTTGCTAATAAAATATTTTTTTTATATAACTTATTGATTTAAAAAATAAAATAAAAATCATTTTGATGTGATTTTTATGTCAAAATATTAGAGGAATTTTTTTAAAAAGAATCTAAAATATATAAAAATTCATACATGTCGTCAGCATTCTTTTTCAGATAAAATCGATTATTTTTTACTTCATTAAATTATGCTCAGATATTTCTCAAAATACAAAATGAAATGGGACGCGAAAAAATGTCATTTGCATTTGATTCAATAATAGTTTGGATTACGCAGGGTGGGCTTGGAAAAAAAATGCAATTTTAGTCAAATTAATTAAATTGAAAAAAATATAGTTTATCGAGTTTAATGCGCTGGAACTTATACAATATATTTTATTGTTGAAGTTATTAAAAAATTCACTAATCTAAAAATTGATAATTTTATTATTTTAAAATTTGCTAATAAAATATTTTTTTTATATAACTTATTGATTTAAAAAATTAAATAAAAATCATTTTGATGTGATTTTTATGTCAAAATATTAGAGGAAATTTTTTAAAAAGAATCTAAAATATATAAAAATTCATACATGTCGTCAGCATTCTTTTTCAGATAAAATCGATTATTTTTTATTTCATTAAATTATGCTCAGATATTTCTCAAAATACAAAATGAAATGGAACGTGAAAAAATGTCATTTGCATTTGATTCAATAATAGTTTGGATTACGCAGGGTGGGATTGGAAAAAAAATGCAATTTTAGTCAAATTAATTAAATTGAAAAAAAAAATAGTTTATCGAGTTTAATGCGCTGGAACTTATACAATATATTTTTTTGTTGAAGTTATTAAAAAAATCACTAATCAAAAAATTGATAATTTTATTATTTTTAAATTTGCTTATAAATTTTTTTTTAGAAAACTTATTGATTAAAAAAATAATAATCCTTTTGATGTGTAATTTTTTTTGTAAGTTTTGTAAAAAAAATCTAAAATATATAAAAATTCATACATCAGCACAAAATTGCTCAATCGCACATACATACATAAATTCAAATTATTTTTCGCACAAATTTTAGAGTTGAAAATTCCGAACGGATGCGATAAGGTAAATTCCAAGTGCTTTCTATTCTTGGTAGAAAGCATTTTTATTCTGCCCAGTAACAAAATTGGATTGATAAGTCAATATTTCGATAAGAACTTTGAGTATATAGTAAGATTATGAACGATTTCAAACTAATTTTAACATATTTATAGCCGATACTTGATTTATGAATGTAACGAAATCGTAACCGATTTTTTTCGTCATTACTATAGACTGATATTTGTAATTAATTATTTATTTATTTAATTAATCTATTTAAATAGGATTTTATAAAACTAATCATCGAGTAGATATTTTAATTTTTTAAATTTCTAGCTACTTCAGTTTTTTATTTAAATTATTGAGTAATAAAATTATTATTAAATATATTTACTAGGTAAAATAAAATGAATTGTGATATATTGTTATACATAATATTTTTTTCATAAAAAAAAAGATTACCTTGAAAATTCGATAGCAGTAGCAGATTGAGTTGTAATTTTTTTTTGGTATTAAAATGTTTCAATGAACATTTTTGTGTATTTTATTTTAATCAATGGCGTTTTCTTCCCGGTCAAAGAGCGTAGACAGACAGGCAGCCTTCTACCTTGCGCGAATTATTGAATTGCAAAGTTTAGTGCCATAACAAATGACATGTCTAATAAATAAAACGGTTGAATGTCAATAGCACGTTCTAACGTTAATACCATATTTGATTATGAAGGGACTTGATTAAAAATTCGTTGGTATAGTTTATAGTATCAATTGTATGTTTTTCAAAATAAGTTCAGTAAATGTAGAATATATGAAAAAATATATGGAAATACAGGAAATACGAGAAATGAATAACTGTTATGAATAATAGACAGTTGGAAATTCGAGAAATATCAGTAAATATGGGGAAAGTAGTGATATAGAAATATCGAGAAAACATTGGTGAATATTTTGAAATACAAGAAATAAGAATGAACGTTTGGATAATTACGAAATATTAGGAAATACAGAGAAATGGTGGAGATATCAGAAAATATTTGGAAATGCAAGAAATAGAATTGAACAGGTAGATACGAGAAATATCGAGAAAAATGTAGGTAATTAGGAGAAATATCTAGAAATATAGAGAAATAGTGAAAATATCGGCAAAAAAAAAGTCAGTGAATGCAAGGAAACACCAGAACTATAAAATATATCTGGAAATATTAGAAAATGCAAGAAATATTTGCAAATATTTGGAAATCACAAAAAAATGCAAAGATATACCACAACTATTTTTAATTAATAAATATCGGATATTCGGTAAATATGAGAAAATATCCGAAAATGTCTGAAATATTTGGAAATATTTGAATATCCACAAAAATGCAAGGAAATACCAGAACAATTCTTAATTAATAATTATCGGATATTCGGCAAATACGAGAAATGTGAGAAAATATGAGTAAATGCCTGAAATATTTGGAAATATTTCAAAACTCACATAAAAATGCTAGGAAATACCAGAACTATTTGTTAAATAACAATTATCGGATATTCGGTAAATACGAGAAATATGAGAAAATATCCGAAAATGCCTAAAATATTTGGCAATATTTGATAATCCACAAAAAATGCAAGGAAATACCAGAACTATTCTTAATTAATAATTATCGGATATTCGGTAAATACGAGAAATATGAGAAAATATCCGAAAATGCCTAAAATATTTGGCAATATTTGATAATCCACAAAAAATGCAAGGAAATACCAGAACTATTCTTAATTAATAATTATCGGATGTTCGGTAAATACGAGAAATATGAGTAAATATCCGAAAATGACTGAAATATTTGCAAATATTTGGAAATCACAAAAAAATGCAAAGATATACCACAACTATTCTTAATTAATAAATATCGGATATTCGGTAAATATGAGAAAATATCCGAAAATGTCTGAAATATTTGGAAATATTTGAATATCCACAAAAATGCAAGGAAATACCAGAACAATTCTTAATTAATAATTATCGGATATTCGGCAAATACGAGAAATGTGAGAAAATATGAGGAAATGCCTGAAATATTTGGAAATATTTCAAAACTCACATAAAAATGCTAGGAAATACCAGAACTATTTGTTAAATAATAATTATCGGATATTCGGTAAATACGAGAAATATGAGAAAATATCCGAAAATGCCTAAAATATTTGGCAATATTTGATAATCCACAAAAAATGCAAGGAAATACCAGAACTATTCTTAATTAATAATTATCGGATATTCGGTAAATACGAGAAATATGAGAAAATATCCGAAAATGACTGAAATATTTGCAAATATTTGGAAATCACAAAAAAAATGCAAAGATATACCACAACTATTCTTAATTAATAAATATCGGATATTCGGTAAATATGAGAAAATATCCGAAAATGTCTGAAATATTTGGAAATATTTGAATATCCACAAAAATGCAAGGAAATACCAGAACAATTCTTAATTAATAATTATCGGATATTCGGCAAATACGAGAAATGTGAGAAAATGTCTGAAATATTTGGAAATATTTGAATATCCACAAAAATGCAAGGAAATACCAGAACTATTCTCAATTAATAATTATCGGATATTCGGCAAATACGAGAAATATGAGAAAATATCCGGAAATGCCTGAAATATTTGAACATCCACAAAAAATGCAAGGAAATACCAGAACTATTCTTATTAACAATTATCGGATTTTCGGTAAATACGAGAAATATGAGAAAATATCCGAAAATGCCTGAAATATTTGCAAATATTTGAAAATCCACAAAAGATATCAGAAATTACAATAAATATGAGAAAATATCGGGAAATATCAAATCAGAAAATGCTTGAAATATTTGGAAATATTCGGAAATCACAAAAAATGGTAGGATATACCACAACTATTTTTAATTAATAAATATTGGATATTCGGTAAATATGAGAAAATATCCGAAAATGCCTGAAATATTTGGAAATATTTGAAAATCACAAAAAAATACAAGGAAATACCAGAACAATTCTTAATTAATAATTATCGGATATTCGGCAAATACGAGAAATGTGAGAAAATATGAGGAAATGCCTGAAATATTTGGAAATATTTCAAAACTCACATAAAAATGCTAGGAAATACCAGAACTATTTGTTAAATAATAATTATCGGAAATTACGGTAAATATAAGAAATATGAGAAAATATCTGGAAATATCATTTCAGAAAATGCCTGAAATATTTCGAAATATTTGAAAATCCACAATACGAAATTTTGGAAATAAATACAATAAAATATAGGAAAGTATATATATACAAGTAATACAATAAAATATAGGAAAGTTAATATATAGTAAATATTGTGGGGAGAAGTTAGTGATCCTGTACTTTAGTTATCATCACTTTTCAATTTCTCTATCAGTCAAAATTTCCACAACATTACCAACATCAATTTCCGGTTCTAACAACAATTATATGTAATATTTCCATTTGCATCTAAATCTAATGAATAAAAAAAGTTAATTTATGGTTTTCAAATCATCGCTCCTCATAATTTTAATAGTAATTCCTCTACTCTGCTTAAGTAATTCCTAAGCTCACGCATGTATTTTTTTCTACGTTATAGCGTAATTTGTATGCGTACCAATTAATGTGGTATGTATTTTTTTTTACTTCCTGGCTGACCAGAATCTCTACTATCTGATACAACATTCCTCAGTCAAATTCCAAAATTAAAGAAGTAATTTATATGCAACGAAAAAAAAAATCGAAAATTACCCCCTTAACTTGTTTTTTTGGTACAGTTCGATAAGGGGAGGAAATTTTAATTTAAAAAAAATATTTGCATCATTCCAATTTCGCCATTTTATCATAAAGAATTTTTTTTATAACGATAAATTTTTGTTGATAATTTAAGTGCGTTTAAAATAAATTAGCGACCGTCCAAAATATCGCTGGGCCACCATAAATTTTAGTAATTTGTTTGGATGTTCTTAATTGTTTGAATAATTTTTAGAAGATAGCGTTGTAAATTTGTTGGAAATTTGCACATATGATCATATAATTTTTTGATATGATCATCAAAATTTGAGATGTTAATATGATAAAGGCATTGTAAATTCCAAAGTGCTGAATACGTGCCCTGGAATTTTAAATCATCTGCATTAAATTTGTGCATTTTTCAAAAAAAAAAAAAACGAATAATCAGCAGCATTATTTAAATATTTCATCATTCATATAAAATTCTATTTTTTTTAAATAATTTCAACTTTACAAAACGAATTAAAATTTACTTTCTAAAATTGCTATTGTCATTAAACTAGTTTTAATTTGAAAATGACTTGTCTAGCAACAATTTCCCTTTTGCAAAATTAAAAGTAGGTCAAACACCTCGTTAAACTTTTTTTTTTCGAATCATTAACGGTGACGTATTCGTAATTGTGCATTTCACAAAAAGCATCGGTACAAAATTTTTGTTTCGTTTCATAACAAGTATGGAAAATATAGAGGAGAACCTCGCATTAAAAATATAAATGGAACATAATTCCATAACTAAAAAATACGTTAATTAATCAATTAAAAAACACACATAAAATTGACAAAAAAAATCGTTTCGACCTATTTCAACTTAGAAATCTTAGTTGATTAAATTCCGTTCCAAATTTCGTAAACACACAAATTTGTCAGTTACTAATAATTTTCTGGTTATTACTCATGCTAAAAATAAACTTATTTGAAATTAGTTTGAACTTTCTACACTGGCAGGATTATATATGACAAGCTTTGGACAGTAGTAAGTAAGTCTGACAACTCTGGCCTAGAATTCGTAGACATCGCCGCTATTTCTGTCACTTGGAAAGATATTATGAAACGTCCAGTTCTTCTTTAAGACTGCTGAAGACCAAGTCACTAAATTAATGAATCTAGTTCGAAATGAGCTCAGAATTTATTTTGTACTATTTGAGTTAGACCCAATTGTACCTACGAAACTGACACAAAAGGAATATTTTTTAATATATTTATTTTATTATAAGTTGACGCATTTTATTTGTTGGGCGTACTGTATTTGGTTATAAAGTTGTGAAATAAAAAGTTTGGTTATATTACAATCTAGACAACTTCAGAGGCTAAAAACAACTTCCCCTCTTAAAATTTTTTTTTCGCTATATGATGTATTTTTTATTATATTATATTATAATATATTATATTATTATATTAAATATTAAAATATTATTATAAAATTATATATAACAATTGATTTGAACTAATAGTTCTTTTGACGATTTTAGTTCAATTAATAAATTCTTTATAAAATCTTTAAATACTTTCCCTACGCTATTTTATTTCTAACAAATTTGACACTGCCTTAAATTAGTAGTTCTTTTGATTTTTTTTTAGTTCAATTAAGAAATCCTTTATAAAAATCACATTTAAAATGATTCCTCTACGCTATTTTACTTCCTCCAAAACACTTAAAAAATACAACTGACAAGTGACACTTGATAGCAACTAATAGTTCATTTGCTGATTATTTAGTTCAATTCAAAAATCCTTTATAGAAACCACATTTTTTTTAAATTTCCGAGTACATTTTTATGAACACAGAAAAAAAGATGGTAACGAACGAACTTGGCGATTAAAAAAAAACTACCTGAGCTCGCTAGATATTATTGCTTAATTATTTATGGTATGCAGTCGTATTAAATAAGCATCGAAATATACAGGGTGTAGATAACAAAAAATTCTTGTCATATTTTCTAATAGCCCAATTCTGTTAGATACTTTTTCTAAAATTGACAAGCTAAAATGCCTTTCCCCTTGCACCACATTCTATAACCAAATGCACAATACCTAAGAATGTAACTTTAAAACTGCATCTCTTACGCTGGATATTATTATATACTCGTATTAAAAATTAATCTTATACCTACGCAATCTTCATCATCATTTTTAGAACGAGAATTTAAATGCTTTAAATGAATACCAAAAAAAAAACCAGTAATTTAATTATTATATTCTTTAGTTGGTATATGCAACCCAACTAGCAATATTTTATCTGCAATATGATTATAGTCTGCGAAGCACGAAAATGTCTAAAAACGCTTGTATTCGTTGAAAGTGATCGTTTTTTGACGTTTCCAGCTTTCTGAAGTTAATAAATTGATTATCAGAGTTAAAAAATATTTTTTGTAGTGAAAAATGCAGGTTTAGTCCGAGAAGTACGAAAATGTCTAAAAACGCTTGTATTCGTTGAAAGTGAACGTTTTTAGACGTTTCCAGCTTTCTGACGTTAATTCATTTACTTTCAGAGATAAAAAATATTTTTTTGTCGCGAAAAATACAGTTTTGTGTGTTATATTTGCCCACACTCCTGTATATTAAATATCGCTACGCACTGTGAGCATATAGCCGGAGGTAGCGAGAAGCGTTTCGATTCGATTAGCATTTATTTCAGCTAAGTAAAGAGCGCATATTTTAATAATCAAAGTAAGGTCGAGGGGTTATGAACACCGACTGTATTTATATTTTTTTCACAAATATATATAATATCTAAATATACCGGATGCTCGTCTATCTATCAAGAATAGTCGACAAAAGACCTTGGTGAATATGTTATGTTGTCAGACGGTTATTTATTTATTTATTTATTTATTTATTTATTTATGCAATGTGTGTTGGAGGTAGAATGGTCGGTTGAAAGTAAGAATATTGTTGTTCGGAGACACGTGCGTTAGAACGTAAAAATTATGTTAATTTTGTATATTTAATTCGATGGATGAATGTGATGGAAAGTTGCTGGAGAAAAATATGTCCTTTTTTGTCAGGTGTTTCGAATTATTTTATTAAATGATTTTTTTTACATAATTTTAAAATATTTTTTATAAATTGATATATTTAAAAAAATCGATTTTTATAGAAGTTTTGAAAAATAAAAATAAAATTGTGTTGTATAATAAAAATCAAATATTTTGTAATTTCAAAACTTTGTGATGTTTAAACAAATATATTTTTTGTTTAAATTTTGGACAGTTTTTCGATTTATCTTGAAATAATTTTCTTAGAATTCACAGGTGGGCGAAGGTGCCTTTTTTTTTTAAATAAATAAAAACTTTAAATTATCAACTAAAATCAACTTTTTCCAACATTAATTTATTGTAACCACTACACCCTGTTTATCCTAAACATTCTTGTTACATTAATTTGTATTTCTAGGTTTTTTTAAATTTAGAAAGCACCTGTTGAATTTTATTTTATTTGATTAATTAATTTTTAAACATAAATAAAAATTTGTATACAAGATAAAAAGTCGTATGCATTTTTTCAATTTATTTTGAAATTATTGCAATTTTTTTGGAATCCATAACTGGGTGAAAAAAATTAAAATAAAATAAAATAAAATATAATATAATATAATATAATATAATAAAATATAATAAAATAAAATAAAATAAAATAAAATATAATAAAACATAATAAAATTAAAAATTAAATTAAATAAAAAAACAAAAAAACTACAAATTAATAATTTTATTTCCTAAATATTCTATTCACAATTCCTCTTAAATTTTCAACCATTTTTTTAGTGGTTTTTCTAAACAAATACTTCTTTCGTAATTTAAAAACTCCCTACCGCCTTTTGCATGAGCCACCATTCATTTACGGACAAAAAATTATCAAGAATTAATTTTTTTCTTAATTTCCACCGTCTCAAAGAAAATTGCAAAATAAATAATTATACTAATTGTATATTTACCGCGGAATTTATAGCTTTTATAAATAGTACTGCATTTCTCACTTAATTAAATTCTATAGCAATTTTCTACATTATAAATTTTAAAAAAATGTCTACGGCGTGAGTTATATATATAAATATACATTTCAATATTTTTTTTATAATTCACACGCACATTTTCCGGTAGGTACGACCAACACCACGAGTACTATTTAAATAATTCCAAGGCCTGCATTTTGCCGCTCTAACGAAGCATTTATACCCCGAACGAAATTCTTATCACGACTATTACTATGTCACATAGACCTCGAATAATTTCGAATATACATATATTTTTTTTTAAATATAGTAACTTTTTTTAGGAGCAGTACTACAATTGATAAGCTACCGTAAAATTGCTTGTGATAATACGAACATAAAATGAAATTTAAAACTACTCGTGCTAAGTAATTGAGGTTTGAAATTTTCTCTGCATCCTGTAATATTTTTTTACTGTCGAATTCATTAATTCTTGCAACCGCAATATATAATTTTTTTTAAAGTAACTGAAATTTTGGTTTAGAATAGTTACCCTGTAGTGTTCATTTTTGCACTAGTGCAGAAATGTGAACTAATTATACGTTTCTTCGAGAATAGTTGCTTTTTGTACCCTGGAAAACTATTTTGCATTTTTGTCTAATTCAAAAATTAACTATACTTAACTACGGAATACCCTGTATAGTTCATTTTTGAACCAGTACAAAAATGTGAATTTGTATTATTTATATACATTTACAAGAGAATAATTATTTTTTTGTATAAGGATAAACATTTTGCATTTTAATACTAGTTAAAAATGAACTACTTAACCCTGTATAGTTCATTTTTGTACTAGTACAAAAATACGAATTTGTGACATTTATAATAATTTCTAAAGGAGTAGTTCATTTTAATACCCGATATTTTTTGTTGTATTTTTGCTCTAGTTCAAAAATGACCTATACGGGGTGGTTCTATAAAATAACTGGATCTAAAAATTGCAAAAAATACGTTGGCCTATTAAACAACGCTGTATAATTTGTATTAATTTTTTTCTCATTGTATTTATTGCCGTAGAATATCAAATATGCATAATATAATACGAATTGATTAACCTATTCGATTCAAATTAGTTATTTAAAAGGACATTTTTCATTAATTTATCGATCGATTTTAAATCTCTGCGTAATTCTTGCAACTATTACGCGGGAAAATAACAACAATATCGAATGTCACGTCGTAAATCGTAGTTTTTTTTTAATGAATTTCACGGGGGAATAATTAAATTAAAACGACAGTAGTTCTAAAATTAATTATTAAATTAGCCAAACAAAAAATGCTTTCAAGGTTTTCTTTGGTACTATGGTTTCGCACAATTTGTACTACTAACCTAAAGAGCCTATATTATTTAATAATAATGAAATTTGCCGAGCGCAATATACAGGGCGAGTCGACCAATAATGGATTTACAATTGGTGCTTTATTATTATTATTAAGAGAGGTTTAGGAACCAGATTAAGAATTGTAAGAGTTACCCTGGAGCAGATATTGATAGTGACCATAATTTAGTAGTCCTGGACTCAGAGGTCAAATTCAAGAAATTACAGAAGTCTAAACAGGTCAGAGTAGATGTCGATAGGTTAAAATTAGCTGATGTATGTGAAAAGTACAAGCAGAAAGTAGAAATCATGGCTAATGGAACATCTAGGAACGACATAGATTGCGAATGGAGGGAAATCAGAAATGGGTTAACTACAGCAGCAAATGAAGTATTAGGCACAAAGAAAAGGGCAGGTAGGAGGGAATGGATCACGGAAGAAATAGTTAAAATGATAGAAGCAAGAAGGAAAATTAAAATTGGAAACACAGAAGCAGGACAGAAAAAATATAAGGAACTAAGGTACTTAATTAATAGGAAATGCAAGCTAGCGAAAGAAGAGTGGATAAAAGGAAATTGTGAGGATATTGAGGAGGATATGAGAAGAGGTAAAGTAGATTTGGGCTACAGGAAAATTAAGTCACATTTTTCTAAAGTAAAACCAAAGGGTAACATTATATGTGATAAGCAGGGTAAGGAACTCACAGAAAATAAGGAAAAAGCTAGAAGATGGAAGGAGTATCTTGAAGATTTATATAAAGGTAGGCAGGACATGGAGGAGCTAGAAAGTGTGGAACAGATAGATGAGGATGACTTAGGTCCTAGCATACTTAGGTCAGAGTTTCATAGAGCATTAAATGATTTACGGAATAAGAAAGCAGCGGGGATTGATATGATACCAGCCGAATTAATAAAACACGCAGGGGAAAAAATGCAGGAGCGATTATACAGGTTAGTTTGTAAAATATATGAGAAGGGAGAAGTACCACAGGATTTTCAGCGTAGTAGAATAGTAACAATGCCGAAGAAAATAGGAGCTAATTTGTATGAGAACTATAGGACCATTAGCCTACTATCACATGCATCGAAGATATTGTTAAAGATTATTTATAGGAGATTAGAAAATAAAGTAGAGGAAAGGCTAGGAGAAGATCAGTTTGGTTTTAGGAAAAACAGAGGGACGAGGGAGGCGATTCTAGCACTAAGAACGGTAGTAGAAAAAAGAAATAGGGTAGGAAAGGTAACTTGCATAGCTTTTGTAGACTTAGAAAAGGCATTTGACAATGTAGATTGGGACATAATGTTTAGAATTTTAAAAGAAACGGGTATAGATTATAAGGATAGGAGAATAATTTTTAATTTATATAAACACCAAACTGCCTTAGTTAGAATTGAGGGGGAAGAAGAGGTAGCAAAAATAGGGAAGGGAGTTCGGCAGGGATGTACACTCTCACCGTTATTATTTAATCTATATATAGAAGATGCAATAAACAAAGTAAAAGAAGAGTATAGTGTAGGTGTGAATGTACAGGGAGAGAAAATATATATGCTGAGATTCGCCGACGATATAGCTATATTGGAAGAAAGCGAAAAGAAATTAGAAAGGGTATTGAATGGTATGCAGGCAGTATTGACTAGGGATTTTAACATGAAAATAAATATAGGTAAAACTAAAGTGATGAGGTGTGACAAAAAGGAATGCAGTAGAAAAATGAGGATCACAATAGGAGATAATAGAATCGAAGAAGTGTCAGATTTTTGTTATTTAGGCAGTAGAATCACAAAAGATAATCGAAGCAAGGTAGATATAAAGTGTAGGATAGCACAGGGTAGGAAGGCATTCGTAGAAAAGGAACAGATTTTAAGATCAAATATTGACTTGGGTATTAGAAAAAGATTACTGAAGGTATATGTTTGGAGTGTAGCACTGTACGGGTGTGAGGCGTGGACTATAGGAAAGGAAGAGAAGCGTAGATTAGAAGCACTTGAAATGTGGTGTTATAGGAGGATGATGAGGATTGGTTGGGAAGATAAAGTAACAAATGAAGCTGTACTAGAGTTAGTAGGGGAGAAGAGAAGTATTTGGAGAGTGTTACAGCGTAGGAGAGACAGATTAGTAGGGCATATTCTTAGGCATGGGGGGATTATGCAATTGATCATAGAAGGTGGAGTGGAGGGAAAGAGAGGGGTAGGTAGGCCTAGATTGGAGTATGTGAGTCAGATAGTTGAAGACGTTGAGATGAATAGCTATAGGGAGATGAAGGGATTAGCTCAGGATAGATCGGCATGGCGTGCTGTTTCCAACCAATCTTTAGGATTGCGGACTCTCTAACTAAACTATTATTATTATTTTTTTAAGATTTTTGATATCTTTTGATTTCAATAACTTTTTGATTTTTTTAAGTAATATTTTATTTATACATGGCCATTAAAATATGATAAAATATATACGTTAAAAAAAAAAAACTTTTGTGTAAAATGCGTGTAGAATTTAACACGGGGCATTTTATGTATTGTCTGAAATTGTAGATTATAAAAATAGTTTTTCTTTATGCGTTGCATTTTAAGTTAGAATTCACTGTGTCTGTTCCAGCTGTTTCTTTAACTGACGACTAGAAATAGTCAAATTATTTTTAACATCCAGATTCCAGCTCTAATATAGCTAGTTTAGTTAAGACTTGGAAAATAATAATACAAAATTATCTTCATTATAAGTCAACAAAGTTCATTTTCAAACTAAGAAATACAAAGAAAATCCAAATTGAGAGATTAACACATGACAAATTAATTTCTAGGAAGTTGACATATGGCAATTGACAGTTGACAGTTCGATGGTGACATATAGATGTCAGATTAACACATGACAAATCTACTTCTAAGCAGTAGTTAACCTTGAAATTGGCAATTATGGAAGTTGAGAGATTTCAATTTTAGATATTGACAGCTAAGCAGTAGTTAACCTTGAAATGGGCAATTGTGGAAGTTGACAGATGTCAACAACATCAGTTAACATATTTCAATTTTAGAGATTGACAGATGTCAGTAATAAAAGTTGACACAGGTCAATTACAACGCAATTGACACATGTCAAATTCCACATTTTCAAACAATGTGTTTTCGTACAACTGTTGAGAACTTCACAACGATTCTCTGTATTCCTTTTTGGGAGTATACCGACGGGTAATTGACGTGTCATATTTCCATGGGAACGGGTCTTAAGAGTTACTCCGCGGTTATTTTTATCTGTCAATACGCGAGTTTGTTAGCTAGACGTTGTCACTACGTCACAGAACGCGTGTCATGATGTACAACCGAATTTCAGGGCCGCTGCCCGACTATGAGAAAACGCTCATTCGACCACGCGTGAAATTCGATCAAAATGCAGAATCGGCTTAGTAAACATTTTTTAAAAAAAAACTTTTAAAAGTAATATATTTTATAATGAATTTTGTCTAGTATATGTTTTTTTCGTTCTATTCAGTTATTATGTTAAAATATTTTGTATAAAAAATTGCGAAATTTAATAGTAACAAAAATTAAATAACCGACTTTTTAAATAACTTTATGCATATTGTTTTAGTGCCTTCATTTATATATTAAATACAACCTAATAAATGTTTTTTTTTTTATATTTCTCAGTCCGTCTCGTATTATAAATTCTTAAATAAGAAAACCGCGTGTTGTAAAAATATTCCCTACATTTTTTAATATTTGGTTACTTCTCACAACTAACATATTTCCAAAAGTCTTCTTCAAGCTCTCTAAATCAGCTTGTAGAGTTATAATTTCATGTTAGTTTTTTCCAAGTCAAAAATTTTTGCAGCAATATATTTCACATTTAAATCTTTCTTAAAAGGGAAAGATTGAACAATATCCTCAATTTTTTTTAAATCATCAAATCTTGCATCAAAATCCCCAATAACTTTTTAATTTCTACAACGTATTTTTCAAAGTTCTAATTAAAATTGGGATGTTTTTATAAATGGTCATTCACATTTGGAAAATGATCAAAATTTTTTTGTTGGAGATCTTCAAGCAACATTACCAACTGACTTAAGCATTAATGCAACTAATCATGCGACTTCTTTTGTCCTCGTAACTTTAAATTCAAATCGCTCAACTTTGATGTAAAATCTGCCAAAAACGCTAAATAACTTATCTTCGCCTTATTTCCCGTTTTTTAATAAATATTAAACAATAATTTTGATAAATTGATTCAACACAATTTTTCAAAATACTTAGTTGGATGGATCCAAGCTTAAGCATTCTACTGGAATTTGGATATATACTCCTCAAATTTTCTTTTAAAAAAGCGTTCGGATTAAGAATAGTTTTTCACAATTTAATTAGCAGAATTATTGGCCATATCAGAAAGGTCTTTTTGTAATTGAAAATGATTATTTTGAAAATAATCTAATTTATACAGATAGCAAAAATATGGTCGATTATATGAAAAATTTAAAATATAATTGCAAAATCGAATAGGGAATAAGATCGATTGCATGAGGAAATTCCAAAAAAAGAAAATAGTGGTGTTGTGGATAAAAGGTCATGCAAAACAAATGGCTAAACAAGAATGTGAGTTGAAAGAATTGGCCTCATATAATACATTAACGAAAGATGATTGTTTTTGCTTGGGTGAGCTCGTCTATTAAAAAAAACCTGGAAAGCAAATTTCTTACGGAAAGATGGTACCGGTTTTTATAATAAATCGCTATTTAATCAGAGTAGTCTTTGATTTAAAGGTCAAAGTAGAAATTTCTTTAAAATCTACGAGCATGGTAAATTCCTATAAACATGGGTCAGTAGAAGAAACCCAAAATATGTATGGTCAAATTCCTACAAACGCCTGTCTCTTGCACGAAGCACTTATTTCTTGCACATGTAACTTTGTTTCCTCATGGGGTGAGCATGCAATAAAATGCAGGCTTCTGCATTTTGAATTTCTGTACTTTCACCAACTGGGTCATCTGCGTCATTGTTAATTGGGTAATTGTCACGATCGTTAAATATATAGGAACCTATATCTATGTCTTCTTCTTCAATGTTTGATTTCAACTGGAAATATTATAGGAATTTACATGTACCCAATGTTGGCCCAATTAATAAGCTAATGGAAGCCCCCCCTTTTAATCTGAAATCAATTTTGATGTCCAATTTATTATATACGTTTATAATAGAAAGTGGTTTAGAGTTATAATTATAACCAATACACTCAGCATGAATGGTGTTATATATCCCTTATATGTTCTTCCCGTGGCCTAGCTCTTCTTTGTCAAAACAGATGGGTCCTTTGGCAGGCACTTTGGTGTACTCTGTTTTATCCCCTAGGTCAGTGGCGGTTTCTTTCGAGGCCGCATTCCCCGCCCTGAACATTGAGCGCGTCACCGTAGATATATTGTAATATTTTAACTAGGCATTATTTTTCCTAAAAGATAAAGCTTGCGTAGCGATAGCACTCAACACATCGTGGTAGCGAGCAAGTATGAGTTACGTGAATACGCACTCATCCTATGTATTGCAAGCGCTAGAGTGAGAGCCACCGTATGCTATATATCATCTGTTTCTATGGTTTGTGTATCGTATGCGCCGCAAACAAACAATCGACCCGCGTTGCTATGGCAACGTGAGGTCACGCTGCCTCTACAGCTAAGAATAGATCGTTGTTTTAAGCCGCAACTCTTTAGCGTCCCAACAGAGAAGCCTAGTCTAGTATATAGGAAAATTGATGTAGAATAGCCAGATAAGACAGTTGCATTGTTCTGTGTAGTTACGTATGTACGATTTTGCCACGTGTTTCTGCAAGAATATATTTAATAAAAAATGAATAGTGTTAGTTCTTTATTGAAAATCGAGTTTTATAGACTTTCTCTTGAGGACAAAGTAAAAATTAAAGAATTAGATAGGCCTGATGTAAATTGATCACAAACTTTTGCAACAAGTGTTTATATCAATGAAAGATAGAAGAGCGGAATACCATTTTCAATATATGATTGAATTTAATCATTTTAGGTAAGGTTTCTTACTGTTATGTTATTTTTTAAGAAATGCCCCCCCCCCCCCCCCCCCCTAGAGCCGCCACTGCCCTAGATACTAAGAATAATGGTTAGTTGTTGGCCATCGAAATTTTTCTAAGGCCAGTGAATGATATACAATACAATACATATCTAATATAAAACAAATTCTATCGTGCCCTGACCTTCGCACCATGTATTTACTATGTACAGGGTACTACAGTTTGTTTCTTCAAAAAATTTTAAGTTTTGTGTTTTTTTGTACATCTAATCTGATGCTTCAAATAAAAATAGTTATTTTCATAAAAAAAACTAACGTATCTGTAAATTTAAAGTAAAAAAATTTTAAACGCAAAAAATAAGATTTACAAAGATTTTATACGTGTTACTTCAGAATTATATCACCGCGTATATAAAAAATCACGTGAAATTAATTTACTGCACGCACCATTATTTGGTGACGCTGTAGCTATAAAATAAACTATTGACCAAAGCAGTAATTGTAAAATTGTCTTACATTTCCAAAAAAAAAAATTTTTAATACAAGATTTATTAAACCATTATTTGATTATTAAAATTTATTTATATAAAAATTCGATATTAGTCAATGTGCAAAATTTGTAGAACCACTGGGTATACGCTATATAAAAGTTGCTTCATCCGGTGTTTTTTTTTTGGTCAATGGCCGGTGACGGAGGACGTTCAGTTTTTTTTACTACGATCGATGTTGGCCATTGCCAAAAAAGTAATGAATAAGTTGAAATATAGGCAACAAATGATACATACTTAGAATTCAAGCGAATCATTAATTAATGAAAATCTATGAATAAACATAATGGGCGTGACACATGTATTGTTTCTATTTCTAGTCGATGGATAGTTATTTCTTGGAGAATTGTTAATCCGGAAATTTCCAATGATATTTTTCTATTTTTGTATCTATAAATTCAATAAAAATGAAAAACCATGATTCAATCCATAATTTATTGTAAGTTATAACATTTACAATCTAAAATGTATAATGAAATATTTTTGTAAATTTTTTGGACATTTCTGTCATTCAAACGTAAAGTTATAACAACGTAATTCGAGAATTTGTCAATAAAAGCAAATAAAATCGTGATGAAATTTTTTTTTTATAATTATTTTAATTATAGAAAGCATTTACTTTTGATTTTTTAAATTTAATAATAAACATTAAAAAAATAAACTAATTATGTAAACAACAGAATAAAGCGAAAAAAATATTATTGTTTTTTTCTTGAAACTTGAAATTACGTTTTTTTTTAAAGGAATGTACTAAAAATCAAAGTATAACAAAAAGCTTACTATATAGTTTTTGAAAAAATTATATTTTTTAAGTTAACTTTTCCGTTATTAATGTGTTTTTTTTAATTATAATTATTTATTTTATTTTCCGTTATTTAAATTCATTGAAAATAAAAAACCATGATTCATAATACAAGGTAATCTTGAAATTTAGTTTTTATTATTGTTTATTTTCATATAAAATTTTACAACAAAAGCTTTTACTACCTACTAAGTTTTTAACTTTATTTTGTTCAAAAAAAATTTTTATTTTTATAAAAAAAAATTGTTTTATATAGTTTTTTGCTGAAACTTAAAATGAATTTTTTTGTAAGGGAATTTATTAATAATCAAAGTACATATAACAAAAAGCTTACTATAAAGTTTTTGAAAAATTTATGTTTTTTAATTTAACTTATCCATTTGAAACTTAAATAATTTTTTTTCTCTATTATTATTAAATATTTTTCTAAAAATTTTGGACATTTTTGTCATTCAAACGTAACGTTATAACAACGTAATTCGAGAATTTGTAAATAAAAGCAAAAAAGTTGTGACGAATTTTTGTTTTATAATATTTTTTATTATACAAAGCATTAACTTTTGATTTTTTAAATATAATAATAAACATTCAAAAAATGAACTAATTATATAAAAAGAATAAAGCAAACAAATTATTATTGATATTTTTGTTGAAACTTTGAAATTAAGTTTTTTTTAAGGGAGTTTATTAAAAATCAAAGTACATATAACAAAAAGCTTGCTATACAGTTTTTGAAAAAAAATAATTTTAATTTAACCTTTCCGTTATTAATGATTTTTATTTTTTTTTAAGTTTTTTTTTTCCCGTTATTTCAATTCAATAAAAATAAAAAACCATGATTCATAATACAAGGCAAGCTTGAAATTTAGTTTTTATTATTATTTATTTTCATATAAAAATAATAAAATTTAAAACCAATAGGTACAAAATAACAGTTACAAATTATCATAAATTAAACAATTCATATCTATTAGTTACACAATTAAAATATTATTTATAGTGCGATTTAGACATCAGAATAATAAATAAATAAATAAATAAATAATTGGTTATAGATTTTGCTGTTATTTTGTGGATATTCCATATTAAGGAAAAGAAATAAATAAATACCAATAAAATTTTAAATTTAAACTAGCATTAGCAATAACAATAGTTATTGTTAATATTCCACCTTTATATATTTAATATTTTTATAGACAATCACTAAAGATGATTATAACTTTTTTATCTCTAAAAATTCACTAGATATTGTTATACTTCATAACTTTTAAATCGTTAATATCTAAACGGGAATGAACACAATTTTTATTATTATTTATGTGATTTTTTTATACACTTCTTCTGAATGTAATATTTCGACGTTATTGAAATGAAACAAAAAAAAAACGGTTAAATTCGTAATGGTGACATAATGGTGATTTGCGGTTTTTACAATCATATTTATTCGTGTATGAAGCCAATTCTTCGTTTGTGCAATAATTTGTGCAGTTTGGGCAATCTCGACAGTTGATCCATGAATATTATGGAAAAACAATTGCTACTAAATAACTATCCAATGGATTTTATAAGAAAACAGGTGAATTTTAACAACGCAACCGAAATGGAATATATTAACAAAACTATTTTCAAATACAATCTTCAGTTTAATGATTTGAATAACAACTGATGTTGATTAACATAACGGCTTAAAATGTGTAATTTACAGAAATGGTTCTAGAAATCATTTTTATCGATTTGTGCAGGCGAAACGGAAAAGTTGAGAAAATAGTTGAAATGGGTGCGAATGGTACCCCCTTGAAAGAAATCGAATAATAATAATTTTTATCAGTATAGTGCATTTGAACACAAATTCACGGATATTTATTTTTCTGATGTCAAGTTAGTTAAAGAGTCCGCAATCCTAAAGATTGGTTGGAAACAGCACGCCATGCCGATCTATCCTGAGCTAATCCCTTCATCTCCCTATAGCTATTCATCTCAACGTCTTCAACTATCTGACTCACATACTCCAATCTAGGCCTACCTACCCCTCTCTTTCCCTCCACTCTACCTTCTATGATCAATTGCATAATCCCCCCATGCCTAAGAATATGCCCTACTAATCTGTCTCTCCTACGCTGTAACACTCTCCAAATACTTCTCTTCTCCCCTACTAACTCTAGTACAGCTTCATTTGTTACTTTATCTTGCCAACCAATCCTCATCATCCTCCTATAACACCACATTTCGAATGCTTGTAATCTACGCTTCTCTTCCTTTCCTATAGTCCACGCCTCACACCCGTACAGTGCTACACTCCAAACATATACCTTCAGTAATCTTTTTCTAATACCCAAGTCAATATTTGATCTTAAAATCTGTTCCTTTTCTACGAATGCCTTCCTACCCTGTGCTATCCTACACTTTATATCTACCTTGCTTCGATTATCTTTTGTGATTCTACTGCCAAAATAACAAAAATCTGACACTTCGTCGATTCTATTATCTCCTATTGTGATCCTCATTTTTCTACTGCATTCCTTTTTGTCACACCTCATCACTTTAGTTTTACCTATATTTATTTTCATGTTAAAATCCCTAGTCAATACTGCCTGCATACCATTCAATACCCTTTCTAAATTCTTTTCGCTTTCTTCCAATATAGCTATATCGTCGGCGAATCTCAGCATATATATTTTCTCTCCCTGTACATTCACACCTACACTATACTCTTCTTTTACTTTGTTTATTGCATCTTCTATATATAGATTAAATAATAACGGTGAGAGTGTACATCCCTGCCGAACTCCCTTCCCTATTTTTGCTACCTCTTCTTCCCCCTCAATTCTAACTAAGGCAGTTTGGTGTTTATATAAATTAAGAATTATTCTCCTATCCTTATAATCTATACCCGTTTCTTTTAAAATTCTAAACATTATGTCCCAATCTACATTATCAAATGCCCTTTCTAAATCTACAAAAGCTATGCAAGTTACCTTTCCTACCCTCTTTCTTTTTTCTACTACCGTTCTTAGTGCTAGAATCGCCTCCCTCGTCCCTCTGTTTTTCCTAAAACCAAACTGATCTTCTCCTAGCCTTTCCTCTACTTTATTTTCTAATCTCTTATAAATAATCTTTAGCAATATCTTCGATGCATGTGATAGTAGACTAATGGTCCTATAGTTCTCACACAAATTAGCTCCTATTTTCTTCGGCATTGTTACTATTCTACTACGCTGAAAATCCTGTGGTACTTCTCCCTTCTCATATATTTTACAAACTAACCTGTATAATCGCTCCTGCATTTTTTCCCCTGCGTGTTTTATTAATTCGGCTGGTATCATATCAATCCCCGCTGCTTTGTTATTCCGTAAATCATTTAATGCTCTATGAAACTCTGACCTAAGTATGCTAGGACCTAAGTCATCCTCATCTATCTGTTCCACACTTTCTAGCTCCTCCATGTCCTGCCTACCTTTATATAAATCTTCAAGATACTCCTTCCATCTTCTAGCTTTTTCCTTATTTTCTGTGAGTTCCTTACCCTGCTTATCACATATAATGTTACCCTTTGGTTTTACTTTAGAAAAATGTGACTTAATTTTCCTGTAGCCCAAATCTACTTTACCTCTTCTCATATCCTCTTCAATATCCTCACAGTTTCCTTTTATCCACTCTTCTTTCGCTAGCTTGCATTTCCTATTAATTAAGTTCCTTAGTTCCTTATATTTTTTCTGTCCTGCTTCTGTGTTTCCTATTTTAATTTTCCTTCTTGCTTCTATCATTTCAACTATTTCTTCCGTGATCCATTCCCTCCTACCTGCCCTTTTCTTTGTGCCTAATACTTCATTTGCTGCTGTAGTTAACCCATTGATGTCAAATCGGACTATAAATAATATTTTAATTGTGTAACTACTAATACATGTATAATTGTTTAATTTTAGGATAATTTATAATTGTTGGTTTCAAGCTATTTTTAAACTCTAAAAAATATGCAAATATAACGCAGTGGCGTAACATGTCTATACATAATATTGTTTCTATATTATTTAATGGTCTTGAAGATGGCAGGCAGTTCTGGCGAAACTAGTCCAATATATGGTTGTTTAATTCAGTAGTTGTTACAGTTATTCCCATAAGTAATCGAAGAATAATAATGGAGAAACAAATTTATTTAATTTTCAAATGGAAAAGTTTAATTAAAAAACATAAAATTTTCGAAAACTTTATAGCAAGCTTTTTGTTATACTTTGATTATGAATAAATTCCCTTACAAAAAATAATAACTTTAAGTTTCAACAAAAAAAATCTAAAACATTTTTTTTTAGAAAAATAAAATTTACTAAAAAATAAGCTTTTTTTGTCGATAGACTTCTATTATTAGTGAAATCGAAAACTTTAAAATTAAATATATTTTTTAAATAAAATTAAGTTAAAAATTTAGTAGGTAAGCTTTTGTTGTAAAATTTTATTATTTTTATATGAAAATAAATAATAATAAAAACTATAAATTTCAGCTTACCTTTTATTATGAATCATGGTTTTTTTATTTTCCTTGCATTTAAATAACAGAAAATAAAATAAATAATAATAAATAACGTACAAAAAATAAAAAATATCATTAATAATCGAAAGGTTAAATTAAAAAATATAAATTTTTCAAAAACTGTATATCAAACTTTTTGTTATACTTTGATTTTTAATAAATTCCCTTAAAAAAACTTAATTTCGAGTTTCAACAAAAAAATCAAAAATAATTTTTTAGCTTTATTCTTTTTACATAATTCGTTTATTTTTTGAATGCTTTTTACTATATTTAAATAATCAAAACTTAATGCTTTCTATAATTAAAATAATCATAAAAAAAAACTTCATCGCAACGTTTTTTGCTTTTATTGACACATTCTCGAATTACGTTTTACGTTTGAATGACAGAAATGTCCAAAAATTTTAGAAAAATATTTAATAATAATAAAGAAAAAAATTATTTAAGTTTCAAATAGAAAAGTCAAATTAAAAAATATAAATTTTTCAAAAGCTGTATAGAAAGCTTTTTGTTACGCTTTGATTATTAATAAATTCGTTTACAAAAAATAATAATTTTAAGTTTTAACAAAAAATCGAAAACAATTTTTTTTTTATAAAAATAAAATTTACTATCAAGTTTTTTTTATCGATAAACTCCATTATTAGTGAAATCGAAAACTTTAAAAAATTAAATATATTTTTTTAAACAAAGTAAAGTTAAAAAGTTAGTAGGTAAGCTTTTGTTGTAAAATTTTATTATTTTTATATGAAAATAAATAATAATAAAAACTAAATTTCAAGCTTACCTTTTATTATGAACCTTTTTTTTTTCATTGAATTTAAATAACTGAAAAAAATAATAATAATAAATAACAAAAAAAAAAATGTATTAATAACGGAAAAATTAAATTAAAAAATATAAAATTTTCAAAAACAGTATAGCAAGAAGCTATTTGTTGTACTATGATTTTTAATAAATTCCCTTAAAAAAAATTAATTTTAAGTTTCAACAAAAAATATATATAAAACAATTTTTTTTTATAAAAATAAAATTTACTATCAAGCTTTTTTGTCGATAGACTTCCATTATTAGTGAAATCAAAAACTTTTTGAAATTAAATATTTTTTAAAACAAAATAAAGTTAAAAACTTGGTAGGTAAGCTTTTGTTGTAAAATTTTATTATTTTTATATGAAAATAAATTATAATAAAAACTAAATTTCAAGCTTACCTTGTATTACGAATCATGGTTTTTTTTATTTTCATTGAATTTAAATAACGGAAAAGTTAACTTAAAAAATATAATTTTTTCAAAAACCGTATAGCAAGCTTTTTGTTATACTTTGATTTTTAGTACATTCCTTTAAAAAAACGTAATTTCAAGTTTCAAGAAAAAAACAATAATATTTTTTTGCTTTATTCTGTTGTTTACATAATTAGTTTATTTTTTTAATGTTTATTATTAAATTTAAAAAATCAAAAGTAAATGCTTTCTATAATTAAAATAATTATAAAAAAAAATTTCATCACAGCTTTTTTGGCTTTTATTGGCAAATTCTCGAATTACGTTGTTATAACGTTACGTTTGAATGACAGAAATGTCCAAAAAAAATTGAAAAGTATTTAACAAATATATTTTAGTTTGTAAATTTTATAACTCTATATATTTTTTGATTTTCCTTTACGCTCCCATATAAAGATATTTGACTCTACTTCTATATTTACTTTCTTCAAAATTTATCACAATTTATCGCAATTTTAAACTGTCATTTATATTACCATAATTAGCTCCTAATTGTGGCACTTTACCATAAACCAAACAAACACAATTTTGTTCCCCATCAACGATGAAATCAAAAATTGAGTTTTATAAATAGAAATACGAAATCAACGAACATTGTTATGGTTTAATTACCCATTTAACGAAAGTACAATCAAAGGCTATAGTAATGCGCCACCATGGAAGTTCCATGCAGTTGTGGTGCGTCAATTTATCTATAGCGGTACATTACTATTGTCTGTGATTGCGTCATGGCATTGTGTTATTAATCAAAAAATAAAATTACTATCGGTTGTTGTAGTCGTCGAATATTATTATAATCTCGTAATTTCGAAACGCCATGGGATAAATTGTGAATAAAATACGAGGACGGTTCTGTTGGTCAGTGGCGTCACGTCACGAGATCACGAGCTGTACGTACCACGATGACAAAATATTGTAAATGATGTTGTGAAAGATCTATTCGTAGCTAATGACGCTAATAAGTGAGTTATTTAAAATTGCATTATTGTCTGAATAGAATAATTACACTGCGGTAAATAAAAAATAAAAATGTACGTTGCAGTAACGGGAGCTGTTGTAGACAGGCTTTCATTGTTAGTGAACTTAACAAAAAAGAATGTCAATTAGCATTAGGGACGAATTTTTTTTTTTGGAAATATTTTAATTTATTTACAAGTTAAGTGAGTTTAAACAATTTACGAAATTTATAAATTGTGGAATTAAAAATTTTGTGGCTTCACTTTTATGAATATATGCACGTCCAAAAAAATAAATTATTCAATTTTTAAACATAAAAAATGAATTTGAAAATAATAAGATGAACCAATAAATTTAAAGGAACGATAATAAAAAAAAAATTAGGAAATAAAAAAATGTATTTGACAGAATTTCATTATTATTAATAAACTCGTAAAAGAAAAAAGTTGATTCAAAATACAACTAGAAAAATTTATAAAAAAAAATAATAATAACGATGAAAAAAATTGAAAAATAAAAAATGTATTGCAGGCTTTTATTGACAGAAAATTTTTCATATACAAAAAGCCCAATTGAAAATTAAACAATAAAATTCAAAAACTTGGTGGATTTTTTTATTATTATTATCCTCTGTCCTATGACAAAGAGAAATTATCGTTTGAATCTATCTTTTGAAAATTTTGAAATCCATTTTCATTGTTGCTAAAAAAAAATTTAATGCATTTTATTGTAAAAATACTATTTATAACCAAATTAGAGTAAATGTAGCATTACCCCGTTTAAAAATTTTATTAGATGCCGTAGGCGAAATAAATATTAGAAATAGACGTGGGCCTAGTATACTTCCTTGCAGGACCCCATTATTAGCATATGATTAAATAACGCAAACGCAAAGTATATTAGTATGTATTATTAAATATTTGAAAAATCGTCTTTAAATTTGTAAATCAAATATTTTTCTAGTAAATTCTTAGAACTTTTCTGGTTATCTTCTCAAAACAGGCGATTGAGTGACAATTCATAAACACGCACTAGTTTTTAACATAAGTCTCAAAACCGGATGTTTGTTGGGATTTAAAATGAAGATATATTTTTCTTATTTCTTTTCGTTTATACAAGCAAATTTACTAAATTAAATTTTTTTTTTAAGAATTCTAAATTTTTGTACGTTTTTTTACTGTCAATCCTAAATACTTAGAATTGACAGTAAAAAATTAATTTTAATTTTTTATGTCAATTTAATTTTAATTTTTTAATTTTTTAAAAATATTTTTACCAATTGTTAAGTAAGTAATTTTCTATTCCCTCAAAAAAATTGGCCAGAAAAAATATTACCTAAATTAAAATTAGAAAAAAGGCGTTGTGTAGACCACCTACAAAATTGTCGATGATAATTTGAAACTTCTTGTTCAGTTTAAAAACAATTTTTGAAAATTAAAAAGGAAATACACAAAGGAAACGTAAAATCTTGCGCGTGCTTTTGAAGAACACCTTATATATAAAAAAATGTTGTTAAATATCAATAAAAATAAAAAAATACTACGAACGCTTAAAAAATATCTCTACGTGAAATTTTAGTTGGTTTTTTATTTCAAGGCATTGTTATCGATGCCATAGTTGCAACGTCTACCGGAATTTCTTCATATTTAACTAATTGTATTTTAATTGACGTTGTTAATAATAAAATTGCAATTTGCGTTTCCGCCGCGTTTATTTTATATCTTCTATACCAATTAGCATATATAACTTAATTAGGGAGTTAGTATAAATAAACCAACCGTGTATAACATATATTAGCATATGGCAGCGATGTTAAACTTGTTTCAAAGCGAGGGCCGTTTTTTTTTTTTAAACTATTTCTAAGTTCCAAAATAAATTAATATTAAGTTATGTAATTGAAAAATCAGTACGTGTCATTTAAAAAATGTATATTTTTTTACTAAAACTGATTGTTTTCGAAATTTTTCAAAAAAAGAAAAAATGTCTATAGAAAAAAAATCAACAATATAAATTTTCCAAACCATATTAAATACTTAAAAAAATAAACGGAAAATTGTATGGGTAATAATTTTTTTACGTTCATAAAAATATTTTTTGTTGCAAATCGATGTATATCTTCAATTGTAGTCTTTTTGTATTAAAAAAAAAATGTATGTATTTAATATTTAAAAAATGCACTTTTGCAAATGTATTTACTTCTAAATATAGACACATTTTTTTTGGGGGAGTTAAAAATTCTAGACTACATAAATTTTACAAATAATATTTTAATAGACTTTCAAGAAAAAATATTTTTATTACGCCCATTATAATGATACTACATCCAATAAAAAAAACAAAGGATTTGTTTTTTGGTAAAATAAATGTACACATTAAAATTTAAATATTGAAAAATAATTTAGCATATGCTATCTTTACAAAAAAGTAGCAAAAATGTTGAAGAATATTATACACAAATACAATATTTTGCGCGGCACTTTTTATACTGATAGGTGACATATAGAATAAAAATTAATTAAAAAAATCTTTAAAGAATATTTTTCTAATTTTTATCTTTTGGTTTTAAATTGCAAATAATAATCCGTAAGTCGGAACTCAAAGTATTTGATAGCTATCGAATTGATTATAATTTTATATATTTTTTACATTTTTTAAATATATTTTTTACATTTTCATATTTTATATTCTTCAGCGTAGAAGTACCAGAACAAGTTCCTACAAAATGGTACCAAACTATTATACTTGCTAAAACATGTCTGAGCAAGTTTGATCAATTTCCATTTAATGTTAAGTTAGTGCCTTCTTGAGTACTTTTTCATCTTCTTCAGTATATTTGCCAACAATTGTAGTAGCAAATTATGATAGTTTTGCAATTGCAAGAACTACTATTTGTTGTTTACATGTCTCGGAAATATTCATTGATAAAGTCCCACCTTTTTAAATGTTTGCTTTGATTATATTCAATGCATGAATGAAATAATATTTTATTTACAATAAATTTTCTGGCAGTATTTTAATTTTAAAATAATGTTGGAGATTTTATAAAAGATCTTCGAAAAAAGATGTAAAATGTAATTTGAAAAAATCGGAAATATATATTTTTTTGCCTCAAGACTATAAAATATTCTATAAAAATCACAAATATTGAATTTTATATAAAAAGTAGATATCAATAAAAAAAATTTAAATAAAACAATTTTTTTTAAATGTATTTTTCGATAACATCCGAATCTATAAAAAAAGTACAAATTTTAAATAAACAGATTACAAAAGGAATTTTTTTTTTTTTATATACTTTTCGACCTCATATAGTGTAAATTACGTTTAAAATTATTTTTTGCTTTTCAAATATAGAAATAATAAATATTACGTTAAATAAGTAATAAGATAGCACGTACGCCCTTAAACGACAGTTTAATATCTCAAATAATAAAAAGATTTTTTTTTTCATTACGAAGCATGGAGATATTTTTCAAAAGACCGGAAATAGCCTCAAGCCTTTTCAATAGTAAAAAAAAAATCAAATATTAATGCACAATGTACCTATCAAATGTACATTCAAAGACAATAATAATGCGCCGCTATATGAAAGTGACGAATTCCTATTTCAATAGGCGGTATGACGCATTATTATCGTCTTAGATTGTACATGGGATAATAAAAAGCATTGGATGTAAATTTTGCCGCAGTCCGGATCTGAATGAACAAATACCTTCTCTGTGATATAGAAATTTCTCTTTGACATTTCCGTTTTAATCTGTTATCGCTGTCAGATCCGGTAAACATTTTTACAGGGTATATAAATATATATATGTGTGAGATAAAATTACAACATCAATTGCATTGATTTATTTATATATCGCAGTAACCAAGTCGGCATTGGGTTTAGTGTAAATATTACCTCATGTACTACAGCAGCGATTCAGTTAATGCGTTCTTTATAAACTAAAAGATATATATTTTTTTCGATTTACACTTATACACTTATTTTTTTAAATTCCCTACAATTTTTCGTCGACCGATATTTTTTTTTTATAAAATGAAAACTTGATTATCTGTGCATTATAAAATGAATTGTTTATTTTTTGTTATTATTTAATTATCAGACAATTAATTAATTTTTATTAAACGCAATGTTACAAACATATTTTGTTTGGATTAGTTGTTTAGACAAATTGTTTTGTAGGATAAGCCTTATCTGATTTTCGAAATATTAATATATAAATTTAAATAAATAAATTCACCTCGAAGTGCATAAATAATAAACAGAAAAATAAAAAATAAATTTAAAAATGCAAATTTCGTAGCAAATTAAGCACCACAACTCTATAAGCAACTGTACAAAATATTTAAAAAAAAATGTATTTCAACGTGTTTATTTATGCGCATTTCGAAAGCTCGATTGCCATTTTTAGTAGCATAATAATCACTAATAGTATACTTTGTGTAACACCAGGAATCCAGGATTGCTATACAATAATTGTACACAAATTGTATGGAGATACAATTACTATATAATAATTATGTTGATAAAATTATATATAATCGCGAAGCAATATATATATATATATATATATATATATATATATATAATTGTATATAATCGCGAAGCTACATTTTAAGCAATCGTATAGGAAAATTGTATACAACTGTGTAGCAAAATTGCATACAATATTATAGCAATTTATACAATTGCATGAAAAAATAATGCTCAATTGTATAGCTCAATATTTATAGTATATTATTGTCTAGCCAGTTTTATATAATTATTTTATAGCAATATTCTATATTGCAAAATTGCACAATTATAAGTAGCGATATAATGTGGCAAATTTTATATAATTATTTATAGTAATATTGCATATAATTGTATAGCAATTGTATGCACAATTCTATAGCACTATAGTTAGCAAATTTTATATAATTAGTTTATAGCAATATTGTATATAATTGTTTAACAAAATGATATACAATTGTGTAGCAAAATAATATACAATTGTGTAGCAAAATATCATACAATTATATAGCAAAGTTTAAACTAATGTTCAGCAAAAGTTGCGTACATTATATAGCAATATAGTGTAGCAAATTTTATATAAATATTTTATAGTAATATTATATATAATAGTTTAACAAAATCATATACAATTGTGTAGCAAAGTATCATACAATTTTATAGAAAAGTTGTGAACTATTATTTAGCAAAAGTTGCGTACAATTATATAGCATTATAGTGTAGCAAATTTTATATAAATATTTTATAGCAATATTATATATAATAGTTTAACAAAATCATATACAATTGTGTAGCAAAGTATCATACAATTTTATAGAAAAGTTGTGAACTATTGTTTAGCAAAAGTTGCGTACAATTATATAGCAATATAGTGTAGCAAATTGTAAATAAATATTTTATAGCAATACTGTATATAATTGTATAGCAAAATTGCTCTTTTATATAGCAATATACTGTAGCAAATTTTATATAATTATTTTATAGCAATATTGTATATAACTGTTTAACAAAATTATATACAATTGTGTAGCAAATTATCATACAATTATATAGCAAAGTTGTAAACTATTGTTTAGCAAAAATTGCGTACAATTGTATAGTAAAATTTCATATAATTATAGCAAAATTGTATACAGTTATTGAATAGAGCTATTCTAATGAGTGATGAGTTTATTTTGACATTTGATTTTTATCGCAAATAATACTTTTAGCTTAATTGAATATAAACCGAACAAGTTTACAGTAAATATTTTCAATATCCTGTATGGTCCATCAAGGAAACAGCACTCGATAGTAATAATCATGCATTTATGTCATGGAATGATGCTCGTCTAAAACGCGCGCACATTTTCGATATAAAACTGTGACAACATTCTTATCAGAATCACCCAAATTCGTCTTACGCATAGCTCCTTATCAATTTGTATACAACTCGCCTGCATATGTAACGAAACTTTATTTCGCAATGGAACGAACATAAGTACACTCATAGACAATAGTAATGTGTCTATATATAGCGATGCGCTCCAGTATTTATACGTTTTTGTAACATTTTTTTCTGACGTATGTGGTGTTTCTAGGCATTGTTGCCTTTTAATAATTTCTTTATAGGTTAAAAAAACAAATATGCAGGTGCAACAATAAACGAAAATTTCGAAGTATTATTTGTAAGATTAAATAATGTTTATTAAGTAGGATGATTAAATAACAATTAGTAGCTATAAAAAATTATAATTGCTTATAAAAATGTTTTTTTTTTAAATTTCATTAAAAAGCAGCAATTAATTCGATATGGCAATAGTGGATTGGACATTTGCTATGACATCTCATAGGGAAATTAACATTGTGTCAAATGTTATGCTAGTTGCCTACCTTAAGAATGTTAAATTATTTATTTCTTAAAAAAATGAACGGTCATATTTCTCTGACGAAATAAATAAAAATTATTCTACAGCCATAGAAAAAAATTCATCTTTTGTCCTATTGTTTTATGATTTTTTTTAAAAGAATAATCAAAAATCTTTTTACTTGAAACATACGTCGCGCTATAATATTCAACTTAGTGTATTTTTAGATTGAAATTCTTCAAATTTTGGACTTTCGAACAATAGATTTGGCATCCATGGAAAATCTAGATAAATGACATTAAGGATTAACGGTGAAATTTAAACGCAGCTTAAATTTGAAAAATAAAAATTGTTTAAAAGATTTTCAAATTATAATTAATTATAAATTATAATAATTTCAAAAAATAATAATTACAGTGTTGCATTTATTAATACGCAAAAAATAATTTAATACATTTTCCAGTATTTAAAATGAATCAATATTTTTAATTACAGTGTTGCATTGTAGACAAAAAATCACCCAATTGATAGATATTTTTTTGAGAAATTAATTTTACATCCGGATATTCACAATTGAGACTATAATACTTTCAAACGATATCTTAAATCATCTTATATAAGATACTCCTTCGTATCAATTAATAAAATCAAAGCGAAACGATTTTATTCCCAATTGTTTGGCTCTAGCGGATTCATAAAATGAGGAGCGCATACTCAAATATCCCCAATAAAAAAAAATCTATAAAGTGCATCCTATTTTTAAATTATTTGGTATTAATTAATATTACTTTCAAACATTTTTTTTTATTATTAATAAAATTTATGAATCATTTTGAGCAATTAAAAAATTAAATTTTTTTTTTATTATTATTGTAGAATCTATCAATTTACTTGTATATATTATAAGTAAATGGATATTATAAGTAAATATCTAAATATATATTATTATTGTTTTTTGTGGTTATATTTGTCACATTGGATATTAGGCTTGAATCGTTCAATGAATAGTTCAATTTGAACTATTCATCAGAGTGAACGATTCGTATTCACTATTCCCTACACTTATATATTCTCAAATGAATTATACACCGCGTTAATCTTTTTTTCACTACGTCATTACATATGTTTATTTTAGAATGTGTTGTGTATGTTAAATAAAAAATTGATTTCATTTAATAAAGCACGTAAATCGTAAATGAAATACATACCAAAATACCAGACAAAATTTAACATTAGATTAAATCTGTACCTTGGAACGAAAAGGGCCAATGTCCAAAATATGGAGGTATAATACGCATGAAAATACCAAAAAATAAAAAATATTTTTTTTACACTGTTAATTAACCAAATAACCAAAAAACTTTGATTGTTACATCATTTTATGAAAATGTTTAAAAATTTAAAAACTCGATTTTTCAGTTGGCTATTATAACATTATAATATTGGACATTGGCCATTTTTGTACCAAGGCACAGAAATTGTAATAGACTTAATAAAGCACGTAGCACGGTTCAATATTGAAAATATTCAATACATTTACCATCACATGTAAAATGTTTGTCTAGTCAAAAGATCAAATTACATTTAAAGCAGTATTTAGTTAGTTAAAGAGTCCGCAATCCTAAAGATTGGTTGGAAACAGCACGCCATGCCGATCTATCCTGAGCTAATCCCTTCATCTCCCTATAGCTATTCATCTCAACGTCTTCAACTATCTGACTCACATACTCCAATCTAGGCCTACCTACCCCTCTCTTTCCCTCCACTCTACCTTCTATGATCAATTGCATAATCCCCCCATGCCTAAGAATATGCCCTACTAATCTGTCTCTCCTACGCTGTAACACTCTCCAAATACTTCTCTTCTCCCCTACTAACTCTAGTACAGCTTCATTTGTTACTTTATCTTCCCAACCAATCCTCATCATCCTCCTATAACACCACATTTCAAGTGCTTCTAATCTACGCTTCTCTTCCTTTCCTATAGTCCACGCCTCACACCCGTACAGTGCTACACTCCAAACATATACCTTCAGTAATCTTTTTCTAATACCCAAGTCAATATTTGATCTTAAAATCTGTTCTTTTTCTACGAATGCCTTCCTACCCTGTGCTATCCTACACTTTATATCTACCTTGCTTCGATTATCTTTTGTGATTCTACTGCCTAAATAACAAAAATCTGACACTTCTTCGATTCTATTATCTCCTATTGTGATCCTCATTTTTCTGCTGCATTCCTTTTTGTCACACCTCATCACTTTAGTTTTACCTATATTTATTTTCATGTTAAAATCCCTAGTCAATACTGCCTGCATACCATTCAATACCCTTTCTAAATTCTTTTCGCTTTCTTCCAATATAGCTATATCGTCGGCGAATCTCAGCATATATATTTTCTCTCCCTGTACATTCACACCTACACTATACTCTTCTTTTACTTTGTTTATTGCATCTTCTATATATAGATTAAATAATAACGGTGAGAGTGTACATCCCTGCCGAACTCCCTTCCCTATTTTTGCTACCTCTTCTTCCCCCTCAATTCTAACTAAGGCAGTTTGGTGTTTATATAAATTAAAAATTATTCTCCTATCCTTATAATCTATACCCGTTTCTTTTAAAATTCTAAACATTATGTCCCAATCTACATTGTCAAATGCCTTTTCTAAGTCTACAAAAGCTATGCAAGTTACCTTTCCTATCCTCTTTCTTTTTTCTACTACCGTTCTTAGTGCTAGAATCGCCTCTCTCGTCCCTCTGTTTTTCCTAAAACCAAACTGATCTTCTCCTAGCCTTTCCTCTACTTTATTTTCTAATCTCCTATAAATAATCTTTAACAATATCTTCGATGCATGTGATAGTAGGCTAATGGTCCTATAGTTCTCACACAAATTAGCTCCTATTTTCTTCGGCATTGTTACTATTCTACTACGCTGAAAATCCTTCTCCCTTCTCATATATTTTACAAACTAACCTGTATAATCGCTCCTGCATTTTTTCCCCTGCGTGTTTTATTAATTCGGCTGGTATCATATCAATCCCCGCTGCTTTGTTATTCCGTAAATCATTTAATGCTCTATGAAACTCTGACCTAAGTATGCTAGGACCTAAGTCATCCTCATCTATCTGTTCCACATTTTCTAGCTCCTCCATGTCCTGCCTACCTTTATATAAATCTTCAAGATACTCCTTCCATCTTCTAGCTTTTTCCTTATTTTCCGTGAGTTCCTTACCCTGCTTATCACATATTATGTTACCCTTTGGTTTTACTTTAGAAAAATGTGACTTAATTTTCCTGTAGCCCAAATCTACTTTACCTCTTCTCATATCCTCCTCAATATCCTCACAGTTTCCTTTAATCCACTCTTCTTTCGCTAGCTTGCATTTCCTATTAATTAAGTTCCTTAGCTCCTTATATTTTTTCTGTCCTGCTTCTGTGTTTCCTATTTTAATTTTCCTTCTTGCTTCTATCATTTCAACTATTTCTTCCGTGATCCATTCCCTGCTACCTGCCCTTTTCTTTGTGCCTAATACTTCATTTGCTGCTGTAGTTAACCCATTTCTGATTTCCCTCCATTCGCAATCTATGTCGCTCCTAGATGTTCCATTAGCCATGATTTATAAAAAGCAGTATTTATAAAAAAAAATTTCTATTCAGTAAAAGAAATTTGTATATGACGTAATTTTAATTATTCCTAATTAAACAATCATATTCTTCCTTGTAATACGATTATTATGAACATATTTTAAGATGTGTGTACTCTTTTTAAAGACATGTGTAAATTTACTTGTAAATATTAGCACGAAATAAATAAATTCAGTACTGACAATGTATTTTGCGAATTGCATCGCTGATACTCAAGCATAAGATAATAATAAAACAATCGGAGACATTTACAATTTTCTGCGAACATAAATATTTAAAATCTTATTTAATCTAGCTGTATCATTTAGTCTAACTATCTAGTCTAGCGTACATATAAACACACTCAATATTTTAATTATTAATTAACGTAAGTAGATTAATATTAATTATAATTTGTATGACTTTAGAAATTGTATTTTACATCCGAGTTAAAAAATAAAATATTCGCTTTGTTGTGAAATTATCACTACAAATGCCGAAACGAACTAACAAAATTTGGAGGACGTACTTCAAAGATACAGGGTTATCCAAATATTGTTCGAATTGGATCGTTGCGAAAATTTATTTCCAAATATAGTATACTTTGAATTAATCCATGCAATAAATTCTTAACGGTTCAAATGTAAGTGTACCTATACCATAAAATCGCTTCGTAATTTAATTCTGTATCTAAAAAATCCATAACTTTTAGATAAATAACTTTTCAACCGCATTACGACAGCTAAATGAGAAAGGCGCAGTTAAGACTTAAGAAATGCTTCAAACTCAAATCTTTGAACAATACTTTGATTTGATTTGGAATAATGGTAATTTTAATCTTTCTGCCAAATAATAATGTAAATATTGCTGGGTTAAAACAAGCAATAAAAAAATAAAAATTACTGGGTTAAAACAAGAAACGATTTTTTATTATATATTTAATACTGTAATCTTTCATTAATATGCTCTAAGAATATGAAAATAACAATATATATTATTTTGTTCATAATTGTGTATAAAATAATAATTATTCACATCGGTGAAAATACAGGGTGCATGCGAGATCAATTACTTTATCTATAAACTATATAAATTGTTTATATTTGTACTAACTATCAATCTTATATATATGAAGTGTAGTAATAGATATTGCAATTGTTTTATTGATTTTCTAAATTTATTTTAATACTCGTAGCTTAATGTTACCCTGTATATAACGTAAATAACGACTGATCGAACGATTCATGTATATTAGCGATGGCAAACTGTAGGTCACTTTGGGGACCTAGTTCGCAGTTCATTTCAATGTACCGTTCACGAACTATAGGTCGTGACCTACCACATCTTTTAAAAATGAACTAGTTCACGACCTATATGAAATACATGCACATACTGAAAATAATCTCTTTTTTTTCTCTCAATATAAAAATATTAAATGGTAAAAAATAAATAAATTGAAATATTACAATACTTATTTTGAATTAAGAATGAGGAAGAAAAGACAACAATGTTTATAATTTATACAAAACATGTGTATAAGGAAATATAATCTTCTCTAGGTACTTGCGATTATTTATATGAAGTTCTAAAATACTTATTGGTAGTTACTGATGAAAATGTTTACTACTTTACTGACACTTGAAAATTAATTGTACAAAATATAATGAAATGAACTAGATAGAATTGTTTTGTTTGGAGTTATAATTTATATTTTCTATTCCGAATCTTTTCTGTTCAAACGTCAAAGCTTTGATTTGATATTAAGTGATTGCATTGCACTCAGTATGAAATAGAAGAACTATAAGATTTAGATGTTTATTTTTGCATTATTGCAAAGATTTGCTAAGGCATGACATATTTAAGAACATATTAAATCTTGCGAATATATTAATTATATTATTCCAAATGAAATCTGATACCAACATATAAATTGTGACTCAGCTCGGCAATGCTGCTGTTGCAATATCGCAGCGAGTTTCATATTTCGTTCCGTTCACGAACACACTTTATCACTAAATAAATGTTGGTACTGTATATGTAATGTATACTATACTGCATCGTTTACGAGCCATTGTGATTCACACGACGGGTTCAGGACCTAGTACAAGTATATCAGTAAGTACACCGTTCACTATGTAGTTCGTAGTTCACGAACCAACAATGGTACTGGAAGCCCAACCCTTATGCGCAGATATAAAAAACTACTTATACCATAGCTGCGAAATTCGTATACTGGCGCATTACTATTGTCTTTGATTGTACAATGTAAGCGTGGACGATGTTAATCCGTTATTAAATTGCAATTTGATGGAGATAGCGTACAATGTTGCGCGATTTTTACGCGGTATGTGGAAAATGATCCGTTTTTGGATGTTTTCGTGTCGTCGCTCGGAGAGAAATCAATCATCGGGTTCAAAAGTTGATGTATATTTTTTTGGTTGATACAGTTTTAATGAAGTGTTGTGGCTATATATATTTTTATGACAATTGAAATCGACTGCACCGAAGTTTACAATAAAAAAAAAAAGTTTTTGATTAAAACGTAAATTGAAAAAATAATCATTAAACATTTTTTTTTTTTACTTTAACTACGATTTATGCTATACATATTTATTGTTCACTTATACACAAATTTGTTGTGTATACAATTGCAGTTTTACTATTTTTGCTATTGTGTAGCAATAATTGTATTTTTATAAAAATATTCTATACTTTTTACGGTATAAATTTCTCTCTATAATCATGCAAAATATTTTTGCCATACAATTGCATTTAAATTTTCTTACACAATTGCATCCAATTTTGCAATTTTACTATACAATTATAGTATAAAAATTTTGTTTTTTTCCAATGTATCTTTTACCCTCACCCCCCCAATATAATATTACAATTATTGTGTAATTTTTGCTACATAATTATTATATTATATTTCCATATTGTATACTTAATTATGTAAAATTTGTTACCCAGCAAAAAAAAATTTTGAGAAAAAATGCTATACAAAAAATATCAGTTAAATTTTTTTTTAAATATACGTACTACATTTAGACTTTGTCGATATATATCTATTTATATTTATGCGCTTTTAGCTATAAATATTAATGTTATTTTCTATTTTTTTTTAAATAATCTCTCAAGTGCACGTGTTTAGCATTTCGCAAATAAATAATCGTTACTATTAAATCGGCATTTATGTGTGAAACAATTATTAAAAAACTAAGTAATAATAAGTGTGCGGTCCAATAGGAATTTACAACCAGCTTCCAGATTATAACATTTAGTATATTAATCGAGATAATAAATACATTCGCTACTTTGCATAGATATGATTGCATTATTGCAGTAGTAGAACGAACGGTGCTATATACAGGGTGGTGCGGTAAAATGAAATTGGGTGAGCGCGCTAAATTTGTGTTTGAAATCATTTTTAGTGGTATATTTTTAAATGTTATTAAAATAAAATATTTTCTAAAAGTTTTGATATATTCAATTTAAAAAAAAATTTTTTTTGGTAGATTAAAAATGAAGTAAAGATTTTTTTAAAGTTTGGAATTTCGCTACAGATAATTTTCTAAAAAAAAATTATCTATTTTTTTGGTTGCCTTTTGTTCCCAACCAACCCTTGGGATTGACGACTATTTAAATAGCTTTTGTTTATTTAAAGATAAAATAAAAAGTTTTAAATTGAAAAATATATGATTTATTGAAAAATATATATGAGCGAATTTAATTATATAAAAATCTATAATTTATTTAAAATTTCATTTTTTAATACTTTAAAAAACGAAAAAAAGGACCTTTTTAAAAATAAAATATTTTCTAAAAGTTTTGATATCTTCGATTTTTTTTTGGATTTTTGTTTGGTACATTAAATATGAAGTACCTACCTAAAGTAAAGACTTTTTTTTTAAGTTTGGAATTTGGTTGCAGATAATTTTGTAAAAAAAAATTTTCGACGTCTTTTGTTTCCAACCGACCCTTGGAATTAACGACTATTTAAATAACTTTTATTTATTAACACATATGTATCGATAAATATGAAAAATAAAATAAAAAAATTTAAATTGAAAAATATATGATTTATTGAAAAAAATATATGAGCGGATTTAATTATATAAAAATCTATAATTTATTTAAAATTTCATTTTTTAATACTTCTATGAAAAAAGGACCTTTTTAAAAATAAAATATTTTCTAAAAGTTTTGATATGTTCGATTTTTTATTTTTTTGGTAGATTAAAAATGAAGTACCTACCTAAAGTAAAGACTTTTTAAAGTTTGGAATTTGGTTGCAGATATTTTTTTAAAAAAATATTAATTAATTTTTTTAGGCGTCTTGTTTCCAACCAACCGTTGGGATTAACGACTACTTAAATAACTTTTGTTTATTAAAAAATATGTACCTATAAAAATGAAAAATAAAATAAAAAAATTTAAATTGAAAAAATATATATGAGCGGATTTAATTATATAAAAATTCATTTTAAATGTATAATTTTTTAATAGGCTCTTCTACGAAAAAAATAACTTTTATACTTGAAATAAAAATATTTGTACAGAAATATGTACCTTTAATTACAAAATCGAAAAGAAATAAATGCAACACTGTAATAAAAAAGTCCGAAATTTTTATTTTGAAATTTAATTTTAAAAATATCATTTTTTATTTAAACTATACTTAAATTTTACAATTAATGTCTGTTGCCAAATTTATTCTTTTAAAATCCTAAATTTACGTCGCTTTTCAAATTTTCCAAAAAAAATCCAAATCTAAAAAAATAATTCAATAAATTTAATAAATTTAATAAAACGTTACATTATTATTTTTTAAATAAGTAACAAGATTTGACAAAAAGCGATTGTTTCCTATAGTTACAGATTATTTTTTAATTAAATCGTCAGAGATGTATTTAATTAAAAAAATAAAGAAATTAAATAATTTAATACAGGCAATTGGTATAACATTTTATGCAATGTAAATTTTCATATAACAACGTAGGTAGCATTTAAGTGTCTGATATGCACGATGCGCATGCGTCGTAGCTGTCCCATACACCGTTGCAGTATTTATAAAAAACTTATAAATTATTACTCACATTTTTATTTAATATTCCATTTAATAAAAAGTTTTTTTTAGAATTTTACTTGAAAATAATAATACAATTTTTTAAAAATCAATTACATATACGATGTTTTTTTGTTGGTTTGAAAAAATCTAATTTTCTTATTTTAGTATAATTCTATAGAGTGTTCATTTTGTAAATGCAAAGTGAACGCTGCTGGTTTATTTAAATATATACATTTCGAACTAAATTCGAACGTGTTAGATAACATTATTTATTTATAATATTTGGACGCAATAGTTATAATCTAATGCTAATACATTTCTAGAGAATTCTAGCGTCGTTGGTTTTAGCGTCTGCTATGCGCGCTATTTTTTTCTACACGTGTCTACTTTACAGCCGGTACTCGATATACATATATAGGTACACTAGCTATTATAATCCGACTTATGCTAGAATAGTATTTAGAAGCCGGCGTCTAAATATTAACTGCAACTAACTTAACTGCACCAATTCAGCTTTAGATATTCGGTTGCTGTACTTTTCATTTTTATAAATTGATGGTTTGATAGATGTTTTGTGCGACCCTGTATAATTGATTAACGGAAATGCAAGCCGTACGCTGCATGATTAATTAGAAATAAAACAATACCAACTCGGCGAATGTGTTTTGGTTTTATTTGCTTAATTATTCGGCAAAATATTATTGTATATTAAGGATATTAAATTTTTTCTTCTTCAATTGATGATAAATCTTTCAAAATTATATTATAAAATTTTAATTATAATTAGAACGGGGAAATTGTGGTATAAAATGTTATCAGTCACCAAAAGTTTTTCCAATTTTTTCTTTTCCTGTGTTTTCGTGTATCAAAAATTAAAAAAATGGCCTATTCAATCAAATTTCTTTTTCTTCTGTTTTTTTCAAGTTTTTCTTTTGTTTAAAGTTTTTTTGTTGTAATAATTTTTCTTCGTTTTTTCCATAAGATTTGTATCGGCTAGAGAATAGCGGATTTTTCTCGAAAAAATCTTATGGTTTGTTCCATTTTTTTGGGAGTTTTCATTTTTTTTCGATTTGTTCAGGTTTCCTCAATTTTATTCGATTTTTTCAAATTTGTTTGGGGGGTTCTTTCAAGATATTTCGATTTTTCTTTGAATATTTCTCAGTTTTTATGTTTCTTCGAGATTTTTTGATTTTTCAAGGCTTTTCGTTTCTTCAAGATTTCTTCCCGATTTTTTTCTCGATTCTTTCAAGTTTAAAGTTTTCAAAAATTTTTTTTTCTCTAATTGGTTCATGTTTAATCGATTTTTTTATTTTATTTCAGGGTATTTTGATTTTTCACAGTTTTTTTTTTCAATATAATAATTATTGATTTCTTAAGTTTCTTCAAGAAATTTGTAATTTTTCCGACTTTTTATTTTTTTCCCGCTTTTACACAAATTTTTCTATGTCCGACTTTCAGCTTTCTAACTTTCTTCGATTTTTTTTCGCATTCTTTCCAAATAGATTTTACTTTATTCATTACCAATCCCAATCTTCTATACAATCTTTGTGCGTGTTAATTTTAAATTTACAACGCAAAAAAATTAAAAATGGAGTAATACTTGTTCGTTGTCTACGCGGCAGATGGTCATCCATCTTTAGATCTTGTAGATCCATCCACGCGGGCTTCGGGAGGCCATCAAAACCCACAAATTACATGCACCTGTTACCCGCAGCACATGTAACTTAAATTATAAGTCTGGTTTCATAAGAAACGGTGATGTAATAACAACACACGAAGAAGAGCTTTTTATCTTCCAGCCTTCTTCAAGAAGCTTTTAAATGTACATACATTTTTATCAATTTTAATTTTTTTTTAAAGACTTGTGAAGGTTAATAAATTAATTATAAATGATAAAATGAATGTTAAGTTAAGTCGATAAAAGTTTTGGAATTTTATATTGCGGCGTCATCTAATTTTAAATAGTGCAGTTCAATAATTATAATGCAACAGCTATGATCTTGAACGGTAGCCTATATTAAAGTTAACTCATGCACAACGTTGCCACATATAATGAGAAGAACCATTTAACTGATTTTTTAAAATGTGGAGATCACAAGATTTTATAAATATCTTCGACTATTGTAAAACTAATTTGTATTGAAGTTTGAATACAATTTTACCCAATTCAAAGAAGAGTATAATAAATCACCTTTCTGATCGCTGAATATGTTTTCGTGACGTACCAGGATGTATAATTCTATTAATACAAAAAAATATTTATACAAATAATTAATATTCATAAACAAAAGGTACTATTGCAAAAATATTCTCCTACGCCGTTTTTTACTCCACTTTTGCGGAATTTTTTTTCTCTAAACTTCCTTGGATCACATTTTAAATTTATTTATAATTTTTAAGTTAAAAAAAAATATATTGTTTGTCGGTATGTAGAAAATCTATGTTTTTACAGGAGTTTCGTAATTCTTGATGAATTGCAACTCCGCATTCGATAAACATAATAGCACTACACGCCATCTGTATTTCAATAGCTCAATCATGCATCTAACAACTCTTGCTTAAATATTCCATGCCATTACGTATCAAAAGAAATAAAATCTTCATTTTCACACGTCAAAAATGTTTTTCAATTTGTGAGTTCGATTATCATAGCTTTTTAAATTATATTAAAAATATGGGTTAAAAAAATGAACATCTTACTTTTTTTAAATTTGAATATAGGTTGTAACATAATTTTACTAGTAAACATTGCAACCAAATGTAAACAAATAAAAAAACATGCGCCTCGATTTTATCGAGTAAATAAACAAGTTCGCTTCGAATTTGTGTTGTATTAGTTTTATTAGATAACAGATATTTTTGTACTAAATCAAGGTAGGCTTTGCTATGCGCAACCAGCGCACCCTAGTGGACTTTTCATGTTTTTCACTAGAGAAATAAATAAAAATCCACCAAACGTAATTTATTTCCTGCTTTATAATGTAAATTTTTTGTTTTTATTTATATAAATTTGATATCTTATCGCTTAAATTAATGGCGTAAATATTTCTCAACGCATTTATAATTTAAATCGTAATCAATTCAAAGTCTATTTTATGTTATTAAATTGTACGATTAATAAATGTAATTATTATTAAATATCACACTTCCGCAGTTTTTTTTTTAAATTTTGTACAGGGCCTTTCTCAACTTGATAAATAAATACTTTTGAGATGATTAATAAATGTAATTATTATTAAATATCACACTTCCACAGTTTTTTTAAAATTTAATTTGTGCAGGGCTTTTTTCAACTGGATAAATAAATACATTTGAGGCAAAAGATGACACCAGTCGTTATTTTTTTAAATTAAATTCTACTTTAAGGTGACCATTTTTAATTTTTAGACAAGTTAGAAAAGAGATTATTTTGTTATTTTGAGATAAATCATCTAATTATTAAATAGCTTATGTCAAATATTATGAAATGTGACGCTTGAAATGTAATTGTTTATTTTAAAAAAATGGGAACTGCAACATTTGATGCAAATTGTTTTTTTTTAATAATAAAATGTAAAATTGGTTTTTAAAGTGATTCTTGAACAGGGGCGTTCCCCCATAAAAATGTATTATAAAAATTGGTGAAATTTTATAGTTAAAATTGGTTCTTGTGCTTTCTTGAAATAAATGTACAATTGGTGGTTGTATTCGGATGTCTTTAATTCGGGTCATTATCCACGGAAATGTCTTCGCGGTGACGTCAAGCATGTATTGGATCCCCATACATACAGGGTGTTTCATAAACTCAATTTAAACCAAACATATTTTAATTTTTAACAAAACATTCGATGAATAAATTAATTAGTATTTCTAAATAGAGCACATTTTGGAAAAGTCGCTGAAAATTTTTGACCACGCTGTATATCGTAGCGATCAATTTCTTGGAAATCTGCTCATTATTAAAATAAATGAAGTTTTTTTTTTGTGACGTTTTATCACGAATTAAAAATTAACCATGTCCATTCAATGAGCTTCAAAGCAACAAAAAGAAACCACAAGAATTCTTTGATAATAAATTAAAGGATGGCAGATTCGGACGAATTATTAAAGATAAGACTTTATTGCACAATTTGCGGATTTTTAGGCTAGAGATAATTAATCGAAAATGACAATTTGCGGCTACACGAAATATTGTTATGTAATATAGATTTTTTGTGGTTTTTAATTGTTTTGTTTTTAATCCTTATCTTATTTTTTCCTGTTCTTCCGATAGACATTCAATTTTTTTTTAAATCAAAATTAAAAATTGCTGCTATCCTGTATATACCATACTGCAAAAAGCATAAGTTATAATCCAAGTGGTAATTTTTTGTAATCGAATTTTTCTTTAGTAGCTTTAATTTGGTTAAAAAGTGCTTTGGTCTAAAGCGCAGGTAATTTTGTCATTTTGACAGATGTCATTTATTTTAAACGCACACAGTGTTGACTTTAAGTACGCTCATATTTATTTCAGTGCTTAATCATTGAAGGCTTTAAAATATGGTTGTTATAAAATATTGTTTATTAGTAATTTTAGTAACAGTAACTTAGAATATCTCGCCTTATCTTATCGACGGATTGGCGCCAAATTATTGTACAAATTTCGAAGTTTTGAAGTGTTCTAATCCTGCTGTGCTAATTTTTTGTATACAAAGTTGCGTGATATTTATATAATTCGTATTAAGTAATTTCGAGTATTTTTATTATTTATATCACTTCCTAGAATCGCTAAATTACTACACGGCAATTTAAAATTTTTTTTTTTTTATGTAACTATCGATAAGTATTACAATTGAGAATGTAATAAGAATTTTTGTTCAAGGAGAAATATATTTTTAATTTGTTTTTTAAATTTTAATTGTAATAATATTTTTTTATTAGATTTTCAAAACATATTTTTATATAAAAATGTTCTCTAATTTATAATATTGAATGAAATATTTTTGGTAGGTAGTCTTAAAATATTTTTTTGACGTATATGGTATTTCTGGACATTATTTCCATTTAATAATTTCTTCAAAAGTTAAAAAATAAATATACATCACATGCAATAAGCATTTTTTAAAGTAATATCAGTAAAACCAAGAATTTTCACAATGGCGAATATTAAAAAAACGTCTGTAATAATTTATAAATCTTTTTTTAAATATTTCTTTAAAAATCAGCATTTCGATTCGATATGGCAACTGTGGATTGGACTTTTGCTATATGACACATGCGCACTATGCATATCATACATTTAAATACTAGCTACGTTATCATAGGGAGATTTACATAGGGTAAAATGTTATACAAGTTGCCTATCTTAAAAATATGAATTTCTTTATTTAAAGAAGAATAAACGGTAAAACAGCGGTAAACAAAGCAGCGGGGATTGATATGATACCAGCCGAATTAATAAAACACGCAGGGGGAAAAATGCAGGAGCGATTATACAGGTTAGTTTGTAAAATATATGAGAAGGGAGAAGTACCACAGGATTTTCAGCGTAGTAGAATAGTAACAATGCCGAAGAAAATAGGAGCTAATTTGTGTGAGAACTATAGGACCATTAGTCTACTATCACATGCATCGAAGATATTGCTAAAGATTATTTATAGGAGATTAGAAAATAAAGTAGAGGAAAGGCTAGGAGAAGATCAGTTTGGTTATAGGAAAAACAGAGGGACGAGAGAGGCGATTCTAGCACTAAGAACGGTAGTAGAAAAAAGAATGAGGGTAGGAAAGGTAACTTGCATAGCTTTTGTAGATTTAGAAAAGGCATTTGATAATGTAGATTGGGACATAATGTTTAGAATTTTAAAAGAAACGGGTATAGATTATAAGGTTAGTTAAACAGTCCGCAATCCTAAAGATTGGTTGGAAACAGCACGCCATGCCGATCTATCCTGAGCTAATCCCTTCATCTCTCTATAGCTATTCATCTCAACGTCTTCAGCTATCTGACTCACATACTCCAATCTAGGCTTACCTACCCCTCTCTTTCCCTCCACTCTACCTTCTATGATCAATTGCATAATCCCCCCATGCCTAAGAATATGCCCTACTAATCTGTCTCTCCTACGCTGTAACACTCTCCAGATACTTCTCTTCTCCCCTACTAACTCTAGTACAGCTTCATTTGTTACTTTATCTTCCCAACCAATCCTCATCATCCTCCTATAACACCACATTTCTAATGCTTGTAATCTACGCTTCTCTTCCTTTCCTATAGTCCACGCCTCACACCCGTACAGTGCTACACTCCAAACATATACCTTCAGTAATCTTTTTCTAATACCCAAGTCAATATTTGATCTTAAAATCTGTTCTTTTTCTACGAATGCCTTCCTACCCTGTGCTATCCTACACTTTATATCTACTTTGCTTCGATTATCTTTTGTGATTCTACTGCCTAAATAACAAAAATCTGACACTTCTTCGATTCTATTATCTCCTATTGAGATCTTCATTTTTCTACTGCATTCCTTTTTGTCACACCTCATCACTTTAGTTTTACCTATATTTATTTTCATGTTAAAATCCCTAGTCAATACTGCCTGCATACCATTCAATACCCTTTCTAAATTCTTTTCGCTTTCTTCTAATATAGCTATATCGTCGGCGAATCTCAACATATATATTTTCTCTCCCTGTACATTCACACCTATACTATACTCTTCTTTTACTTTGTTTATTGCATCTTCTATATATAGATTAAATAATAACGGTGAGAGTGTACATCCCTGCCGAACTCCCTTCCCTATTTTTGCTACCTCTTCTTCCCCCTCAATTCTAACTAAGGCAGTTTGGTGTTTATATAAATTAAAAATTATTCTCCTATCCTTATAATCTATACCCGTTTCTTTTAAAATTCTAAACATTATGTCCCAATCTACATTATCAAATGCCTTTTCTAAATCTACAAAAGCTATGCAAGTTACCTTTCCTACCCTATTTCTTTTTTCTACTACCGTTCTTAGTGCTAGAATCGCCTCTCTCGTCCCTCTGTTTTTCCTAAAACCAAACTGATCTTCTCCTAGCCTTTCCTCTACTTTATTTTCTAATCTCCTATAAATAATCTTTAACAATATCTTCGATGCATGTGATAGTAGGCTAATGGTCCTATAGTTCTCACACAATTTAGCTCCTATTTTCTTCGGCATTGTTACTATTCTACTACGCTGAAAATCCTGTGGTACTTCTCCCTTCTCATATATTTTACAAACTAACCTGTATAATCGCTCCTGCATTTTTTCCCCTGCGTGTTTTATTAATTCGGCTGGTATCATATCAATCCCCTCTGCTTTGTTATTCCGTAAATCATTTAATGCTCTATGAAACTCTGACCTAAGTATGCTAGGACCTAAGTCATCCTCATCTATCTGTTCCACATTTTCTAGCTCCTCCATGTCCTGCCTACCTTTATATAAATCTTCAAGATACTCCTTCCATCTTCTAGCTTTTTCCTTATTTTCTGTGAGTTCCTTACCCTGCTTATCACATATAATGTTACCCTTTGGTTTTACTTTAGAAAAATGTGACTTAATTTTCCTGTAGCCCAAATCTACTTTACCTCTTCTCATATCCTCCTCAATATCCTCACAGTTTCCTTTTATCCACTCTTCTTTCGCTAGCTTGCATTTCCTATTAATTAAGTTCCTTAGTTCCTTATATTTTTTCTGTCCTGCTTCTGTGTTTCCTATTTTAATTTTCCTTCTTGCTTCTATCATTTCAACTATTTCTTCCGTGATCCATTCCCTCCTACCTGCCCTTTTCTTTGTGCCTAATACTTCATTTGCTGCTGTAGTTAGCCCATTTCTGATTTCCCTCCATTCGCAATCTATGTCGTTCCTAGATGTTCCATTAGCCATGATTTCTACTTTCTGCTTGTACTTTTCACATACATCAGCTAATTTTAACCTATCGACATCTACTCTGACCTGTTTGGACTTCTGTAATTTCTTGAATTTGACCTCTGAGTCCAGGACTACTAAATTATGGTCACTATCAATATCTGCTCCAGGGTAACTCTTACAATTCTTAATCTGGTTCCTAAACCTCTCTTTAACCAGTATGTAATCTATCTGATACCTCCCTATATCTCCTGGCATTTTCCACGTATATATCCTGCGCTTGTGATTCTGAAAAAGCGTGTTTGCTACCACTAGCTTATTCCTAATACAAAACTCTACCAATCTATCCCCTCTATCATTACGTGTTCCTATTCCATATTCTCCTACTATTGGAACTTCCTTTCCCTTACCTACTACGGCATTCCAATCTCCGATTACAATTAGATTATCCTGTCCTTTAACGTTTGCTAACCTAGATTCAATCTCCTCATAAATGGATTCTACCTCCTCATCATCGTGACTTGAAGTTGGCATATATACTTGCACTATAACTGTGTCCGTTGGCTTCGTGTCTAATCTAATAGTTATAATTCTATCACTAACTTGGCAATAACTCTTTACTCTACATCCCAACTTTCTATTCATTATAAAACCTACACCGGTATGCCCATTATCTGATGCTGTGGTTATTAATCTATATTCTCCTGACCACGTATCTACTTGATCTTTCCCCCTAACTTCACTAATCCCTACAATATCTAGTTTAATTCTCTCCATTTCTAATTTCAAGTTCTCTAACTTTCCTATCCTATTAAGACTGCGTACATTCCACGCTCCGACTCGTAGAATTTTCGACGAAGGATTATAAGGATAGGAGAATAATTTTTAATTTATATAAACACCAAACTGCCTTAGTTAGAATTGAGGGGGAAGAAGAGGTAGCAAAAATAGGGAAGGGAGTTCGGCAGGGATGTACACTCTCACCGTTATTATTTAATCTATATATAGAAGATGCAATAAACAAAGTAAAAGAAGAGTATAGTGTAGGTGTGAATGTACAGGGAGAGAAAATATATATGTTGAGATTCGCCGACGATATAGCTATATTGGAAGAAAGCGAAAAGAATTTAGAAAGGGTATTGAATGGTATGCAGGCAGTATTGACTAGGGATTTTAACATGAAAATAAATATAGGTAAAACTAAAGTGATGAGGTGTGACAAAAAGGAATGCAGTAGAAAAATGAGGATCACAATAGGAGATAATAGAATCGAAGAAGTGTCAGATTTTTGTTATTTAGGCAGTAGAATCACAAAAGATAATCGAAGCAAGGTAGATATAAAGTGTAGGATAGCACAAGGTAGGAAGGCATTCGTAGAAAAGGAACAGATTTTAAGATCAAATATTGACTTGGGTATTAGAAAAAGATTACTGAAGGTATATGTTTGGAGTGTAGCACTGTACGGGTGTGAGGCGTGGACTATAGGAAAGGAAGAGAAGCGTAGATTACAAGCATTCGAAATGTGGTGTTATAGGAGGATGATGAGGATTGGTTGGGAAGATAAAGTAACAAATAAAGCTGTACTAGAGTTAGTAGGGGAGAAGAGAAGTATTTGGAGAGTGTTACAACGTAGGAGAGACAGATTAGTAGGGCATATTCTTAGGCATGGGGGGATTATGCAATTGATCATAGAAGGTAGAGTGGAGGGAAAGAGAGGGGTAGGTAGGCCTAGATTGGAGTATGTGAGTCAGATAGTTGAAGACGTTGAGATGAATAGCTATAGGGAGATGAAGGGATTAGCTCAGGATAGATCGGCATGGCGTGCTGTTTCCAACCAATCTTTAGGATTGCGGACTCTTTAACTAACTAAACGGTAAAATGATATTTCTGATAAAATGGTAAATATTTCGGTTTTATTTTATTTTTTCAAAATAAAATTTCTTTTATGGTAGTAGTATATATTTAGAAATTTGTCGATGCCATATTTTATTGGCAATTTCCGTTTGTAAATACTAGGAAATTCAAGTTCATATTTGTTTAGATATTAAAAATGTAAAATTGCGCTATTTTACACCTGTATTAAAAAAATGTTTTTGTCGACATTTGTAAAAAATTCAATTTCTTTAAATAAAAACATTTTCAGCAATTTTTTTTCTTCATACAAAAACACAAGAAAATACAAATATTTAAATTTATTACAACCAAAATAGTGTGTTTTTTTAAATATAAATAATCAGCTGATTTAAAAAATATTTGATAGTTTCATTTCCAATAAATAATTTAACGATTAAAAAAATATATCACTCGCCAATATTTTTTTCTTCAATTTGTACAACAAATTAATTCCTCGTAATATTAATTAAATAATTTTACTTGTAACGCATATTGACAAAAATGTCAAATATGACAGTTTTATTAAATTCATTACGACCAAACTACCTACTTAATTATAATTCAATTATATATTTTTATATATCGTACATCCCTTATGTAAGGGCGAAAATAGCATGTATTCTAAGGGATGTATCGCCTGGAAAATTTATTAGTTTCCCTTTCGATGGGTATTATTACGAGTAATACCAGCCCCCTATATATAGAGTAAATAATAAAGATTAATGAATAATATACAACTAATTAAGGGTTTATATGAACCAGTAATTTAGGACCGTTCCAATGATAGGGGTAGTATATAATGGGAAATTGTTTTTATATGAATTGGGGCTTTCTGGACACGAATGTATGATTTAGTAATGATAATAGCAGGGGATGATTGGGGCTTGTTTCTTTTTATAAGGGTGTAATTGTCAAAAATGAACCGTAAAAAGTATTAAATTTCCTGCTTGGAGTAATAATTTTGTTTGATGTATATAAACGCAAATGTGATACTAAAAAATTTAAATAAAAGCGTTTATAATATTTTTCTAAAAAAATTTAATATTTGTTAAAAAAAATTTTTTTACTGAAAAATGAAAAAAAAATCGGAAATACTTTAATTATATATTTCAAAATTTATAAAAAAAAAAATTGATATGAAAATTTTCTCTATTAAAAATAGTTAAATGTTAATTTTTTTGAAGAAATTATGAAAAATAAAAAATATCGGAAGTTTATTATTATTATTGTTTTTTAATTGAAAAAGCTTCTATTATTTTATAATACATATGTATTTATTAAATTTCTTAAAATTCTTTAAAATTAGAATTATTTTTGTAAATTGTTGAAAAATTACAAATTTTCATTTTTAAAATTTCTAAAATTCAAATGTTTTTTATAAAAATAATCATAATTTTCATTATTTTTTTTTTGAAATTTGTTTTAAAAATTCGTTGTTAAAAATTAAAAAATTCAAAATTTTTTTATTGAAAATTTTTTTTTAACATTTTTTTTTCATTAATTTATTTTTGTATTGAAAAAGCTTTATTATTTATTTTTTTTAATTAAATTTGCAAAAATTCATAATAAAATCCGATTTTTTATTATTACACTTCATTTATAAAACAACTCATTTAAAAAAGCTAATTAAAATCTCTAAAAAAAATGAGTAAAAAAATTGAAAAAAAAAAACGCTATATTAAATTTAAAAAAAATTTTGACCAAAAGACTGATGTTTTTACAATTGAAAACCGTATAAAAAACTTCCAGCCATCTAATATTTACTCCGAGCTAGATTTATCATTAAATATCCTTTCTAATTCCAAATTTTACAATTTTACGGTCTCGGATACAAAATAGATTATGAACATCCGTCATTATAATCAGGTCTTCTTTGTTGGCTGAAAACCACAACTTTGTTGTTCCTCACCGCAAGCAAGTGCGGGAATTTTTTTGTGGCTTTTTATCCAACATTTTAGACGCCGCGGATTAATGGATAACGAACAGATGAATAGATAACGTAAATCGAATATTTGACTTCTAAAAAAAAATGTAAAGCGTTTCTGTGCTGCACATGCGCATTTCGAATATTACGTCGCCATAATGAGTAATTTAAAAAATATTTAGCACATTTCAGAATGAAAAATTAAAACAATAAATTGATTCTGTGATACCCTGTTTTTATATCCTTCGTTAGTTTAACTATATACAGGATTGTAATTATTTTGTAAAAAAAATCATAAAAACGTTCATTTTTAATATCAAATAAATTTTCTTTTATTTTAACAGAAAAAAATAACAATCAAAGTAGATGCGTATTTTGAATTTTAACCGCCAGCGTGATTTATTTAAAAAATATCTAATAAATATTTCAGAATAAAATTTTTTTTCTACATTTTCTGTTTTTACACTATATGATACTTTACTATATACAGGATTATACCCAATTTTCTTAGTAACATTTAATTAAACGTTAAATAATATATTAAAAATAATAAAAAATGAAAAAAATAAATATATTTTATTTTACCCAATAAATTTTCGTTTAATTTAGCACAGAATTTAATAAAAGCCGTGATTTATTTCTTGAATTATTAATGGCGTGGAAAAATGGCGCCGGTTAAAATTATATCGACGCCTCGTCGACGCCTATATAGTAACGTTGCCTGATGCGACACACATTATATTACAGCGTTGACAAATTGTGGCAAAATGTTTTATAATTGAGGAAAAGCTTCTAATAAAACGACAAAAAAAATAATTACAGACAGATTATTAGAAAGTTGTATATAAAGCATTTTCAATATTCGATGCGAGTGTTCATGAATATATTTTAAAATATTAGATATTCCATCACAAGCGGCTTAGCAACAAGTTCTAGCGCTAGAAGCACGCAGCCTTGCAGATTATCATATTTCGACGATAACGTTTTATAATGTGTGGAAATGAATAAATTATACAACTAAAGTTGGGTCTACAGAAAACCTACAAATTCGAAAAATCAGTTTAAGCAACGTAAATTACGATACCAAATGCCCTATAAAAAATAAAACAGTTTTTTCAATTCGCTTAGTTTAAATTTTTTTAAACACGTAAGATGATTTTGGCCACACATTTTGTAGAATAAAGCAACGCGTGTATCCTTGACGTGATGATATTTTGAATGGATGATTTTTGTTATATAAATCCTTGAGGAAAAAAAAATTGTAAATGGACGAAAAATTATATATTTTTAATATAACAAAAAGTAGATTTTTTTCTGTAAAACTAATTAAAAAATATGGTCAATTTGCTTAGAAATTTGTTTAAGAAAGAAATAATTACGTAGAATATTAAAAAAAAAAAAAAAATGGCAACACGTGTGTCCTTGACGTGATTATGTTTTGAAGGGATGATTTTAGCTATATAAGCTTTTTCCTTGAGGAAAAATAATTGTAAATGAACGAAAAATTAAACATTTTTATATAACAAAAAGTAGATTTTTTCTGTGAAAATAAATTAATTAAAAAAAAGGTTAATTTGCTTAGAAATTTGTTTAAGAAAATATTAATTACTTAGAATATTTTTAATTTGTTTGTTTGGCAACGTTGTAGAGTAAAGCAACACGTGTGTCCTTGACGTGATGATGTTTTAAAGGGGTGATTTTTGCAATATAAGCTTTTTCCTTGAAGAAAAAATTTGTAAATGGACGAAAAATGAAATATTTTTATATAACAAAAAGTAAAGTAGATTTTTTTCTGTAAAAATAAATTAATTAAAAAAAAAATGGTTAATTTGCTTAGATATTTGTTTAAGAAAAAAAAAATTAAATAGAATATAAAAATATATATAAATTTGGCAACACTGTAGAGTAAAGCAACACGTGTGTCTTTGACGTGATGATGTTTTAAAGGGGTGATTTTTGCTATATAAGCTTTTTCCTTGAAAAAAAAAAATATATAAATGGACGAAAAATTAATTTTTTTAATATAACAAAAAGTAATTTTTTTTGTAAGATTAAACTAATTTAAAAAAATGGTCAATTTGCTTAGAAATTTGTTTAAAAAAATTTTTATTCTTAGTATATTTTAATTTTTTTTTTGGCAACACTGTAGTGTAAAGCAACATGTGTGTCCTTGACGTGATGATGTTTTGAAGGGATGATTTTGCTATATCCGTTTTTTCATTAGGAAAAAAAATTGTAAATGGACGAAAAATTAAATATTTTTATAGAACAAAAAGTTGATTTTTTCTGTAAAAATAAACTAATTTAAAAAAATGGTCAATTTGCTTAAGAAAAAAATAAGTAATTAGAATATTAAAAAAAAATTTTTTTTTGCAACTAGAGCAAAGCAACACGTGTCCTTGACGTGATGATGTTTTGAAGGGATGATTTTTGCTATAAAAGCTTTTTCTTTGAGCGATTTTTTTTTTCAATTGAATTTTTTTTCAAAAAGATTTTTTTCAATAATGTATATTCGTTAATTTTTTACTATCACGTCAATTCGCGTCTAAAACAGTTCTTTAGCACCTACGTGCTTGTACACAAATCGCTTAAATTTCCAAATTGCTTCAATAAATCCTGTTTGGTGTATATACAGTGTCTAACAATAGTATTGACCTATTTACAAATTAGTTTTGAGATTTTTTTGTTCCTCCAGACAGAAATATAAATGTTAAATAGGAGTTGGACCGCGAACCATTTTAATGCTATGCTGTCAGGTGTCAGACAGACTGGTGTCAATATATATATTTTTGTAGAGGAAAATTAGTTTTGCCAAACGTTTGGTCGGACGTATATGAATCATTTGCGCATTGCCAAATTTTTGCGCGGATGCTATTGACCTTATAATTATTAAAAAGTTTGTTAAAAAATTTGTTTAGAGAAAGCAATTAAATAACGCGAAAAAAGTTGTAGGTGGATTTATGGATTGCATTTTAATTTGCAATAATTTAAGTTTTTTATAAGAAATTATGTTATATTTTGATTTTTTTTCGAAATATTTTTACAACACAATTTGAATAGAAAAGAACAGATTTTGCAGGTATTAGCTACCTTTTTTTTAATGAAAAATTAGTGCCTTTTGCCAATTTTTATGAACTTTGTTTATTAATTTTTTTTTAAATTTCTTTTACTTAGAAATTGCAGAATACTTTAAAAGTTGAAAATCAAATTTTAAAAAAATTCTTTGTACCAATATTTTCCTAAGGGATGTTATAAATCGTAAATTCGTAATTGAATTCTAGAATAATAGATGGCGCTTAAGTTCAATTAGGTTCGTCATTGTTCAAATGCTGCGTTGCAATTAATCGGCAGTTAATAAATTCGTATAAATGAAGATTTTTAGAAAAAAATTGAAAAGAAATGAAAAAATTGCAAGAAAAATATTATAAAATTAATTAAATGATCTCTTTACATAATAATTACAATATGTGGCAACGTCGCAATATGATACTTCTGTTCAATTAAAAAAAATTCTTACAATTAAAATATTTAAAACTAGATAATAAGATATTAGAAATACCTACAATAATTATTATTAACTAACCATTAATATAAATAATAGTTGATGTATAAAAAAGACTTCATTGTGATTTTTTAGGTGGAAGTTGTAACACTGTTTACTTTTGTATTAAAAGCAAAATCAAAAATTTGCAGATTTCATATGTATTGGAGTAAAAAAAGAATTTTTTTTTATTGCCAATTTAATTTTTGAAAACTGTTAAATAGTTGCATAATTATTTATTAACTTTAAAACAATTATTATGGCAACAGTGTCCAGGAATACCACTGTCACAATTTTTTTTTTTAAATACCACCAAAACATTTCATTTAATTATTATAAATTTGAAAAAAAATAAAAAATTATAATAATAATAATAATTAATTGATAGTATAAATAATAGATGATGTATAAAAAAGACTTCATTGTGATTTTTTAGGTGGAAGTTGTAACACTGTTTACTTTTGTATTAAAAGCAAAATCAAAAATTTGCAGATTTCATATGTATTGGAGTAAAAAAAGAATTTTTTTTTATTGCCAATTTAATTTTTGAAAACTGTTAAATAGTTGCATAATTATTTATTAACTTTAAAACAATTATTATGGCAACAGTGTCCAGGAATACCATTATGTCACAATTTTTTTTTTTAATACCACCAAAACATTTCATTTAATAATTATAATTTTTGAAAAAAAAAAAAAAAATAATAATAATAATAATAATTAATTGATAGTATAAATAATAGTTGATGTATAAAAAAGACTTCATTGTGATTTTTTAGGTGGAAGTTGTAACACTGTTTACTTTTGTATTAAAAGCAAAATCAAAAATTTGCAGATTTCATATGTATTGGAGTAAAAAAAGAATTTTTTTTTATTGCCAATTCAATTTTTGAAAACTGTTAAATAGTTGCGTAATTATTTATTAACTTTAAAACAATTATTATGGCAACAGTGTCCAGGAATGTCACAATTTTTTTTTTTTTAATACCACCAAAACATTTGATTCAATTATTATAAATTTGAAAAAAAAAATAATAATAATAATTAATTGATAGTATAAATAATAGTTGATGTATAAAAAAGACTTCATTGCGATTTTTCAGGTGAAAGTTGTAACACCGTTTACTTTTGTATTAAGAGCAAAATGAATTTTTTTTTAAATTTCATATGTATTGGAGTAAAAAGAAAAATCAGCATTTTTCGAGTCATTTTTTATTGCGAATTCATTTTTTTTTTAAGTTTATTTAATTTATTTAACATTTTTTTATTAACTTTTATTATTATTTATTTATTAACTTTAAAACAGTTATTATGGCAACAATGTCTGGAAATACCTCATACGTCCCACCTACTAAAAAACATTTTTTAAAGCTTCTAATCCAATTGTTTATAAACAAGGGAATATGAATCTCATCACCTAGCATATATTGGTTTCGTGCGGCCATTATGACGGCCGTCGCCATTACTGCACGTTGGCTACTTGCTCGAACGAGTCACTATATTTACGTACGTACCGTACATACCATACCGTACATACCATACGAAGGCTATTTCACCTTCACCTGTTCTACCAGGACAAATGAGTTCTTTCAACCTGCTAACTGACTAACTAAATGAACTGACTAGCACTACTCGAGCATCGCGTCTCATTCTCAACCCAATGCGATTTTCGGGTGTTCCCCGTTTTACTATATACCATCAAATGACATAATAAGGTACCCATTGCAGACCCCCCACATGACCAATTTCAATTCTCCATAGAGTAGAGTATATAGTATGTTCTAGTCCAGTTGGTTTTGACTGTTTCGTAACTTCTATACAGTAGATGATTGTATATTATATGCAACCAAATATGCATTAGCGTTTAATTATACATACACTGGTGGGCAGATATATTATTTTAAATTTTACTATTAGTTGGTGGGATGTATGATAATCGACGTTTAGGATAAATGACGAATAGGATACTTGACTGTTAGGAGCTATTGCGGTAGGATGAATGACGAATAGGAGGAATGGTCGGTAGTATAAATGGTGTGCCACGCTTCTATACAATATATGAATGCACAGTATATGCAACCCATCGTGCATTGCCGTTCGATTATAAATACACTGGAGGGCAGAACCGTGCTCGCGATTTATTATTTTAAATTTTACTATTAGTTGGTGGGATTATATCGATGAATTAAAGGAGCATTATAAAATATAAGACATAAATGTTTTAAAAATAATACAGGGTGTGTACGCAAATCTTAGATACTTGCAATTATTTTTATGAAAATGAATGTTCGTTATTCAATTTTGAAATTTATTTAGTACACGCCTTTAATTTAGAAAATATTCTGTCAACGTGCGGGCCTGTTTAGATCTACAATCGTTATATACAGGATAGACAAGATTCGAATTTATATTATATTAAATTAAGTAAATCCATGTAAATTAAAGAAATTATTAAAAATATCATAATTTTTTATTCATTTTAATTTGATATATTTAGTAAATTTTGTAAAAAAATGATACGATACAAATTTTTATAAAATAAAAGAAGTAGAGTTATTGTATCAGAACCGTACTTGCGATATATTTTATTATTAGATGGTGGAATTATTTATTGTAAAATATAAAACAAATAAATGTATTAAAAAATAATACAGGGTGATTACGCAAATTTTACATAGTTGCTTATTATTTGACTGTTTAAAAAATGGATACGCGTTTTTCAATTTTGATTTTTTTTTAGTACATGCCTTTAGATTAGCAAATATTCTGTCCTGTTAAGTGCGGTCCTGTCCTGACGTACAATCAGGATATACAGGATAGACAAGATTCGAATTTGTTTTTTATTAAATTAAATGTTGCAATCTCCGTGGAAATTATAAATTTCTAAAAACGTATATTTATTTTAATTTCATATTTTGAATATACTGTCGAGATTCAAATTTGTATTTTATTAATTTAAATGTTGGAATCTCCGTGGAAATTAAATAATTTTTTAAAAACGTATATTTATTTTAATTTCATATTTTGAATATACTGTCGAGATTCAAATTTATATTTTATTAAATTAAATGTTGGAATCTCCGTGGAAATTAAATAAATTTTTAAAAACGTATTTTTATTTTTATTTCATATTTTGATTTCAAATTATATTCGAATTGAAATTTCTATAGAAAAAATATTGTAAAATGGAACCTAATATATTTTTTAATTTATTCAAATTATTAAATTTATTTTTAGTTTCATTTTAAAAATATCTTTCCTAATAATAGATCTAAACAAACGTACAAGAATTTAAAAAATATATATGTACCCTGTATATTGACGGCTGTAACAATTTTATATACATTTTATAATGAAATAAATATTTTCTTACCATTATTATCTAAACAATAAACAGCATTGCTGTATACTAATTTTTTATAAAGTCAAAATGTCGAAATCAAAAATACTAGGATATACTATATTATATAGTGTAATTTGAGCTCGTTGAAGCATTTGAAGCTATATCTCAGATATTTAAAAAAATACGAGATCACTTGATAGTAATTAAAAGTTTCGATTTTTAATACCCTTCAAGGGGTAGTAAAAAAAAATTGATTATGTTCAGCGGTTCTTGAGATATTTAAAAAATAACAAGGAAATGTTATTTTTTTATAATACAATTTAATCGATTTTAAAAAATTATTCGCTATAATTTTTTTTATGTATATATTTTGGCAGATCCTTAAGGATCTGCTAACTTTGTCAACAATTGGTAAATAATGAAATCCTTCAATTCACAATCGAGTCTATTATATCCTTAGTCGTTTAGATTTAAAACGCCACATATCCAAAATATTTAAAAATATAATAGTTGCATATATTAATTTATTAAAAAAACATCGGAAATTCGAGCTAATATAAAAGAAAACAAAACTTTTGTTTAAAATGTAAAACAATTTTTTAAGAAAAAAATTTCTTCAAATTTAAAAAAATACAAATTTGTTCGAATATGTACAATTAATTTTTAAAACAAGTTTTATCAAATACTTTAAAATTTGTTCAAAGTGACGTCATAATTTAAGGATAAGGATGTCTATACCAATATACCCTTTTATATCTATTTTTTTTGCGCAGTTGCAATTATATTGCATCTTTAAAATGGCAAAAATTCAAGAGTGCGTTTAATTATGCCTGACCCAGACATACAATCGTCGCAATAATTTGCGCTACTCGTACACCTAACCGTAAAATACAGAAATCCAGTGACTGATCAGAACAATTTTGTTGCTTACTTATTTCACAAAATCTCTGAAGACGCGCAAACGTCGTCTTCCTTCCTTTCACATTCCTCTTAAGCCAGAAGACCATTACGACCACTAACACAAGACCACTACGTCTGCAAACTCTGATTTTATATCTTCAGTATGTTCACTTGTTAATGTATTTATTTCTTTACTCAAATTTAACCGCAAATACTACGCTTGTGCTATTAACTATTTATTGCCTTATGGTGTTGTTAAACTACAATAAAAGAACAAAAAAAATATATTTTTTTCTTGAATGGAAGGCAATGGACGTTAGAGGGGGAAGCATCCCAAGTACAGTTCGTTTAAAAATCGATCCTCTGTGTTTTTTTTTTGTAAATCGTTGAAAATTTTATTAATTAATTCTATCGAAAAATATTTTGGAAAAAATTATAATGTCAGGTATGTGTTTGGAAAAGGTGTAATAAGCGCTTTATGAAGAAAGAAATGCGTAAAAGTCCGATACTGGTTATATTAGCGGAATAAATTAATTCTATCGAAAAATATTTTGGAAAAAATATTAATGTCAGGTATGTGTTTGGAAAAAGTGTAATAAGCGCTTTATGAAGAAAGAAATGAGTAAAAGTCCGATACTGGTTATATTAGCGGAATAAATTAATTCTATCGAAAAATATTTTGGAAAAAAAATAATGTCAGGTTTGTGTTCAGAAAAGTGTAATAAGCGCATTATGAAAAAAAAAGAGTGAAAGTCTGATACTGAATATAATAGCGGAATTAATTAATTCTATCGAAAAATATTATGAAAAAAATTATAATGTCAGGTTCGTGCTCAGAAAAATGTGATAAGCGCATTATGAAAAAAGAAATGAGTTAAAAGTCCGATACTGGTTATATTAGCGGAATTAATTAATTCTATCGAAAAATATTTAAGAAAAAATATTAATGTCTGGTTTGTGTTTGGAAAAAGTGTAATAAGCGCTTTATGAAGAAAGAAATGAGTAAAAGTCCGATACTGGTTATATTAGCGGAATTAATTAATTCTATCGAAAAATATTTTGGAAAAAATTATAATGTCAGGTATGTGTTCAGAAGTGTAATAAGCGCATTATGAAAAAAGAGTAAAAGTCCGATACTGATTATATTAGCGGAATTAATTAATTCTGTCGAAAAATATTTTGGAAAAAATTATGTCAGGTATGTGTTCAGAAGTGTAATAAGCGCATTATGAAAAAAGAGTAAAAGTCCGATACTGATTATATTAACGGAATTAATTAATTCTATCGAAAAATATTTTGGAAAAAATTATAATGTCAGGTATGTGTTCAGAAGTGTAATAAGCGCATTATGAAAAAAGAGTAAAAGTCCGATACTGGTTATATTAGCGGAATTAATTAATTCTGTCGAAAAATATTTAAGAAAAAATATTAATGTCTGGTTTGTGTTTGGAAAAAGTGTAATAAGCGCATTATGAAGAAAGAAATAAGTAAAAGTCCGATACTGATTATATTAGCGGAATTAATTAATTCTATCGAAAAATATTTTGGAAAAAATTATAATGTCAGGTATGTGTTCAGAAGTGTAATAAGCGCATTATGAAAAAAGAGTAAAAGTCCGATACTGATTATATTAGCGGAATTAATTAATTCTGTCGAAAAATATTTAAGAAAAAATATTAATGTCGGGTTTGTGTTTGGAAAAAGTGTAATAAGCGCTTTATGAAGAAAGAAATGAGTAAAAGTCCGATAATGATTATATTAGCGGAATTAATTAATTCTATTGAAAAATATTTTGAAAAAAATTATAATGTCAGGTATGTGTTTGGAAAAGGTGTAATAAGCGCATTATGAAGAAAGAAATTAGTAAAAATCTGATACTGATTATATTAGCGGAATTAATTAATTGTATCGAAAAATATTTTGGAAAAAATGATAATGGCAGGTATGTGTTTGGAAAATGTGTAATAAGCGCATTATGAAGAAAGAAAAATTATTATTAATTAAATTATGAGTAAAAGTCGGATACTGACGTAGGAAGGTAATTAAATCGCCCAAAATGGATTTGAACAACAAAATAACGAGATGTACGTGCTGAGGGAACCAGAATTTGTTCTCATGAAGAATGCTAAAGATAATTTTATGTATCTATATCGAAATTACTGGGAAATTTCGTATAGTTGAGCGAATCTGTGGACATCCGTCACATTTGCAGAGGTGTCTCATAACGTGGAATTAAAAAAAAACTCCAATTTTTTTTAATATTACCGAATAAATACGATTTATCAATTAATTCACCACGCGCTATTTAACAACGCTATTGACACATATATTTAGTAAATTTTGAGGTAACCCGTTGGCTGCATTTTCGCATGAATGATTTTAACTCGCCGACGTATTTTTATGTATTTTTTTTCTTCTAAATTTCGTCAAGTCAAGTCAACGACCTAATTGCTACTGCTTTAAAGTGCTCGTGTCGTCAAATTATAACACTTTTCGGACTAACACGTTTTTCCGTCAAGTAAAAGTACAGATGACATTTATTAAGTATAGCAGAATTTAAATGGGAATTTTCAAATTGAATTTTTATTAAAAATTCTACTAACAAGTCATTGGTATTTTTAGCAACAATGCTAAGAGTTTTTAATTAGAAAAAATTATCAGGTATCAACGACGATGTATTGTCGAAACAACACAAAATATATGAACTAATACAAATTCGATTAAACATTTTTTTGGTGTGGTTTAATACAATTCTATGTTTAATTTGCACTATTTATACTTTTCGACAAAAATGTTCTAATTATTCTAACAATATTTTCCAAGTAAAATTTGTTGTATATTCAAAAAAAAAAGTAGCTGTATATGTTTTTTTCTTTTTTATTAAAAAGTCGTGGGTTATTGACCAGTTTAAACTAGAAGGTCAACAAATTAGTCGACAATTTTTTTAAAAAAGTATTTTGAATAAATAAATGATCTCAGATTATCTTGACGCTAGGTAATTATTGTACGCACAAAAAACGCGTGCAAAAAGTGACATAATCATTTAAAAAAAAATACATTTGATTTTTTTTTAGATGATGTAAAATTAGTTTCAATAGTAAGGCGTTGACACGGTCAAATAATAAACAAAGACAGTCGCAAAATTTGGATTATATTATCTTTAAAAATTAAATTAAATTTCCTAAAGAGAAAATCGTAAAAAAATGCATTCCGACATTTCTTTAAAAAAAAAATGCTAAATATTTTTTGATGCGGATAATTTATTTTAAAGTTAATATTTATTTAAAATTTTTATCTAAGGTCAAGACTTATCGTTTTTTTTTTTGTTCTAACATGCAAAAAATAAAATAAAAAATATACGCTGTCTCAAAATTTCGATTATATTAAGTTTTAAAAAAAATATTCTAAAGAGAAAATCGTATAAAAAACGAATTTCGACATTTCTTTAAAAAAAAAAAAGCTAAATATTTTTTGATGCGGATAATTTATTTTAAAGTTAATATTTAATTAAAATTTTTATCTGAGGTCTAGACTTATCGTTTTTTTGTGTGAATATTTTACATCTAGGATTTTTGAATTTTTTCTTTATTAAAACTAATTTAAAAAAAATTGAATATAAAAATATAGCAACGTTTGAAAAATAAATGTACAATTTAAAATTCAAGTTACACTAGATTATTTTTTATATCAAACGACTGATAAATCATTTAATAAATTTGTTGCAAAGCAAATTCTTGGGACACCCGGTATATCGTTTGTATATAAAGCTGTTCAATTTGAATATTGACATCTGATTGATTCAGCGATCGATCTTTGCCTGATATATTCAAGCATCTGTCATAATCTTAATTTTACAAAAAAAAAAGTGTCAGAAAAAATTAGGGACAGTGTTTTTTTTTTTAATATTACGATTTCGACAGATTTTATTAAAATAGAAAATAAAACAAATATTTGGTTAATTTTTTTCTGGCTGTTTGAAATTTATTAATTTAAATTTATATATCTTGTTTGTCTTTTTTTTTTGTAAAGACCTTTTAAATCGTTTTTTTATATATTTATCAAATTTTATCTTAGTCCTAAAATTTTTTTTTATAAAACTTTTCATTTAGCTTTTTTTTTGGTAATTTTTATTGTATATTCGCCCTTTCTTGGTATATAGTAAATCAGGTAGTTTCGAGGACGAAATGTGGAACATCCTCGAGACTATTCAAACAAGGGTTTACTGAGAATTGAAAATTTGAAAACTTTTCAAGTATAATAAAGAAAACTAGATTTTATTATATAGATACTTCATTGTAGTTTGTAAAATAAATATATATATATGGTACTTTCGAAATAAGTACTGTTTCGTAATAGAAAGACGTATACAGAGTGATTGTTTTTAGTGAAAAATTTCACGGATTAACAGAATTAACTAAATAATAATAAGTTTGAATTTAGAATATTTTTTTTTGTAATTTAAATATTTTTCTAAAAAATATTATCTAAATATTTTTCTAAAAAATATTATCTAAAACTTTTTTTATCGACACCGGGTATATAATAGAATTATAAAAAATTAAAAAATGCCAATTTGTTGAACGATTGAAATTTTAAGATATCTTTTGAGATATTTGGAGGTCACATTGTATATATTAGTACAATAAAAGTACTTACAGCATTTTTGGGCAATTCATCAAGTAGGCGGTAAAGTTTTGTCAGCCCATTTCCGATCCACAAACCATTAAACCATAAAATCTGAAACAAATGGAAAATGCATTGAAACTTTAATTTTTTTTAACAATAAAAAAAAAGTTATATGGAAACGAAACATGTGTATGTAAAAACTATATAATAGCTTCTAGTTTCGACACATTTAGCTGTCATTAATTTTAAAGCGGTGCTGTTTCAACTTTTTTGGATCACGGGTCGTTTTTTTTCTTTTGCAAACATTTCGCCGATCGAAGAAAGATTTTTTTTAAGATATGTAGTTAAAAAATCAGTACAGCAAAAAATTTATTACACGAAAAAAAGTTTTGTTAAAAATTACAAAAAAATATTTAGTTTATACAAAAAAATGAATATATATTTTTTTTAATCTTTTTAAATATTACAAAAAAGAATGGGAAAATTATATGTGCGTAGTTATTGGGTAATATTTTATTTTACGTTTAAAAAAATATATATTTTTTGCTGCAAATCGAAGTATTATAGTTTTTTTGAAGCAGAATTTTTTTTTTCTATTTAAAATTTTTAATGTACTTAATCGGAGTTCAAAATTTAAGACTGCATAAACTTTGCAGTTAAATTTTTTTTAGGTTTTTTCAAGAGAAATTATTATTTATTACGCACCTTATAATGACACTATCCAATACAAAAAATTTTTTTTTGCAATAATAAAAAACGATTTATGTAGGGACATATTTTTGTAATTTTCATTTTATTATCTTGTCTTTAAGCCGCAACTCAAACCATTTATTTTATTTTATTTATTTGATAGGTATCGCATATTTTTACATTTATTATATTTTTATTTAAAAAAATGGGATTTTTTTAAAATTCTTCTAATCTTTTTATCTTAATCTTCTTAATTCTTTTAAATCTTAAACACACAAAAATCTTTGGCAGGCCCGCGGGTCGTCAGTTTGACAACACTATCTTACAGTACAGCATGCGAAACTGAGTCATGCATACATAACCTTTCCTTTTGCATTCATAACGTCAGTTGGTTGACATATATATACATATGGGTTTGCTCGTTGCCTCGTTGCCTTTTAGCTTTTATCTATTTCTATATATTACACCTACATGCGACCAATTCGAATAATACAATGCACATTCAAATCACCATTTCCTTTCGTTCCATACCTAGCCATAGCTAGATCTATACACCTAGTATTACTACATCGCATATATACCCTATCCAACATAAAATAAGTCTAGTATTTTATTTTAATTCCGCTGAAATCTTTTTTTTTTCCATAAAAATTGTTCCAATATAATATTTTAAGATAAATTTGTTTTTGTCATGGATGGAGTATAGTAGACATGCCCAATAGGGCCGCCTATGTTTTTTCTACAAAAAAAAAATGTTTTTCAAGCAAATATTCGAGTCCAAACGTTGGTTTTTTTAAATATTAAATTATAAGAGATACATTTTGCGCAATTTTAAATTTAATTAAATCATGATCTAATATTTAGTTTATCTGTACAGAACGAAATATATATTTTCTTAAACAAATTATACAATCATTTTTAATTGGGGAAATAAATTTTATTAATATGGGTAAATATTAATAATTTTGCTCGATTTGTTTGTGTTATTACGTTGTGATTATATAATTAGTCGTTTGTTATTTTGGCCACTCTGTATATAATTTGCAACTAATCCAGAGTGCATTGCATTAACCTAGATTGGTAGGTGTGTACGTACCTACGAAGAATTTGTAACAATTTATTTGCTCGAGGGTGATTTTTTTTTAATTTCTTTTTTTTTTCATAGTGTATTGAGAATGAGTTTAGTTAAAATTGCGAAATGCTACAGAATAATTGTTCGTGATATTCATTTATAGTAGAAACGTTCTTGACCTATATTAATGTATTAAGAAAATTTAAAAAAGTTTAAATATTATTTTCTAAATTATAATTTTTTATTTTAAATTAAAGTCGTTTTTAAAAGTAATTTTTTTTAAATATAAACTGCCTTCATCTCGTTAAATATTGTAAAAAATGAGACTTATAATAAGTTTTTTTTTATAAAAAAATAATGCATGCAGGTTTCTGGAGATAAATAAATGACATTATGCAACCAAATCTACTTATTTCGTATATTAAAATATGGTGCGAATTTATAATTTTGAATTACCCACTAAATAAACAAAAAATAATTCATGCACGTTTCTGGAGATAAATAAATGACAATATGCAACCAAACATTCCGATTTCATGTAATAAAATATATACAACGAATCTATCAAATTGAATATCCCGCCCGCCACTGATGTGATTGAAAATATATGAAAATACATTTATAATAAGGCGGAAAAATCGTGAATTTAAATACTTATAAAACGTTTTTCTTCAATAAAATTGTTTTTACTTTATTAAATTGGATGAAACGTTTTAGTTAAAAAATGTTTTTCACTTTACTTAACTAAAATAAATGACATTATGCAACTAAATATACTTATTTCGTATAATAAAATATGGTGCTAATTTATAAATTTGAATTACCCACTAAATAAACAAAAAATAATGCATGCACGTTTCTGGAGATAAATAAATGAGATTATGCAACCAAATATACTTATTTCGTATATTAAAATATGGTGCGAATTTATAATTTTGAATTACCCACTAAATAAACAAAAAATAATTCATGCACGTTTCTGGAGATAAATAAATGACAATATGCAACCAAACATTCCGATTTCATGTAATAAAATATATACAACGAATCTATCAAATTGAATATCCCGCCCGCCACTGATGTGATTGAAAATATATGAAAATACATTTATAATAAGGCGGAAAAATCGTGAATTTAAATACTTATAAAACGTTTTTCTTCAATCAAATTGTTTTTATTTTATTAAATTGGATGAAACGTTTTAGTTAAAAAATGTTTTTCACTTTACTTAACTAAAATAAATGACATTATGCAACTAAATATACTTATTTCGTATAATAAAATATGGTGCTAATTTATAAATTTGAATTACCCACTAAATAAACAAATAGAAAATGGACCGTTTATTATAAGGCGGGAAAATAATTAATTCAAATGTTTTCAGTGTTTAAAAATTGATTTTTTTTTCAAAAAAATTTATAATAACAATTAATTATGTCAAAAAATTTAAAAAGTGAAATAAATTAAAAAATTTGAATGAATCTTAAAAATTTCAATATCAATCCGGTTATTATACCCCATAAAAAAACATTCTCTTCATTTTCATGAGATTTTTTTTTGGATATTTCAATTTGAACACATTGTTTACACTTAGAACGGTTCCATTCAGTAATTTTAGGGTGTTAGAGAAGCGCGAACTGTGAGAATTTGTGTCGGTAGATAATGAAAGAAGAGCAACTATTTTCGGGTCGGAACTTGGCACTCCATTCGGTGCTGTTACGAAGAAGAAATTTGAAGATAACCCAAGGCTAGTTTACCGAATGGATAGATAAATCTACCTGAATTTCCTAGAACCAATCGTAGGTTTACAATTTGAGTTTATTATTTGCCAACAGTTTCTATAAAAGACTTCAACAAAGAATGGTCCTTCTAAAAATAATCAAGGAATAGTTTAAAATCTGTTTTCTGCCAGGAATATACCTGGGGTATTATTATAATGTTGCGATAATTGGCTTATAAAAATTGATACTTAAAAAATTAATAATTTTATAAGAATTTATAAGTAATTTATAAGTAATTTATAAGTAACAATGCCGAAGAAAATAGGAGCTAATTTGTGTGAGAACTATAGGACCATTAGCCTACTATCACATGCATCGAAGATATTGTTAAAGATTATTTATAGGAGATTAGAAAATAAAGTAGAGGAAAGGCTAGGAGAAGATCAGTTTGGTTTTAGGAAAAACAGAGGGACGAGAGAGGCGATTCTAGCACTAAGAACGGTAGTAGAAAAAAGAAAGAGGGTAGGAAAGGTAACTTGCATAGCTTTTGTAGACTTAGAAAAGGCATTTGATAATGTAGATTGGGACATAATGTTTAGAATTTTAAAAGAAACGGGTATAGATTATAAGGATAGGAGAATAATTTTTAATTTATATAAACACCAAACTGCCTTAGTTAGAATTGAGGGGGAAGAAGAGGTAGCAAAAATAGGGAAGGGAGTTCGGCAGGGATGTACACTCTCACCGTTATTATTTAATCTATATATAGAAGATGCAATAAACAAAGTAAAAGAAGAGTATAGTGTAGGTGTGAATGTACAGGGAGAGAAAATATGTATGCTGAGATTCGCCGACGATATAGCTATATTGGAAGAAAGCGAAAAGAATTTAGAAAGGGTATTGAATGGTATGCAGGCAGTATTGACTAGGGATTTTAACATGAAAATAAATATAGGTAAAACTAAAGTGATGAGGTGTGACAAAAAGGAATGCAGTAGAAAAATGAGGATGTCAACAGGAGATAATAGAATCGAAGAAGTGTCAGATTTTTGTTATTTAGGCAGTAGAATCACAAAAGATAATCGAAGCAAGGTAGATATAAAGTGTAGGATAGCACAGGGTAGGAAGGCATTCGTAGAAAAAGAACAGATTTTAAGATCAAATATTGACTTGGGTATTAGAAAAAGATTACTGAAGGTATATGTTTGGAGTGTAGCACTGTACGGGTGTGAGGCGTGGACTATAGGAAAGGAAGAGAAGCGTAGATTAGAAGCACTTGAAATGTGGTGTTATAGGAGGATGATGAGGATTGGTTGGGAAGATAAAGTAACAAATGAAGCTGTACTAGAGTTAGTAGGGGAGAAGAGAAGTATCTGGAGAGTGTTACAGCGTAGGAGAGACAGATTAGTAGGGCATATCCTTAGACATGGGGGGATTATGCAATTGATCATAGAAGGTAGAGTGGAGGGAAAGAGAGGGGTAGGTAGGCCTAGATTGGAGTATGTGAGTCAGATAGTTGAAGACGTTGAGATGAATAGCTATAGGGAGATGAAGGGATTAGCTCAGGATAGATCGGCATGGCGTGCTGTTTCCAACCAATCTTTAGGATTGCGGACTCTTTAACCAACTAAAAAATTATCAATCTTATTACTTTTTCTTTTATAGACATCGTGTATTTTTAAAAATATATATTTATATATGATTTTTTTTCATATTTTAGAATATTTAACTAAACTTTTTTTTCCGACGTATGTGCTGTTTCTAGGCCTTGTTGCCTTTCAATAACTTCTTTATAAGTTAAAAAAACAAATATGCAGGTGCAAGAATAAGCGAATATTTTGAAGTATTATTTTTTATTAAGTAGGATGATTGAATAACAATTATCAGCTATGAAAATTTATAATAGCTTATGAAAATGATTTTTTTAACGTTTCTTTAAAAAGTAACAATTAATTCGATATGGCAATAGTGGATGGGACATTTGCTATGACATATGCGTCATCATCATAGGGAAATTTACATTGTGTCAAATGTTATGCTAGTTGCCTACCTTAAAAAATGAACGTTCATATTTCTCTGACGAAATAAATAAAAATTATTCTACAGCCATAGAAAAAAATTCATTATTTGTTCTATTGTTTTATGATTTTTTTTTTTAAGAATAATCAAAAATATTTTTTTACCTGAACATACGTCGCGCTATAATGTTCAACTTAGTGTATTTCTAGAATGAAATTCTTCAAATTTTGGACTTTCAAAGAATAGATTTGGCATCCATGGAAAATCTAGATAAATGACATTAAGGATTAACGCTGAAATTTAAGCGCGGCTTAAATTTGAAAAATAAAAATTTTGTTTAAAAGATTTCAAATTATATTTCATAATAAAAATTTAGAAACTTTTATTAAGTCAAAAAATAATAATTACAGTGTTGCATTTATTAATACGCAAAAAATAATTTAATACATTTTTCCAGTATTTAAAATGAATCAATATTTTTAATTGCAGTGTTGCACTGTAGACAGAAAATCACCCAATTAATTTAATTGATAGATCTTTTTTTTACAGCCGGATATTTAAACTTGAGGCTATAATACTTTCAAACGATATCTTAAATCATCTTATGTAAGATACTCCTTCATATCAATTAATAAAATCTGGTTCAAAGTGAAACGATTTTATTCTCAATTGTTTGGCTCTAGCGGATTCATAAAATGAGGAGCGCATACTCAAATATCCCCATTATAAAAATTTCAATAAAAAACAGTTCATCCTATTTTTAAATTATTTGGTATTAATTAACATTATTAAAAAAAATATATATTTTTTTCATTATAATAATTTTATGAATCTTGAATTTTTTTGGGCAACTAAAAAATTAAATAAAAATTTTCGCTTTTTGTGGCTGTATATGTCACATTGGTTATATACAAAAATAATTATTAAGCGAAATATTTGGGATTTGGATCAAGATTCTTCATATAAATTTAGATTCTGTGAGTAGATAAAGAACTCGCGGAATTTGATATATCGGTTTGGAGGTCCGGGTGTGTCCCTCTATATCGATAGTCGAGTATCGAAACTAGTCTAGTTGAATGATAAATTCGTAGTTTAGTTTAGTTGTTCATTCGATGGATGACGGACGATATAACGTAACTAACATTCATTAGAATTGTAACAGTTCTTGAATTTCTCTCTGCCTAGCGCAAGAAATATCTGACCGTATAATGGTATTGGTTAGGAGTCTTAAAGCGAAAGATCAAAGGTGCAGAGCAATCGTATCCTGTTAGAAAGATTCTATTTTAAAAACTAATAATCTGATAGCTTTATCAATTGTTTGCTTGTATTCTTTTAGTTTTGTTGAAAATGATATATTTTATTGAATAAAAAAGATTTTTTTGGGGGGGAAAATAAAGTGCAATTGGTAACACTGATGTTTCACAAAATTTGCGTTTGACATTTGACTTAATTGAAGTTAGTACCAACGCAAAACAAAAAGTCACTAAAAACTTGCCAATACAAAAATAGAAAAAAACCTAATTTGGTTATATTATTTCTAAAATATATCTTCTAATAGTTTTACGAGCTTCATATTTTGTTTGTTTGTTTAGTGTTATAAGATATTTTAATTTTATTGAAAATAAAATGGATTTCTTTGGGGGTTTATTTTTTTGCGCGATTGCACACTGACGTTTAATTAATTTGATCTTAGTACCAACGTAAGGAAACAAAAAGTCACCAAAAACGTGTCAATAGAAAAATAGAATAAACGAAACACAAAAAAACACGGAAATTATTGTTATTCATATTTTTTTATTGTTATTTTTGAGATTATTGTTGAGATTTTTTTGCAAATTAAATTGAAATTTTTACTAACATTTAATCAATTACGAACGTGACAAAACGATTTTTTTACAAAATCTTGCCTATATAATAAGGACGAATTATTAATGTTAGTTAAAGAGTCCGCAATCCTAAAGATTGGTTGGAAACAGCACGCCATGCCGATCTATCCTGAGCTAATCCCTTCATCTCCCTATAGCTATTCATCTCAACGTCTTCAACTATCTGACTCACATACTCCAATCTAGGCCTACCTACCCCTCTCTTTCCCTCCACTCTACCTTCTATGATCAATTGCATAATCCCCCCATGCCTAAGAATATGCCCTACTAATCTGTCTCTCCTACGTTGTAACACTCTCCAAATACTTCTCTTCTCCCCTACTAACTCTAGTACAGCTTCATTTGTTACTTTATCTTCCCAACCAATCCTCATCATCCTCCTATAACACCACATTTCAAGTGCTTCTAATCTACGCTTCTCTTCCTTTCCTATAGTCCACGCCTCACACCCGTACAGTGCTACACTCCAAACATATACCTTCAGTAATCTTTTTCTAATACCCAAGTCAATATTTGATCTTAAAATCTGTTCTTTTTCTACGAATGCCTTCCTACCCTGTGCTATCCTACACTTTATATCTACCTTGCTTCGATTATCTTTTGTGATTCTACTGCCTAAATAACAAAAATCTGACACTTCTTCGATTCTATTATCTCCTATTGTGATCCTCATTTTTCTACTGCATTCCTTTTTGTCACACCTCATCACTTTAGTTTTACCTATATTTATTTTCATGTTAAAATCCCTAGTCAATACTGCCTGCATACCATTCAATACCCTTTCTAATTTCTTTTCGCTTTCTTCCAATATAGCTATATCGTCGGCGAATCTCAGCATATATATTTTCTCTCCCTGTACATTCACACCTACACTATACTCTTCTTTTACTTTGTTTATTGCATCTTCTATATATAGATTAAATAATAACGGTGAGAGTGTACATCCCTGCCGAACTCCCTTCCCTATTTTTGCTACCTCTTCTTCCCCCTCAATTCTAACTAAGGCAGTTTGGTGTTTATATAAATTAAAAATTATTCTCCTATCCTTATAATCTATACCCGTTTCTTTTAAAATTCTAAACATTATGTCCCAATCTACATTGTCAAATGCCTTTTCTAAGTCTACAAAAGCTATGCAAGTTACCTTTCCTACCCTATTTCTTTTTTCTACTACCGTTCTTAGTGCTAGAATCGCCTCCCTCGTCCCTCTGTTTTTCCTAAAACCAAACTGATCTTCTCCTAGCCTTTCCTCTACTTTATTTTCTAATCTCCTATAAATAATCTTTAACAATATCTTCGATGCATGTGATAGTAGGCTAATGGTCCTATAGTTCTCACACAAATTAGCTCCTATTTTCTTCGGCATTGTTACTATTCTACTACGCTGAAAATCCTGTGGTACTTCTCCCTTCTCATATATTTTACAAACTAACCTGTATAATCGCTCCTGCATTTTTTCCCCTGCGTGTTTTATTAATTCGGCTGGTATCATATCAATCCCCGCTGCTTTGTTATTCCGTAAATCATTTAATGCTCTATGAAACTCTGACCTAAGTATGCTAGGACCTAAGTCATCCTCATCTATCTGTTCCACATTTTCTAGCTCCTCCATGTCCTGCCTACCTTTATATAAATCTTCAAGATACTCCTTCCATCTTCTAGCTTTTTCCTTATTTTCTGTGAGTTCCTTACCCTGCTTATCACATATAATGTTACTCTTTGGTTTTACTTTAGAAAAATGTGACTTAATTTTCCTGTAGCCCAAATCTACTTTACCTCTTCTCATATCCTCCTCAATATCCTCACAATTTCCTTTTATCCACTCTTCTTTCGCTAGCTTGCATTTCCTATTAATTAAGTTCCTTAGTTCCTTATATTTTTTCTGTCCTGCTTCTGTGTTTCCAATTTTAATTTTCCTTCTTGCTTCTATCATTTTAACTATTTCTTCCGTGATCCATTCCCTCCTACCTGCCCTTTTCTTTGTGCCTAATACTTCATTTGCTGCTGTAGTTAACCCATTTCTGATTTCCCTCCATTCGCAATCTATGTCGTTCCTAGATGTTCCATTAGCCATGATTTCTACTTTCTGCTTGTACTTTTCACATACATCAGCTAATTTTAACCTATCGACATCTACTCTGACCTGTTTAGACTTCTGTAATTTCTTGAATTTGACCTCTGAGTCCAGGACTACTAAATTATGGTCACTATCAATATCTGCTCCAGGGTAACTCTTACAATTCTTAATCTGGTTCCTAAACCTCTCTTTAACCAGTATGTAATCTATCTGATACCTCCCTATATCTCCTGGCATTTTCCACGTATATATCCTGCGCTTGTGATTCTGAAAAAGCGTGTTTGCTACCACTAGCTTATTCCTAATACAAAACTCTACCAATCTATCCCCTCTATCATTACGTGTTCCTATTCCATATTCTCCTACTATTGAAACTTCCTTTCCCTTACCTACTACGGCATTCCAATCTCCGGTTACAATTAGATTATCCTGTCCTTTAACGTTTGCTAACCTAGATTCAATCTCCTCATAAATGGATTCTACCTCCTCATCATCGTGACTTGAAGTTGGCATATATACTTGCACTATAACTGTGTCCGTTGGCTTCGTGTCTAATCTAATAGTTATAATTCTATCACTAACTTGGCAATAACTCTTTACTCTACATCCCAACTTTCTATTCATTATAAAACCTACACCGGTATGCCCATTATCTGATGCTGTGGTTATTAATCTGTATTCTCCTGACCACGTATCTACTTGATCTTTCCTCCTAACTTCACTAATCCCTACAATATCCAGTCTAAGTCTCTCCATTTCTAATTTCAAATTCTCTAACTTTCCTATCCTATTCAAACTGCGTATATTTAAATATATTTATATATTTAAATATATAAATATATTTATATATTTAAATATATTTATATATTATATTTAAAACTGCGTTTTAATTATTAATGAAGAAATAATTTTTCAAATCTCTTTTCTTTCGGGTAATTAAAAAAACATATAAACTAGCAACAATTACCCTGTATATTTTGTAGTTTTGATAATAGATATTCTACTAAATAAATGTAAGGAGATCAACAGTTTTTTTTATACGCCATTTTCTATATTTAAATGAGATTTGTTGAAATTTTTTATATGTGATAGATTTCTGTAATTTGTCCAGTGGTTTAAATATGACCATAAAAAATAACAAACCGGCACTATTTGAAACAGCGTTATCTATATTTAAATCGTTATAATATATACACGGTGGGTGATAAAAATACCAAACGAAACTATTTTAAATAAATATTTATATTATCAGCAACATGCACGAGTTTTGTATATTTTTTGAACACCCGGTATATACGCATAAATCAGAGTAGATATTTTAAAAATAATAGCCACATGCATAGACAATTTCAAAATTCGATCAGTCCCCCAAAAAAATTACCGCACAAATATTTCGACAGTGGATTCCGATTTAAATGGTCGACATTAATATTATTAAGCGCGCAAAATAAAAAATTTAACTGTTTAAAATTTTAACAAAAATTTAACAAAATTTACTGTTATAATATAATATCGGGTTAAGTTTAAATATATGAGAAGAATGAGACATTTGGCTTAACATATTGGTTTGTAAAATGAAGAATTACTGTCAAAAGTTATGACTATTCATAAAAAATTAAATGTCAGCGTGTATATGAGCCTTTAGAAAGCATTTGAAAAATTGCAATTGGAATTTTCATTAATATGTGCAATTAAATTGACACCGATTCACGTCTCGCGTAGTGACTCATTATTATTGACTTTGATTGTACACAGAGATTTTTTTTTTTAAATAAATTTTAATTTTAATAAGAAAATTTCAGCAAAAATAATAAATATTTGTTATAAAGTTATACGCACCGTTTATTAAAAAAAAATTTTTGTTAGGCAACTTGAATATCTTGACCCAATGTAAATTTCCTTATGGTGACGTAAGGTGGTATTTAAAATGTCTGATATGCATGTGTCATATAGTAAAAGTCCCATCCACCGTTGCCATATCGAATCTAAATGCCGATTTTTAAAGAAATATTTTTTAAATTGCTTCAAAAATGTTATTTGTTAATTTTTAACAAAATGTATTCATTTTTTCCCGCGTATCTTCATAGTTTAAACCCATATTTTAACTCCCGTAGCTATTAAATATAAATAATAGTACATACGAATGAATTATTTAATATATTCCTTAAAATGTCTATAGCCGTTTAAAATAGGCACATAAAAATTTTTTTTTTGTTAATTATTGACAAAATATATTAATTTTTTTTCGCGTTCCTTCATATGTAGTTTAAACCCTTATTTTAATTTCCATTACTCACATATAAATAATTTAAACTAAATTGCAAAGCAATTTGTTTATAAATAATATATTCAAATATCGACATATAACATTCACCTGCTAATTTTGGAAAATAACCCATCAATTGTTATAATATTGGAAATAATAGCAAATAACCTTAAAAAAATCTATATACCACACCAAATTTAATCGCAAAAATGACCCTACACCACTGCAAAAAAAAACTATGAAATTTATTTATTTCATGCTACTTCTTTGATGAAATAAATCATGTAATATTAAAAAAACATTTATTTTTATATAATAATAATAATTTTTTCATCTATCGAAATTTTCTTGATTGTTAAGTGCGCATACAACACAATCCTACCGCTTCTTAATTTTTTTATAATACTATGTAATGTTTTTTGTATAGTTATCTTCGGCCATCTTTGTAATGGCGTTCCGCACGGTGCTTCTTAGTCATATTATGAACTTATTAAGCACAGAAATGCTTATAACAGAAGAATTAATGTGTTTTTTAATCAGACTCGTTCATTATTTTACATCACACTAATTATTATAATAATTCGAGGTATATGGGTACAATAAATATACAGGGTGTTACGTCGGTTCAAATATTACCCATAAACGCTCAGAAGACGATCAAATATTAATTAGATAATAATTGGATAATATATGCAACCAGTGGAACACACTAAATTAATTTAAGTTTCTGTTTTATACAACTTTTGTTGCACTCAACATTTCTATTATCTATTTTTAATTGATCTGTATATTTGTGTCTTAAGAACTGGTTAATAAATACAGTGGATTTAATTAGTACATCAGACAATGAACTGTTTGGACATTACATTCTATAGCTCATGTACGAACCTTTATTAATATTAATGTTGCATTACAATTACAATTACAATCTCACTTTTTAAATGCAGCCTTCCATATTAATAAACGTTTTAAATGCTCGCTTCGTTCAATCTATAATACTATAATATTATATACTATTTATTATCGGCGTAAGTTTGAAGAATTTATTTAGTTAGGTTAAGTTAGCCGGCTTATACTATGCAACTTTTTATACATTGGTGATTGACATTCAATTAAATTTTTATACTCACAATCGTGATTTACGTGATTTGAATCAGCATTACTACATAGGGGAATTTGAAGAAAATGTCGCTGTCCTTATAGCATCTAAGAAATAATTGCCGCAGAGATTTACAACCGGTTAAATCAATTTTACAGCCTCGGAAAACAATTTTGTTACGCAACTATAAATTGACATTACCATTGAAATAAAATTGCTAGTATATGTTGCGTCATTTTATATTTATAAAATAATGTACTGTTTCTTACATTTCGGTAGCGTAGATTTTGCTTGATATATTAAATATTCGTTCTTCGGCGCGAATTTGGATTCTAAAAAGTATTTGTAATTTATTGCTCACATTTTCAAACGGCAAAAACGCTTATAGTTGTTTTAGAATGTTAATAAACATGGCGCTCTATAGAATAGGCAACTTCACAAGCTCGACTTTTATTAAAGTTGCATTTAAATATATTCATCTTGATTTTCATTTATATATCATTCTTTAAAAATACATAAAACAACAAAAACATATTATATAATATATATAATAATTATTTCATAATAATGAATCAATATACACATTTTAAAAATTATCACTACGGTGCTAAATTATAATATAGAATATCACCCAAATACCGTAACAAGCATTCAGTAGCTAGATGTACATTTCAAGCGCTATGCGCCCATCTTCAGTAGCACAAGTTAAAACTAAATAAAACACCTGTTTACCCGTTTGTAAATAGTTTATCAATCACGATTCGTGACAGATGTATTTTATTTAGTTTTATCTTGTGCTACTGAAGATGGGCGCATAGCGCTTGAAATGTACATCTAGCTACTTAATGCTTGTTACGGTATTTGGGTGATATTCTATATTATAATATACATATTTATCAGACACAATTGAAAAAAATATTTGAGTTCAAGCTTGGAAAAATATTTGTAATATTCTAACGACTTTATTTTTGCATTACAGACGATGAGATCGACGTTGAATCGATTTCTGATCCCCCAGCCGCGCCCCTGCCTACCCACAGTCCCCGTTATTCCCGAGGTCACCTCTCCTACCACCAAAAGCAACAGTTGCAACAACAGCGACATAATAATGCGCCTGCGCATAACAACTTGCCCTATAATCCGAGCATGCGCGATAGACATCAGTTGCAGAGGACGGTAGCAAACGTTATGAGCCACAAGAAGATGGTTAATAATGGTCAACAATATATTCGAGTTGAACAGGTAAAGAAATTTCTTAGATATTGATATAAAATGATATATTAGTAAAATTGCGAGGTTCAGGGTAGAATAACTTTCTTTATAGTTATTGTATTAATCTTTTCCTCGCTAAATTAAAATTGGCAGAGTTTAAACAAAAATTCGTTCGAAATAGATTTTGAATGAAGTGGTTCAAAATCTGCACATCAAAACAATTGAACGTCTGGTAATAAAACAGTGAAAAAACTGAAGATTGAAAAAAATTGAATCAATTTGTTTTTGTTTTAGCCATCAGCAATGTCATCAAATCTCCCCCCCTACAGCCGCGTGAAGACCCTTCTGCCCCTCCAGCAGCGAAACACCCAACCACAAGCTACCCAAATGCCCGCACGTCGGAGCTACAACCAACAAACATGTCATAGTCAACCCTTACAGCACGGCGGCAAACGGAAACACCCTTCTTCAACATCATTGTCGACAACTAATAACAAATATTCATCGTCAACGAGTACAGCCCCCAAATACACGCGTAAGAGGGCGAATTATCATAACTCGAGCGATAGTGAACCAGAACCGAGCGAAAAACGGTCCCTGCATAATAATATGGAACGACAAAGACGAATTGACTTGAGGAATGCGTTCGAACATTTGAGGGTGTTGGTGCCCGAAGTGAATAAGAGGGAGAGGGCAGCAAAGGTGGTGATTTTAAGGGAGGCGCGGGTGTATTGTAACAGGTAAGAGGTTTTTTAGTTAATTTGATCATAAAAATTGTGCGAGGTTCAGGGTAGAATAACCTTTCTGTGGTTATTGTATTAATCTTTTGCTCGCTAAATTAAAATTTGCGGAATTTTAATATTTATTTCGTCTGAAAAATAATTTTGAGCGAAATATTAGAATTCTGTACAAAAAAAATCTTAATTTGTCTAAATAGCTAAAATTTTGCACAAAAAATTCCTCGAGTGCTGTATTCTTTAGAAGATTTTTAGGAGATAATAGTTGAAATATTATACTTATATTTAGAATTGGCAATTAAACGGCATTTTTCATTTTTTTTAGATTAACGGGAATAGACGAAGATTACCAAATGCAAATTGAAGAATTGAAAGAACATCAAGAACGACTAAGAACTCGAGTGAGTCAACTCAGAAGAAGTTTGGCTAACAAACATCGATAATTTTATTTGGAAAAAATGTGAGAAAAAAACAAAATATCGAACATGTAAAAATTTATTTAAAAAATGGCGAAATTTAAATGAATAGCTACTAAAAAAAATTGTAGTGCGATACAGTTTTTAAACTTTGAAGGTTAAACAACGAGCTGTCAAATTTGTACAGAAATGCAGAATGCATTTTGTTGAGAAAGTTGCATATATAAATACTGTAATTTCGATATTTTAGCTCAAATATTGTAAATGTGGGAAATGTCGGTTTTAGTTGAATTCGATTGATTTTTGCGTTAAAATTGCAAAGAAATGAGTGAAGTGTAGACAAATCAGTGCTACCACCATAAAACAACATACGCAAATGAAGAATATTTCTTCAAAAAAATGTGGACGGATAAAAATTATAATTAACTGTGATTTTAAGTAACTGTTGAGTTTATTTGTTTTTATTTTTAATGAATAGAATTAAAGTTTTTTTTTTTGTGTGTGTGTGTGTAAATATTCGTTTAAATGTTATAATTGATTGTTTAGGTTTGCGGTAAATAATGTTTTACTTTGTTTACGTTTTAAGGAAATGTATTCTTTTTTATTGATGATTATTCTTTTTATTATTACGGTTTAGAACCATAAACGTGCACATACTTTAATTAAAATTAAATTTCGATAGGATAACAATTTTTTTTAAATCTAAAATTGAACAGAATAATATTTTTTTTGTGTTTTATTAATTGAGGATAAGTCCGAAATGTATTTGAGTTGTTTTTAAATTTGAATTATTCGATCGAAATTTAAAAATAGATATTAAAAAGAATTTTCTAAATTTAAATATTGTTTCAAAATTAATATTTTTAGTTCTTTTGGCATATACTATGTATGTGTACAATTTTTGTTAAACTATTTTAATTTTTTGACGATTAATTTTAAATTTATAAGAAATATCTTGGAAAAACATACTAAACATACCTTTTAATATAAAAAAATATGGAAAATATAATACTTATTGCGGATATTTGAGACTAAGTAACGATAACTGTTTTTGCATTTATTAAGACAATTTTAATACGATTATAAAAATGAATAGTGTACCGATGTTTTATAAAATAACGGAACATCTAGAGCTTAAAAATATTTAAAAAAAAGGTATTTTCAGAACAAAATGATTTTTTTCGATACATCTATTTTTTAGAATAAATTCATTAAAACAAGTTTGAGAATTACTTTATTTTTTCCGTAATATAAAAATATTTTTTTTTAACCAAAAATATTAAATAATATCGTTGGGATCAAACTAATTCATTTTATATTAGAAAGTATTATTTTCTACGCTTAAAAAAATTTAAGAAATGTTGAAATATAAAAAAGCCTGAATAGATGTTCCGTTATTAAAAAAGAAATAATAATTCCTTTACGTTCGTGCCAATAATATATTTTATACATTATAATAGTAACAATGTGCTCAACGAAATGATAATTTTCTTGAGACTGAAAACACGGTTTTATTTTTTAAATAAAAATGTTAGTTTTTGTTTTATTCATTTGACAGTCTTCCGCGTGCATTAAAAAACAAACAAAAAGAATGAAGAAACATTATATTTGTTACTTATTAAATATTATATAAGATTATATTATACTATATTTAGATGTAAAAATATTATTGTGAATAACAATAACGATGTTTTTTAAAAGTTGGTCGTGAAATGCGGAGAATTGAATTGTGTTGTGTTCAAAATATTGCGATAGAATTTATATATTTTACAGTATTTTCTACTTTTGATATCAAATAAAAAAATATGCACAAAAAGCAAAAAAAAAAATGAAGACGCGAAGATGAAAAGCCACAAAAAAAAAGTTAAAAAGCAAAAGTTATTATGTTACATAATAAAAAAGATTATTGTATAAAAGACGAATAGAAACGGTTTTTTTTTTTTTTTAATAAATTACGCTTTTGATATACTACTTATTAAAATGGTCTTGTAGGGTATTAAGATATTTTTTTTATAAATTACAATAATTCAAAACACAATTTTAGCGCGTTCGAAATTTAGTAATCTCGTAAAAATAGTCCAATAAATTTTGGTAATAAAACAAAAAAAATGAAAGACAAAAATTCCATTATTCTAGAAAATGACACAAATATTTGGCAAAATATTCCAAAAAGTTTGTGTATTTCGTTCAAATTTCTCGTTTAAAAATTTGCGCTATCTTTGGCAATGAATTATTGTTCCCGAATACGCTTAAATACGTTTAATAAATAAAGGGTGTCGAATTAAACATCAACATTTTTTTTACACGTCCTGTATTGAATGGCAAACTGTAACTAATGTAAAAAAAGTAGCCCTTTGTTAGATAATTAGTTTACATATTTTCTGTTGATGATAGTCAATGCAACTAAAAAATGTTATTAATATCAAATAAATTTTCCGATGAAAAAATATTCATACAAGAAAAAATTGTACCTGTGATTGAAACCTCGCTATAGACCAAATAAATAGAATATTGTGTAGTTTTTTTTTTGTTGTTGTTTAGATTCTTAGTATTTACGTATGTAATTCAGCTTCGTAAAAAAAATATTTCCGTTTTTTGAAATTAGAAAATACAACATTACAATTCTCTAAACTCTCGACTGCCATTTTGTAACTGTAAAGACAATTATTGTAAAAGGGACAAATTATTATATATATGAAATCAATACCACTGTTAATATAAAAAATATTTACAGTTACAAGTAAATTCTGTTAAAATACGCTTTTCAAATATATTCAATTATTGTTGTGAGATAAACACTCTAGAATTAGTTTTTGTTGAAGTTAAACACATTTACATTTATAAGACAAAATGCGTTCTTTTTTGTTCTTTTGTAGTTAAGTTATTTGGTAACAATTTTGTATATAGATATAAATATAACACAATTTTGTTTTAGTTTTGTACTTATATTATACATTATACAAGCATATTCATAAGTTTTTTTTAACACACATTTACTTTCTATGTTCTCTTCTTCTAAAACTGGTTGAAAAATATGTTCTTGAATTTATGTTTACTTTCGCTGCTTATTGGTTTAAGTTCCTAAGTAATTTTTATATATAATATGTTGCTTAAGACGTGTTATTTATTAAAAAAAATTACCTAAATGTTCCCGAATTAAAATAAATAGTCGAAAATTAAGAGAAATGTAAGTACCAAATTTATTATTCTTATAAAATTAATTAAACACTATATAAGTTGTCTTTGTTTTGCTGTATATTTACAAAAACATACAAATATTTTTAGCATGGTTTTAAAATAAACTTTTTGCGAATATACAAAGTGATGCATTATAAACTTCAAAGTGAGTGACGTTATTAACGTTGGAAACGTCAAAAGTGACTCGACACCGTCAAAGCCGCCCAAAATTGAAAAACCACACAATTTCTAATATTTTCTTTACATTATTCATAAAGTATAGATTGTGATTCAATTTAACAATTTTTTTTCTAAAATGTCCGTTGCATTTTTCTCTCTATTTTTTCTTGAAGCCGTTTGTTTATGTTTGTTTGATTTCATATGTATTTTATATTGAAATAGGCCAATAAAAACACGATTGCAATCATCACAATTGTAAGTGTCATCCAAAGAATTTGGATTGCCTTTAGAAGGGACGGGTACTAAGTTTTTGTATGGGCACTCGGAATTTGAAATGAACGAGGTTATGATGTCGAAAGCTAGTAAAGTGACGTTTTGGTTCCATTTTGAAATATCGCTGGTGTTTAAATTATAAACAGGAGGTGTCTGAAATATTTAAATAAAATTGCTAAAGTAGAGTTTTATGAAGTTTTGTTGTCTTAAAATATACAAATGATTATTTTTTAAACATACTTTCCGACCAGAATCGCTTAAAAATCTATTTGTGACCCATCGAATTTGTTTTCTAGCATATCTCCTTGTAATCATTTTTAAATCCTCTACTCCTTTTTCGAAAATCTTTTTACCACTTTCTGAATCCTTTTCTGAATTTGCTAACATCAAATAATCGTGAAATTCTTTAAAACCGATGGATTGAAAAATCCCTTTTGTATAATCCGCCGTTCTATAAGAAATAAATCAAAAATAGATGAAGTATCTGAGAAAATATATTTTTTCGAAGAAAGTAATTTCAAAAAATGTTTTCTTGTGAGTTAAATTTGAAAAGCTTACTCGGTTTTTAAAATTCTTTGTCGATTATAATCTTCATGGAATTTTGACAGTTCATTTAATAATCCAACTTTTATCATATCATCGATTCTATTATTTAATCTGGCATCCAAAATATCCTTAAAAAATTAACAACACTATTTCTATATCCATTTTGGAATTTTAGGAATTATTTTTCTAGGAATTTTAATATCTTTGCAACGAAGTTTGAAGTTTATAATTTGCGTAAAAAATATTTTAAAAGGTTTTATCGCTACCTGTTCGCATTGAAGCCAAAATACAATCGAATCATCATATCGAAGCCCACCTCCAAAAGAGGAGCCCCCTTTTGAAGCGCGCTGATCGTGCAAAATGTCACTATGTTTTTTACCTTTTTGTTGTAAAACTTCTAAAGATCTATAAAATAATTCAAAATAAACGGACAAATAGTTGAAAACTTTTGTTACTAAAAAAAACTATCTTCTAAAATTCTATTACCACCTTAATATTTTTCGCTTGTTGTTTGGATGTAATTTTTTTGCCATATTTGGGTCTAATTTTTGGAGCATTTTATATAATTCTTGACTAGGAAGTTCGTGTTCTTTACAAGGATTATAATCGGGTTCATTTACGGTACCTCCATGACCTCCAATTAAAATTTTCCACAAAAGAGACTCAATATAATAATTTGTACCGCCAACGACTATAGGCAACTTTTGTTGCTCAAAAAGCCCATCAATCTAAATATAATACTGCAGAAACTAGTTTTTCACAAGTAAAATTTTAAATAACTAAATACAATGATACAAAATAGATTTCTTACAATTGGCAATGCCTTTTTTTGAAAGTCCATTACTGTAAAAGTGTCGGATGGATTTATTATGTCCAACAGATGATGGGGTGCAATTTTCTGTTCTTCTTTCGTAGCTTTTGCCGTAATTATATCTAAAGCTTTATAAACCTAAGGGATATATATTTAAATAGAATTTTCGAGCGTGTGTTTTTATCGCACCTGCATGGAATCAGCGCTGATAATTTCACCACTAAATTTTTTAGCGAGTTCTATGGATAATTTCGTTTTTCCAGTTCCTGTTGCACCTAAAATAATCACTAAAGGAACTCTATTCATTTTTAAATTAACTTCTTCCGCCAAAGAAAAAATACTTTAAACACGTGTTTTTAAGTAAAAAGTAAAAATTGACAACTTTCAGCTGATTTTGATCGAACCAGCAGCTGATTTTGACATGTTCAATTTGAGGTTATAGAGTTTGTTTATCTTTTCTTGCATTGTACATATTTATATTATTTGTAAAAATGGCTGATTTTTTAGCGGAAAATAATCTTTGTGGACAAACGATTTTACTTTTAGTTTCTCGAGGCAATGCGATAATAGCCGAAATATTGCGTTTGAAAGATTTTATACCAGCGGTTTTTAAGTAATCAAACTTTCACATTTTCTTGTTAAAAATTAATATTTTTCCTAACTTAATTTTAGATTAGATTTAAAGCAAGAAAAGGAGAAATATTCGGATATTATACTGGATTTTAGTTACTTTAAAATTGCCGAAGCACATGAAAATAAACTCGAAAGCAATGAGGTACGAATAATCTTCTTAAAAAAATGTAAGTACTAGCTGTTTTATAAATATAGGTATATTTTAGGCCCTTCATGATTTAGATAATGAGTTTAGAGATAATAATATCCAAATTATTAATCGATTTTACGCTGCTTTTGAGAGTATATTGACATATATAATTGATTTGAATCGATTTATTGATGATCTAACAGAGGGCGTATTTATTCATCAGAGTATGGAATCTGTTTTAGCCGATATTGAAGGGAAACAACTTTTGGTATTAGTAACAAAAATTAAACTATGAATAATATTATATGCAACAAAAAATGTTGATTTAAAGGGCGGTTGGTATAAAAAAAAAATTGTATGTGTATTTTTTATAATTGAAACTAGCGCCATCTGCATTTCAATTAGTTAATCATGAATTTACAATTTCTACCAATCCTTAAACAAGTATTTGATGATATAAATGCTAAATCATTTGTAGTGTGAAAATTGTTTTGTAATTTTTAGTCAAGAATTTTTTTTTATAAACAGCACAGTGCTGTGAATTTGACACTCAGTAGTTCAAAATATTCCAACTTAAGTTCAGCAAAAATTTCTAAGGGTGTTTTAAATTTTGGCACTCTCAAATAGAAAAAATGACAAAAATCAAGCTCAACTTTGGGATTTCAAAATAGTAATTACCATTGCTAATCTGCTATTAAAGATTCCAAACATTTCTTATGCGCGTTAAAAAATATTTTGCCATAACGAAATTTGCCAAAAAACACGCAGGGGAAAAAATGCAGGAGCGATTATACAGGTTAGTTTGTAAAATATATGAGAAGGGAGAAGACCACAGGATTTTCAGCGTAGTAGAATAGTAACAATGCCGAAGAAAATAGGAGCTAATTTGTGCGAGAACTATAGGACCATTAGCCTACTATCACATGCATCGAAGATATTGTTAAAGATTATTTATAGGAGATTAGAAAATAAAGTAGAGGAAAGGCTAGGAGAAGATAGAAAAAAGAAAGAGGGTAGGAAAGGTAACTTGCATAGCTTTTGTAGACTTAGAAAAGGCATTTGATAATGTAGATTGGGACATAATGTTTAGAATTTTAAAAGAAACGGGTATAGATTATAAGGATAGGAGAATAATTTTTAATTTATATAAACACCAAACTGTCTTAGTTAGAATTGAGGGGGAAGAAGAGGTAGCAAAAATAGGGAAGGGAGTTCGGCAGGGATGTACACCTCACCCTTATTATTTAATCTATATATAGAAGATGCAATAAACAAAGTAAAAGAAGAGTATAGTGTAGGTGTGAATGTACAGGGAGAGAAAATATATATGCTGAGATTCGCCGACGATATAGCTATATTGGAAGAAAGCGAAAAGAATTTAGAAAGGGTATTGAATGGTATGCAGGCAGTATTGACTAGGGATTTTAACATGAAAATAAATATAGGTAAAACTAAAGTGATGAGGTGTGACAAAAAGGAATGCAGTAGAAAAATGAGGATCTCAATAGGAGATAATAGAATCGAAGAAGTGTCAGATTTTTGTTATTTAGGCAGTAGAATCACAAAAGATAATCGAAGCAAGGTAGATATAAAGTGTAGGATAGCACAGGGTAGGAAGGCATTCGTAGAAAAAGAACAGATTTTAAGATCAAATATTGACTTGGGTATTAGAAAAAGGTTACTGAAGGTATATGTTTGGAGTGTAGCACTGTACGGGTGTGAGGCGTGGACTATAGGAAAGGAAGAGAAGCGTAGATTAGAAGCACTTGAAATGTGGTGTTATAGGAGGATGATGAGGATTGGTTGGGAAGATAAAGTAACAAATGAAGCTGTACTAGAGTTAGTAGGGGAGAAGAGAAGTATCTGGAGAGTGTTACAGCGTAGGAGAGACAGATTAGTAGGGCATATTCTTAGGCATGGGGGGATTATGCAATTGATCATAGAAGGTAGAGTGGAGGGAAAGAGAGGGGTAGGTAGGCCTAGATTGGAGTATGTGAGTCAGATAGTTGAAGACGTTGAGATGAATAGCTATAGGGAGATGAAGGGATTAGCTCAGGATAGATCGGCATGGCGTGCTGTTTCCAACCAATCTTTAGGATTGCGGACTCTTTAACTAACGAAATTTATTTAAAAAAAATTCTTCACTCAAAATATACTATGAATAATTAACATCGCAAATCGCCCTCTCAAATATTACATTGTGAGTTTAAATAGAAGAGTAGAGTGTAAAAATTTTCAAAAGTAATTACTAAAGACGGCATTAGCTATTTTTTTAAGCAAATATTTTTTACAGTGCGAATCGCTATTTTTATATGGAACTATGCTTATACTTGTGGATTACCACATCGAGGGCTTGTTAAGGGAAAGATTATTAGTATCTTATTACAGATACACCCCTCAAAGAAGAGATACAGAGAGTAGCATTGATAATGTTTGCAAACTTTTGAGAGATACTGGTTTACATAACAAGAAGGCTACTAATTATCCTGAAGACTACTTCAAGTAATAAAAATTAAAGAAAACATTTTCTTTTGTATGTTTCGTTGAATTTTGTTCAAATAATTTATTAATTATCAAATATATTTATAAATATAAAAACCTGAGATTATTTTTATATAAAAAAAATTCTTTCTTTTCAGGCGCATATCAATAAAACCATCTTTCATCGACATTATTCTCTCTCGCCTTCGTTCTGACGATATTTACAATCAATTATCCATTTATCCGTCGTCAAAACATCGCAGTACGGCCCTGAGTGTTCAATCTAGCATGTTATATGTTTGTCTGTTCTTTTCCCCCGATACTTTGCATAATAAATCTTCAGTAATGCGCGAAATAGTCGACAAGTATCTGCCTGACAATTTTAATGTTTCTATTTATATGGGACACTCTGTATCTTTGATTGAATCTTGGGATGGCTTCAAAGCAGCCAAAATGGCCCTTAATAATACATTGGATATTGCGAATATTAAGGAATGTGTTAAAGGAAATGTGGATGAATTAGAAAACCAGTTAAAAGCAACTGAGCAAATTTTGAAAGAAGGTACATGAAATATGAAATTGATTTTAATAAGACACTCTGTATATATAGTTTTCTTTGATGGTAGTTTAATTTAAGGTTCTTAAGGTTCTTAAATCTTTAAGGTTCAATAACTGGAGATTCGCTGTTGTCAAGTATAAATAAAATTTTAAACATTTTTCGCGAGTGCAATGTAACAATTCGTTGGCTAATGCTTCATACAATAAGAAAGTCCGAAAAAACAAAACGCAGCAAGCAAATCCAGGACTTAATTACTGCAGAGTGCAAATTTGAACCAAACAAGTTATTTAAACTGATTTTAAATACGGCGCAGTTAGAGCTAAATGCCATGGAGGAATATCGAGTTGTTTTAGATGAAAAGGTAGCTTTATTTTTTGGTTTATATATTTTTTATAAAAATAATCTCAGTATTCTAAATGATATATTTTCTGGGTATTGTAGGGTAGTAAATGGGCGCAATTAAAAAGTGACAGTTGCTTAAGTTTAAATGAACTAAGTGAAGTTTTCGGCGGAACAAAGCCTTTGAGCAGAGTTGAGAAAAATAGCAACTTGGAAAAATGGTTTTTAGAAATATCAACGCAGGTTATATCTCATTATTTCTTCTTAGCGATAAAATGCCTTCTTCGTCTCTTTGCTCTTCCTATAACCAAACTGATTTTCTCGTTCTACTTTATTTTCTAATTTCCTATAAATAATCTTTAACAATATCTTCGATGCATGCGATAGTAGACTGATGCTCCTACAGTTCTCACATGAATTATCTCCCACTTTCTTCTGTACTACACTGGAAATCCTGTGAAAGTACACCACAAAAAATATAAAATTAAAACTGTTGTTTTGATGTTTAAAAAAATCCAATTCGATTATAGATTTCGTCTTTGGAACAAAACAACGAGCACTGCTCTAGAAAATTAGTTCAACTTATACAAGCTCTAGAAGAAGTGGAGGAATTTCACCAACTACGTAGTAACGTCCAAGTTGTTCAGTATTTAACAGAAACTAGAGGATTTTTGCATAAAATGATTCGAACCATGCGAATTCGAGAAGATGTTTTGATAAATATGCAACTAATTGGTATTTTGTAGTTTTTTTTTCTTCAAAAAAATATTTGATAATTAATAAAAAATTGTATTTTTTAGGTGATTTAAGTTACGCTTGGCAGTTAATAGATTTTTTCACGCCGTTAATGCAAGGTGACATAAAGCGTGATCCAAAATTAGTAACAGCTTTAAGAGCTGTATTTTTAAAATTAGCCAGCGTTTTGGAAACGCCTTTATTGAGAATTAATCAAGCTAAAAGTCCTGACCTGGTATCCGTATCACAAGTAAAAAATATTTTAAACAAATCAATAGAAAATTATTAAATATATAGCTACTTAACTTTAATCTAACATAAATTTAAATACATTACAATTTTTTTAAATACAATAAATTAGTTTCTCGTACAATTTTTCGATTATTTATTTGATTTTTTTGTAGTATTACAGCACGGAATTGGAAAGTTACATTCGTAGAGTTTTGCAGATAATTCCAGTAACGATGTTTGATATTTTGAAGCAAATTATCGATATTAGAACGAATGTTTTGGTTCCTCTGCCGACTCGTTTGGAAAAAGACAAATTGAAAGAATTCGCGCAGTTGGACACGCGATTTGAATTGGCCAAATTGACACATAATGTCGCCCTGTTTAGTGAAGGTATTTTTTTTTAAATATTTATATCGTGTGTTTTTTTCAGAAAGAATATCATATGTAGAATGGATGTTTGAAAATAAATTGCAATTGAAAAAGCTTTTGGTCCTTTTTGAATTTAGCATTTTATTAATTATTTTTTTATAATATACAGGGTAGGCCACTTAAGATGCCAAAGAATTTCATAGAAGAATTAATAAAAGTAATAGTTTGTTATTGCCAAAACTGAAGATTTTTTAACATTTCATTTTATATAATTTTTGCAATTATATTAAAACGAAAACCCATAATATTTGGCTAAAAATGTCCATTTGCATTTAAAAATGTCCACTTTATTATAATTGAAACTGTCCAAATGTCAAGTGTATTTATTAACACCCTGTTTAAAATATGGGAAATGTAATATATCGGCAAAATAAATTTATATCTTATAAATTATATTTTAAGATTTTATAAAAATCCGTTTTGATATAATACCATTTAATACCACAAAAATCATACCATTCAAAATATAATTTTTGAACTGCACAAATGAAAAATGCAACACCCTGTATAGGTGAGGATATTTTTCTAACGTGAAGTTGCAAGCTGGCAATATTAAATAAAATTTCACGTCTCTATTTTTGTTAGTTATTGTGTGAAAAAATCCATGGTGTCTTAAGCAGAGTACGCTGTATATAGCAAGGCAAGAGATGTATTTTTTTTTTAGGTATGCGTACAATGAAAACAACTCTAGTAGGAATAGTTCGCTTAGATCCGAATAAAATGTTAGAAGATGGAATACGAAAAGAATTAGTTATAAACGTAGCGAAAGCTTTGCATAACGAAATAAGATTCAGTGCTAAATTAAAAGCAGAAGAATTTGAAAAGGTTTTGGAAAATGCCGCGAAGATTATGGATGGATATAAACGATCATTTGAATACATTGGGGTGAAACTATTTATACGGTTGTTTTATTTATTAAATATTTATTGCTAAAATGATTTTTTATTTGTTTGAAGGATTATATTAATATGCACGGTTTAAAAATTTGGCAAGAAGAAGTGACGAGAATTATCAATTATAACGTAGAGCAAGAATGCAATGGATTTTTAAAAGAGAAAATAAACGACTGGGAAAGTTCTTATCAAAATAGATTTGTTCCAATTCCAATTTATCCACAGATTGATGCCAGTTTGAATTTTATCGGGCGATTGGCGAGAGAAATAATTAGAATTACTGACCCTCGGTAAGAAAAAAATATAAATTTGTAACGAATTTTAATTGGATCACCCTATACAATTTTATTATTTAATATTTACTCACATCTATTGCGTGAAAAACTTATTTTACATGAATCCAAATAATCATTTTGTACCTTTTTTTTACGATTTTCAACGAATTTTATGCCTCATAAATATAAAATGTAACGCTGTATATAATTTTATAGCCTCAAATAAATTTACTCGGCGTTTAGCCACAATTTTTATTCGAAAAAGTTTCTTCTAACTTCAAAAAAATAAACAAAAAGGCACAAAGTGATATGATGCTACCATTTTTTCTACTTTAACAAATTTAAGACCTTATAAATATAAAATGGAACGCTGTGTGTGTAATTGTATACCTTTAAATAATTCATTCGAGATTTAGCTACAGTTTTAATTTGAAAAAGTTTCTTCCAAGTTCAAAACATCAAATTAAATGTTATAAAATGAAATGTTGGAATAATTTTTCTACTTCAACGAATTTAAGGCCCTATAAATATAAAATGGAACACTTTATATATAAATTTATAGCTGCAAATAATTCACTGGATATTTAGCTACAATTTTTATTTGAAAAAAAATTGTTTAACTTCAAAAAATAAAAAGTTAGAAAATGAAATGCTGTGCCCATTTTTCAGGTGTAATATGTATGTGGATTACATGACCTCATGGTGTGATTCAAAAACGAAGAAAGCAATTCTGGACATTCGAAGTATTGGCTTAATTTCTTCAGCTATCGAAATTACGGGAATTGCCGGGTTAGATCGCGTATATTCGTTTATGATCATTGTTTATTTGCAGAAAATACAAGGTATATCAAAATTGCTTCAAAAACAGACTAAAAAGGCTTAAATAACATAGCGCATGTGCGAAAACTGATTCGTTACGCTTAGTTAAAGAGTCCGCAATCCTAAAGATTGGTTGGAAACAGCACGCCATGCCGATCTATCCTGAGCTAATCCCTTCATCTCCCTATAGCTATTCATCTCAACGTCTTCAACTATCTGACTCACATACTCCAATCTAGGCCTACCTACCCTTCTCTTTTCCTCCACTCTACCTTCTATGATCAATTCCATAATCTCCCCATGCCTAAGAATATGCCCTACTAATCTGTCTCTCCTACGCTGTAATACTCTCCAAATACTTCTCTTCTCCCCTACTAACTCTAGTACAGCTTCATTTGTTACTTTATCTTCCCAACCAATCCTCATCATCCTCCTATAACACCACATTTCGAATGCTTGTAATCTACGCTTCTCTTCCTTTCCTATAGTCCACGCCTCACACCCGTACAGTGCTACACTCCAAACATATACCTTCAGTAATATTTTTCTAATACCCAAGTCAATATTTGATCTTAAAATCTGTTCCTTTTCTACGAATGCCTTCCTACCCTGTGCTATCCTACACTTTATATCTACCTTGCTTCGATTATCTTTTGTGATTCTACTGCCTAAATAACAAAAATCTGACACTTCTTCGATTCTATTATCTCCTATTGTGATCCTCATTTTTCTACTGCATTCCTTTTTGTCACACCTCATCACTTTAGTTTTACCTATATTTATTTTCATGTTAAAATCCCTAGTCAATACTGCCTGCATACCATTCAATACCCTTTCTAAATTCTTTTCGCTTTCTTCTAATATAGCTATATCGTCGGCGAATCTCAACATATATATTTTCTCTCCCTGTACATTCACACCTACACTATACTCTTCTTTTACTTTGTTTATTGCATCTTCTATATATAGATTAAATAATAACGGTGAAAGTGTACATCCCTGCCGAACTCCCTTCCCTATTTTTGCTACCTCTTCTTCCCCCTCAATTCTAACTAAGGCAGTTTGGTGTTTATATAAATTAAAAATTATTCTCCTATCCTTATAATCTATACCCGTTTCTTTTAAAATTCTAAACATTATGTCCCAATCTACATTATCAAATGCCTTTTCTAAATCTACAAAAGCTATGCAAGTTACCTTTCCTACCCTCATTCTTTTTTCTACTACCGTTCTTAGTGCTAAAATCGCCTCCCTCGTCCCTCTGTTTTTCCTAAAACCAAACTGATCTTCTCCTAGCCTTTCCTCTACTTTATTTTCTAATCTCCTATAAATAATCTTTAGCAATATCTTCGATGCATGTGATAGTAGACTAATGGTCCTATAGTTCTCACACAAATTAGCTCCTATTTTCTTCGGCATTGTTACTATTCTACTACATTTTACTATTCGATTCTATTACGCATGCGTAATAAATTAATGAAGTGTATTTTTGCAGATATTTTGTATAATAAAGATAAAAAGAACCCTACGTGGTTAAATACGTTACAAGCAATTAGAAATGAACTACAAAATGTAGAAGAAGTCACGGATTACATGAAATTTTATCAAAACTGTATTCAGAGGTCATCAAGAATATTTAATTCTTTATTTGATTATTGCTGTATTGTGGGACAACTGCAGATTTTACGCAGTATGATTGCATTTCATTTAAATACAAATTGCGCGTTCAATGCGAAAAGTTGGGAGGCGTCTTTGAGAGCGTTAAATACGTAAGTTAGACAAAAATAGTTTTGAAGGATTAAAAATTCGGTTTTTAAGATCGCTATTATTGGATATGAAAAAAGGTGACACGTCAAACATACCAAGTGAAGAATTATTATTTGAATTGGAAAAGTATTTTTCTTACGCTGGATTATCGAATCCCTATGCTAAAATTTATATATCTGTCAAATCTGACAGATTGCACGCTGTCAATTTATTTATATTTGCAATGGCATCGATGTCAAAGTTGGCATTTTTTACAGAAGGTATTAAAAAAATATTGATGAATAATAAAATTTATATTTTTATATATTTATTTCTAGGCCCAAAGAAGTCTTTAGGTTTGAACTGCGCTACCTGTTTCACAATGGGCTTGCATACAATTTTAAGACAATACCATTCTGAATTAAACGACATTTTCATTAAAAATATCGCCCAGTATATGAAACATATTACAATGCAAAACATAAAGTAAGTATTTATTATTTTTGCGATAAAAAAAATTGGAAGTTGGTCTTTTTTAGTTTAAAAGGGGAACCGCCTCTAGAAACATTTATTGCGATACAGTTTATGAAGCAGATCACCCGGTATAGTGAGCAGTCCACAATTTATTTTAGAAAATATTTTCCCGATGAATTTGTACATTTAATTACTATTCCAGATATTAAATAAAAATAGGTCTAAATATCATAATTCAAAATATATTCTGTTGTGATTTATAAAAATATATGCTTTTTATTTCCAATCATTGCAAATTTTTATAAAAAAAATCTTTAATCCAACCCTTCATTTTTAAATTGTCATTTTTAAGTTTCATTCTGCAACAAATAAAAGTTTCTTAACAACGGTTACTATGTTTCTAACATTTCATGAAACGTCAAAAAGTTTGATCAATTTATTGACAATTTGTCTTCATAAATTCGTCAATCTTAAAAAAAAGATTAAAATTTACGACGAATAATACAACGGAAACCTTCAATGGCTGAAGTCTTGTGGGTTCGCGCTAAAGCGGACAAAAAGGACACTGAGAAAAAGAAATTGCGAACTCGGCAAGATGTTCAGCGATTGATTTGCAAGCCACCAATGGAATATAAAAGGCAAATTATTTTTTAATGGTATTTTTTTTTGGTTTAAATAAAATTACAATTTCAGTGGGTACGGTGCTTTACCGTTTCATATACCCAATTGGAAATTATTGGAAAAATTCGAAGTAAAGCTGGAATTAGCGGAACCATTGGTATTATTTTTTAGAATTTTTTAAAATGCCAGAAATGATTTTTTAATTAATTTTAGACTGGCTTTAGAGATCGGCAATTAAATTTACTAAAATATAGGCAAGATTTTAAAAAAACAGGTAATATATCAATCGAATATTTTTGATAAATTAGACTTTACAGTTGAATCTTACCCCTATTTAAGGTATCGCAATGCGAACTGAAAAACTAGCAAAACAGCGAGAGTCAAAGTATATTGTAAAATTGGCCGATACTGATATTTTGCCTCATTTTAAATTATCGAATGTTGCTAATCAAAGAGATCTAATAGAAAAACTGCGAAATGGTGAAATAAAGGGATTTGTTTATTTGGTTTATGCTGTACCACGCTCATCTGAACATTATACTCCATACGCTCTAACGTAAATGCAAAACTTTTAATCAGATAGGCAATTTGTATTGCACCATAACCATTGTAATTCAATTGGAATTTTCGAAAATTACAAAAGAATTTTTTTGAAGATTTTGTTTGTTATAAAATTTCTAAGAGACGTGTTGTCAAAAGCACTTTTAATCCGAGTGAAACATTGAATTTTTTTATAAAGCACGATTAAGTTAACTAACCACCCCATACATTTTACATTATTTAATAAATATTTTGAAAATAAAATGTTTTTTTTGTAGCCACCATTAGTGAATTTACGTACTATCATTTTTGTACTAGTACAAAAATGAACTTTATATGGAATATGTAGAGTGTCTTCCGCTAAAATAATATAAAATTGTTATTTTTAGCTTGGTTCCGTATAAACAAGTTGATAAACGCTATTTTTTAACAATGAGCATACACGGCGTGACCCAATATATAGGTCCAGAGCAGATTTTTACAACATTATCGAAATGGGAAGATGAATATAACATGTACACCCGCCTAATGAGGATAAAATCATTTTTTTACTTTCGACTGTGGAAAGGTTTCTTCGTTTGGCGAAAAGCGATTATATATCACAAAATGAAAACAGCTCGAGAATTTTTGAGGGCAAATTTGTTTGTTTTGAATCCGTTATTGAGGCAAGCCTTGTTGGATATTCAAGCTATGAAGCAAAAATTGATATCAACAACTTTTACGAATGTAGAAGTTATCGAGTTTTTCGAATTGTTTTATTTCATTGAGGCTCAGGTATTTTACAATTGATCAAAAATGTCTAAAGGTAATTATAATATAATCAACAGATGGATAAATTGGAAAGTATGGTGGATACGCTTAAAGATTTTCGAGATGTAGCAAAAGATATTATTTCGAATGCTTGTCATGGCGCTTTATTAGCTCAAGGTTTCATTCCAGATGAAAGTTTGTTGGAAACGGAAAAGGAAAAAGGTTTATTTGCATTAAAAATATCAAATCAGAAGTTGAATGTGACAATTTTTGTAGCTCCAACTGGAAGAGGTCGAGAAAAACGACTAAAAACAAGCTACATAGAACAAGCTAATAAGAAAAAATATTGCATACGCCTAACTAGGTAGACCAAATTCATATGAAAATATTTCCAATATTGCACAATTTTGTAATTATTTTCTAATAATCTTGTTAATTAACCACTTTTAGCTTTATAATTTTAGCGGATTATATAATACTTGATCTGTTGCATCAGCTAATGTTAAACTCAACCCAAGAATTGCTGACCTGTCTTGAAACTCATTATGCCTTTATTCCTCAACAGAGTGTTTTGGAAGGAACTGCTTTGGACCATCCTTTAGAAGAACCTAGACCAGATAATGCGCCAAATGTATTTAATTTTGAGTGCTTGTCGAATTTTGTGATATATATTTTTAAATTCTAGCGTCCTCTAATAATAGTTGACGTAATAATTGAACCAACGTTGCTCCGACTTGATCCAAACATGGATGTTACGATATTTGCTTTTGAGCAGCTCATGCAATTGTGGGAATACTACGTGATTGGTATAAATTCTTTTATTCGGGATCGATTTTATTCCAATTTTACAAAGTAATCATCAAAACTTGCTTTTTTTTTCAAAAATTTTGTTGTAAAAATTTATTTCTACAGTCCAATTATTAATGGGAAGCTAGAGGATCGTATTTGCGGCTACGGTCCTCCTTTAGAATTCTACCTAAATAACGATCACTATTTGAGAAGCCGCCAAAAAAGTTGTATCCAAATTTTGGAGAGCAATTTCAATGATGCCGATGTGTTTTTGCGTAGGCTTGTAGAAATTAGAGATTTTTTCACGGAAGATTCTGATACACTTCCAGTTGTGATTGAACAAGAAAGAGGTTATTGTTAATTTTTTTTTAATATTTGGCTAAGGTTCTAATTTTTTTTTATAGCTTTGGAAAAGTTTAGAAATTTGTGCCGAAGGTATCATACTGAGCTTGAAATTATCGATAGTGTTTGTGAATTGCAACCGTTAGGTATTTTGTATTTGCATTTGGAGAACTTCATAATGGACGCCTTGCCTGAACCGACCAGATTGATTGGTATCATAGAAAAAGTTATACCTCAGTTAGTCTAAATTAAATATCTTTCAAATTTTTTGAAATGTTAATGATCGTCCAAAATTTAGAATTGGTCGCGATAAAGTAGCAACTTTAATACAAGGCGTAGAAGTAGCTCAAGCTTACTTGGACAAAGAACCAACAAGCGCCTCAGAATATGTGGAATATATAAATTATATCGATCAGTCTTGCTCTATTGTAAAAAAATCACACCTTAGTTTAACCGAATTTTGTTTGTCAATCAAGAATAATTCATTTTAGGTTGATGATATGGAAATAGAACTTGACTATTGCAAAGAACTTTACGATATCATGGAGGAGTTTGAAATTAGTATTGCCAGTGATGATATGAATAACTATTTGGGGATTAGTGTTAGTATGGGCACCTTAAGAAATGTTGTTGACAAAAAGACCGATGAAAAGGTCAAGTTTATTAAGAAGTTCAATGATCAGATGAGTAAAGATATCAGTGCTTTGATTGGTGATGTTGGTGAAGTGAAAGATGCGTGCTTAAAGCCGTGGCTGTATGATATTAATTCAAATCCCGAAGAAGTAACCACTTTCTTGAATGGCTTGTATGAGCAATTGATGGAGTGCCAACAGAGAGCTAATGAGTTTAAGAATTACCAAAAACAATTTAAGGTGTTTAAGAAGTTTCATTTTTGAGGAACCTGAATTATTTAGCAGAGATTTTTGTAGCTTGAGGTTACAAGATTTGATATTTTGGAAGAAGTAAATAATGATGTTAAATTACGTATACTTCTGTGGGAGAGTCTTGATCAATGGGATAAAACAATTAAGGAATGGTACAGTGCAGATTTTTATACTTTAAATGTGGAAGACATGAACTTATTTACGGCTAAGAATGTTAAGAATATCACCCAACTAGAAAAGGGACTACCAAAAAATTTGATTGTACCAAAATTAAGAGAGTATGTCGAAAGCATGAAGGACAAGGTTTTAAATCTAAATTTTATCTTAATAAAAAATAGCCTTATTAAAATATCAATTTTAATAGCTACCCGTGATAACATTCCTTCGTAATACATCCCTAAAACAACGCCATTGGATGAAGATTGAAAACATTCTAAACCACAAGTTCAAAATGGACGAAACATTGACTTTGGAACTATTAGAATCACTCAAAGTCTTCAACCATCCGCAAGAGCTAATGGAAATATCTGGCCAAGCCAGCAGTGAAGCTGGCTTAGAAGCTTTATTGCGCAAAGTGGATGATTCTTGGAAGGCTTTGGAGTTGCCAATTATTCCACACAAGGATACCAAAGATGTCTATATTATGGGGTCGACGGAGGACGTACAAGCCATCCTAGATGAGAGCTGCATTAACATTACGACAATTGCAAGCTCGCGGCACGTTGGACCAATCAAACCAAGAGTGGATGAGTGGCAGCGGCAATTAGATCTATTCTCCAGGACGTTGGATGAGTGGCAGACGTGCCAGCAGAGTTGGCTGTATTTGGAAGTGATTTTTTCCGCTCCGGATATTCAGAGACAATTGCCCAGTGAAGCGAAAATGTTTTTGATTGTTGATAAATCATGGAAAGAGATTATGAGAAGAACTGCCAAGGTATTATTTGAGTAAAAAAAATAATTTTGCCAGTAGGAAGTAATTAGTTTTCCTTAGGTACCTTTAGCTATGGAAGCAGCTACTTATCCAGGCCTAATAGATGCTCTGATTAAGAACAATAACTTACTAGAGCAAATAATGAAGTGCTTAGAATCGTATTTAGAGACCAAAAGAGTTGCCTTCCCTAGATTTTTCTTCTTATCTAATGACGAGTTGTTAGATATATTAGCGCAGGTATTAATATTTATTCGAATCTACAAAAAGTTCCAGTTAATTAAATGTGACTTTAGACCAGGAACCCGCATGCCGTGCAACTTCATCTGCGCAAATGTTTCGATGCTATAGCCAAGCTAGAATTTGGCACCAAAGAGTCGGCTGTTCAAGTGGTCGAAGGGCAAGAACCAACCGAGAAATTGGCAGCGCCCATCCTAACCACCGATATCATAGCAATGATTAGCCCGGAAGGAGAGAGAGTAGCCTTGGGAAAGGGGTTGAAAGCCAGGGGGAATGTCGAAGATTGGCTAGGAAAGGTATAAAAGTATTTTTAGATAAGTTAGATTTTAATGGGCTTTATATAGGTTGAGGAGTCGATGTTTATGTCTCTTCGTCGATGCATGAAAGCTTCAATTCAAGATTATAATAGTAGGGATCGCGAGGAATGGGTTTTGAACCATGCATATCAAGTGATTTTAACTGTTTCGCAAATTATGTGGGCTGGAGATGTCCACGCCATTTTAGATAGAGGTTACGATAAGCAGTTAGAGATGGAGATATTTGGAAGACATTGTGTTTCTGTATGAACGTTTTCGAATGTCGATTAAAATATTTTAAGGTTGATTTTTGCAGGATTTAAATAAACTTGCAGCGGTTGTACGGGGTGACCTCAGCAAAGTAACCAGATTGACTTTGATTGCTTTAATTACGATTGATGTGCACGCTAGAGATACAGTGATTAACATAATAAAGAAGCAAATATATGACAGGTTTTCCAAAACAAAACAAAATTGCTTCTCTAGTATTGAATAAGATATTTTACAGCAACAATTTCGAATGGCTTAAGATGTTACGCTACTACTGGCAAGATGATATTGACAATTGCATGACTAAAATGTCAAGCGCTAATTATCTCTACGGCTATGAGTATTTAGGAGCATCGGGTGTTTTGGTTATAACTCCCTTAACAGACAGGTGCTATTTATGTCTAATGGGCGCCTTACAATTAGATCTGGGTACTTTTGACTAAGAAAAAGGAATTTTAGAAAATATATCATGGTAAAATATTTAGGTGGAGCGCCAGCTGGTCCAGCAGGCACAGGAAAGACAGAAACCACGAAAGACTTGGGGAAAGCTTTGGCCATACAATGCGTTGTGTTTAATTGCTCGGAAGGACTAGATTTCAAAATGATGGGGCGATTTTTTTCGGGTTTAGCTACGTCCGGGGCCTGGTGCTGTTTCGATGAATTTAATCGGATTGATATTGAAGTACTGTCTGTGATAGCGCAACAGTTGATTACAATTCGAAATGCCAAAGCGGCAAAATTAACTAGGTACATTGCAGTCTTAAAGAAATGACGATTTTGAGAGTATAAAATTATGCTTTTGCAAAGGTTCATGTTTGAAGGTCGTGAAATAAAACTGGTGCACCAGTGCTCTGCATTTATAACAATGAATCCTGGTTATGCTGGTCGTACTGAACTTCCAGATAATTTGAAGGCCCTATTTCGGCCTATAGCGATGATGGTACCAGATTACGGTATCAAAACTTGCAAATCCGATTTGGAACATTAAAATTCTATACTTTGGCTCGATTTTAGCTTTAATTGCGGAAGTTATTTTGTACTCTGAAGGCTTTGTTTCATCCAAAGTACTATCCAATAAAATGGTACAAATGTACAAATTATGCAGCGAACAATTATCCCAACAAGATCACTATGATTTCGGCATGAGGGCCGTTAAAAGTGTCTTAGTAATGGCTGGGTCTTTAAAAAGGGCCAGTCCAAATCGAGATGAAGATGTTGTACTGATTTGCGCATTGAGAGACAGTAATTTGCCTAAGTTTTTAAAAGACGATGCTCTGTTATTCCAGGTTTATTTAGATTGAAGAATTTTTAAGAGGAAGCAAGATTTATTAATGTCTAAATTTATTAGGGCATCTTGAACGATTTATTCCCTGGAATTGATCTCCCTATAGAAGACTACGGCTTGTTGCAACAAGCTATAGTAGATGTGATGGTTAATAATAATCTCCAGCCTTTACCAAATTTGATCCATAAAGTTATACAATTATACGAAACCATGAATGTCAGGTGGGGTGTAATGTTAGTTGGTCCAACTGGGGGAGGAAAATCGGAAATCTTAAAAGTATCATTTCAAAATTGTTAGTTTGATAGGAATATTATTAAAAAAGTACTATTTTCAAGACTTTAAATCGGGCTTTAAGTAAGATGCACGATGATGGCATTGAGGGACCAAATTATCAACCTGTACATACTTATATAATGAATCCCAAAGCAGTTACAGCTGGCGAATTGTATGGGGAGATTAATCCGTTTACCTTAGAATGGAGAGATGGGTTAATGGGAATTATGGTACGAACTGCTGTTACTGTGAGTATTGGTAAATCATTCTAACGGATTTATTCAAAATATTTGGCAAAAATTGTATCGTAAGGCTACAAACGAAGATCATCAATGGGTTATTTGTGATGGTCCAGTAGATGCGGTATGGGTCGAAAATCTCAATACAGTCTTAGATGATAACAAAATGCTTTGTCTTGCAAATTCCGAAAGAATAAAATTAACACCTTATGTCCATATGTTATTTGAAGTGATGGATTTGGCTCAGGCATCACCTGCAACTGTTAGCAGGTGTGTAAATTAAGAATATAATGTTGAGTAATTTTTTGTAATTAAGTAATTAATACAAAAGGTGTGGCATGGTTTATATTGATTCGGATGAGTTGAAATGGTTTCCTTTCGTCCAATCTTGGGTGAATAGCTTAAGTGAAGAGTTGGTACTTGGAGAGATTAAAGAATTATTGTATCAATTGTTTGAAGAATATGTGCAGAAGGGATTTAATTTTCTAAAGAAGCATTGTGATTTTTCTATGCATCAGGTTTTTAAAATTAAATTCAAAAATTTGGATTTAAAAAATTCGAAAAGTAATTTATAGGTTGATATAAGCAAAGTCCAGATGGTTTGTTCTTTAATTGATAGCCATATTAACATGCCGGGAGCAATGAAGGCTGGTGAAAAGGCTCGTGTGCGCAGCTTTGTTTGTCAGATATTTATATTTTCATATACCTGGGGTTTAGGAGGGAACCTTTTCGAATATTCTCGCGAAAAGTTTGAAACTTACATTCGAGATCAATTTGATGACCATCCAGAAGCTAGGTATATAATAATTAACTATTTAAAACGGGTATAAAATGATTTGTTTAAAGGTTACCAGTTGGTAATGACTTACTAAGCCTTTACATTAACACAAATACCCATAAAATGGAAACATGGAACGAAATCATTCCACAATTCGTTTACAACAACACTCTTCCATTTTTCGAAACATTAGTTCCTACCATCGACACGGTTCGATTTGGTTACATTATGGAGCGGTTATTAAATGTGGATCATCCTGTATTTTTTACAGGGGGAACAGGTCAACAATACTCTAAAAAATTGTGAATACTTTTTTCTATATTTAATTAAATTTACTTAGGTGTTGGTAAGTCAGTGATAGCTCGAGGTGTTTTGAATAAAATGTTTGGAACTGGTTTATTCGTACCGATTACATTAAACTTTTCCGCCCAAACGAGCAGTGCTCGTACACAAGAAATCTTGGAATCAAAATTAGAAAAGCGTAAAAAAACCTTACTTGGTGCGCCGATCGGTAAAAAGATAATATTATTCGTTGATGATGTTAATATGCCAAAGTTAGAGACGTATGGCGCTCAACCACCGATTGAATTGCTAAGGTAGCCATCTTAAATTATGGAATTAACTTAAAATTTATTTAATTGTCTTTCTAAAGGCAATTTATTGACTATGGTGGATTATACGATAGAGAAAAACTTTATTGGAAAGATATTAAAGATGTTTGTATAGCTGCAGCTTGTGCACCTCCAGGTGGAGGTCGCAATCCCTTAACACCTCGCTTTATCAGACATTTTGGTATGTGCTTGATTCCTTCACCAAATGAATATGCTTTAAAATCAATATTCAAGGTAGTGCCAAATGAACAAATACCTCAGCAATTGAACACTAATATCTTGGTTAAATATGTTTTGGTTTAGGCCATCATGAAGGGCTTCCTCACAGATTTCATTCAACAAGTATCAGATTTAGGTGACTATATGGTAAATGCTGCTGTTGAAATCTATAACAGAATTGCTGAAGATCTTTTACCAACTCCAGCCAAGTCACATTACGTGTTTAACTTAAGAGATTTGTCTAAATGTATTCAAGGTGTGCTTCAAGCAGATGTAGGTACTATGAGGGACGAAAAAACAATGCTGCGGTAATTTTTTGAAATATTTTGTTTATTTAAATTTCAAATCAGTAGCTTTTGCTATGATATTTTCAGTTTGTTTTATCACGAAAGTCTTCGTACTTTCCACGATCGTCTAATCAACATTGAAGATAAATCGTACTTTTACCGTTTAATGAGAGACATATGTATTCGACAATTTGGTAGTCAAGTTCTTGAGCTGCCAGATGAAAATATTATAGAAACACCACCGATGTTAATCTTTGGCGATTTTATGAAAATTGGTGCTGCTAAAGAAGATCGTATTTACGAAGAGATTAAAGATATTGGCAAATTAAAAGGAGTACTCCAAGTTAGATTTAATTTTTTTTTCAAGTTTTAGGTGAAATGTTAAATTATTGATTGGCTTATGAATTTAGGATTATTTAGTTGATTACAATCTTCTCATGTCGAAAGATGCGAGTCTAATATTTTTCTTGGATGCTATTGAACATTGTTCAAGGATTGCTCGAATTTTGAGGGCGGAACGAGGTAATGGTTTGTTAGTTGGGGTTGGTGGAATGGGGAAGCAAAGTTTGACCAGATTAGCATCGCATTTGAATGGCTATCGGTATTGTAAAAATTATTAAACTGAATATCTCAGGGTAAACATGAACATTTTGCAGAACGACCCAAATTGAATTGACTAGAAATTACGATCATTCAGCTTTCTTCGAAGATTTACGAAAAATGTATTTTAATGCTGGCGCTAATAAACAAAACACCGTATTTTTATTCACCGATACTCAAATTGTTCAAGAGGAATTTTTGGAAGACATAAATAACATCTTGAATTCAGGTTTCCACTATACACGATTTACATGGTAAATTATCTTATGAAACAATAATTGTAGGCGAAGTACCAAACCTGTTCGAAACAGATGAATTGGAAAAATGCATTATAGCTTGCAGATCAGATGCTAAAATAGCTGGTATTGCCGAAAATAATCGTGATGGTATCTTTGACTTCTTCATTCGAAGAGTTCGGAGTAACCTGCACTTGGTGCTTTGCATGAGTCCAGTTGGTGATGCTTTTCGGTAGGAATATATTATTAACAAATTCTCCTTCTTTCCTAAAACTATGCAAATATGTTTAAGACGTCGGTGTCGAATGTTTCCTTCCTTGGTGAATTGTTGTTCCATCGATTGGTTTATGAAATGGCCTACGGAAGCTCTGTTTTCAGTAGCCAAACGTTCGTTGAAGCCTATTATGGCTAAAGATTTAGCTGTTAAATTGGCCAATTGCACGGTGATGTTTCACGAGGTATTTCCCACGAAATTCACTGGACGCAAAAGTTAAAATGTTGATCTTTTATTTTTTTCTAGAGTGTTGAGGTGATGACTAATCGATTTTATGAAGAAATGCGAAGGTATTATTATACAACACCCAGTAGTTATTTGGAATTGTTGAAATTATACATGGCGATGTTACATACCCGGAAAACACAGATTATTATGACCAGGGATCGCATTGCGAATGGATTAAATGTAACATTTTTTATAATTTGCAAATGATGTGTATTAATGTAGTTTTATTTAAAAGAAATTATATGACACCAATGCTGTTATTGATACAATGAAGGAAGCTTTAGTTGCGATGGAACCAGAATTGGCCAAAAAGAAAGTTGCAGTTGGTGAACTCATGATCAGTTTAAATAAAGAGCAAAAGCAAGCTGATAGAGTCAGGAATATTGTGAAGCAAGACGAGGAGATTTCGAAAGTAAGTTTCGAAACATTTTTTAAATAATTTTAGATATATTTTACATTTCAATGGCAGGAAAAAGCTGCAGACACTCAGGCATTAGCTGCTGATGCGCAAGCCGATTTGGACACCGCTTTACCAGCAATGGAAGCAGCTACAAAAGCTTTGGAAGCTTTAAATAAGAACGATATTAACGAAATTAGAGTCTTTCAAAAACCACCAATTTTGGTACAGTTTGTTATGGAATCAGTTTGTCTTTTACTTGGAGCAAAGTATTTTTTAAATTAATCTAAAATTTTATTTTAAACTCAAATGCAAAAATGAATCTAGAACTGATTGGGCGACAGCGAAATTAGTAATGGGCGATGGATATTTCCTAAAAAGACTTCAAGATTATGACAAAAATCACATTCCCGAAAAAACGTTGTTCAAACTAAAAGAATACGTGAACCACAAAGATTTCATACCAGAAAAAATTGTTAAGGTCTCCAAAGTGTGCAAGAGCATGTGTATCTGGGTTAGGGCGATCGACATCTATGCTAAAGTTTATAAAGTCGTCGAACCCAAGCGCAAAAAGTAATATCCGAACTTATACCTTTTCAAAGGGTGTATTGTATTAAGCAGATATTTTATTTAAGGCTGGAGCAAGCTGAAAAGGAATTAGCTACTGTCATGTTAGTACTTAGGGAGAAGCAAAGGCAGTTGATTGAAGTTGAAGCACACATCGAGGCCCTTGAACAAATGTTTAACGCCTCTTTAGCTGAGATGCAACAGTTGGAGGCTGATATAGAACTAACGGCTACAAGGTTACATCGAGCTGGTAGACTGAATGTGGCTCTGGGAGATGAACAGATCAGGTGGGAACAAACCGTTGTGGTAAGTCTAAAATACACAACCCTGTTTTTTCAAGGAATAATTCCTTTTTTAAATTTAAGGCATGCGATCATGATTTGTACTGTTTAGTTGGAGATGTGCTATTAGCCGCCGCTTATGTTGCTTATTTAGGAGCTTTCACTAGCAACTATCGCAGAGAATTGGTTGATAGTTGGAGAGTAAAGTGCAAAGAATTGGAAATACCAGCCTCAAATAACTTTAGGTATAAACTCTTTAATTCCTCGCATATTACATCAAGCACATTTGCTTGAATATCTTTAGTCTCGTGACAGTTCTTGCTGATCCATACGATATCCGGATGTGGAACACTTGGGGTTTGCCTCGTGATAGTGTCTCCACTGAAAATGCTATTATCGTAACAAAAGCAGGCCGTTGGCCTTTGATGATTGATCCCCAAGAGCAGGCCAATCGTTGGATTCGCCAAATGGAGGCCGATAATCAAATGAAGATTATTAAATTGACAGATGCGAACTTTATGCGGGTTTTAGAAACAGCTATTCGAATTGGCATTCCAGTTTTGCTTGAGGAACTTGGTGAAACGTTAGATCCAACGTTGGGTCCGGTTTTGATGAAGCAAACTTTTATTCAAGTCCGTGTTCAGTTCGGAAATTGAACTTAAATAAATTATAGTCATGCTGTTTTAGGGAGGACGCACTTTAATTCGTCTAGGAGATTCAGATATTGATTACGATAGCAATTTTAGATTTTATCTAACCACCAAATTGTCAAATCCGCATTATTTACCGGAGATTTGTATTCAAGTTACAATTGTTAATTTTACAGTTACACCTACTGGTTTGGAAGAACAACTTTTGGCGTAAAAATTTCTACGAAATTAAACTGATAAAAACCTTGATGATAAATATAATTTTAGAGATGTGGTTAGGTTAGAACGGCCAGATTTGGAAACGGCCAGAAATGAACTTATCATCCGCATTAATGCTGATAAAACACAACTCAAAAATATCGAAGTTAAAATTTTAAGGTTGCTATTTCATTCAACAGGCAATATTTTGGATGATGAAGAATTGATTGAAACCTTAAATGAGTCTAAAGTATTTTAACGAGTTTAACTAGATAGTTTTTGCAGGAATAATTTTTTTTAGGAAACTTCCGGAATTATAGCAGCGAGATTAATAGAAACTGAAGCTACCGAAGTAAAAATATCAATAGCTCGCGAGAAATATCGATCAGTGGCTACGCGTGGTTCAGTGTTATACTTTGTCGTTTCACAATTGGCAGAAATTGATCCAATGTATCAATATTCCTTAAAGTACTTCAAGCAGGTCAATAAATCTTCACATAACCCAGGCAAAATTGAACTCCCCACTTAATTTGATTATAGATCTTTAATACAGTCATTGAAACGAGCACTAAAAATGAAAACTTGCATATACGACTAAATATCCTTTATGACGAAATAACTTTAGCTGTTTATACTAACATTTCTCGAGGATTGTTTGAGAGGCACAAGTTGGTCTATTCGTTCATGCTGTGCGTGGCGATTTATATGGAAAAAGGAGATGTCACAGATGCACAGTGGAATTATCTATTAAGGGGACCAATTGGAAGTGGCGGCATGGATTTGGCAGAAAAGCCCAACTTTGGCGCCTTAACTGATTCCACTTGGTTAGCTGTTAATTACTTAGCAATGATATATGAAGAAGAGTTTGGTGAATTACCCGACGAATGTTGCAAGACAATGAGGATTACAATAGGAAGCTTTAATCACGTATTTTGTGTGTTTTTGGAAGTATAGGTCGTTTGATTTTTGTTGCAAATTAATTTTAGGAAATTTGCGCTTTACCATATAGCAATAGAAAAAGCGAGGTTGATTGGAATTCGAAATTGAGCGATTTTATGAAATTAATGTTGGTTAGAACCATCCAGGAAGAAAATTTGGTTTTCGCAATAACAGAATACGTTAAAAAGAATTTGGGACAAACTTTTATTGAAAGTCCTCAGGTGTCTTTGCAGCTATTGTACGTAAAATTTCCTATAAAATTAAAAAACCATTCCTCACGACAGTCAATATATTTAGATATCAAAATACATCCAACGTAATACCGTTAATATTTGTCCTAAGTACCGGTTCAGATCCATTTGGAGCGTTCCAAAGATTTGCTAATGATATGGGTTATAAAGAACGTATTCAATGTATTTCTTTGGGACAGGGTCAAGGGCCAGTTGCAGAAAAATTGATTCAAAAGGGCAAGAGTAAAGGCGATTGGATATTTCTACAAGTAACAATATATAGAAATTACATGTCAATTTTTTACCGCAAATTTTTAGAATTGCCATTTAGCTTCCTCTTGGATGTTACAAATGGAACGAATTATCTTAGCTATAGCTGAGGAACCGAACAAGATTCACACAGATTTTCGTATATTCCTCAGCTCAATGCCTAATAAAATTTTTCCCGTGGCGGTGCTTCAAAACTCAGTTAAAGTTACCAATGAACCCCCAAGGGGACTTAGAGCAAACATTAAGCGAGCTTTCATAGATATGACTGAAGAATTTTTTAAACACGATCGTAAATAATTCGAAGACACAATAGGATAGGGATTTGTATTTAGAGTTTATATTTTTAGTTCTTGGACAGTCTTGGAGGACGATGCTATTTGGCATTTGTATGTTTCATGCCATTGTACAAGAGCGAAAGAAATTTGGACCGTTGGGTTGGAATATTGTTTATGAATTTAACGATAGTGATCGGGAATTTGCTTTTAACACTTTGAAAATGTATTGTGATATAGGTTATGTTCCCTGGGATGCTTTAGAATACATTACAGGTACAAAACTCTTGAAGAAAGTATTTTAAGGTGATTAAAAAAATCTTCTTAAGGCGAAATTACGTACGGAGGACGAGTAACTGATATGTGGGATTTGAGGTGCTTAAAAGTAATTCTGAAAAGCTTCTTTTCACCTCAAACCTTAGAGTCGGAGTATAAATATTCAGTTTCTGGTGTATACTATTGTCCAACTTTTAAAGAGTTGCATGAATACCGCGAATTTATTGACACGTTACCAATTTTGGAAGAGCCAGAAATATTTGGGATGCACGAAAATGCGAATATAGCATTCCAAGTAAATATTATTAAATGCAATTGTTCGGAGTGTATATGAAAATGACATATTTTAAGATCAAAGAAACTCATAATGTTATCGTTACAATTATGGATAGTCAACCAAGAGCGTCAGGAGGTTCTGAAGGAAAATCAACGGACGCCATTGTTTTGGAGTTATCAGAAAATATTGTAGAAGTAATCATAATTAAGATTCAAAATGATGATCCGTATGCCAAATTATTAATTGTATGTAGTCCAGAAACAAAAAATAAAATAAAGCTAATTTTTCTCTATTTTCAAGCTCGATGACAAAGGTCGCTTAGCTTCTTTAAGTACTGTCCTCTTACAAGAAATTGACCGCTTCAACAAACTATTAAAGTTAATCCATTCATCAATGCAGAATTTGCAGAAAGCTATTAAAGGTTTCGTAGTAATGTCAGAACAATTGGAAGAAGTGTTCAAAGCTTTAATAAATAATCAAGTTAGTGTTCGTTGCATAATTTAAGTTTGCTATATAATAAATATAAAATTTTTAGATACCAAAAATGTGGTCTTCCAAATCTTATCCTTCTTTAAAAACCTTAGGCAGTTGGGTACATGATTTAGAATTGCGCATTGATTTCATTTCCGTAAGCACATTACGATCATTCATTTTATTGTGAGTGTTTAAAAATGGTTTGAAGGTTTGGCTAAAAAGTGGACCTCCCCCATCTTACTGGCTTTCGGGATTTTACTTCCCACAAGGCTTTTTAACTGGAACATTGCAAACGCACGCCAGAAAATATAACACTCCCATTGATCAGTTGAAGTACGATTTTCTGGTGATGAAAACTTACGTGGAGCAGGAAGATGTTAGGAAAGAGCATGTGGATGCCAGTGGCAAAGAGGTAATTGATGGATTTACTGAGTTTGAGTGGAATTTTTGATGACTTTATTAGGTTCCTTCCGCTTATGGTGAAATAAATGTTCCGGAGGACGGAGTCATTATCCATGGACTTTTTATGGATGCCGGTCGATGGAGTTTGAAAAGAAATTTGCTCGTTGATCCAAAACCTGGTGATTAATTCTTTTGCTGTGATAAAATTAAGGTTGTGAATGAAGTTTAGTCACGAGATTGAGGTGATTCAGTATAAAAGTTAATGGTCGTAGTCTGAGTAATATGAAGATATAATCTCCACATGGTCAAAGTAGTTGCAAGTTTATTTGTTTGATTTTCTAAAAATCAATTTTTATTAGGTGTGATAAATCCTGCATTACCATCAGTGCTTCTCACGCCAGTTATTGATTTAACACAGAGAGGGCGCTATGCTTGCCCTCTGTATAAAACCTCGGTCAGGGCGGGGGTTCTCTCCACCACTGGACACAGTACTAATTTCGTTTTGGCTGTCTTCTTACCGTCGAATGAACATGAGAACTATTGGATCTTAAAAGGAACTGCTTTACTCACTCAGTTGACCAACTAATTTTTAGAATGATAAGTTTTATTCATATTTTGAGCATTGCGATTTTTTTTTGCGTTGGTGAATTTTTATTTATTTATGCATGTATTGTATATTTTTATCAATGTTATTTCTAATATAATAAATTATGTTCTGCTTTTTAACTTCAATTTCTTATACCTTCCCATGGAATTTTATTTCATAGATCGAGCTACTTGTTATTTATTTATTTATTTATATTTAATTTCACGTTCCATGTGCATGACTTGCTCCACGTTTTCTTATAATCCCAGTATACGTATGTACTGAAGATTTCCCATGTGGTGAACGAAACGTCTCAAACACATTATACAGCATACGTGCAGATCCAACAATCTCGAGTATTGCATTGTTATATTATCTGTCCCTTTCAAATCTACAAAATTGTCTTATTTAATAGATACAAGGGCAAATGTGCACATAATATATTTTAAATTACGAAATAATTGGATCACCCTGTATAATAACAGACCGGTATTTTAGAGGAAGACATTTTATATTTTTAGAGAAATAATGAAATAATTTGGAGATTGGAATGCCGTAGTAGGTAAGGGAAAGGAAGTTTCAATAGTAGGAGAATATGGAATAGGAACACGCAATGATAGAGGGGATAGATTGGTAGAGTTTTGTATTAGGAATAAGCTAGTGGTAGCAAACACGCTTTTTCAGAATCACAAGCGCAGGATATATACGTGGAAAATGCCAGGAGATATAGGGAGGTATCAGATAGATTACATACTGGTTAAATAGAGGTTTAGGAACCAGATTAAGAATTGTAAGAGTTACCCTGGAGCAGATATTGATAGTGACCATAATTTAGTAGTCCTGGACTCAGAGGTCAAATTCAAGAAATTACAGAAGTCTAAACAGGTCAGAGTAGATGTCGATAGGTTAAAATTAGCTAATGTATGTGAAAAGTACAAGCAGAAAGTAGAAATCATGGCTAATGGAACATCTAGGAACGACATAGATTGCGAATGGAGGGAAATCAGAAATGGGTTAACTACAGCAGCAAATGAAGTATTAGGCACAAAGAAAAGGGCAGGTAGGAGGGAATGGATCACGGAAGAAATAGTTAAAATGATAGAAGCAAGAAGGAAAATTAAAATTGGAAACACAGAAGCAGGACAGAAAAAATATAAGGAACTAAGGAACTTAATTAATAGGAAATGCAAGCTAGCGAAAGAAGAGTGGATAAAAGGAAATTGTGAGGATATTGAGGAGGATATGAGAAGAGGTAAAGTAGATTTGGGCTACAGGAAAATTAAGTCACATTTTTCTAAAGTAAAACCAAAGGGTAACATTATATGTGATAAGCAGGGTAAGGAACTCACAGAAAATAAGGAAAAAGCTAGAAGATGGAAGGAGTATCTTGAAGATTTATATAAAGGTAGGCAGGACATGGAGGAGCTAGAAAATGTGGAACAGATAGATGAGGATGACTTAGGTCCTAGCATACTTAGGTCAGAGTTTCATAGAGCATTAAATGATTTACGGAATAACAAAGCAGCGGGGATTGATATGATACCAGCCGAATTAATAAAACACGCAGGGGAAAAAATGCAGGAGCGATTATACAGGTTAGTTTGTAAAATATATGAGAAGGGAGAAGTACCACAGGATTTTCAGCGTAGTAGAATAGTAACAATGCCGAAGAAAATAGGAGCTAATTTGTGTGAGAACTATAGGACCATTAGCCTACTATCACATGCATCGAAGATATTGTTAAAGATTATTTATAGGAGATTAGAAAATAAAGTAGAGGAAAGGCTAGGAGAAGATCAGTTTGGTTTTAGGAAAAACAGAGGGACGAGAGAGGCGATTCTAGCACTAAGAACGGTAGTAGAAAAAAGAAAGAGGGTAGGAAAGGTAACTTGCATAGCTTTTGTAGACTTAGAAAAGGCATTTGACAATGTAGATTGGGACATAATGTTTAGAATTTTAAAAGAAACGGGTATAGATTATAAGGATAGGAGAATAATTTTTAATTTATATAAACACCAAACTGCCTTAGTTAGAATTGAGGGGGAAGAAGAGGTAGCAAAAATAGGGAAGGGAGTTCGGCAGGGATGTACACTTTCACCGTTATTATTTAATCTATATATAGAAGATGCAATAAACAAAGTAAAAGAAGAGTATAGTGTAGGTGTGAATCTACAGGGAGAGAAAATATATATGCTGAGATTCGCCGACGATATAGCTATATTGGAAGAAAGCGAAAAGAATTTAGAAAGGGTATTGAATGGTATGCAGGCAGTATTGACTAGGGATTTTAACATGAAAATAAATATAGATAAAACTAAAGTGATGAGGTGTGACAAAAAGGAATGCAGTAGAAAAATGAGGATCACAATAGGAGATAATAGAATCGAAGAAGTGTCAGATTTTTGTTATTTAGGCAGTAGAATCACAAAAGATAATCGAAGCAAGGTAGATATAAAGTGTAGGATAGCACAGGGTAGGAAGGCATTCGTAGAAAAAGAACAGATTTTAAGATCAAATATTGACTTGGGTATTAGAAAAAGATTACTGAAGGTATATGTTTGGAGTGTAGCACTGTACGGGTGTGAGGCGTGGACTATAGGAAAGGAAGAGAAGCGTAGATTAGAAGCACTTGAAATGTGGTGTTATAGGAGGATGATGAGGATTGGTTGGGAAGATAAAGTAACAAATGAAGCTGTACTAGAGTTAGTAGGGGAGAAGAGAAGTATTTGGAGAGTGTTACAGCGTAGGAGAGACAGATTAGTAGGGCATATTCTTAGGCATGGGGGGATTATGCAATTGATCATAGAAGGTAGAGTGGAGGGAAAGAGAGGGGTAGGTAGGCCTAGATTGGAGTATGTTAGTCAGATAGTTGAAGACGTTGAGATGGATAGCTATAGGGAGATGAAGGGATTAGCTCGGGATAGATCGGCATGGCGTGCTGTTTCCAACCAATCTTTAGGATTGCGGACTCTTTAACTAACTAATGAAATAATAATATGAAGACTATTTTTTGGAAATGATGTGAAATTTAAAAACTAAACATTTATTATCTAAGGCCTGAGGCCTCCATAATTTTTTCGTGTCGTTTACTAATCGATAAAAACGGTTTGATACATATAATTTTGGTAATATTAATTTTATGTTGTAATAATGGATAAACAAAAGAGAGAAATGATCAAATCATTGGTGGGGGTAAAGTGGGGGTAAGGATAGGAGTGTAGTGCAGTGTAATTAATTCAGAGGCGGACTCAGAAGAGTTTAAATTAATTTTATAATGAAAAGAAAAAGTAAGCATTAAGTAGTTAGATGCGCATTTCAAGAGCTATGTCCCCATCTTCAGTAGCACAAGATTAAACTAAATAAAATACCTCTGTCACGAATCGTGATTGATATACTATTAAATAAATAAGTCAACATGACAGAAGTACTTCAAAAATGGCATATAATATGACCTATAAATATTTAAAAATAATACAAATTAACAATTAACGAAAATATTGGATTGTGAAATCTAAAATAACCAAAAATAAATAAACACAAAATAAAATAAAAAATAAAAATAAATTTCAAAAAATAGTTATTAAATAGACTAGATGAAATTAGGCCTGAATCTAAATTCATTAAATTTGATTTAGATTTATGCATGTATATACTTTCTTAAGCATTTAACTCGGAATAATTCAATACACTTTTAAGTAATTTAAGTGAACTGATTTGAATAGGATGACCTGAGTTAGTCAAAAATATGCTCGGCTACAGCACTTCTATCTTTGCTATTTAATTTGAAATGAGCTAAATGCACCTTAAATCTAGTTTCAATTGGTCTACGTGTTTGTCTTCTATATATTAAAATTATTCTATATTAATAGTGATAATTTTCACACCGTAGTGATAATTTAAAAAAAAGGAAAAGCGAGTGGTTTAAGTGATTTTTGTAGTTCTGAGAAAAAGCGGCGTTTTTTGTTCAATATTTGTTTCAATAATAATAATTGTTTGATTTGATTTTTGTTCATTTGATTTACCAGGGCTCTTAATTTTTTAAAATAAAAAATAAGCCAGCTAGCAATTAAATTAAATATATTTTTTACAAACCATTTTTGGAAAAAATCTTTGATTTTATGATATATTAACGACGTCTACAATATTTACCCATAGTAAACAAAAATTTCAATTGTTAATATTTTAAATTCTTGTACATTTCACACTTAATTTTGGCCACCCATCAACAGCCGCATCAATTTATAAAACAAACTACATAGAGTCGTATAAATCCCATCCGAATGAATTTGCGCCACGGTATTTCTACACGGTGCAATGGTGCGGTAGCTCGAGCATGGACCAGGGATGCTGCGGACCGTAGCGCACCACAACGAAACAGCTGCGCGCCCTCTACAACTTAAGCAGAGCGAACTAGACGCCGCTCCAGCACAGAGCACAGAGCTTCGCCTCTATCATCAACTAGCTACGGGCAGATCAATAGAACAGAACGAGCCAGCACAGTTACTGGACGCGCACAACTCGCACACAGAACATATTTTGGCCAGTGATCCCGTTCTTGATCCAGCAGGAACATATTCCAGACAAAAAAAAAATCGCGCCGAAGACGTGCTATTATCGCGTTATTACAAAGTTGTGTCGACGCCACTGTTACGGGCGGTTAATAGAGGGTCGGTTAATCGGGTGTTTGTGCGGAGATTAATTCTGCTGAGCGGATTGGACCCAATAATACACAGTGAGCTTCGTTTGAGCTGATCCAGAAAAAAAAATCGAAAAAGGTATATAAGTCGAGGAAAACTATAATTTTTTGAAATTACCAAACGTATTTGTTGCAATTAAAATTCGAACCCCCTCACCCTATATATGATAAACAGACGAGGGTTTTGCATACGAAGCCGCAAAATGGGCTGCGTGACAACCCCGATGCATTACTACCCCAACAACCCCAAATTTATTTCCGACTGTTCCGAAACCCCGTCATAAAGTTAAATGTATTTATCACGGTATAAGTTGATTGATTTGATGCTTTTGAAGATGGAGATAAGTAATTGTAAAATCGTCACTTATTAGCTAGATGCGCATTTCGGAGGCTATGCCCGCTCTTCAGTAGCACAATTATAGAACAAATGAAGATAACTCTGTCACTCACAATTCCTCAAATGACATAAGTTTATATCTCAAAATCTATCTATCTATCTATGTAAGTAAAACAAAAAACATGGTACATTTTTTTCTTCTAATATTACCAGAAGAGAAAAATATGTTTTGAGATGGTAAATAGAAGAGGTAAAGAGGTAAAGAACTTTGGAGGAACAAAAGAATTTTTTTAAGCATGAAATATAAGTATTGTTAATTATTGATAAAATGTTGTAAGTAATTCTTTGTAGGGTGTAATGGAGATGTGAGTTAATTTCTTTTTAAGAGGAGTTCAGTTACTTTAATAGGGGATCTTCTGCAAGTTTCTTATGTATGATCTTCACATTTTAAAATCTTTTATCGCACATACTCGTATAAAAAAAAGTTGATTTTTCCACACCAATTATATCCTATCTTCAGACCGTAGATTTTCAACACGAACAAGAACTAAACATGACCGATCATTCCGCTTGATTCTTCCATCAAATTCAGCAAAAGAGCACACTTCACGCTTGGTTAAAAATTAATCTAACGGGCAGAGCATTTGTCAATAGCCACGGTGCGATGATGATTTCCTCCCGCTGGCCATTTATGTATATATAGGCAACCACCCTCTCGCACTATACGTGTATAGGGATAGTTCGCACTAGCGATGTGTAGTTCACTCGCGAACCGTTCACTCTGAACGGTTCAATCATGATGTTTTGCAACGACCTATAGGTCACTATGACCTAGTTCGTGAACTATGAACTACATGGTGCACGGTGTACGTATTCATGTACTTGTACTATATATATACTTGCAGTATAGTATACATTACATATACAGTACTAACATTTACTTAGTAGTGATAAAGTGTGTTGGTGAACGGAACGAAATAGGAAACTCGATGCGATATTTATATGTTGGTATCAGTTTTCATTTGGAATAATATTGATAATTTCATAATTCATAATTTCATTTCAATAATTTCATTGAGAAAAAAAGCAGATTATTTTCAGTATGTGCATGTATTTCATATAGGTCGTGAGGTAGTTCATTTTAAAAAGATGTTAGTAGTCCACGATCTATAGTTCGTGAACGGTACATTGAAATGAACTACGAACTACGAACTAGGTCCTCAAAGTGACCTACAGTTTGCCATCGCTAATTCGCACTCTCATCTACAACAGGCAATGAGACCAAATCGAAAATGAAATCATGCGTGGTATTAGTTGCGGGCTTATCATATTAACCTGATGAGTAAGTAAAGATTGTATACAGGGTGAGACAGTTGGAGGTGTGTTCAGACTTCTTAGAGGCTTCATTTTTTAAGACATATCTGAGAAGATTTTTGAAAAAACATGCATCCAAACCATTCCAAATATAAAATGATTAGAAAATCATCTACAAAGCCATATGTTTTTATAATTATTAAATTTCAACATTTTTCAATTTTTCAACTATCTATCCTTAATTCTCTCCAAGTAACACATAAAGTAGATCATATGCACAAGGCTAATATATCGACAAAGGGAAGCGCCACGGCTTTGGTGGATAGTTGAAGGTTTCCCTTAGTTGGGGGGTTGGTTCGGGAAGCAACTCATCCCTTTCGCCGGTGAAGGGGATGATTGTTAACAACTGATAAGGATGACAATACCCTGCATATTTTTTGCTACATTTTTTAAAGCGCCTCCATCATATCCAAGAAGATTTTTGAAAAAACATGCATGCAAACCATTCCAAATATAAAATGATTAGTAAATCATCTACAAAGCCATATATTTTTATAATTATTAAATTTCAACATTTTTCAATTTTTCAACTATCTATCCTTAATTATCTCCAAGTAACACATAAAGTAGATCATATGCACAAGGCTAATATATCGACAAAGGGAAGCGCCACGGCTTTGGTGGATAGTTGAAGGTTTCCCTTAGTTGGGGGGTTGGCTCGGGTAGCAACTCATCCCTTTCGCCGGTGAAGGGGATGATTGATAACAACTGATAAGGCTGACAATACCCTGCATATTTTTTGCTACATTTTTTAAAGCACCTCCATCATATCCGAGAAGATTTTTGAAAAAACATGCATCCAAACCATTCCAAATATAAAATGATTAGAAAATCATCTACAAAGCCATATATTTTTATAATTATTAAATTTCAACATTTTTCAATTTTTCAACTATCTATCCTTAATTATCTCCAAGTAACACATGAAGTAGATCATATGCACAAGGCTAATATATCGACAAAGGGAAGCGCCACGGCTTTGGTGGATAGTTGAAGGTTTCCCTTAGTTGGGGGGTTGGTTCGGGAAGCAACTCATCCCTTTCGCCGGTGAAGGGAATGATTGTTAACAACTGATAAGGCTGACAGTGTCCTGCATATTTTTTGCTACATTTTTTAAAGCGCCTCCATCATATCCGAGAAGATTTTTGAAAAAACATGCATCCAAACCATTCCAAATATAAAATGATTAGAAAATCATCTACAAAGCCATATATTTTTATAATTATTAAATTTCAACATTTTTCAATTTTTCAACTATCTATCCTTAATTATCTCCAAGTAACACATAAAGTAGATCATATGCACAAGGCTAATATATCGACAAAGGGAAGCGCCACGGCTTTGGTGGATAGTTGAAGGTTTCCCTTAGTTGGGGGGTTGGTTCGGGAAGCAACTCATCCCTTTCGTCGGTGAAGGGGATGATTGATATCAGCTGATAAGGCTGACAACACTCTGCAGACTAGCTGGTAGGTCGGGGTAGGTATAGTTATAGTGGATATATAATTTGTGGATGGTAGTCTGTTGTTCTGTTCGGTGTTGATGAATTGGGGAGGGGTGTGATGTGCTGGGGGTTCGAAATCGTGGGGGAGAAAGTATTTTGGTGAAGGTGTTGATGAAAATTTGTTGTTGTGGATTTTTGCATTTAAAAGATAAGGTAATTTGGATTAAGTGAAAGTATTTCAATCAAAATTGGATGTTAGAATGCTCGAGTAGTTTTTTCAAGGCCTACTTTCTTTAATTATTTCTTGGTCTAATTTAATGTCGATATGTTTGAGATATTTGTTAGGAAATTAACAGGTCAAGAAATCATGTTAGAATATGTAAGAAAGCTGGAGTTCTTCTTATCAAGAAATCAAGTATTTATTTTAAACGAAGTAAGAATGCTCTTTTGTCAAATTGTCAAGAAAATAACAAAAATAAATTATATTTTAATCCTCAATATATTTTTGAAAAAGTTAAGAATATTATGATAAGAAATGTTCTTAAAGTATGTAAAAATGCTCAAGTAATTTGTCAAGAAAATTTCACCAAGAAATCGTGTTTTAATTATGGAGTTTTAACTGATTAAATTAGATAAAGAAATGGTCTTACAAGATGTGAGAATGCAAGAGATATTTGTCAAGAAATAAAAAAATAAAAAATCGAGAAATGATAGTTTAATGTTCCAGTTATATTTTTAGGAATCAGTAAAGTTTGAGCAAGAAATTAACATAACGGTTTAAGAATGCTCAAGATGTTTGCCAAGAAATGAAGAAAACTATATCAAAAAATCAAATTTAAGCATTGAGATATTTTTGAAGAAATGAAGAACATTACAGATGCTGATGAAAGAATGTTAAAGTTGTATAAAAAAAAATCATGAAAATTAGTTGAAGAAAACCAATTTTACGGCTGCAGGTTTTTTGGAAAAATAAAAAGTTAGATCAAGGGATTACCTTAAACGATGAAAAATGACCGAGAAACTAGTCAGGACAGGTCAGGTCAGGTCAGGTCAGGAGAAATGTTAGTTTAATGTTCCAGTTATATGTTTAAGAATCAGAAAAGTTTGAGGAAGAAATTAACATAACGGTTAAGAATTATTAAAATGTTTGCCAAGAAATGAAGAAAACTATATTAAAAAATCAATTTTAAGCATTGAGATATTTTTGAAGAAATGAAGAACATTACAGATGCTGATGAAAGAATGCTAAAGTTGTATATCAAAAAATCATGAAAATTAGTTGAAGAAAACCTAATTTTTAAGGATCCAGCTTTTTTGGAAAAATTATAAGTTAGATCAAGGGATTACCTTAAACGATGAAAAATGACCGAGAAACTTGTCAGAAATCAAGAAAGTTTGCCATGGGAAATCATATTTTAATCATCAAAATGTTTATCAAAAAATCAAGAAAGTTAGATCTCAAAATCATCTTGAACTATGTCAAAAATTTGAGAGACTTGTCAGGAAATTTAAAAAAATGATATAAAAAATCACCCTTTATTTCTCAAGTAGTTTGTGAATATCCAAGAATAGTATACAGATAAAGAAACCACTTTAAATGGTCAAATTATTCATCAAAAATTCAAGAAAATTAGATTAATATGGTTTAATCTGCGAGTTATTATTTTTTTGAAGAAATTAAAATTGGCGGATCAGAAAATCACCTTAAATGCTCAAGATGTCAAGAAAGTACGAAAGAAAGTAAAAGAAAGTAAAAAGTAACATCAAAAAAGCTATTTCCATTTTCTTTTTTGAAACCTCAGATAATAATTTGGAACAAGTGGTAGAAGAGCGATAATCGTAAATGGCTATGGGCGACCGCAGGCGGGCTATCCATTGCTATCTATCGCCCTCGTATCGGATTTTGCAATAGCCGGCCGCATAACCTAATTTCTAACCAAACTTAATAATCATTATAAACCAAAGCGATAGCCCGGCAAAATGTAATCCACAGCCGATTCGATCCATACTAACTATACAGCGTTAGAATTGGATCATCATATTGTCAAGAAGAGAGAAAAATGTTTGACCACGAAGAGGTGTGGTATTGAATTTTTCAACACCGCAATTTTATTAATAACGAAGAAAATATATTTTTTGTAGGTTATGTAATTTTGAAAATTAATAAAACAAATTAAATTATACTAAAATTAAAAACAACCGATTTTTGTTGGTTTTGTTAAAAAAAAAATCATTTTTGCCTGAACATATTTTTTTTACCGAAATAACCAAAAATATTAACTTTATTGTTAGCATGATTTCAAACTGACGAGACGAGAAATCTTCTATAATTTATATTGTTGCCAAATTTCTGTTAGGCCTACTTATAATATAATGTAACAAGACTTTGGGTTTGGAATCGGTGGGATTAAACTGGGGATAAACTAAGGTAAATGGCGCTTTGACAAAGTATAGCGTGGGTAGGTCTAATTAATTAATATATAAATTAATATTAAAGGGAAAACTCCAAACATGGACATGGAACAGGGATAAGAGACAGGGCATTATATTGAACCATTTTTCGCCAAAATAGGTCAAATGCACATGTCATATGTTGTTCATAAAGCGTCATAAGAACTACTGACTTAACTAACGTATACATTACAATATTAAACGATCCGTAATAAATAATTAATTGTTTAAAAATTGACAAAGTGCCAAAATAGTAAATAATTCAGATACAATAAAAAATGCGTACTAACGCTACGTGTCAAACAGTAAATGAAATGACAGCCGATGAGTTAGGATAAAATGTCTACTTTGGCGAAGATTTTCAGGTTAATTTTGGTATCCAAAAAATATGGCAAATATACGTAAAAATCAATTGTTTTTTTAGGTTAGGTTAAAATGCTTACTTTGGCGACAATTTTGATGTTACCTCAAGTATTCAAAAAAACATGGCAAATATAAATAAAAGAATGTTCAGATAAAAAATATAGTTCTTTCAAGACTATTAATTATTTAAGGAACGTTTTAGAAGTGATTATAAAATGTCAGTAGCATAGTTTATTGTAATTTAGATTCTTTTCCTATTGTCCACGCCTTACAACCGTACAATCATACTCTCCACACATAATTTCATAAATCAATATTCATAAACCATAAAAATAAAATAAAAATCGTATATAATTCATATACATTTTAATGTCATATTAATGGGATAGATTTCTTCTTCGCCCTGTATACTTTTGAGTGTATGTCTGGCAGATCCGAGAATAGAAAATTAAATATAGAACGACATTTGGAGTGTATTATGACAGAAGATAATGAGAAAAATAAGTAAATAGCGCATTCTTCGGTCGGGTCGGGTCTTTTGAGGTGACTGCAGAGGTCGCTGCTGAAGAAGGTATAATAATGTAACTGAGATGTCAAGAATGGCCAAGCCAGCGGAAGAATGGGAGATATCGTTATCTTGATATCTAGATTATTAAGTTTTGCGTCTTTCTCACAGATAGGGATGTTTATAATAAGAACTTGACGTTTATTAGACAAAAAGAAATTCTAATTATTTCAATGTTGCTGTCATTTATAGTGCGATAAAGATCTTTTTTTTGGATTTGATTAAAGCTTTTTTCTAAATAGTCACGACAAATTTTTGAGAAATTTTGGAGATGCCTGTATATCAAATTGGCAAGATAATATATAATGACCATCCGCTGATAGTCTAAAATCATTTCAACTATTTGTTTGCAAAGAATCTTTGGATATTTCTTCATTTCGGTTATGTCCAACTAATTTATTTGGAAACACAACATTATAGTTTGGACTTTGGCAGATTCTCTTTCTATATTTGTTTGATTTCCGGCTGTTCAGCACTGATAAAAGTGATTTTAACTTTGTAATTGTATTTAGTTGCTGAGCCAGGTCCGATTCGGTCAATTCGGCCAACACGATACTATTTTCTCCGTACTCTGTTTCTAGAAGTTTCAACACAATGTGTAATTTAGAAAACTTTTGTACATTTTTTCTTCTAATATCTGCATTTAGATTCGATATGGCAACGGTGGATGGCAATTTTGCGGTATGACACATGCGCGCCGTGTATATCAGACATTTAGATACTCTATACGTCATTATAAGGAAATTACATTGGGTCACATGTTACGCAAGTTGCCAACCTTAAAAATATTTTATTTCTTTAAATAAAAGATACATATTTCTTTGAAGAAATACACGACAAATATTTTTATTTTTATGCATTCCAGAGTATTCTGTAGAAAAATAAAGTTCATGAAAGACTTCGTAATTTTTTTCAGCAAATTAAAAAATTTATGCATTTGATTAATTTTTTATATCACAAAAATCTAAATTAAACTAATTTATAACCTAAATGCAAATTTTGAAATACAATATCCATCTTCAGTAATCAAAATCAAGCTTATCAATCTATTACAACAAAAAATAATTTAAAAAATAAAACGAAAATTTTTAATAAAAAAACAAATACTTTTTGATAAAAAAATACCATTTTGTGCTAAAAATCTATAAACTTCCCAGTTATATTTTCAACTAGCGAACATGAACCACCACTGAAATATACATCACCGATTCCGAAATCTAATTTCCCCCCCCCCAAACTAGGACCTGCCCGGTATATGCGCAGACGTATATATCAAATTGGGATTTGTTGTTTGCCTTCGACTTTCGGTTACAGAATTGGCAACGTGAAATAAGGGGGCGAGGTGGCAACGGGGATGAGCACGAGATCCAATCTTCGAAGAAATTCGTCTGTGCTAGATCTATGGAGAAGGAGGACACGGGGATGTGGGTGAAATGATGCTGTAGTAGGAGTAATGAAGAAATTTATTTAAGGGGATAGTGCAGTTTTTCAATTTTATTGCGAGAAAATTTGATCGGATCGCCTAACTCCATCTGTTGTTAGTTGTGTTCAATTTGAGTGTGAATGTCGTATTAGTACAAGATAATCTTGTATAGATGTCGCTATATTGTTTTAAATATGAAATTATATGGTGCTTTGAGTGTGAATGTCTTATTAGAACAAGATAATGTTGTATAGATGTCGCTATAGTATTTTAAATATTAAATTATTTGGTGCTTTGGGTGCGAATGTCTTATTAGTACAAGATAATGTTGTATAGATGACGCTATATTCTTTTAAATATGACATTTTATGGTGCTTTGATTGTGAATGTCTTATTAATACAAGATAATGTTGTATAGATGTCGCTATATTGTTTTAAATATTAAATTATTTGATGCTTTGGGTGTCAATGTCTTATTAGTACAAGATAATGTTGTATAGATGACGCTATATTGTTTTAAATATTAAATTATTTGGTGCTTTGGGTGTGAATGTCTTATTAATACAAGATAATGTTGTATAGATGTCGCTATATTGTTTTAAATATTAAATTATTTGGTGCTTTGAGTGTGAATGTCGTATTAGTACAAGACAATCTTGTATAGATGTCGCTATATTGTTTTAAATATGAAATTATATGGTGCTTTGAGTGTGAATGTCTTATTAGAACAAGATAATGTTGTATAGATGACGCTATATTGTTTTAAATATTAAATTATTTGGTGCTTTGGGTGTGAATGTCTTATTAATACAAGATAATGTTGTATAGATGTCGCTATATTGTTTTAAATATTAAATTATTTGGTGCTTTGAGTGTGAATGTCGTATTAGTACAAGACAATCTTGTATAGATGTCGCTATATTGTTTTAAATATGAAATTATATGGTGCTTTGAGTGTGAATGTCTTATTAGAACAAGATAATGTTGTATAGATGACGCTATATTGTTTTAAATATTAAATTATTTGGTGCTTTGGGTGTGAATGTCTTATTAATACAAGATAATGTTGTATAGATGTCGCTATATTGTTTTAAATATTAAATTATTTGGTGCTTTGAGTGTGAATGTCGTATTAGTACAAGACAATCTTGTATAGATGTCGCTATATTGTTTTAAATATGAAATTATATGGTGCTTTGAGTGTGAATGTCTTATTAGAACAAGATAATGTTGTATAGATGACGCTATATTGTTTTAAATATTAAATTATTTGGTGCTTTGGGTGTGAATGTCTTATTAATACAAGATAATGTTGTATAGATGTCGCTATATTGTTTTAAATATTAAATTATTTGGTGCTTTGAGTGTGAATGTCGTATTAGTACAAGACAATCTTGTATAGATGTCGCTATATTGTTTTAAATATGAAATTATATGGTGCTTTGAGTGTGAATGTCTTATTAGAACAAGATAATGTTGTATAGATGTCGCTATAGTATTTTAAATATTAAATTATTTGGTGCTTTGGGTGCGAATGTCTTATTAATACAAGATAATGTTGTATAGATGTCGCTATATTGTTTTAAATATTAAATTATTTGTGCTTTGGGTGTGAATGTCTTATTAGTACAAGATAATGTTGTATAAATGACGCTATATTGTTTTAAATATTAAATTATTTGGTGCTTTGGGTGTGAATGTCTTATTAATACAAGATAATGTTGTATAGATGTCGCTATATTGTTTTAAATATTAAATTATTTGGTGCTTTGAGTGTGAATGTCGTATTAGTACAAGACAATCTTGTATAGATGTCGCTATATTGTTTTAAATATGACATTATATGGTGCTTTGAGTGTGAATGTCTTATTAGAACAAGATAATGTTGTATAGATGTCGCTATATTGTTTTAAATATTAAATTATTTGGTGCTTTGAGTGTGAATGTCGTATTAGTACAAGACAATCTTGTATAGATGTCGCTATATTGTTTTAAATATGACATTATATGGTGCTTTGATTGTGAATGTCTTATTAGTACAAGATAATGTTGTATAGATGTCGCTATAGTATTTTAAATATTAAATTATTTGGTGCTTTGGGTGCGAATGTCTTATTAGTACAAGATAATGTTGTATAGATGACGCTATATTCTTTTAAATATGACAAAACTGTACCTCGTTAACATTGCGAGAACATATGGTCTAAAAAAATGTACTTGGCAATAATTAACAGAGTGAAGTAACAAAATCAATTCAGTTGTGTTTTTATAAAACTATTGCAAAAGAATTTTTTTTCACAGCTTTAAAATATTTAATCGATATTTTTTGGTGGATGGTTGCTAGGCCCATATGCCTCGCTCTTTTATATACAATTTATAGGATGTCGTAAGTCATTTTGCTATGCCTATATCAGCATGAAAACTGACAAACACTATCACCAAAAATCAATATGTATATTGACTATAGAACAGAAGGCCCTATAGGTAGTTTTATATATACAAGGTGTTCATATAGTTACAATATATATTTTTTCAATTACTTAGTATAAAACTAACCGAATAGAAACTTGGTTAGTTTTGAAAGACAATTTTGCTTGTATTATAATTTGTAACCATTTTTTGATTTTTTAGACACCCGCTAAATTTTGAAAAAATATATTAAACTTTCTCAAGAAAAAAATCTAATAAAGTACATTATTCCAAAAAACGCACAAAATTCATTAAAAAATACCGCGCGCATTTGTTTTACACACTGTATATATTGCTCTAGTGTAGGTATATATAGTGGCTATACGCTATAACCTAGATAAGGGTGAATAAGAGCGTTCCTGTCGTACCCCAACATAGAATGGGGAAAAGCCGCCACCTCTTGAAGTAGATTCGTTGGAAAATAAACAACATCTTCAAAAATAAATTGAATTTTCTATTGAAATTACATTATAGCCTGACTTCCTCGAAGTAGCAAAGCGCATCTAAGTGACAATTTATCGATGAAAAAAAAAAGAAGTTGGTGGAAGTTTTTGCAGTAATAAATTTTTTTTTTAGTAATATTATTTTTAATTTTTTTCATTATTTTATTTTTGCTTAGATATCAGCTAAAGTTTGGCCGCTAAGTTAAATTTTTATTTTTTTATTAAAATTAATTTTTTTTTTTTCAGTTATTTTTTTCTAAACTTAATTATATATTCTTAAATATAAAAGAAATTTATGATTTTAATTCTAGACCCTTCATTTTATAGAGACGTATTTACAATAATTATTTACAGTTCAGTAAAAAAAAATTGTATTCTTTGCATCTCAAAATAAATTGATATCATCAAAATCAGAATATCAAACATTCCACAAAAAACAACTACGTAGCTAAATATAAAATTTACGTTGAAAAATTGGAAAAAAGTCAATGTTTTTCAAGTTCACAAGTTCACTAACTTAATTATATTTTCGTAAATATAAAAGAATTTATATGATTTTAATTCTAGGCCCTTCATTTTTATAGAGGCGTATTTACAATAATTATTTACAATTTTCAGTTCAGTAAAAAAAAATTGTATTCTTTGCATCTCAAAATAAATTGATATCATCAAAATCAGAATATCAAACATTCCACAAAAAAACTACGTAGCTAAATATAAATTTTGCGTTGAAAAAAATAGGAAAAAAGTCAATGTTTTTTAAGTGCACATGTTCACTGTTAGTTAACCCTATAATCTCTGTGGCATCTAAAGAAAGAAACCGCTGTTCTCAGTAGCTAAACCTACGAATGTCTGCAGAAAAACTTTTACAGAACTGATTTTTTTGCAGAATGTACAAATGTACCATATATATCTCAAGAGCAACTAAAAACACATCCCTCTAGAGCTCAGAAATGAACCTTTGTAAACATACAGTCATTAATTGTCAAAGTCAATTTAATAATTATTATGACAAGATATTTATCTGTCTGTTACATATGTCATATCTGTCACTCTGACATATGCCATATGACCAGATATTTATCTGTGACTGACATATGTCACTGCGCATTGTTTACTCAATAGCTTTATACATTTATTACAGAAACAAATGAAAGTTAATTTAATCTGTAAACAAACAAAAATAGTTCAAAAAAATGCCCATAGAATACAGCACTTAACAAATAAATATGCAAAATTTCCGTTAAAAAAATCATTTGGATAGACAAACAACGACAGGTTCATAGAAGAGGTGCGTTTTTATTTTATTTTTTGATATATGCGAGGCTAAATTTGCGTTCTTTCCGGATAAGCTAGCCGTAATGTAGACATATAGTTTTGAGAGAAAACGAAGCAAGAAAACAAAAAGAAAAAAACAACGTTGTCCCGACTGCAATGCGAAATGTAGCGTTCACTGGGAACATCTGACAAAATGTACAAGTACTTTATCAAATGGAAAGTTGAATTTTAACGAGTACAAGTAATATAAAACAAATCTGGAATGAATACGAGATTACCCATTCGTTATTCTGCAAACGAAATCACGTATTAAACGTCAATGTCATATAAAAAATAGAAAAGTAATTCCTATATAAGAAGCATTTTGTAAATAAAAAAATGCAGCGAATTTAATTCATTTCAATTTATATTACGGCGTGCGTTACATTGTATATATGCAACTAACTTGTCAGCTAATTGGTGTGTAACGTGACACAGTGAGCGGCTAACTTCGCTACGGTCAAACTTGGTTGAGCTAAGTTCATGTAGAATGTTGAAGTAAAGCACGAACCACTTAATTTGCATGTAACAGGGGAAGTTGAAATCTATACAACCCTATCGACAAGAAATAGGCATTTAAAGGGCTCTTCGCAGGCGAACAGAGTTTTGTGGGTAAAGGTGTGATTCCAGCACGGGATTATTAGGTGCGAAAAAATGATTTCGTGCGTTCAAATATTGATATAATAATAAGATTTTTTAAATTGGGGGGGGGGATTTTTTTTCCATACAAAAATAGGTCACAATTTGTCAAAAATTCTAAAAATAACGGAAAAACGGTTATATAAAACAAGCAAAATGATCATAATTCGTGCCAATTTTAAAAATTCGATAGATCAAATGGAATCGTAGCTTTACATAGAAAGTTTATATAAAACGGCATAAATCGAATCGATCTCTTCAGGCAGTTTCCCCCGCCACTAATATTCATGAGCGATTTTTCCGGAAAAGTTGGCAAAAGTTTAGTTTAACGTATTGAGCCTACGCGATATGCTTGTCTTCGAAAAAAAAGCGAAAAGTTTTAGATAATATTTACATAATTGACAGCGTTTTAAGACCGCATTTTTACAAGACGATGATGAAAGTTTGAGAATTTTAGGTTATATGTACAGGGTGCTATGAATTGCAAACAAGAAATAACTTTTCATAAAGTTTATTTTAACGATTTTTTCAATAAAAAAATTGTATTGTTTTATCAAGTACCAACTCACTATAAGTTACTTACGCAATACGTATATATAAAAAAATATCAATCAATTTTGCTTATAATAATTTTTTCACTAGGTTATTAAAATGTTTTATTGGTAGATTTTTACGCTACACCTTGTATATAATTAAGAGAACGTAACTAGAATGTTAACAGGCGTCGAAAATCATTTTAAATTAAGCCCTTAAGCTGTCCTGTTTCACTGAAGGAAATAATCCCGAAGTATATAAACGCGAAAGATAAATTAAGTTGTATAGGGGCTGAATAAATGTAAAAATTAGGGAAAATGGGAAAATGTTTAATATTTTTTTCCCTCGAGTGTTAATGTTATAATGCGCTATGATGTAATTAAATATAAGATGTAAGAATTAATTAATTAGAAAAAATATAATGCATTTGGGGGGGCAACCACTTTTTTCTAATACGCTCCTGCTTTATGCGAGGGTTGATATTTTGAAATTGAATTTTTTTTTATATCTAAATTGTTTTCAGGCGATTTCATCCAATTTTATGGTAAGATTTAAGCGTCGCATTTTTTTGAGACGAAGATATTTCTGAAATGGTTATACAGCAAGACCCCGATAAAAACGTTTGGAAAGAAAATAGTTTCTTTTGGTTTTTTATTTGTATAACCGAATTTTAATCTTTAAAATAAAAGGATTTAAAAAAAATTTTTTTTGTAGAAACCATAAAATTCGTTTAATATTTTTTGTTTTTAAAAGATTCAAAACAACGAATTTTTAAATTCTAGTATTTTTATTGAAAAATAAAAAATTATAAAACTATTAAGATAAAATTTTCCAAAATTAAAAAAATTCAAAAAAATCAAGAATTAAAAATTTCAAATTTTTTTTTAAATAAAAATTTTCGATTGTAAAAATTCAAAAATTTCATATTTTTAAATATAAGAATTTATAGATTCAAAAATTTAATACAATCAAAAAAATTTCAAATAGAAAAATTTAATAATATTTAAGAATTTATTATTTCTAAATTTTTAAATTATACAAATTTCTTAATTATTCTAAATTTTTAAATTATACAAATTTAAAAATTTTATAATATAGAATAAAAAAAAATGAAGAATTAAAAAATTAATTATTTCAAAAATTTTGAAATATAAAAATGTAAGAAATAAAAAATTGAAACACTTAAAACTTTAAAAATCCGTATTCAAAAAAAATTATAAATAATTCCCGCTCAACACTAACAATCAAAAATTATCCTAATTATAAATATTTCTATCCCAGTTGATTATTTATTGTATTTTGGCTTATCGTAATGTCGCGACTGTTCACATTTACCCTCTAACCGATCTATATTTGCTCATATCAATTCGACGACAATTATAACAAACGGCAACTATGGCTATATTGCTTTGCTGGCGTCTATCGTATCTCATCTCATCATCCAATAACAAATATTCTATTCTATTTTTCGATATATTTACGTATTTACAAAATTATCTTTTATTTATACATTTATATGTTACCACATCTAAAAAAAAATTTTTTTTTTCAATATAAATTAAATATATATATATATATTTTTTTTAATCAGTGGTAACTTTTTTCAAGTTAAATATATATTTTTTGATTTTTCAATAAAAAATTATAATGTTTAAAATTATGTGTTTGTGTTGTATCCCTACACTTGTATAACAACATACGATGTATTTTCGAACAGGAAGATCGATCAAAGCGTCGAAAAGTTGCGAAAAGTATTTCATTTCTCGAAGTGAAAGATGAAACTTTTCGGTAATGGAAGACAGAAGGAAACATAGTTTTATTGTGTAAAGAAATTTGTTCGAAATAAGTCCAATCAAATTTATTTATGCCGAAGAAAATGAGAATGTAAAAGTGATGTAACTGCAGCGATTGATTTTTTAAACGTACATTTCTACTTTAAATTTATCGTTTGATAATTAAATATCGAACAGTTTATTAAAAATTTGATTTGAAAATTTTGTTGATGAGAAAATCGTTCATCAAAAAAGACGTTAGAAAATTAAAACGCTAATTATGATTAATTTGTTATTAATATAGAAATATATCATCCCAACGACTGCGCCAGTTTAACAAAAAAATTATAATGAAAAGTATAAAGAAAGAAAATACAAACATATGGATGTAACTTGAGGTATTAAAATTTCTAGACTTCCAATTTATATTTTGATTTAATAATTTTATATTTTAAGAATGAACAATCTTTTCGAATTGTCAAAATAATTTTTTTAAACGTGTTTGGCTTCAAGAACTCATTTTTTAAATCAAACAGTTGATTAAACACAGATACAAACTTTTGTATCTGTGAAAAGAAAATAGTTAATTATGATTCTATCCTATCCAAACGACTGCGCCATTTTGAATTGAAATTTATTTAATTTGAAAAAATATTTAAAAAGTGTTAATTTCAGTGTAATTTGTACTATTGATTTTTTTTTAAATTTATATATAGCAAATTTCTACTTAAATTTTATCGTTTTATAAATAGATAATGAACAATCTTTTCAAAATGTTAAAATAATTTTTTTAAACCTTTTTGGCTTCAAGAACTCATTTTTTAAATCAAACAGTTGATTAAACACAGATACAAACTTTTGAAAAGAAAATAAAATAGTTAATTATGATTCTATCCTATCCTAACGACTGCGCCATTTTGAATTGAAATTTATTTAATCTGAAAAAATATTTAAAAAGTGTTAATTTCGGTGTAATTTGTACTATTGATTTTTTTTTTTATTATATATAGCAAATTTCTACTTAAATTAAATTTTGATAATTAAATATCGAACAGTTTATTAAAAATTGATTTGAAATTAATACTATTTCTTGTTTATGAGAAAATCGTTCATCAAAAAAGACGTTAGAAAATTAAAACGCTGATTAAGATTAATTTGTTATTAATATATAAATATATCATCCCACCACTGCGCCAGTTTAGCAAAAAATTATATTAAAAAGTACAAAGAAAAAAAATACAAACATATGGATGTAACTTGAGCTATTAAAATTTATAGACTTCCAATTTATATTTTGATTTCATAGTTTTATGATTAAATAATGAACAATCTTTTCGAAATGTCAAAATATTTTTTTTTACACCTGTTTGGCTTCAAGAACTATTTTTTTAAATCAAACAGTTGATTAAACACAGATACAAACTTTTGTATCTGTGAAAAGAAAAGAAAATAGTTAATTATGATTCTATCCTATCCTAACGACTGCGCCATTTTGAATTGAAATTTATTTAATCTTAAAAATATTTAAAAAGTGTTAATTTCAGTGTAATTTGTAGTATTGGATTTTTTTTTAAATTTATATATAGCAAATTTCTACTGCAATTTTATCGTTTAATAAATAAATAATGAACAATCTTTTCGAAATGGCAAAATAAAATTTTTTAAACCTTTTTAGCTACAAAAACTCATTTTTTAAATCAAACGGTTGATTAAATATAGATACAAAGTTTTGAAAAGAAAATAAAATAGTTGATTATGATTCTATCCTATCCTAACGACTGCGCCATTTTGATTTGAAATTTATTTAATCTGAAAAAATATTTAAAAAGTGTTAATTTCAGTGTAATTTGTAGTATTGGATTTTTTTTTAAATTTATATATAGCAAATTTCTACTGCAATTTTATCGTTTAATAAATAAATAATGAACAATCTTTTCGAAATGGCAAAATAAAATTTTTTAAACCTTTTTAGCTACAAAAACTCATTTTTTAAATCAAACGGTTGATTAAATATAGATACAAAGTTTTGAAAAGAAAATAAAATAGTTGATTATGATTCTATCCTATCCTAACGACTGCGCCATTTTGATTTGAAATTTATTTAATCTGAAAAAATATTTAAAAAGTGTTAATTTCAGTGTAATTTGTACTATTGAATTTTTTTTAAATTTATATATAGCAAATTTCTACTTAAATTTTATCGTTTGATAAATAAATAATGAAAAGTCTTTTCGAAAAGTAAATATCAACTTTTTTTTGGTGAGAAAAACTTATGTATAAAACAGTTTATCTAAAAAAATGCAATCAGATATCAGAAAACTAACATAAATATACGAATTACTAGATTAAATCTCTTCTGAACGACTGCGCCAATTCAACTGAAATTTATACTGAAAACATATATGATGAAAATATTAAAATATCAGCTTTAACTTCACCTATTAAATTTCATAAGTTTGAAAGTTCCATTTTAATTTCACCGTTTTTTTTAGACTTAAACATGAATAATAATTTCGAAATGTCAGTAAAAAAAAAAATTTAATTAACAAAACCGTTCCTCCAACACATACATTTTTCAAATTGAAAAATAAGTTCTCATTAGCGACGTTAAACGTTAAATAGCGTTATTAAACGCGAATCATTTTTATTATACCAAAAATCCCATCCTGACGACTGCGCCAATTTAACAAAACCATTAAATAACCTCGAACATTTTACAGTATTTTATAAACTTCCCATTTTTTTCAGATGAAGTGGTTATTATTGGTAAGTTTGGCCGTGGCCAGCGTTATCTTACTATCGTGCGGGGGACTGGTGAGGACGGATGGGGAGATCTGGGAAGAAGACGACCACGAGGTGCGCATTCGCAGCGAACGTGGCACCAAATCCAAGGGTATGCGTAAGTGTCCACACCATCTCGCCTCATTTTAATATAACCGAACGTTAGCTACAAAAATTCGGCCGAAGTATTTAAACAAAGAGTCGAAAGAAAAAATCCAAATTGCCAAAGAATCGCGGCCAAAATATTGAAAATAAACATTTTGAGGAGATGTAAAGAAGAAAATTTGAGATGTGGTGTTAAATGATTTTAATCATTTAACACGGGGGGGGGGATTAAAAATAATTATTGTAAAATTTTATTGATGATATTAAAAAAAAAGTAAATTAGAATTTTCTAAAAAGTTTTTTATGTGGCGTTCAATTTTTTTAGACAAAAATAAATATTAAAAGTTTAAAAATCGTTTACGTGACAATAAAATTTTGGCACTTCTATCATAATCCATCGAATTTTTGGTTTGTTTGTTGTCTTTTGCATGTTTTTTTCGTTATTAAATTTCCAAAATATTTTTGCACGATTAATAAATCTGATATTCCCCCTTAAATACAATCTTGCTAAATCTTCAACTTTATGGGGTTCTAAAATGCATCCCTTGTGTGCAACACCTTGTATATACATCGACAATATACATGGTGATCAATTTTTATTCTTACATACAAGAACTATTATTCAAATTTGCACAATAAACACGACGATGTTTACAAATCCATTTTTTTTTTAAATTAAATAAACACGAAGCCAGTTTAAAAACCATAGAATTCGGGTAAACAATGCGAGTTTAATTCGCAACATACATTTCGCATGCGAAAAGGCATCGTAAAAGGCCTGTCTCTGTCCACCAGTCTTCGTTGCTCCTTCAGCGAGTTGTTGAGCAGAACGAAGCGACTGCAACATTGAGCAGATGTGCCAAAATTAGCTAATGAATAATGTGCAGCGAATTAGCATCGGAATAATCCCAGTCCAGACGTGAAACGAACGAACCCTAACCAAACATGTTTGGAATAACTGCGCGTTGGAAATGTTAGGGACTTTTTTATGTGTATATTTCGAGACATTGAGATGATGGCTGAAGTATATATTTAAATTTGATTTTCCTGTAGTGTGTTATGGAAGTGTTATAAGCTAAAGCAATGGATTTGTTTCAAAATAGCCAAATAATAAGGCATGGGCAATTTTTTTTGGTAGAGTCAAAGTAAAAACAAAATTTGAGAACAATTTTGGCTCAATTTTGAGATTTAAAAAAATTGTTACATGGCTCATAATGTCATTAGCTAATTTAAACCTTTCTTAATATGTGTTAAAAATATTAAGTCGCTACAACATTTCTACAAAAAGGAATATGCGTGAGACTCTCGCGCGGTAGAAGTGAAACTTCATAGCTCCTAGGAAAAGTCGATTTTATGCATTGCTTTTTTGCCATTTGTTAACGATTTTTATTTGTTTTTGGTACTTTTTTGACATACTACTGGAAACGCAGTATGTAAAAGTTGCTCGTGCTTAGGATCAACAGGTTTCACATCGTTCTTAAACCATATTCGATCATATATGGAACACACTGTACCTAGCGGATTATTGAAAAATTGTTTATCGAATTCGCGATGAACATGTTGAAAGAATGTAAATTTTGTATATGATGCACTAGTGATCCAAAGTCACATTTTTCTAAAGTAAAACCAAAGGGTAACATCATATGTGATAAGCAGGGTAAGGAACTCACAGAAAATAAGGGAAAAGCTAGAAGATGGAAGGAGTAGCTTGAAGATTTATATAAAGGTAGGCAGGACATGGAGGAACTAGAAAGTGTGGAACAGATAGATGAGGATGACTTAGGTCCTAGCATACTTAGGTCAGAGTTTCATAGAGCATTAAATGATTTACGGAATAACAAAGCAGCGGGGATTGATATGATACCAGCCGAATTAATAAAACACGCAGGGGAAAAAATGCAGGAGCGATTATACAGGTTAGTTTGTAAAATATATGAGAAGGGAGAAGTACCACAGGATTTTCAGCGTAGTAGAATAGTAACAATGCCGAAGAAAATAGGAGCTAATTTGTGTGAGAACTATAGGACCATTAGCCTACTATCACATGCATCGAAGATATTGTTAAAGATTATTTATAGGAGATTAGAAAATAAAGTAGAGGAAAGGCTAGGAGAAGATCAGTTTGGTTTTAGGAAAAACAGAGGGACGAGAGAGGCGATTCTAGCACTAAGAACGGTAGTAGAAAAAAGAAATAGGATAGGAAAGGTAACTTGCATAGCTTTTGTAGACTTAGAAAAGGCATTTGATAATGTAGATTGGGACATAATGTTTAGAATTTTAAAAGAAACGGGTATAGATTATAAGGATAGGAGAATAATTTTTAATTTATATAAACACCAAACTGCCTTAGTTAGAATTGAGGGGGAAGAAGAGGTAGCAAAAATAGGGAAGGGGGTTCGGCAGGGATGTACACTTTCACCGTTATTATTTAATCTATATATAGAAGATGCAATAAACAAAGTAAAAGAAGAGTATAGTGTAGGTGTGAATGTACAGGGAGAGAAAATATATATGTTGAGATTCGCCGACGATATAGCTATATTGGAAGAAAGCGAAAAGAATTTAGAAAGGGTATTGAATGGTATGCAGGCAGTATTGACTAGGGATTTTAACATGAAAATAAATATAGGTAAAACTAAAGTGATGAGGTGTGACAAAAAGGAATGCAGTAGAAAAATGAGGATCACAATAGGAGATAATAGAATCGAAGAAGTGTCAGATTTTTGTTATTTAGGCAGTAGAATCACAAAAGATAATCGAAGCAAGGTAGATATAAAGTGTAGGATAGCACAGGGTAGGAAGGCATTCGTAGAAAAGGAACAGATTTTAAGATCAAATATTGACTTGGGTATTAGAAAAAGATTACTGAAGGTATATGTTTGGAGTGTAGCACTGTACGGGTGTGAGGCGTGGACTATAGGAAAGAAATGGAAGCGTAGATTACAAGCATTCGAAATGTGGTATTATAGGAGGATGATGAGGATTGGTTGGGAAGATAAAGTAACAAATGAAGCTGTACTAGAGTTAGTAGGGGAGAAGAGAAGTATTTGGAGAGTGTTACAGCGTAGGAGAGACAGATTAGTAGGGCATATCCTTAGGCATGGGGGGATTATGCAATTGATCATAGAAGGTAGAGTGGAGGGAAAGAGAGGGGTAGGTAGGCCTAAATTGGAGTATGTGAGTCAGATAGTTGAAGACGTTGAGATGAATAGCTATAGGGAGATGAAGGGATTAGCTCAGGATAGATCGGCATGGCGTGCTGTTTCCAACCAATCTTTAGGATTGCGGACTCTTTAACTAAGCACTAGTGGGTGCATTTCTATTTGTCGATGGCTCGCTCAGCTGTATCAGATTCATTTCGTTGATCTCTCACACCGCGTGTATCTTCACGTGTGGCATTCAAATTCTCTATACCACTCACTGTGTCCTCACTTAACGACGGTATCGATTCATCCAGTGTATTTGAGGTCGATGGAAGGTTATGTTGTCCACCGTGTTTCTTTAACGCCATTTGCCTGGCTCGATACTCTCTACTTCTTTCCAAGGTACTTGTTGGCACTTTTCTTGGCGGTTTATTCGCTTTCTTCCGTTCACTAAAGGCTCGCACTCTGTCTGTACTTGTCTTTTTCTCCATTTCACTTTTCACACAATGGAAATTTTTAGCTAAAAGATTAAGCTGTGTTTTGTGTAATATATAATAAAATACGCAAGCGTCTACTGGTTGCCTTATGCTACGTATACGCACAGTACACGCGGCGCATGCGCGTAGCGTGTTTCACTTTTCGTGACGTTCAGGCCAATTTGCCCTACCGCGCCTATAGAAGTTTCACTTCAAAAACTTTCTTGATTTCTTGAAGAAGAAAAAATCAACACACCAAACAGCTTATTCACTTTCTAATTGAACCACCAAAAAGTTACGTCATTCTTGGTTATTTCTCTTCATAACCAGCAAACTAGCGATGTGTAGTTCACTTCACTCACTCTGAACGGTTCAATCAAATGACGGGCGTACTGTGACGATGTTTTGCAACGACCTATAGGTCACTATGACCTAGTTCGTGAACTATCAACTAGATGGTGCACGGTGTACGTATTGATGTACTTGTACTAGATCCTAAACCCGTCATCTACTAAACCGTTCATGAATCACAAAGACTTGTAAACGATGCAGTATAGTATACATTACATATACAGTACTAACATTTATTTAGTGATACGTGTGTTGGTGAACGGAACGAAATAGGAAACTCGATGCAATATTGCAACAGCAGCATTGCCGAGCGAGTCACAATTTATATGTTGGTATCAGATGTCATTTGGAATAATATAATTAATATATTCGCAAGATTAAATATGTTCTTAAAAAAATGACATGCCATAGCAAATTTTTGCAATAATGCAAAAATAAACATCTAAATCTTATAGTTCTTCTATTTCATACTGAGTGCAATGCAATCACTTAATATCAAATCAAAGCTTTGAAGTTTGAACAGAGAAGATTCGGAATAGAAAGTCGTGAACTAGTTCATTTTTAAAAGATGTTAATAGTTCACGACCTATAGTTCGTGAACGGTACATTGAAATGAACTATGAACTACGAACTAGGTCCTCAAAGTGACCTACAGTTTGCCATCGCTAGACTTAAATAATAAGGTATGGGCATTTTTTTTTGGTAGAATCAAAGTAAAAACAAATTTTGACAACAAAGATGCACAATTTAGAGATTTAAAAAAATAGTTGCAAGGCTCATACTGTCAGAATCTGTCATTAGCTAATTTAAATGGGACTAATTTGTAATTTGTAAATGGGACAATAGCATGTTTTGAGATTTTAGACTGTCCATTTTTCTGGACCTAAGCAAGGCCTTTGACTGTGTTGACCATGTCATTTTACCAAAAAAAAACTTAAGAAGTACAATTTCTCATCTAATGGCGTAAAATTTGTGTCCTCTTACCTTACTAATACAGCACAAGTGGTGCCCTACAATGGTATCGAATCTAATAAGAAGGGCATTAAAATAGGGGTACCGCAAGGGTCAATTGCAGACCCGTTGCTATTTTTAATTTTCATAAATGATTTCCCTGACTATCTGTCAGCTTATAACTGCATTCTATATGCTGATGACACCTTCATTTCTTGAAGAAGAGAAAATGAACACACCAAAGAGCTTATTCCCTCAATCACTTTCTAATTGAACCACCAAGAAGTTAACCACATCTAAACACGCCCATTCTTGGTTATTTCTCTTCATAACCAGCAAACCTGCCATTATATTCTTTAATAAACAATCTCGTTCTTCCTCGTGGGTATATCATCATCATATCCCGCCTTTGGATTCTCATTATTATGTCGAGTAAATCTCTCTGCGCGAGACTTAATCACTGCCGTCGTAATGGGACATAAAATTCCCCAGCTAAATAAGCTCATCGCACCACCGCCGCCCCCAAGCAAACCACCCTAAACAAGCCACCCTCAAAGTGTGACAAGGCAACAGGAGATATGTATTGGTAATTTTTGTCCAACTGGTGAACGTCCGCGGCTGCAAGGGTATGCGCACTCGTCTTACAGCCCTAGAGTAAGCACAGCCTCGAAAGCGTTCACATGTAGCAAAATATTGTATTTGTATATAATATTGTTCGACATTTCAATGACGTTAATTTTATCCTAATGGGATATACCAGCGCTACTAAACTAGCGGCCCGTGGGTCACGCAAAAATTAATTATAGAAATTTTTAAAAAATATATAAATGTATTACTGCTACTCTTTTTTGTAAAGACATTGGGTAGATAACAGATTAAAACGGAAATGTCAAAGAGAAATTTCTATATCACAGCAGAGAAGGTATTTGTTCATTCAGATCCGGACTGCGGCAAAATTTGCATCCTATGCTTTTTATTATCCCATGTACAACGTAAGACAATAATAATGCGTCATACCGCGTATTGAAATAGGAATTCGTCACTTTCATATAACGGCGCATTATTATTGTCTTTGAATGTACATTTGATAGGTATATTGTGCATTAGCATTTGATTTTTTTTTTACTATTGAAAAGGCTTGTGACTATTTCCGGTCGTTTGAAAAATATCTCCATGCTTCGTAATGAAAAAAAAAATCATTTTATTATTTGAGATATTAAACTGTCGTTTTAAGGGCGTACGTGTTATCTTATTTCTTATTTAACGTAATATTTATTATTTCCATATTTGAAAAGCAAAAAAATTTTTTTTAAACGTAATTTATACGAAATCTTTAAATATACATGAGGTCCAAAAATATATTTAAAAAAATTAAATTCCTTTTATAATCTGTTTATTTCAAATTTGTACTTTTTTTTATAGAATTCAGATGTTATCGAAAAATACATTTAAAAAAAATTGTTTTACTTAAATTTTTTTTTATTGATTTGTACTTTTTATATAAAATTCAATATATATATTTGTGATTTTTATAGAAGTATTTATATAGAATATTTTATAGTCTTGAAGCAAAATAAATATTGCGGATTTTTTCAAATTACATTTTACATCTTTTTTCGAAGATTATTCTTTAATGAAATCTCCATAAATTATTTTTAAAATAAAATACTATATTTAAAATCTATATTTAGAAGTATTTGCAAAAGTGCATTTTTTAAATATTAAATACATACATTTTTTTTAAATGCAAATCTGTTTCAAAAAGACTAACTACAATTGAAGATATATTTGCAACAAAAAATATTTTTGTGAACGTGAAAAAATTATTACCCATACAATTTTCCGTTTATTTTTTCAAATATTTAATATGGTTTAGAAAATTTATATTGTTGACTTTTTATTCTGTAGAAAGCATTTTTCTGTTTTTTTTGAAAATTTTCAAAAACAAACCAATTTTTTTGTAAAAATATACATTTTTTAAACGACACGTACTGATTTTTCAATTACATAACTTAATATTAATTTATTTTGGACCTCAGAAATAGTTTTTAAAAAAAACGGCCCTCGCTTTGAAACAAATTTAACAACGCTGCCATATATTAATATATGTTATATTTATTTTACTAACTCCCCAATTAAGTTATAAATGGTAATTGGTATATAAGATATAAAAAAAGCGCAGCGGAAACGCAAATCGCAATTTTATTATTAATAACGTCAATTAAAATACAATTAGTTAAATATGAAGAAATTCCGGTAGATGTTGCAACTATGGTATCGATAACAATGCCTTACAATAAAAAACCAACTAAAATTTCACGTAGAGATATTTTTGAATGCATTTTTATAAGCTTTCCAGTATTATTTTCTATTTTTTTTTTTAATTGATATTTAACAACATTTATTTATATATAAGGTGTTCTTCAAAAGCACGCGCAAGATTTTACGTTTCCTTTGTGTATTTCTTTTTTAATTTTCAAAAATTGTTTTTAAACCGAACAAGAAGCTTCAAATTATAAACGGCAATTTTGTAGGTGGTCTACACAACTCCTTTTTTCTAATTTAATTTAAGTAATATTTTTTCTGCCCAATTTTTTTGAGGGAATAGAAAATTACTTACTAGAAAATTGGAAAAAATATTTTAAAAAGTTGCTTGAAACTAAGTATTTAGGATTGACGAAATTTTTATTTATTTAGTAAATTTGATTGTATAGTTTCTTAAGGAATTTTAGGGAATTACTAGAAAAATATTTGATTTCCAAATACTACGAATCTAAACACGATTTTCTAGATATTTAATAATTTTAATACACGTTCGGTTTGAGTTATTTAATCATATGCTAATAATGGGGTCCTGCAAGGTAGTATACTCGGCCCACGTCTATTTCTAATATTTAGTTTGTCAAGGTTTATTGCTGCATCTAATAAAAATTAATATAAACGAGGTAATGCTATATTTACTTATAACTAGTATTTTGACAATAAAATGCATTAATTTTTTTTAGCAACAATGGAATGGATTTCAAATTTTTCAAAAAATAAATTAATTGTATTTTTTTATAGATATTATTGATAGTTATTGCCGCAAGCTTAAGGTAGAGGTATATATTTTTTTAGGGTTTATTAGAAAAGTTTTTTGAGGTTAGAAGTTTGAGTATTGAAAATGCGCCTTAGGACAGAGCCGAAACTAGGTTTTTTGTGTTATGGAAATGCATAAAAAATTGCATTATTATAGTAAAATAGAATTATAACAAGAATATATTTATTTTTGATAATAAAATAAATAATTAAGTATTTTTTAAGGAACCGATTTGTAATAGTATAGTATTTATTAATAAAATTTTATATTCGTTTTTGTACAAAATTATTATTTTTTATATATCTATATTTAGTTTGTAGATTCGCAAATTTGCAAAAAAAAATATTGAAAAATTGGTGTTGATTATATTTACGATTCATATAATAAAATAAAAATAAAAATGAAATAATTAATTTCATAAAATAAAATAGTGAAAAATTAAAGCTCGATACAAAAAAAATGGTAAAATTCAGTATATTATGATTAAAAAACAAATTTAATGTTTTTTGTATTAAATTAATTGTAAAAAAAAAATCATATAGAAAGTTTTCTAGTTTTTTTATTGAAAAAATCTTAAATATTTTATCGTTAAAATCGATTTTAATAAACCAGCTGCTTTAGAATAATAAAAATCTTCAAAAATATCAAAATTTTACATAAATATTTAGTTAAAAAAAATTATAATGTAAACCCAGCTTTAAATCTGCTTAATAAAAACTTTTGAATAAAATAGATAATATTTACTTACAATTCTGATATAAAAAATTCTATGTAGGCAATATTTAAAAAAATATATATATACAGGGTGAGGCGAAATATTGGTATATATATTAACAAACTGAACATTTTATTTTAAAAAAATAGCCCAGAGACAAAAACAACTGAAAAAATGATGCACAGGCTGAAGCAGAAATTAATGTGATTTTTTTTCAATAATAAAATAAAATCCTTATTTATCCTTTTTAACTAAAATAAAATCGTCGTTATCAAAAGAACTAAAATAAATTAATTACAAATAAAAAATTCCTCTTTAATAAAAACGATCGAGACAACATACAGGCTGAGACAGAAATTATTTTAGATTATATTAAAACGGTTAATAAAATTAATTTTAATTTCATTGTTAATTTTTAGCATCTTTTATTTCTGTAACAGATCATAGGTTACGGCTCTGCACAAAATGGTCGCATAAAAAGTAGATTTCAACAGGATTTTGTACAGGAGGAATTGAATTTTTTTTTGATAAAAGTAATGTTTTATTTTTTATGACAAAAAAAAAATTTTAATGCATTGCGCATTGTACGAATTGAATAACAAAACTATTGCTGACGTCGGAGGAATTTATTTTTCCTGCATATTATGAAATATTCTTTCAGTTCTTTCAGGCAACCTTTCAGTTGGCTGGCGAGGTTCCCCGAACGATTTATTATTAAAATATTCCGGACATTTTCCGGAGAAAAACCTACAGGGCGACTGCACGCAGTTAGTAAAATGAACATTTGCGCCCTTCCTATTTAAATCCCCACCCCCCGCCACCCCCACCCCCACTTTTAACGTGTGACTGTGCTGAAAATAGCGGCGCATGAAATAAACCTGAAAAACGCGAAATAAGTTCCATTGTTTGTCCTATCACCATTTGAGCAATATATAGTCAAAGGCGTGTAATATTTTGCACACCTGCGGACTCGGTTGTGAAAAGATACGGTCCTTATAAAATTATATCGTTAGCGATGTGACAATACCTCCTATCTTGCAAAAAATTCGAAAAATTACATATTATGTGAAACAGATTCTTAGGTTTATTGGGAATGTTCAAAACATCTCCAGACTCATTAAAAGTTCTAAGCAGATAGGAGGTATTGTCACATCACTGACGGTGTTGTTTTTTTGTTTTGGAGATGCATTTATTTGATAAATGATAATTTTTGTTGAAAAAAATGTGAAACAAACTTTTGATATATTTTTTTTTATAACGAAGAATTGATATGAACTTTGAAAATTTTTCAAAAAAAATTAATTTCGAAATTTCAGACATTATTTTGGCTTTGTTTATACAGGGTGGTTCAAATAAGATGTCGATATATTCATGCAAATTTAATTAAAAACAGTTAGTGAAATAAAATAATAATAAATTTAAAACAATTTCAGCAATATTTTGGTTTACAATTATTTTTAAAAATTATAAACTTTGATATTTTGATATAATTATTTAGTTGGTCGATTCGCAAATTTACAAAAAAATTATTGAAAAATTTGGCTTATTTGGTGTTGATTATATTTATGATTCATATAATAAAATTAAAATTAAAATTAAATAATTAATTTCATAAAATAAAATAGTGAAAAATTAAAGCTTCATACAAACAAATGTTAAAATTCAGTATATTATGTTTAAAAAACAAATTTAATGTTTTCTTGTAATTAAATTAATTGTAACAAAAATCATATAGTCTTCTAGTTTTTTTTATTGAAGAAATCTTAAATATTTTGTCGTTAAAATCGATTTTAATAAATCAGCTGCTTTAGGGTAGTAAAAATCTTCAAAAATATTAGAATTTTAGATAAATATTTTGTTAAAAAAAATTATAATGTAAACTCAGCTTTAAATCTGCTTAATAAATACTTTTGATATATTTTTTTATGACGAAGAATTGATATGAACTTTGAAAAATAGAAATTTTCAAAAAAAAAAATTTCGAAATTTCAGACATTATATTGGATTTGTTTATACAGGGTGGTTTAAATAAGATGACATGATATATTCATGCAGAAGTTAATTAAAAACAGTTTTAGCAATATTTTAATTTACAATTATTTAAAAAAATTATAAACTTTGATATTTTAAAAATAAAAATGTTTGAATTTTGTAAACTCGAATTACAGAGTTTTTATGCAAAAAAAAAATATTTTTTTCTATATAAAAATTCTAAACTTATTTTCAAAGAATAAAATATCCGAAATTTCTCATTTTTTGGAACTTATCGCTTTGGTTTTATTTATACTGGGTGTTTCAAATATGAGCGACAAGAAATTTTATGCAAAAATAAATAGAAATGTTTAGTGAAAATTAAAAAAAAAATCTGTTTATTCCACTGATTTGAAAATATGAATTAGAAAGGAAAATTACGAAATTTCGACAATTGACCTTTATATTTAATCTATTTTCGTTTTTTTTTTAATATTTCATTACTTGGTTTTACTTGTACAGGATAGTTGAAAAATGACGTTATGAAATTTCATTCAAAATTTAATTTAAAAAGGTTAGTGAAAGAAAAATATATACGAAATCCTGCAGACTTTTTTTATATAAAAAAAGGCTTTTTTTATACCAAAATTGCGAAATTCGAAATTTTGGTAAATAAAAATTTTCAAATATTGAAATATTTAAAAATAGAAATTAAAAAAAAAATTCGACATTCCTGTTATTAGCTTTAATCATTCGCCTATTTTCATTTTTTAACATTTCATTACTTAGGTTTTAATTATACAGGGTAGTTCAAAATTTAATGAAAGTAGAAAGCTTTTTAAATTTACATTCAAATATGGAGCTTAAAATTCTACGCCATAAAAAAAATTTAACTCATACAAGGTGTCCTATTTTTCGTGTTTGCACATCCCACTTTATTCTGCTTCAATTTAGCTTTACAGCAACATGTCAGTTTTAGCACCTACTAAATAATTGATTTTCAAAAAATATGAGGTTAAAAAAATGAGCCGTAGCAGCAAAACTGGTTATTATACAAATATAAAACCGTAAAATAAAATTTACAATTCACCAATGTATTAGTTAGTTAAAGAGTCCGCAATCCTAAAGATTGGTTGGAAACAGCACGCCATGCCGATCTATCCTGAGCTAATCCCTTCATCTCCCTATAGCTATTCATCTCAACGTCTTCAACTATCTGACTCACATACTCCAATCTAGGCCTACCTGCCCCTCTCTTTCCCTCCACTCTACCTTCTATGATCAATTGCATAATCCCCCATGCCTAAGGATATGCCCTACTAATCTGTCTCTCCTACGCTGTAACACTCTCCAGATACTTCTCTTCTCCCCTACTAACTCTAGTACAGCTTCATTTGTTACTTTATCTTCCCAACCAATCCTCATCATCCTCCTATAACACCACATTTCGAATGCTTGTAATCTACGCTTCTCTTCCTTTCCTATAGTCCACGCCTCACACCCGTACAGTGCTACACTCCAAACATATACCTTCAGTAATCTTTTTCTAATACCCAAGTCAATATTTGATCTTAAAATCTGTTCTTTTTCTACGAATGCCTTCCTACCCTGTGCTATCCTACACTTTATATCTACCTTGCTTCGATTATCTTTTGTGATTCTACTGCCTAAATAACAAAAATCTGACACTTCTTCGATTCTATTATCTCCTATTGTGATCCTCATTTTTCTACTGCATTCCTTTTTGTCACACCTCATCACTTTAGTTTTACCTATATTTATTTTCATGTTCAAATCCCTAGTCAATACTGCCTGCATACCATTCAATACCCTTTCTAAATTCTTTTCGCTTTCTTCCAATATAGCTATATCGTCGGCGAATCTCAACATATATATTTTATCTCCCTGTACATTCACACCTACACTATACTCTTCTTTTACTTTGTTTATTGCATCTTCTATATATAGATTAAATAATAACGGTGAGAGTGTACATCCCTGCCGCCCTCCCTTCCCTATTTTTGCTACCTCTTCTTCCCCCTCAATTCTAACTAAGGCAGTTTGGTGTTTATATAAATTAAAAATTATTCTCCTATCCTTATAATCTATACCCGTTTCTTTTAAAATTCTAAACATTATGTCCCACTCTACATTATCAAATGCCTTTTCTAAATCTACAAAAGCTATGCAAGTTACCTTTCCTACCCTCTTTCTTTTTTCTACTATCGTTCTTAGTGCTAGAATCGCCTCTCTCGTCCCTCTGTTTTTCCTAAAACCAAACTGATCTTCTCCTAGCCTTTCCTCTACTTTATTTTCTAATCTCCTATAAATAATCTTTAACAATATCTTCGATGCATGTGATAGTAGGCTAATGGTCCTATAGTTCTCACACAGATTAGCTCCTATTTTCTTCGGCATTGTTACTATTCTACTACGCTGAAAATCCTGTGGTACTTCTCCCTTCTCATATATTTTACAAACTAACCTGTATAATCGCTCCTGCATTTTTTCCCCTGCGTGTTTTATTAATTCGGCTGGTATCATATCAATCCCCGCTGCTTTGTTATTCCGTAAATCATTTAATGCTCTATGAAACTCTGACCTAAGTATGCTAGGACCTAAGTCATCCTCATCTATCTGTTCCACACTTTCTAGCTCCTCCATGTCCTGCCTACCTTTATATATATCTTCAAGATACTCCTTCCATCTTCTAGCTTTTTCCTTATTTTCTGTGAGTTCCTTACCCTGCTTATCACATATAATGTTACCCTTTGGTTTTACTTTAGAAAAATGTGACTTAATTTTCCTGTAGCCCAAATCTACTTTACCTCTTCTCATATCCTCCTCAATATCCTCACAGTTTCCTTTTATCCAATCTTCTTTCGCTAGCTTGCATTTCCTATTAATTAAGTTCCTTAGTTCCTTATATTTTTTCTGTCCTGCTTCTGTGTTTCCAATTTTAATTTTCCTTCTTGCTTCTATCATTTCAACTATTTCTTCCGTGATCCATTCCCTCCTACCTGCCCTTTTCTTTGTGCCTAACACTTCATTTGCTGCTGTAGTTAACCCATTTCTGATTTCCCTCCATTCGCAATCTATGTCGCTCCTAGATGTTCCATTAGCCATGATTTCTACTTTCTGCTTGTACTTTTCACATACATCAGCTAATTTTAACCTATCGACATCTACTTTGACCTGTTTAGACTTCTGTAATTTCTTGAATTTGACCTCTGAGTCCAGGACTACTAAATTATGGTCACTATCAATATCTGCTCCAGGGTAACTCTTACAATTCTTAATCTGGTTCCTAAACCTCTCTTTAACCAGTATGTAATCTATCTGATACCTCCCTATATCTCCTGGCATTTTCCACGTATATATCCTGCGTATGTCCTCCAATGTATTATAATATTATAAAAACATGAAATTAAAAAAATAATTTGCCGAATATAAATGTACTTTACCAATGTATTAACCCGTATTTTATACAGGGTATTAAAAATACAATTGACATTTCGACTATTTCATTTATAAAAAACGGTTTATTTAATATAACAATCTGTATAGTTAAATTAGTTTTATGTCAAATTTTAGGGCATTTGTTTCATATATATAACTAAAGTACAAGGTTTTAAAAACATTTTATTATTTGTGTGAAAATAATTAGTAAACATTTTTTTGGAGAAAAACTGTATCCATATAAACATTGGCCATATCACGCGGCACTACACTAAATTTTATTCTACATCAATTTCGTTCAATTCGATTGTTTTTTTTTCAATTAATTTCAAGCATTCTCAACATTGCTAATGAATTAAATTTTCTCCACATCTATTTACAAATTTAATTGCACACTTCGTTACACCGTTAACTGAGGAATTTCTGGTAATGAAATCTTGGCTACATATTTACTCGTTCGCGAGGTAATAACCGAAAATTGGCTGAAGTAATTTAATGAATTCGAAATGCTTGTGGAGTTCACATGTAGATGGAGCGGCAAAGTCCTTCAGCTAGTTCTTGTTCCAAACATATCAAGAACAAAGCCAACTAGCAACTGAAAGGTAACAGGGTCACGTCATACGCACACATACAGAGTGTTTAAATTATCGTAAACAAAAAATATATATATATCGCAATGATAATATTAGCACGATTTGGATGACCCTGTATAATATATATATTTATTTAATCGGGTAATATAAAACTGTCATACAATAATAAATAAAAATGTTGCTTTTTTTGCAATTTACGTTTATTTAAATGCAACACCCTGTATTTTTTTGGTTATTTTGGTTACCTATAAGGCATAGGATAAGGGGTGGTCATTAGGGTGGTTGTATGTGAGTGGTTGGGTATTAGCCGGGATTTTCACCTCTATGTCTCTTCCTCTTGTATATATATATATATATATGCAAATAGTGTAACGTGGGTTGCCTACCTACTGTAAATAACGATGCGAGAAGTGGATAATAGAAAATACTCGTTACTGAGTATTTAAATGCTAATTAGTGTAGTTTTAATGAGCGCCTAATACTCGAGTTGTATAAAAGAAACGTAAATTTTATCGCTTTGTATATTAATGAGTAGTGGGAGTAGATTTAAATTTAAAAAAAATAAAATGTCTAGCAAATAATTCTTGTTCATTATGTATGTAATATATATGGGCATTATTTTATCTAGTATTGTAACTTTGAATAGTTTTTGTATATACTGGGTGGTGCATTTAAATGTTTAGACGCAAAATAAGAAAATTCTATAGTAATCTTTTTAAAATTAAAAATGTATTAAATTCCTTAATTATTTTACAAAACTGTATAGAAAATTTTTACAGATTTAAATTTAAATATTTAAAAAAAATTCGATTTTATATAGTTAGAGTATTATTAAAAAAAAAATAAGAATATATTCTTTAAAATTTTTGTGAAAAACAATATATAAAAATATGTGTAAAAATATGTGTTAATAAAATGTTTCTCCTAAAATCAGCATTTAGATTAGATATGGCAACAGTGGATGGGACGTTTGCTATGATACATGCGCATCGTGCATATCAGACATTTAAATACTATCTATACGTCATCATAGGGAAATGTTATACAAGTTGCCTACCTTAATATTCTATAAAAAAATTACAGATTTAAACTTAAATATAAAAAATGTTTTTTCGATTTTATATCACTAGTATTTTTAAGGAAAGTTAAGAATATATTATTTAAAATTTTGGTTAAAAAATTTATAAAAATATGTGTAAAAACTTGTAAAAGTATCGTTAATAAAATATTTCTCCTAAAATCAGCATTTAGATTAGGTATGGCAACGTTTGCTATAATACATGTGCATCGTGCATATTTAAAGACATTTAAATACTATCTATACGTCATTATAGGGAAATGTTATACAAGTTGCCTACCTTAAGATTATTTAATTTCGACAGTGTGGTGGGGCGGGGTGGGCGGGCAGAGAGGAAGGGAGAGAGTGGGAGAGAGAGAAACAAATTTTCAATTTCTTGACAACAACAAACATTTCTATTATGAATCAGCCAATTTTTTTTAGAAAACTATCGAATTAAAGAAAGCAGGACAAAAAAATAAACCAAATTTCCACCAAAAAATTTTTTTTCGCTTAATTTTATATATATAAACAACCACCCAGTATATAATCGGCCGACAAATTAGTTTCCATTTTACGGTTAAGACAATCCCTTAATTGAGATATAAAGTTCGACCTGAGCTTCGGCCATTCTATCCATTTTATGTATTGTCAATTCACCTCTTCGGTGTTGAATGTATGATCCCAACGGAAGATAACCCCTTCGTTGTTGCCCTGTTCTCCATTTCACCACCCAACCACCCCCCAAATGGACAATATATTACCCCGTAGGGTGGAACCTCGTGCTGATTAAACCGTAAATTCACCGACTGTATAATACACCTTAGAACAACCATGTCGAATGTAGTTTATGTGTATTTTATTGAATTGATTGATTTAAAAAATATATATAGAGAGGAAGAGATGATAGTAATCATAAAAAATATAAGGGATGCTATATTTAAAAAAAAATCCATTTTTTTGTAATTGAAAGTGGCCAAATGTTAATTTTGTTTATGAACGCCCTGTATAAAATAAGCTAATACATTGGTGAAGTACACTTACATCTTGTATATTTAATTTTACGATTTCATATTTGTATGATAATCAGTTTTGCTGTTACGGCTCATTTTTTTAACGACATATTTTTGAAAATGAATTTTTTAGTAAGTGCTAAAAGTGATATGTAGCTGTAAAGCTAAATTGAAGCAGAATAAAGTGAGATGTGCAAATACGAAAAATAGGACACCTTGTATAAGTCAAATTTTTTTGGGCGTAAAATTTTAAGCTCCATATTTGAATGTACATTTTCAGCTTTCTACTTTCATTAAATTTTGAAATACCCTGTATAATTAATACCTAAGTAATGAAATGTTAAAAAATGACAATAGGCGAAAGATTCAAGTTAATATCAGGAATGTCGAATTTTTTTTTAAATTTCTATTTTTAAATATTTCAATATTTGAAAATTTTTATTTACCAAAATTTCGAAGTTCGCAATTTTTGTATAAAAAAAAAAAAGCCTTTTTTTATATAAAAAGCCTGCAGGATTTCGTATATATATTTTTCTTTCACTAACCTTTTTAAATTAAATTTTGCATGAAATGCAAACACGAAAAATAGAACACCTTGTATAAGTCAAATTTTTTTTATGGCGTAGAATTTTAAGCTCCATATTTGAATGTACATTTTCAGCTTTCTACTTTCATAAAATTTTGAAATACCCTGTATAATTAAAACCTAAGTAATGAAATGTACAAAATGAAAATAGGCAAAAGATTAAGCTAATATTAGGAATTTAGAATTTTTTTTTTAATTTCTATTTTTAAATACATATTTCAATATTTGAAAATTTTTATTTACCAAAATTTAGAAGTTCGCAATTTTGCATGAAATTTCATAACGTCATTTTTCAACTATCCTGTACAAGTAAAACCAAGTCATGAGATATTTAAAAAAACGAAAATAGATAAATATAAAAGTCAATTTTCGAAATTTCGTAATTTTTCTTTTTCAATTCGTATTTTCAAAATTTACAGTTTAAAAATCAGTGGAATAAACTGATTTTTTTAAATTTTCACTAAACGTTTGTATTTATTATTGCATGAAATTTCTTGTCGCTCATATTTGAATCACCCGGTATAAATGAAACCAAAGGGACAAGTTCCAAAAAATGAGAAATTTCGAATATTTTACTCTTTGAAAATAAGTTTAGAATTTTTATATAGAAAAAAAATTTTTTTTGCCTAAAAACTCGGTAATTCGAGTTTACAATATTCAAACATTTTTATTTTTCAAAATATCAAAGTTTATAAATTTTAAAAATAATTGTAAATTAAAATATTGCTGAAATTTTTTTTAATTTATTATTATTTTATTTTACTAACTGTTTTAAATTAATTTTTGCATGAAATTTCATAACGTCATTTTTCAACTATCCTGTACAAATAAAACCAAGTCAGGAGATATTTAAAAAAACGAAAATAGATAAATATGAAGGTCAATTTTCGAAATTTCGTAATTTTTACAAAAAAAAAATTATTTTTTTAAAATTTTAGTACTGTCATATTTTTCGAAAATGAATTAATAATTAAAAAAAAAAATGTACGTAAGTGCTAAAATTGATATGTATAGAAAAATGTAAATAGAATAAAGTACGAGAGAAAAAAACATTTAAAATAAAATAGTTGAAATGCACACATGAAAAGTGGAACACCTTGTATTGATAAAAAAAATATTTTATGACTATTGTTTTAAATTATGTTTTCAATTAACATTTTCTACTCTTTACTTGCTTGAAATTTCAAGTCATGTTTTTTAACGACCCTGTATAAATAAAACCAAAGTGATGAGATGTTAGAAAATGAAACTAGGCAACAGAGAAGAAAGTTCCATTTTTAGAAAATTCGAATTTTTTGTTTTTCAAATTTCACGTTTATAATTTCAGTTTACAATTTTTGAAACTTTTCATTCTTCAAAAGTAGATAACACTTCATATAATATATTTTATAACGTACAATTTCAAGCTGAGTTAAGAATTAAACTTTTTTACCTCTTTAGTTTTAATTTTAGTTTTTGCCGGAAATTCTGTGGCATTTTAAGTGGACTATTATGTAAAATTCTGTTAAATAAAGATTAAAAATTTTAAGTTTGGCCACTTAAAAACGCATAAAAATAATTTAATAATATATAATGAATATTTTTTGTTTAATGTTAAGTGGTATTGAAATGGTCCATTCATATTTGATCATATAAACACAGGCTAAATCTAGTTACGACTTTTTTAAAATTTCGGATTAAACATATCATTTTTTGTGTTATTACTGAAATTTCGCCTAATTCGTGCAAATGCGTATATAAATTGCGAATGCGTGCGGTAAAATTGTTAGATAACCGTTGGAAAATTTGATTTACCGCACGCAGAAGAGATGATTTTCCGCTCGGCAATAATATATATATACGGGAATTCCAAACGGTTGTTTAAATGATATAATGCTAGGTTAATTGTATTATATGATGGAGATTTCTTTCTCCCTCGAGAAGGGGTTCGGTGAGCAAATGCAAGTGGAGCGGGTTGGGTTGCCTACCATTAGGGCGGCAAAGGATTGAGAATTTGATCAAGAAATATGTCGACGGGTGAGAACAAACATTGAGTGCGAGCGGAAAAGCGAACAGAGGCGATGTGAAGATTTTTTTAAAAATTAAATTCGGGTGAGCTAATGTTCAATATAAGTTTTTTTTTTTCGATTTATGAAAAAAATGTTTACTGAACAAAGTATATTATAAGCTAAATTTAGATTTACAAACAAAAGTCTATTTTAAGACAAAAAAAACTTTTTTTGAAGAATAAAGTAATCAAATTTATTAACTATGATGAAATGTATATCTTTATTAATAAAAAAAAAAAGATATACAGGGTGATGCAGCATTAAAGCGGCTGAATTAGTAGTATACCAATGATGATAAAAATTTGAGCATTTGAATATGCAAATATAATTTTTTTTTACTACAGACCTTCACAATACATAGATAAACTTTTTAACTTTAAGCGCAAAGTAATAATTTTTCCAGCTATTATTAAACTACATTAAATTAGCTTTATAACGGTGTATCGTTTGTTTATTTTTGATTTCTAGTTTTTTATTAATTAATTTTTTTCTAAAAAAAAAGGACAATTACAAAACGTGCTGTAAATACTAAAAAAAAATGTACAACGAATTGAAAATATTTTTATTTGACTATTAAGATGCGGATCTTAGCAATTTTAGTGCAAAAATAAAATTATTTTCTACAGGGTAATAGCAATACGTTTTATAGAAAGCATTTGCGATTTTTTTACGTTTATTAAATGTACCGTATTTTGCATAATTTTATCTATAGATTTGAAATGATAAGATTTTTCGATAATTAAGTTTATTTATGACATAAAGAAAATTATTATATAAAAATAATTTCTTTAAAAATACGAAAACACAAAATTTCAAAAATTTTTAAAATTTTATACGTACATTTTTAATACAAAGAATTAATTTTGAATAAACTGATTCACAATAAATAATTTGCAAAGTACATAATACCATTGTATTTATACTAAGCACGCCTCTGTACCCGATAAAAGAATTCCACCCATAAAACTCAGTTTATATTTTATTCCATAATAAATAAAATTGCGGATATTTAATAGCCATATTTGAATAACACAGTGCCGGAGGAAATTACAATTCGTTTCTAAATAAACGAATCGGTCATAGAAAAGCCATTCGCTGCTGGCGGGAACTTTATAAAACTAGCGACATTTATGGTTCGCAACTTAATATGCACTTTAGCTAATATAAAACATAATATAGCGTTTTGCGATTCAAAGAAAATTACCGGAAATTGCGCGAATATATCTTTATACTAGCCGAATTATTCCTCATAAACCATAATATAAACTTTAGAGCATATACAGGATCCAAAAACGAAACATCAAAAAAGTGAAGACCATTATTTCAAAAATCTACACTGAACGAATTTGCAATATACACAAAAATCAATTTTAACAATTTCCATTTTTTTATTATTTATTAAATTGCATACCCCAGAAAAAATATAAAGAAAATTAATGATGTAATATTTTTTACTTAGGTTATATGTCACTTTGACATATATCACTTTAACTTTGACATGTCTCTTTAATATATGAAATATTTGATACATGTCATTTTAACGTTTGTCACTTACTACGACATATGTCACTTTGACATATGTCACTTTAACGTTTATCACAGTGACATATGTCAATCTAGTATGTTATTGTGACATATGACATTGTGCATGTTTTAAAAATAGGAAGATCTAATATACAGCGTGCAAAAAAAAGATAATTTCTTCTATGGACGTATTTTTGAAGAGATTTTAAGTAAAAAAAAATATATTTTTGATAATAAGTTTTAGCTTTTATGTAACAATCAAATTGTAATAATGGATAATTATTTGAACGCTGCAGTATTTGGTACAGGTTTAATAAAAATCTTTTAAAAATAGTGGGGTGCTATTTGGGACTTGTTCGGAAACATTTCTGAATTGTGTTGTGAAAGAACCTTTAGTTTTGCTAGTAAAAGCGTGGCGTTTATAATTATATTATAGTTTTCTTCCTATAGCAAGTATTTTCTATTTTATCTACCAAAGCAATAAATTTATATATTCTAGAAGACGAATATGTATTTTTTTTAATAATTATGTACTTGTCAAAACAAAAATTTTATAGTACAATTAAAAGAATGATAATTACATTTTTTAATGTAGCTTTTGAAAATATTCTTTAATAAAAAAGAATTATTAAAAAAAATCTCCACTGTGAAGTTTTTGTAATTCTGGAAAGTTAAAGAAATAAAATTATAATTAAGAAATAAATCTAGCAATAAATCACAGATCTAGTAAAAAAATTCTTAAGGGAAGAAGAATTATAATTAAACATACAAAAAAGCATAAAAAATAAATCATTAAAAAATTATATGGTATAGCGCAAAGCGAACTAACATTTCCCTACCTACACAGGGTCGTAGCTAATTTATTTCCAAATATACCATACGTTGTAAAAAAAATGCATTTGCACAAATATATTTTAACAATAACAAATTAATAAATACGAATGTAAAATTTTAACCTTATAAATTCTTGTAGATCCTCTGCAGCACTCTTCACAACGCGATTTTAATTTTTAACACAACCGAAAACACTCTGTATAGTATATAGGTATACATATACCGCGTGTTCCACTTTTGGACATGGCAAGCGACCGGAAGCAATGGGTTTCAGGTTATGTGTGCGTGCGTGTATGCGTTTTGGTGAGTGATAAACTGAATCACTCGGTGTATATTGTATAGTAAGCATTATTTGCTATTTAGAGGGGTTTTTGTGAAGCAACTGCATTAATTTAAGCGATTTTCGGTTTAGCTGTAAGGAAAGAATAATGTATTAAAAAAATTCAAGTAAACTCGAAGAGAATTAAAAACAAATTATTTAAACACCCCGACTAAAAAAGACCTGAAACATAGAAAAGTATATTAGTATATTTTGTTTGAAAAAAATTTAGCCTATAGAGATACTTTTTTTAATAGGAGATCTCCATCAAACCTGAAACAATAGAAAAAATTGTTAATAAATATTTTTTCAATGTTGTTTAAAAATAAGTAATTTCAAATGGGTAAATTATTATTTTTTAATTATTTTGTCCCCTACCTGCAGCCATGCACTGGCGCCCATGGTTTCAGTAATCGTACATTGAGAATTACATTTCGGACGGACCTGTAAAATAAATTTTATGTAACAATAAAACTTTATATTTTACGTTTTAATATGTTCAAAAAATTAACGTATAAATATTTTTCTTATAAAATTTTCTTTTGCTATATATTTTTTATTCAAGAAATCTTCGAATTTTCAAATCCAATGAAAAAACTTCAAAAATCGATAGAGTAAAAAAAAAACTAAAAAAATTGAAAAATAGAAAGGAAACTGAAATAAGTAAATAATAATAATCATAATAAAACTGAAGAAACTTGAAAAATAACAAAAATACCGAGAAAATTAAAAATAGAAAAAAATAAAGAAAATACCGAAAACCGAGAATATCAAAAAACAAAAAGTAACCTGAAAAATGAGAGAAACTTGTTAAAAAAGTCGAAAAAATTGAAATATTTCTCAACATTTTTTTTTAAAATGTTACAAAAATATGTTTAAACAATTAACGTATAAATATTTTTCCTATAAAATTTTCTTTTGCTATATATTTTTTATTCAAGAAATCTTCGAATTTTCAAATCCAAAGAAAAAACTTCAAAAATCGATAGAGTAAAAAAAAACGGAAAATTATTGAAAAAAATTAAAAAAATTGAAAAAGAGAAAGGAAACTTGAAATAAGTAAATAATAATAATCATAATAAAAGTGAAGAAACTTGAAAAATATCACAAATACCGAAAAAAAATTGAAAAAAAAAATACGAAAACCTCTAAGATAACCGAGAATATCAAAAAACAAAAAGTAACCTGAAAAATGAGAGAAACTTGTTAAAAAAGTCGAAAAAATTGAAATATTTCTCAACAATTTTTTTTAAAATGTTACAAAAATATGTTAAACAATTAACGTATAAATATTTTTCCTATAAAATTTTCTTTTGCTATATATTTTTTATTCAAGAAATCTTCGAATTTTCAAATCCAAAGAAAAAACTTCAAAAATCGATAGAGTAAAAAAAAACGGAAAATTATTGAAAAAAATTAAAAAAATTGAAAAAGAGAAAGGAAACTTGAAATAAGTAAATAATAATAATCATAATAAAACTGAAGAAACTTGAAAAATATCAAAAATACCGAAAAAAAATTGAAAAAAAAAAATTGAAAAAAAAAATTCGAAAACCTCTAAGATAACCGAGAATATCAAAAAACAAAAAATAACCTAAAAAATGAGAGAAACTTGTTGAAAAGGTCGAAAAAATTGCAATATTTCTCAACAATTTTTTTAAAATTTTATACACCCTCCTAATCTACATCAGTATATAACTAATAAAACATTCATTCTTTCGTGTAATATTTACTGGTGTGAAACAACGTGTAGTAGACATACAAGAGCTTTAAGATATTCGGGGTATGTTCGGCGAGAGAACAGCTCCTGTCTTGGGCGAAGACAGCACTGGGGGGAGGGTTGTTTGGGTGCTTGAAAGCGCGCCAAAGTAGAAAACTTGATGATATTCGCCCAAAGCGAAAGATAACTACAGCGGGACGCTTATATGTAAAGATGACGAAAGAAAAGTTTTTTGGTATATGAGATACGCCGCTGAGACTTTAGGGGAGGAAATATTTAATGTATTGTCGGGTGGTTTTGTCAAATACAGGCAAGTCCACATTAATTGTAGAAATTTATGTGAAATGAATTCAAAGTACGATTTTTTTTTTATTTTTTATTTTTTTTGTGGCTAAAAAGAATTTTCTATACAAGACATTTTCCGCATTTTAAATGTAAAAGTTTTGAAAAAAATATTAAAATTTAATATTTAATATAAAAAATGTATATTTCTTTAGTTAAAATTGAAAATTTCAATTTTTATTATTTTATCTTTATATATTTTTTTTCAATACAATTTTCTATACAAGGCATTTTAAATGTAAAAGTTTTGAAAAAAAATACAAAAAATATAATATTTAATATAAAAAATGTATATTTATTTCATTAGTTAAAATTGAAAATTCAATTTTTATAATTTTATTTTTATATATATTTTTTTCAATACAATTTTCTATACAAGACATTTTCCGCATTTTAAATGTAAAAGTTTAAAAAAAAATACTAAAAATATAATATTTAATATAAAAAATGTATATTTCTTTAGTTAAAATTGAAAATTTCAATTTTTATAATTTTATTTTTATATATATTTTTTCAATATAATTTTTTATACAAGACGTTTTCCGCATTTTAAATGTAAAAGTTTTGAAAAAAATACTAAAAATATAATATTTAATATAAAAATGTACATTTCTTTAGTTGAAAGTGAAAATTTCAATTTTTATATTTTATTTTTATATATATTTTTTCAATACAATTTTCTATACAAGACATTTTCCGCATTTTAAATGTAAAAGTTTTGAAAAAGATACTAAAAATATAATAATTAATATAAAAATGTATATTTCTTTAGTTAAAATTGAAAATTTCAATTTTTATAATTTTATTTTTATATATATTTTTTCAATATGATATAAAAAATTATAGATTCAAAAAGTTGTTTAAAAAATAAAAAATAAAAATTAGTAAATCAAAGTGCATTTTTTGCGTATTTATTGATGACCCTGTATTGGATCACTCTGAAAATATACTGAAATATTATGAAATCGTTATAAACATCATGAAAATGAATGGTACGAGCTATAAGAAGTAAATAGAGCGATGAAAATGTTCAAAGTAAGCAAAAACTTGTGTTATAAAAAATTTATAAGAAAAAACTCGTATAATAAAAGCTTAATATCAATTTCTATTAAATTTATTTTTCGTTGAAAATTATTTACGTTATCATTTTTTTGGCTTAATAATCGTTTTGGTCGATAATATAATATAATCTTATAATATAATAATAATATAATATCTATCTTTCCTTCTGCCATGTCTTTTATAGCAATTTGCATTATACAATTAAATATATTTTTTTGAAATACTTGTATAAAACTAACTATATAAAAAATTTCTTTATAGAAATTATTATGAAAAAAATAACAAAAAATGTAATATTTAATAAAAAAATTTTTTTTTTATTAAAATATAAAATATCAATTGAACGGAAATTTTAAACACTACTTTCTTGCAGTATGTACTATATAAAATATAAGCCACTCTGTATATATAAGCACGAAGTAAAATTAATGTGTTTGCGTAATTAAAATTAATACAAAAAGCCTGGGAAAGAGGGGGGTGGGGGTAGGGGTATAAATTAAGATTCTAGAAGCTTTATACACCATTAGGCTGATGGTTTGTAAATTAAAATAGTTTTTAACCAGTGCCGTTCCTAGTTTGTATATTTCTGCGCGGACATTTGTAGAAAATTGGGCTTTGCGCGATTGGGGGGTGGGTGGGGGAATTAACCGAGCAATTAGCATATTTTCTCAACAGTAGAATGGAGATAATAATTTTTGTAATCGCGCCGTAATTATTATTACGTTCCATAAGCGAGAAGAATTTTTTTTTTAAATGATTGAAAATTTTAAAAAAAATGAAGAAGTGTTAATTTAATTTAAATTAATAAAGAAATTTATACCCCATTAAAATAAATGTATGTAATAAAGAGATTATTACTATATACAGGGTATAAACAAATTGATTGATTTAATAAATATAAATTATTTGTTTTTACATTGACTTGGAATTTATTTTTTCAATAATTTTAAATTAATTTTATTAATAATATTGTTTTAAAAATACATTTGGCTATGAAATAGCATTAATAGGCAAAAAAACGAATTATAAAATTCTATTTATTCCAAATAAATATGCCATGACGATATACCGAGTGTCAATCAAATAAACACTAAAATAATATCGTTATAAAAAATTACGAGGTACGGTATAATTATTTTTAATGGGAAATGCGAACAATTTTTATAAATCTAAAATTTATTTTGAAAAATGTGATTTTTTATATATATATTTTTTAAAAATTTACCTGTAATAATTTTTTTATCACGCTGTATATATGAGCGAACGCGTTATGAGCTCAATAAATGGTTTCGTCACCAATATGACACAGATAGCGCTATCGTCAGACCGCAACGTCACTAATATTTAGCAATTAATTTCACGATACAATAATATAGAATTAATATCATCAAAATTTATTAATTCCACTAATATTAATTTTACTTTTAATGTAAAACGCGCTATGAAACCACAAAATAGAGCAATACGTTGTTCGCGTCAATTAACATGTCAAGTGCAATTGTATTAAACTGTCAATAGCATATTATGATCGTTGTCATTTGCTTTGTTGGCGATTAAGTGGATTTATTTACAAAAATATTAATTACATTCACCAGAAAAATAATAATTTTAATTTCAAAAAAGTTTTAATTGATATATACATATATACCAATTGTGTATTTTATATTTTTTATATTTACAAATTTTTCTACTTCAAAAATCAGCATTTCGATTCGATATGGCAACGGTGGATGGCAATTTTGCTGTATGACACATGCGCATTTAAATCCAGCTACGTTATCATAGGGAAATTTACATTAGATCAAATGTTATACAAGTTGCCTATTTTAAGACTGTATAATTTCTTTATTTTTGGAAAATAAATGGTTAGTTAAAGAGTCCGCAATCCTAAAGATTGGTTGGAAACAGCACGCCATGCCGATCTATCCTGAGCTAATCCCTTCATCTCCCTATAGCTATTCATCTCAACGTCTTCAACTATCTGACTCACATACTCCAATCTAGGCCTACCTACCCCTCTCTTTCCCTCCACTCTACCTTCTATGATCAATTGCATAATCCCCCCATGCCTAAGAATATGCCCTACTAATCTGTCTCTCCTACGCTGTAACACTCTCCAGATACTTCTCTTCTCCCCTACTAACTCTAGTACAGCTTCATTTGTTACTTTATCTTCCCAACCAATCCTCATCATCCTCCTATAACACCACATTTCAAGTGCTTCTAATCTACGCTTCTCTTCCTTTCCTATAGTCCACGCCTCACACCCGTACAGTGCTACACTCCAAACATATACCTTCAGTAATCTTTTTCTAATACCCAAGTCAATATTTGATCTTAAAATCTGTTCTTTTTCTACGAATGCCTTCCTACCCTGTGCTATCCTACACTTTATATCTACCTTGCTTCGATTATCTTTTGTGATTCTACTGCCTAAATAACGAAAATCTGACACTTCTTCGATTCTATTATCTCCTATTGAGATCCTCATTTTTCTACTGCATTCCTTTTTGTTACACCTCATCACTTTAGTTTTACCTATATTTATTTTCATGTTAGAATCCCTAGTCAATACTGCCTGCATACCATTCAATACCCTTTCTAAATTCTTTTCGCTTTCTTCCAATATAGCTATATCGTCGGCGAATCTCAACATATATTTTTTCTCTCCCTGTACATTCACACCTACACTATACTCTTCTTTTACTTTGTTTATTGCATCTTCTATATATAGATTAAATAATAACGGTGAAAGTGTACATCCCTGCCGAACTCCCTTCCCTATTTTTGCTACCTCTTCTTCTCCCTCAATTCTAACTAAGGCAGTTTGGTGTTTATATAAATTAAAAATTATTCTCCTATCCTTATAATCTATACCCGTTTCTTTTAAAATTCTAAACATTATGTCCCAATCTACATTATCAAATGCCTTTTCTAAATCTACAAAAGCTATGCAAGTTACCTTTCCTACCCTCTTTCTTTTTTCTACTACCGTTCTTAGTGCTAGAATCGCCTCCCTCGTCCCTCTGTTTTTCCTAAAACCAAACTGATCTTCTCCTAGCCTTTCCTCTACTTTATTTTCTAATCTCCTATAAATAATCTTTAGCAATATCTTCGATGCATGTGATAGTAGGCTAATGGTCCTATAGTTCTCACACAGATTAGCTCCTATTTTCTTCGGCATTGTTACTATTCTACTACGCTGAAAATCCTGTGGTACTTCTCCCTTCTCATATATTTTACAAACTAACCTGTATAATCGCTCCTGCATTTTTTCCCCTGTGTGTTTTATTAATTCGGCTGGTATCATATCAATCCCCGCTGCTTTGTTATTCCGTAAATCATTTAATGCTCTATGAAACTCTGACCTAAGTATGCTAGGACCTAAGTCATCCTCATCTATCTGTTCCACACTTTCTAGCTCCTCCACGTCCTGCCTACCTTTATATAAATCTTCAAGATACTCCTTCCATCTTCTAGCTTTTTCCTTATTTTCTATGAGTTCCTTACCCTGCTTATCACATATAATGTTACCCTTTGGTTTTACTTTAGAAAAATGTGACTTAATTTTCCTGTAGCCCAAATCTACTTTACCTCTTCTCATATCCTCCTCAATATCCTCACAATTTCCTTTTATCCACTCTTCTTTCGCTAGCTTGCATTTCCTATTAATTAAGTTCCTTAGTTCCTTATATTTTTTCTGTCCTGCTTCTGTGTTTCCAATTTTAATTTTCCTTCTTGCTTCTATCATTTCAACTTTTTCTTCCGTGATCCATTCCCTCCTACCTGCCCTTTTCTTTGTGCCTAATACTTCATTTGCTGCTGTAGTTAACCCATTTCTGATTTCCCTCCATTCGCAATCTATGTCGCTCCTAGATGTTCCATTAGCCATGATTTCTACTTTCTGCTTGTACTTTTCACATACATCAGCTAATTTTAACCTATCGACATCTACTCTGACCTGTTTAGACTTCTGTAATTTCTTGAATTTGACCTCTGAGTCCAGGACAACTAAATTATGGTCACTATCAATATCTGCTCCAGGGTAACTCTTACAATTCTTAATCTGGTTCCTAAACCTCTCTTTAACCAGTATGTAATCTATCTGATACCTCCTTATATCTCCTGGCATTTTCCACGTATATATCCTGCGCTTGTGATTCTGAAAAAGCGTGTTTGCTACCACTAGCTTATTCCTAATACAAAACTCTACCAATCTATCCCCTCTATCATTACATATAAATGGTACATATTTAATTTTTTCATGAAAGATCCAAATAATTTTTTTTATAAGCGTTAATGTGACTTTCGAAAACTAAACCTTCATCTCCAATAGCACATTTTTTTTTTAAATCTTGTGCTGCTAAACATCTTTGATATGCCAAACAAACTAAACACCCTGTATAATTTTCATTGTACTCTATATTATTATAGCATTTCGTTTTATTGTCGAGCGTAATTTTTGAAATAACAATTATTTCATTTGTACGTTATAAATGGCAACATGTTAATTTGCAAATAATTGCATCATATCATATAGAATTCTATTTCTCTGTCGAGGTCCATTTTGATGTTGGGCAAACGTACGAATTAATTTAATATTTATCATCTAATTTCGGCTGCTGATTGCATTTACCAATTAATTTTTACAAAACAAATGCACAGCAAATTAACGACTTTTATTAAGCCCTTCGTAAACAATCGCAAGAGGCAATTTGGCGTTAAGTTGATAAGGTGAAAGAAAGATGTTGAGGATACGCTCTAAGTCGATGAAAAGATTTTTTTGGAAATAGATGAATTTTTCAAAAAATAAAAAATAAATGTATGGGGAACTTAATATGAATATTTTCTTTGGAGACGTTAAAAAAATAATTTACAATTTTTTTTTCATATTTTTATACCAACAAGAAAAAAAAATCTAAAAAAAATATTTCACAATTATCATTATTACCCCTAGTAATGACGTACAATTTTTTAAAAAAAATAATAATTATATAATTTTGTTTGCATGGTAAATGTTTGTGCAAGCTGCAATTGAATTTTTGTAAAATGAATTTTGTTAATGATATTTTTTGAAATTTTAGAGCAATGCAGATATGTGAAAGGCCAATGGTCCGAGTGTGACCCAAAGACGAATATGAGAGCTCGCACGTTAACACTGAAGAAGGGAGATCAGCCCTCATGCGAACCAACGAAGACTGTTCAAAAGAAATGCAAGAAAGGTGAGTTAAAAGGCAATGGTTCTTGCGATCGTTTATAAATGATATAAAAATTAAACAATTTTTTTGCAAATTATTAGCGAGTTTTTTTATTGATTTATAAAATGTAAAACCTACAGGAAGCGAACTCGCGCCCGCCTATGTAAAATATATTTATCTATATACAGGGTGGTTCAGTACCGGCGTGATGGTATTTTGTGTATACTAATAAAAATCAAAAAATTTGGAATATTTTCTAAAAAAATTTAAGAGAATATAAAAAAACGGACTGTTCATTTTTTATAAGCATTTTTCACGGTTCATATACATATTTTTTTAAGTGATATTAATATTTTTCTCAACGCATAAATTAAAATCTAATTTTGTTTTCCCAAAAAAGGTCTATAAACGATTCCATAATTACGTCATTTAATTTTGCAGAAATTTGAATTTTTTTCACAAATACATTTTGCAGCAAAAAAATTTTTTTTTGCAAATTACTAGCGACTTTTTTTATCTATAAATAAAGGAACTCGGAACAAGGATGGAAATTTCTCGCTAAAATATATTTTTGTATATACAGCGTGGTTCAGTATCATTTTCTGTCTAATTATTCAATTCATATAAAAATCGGTAAATTTGGAATATTATTGTATAAAGTTTCAAAGCAAATTGAACAAATATATATTTGCAAATATACAGAGCGTTCCATTTTTCATTAAAAAAAAAATTAAATCAGATATATTTAATTTTTTTTTAAATGAAACATCGTATTATATGAAAATACACCCTGTATATATTTTAGCCCATACCTAATTATTTATTCAACTATATATTGGGAGCGAATTACGTTTACGGTAAATTTGCATATTTTGAGGAATGAGGGTTTTTAGGCCTTTTTAGGGTGGAAACTTTAACACTGAATTGAAAAAACCAGGCGGAAACAATCACTTGAATAGCATTTTTTTGTTCAAAAAACTGTAAAAAAAGCTGCTAAGCAAAAAATTAAGCCGAACAAGTTACCTTTTTTCCACAGGGACCATGAATATTCGTCCCGTCCCCCGTTCATAGCCTCCAAACACCCACTGACCTTCGACACGATGACCTCCGTGGTACTATCGACGGCCAAATTTGCTCTCATCGATTTCGACCACTTTATCTTTGCCGCCTCGATTTTTTTTGGTTTTTATGATTTTTGGACCTTCCTGGACACAGAAAAATTAACGCCGGATTTTTAGGAATTTTTACCGTAAACCACATTTTACCCATATATTGTTATACTGGGTGTTAGTACTGGCAGTAGAAAAAAAAATTACAATACACTCGTATTATTATTTTTTAAACGAACATCCTATATATTATTACACCATATTATATGAAATATACACCCTGTATATAGTCTAGCTGCTACCTAATTATTTCTTTCTTATTTTTCCTATAAAAATTCGTTATTTAGAATTAAATTCAACTTTTTAAGTATTTTTAAGATTACGACATTTATCTTAACTCACTAAGCAAAACTCACTTGATTATCAATAATTAAGAATCACGATCTGGCACACCATCTTTGATTTAGTACTGCGCGTATTTACAACAAAACATCTTCAGTTCTCACAATCATTTCTGGCGAATAAATATTTTACTTAACCCGACCAATAATTGATCAAATACAATAAAAATCGCGCGAAATAACCACGTAGTATCGATTGAAATGGGTGCCATTTCACTTCATTTTGCGCGAGATAAGAAACTATTCGTGACCGACCATCGGTGAGGCTATTATCTGACTGATTGATGGCCCGGTCTGCTCTTCATGCATACGTTCAATGCCAAAAGACAGCGCACCTGCGTATGTCTGTCTTATCGTTATCTCTTCACCCAACCAGTTTTAATATAAACAATTGTACATTATAATACAATAACATCGCAGTTTTAAGACACACTGGGAATTATTAAAATTACATGCGTTTGCCAGGAATTTTTAGTGGATTATCTACAGTAGTGTGCGAATTAACGTGAACTACAAATTTATTTTTATTAGTTAGTTAAAGAGTCCGCAATCCCAAAGATTGGTTGGAAACAGCACGCCATGCCGATCTATCCTGAGCTAATCCCTTCATCTCCCTATAGCTATTCATCTCAACGTCTTCAACTATCTGACTCACATACTCCAATCTAGGCCTACCTACCCCTCTCTTTTCCTCCACTCTACCTTCTATGATCAATTGCATAATCCCCCCATGCCTAAGAATATGCCCTACTAATCTGTCTCTCCTACGCTGTAACACTCTCCAGATACTTCTCTTCTCCCCTACTAACTCTAGTACAGCTTCATTTGTTACTTTATCTTCCCAACCAATCCTCATCATCCTCCTATAACACCACATTTCGAATGCTTGTAATCTACGCTTCTCTTCCTTTCCTATAGTCCACGCCTCACACCCGTACAGTGCTACACTCCAAACATATACCTTCAGTAATCTTTTTCTAATACCCAAGTCAATATTTGATCTTAAAATCTGTTCCTTTTCTACGAATGCCTTCCTACCCTGTGCTATCCTACACTTTATATCTACCTTTATTACTTCCTACATACCATTTAATACATGTTCTAAATTATGCTCCCTTTCCTCCAAGATAGCTATATATACATATGTAATCTTACTTACCAAATAACAAAAGTCTGACACTTTTTTTATTCTATCATCTTGTATTCGAATTTTCATCTTTCGCCTTTCTTTCTCGCTGCATCTCATCCTTCTGTTTCTTTCAGTTTCGCATAACAAACAACGCGCACATTCTCCTCACTTCCCTCAAGTTATCATCCAGTTTAGTATTTAATATATATTGCTTTTCGGATTTTCTCATTTGTTTTTTTTGGGTTACCAATTCTTCCCCAAAACTTCGTATTTTTATATTTTTCCCGTCACACTTTCATACACCACACGGGCATTGGCAACTGTCATGTCAAGTATATATTCAACTGTTAAATTGCGGTACCATTTTATTCCTTTCCTCAAGGTTCAGGCATATGAACCCATTTAGTCGTAAAGATCAATCCCTGCGTTTCCTTTATTATAATCCAGAATGGCAAGTGGTTTTTGTTTGGTTTTGTTTGGCTTCTCGGTAAATAAAGTAACTCACTGCGCAATATAGATGTGACACAAAAAGTCATTTTCTTAGTAATCCAAATGGAAAAATATCATAAATCATCAAGTAGCATATTTGTATCTATATTATCAATCAAATTACCTAATAATTTTATCTTAGCCTTGAGGGTGGTTTCAACACATACTAGCTTGGTGATCATCTTGTTATTAATACATGTTCTAAATTCTGCTCCCTTTCTTCCAATATATGTACATCATCAGCTCACTTCAACATATATATATATATATATATTTCCTCTCCATGAATTTTCACACCTATACTATACTCTTCTTTTATCGTTTTTGTTGCCATATATATATATATATATGCGTGAGACTCTCGCGCGGTAGAAGTGAAACTTCTTAGCTCCTAGGAAAAGTTGATTTTATGCATTGCTTTTTTTCCATTTGTTGACGATTTGATTTTGATTTTGATTGATTTTGATTGACACTCTGATCATCAAAGAAAGCATTATTAACTGTAATGTCGTACAGTCTATAAAGAGGAGTTTGGATTAAATATTGTAGCCATATTTTTATAGTTCTTTTTCTAACCAAACCAATTAAATAACTCGATCTGTGTATTTTTCTTCTTTTTATGTGGACATTAATACAATGATCATCATCAATGTCTCTTGGCAAATGATTCACCATCGTATACACAGATATAGGAGCATTAATAATTTGCCCATAAATCCCATGTTGACCATGTACATGTCGTAAACGTCGAATTCGCATAAATGGAATTCTGGGTGAAATTAACCTCTCTGACACTAAATCTAATTTTGGTAGATGACCAGGTAATTCTGGGTAGACAAAACCATTTCACTTCGATAACATTGGAATGGTATTCCGAGTGAGAGCATTTCGGTATGAATTGCACGCTATCACATCTTCAATGATAATGGCTGGAAACGCAGTATTTAAAAGTTGCTCGTGCTTAGGATCAACAGGTTTCTTAAACCATATTCGATCACATATGGAACACACTGTACCTAGCGGATTATTGAAAAATTGTTTATCAAATTCGCGATGAAGAGGTTGAATGAATGTAAATTTTGTGTATGATGCACTAGTGGGTGCATTTCTATTTATCGATGGCTCGCTCAGCTGTATCAGATTCATTTCGTTGATCTCTCACACCGCGTGTATCTTCACGTGTAGAATCAGTGGCATTCAAATTCTCTATACCACTCACTGTGTTCTCACTTAATTTAATGACGGTATTGATTCATCTAGTGTATTTGAGGTCGTTGGAAGGTTATGTTGTCTACCGTGTTCCTTTAACGCCATTTGCCTGGCTCGATACTCTCCACTTCTTTCCGAGGTACTTGTTGGCACTTTTCTTGGGGTTTTATTCGCTTTCTTCCGTTCTCTAAAGGCTCGTACTCTGTCTGTACTTGTCTTTTTCCCCAATTTCACTTTCCACACAATGGAAATTGTTAGCTAAAAGATTAAGCTGTGTTTGTGTAATATATAATAAAATACGCAAGCGCATACTGGTTGCCTTATGCTACGTAACACACACAGTACACGCGGCGCATGCGCGTAGCGTGTCTATGATATATGCGACGGAGAGTAGAAACGATTCTCCCTCTCTTTCCTCTCAACTGCCGGTTGGAGTCAGAGAAAGAGAAGCGTTTCATTTTTCATGACGTTCAGGCCAATTTGCCCTACCACGCCTATAGAAGTTTCAATTCAATAATAACGGCGAAGTGTACATCCCTGCCTGACTCCATTTCCTATACACGCTACCTCTTCTCCCCCCTCAATTCTAACCAAAAGTTGGATGAAAATATTTCTTCTATTCTTATAATAATCTATAATATATAACTAAGTTTTCCTGCTGTCATACTTTTTGCGATGCACATTTAAAAGTACTTATTCAGATAACTTTTTTGTGAACCTGTCGCAACGTATAGAGTCGTAAATACATGGCAATTTCACCATGTGTAATCCAGGCACGTTTCGGCCATGTTTCCATATGAGATCGGAATGGCGGAAACACACTGAACACAATCTTAGTCAAAAAAACGTTGTTCGTTCTTCATTCTTGCCAGACAGTAGTTACTATTACACCCGATGCTAGTCTTCGGTGAATATAAATAGATATTTCCAACTTAACTTGAAATGAAGTTCGAAAAGAGGATCGCGGTAGAATATATGGCAAAATTAACAGAATGACTGGGTTTAATATAAATAGAATGTATGTTGGGAAACTTGTGTTAAACCAGAAATACATATTTGACAAGATGGAAATCAGTGATGACATGTGGGTGATACGTGGATGATGCCGCCACAGAAGTTGCCTATAATACAATTGTATTAGCGGATTATTTGTTTATAATTTGTGGTTTAAAAAAAAAAATAGAATTTTAAGAAAAATTCTATTCGTATATAATAGTATTTTATGCGTGATATTATATATTTTTTCTAATTTGCGTTTTTAATAGAGCTGTTAACGAACCTAAATGAGTTCGTTTATAGCGAATTTGAGTTTTCTTATAGCATAGTGCAATTTACTGTTTCAAAGTTGGTAGCTCCGCTTGCCAGTTATCAAACGTCAGACTACAATAGAAAGCAACAAATAGTTTAAATAAAATTTTGTCCCTGAAATGTACAATTGTACGTCAAACTACAAAAGGAAGCAACAAATAGTTTAATTTTAATTTATTTGACAATTTATTTCAATTATTTCAAATGTGTCAATAGCTACTACCAACAGTCAAAAAATTCCCTAAATTTTGAAATTTCGATTTTTTTTTTAAAAAGGGCACAAATAGAAAAAATAGTATAAAAAACTCATTTCATAAGTCATTTATAACATTCGTTCTTTAGAAAACTCGTTAAAAAACTTTAAAAAACTTCTTTACTAACCTCGTTTTCTAAATTTGAACTCATGCAATAAAACCTGCTTATGAAATTCTTTCTTTAATATATTATTATGCGTAATTTTATATTTTTTAAAAATTATAAAAAATAACGTATTGATTTCACGGCATGATATTCTGCATTAAATTTGCATTAAAATATCATATTAATTTTGCATCGTGTTATATATTTAAAAAAAATGTTTAATTAATCTTTTAAATATTACATTTTAAGAAATAATATTTTTTTATTATAATATATTGAAAAATTAAAAGAAAATTCATTTTATTATACTAAAAAATCAACATAAAATTGTGATATAAAAATTTTATATTATCCAAAAAAAAATTGTTAATGAATGCATATTTGCATTATATTATTATATTCCTTCAAAAATCTTTATTTTTTTTGTTTAATCTTTGATAAACTTTCAGATGAAAAATGAAAAAACAAATTAATTCTTTAAAATGTCTTAAAAGATTTTATGTTTCAATATATATTTCAAAAATTTTAATGAATGTTTGCATTATATTATAGTTTTTAAAAAATCGTAAAAACCCTTTTTTGATTTTGTAACGTTTAAAAAAATCCTAAAATAGTCATAACGTCAAATGTTCAAATAAAATTAAAAAAAAAACAATTATAGTGCAACATTTATTTTTCATCACATACTTAAAAAATTAAAATTCGAATTTTGACCTAACATTATGTTTAAAAAGAAGTAAAGTACAATGAAAAATAAATAATTTTTTATATGAGTGGATTCTGTAATTATAGAAAATATCTTGTAATAATAAATAAAATAAAATAAAATAAAATAAAACACTTTTTATGATCAAACACAGCTAGCAAGCTTTTGTAAATTAAATTCCCGATAATAGTACACTCTGTATATAACATATTATCCAAACATCCTGTATATCTTCTTAATCTTACTTACTCCACCGAACGAACATATTCTCATCACATAACTAGAATCCGAACGAACATATGTTTGTAGTGTATACTACCCAACATACATGAACCACAGCATCGGACGATCGCTATCTAGCTAGCTAAATGCAAATCTGCTTAAGTGCATTTACAGTTGCATACTACTACAGTTCGTACCGTCTACTCTGAACTATAAGTATATAGGAAACATATTGCTATAAAAGTGTTAAGATAAAAGTCACGAGTCTAGTAATTCCATTGCACATAAATGCATCCGAGTGAGGAATTACATCATTCGGTATCTCGCGAAATGGGGGAGGATTTAGGGTGGAAGAAGGGGTTGCATTGCTGTATATGATATTTTATAGAAGGAAAAACTATGCAATTGCTGTTTCAATTCACAGATAGGAAGAACTCACGTTGGTAGATAAATATAAAAGTGTTTCGATAGTTGCGTAATGTCATTTTATTATATCGTTTGACAGGTAGATCAAAAATTATGTTCTTATTTTTTAAATTGAATGTTGAGTTCAATTTTGGAAAGGAATTTGCAAAAGATTTGAAAAAGCACAAGTTTAGTTCAAGTTCACAAAGTTCATCAATAAAAATGTTTAAATCATTTGAACTAATTTGACACGGTCACTTTTAACACATCTGTCAAAAACCGCTTTGAACTATATAAAACAATCAAATCAAACTATCCGTCAAATACATATATTTGATTGACATTATATTCTGTCATATCTGTGAGATTTCGCACAAATCCTCATGATCCTGTATAATGTACTTAGTGAGAGATGTGCTGGTATAAAAGAGCATGTGTTGCATTAAATATTGATGGGGCAATTTTAATTTATGGTGCCCGACGCCTTTGATATCGTATTTACGGTCCCATATGCCTCGACTTAGGGCGTCCAAAAGCAGCTCGCAGCTAGCTGGGATCATAGTTCACGATCAAAATGAAATTTTTATTTTATGCGAAAGCGCTAAGCCTTTCAAACGAGCTAAATTTATTAAAAAGCTAAATTGCTACAAGCGAAAGATATATTGCACGACATACGCTCTAAAAGATCTGAATAAATAAATAAGATTTATTAAGTTTTAGCTTAAATTTAAAAAAATATATATTTTTTAGTTTATAGTTATGTTCTGCATAAACTAGGAAATTTTACTAGGTCTTTCCTTTTCTGCAACCTTTTACAACTAATTTTTTATACACTTGAATATAAGTATAAAACTTATATTTTAAAATTCTATTTCCTTCTAAATATATATTTAATAAACAAATAATGATGTAAAAAAAATCGAAAAAAATTTGTCACTGTGTATAAAATACAACATGTTAGATTAGTTGCAGCTGTCCGTGTAAGTTGTGTCTTTGAGTTATGTAATTGATATATGGTCGGTTCGTGGATAGATTTCGATTGTATTTAATGTCATAGTTAAACGATTAATGTCCGCTCGTCTGAAGAGCGCTATATATATATATATGGATGCTGTGGTGGCCGATATGCAGTGGCGGTTCTTTATGCAGGCTGCAGGGCCGCGCGCCCCTCCTGAACATTGAACGCATCACCGTAGATATATAATTGTATTGTGATATTTTATGTCGGCATTATTTTCCATAAAAGATAAAGCTTGCGCCGCGAACATACCTAACACTCATGACTCAACACGATATGCCAGCTAGCAAATACCAGTCAAATGCATATGCCCTATCTGTTGGAAGCGCTAGAGTTAGAGCGACGGTATGCAGTGTAGCTATATAGCTATACTGCATATACTTCGCAATATAGCTATATCGTTAATATGTTGTACACATTCCAGCGCCATCCAGCCACACAGTACAGGTTAAATGCATATGCACTCATCTCACTACATTGCAAGCAATCGGTGAGAGCGACCGTATGCAGTATGTCTTCTCTATTTCTTCGGTTCGCTTATACCATATAACGACTCATGTATATAAAGTCCAGCGGCTTTGGATGAGTCATAGCAACGTGACATCACGCTGCTTGTACAGCTCAGAATATATCGTTGCTTATGCTATTCTGGGCTACGATTCTTTAGCGTCCTAACAGAGAAGCCTAGTATACAGTCAAATTGATATAGATATAGTTGCATTGTGCTGTGTAGTTACGTATGTACGATTTTGCCACGTGTTTCTCCAAGAATATATTTAATAGAAATAGTTAGTTAAAGAGTCCGCAATCCTAAAGATTGGTTGGAAACAGCACGCCATGCCGATCTATCCTGAGCTAATCCCTTCATCTCCATATAGCTATTCATCTCAACGTCTTCAACTATCTGACTCACATACTCCAATCTAGGCCTACCTACCCCTCTCTTTCCCTCCACTCTACCTTCTATGATCAATTGCATAATCCCCCCATGCCTAAGAATATGCCCTACTAATCTGTCTCTCCTACGCTGTAACACTCTCCAAATACTTCTCTTCTCCCCTACTAACTCTAGTACAGCTTCATTTGTTACTTTATCTTCCCAACCAATCCTCATCATCCTCCTATAACACCACATTTCGAATGCTTGTAATCTACGCTTCTCTTCCTTTCCTATAGTCCACGCCTCACACCCGTACAGTGCTACACTCCAAACATATACCTTCAGTAATCTTTTTCTAATACCCAAGTCAATATTTGATCTTAAAATCTGTTCCTTTTCTACGAATGCCTTCCTACCCTGTGCTATCCTACACTTTATATCTACCTTGCTTCGATTATCTTTTGTGATTCTACTGCCTAAATAACAAAAATCTGACACTTCTTCGATTCTATTATCTCCTATTGTGATCCTCATTTTTCTACTGCATTCCTTTTTGTCACACCTCATCACTTTAGTTTTACCTATATTTATTTTCATGTTAAAATCCGTTGTCAATACTGCCTGCATACCATTCAATACCCTTTCTAAATTCTTTTCGCTTTCTTCCAATATAGCTATATCGTCGGCGAATCTCAACATATATATTTTCTCTCCCTGTACATTCACACGTACACTATACTCTTCTTTTACTTTGTTTATTGCATCTTCTATATATAGATTAAATAATAACGGTGAAAGTGTACATCCCTGCCGAACTCCCTTCCCTATTTTTGCTACCTCTTCTTCCCCCTCAATTCTAACTAAGGCAGTTTGGTGTTTATATAAATTAAAAATTATTCTCCTATCCTTATAATCTATACCCGTTTCTTTTAAAATTCTAAACATTATGTCCCAATCTACATTATCAAATGCCTTTTCTAAATCTACAAAAGCTATGCAAGTTACCTTTCCTACCCTCTTTCTTTTTTCTACTACCGTTCTTAGTGCTAGAATCGCCTCCCTCGTCCCTCTGTTTTTCCTAAAACCAAACTGATCTTCTCCTAGCCTTTCCTCTACTTTATTTTCTAATCTCCTATAAATAATCTTTAACAATATCTTCGATGCATGTGATAATAGAAATAATTTAATAAAAATGAATAGTGTTAGTTCTTTATTGAAAATAAAGTTTTGTAGACTTTCTCTTGTGGACAAAGTAAAAATTAAAGAATTAAGTAGGCCATTGCCTGATTTAAATTGATCGCAAACTTGTGCAAGGAGTGCTCAAAACTGAACATTTACGCGGCGTTTTACAAGAGATATTTATAAAAAAAAAATTATAATACAGATGAAGGACAGATTCTCGTATCGTGACGATCTACAAGTCGCTGAGTTATTTAACACGAAATCGATGCCAACATTTTCTAAACAATTTCTAGTGGACGTTTTGGAAACCGTGTGTCATGCATATCCATTTTTTAATAAAAACAGAATTAGAAGTCATTTACTCGCGTCCGGATTTTTATCAAATAATTGGAGCCACAAATTTTCTTTCGTTATTGCTACAGAATAATTTGAGTGAAATTTTCGCGGAAACTATAAAAATACTTAAAATTATTTTAACAACCCCGATGACCACTGCTGAATCAGAGCGTTGTTTTTCAACACTTAAAAGAATCAAGACTTTTTTGCGAAATGCTATGGGTAATGATCGTTTAAACGCGTTGGCGATGATGTGTATTAATAAAAATGTGGTGCGAGATATTTACAATTTTAACGAAAAAGTTTTGGAAACCTTTATATCAATGAAAGATAGAAGAGTGGAATTCACTTTCAAGAAATGATTGAATTTAATCATTTTGTATCCATTTTAGGTAAGATTTCTCACTATTATGTTATTTTTTGCGAAATGCGCCCCCCCAGATTGAAATGGCACAAGCCGCCACTGCCGATATATGATCTGCTAAATGCTCCTCGGAAGACGCCCAGATAATAAATAAGAAATAGAGAAATGTGCGCGGAATATGTTATGAAACGAGCGGTGTTTTTGTGTTGTTAATGTGCTGTGGAGGAATTGGAAAATATCTTAGATAGAAGTTAGAAAATGTGATAATTTTTCAATTTTCAAAAATTTCACCATATTCTCCGAACTATTATCCTACGGTATAATTATCTTTTACACGGGACTTCCTAATTAAAAAATTACAAACTGGAAATTCTCAATTTTCAAAAATTGGTTTTTGAAATATTCATTTTCCATCAAAATCACCAGCAGATTATCAATTCGGAAATCAATTAAAAAATATCAAAAACTCACTTTCAGAAACGTGAAAATTTTGCCAAAAAAATTCATAAGGGCTTCTCATTTTGCAATTTTCAGTTTTTTTACCATATCTTCTAAACTGTTAGGCCCACAGCAAAACTAATTGCAGATTTTGGATTTTGAGTTCATTTTGCCATTAGAAAATGTCCCCTACATTCATTTTGTTACTCGAATTAAAAATCGAAATTAATTATACAGGACTTTTATATAAAAATATTTCTAACTGCAATTTCTCAACTTAAAAAATGGTAACTTTTGACATACTCATTTTCCATCAAAATCACTCGCAGTTTCTAAATACTTGTATCAAATCCTATTAGAAAATATCACGACCTCGCTTTCGAAAATGTGAAAATTTTGCCAAAAAAATTCAAAGGGGGCAAGAAACTCTTCTCATTTTTCAATTTTCAGTTTTTTTACCATATCTTCTAAACTGTTAGGCCCACAGCAAAACTAATTGAAGATTTTGGATTTTGAGTTCATTTTCCCATTTGAAAATGTCCCCTACAATCATTTTGTTACTAGAATTAAAAATCGAAATTAATTATACAGGCTTTTATATAAAAATATTTCTAACTGCAATTTCTCAACTTAAAAAATTGTAATTTTTGATATATTAATTTTACATCAAAATCGCTAGCAGATTCCAAATTCTGGGATCAAATACTATTAGAAAATATCATGAACTCGCTATCGAAAATGTGAAAAATATACCAAAAAAGAAAGCGAAAAGAATTTAGAAAGGGTATTGAATGGTATGCAGGCAGTATTGACTAGGGATTTTAACATGAAAATAAATATAGGTAAAACTAAAGTGATGAGGTGTGACAAAAAGGAATGCAGTAGAAAAATGAGGATCACAATAGGAGATAATAGAATCGAAGAAGTGTCAGATTTTTGTTATTTAGGCAGTAGAATCACAAAAGATAATCGAAGCAAGGTAGATATAAAGTGTAGGATAGCACAGGGTAGGAAGGCATTCGTAGAAAAAGAACAGATTTTAAGATCAAATATTGACTTGGGTATTAGAAAAAGATTACTGAAGGTATATGTTTGGAGTGTAGCACTGTACGGGTGTGAGGCGTGGACTATAGGAAAGGAAGAGAAGCGTAGATTAGAAGCACTTGAAATGTGGTGTTATAGGAGGATGATGAGGATTGGTTGGGAAGATAAAGTAACAAATGAAGCTGTACTAGAGTTAGTAGGGGAGAAGAGAAGTATTTGGAGAGTGTTACAGCGTAGGAGAGACAGATTAGTAGGGCATATTCTTAGGCATGGGGGGATTATGCAATTGATCATAGAAGGTAGAGTGGAGGGAAAGAGAGGGGTAGGTAGGCCTAGATTGGAGTATGTGAGTCAGATAGTTGAAGACGTTGAGATGAATAGCTATAGGGAGATGAAGGGATTAGCTCAGGATAGATCGGCATGGCGTGCTGTTTCCAACCAATCTTTAGGATTGCGGACTCTTTAACTAATACCAAAAAAATTCAAAGGGTGCAAAGAAGCCTTCTAATTTTTCAAATTCCAGTTTTTTTTACGATATCTTCAAAACTGTTAATCCTACATCAAATTTTCTTGAAAAATTTACAATCCCATAGATTACTCCCCGTACAAAAACGACTTCTTAAACGTTTACTCAAAAGCACACCCCTAAGCAAAAATCCAATCACATTTTCTTTCGTTCTCTACTCAAGAAAAATTGCTGGCACAGTTATAGTCTATTAACCATAGAATCGAGAGGCGGGGATCAGGTTACACATACCGCATGCGTATTTATATGTTCCGGCTATACATCGAGGGTGGTAAAGGGGTGCACCAGCACCAGTTAGCTACGTTATGTGCACGCTGCAGTCAAACCTACAGCGTGCAGTCACGCTTGCTGAACACACAATCCAACTAATCTAAGTGAAATTATCGCCAGGCCATTATAAGATTGCTAAATGGAACAGGATCTATATACAGTGTGTTGTAGCGATGTGTAGTTCACTCGAGAACCGTTCACTCGCGAACCGTTCACTCTGAACGGTACTGTGACGATGTTTTGCAACGACCTATAGGTCACTATGACCTAGTTCGTGAACATGGTGCACGGTGTACTTGTACTAGGTCATGAACCCGTCGTGCACTAAACCGTTCATGAATCACAAACGATGCAGTATAGTATACATTACATATACAGTGCCAACATTTATTTAGTGATAAAATGTGTTGGTGAACGGAACGAAATAGGAAACTCGATGCAATATTTATATGTTGGCATCAGATTTAATTTGGAATAACATAATTAATATATTCGCAAGATTAAATATGTCATGCTATAGCAAATTTTTGTAATAATGCAAAAATAAACATCTAAATCTTATAGTTCTTCTATTTCATACTGAGTGCAATGCAATCACTTAATATCAAATCAAAGCTTTGAAGTTTGAACAGAGATGATTCCGAATAGAAAATATAAATTATAACTCCAAACAAAACGATTCTATCTAGTTCATTTTATTATAGTTTGTACATTTAATTTTCAAGTGTTAGTAAAGTAGTAAACATTTTCATCAGTAACTACTAATAAGTATTTTAGAACTTCATATAAATAATCGTGAGTACCTAGAAAAGATTATATGTCTTTATATATGTTTTGTATAAATTATAAACATTGTTGTCATTTCTTCCTCATTCTTAATTCAAAAAAAGTATTGTAATATTTCAATTTATTTATTTTTAACCATTTAATATTTTTATATTGAGGAAAAAAGAGATTATTTTCAGTATGTGCATGTATTTCATATAGGTCGTGAACTAGTTCATTTTTAAAAGATGTAGTAGTTCACGACCTATAGTTCGTGAACGGTACATTGAAATGAACTACGAACTAGGTCATCAAAGTGACCTACAGTTTACCATCGCTACTCTCAATACAAAAAAAGCAATTTTGTAAACAGATTTTGTATTATTTCTCCGTTGCCACAAGTAAATTTATATAAAAAATAAAATAATGAATAAAAAACGACTTTTTTTGCAAAATATTTCGTCATTTTACGATTTATAAATCCATGGCGATGTTTCGCTGATAAAAAGTGCCATTTACCGCTTGATTGATCTAATATCGACGCGACAGGGGTGTAGGGGGAGGGTGATATTGCTTCTAGAGCTTACGGAGGGGGTGGTATGGAAAATGGAGGTTTATCGAAGCGGATCAAATAATAATCAGCAACGCCGTTCTTGATGATAAGGGGCTCCGCTTACGGATTCTGCCAATGATTGGTTCATAGTAACGCAGTTGCCTCATATTTCGTCGTTAGTAGAGTTCATAAGGGCGCTTTTGGTGTTGGAAGCCACAAAAGATATTTTTGAGAGATAATATCAAGTATCTAATAATCATTTGATAAGATATTTGAGTGGTAAATCTTCAGATGTTGTATTTCTATTTTATCTCGTGTTTTGTAGTGTATTTATAAACAGGCATGGCCAAAAATAAAATAATTTTATACAATAATTCTAGATTGCATAAAAAAAGCGAATTATATTGTTCGTATTATATCACCCTGTATAGAGAAAATTAATTTTTGTACTAGTACAAAAATGGTAGTTACATTATTCGCTACAAGCGGCAGCACTGAACATAAATATTTTTTACTTTTGTAAAGTTTACAAGTAAAACAACTTACAAATGCTTGAAGAAAAAATTACATATATTACTCGTGCTTTAAAAATGTGTTTTTGTAGCATCAATTGCGAAAAAACTTTTGTTTTCAGCCTGTCGATATGAGAAAGGCACCTGGGCTGAGTGCAATGCGCAGAGCCAGATGACACGCAGTGACAAGTTGAAGCCGAACAGTGATCCGTCATGCGAACAAAACCGACAAATCACGAAAAAGTGCAAAGGCAAGAATACGAAACCAACAAAAGGTAAATCACATTTATCGCTTTGTATTTTTATATTATTTTTACATTGTTTTTTTACCATTCTGTACTAATATTTACGAAAATATTTTCAGTAAATTCATTAGTTAATTTTTTCCTGATGCCATTTTGGCGCATATTAAAAAAATGTAAATATTTTCTTTAAATTTAGTCAATGATACATTAATTTGGATTTTAAAATTTTAATGTGCGTAGTAATTTGATCAAATAATACATCTCTTATCAATATGCAACAAAGTTTAGAAATTAAACAGCGAAGATAAGAATTACATTTACCAAAATATATACAATTTGCTAATATATTATTATAAGAAATTATGATGTAATGTTTTGATGAAACAACGCAAATTTATTATTTGGAAATATGAACAAAATTCTGATAAATATTACTATTTCATTTGTATTTGTTTTTATATAGCAGGACTTGATAAAATTTTCTATTTTTATAAATTAATTTAGAATTTCATTATCAAGAACTGCATTAATGATATATTATCAGCAATAGCATGCCTTCCTATTTGATACAAAATATCTTTTATAAGCACAATAACAAAAGGCCCTGAGCCAATTCGTTATCACAATTTGATAATTCATTTCCATTTGCAGCTACACGCAACCGAAACAGCCGCCAGTAAATTGCAACGTCGCAAAATATCATCAGAATAACATAAAAGAGGGTGTAGAATTAATGGTATACCACCGGCATAACACGAACGTTGATTGTGCAGTATAACAACTGGATAGAGAAATTAACGTTATTTTTTTTTAATTTGACAGATCTGTTTCGATCTGTCAATTTGACTGGATCTGTCATTTATTAAAAATATTATTGTAAAATATAAGCCGTAAAAATGAAAATAAACTTCCGTAGTGTGTAATATTATAAAAACAATCCCTGTAGTGATGTAGCGTGACATAAAATAAAAATTTCCCTTTGTCTCAAGCATACATTAAAGTATAGAAAAATCATTATCATTATTTCAAAATACTAGTAAGAATAGTTAAATAAGTAATATTGATACATGTAGACCAATAATTTATTATTAACGATTGTTACGTTTTATTTTTAAAAATATTATCATCTAGCATAAGATTTTTGTGACAGTAAAAAGAAACAAATATTCGAAAAAAAATTACTTTGACATTTAAATAAAATATACACGCTGTTTTTTCAATTAGATTTTAAGTTTTAAGTTTTCAATTGAAGTTGAAAACTTTTTTTATTAAATCTTCTGATTGTCAAAAAATGTGACTAGATTTAAAAAAAAAACGACAACCCCCCATTATATTATTGTAATAATAAATGTCTTGCCGTTAGAATAAAAAAATATATATTATAAATAATGCAACATGTTTTTATATCAAGGTCGTTATAAAAAAAATGAATGACAAATTTTGAAATCATAAATTTTAGATTTCGTAAATTAAGGATATAAAAGCATTTCAACTATTTCTTCATTATAAAAAAAAAACAAAAATCCCTAAATGTTTAGCGTCTTGTTTTATTGATTAATTTGTGAAATAATTACTAAAAAACAAACATTTGGAGATTAATTAAGTATTTATTTAGATGTTTTTCTTATATAGAAATTTAATTTTACCAAATATAAATGTCTCGATTTTATAGTAGTTAGTAGCAAAATATTTAATGAAAAATGTCGAAAAACAGGTCATCGAATATAAAATATTTCACTATCCAATCTATAATCGTTTAATAAAGTATAGTTACTGAAAACTTCCCAAAAAATATGTAAGCCATGTTATCAACAATAATTATATTATACTTGTACTGTTTTCAGTTTTATATTATACATATATTTATTATTAATAATATTAACGAATCAATGTAATACTTAAGTAGGTTTTTAAAGAGGTGCGCCATAAATGAATGTAGGACATCTCTATTTTACAAAAAAACTCCATAGATTTGTGTATTGTTTACCGGCAACAATGGTTAATAATATAACCCGTTGACTACGATATAAATGTGAACTTGCAAAATACGCAAAATTAACTTATATAAACGAATAGACTTTCAAAATAAAATGTTTCAAATTAAGAAAATGCCATTTTATTTTTGCTTTGTCCTCTATATGCATTTATAAAATATAAACCACGTTATAAAATATTTTTCACCTAAAATAAATAGAACGCCCTGTATAACTATTGAAATATCCATTTCTTGAATATTAATTTATAAAAGGGATTATAAAAGAAGTGTTAGGATTTTAAATAAAAATCAATTAGAAACTAACTTGTAACGCGTGTGTGTATATATATATATATATATATATAGTGTCCCATTTAAAGTATTAATTTTGCAAAATAAATATTTACATTTTTCTGTGGTAAGATTTTCCAATGAAATCTATTTTAAAAATTACAACGCTATATATATTAAAATACACACCCCATTAAAACAATTAATTTTGCAAGATAAATAAATAGGAGTATTTTGCTCCATAAAATGTAGAAATTGACAAATAAATAGTTGTTTCTTTAAAGGTTTGGCAAGGATTTTTTGGATGTCTTAAGAGTTTTGGATAATTTCAAAAAGGCTACAAGTTTTTATTTTAAAATACAATCAGTTTATAACGTTTAATCTTTCTTAATAAATCATTAATATAGTTTCCGAAATTCATACAAAAACAACATATAATTGTTATTGTTTTCCACCCTATAAGACAGCAATACGCTAGAAATAATTTTAAAGCAAAAAAATCAATTTCTTTTTAAAAATATTTACTTGCCACTTAAAATATTTCATGTCATTTAAATGAATGAACGAATGAATTTAACTGAACGAGTTAATTAAATGATATAGAAATATGTACAATCTTAAAGATACTTCCATAAAGAAAAGATTATATTGTTTGTTATAACAGTTACGCCAGTAAAGTAAAATAAATCAACGACGTGTTAAATCTTTTATTATTATTTAAAAAAATCTACGAAATGGTTTAACTAGACTTGCGGAATTAATGCTGTAGTGAATGATTTTTTTGCGATTTGTACTTACGTTTAAATCAATTTACAAACTAATAAAAATGTTTTATAAACAACACAAAATCTACTGCGTATTAGAAAATTATAAATGAACAACAAAGTACTTTTTCCAGTCACTTTAATTACGATTAAAATTATTTTTTTATTAATAAACCAAACTTATTAATTCCTTCGATATTCTCCAATCAAAATAACTAACTTTGCTTCTTCTGACTATTAAATATCTAACTTACTAAAAATAATCTAAATAATATATTTGCAAATATATTATTCAATGAAAACTCGCCAATTTTTCTACGCTTAATAAAAATAAAAAGATCTTAACAATAAAATTGCAAATTATAATACTAAAATAACATTTTTTTGTAGCTACGATCCTTTATTCTAATTAAACTTGAAAATTAAGACTATTTTAATTGTGTCTTTATAATAAAAAAATAATAAGCGACGAAAATTATATCCTTTTTTAAATTTTGATGTACAGTTAAGAATTTATCGTAAGAAATGTAATATTTAAAACAACAAATAATCAAATCTTCGCACACGATTTATTAAACATAATGTATTTAAAAACGGACACGTTAATATTAACACGCTCTTCGATGACGGATGATGTTTGACAGCTGTCAAATTACCGCTGATGACATGATCTGTCAATGTGACAGATCAGTCTGATTTCTAATGACGCTATAACACGAACAATAAAGAAAATTGTTTAAACTTCATTTAGTTCAAAATTAGTTTTTTCAAAACACCACAAAAGCAGTCATTTTATTTTCAATTATACAATGTGAACACAATAAACCTATATGTACTTCTTAATTTGAAAATTTTATGCCACGCGTTTTTATAATAAAATATTGCAAGGAAAATGTTTAAAATAACGAAATAAATTCTCAAAATTTAATAGGTCAATGTAAAAACTTATTAGAAGAATCTTAAACAAGGATAATTTATTTTTAGTTCACACTGTTTCATTATGATACTATATTACAAAAGTGCATCGTAATGGCGTTTAAATGTCAAAATTGACTTCTTTACGTCAAGAATTGTTTATTGGTTGATTATTTGCTAAAAATCATATGAATTTGAAGTTAAAAAAAAATTACTTTTTGGTAAATAATGTCGGAATGGCGTGGGTTTATAAAATTGATTGTCAAAATATTCAAAGTGTCGACTGGAGGATTTTTTTGAACTATTTTAATTTTTAAACGTCAAAAAAGTTGTTTTAAAAATTTGCATCAAATTTCTTAAATTACGATCCAATATCTTGAAAATGAAGTCATGTTGGTATCAAATTGACAAATAAACGTCATAATAACGACAGAAGGCTTTTTTGCGTACTATTTCTTTTATGAATTTATGACTGCGTTTGTGTTTGTGTTTGCGAAATTCGCTGTTGCAGTTGTTGGAATTGCTGTTGAGAATCGGTTGAAGTCCAATGTTTAATGAGTGTGTCAGTTTCCGCTTTGATCAATTCAACGACGGTGGCTATCGTGTGGTGGCGTGTCTGCTTCTTTGTTGACTTTAAGAACTGTCAACACCAATGACAGGTTTGAATCAACGCAATGTCAGAAAGCGACACGCAAGAAAGCTATTACTAATTGCGTTGGAAAGGGAGGGAAGAGTTTTGGTGTAGAGAGGAGGGAAATTAGAGAGAAATGTCAAAATATGACTGGAAAGCAAAGGGTTATCTGGGTGACAGGAGGGTAGAAGATAATAGTATTGATATGTGCTTTGGAAAAAATGCGCTTTCTTTGGGAAATCACACGATCACCACAAGAATGAATGGTAAGGTCGCATATGTCAAAAATTACAGTTTCGATTTTGCGGCAAAAAGTTTGTGTATGAACGTTGGAAGTGGAAAAGACACAAGGTAGAAGGATCTTTCAGGGAACAAAAATACAGATATCTTAGGAAATAGTAAAATATGTTAATTGAAAACGTAAAACTAGTTGAATGATAAAAAAACGAAATGTTTGTACAGTGAATCAGGAATAAAAGGTGAAAAGGAAATGTAATTCATAATTTGGGACAGATGTAGGAATAATGATGCGACAATTATTGACAAAACAAAAATGTATAAGGACAAAATGTAAAAAAAATATAATTTCAAATTCGACACAATGTAGTTTCAAACAGCTGTCCAAATATGACAGATCGTAGTAGAAATCGGGATTATTGCCAGAATATATAAAGCAAAGGAGAAAAATCTGGAGTAAGTAACTACAGATTGAAAATATAGATTTTTTTTAGAAAGTTTAAAAAAATTGTACATATAATTCTAGTAAGTCAAATAAATATTGTCACTTGTCAAATAGAGTCAATAAAAATCAAAGTATTGTGAAATAAAAAAATTAAGCGTAGTTTTTTTTAAATTAAAAATATGTATGTCTTTAAATCACAAGTATGAGAATTCAGAACGAAAATGTCATTTGTGTTAAAATAAGCATACAAATTGCAGTCCAATATTAATGGTGTAGGGCATTTTTAAATATTAAATATTTCTTTTTGCAAACTTGTCCAAATTTTGTATAATTTAACACAAAAATTTTAATTAGTTCACAAATCGTTAATAAACACAAATATCTTAAATTAGGTTTAAATTATTTCGATAAATGAAATTGTCTATGTTTAAAAACAATTCGAGAACTAAATTAGGATCTTTTTTTACAAAATTTAACAAATTGAGAAAAGAAATTGCAAAAAGATTTAACGGTGTTTTACAGCCACAACCAAATGTAATTAAGCAGTTTAATTAAATTAAAAATATATTTCGACTAAAGCGCTTCAAGCTTTAGTAGGTCCACTTTTAAAACATTAAAAAACACATAAATAAAACGTCGACATTGCTTTAAAAAATAGTAATTGCAACTATTAAAAAGCGACATAAATTAGAATGTATAGAATAAAAAAGCAATATTTTTTTGTTAAAATTTGCACCTACCTCTAATGAATGACTGGCAATATTAGAAACGGTCATGTGCAACTCCGAATCGAAGTTTCTCGGCCAAGAGAGCCTCGTAACCAGACCACACCTCAGCGCTTGCGCAGCCGTCAATTTCCCACCAATAAACAACAGTTCACTCACCTAAAATAAACAGAGCATCGATCATTCTTAAACGTAAGTGGCGCCACCAACTACAAATGAACATACCAGCGCACGTTGGATGAGATTACCATCCGTTAGCAGCGATCCGCCTTCAATTAGACTGCAACTCTTACTTAAGGCATCTGCGCACGCGCTAAACGTTGCAGTGTCCGCACTAATTACCACGTCGAATAATGGCAACATGGTACAGCCCAAGCCGCAGTTTAAGCCGCCCCTGATACCGGCTACGAGCGGCTTGGGGAATTTTACGAGCGCTATGAGGAATTTCCTGCGAAGAGATTTAAAAAAATATTATATTTATTCATTCAATTGCTAATGCAAAATTAGCGCAGTCGAATGAAAAACGACTTTTTTCTCATATTTAGCTTGGCGAAGTTTTTTATGAACGTTTTCTACGCTGGACTACTAAAACATTAATTTGTGTAGTTCATAACCGCAAATCTGTATAATTTCATCTAAACGCAAGTAATAATATCAAAATCAAATATATAAATAAAACCATTAACTTAAAAGGTACATTTATTTTGAAATTACTTTATCTTACCGTATAATGAATGCTAATTCGGTCGAGTTCCGCAGAGCGATTTGTTCGTTCTGATTGAAGAGGGTCGTGAAGTTCACGCCCGTACAGAACGAGGGCGTTGTAGCGGTCAATACGACGACGTGACACTTGTCATTAGTCTCTAGGTCTGTTAAAAGTGTCGTAAGCTGTTTGAGAATCTAAACACAAAAAATCCGCTTGAAAAAAGAATCTATTAGGCCAGTGTTTATTTAATTAGTGATCGTTTTCTCCGAAACTAACCTCAAAATTCAAACTTCCGTCGAACTTTTCCCCCGCAACGAGGGTAATCTTCCACACATTCTCCCGCTGCGTCATTTTAACAAATTCATTCTCCATTATAGTTTCGCCCTCCCATTCTTTGATCCTCGCCGTTAAGTCGGTGGTTTCCTCAACAACCTCCTCGCTATCACCATCCTCTGCCTCCAACTCCGTTCTTGCCACTTCCTCATTGCCTTCTTTTTCTTTCTCTACAGTCACTTCATCTGTACCGCTATCCAGTAGCTCGTTAAATGTCTGCGACATTTGCGCGTTAATTTTCGTTCGTACTGTGTCAGATAAATTCGGATTTGTGGAGGTTTTGTGTCGTTTCGGGTTGGGATCTTTCGTTGGGGGTTGTTTACGACTATTGTTGTTGTTTAATGTGGCGGTGGTGGTAGGGGGAGGTGTGGGTGCAAGGTTCAAACCAATTTGTGATACTGCAATGTTATAAATTAATTATTAAGCTAAAGAAAAGAGAATAAGGTTTTTAATCGCACGAAATAAAATCTTCGACATACCTTCAACATTCTCATCTTTTTCTTCAACAATGCTGCCTTCAGTATCTCCTTCTTCAGTACCCGCTTCCTCCTCCACCTCCTCGTCCTCTTCCGTCTCGTCTCGCTCCTGAGCATCCTCCATGCTGCCGAAGCTGCTGCTGGATCTGCGGCGAATTATTCTGGAGGCATCTGCACCAAATGAAGCGTTCCCAACTGTTACAAAAAATCTCACAAGTAAACGATTGTATTTTTTCAAACCCTCCCCAAACTGTTTTCTATCATAATTCCTGAAATGTTTTCGTAAAAAGTCTTTTTTCTATATTTCCACCATTGGAACAAGGATGAATGCTGAGTTGAGGCACCAGAGGTAATTTTTGAACTTACCATGTTGAGGCGAAGTTGGCGCACTGTGATTTGAACTTCTATAAGAATCTCCGGATTTTTTACGAGTTATTAGAGGGGCTGCTGAAGATCTTTTTTTCTGCAATATTAAATACAAAATTGCTTCACTTCGAATCATCGCAAAGTTGCGTTTCAATCTTACTTTTTCGTGTGTAATTGGTCCAGCTTTCTTTCTAAGCGCTTTTGGGGACTCCATGCTGCTAGTCGTGGTCAAATCCTCATATAAATCACTGGCTTTCCCGAGAAAGTCCCGATTTCTTCGAGAGGAACGCGTGGTAACGTCCGCATCGTCAGATTGATTGGATTTTAGAGAATACAGCATATTAATTGCTCCTTCGTCTTTCAAAAGTTTAGCCACTTCGTTTAATTTTCGTTTCTTAGCTGGGGAGACTTTAGGTTCACTTTCTGCTTCATCCTCTGGCTCTTTCGATTCGGAAGGTGTCTTCTCTTCTTCAGGTTCTTTAGACTGTTTTTTGACCGATTGGTCTCCGACCTTCTTCGTACTGGATACTTCCAACTTTTGGCTTTTCCCCGCTGCAACTTCTTCTTGTTTCTTACTATCCGTCGATTTAACTTTCCGCTCAACTTTAGCCGGTGTGCTCTTTTCTTTTTCCTTATCTCCATTTGAACTGCTTGAACTTGTTGAGGACGAAGTGGAAGTGCAAGATAAAAAACTCTTCAAAGGATTCCCTTTGGGGGAGGCTGTATCGTCCGGATCCCAAATGACCTTTTTCTTTATAACACGAGCCGATTTCGTCATGTGCATCGTTGGAGGAATTGTCGGCGTTTTTTCAACGACCTTTTCGGAGGTTTTCGATTTGGATTGATCATTGTCTTTATCTTTTGAGGAAGTAGAATCTTCATGGCCTTTCTTAGCAGGAGTTTTTGTTGATGAAGAGCCTTTGCAATCTTCAATTTTTTTAGAGGAAGATTTCGTTGTAGATTCTTCCGATTTTTTCTTGGATGAGGGTGTTTCTTCTACAATTTTTTTGGAAAGAGTTTTTGTTTCGTCGAGTTTTTTGACGGTGGGTGATTTCGTTGCTGATTCAACTTCAACTTTTTTCGAAGATTTACTTGGTTCCTCGACCTTCTTCAAGCTCTTTGAAGTCTCTTCTTCAACAGCATTTTTGGTTGAAGATTCTGCTGTTTTAGTAGTATCTTGAGGTTTCTTGTTAGAATTCGCATCCTTGGCAGATGTGATTGATATTAATACATCTTTCGTGGACGATTTGCTCTGCTGATCTCCTTTTCTGGGCAATTCGATCTCCTTTTCTTTAATCTTTTCGTAATTTTTATTCTGATCATTTGCTTTATCTTCCAGTTTCGTAACCTTTACAATCAAATCCTTTTCTACAACCGCGGAAATTGATGCTTCCTCACCTGCCTTATCGCTATTCGTTTCGTCAACAAAATCGTACTCTCCCTTAGCGGTAGATTCCTTTCCACCAGTTTCCGATGATTTGCGCTTCCTGGCGTACGTCTTCAAAGGAACGTGGGAAGAGAATTTCGGTTCTGGTTCGGCGTTATTGTTGACGCGACTACTAACGGCGGTACGTGACGATTCGGCAGGCTCCTCGGCGTTTTTTGACGGCAACGAAGAGGTTTGCTGTTGGGACGGTTGAGATATTACAGAGGAACTTTGTTCTTTCTCCTCGGACTTTAAAATGTCCTCAATAGCTTCTTCTGGGAGGATCTCCTCTTCTATGACCAGCTGCTGCTGATACGTCTTCTTGGGTCTTCCCCTCGGCCTCTTGGACGGTGTTCCTCCATCCCCACCGTCCAAATGGCCTGTACTTTGCACGATAACCTTCCCAGACGCACTAATTCTCGATGCTGAACCAGTACCGGCCTTACTCTCATTGCTAGTAAAGCTCGATCTTCGCTGATTGCTTCGTTCCAATGCTGCCGCGGCTTCTCGAGCTTCCCTAAAATCGCGACTTTCCCTGGCGTTAGATTTGCGATTGGCTTGTGTCTGTTGACGTTTCAGTGTTGCCTGTATATTTTGTATATCTTCATCTTCTTCGTCCGTATCCGAATCAATGGATTGGAGTTGTTTGAGAGCGATAGCGCGTTCTTCCGCTGCTGTGAGGACACGATTTGGGGCAATCGTGTTTGAGACCGCGGGGATTATTGTAGATGTGGAAGTGGGATGTATTGGATGGACTGGAAAAAATTGTGAGAAATTAAATAAACACGATATTAGATGGAATTATTCGGCTTTATACGGTTTTTTAACGAATTTTTGCAAATTTGGTTCAAATTTAAAAATAACAAACAACAATTAAAACATACCTTTTTCATCCTCACTACCCTCCAATATTGCCAATAGATCTTCAGTCCCGGACCCGCCGATAACTCGACTACCGATAACTGCGCTGATCCCCCGCATTCCCCCGAAGGCTTTCTTCTTCATCGGCAGCTGTTCTCGTTCTTCGTCTTTGTCGTCGGGGGCTATCTTCGTCGCTAGACGCTTCGTCATTTTCTTACTAAACATATTAAGCCCAGTTCGTGTATTGCGCAAGTCCGAACCACCTAATCCATCTTGTATTGTAGAAGACCTTCAAAGGTTAAGAAAACAATGCCAAAGTTCAAATAACTTTATTGTTAAAAATATTCGTCTAGTGTTCTTTTCCTATTTCAGTTCTTTCTAATTTATAATATCCACTAATCTTACCAATTATATTCAAAGTTTTAATGTGACAAAACAAAATCAGTTGTTATACAGACTAGAGATAATATTTTCGCAAATTCGCCCCAACTTCTTTCTTACCTTAAGGCACTCGTTCGCAGCGATCTCTCCATTATAGCTTCTGTGATTTCCGCTTTGCTGACAATCTGACTGGTTAAATTCTTGTACGGAACTTTCACACCAAGGCGAGGTTTAGGGGCAGATTTGCCATTTTTTACACTATCCCTCGAAGGAGCGTTTACAGTGCGGCCATGAAGGTGAGAAGGAATTGGAGGACGACCTCCTTGTGCGTTAGTAGAGCCAGGTTCCAGTTCATCGGAGATGTCGTCAGAAGTTATGAATAACTGAATAAATCGTGAGAACGAATGAGAAAACGTTGGAGGATTTGTGCGGAATTAACAAATTGAAAATGGGAAGCGATTTAAATGAACGCAATATGTTGTAAAATTAAAAAATACAGAAGGAATATTGGAGAAAAACAGATTTTTTTAGAGAGATTCTAGACATATCTCTAAGAAACCTTTCAAAACCGACTAAAAATCCGCACCTGTATATTCTCCGATTCCTGATAGTCTCCATCTTCCTCCTCATCCTCCTCTTCTTCTTCCTCGTCCTCATCCACTCCGATCAACTGTCCCTCCTCATCGCCCTGCTGAACCCGAATCAGTCGCACTTCCCCATCGTCGCCCTCATCATCTCCCTCCACCAGCAAGGCCGCTTCTTGCATAACGACGACACCATCCTCGTCGACCGTTTCCAGATAATAAATCGGTTTCCCATCGGCATCGCTGGCGGCAACCACTTGCTGTTGGATAATGGCCGCTTGTTTCTTGGGCGGATGAACAGTTATAATGGTTGGGGAGGGAGGGCTTTGTTGCTGAACAATGGTGATTGTCTGTTTGCTATTGGCAGCGTGTGGGAGGATAGTGTCTGCGGGGTCATCGTCATCGTCCATGATAGCCTCGGCCGTGATATCGTTCAGAGTTTTTTGCGCGAGTTTAGCTGGGGTATTCTGGTTGATTTGCTTTATATATACCTGTTTGGTGATGTTCATTGGAACGTACACTTATATTTCGACGAAAATATCATTATAAGACACAATAGCCCTAACGACTACGGCACATTAAGAATTAGAAAATACGAGTTAAATTAATTAATACAAATTGGATTATGATTGGTTTCTATTTTTTAAATCCATGTCTGCGAATCCCAACCGTTAACTCACCTCTTCTGTATTTTGCGGTTTTCTTTGTTGAGTTACAACCCTTTTATCCCTTCGTTTCTTCATTGCTAGAGGAGCTGTGGTGTAATCTCCGACGATTTCCTCCACTTCCTCATCTTCCATCTTCAATACCGCAACACCCGGTGCATTTTCCGCAATAGTCACAACTTCTGTCGGTTCAACAACTTCCTGCAGTGGTTCGTGAATCTGATCTTCAACCTCAGTAACTGCCGGTGCAGTTTGGACAGCTGCAATACCTTCAACAGCAGCAACATCTTCAACAGCAGCAACATCTTCAACAGCAGCAACATCTTCAACAGCGGCAACATCTTCAACAGCAACAGCCTCATGGGCTGGTTGTACTATCAACGTGGGCGGTGTTGTAATTTCTTCAATATCATCGCTTCCGGTTACATGGACACCTTCTACAGACTGTGCGGATTCCATACTAATGTCTTGTTCTTCGCTACTGACTTGTAACTGTAAATTACAGCTCGTGTTCGAACCATTAGCTTCGTTTAACGACACAGTGGAATCATTTAGGATAGCGGAAGTGTCCATGGGATTGGGATTGACAGTATCACCAACAGTGGGCTCTAAATCTGTCAATGTAGGCGGGCAAGACGCAGTTTCCTCTTTGATCTTCGAGGGTTTTATGTTGTTTTCTTGCGCATTTATATGTTTAGGAGGAAGGGGTATTTCGTCTACAACTTCCCCGGGCAGGGGAATATCGGCAACACTAGCGGGAAACATCGTAACCAACGTTTGCTTTTTAGGTATTTGCCCTTCGCATGTTAAATCCGGCATGTTTATAACAGCCGGACAGTCGCTAGTATGTTCGATAGTGTAATTATTCTCCTCGATAACGTGATCACTAGGATCATTGATAGGGACGAGAGTTTTGGTGGACAAATCGTGATCGTCAGAATTCTTATCCATGGCTTAGATGCGGCGGGAAACTACTTATACAATATAGCAAAGCGACTAATGTTAATAACACTGTACTAAAAGTATTACAGGTAAATGTAGTATTTGTATACGTTGTTTACACCGATCCGAGTAAACAACATCCGTAAGTGAATAATCACGAAGCCAAGCTAAGCTAAATGAGAACGTAATTTACTTACATGGCGGCGTGTCCCGTGAATGAAGCCCAAGCCTGACTAAGCAGGCACTTAGTTAGAGACGTTCTTGTAAACTGTAGCTTTATTTTGATAACAACAAAATAACTAAGCGCATTATTAGATAATTCGGTCGTTGCCACAATAGCGTTTAACAACACAACAGCTATGACAGCGGCGCGGCCATGTTAGTTGTGAAGAACTGCATTAGTTCACTAGATAACAAAGTCGATTGGTAGCACTGACGCGATTTAGCGTATATGGTGTATGCAACGTCGAAAATCTATCGTCTCTGTATATTTATAAAGTAAACTCATATATACAAAACGATGGAAATAAAATGTATTTCTATTTTCTTTTTTATTAATTGCTCAAGATACAAGCAGGACTAAAATCCCATTTACATGGCACGCTTATAGCAATATTTTTTTGCTTTGGTTAGGATTCGAACCTACTAATGAATTTTAAAAGTAATTGATGCCAATCAATATATAATCTATATTCTATATTTAACACAATTATTTTTATAAACAAAACTATCTAATATTTTAAAAAATATATAAATAAATAGTATTCATTTACATACAATTTGGACGGAAATTATTCATTTTGTCGTTGATTAATTTGCATTTAGAGTTTCACTTTTCTATTTTTTTAATAGCAGAATAAATAGATAAATAATCATCTGTGTCATTGCTATACAATTGAAATTTTTTGTTAAAATTTTCAATAAAAACATTGACTTACTCTTCGAATTTATAATTATCGATAATTTTTAACAATTTTACAATAATTTTGCTATTGGCAACATTCAGAGAAACAAAGTTTCCCTAGCGCTCGTTTGTTGTCAAAACAGCGAAATGTATATAAACTGTGAAATCTGACAATTGACGTCTGCAGCTGAGGCTGCAGCCCGAAATCATTGAACAACAGCAGCAGTCCAGCAGCCATGTTCTATGGTGCGCCTTGTATTCGTATTTATTTCAGGAAGCTTTTATAATATTAGGCAAATAGACTATAACGTGGTTGCCCCAGTATGCCCGGCTGCGATGTAAAGACCCGCTACATACCAGCCACATTCGCTTGGACGATACTTCTGGGCGCGACCACGTTGTTCTTCTACTTTCCGTAAGTTCTAACTCTATTTACGGTTACCTGTCTGCCACTCATCTGCCTCTTTCAGGGCGCAATACTACATATTCCGGTACCCATGGGTGCCTGCGTATCAGGGCGTCATCACCTTCTTCGTCTTGGCGAATTTCACGCTGGCAACGTTTATGGACCCAGGTGTTATACCCAAAGGTAAAACCTACTAGTCGGCAGTTGTTCAAAGGGTTCACATGTATTTTTTTGTAGCCCCACCTGACGAAGATAGAGAAGATGATTTCCGGGCGCCATTGTATAAGAACGTGGATATAAATGGTATTACCGTACGCATGAAATGGTGTGTTACGTGTAAATTCTATCGTCCACCTAGATGTTCACACTGTAGCGTTTGTAATCATTGCATAGAAGTACGTATGAATGTTTTTAATAAACGAGAAATTCTTATTTTTTGTTGTAAACGTATCTAAAGCCAAAATTATACCTCAGCCAATAGGCGAATGGGGCACTAAAATACGCAACCGAACATACACATTGTGTAAAAATTATATTAATAATTATGAAATTAAATATTTGTTGTTGCAATAATTAAGAACTTCGTCCTTATTTATATGAATTAACATATATTCTATATATACATTCAATTTTGTTGTAAAAACCTTACATAGGGCTTTTTTTTTACATGTTTTGTAGACATTCGATCATCACTGCCCGTGGGTTAATAATTGCATCGGAAGACGAAATTATCGCTTCTTTTTCTTCTTTTTAATATCGCTAAGTCTACATATGATTAGTATTTTTACATTAAGCTTAGTTTACGTACTACAGAACCAAGAGAAGCTGACTGAAAAGGAACCCATCATTTCGTATCCTTTATCGCACGAACAATATAAACAGCTGTTTGCGTCTGGTGTATGGTGTTACAAGGAGACAATCAATCTCACATACTTTAAAATTAGCAGGCTGGTCAAACATGGCTAATAGAAGGCAATTACATTTTTGCGTATTTGCTCACAAGATTCTAAAATGTAAAAATCCACCATACCTATATAATACAATAACTTGCAGAACTGACGTGCATAATATTAATGTAAGGAAGGTAACAAAGGTTTGCTTACCATACCTATTCATAGTACTGAAATGTTTAATAGATCGTTCTCATATTATATTACTAAATCTGAACAGAATTCCTATAAAAATACGAGAATCTTCAACAGATGTACTAAGAAAATATTTTTTGGAATCTAATTATTTATAATGTTTGTAATATATAATGATTGATAATAATTAGCAGAAAAAATTTTAATTTTAATTTTTCATTTCAGTTATATTTCATTTAATTTGAACCTTTGAATAAATCAATTCAATTTTACAACAGTTAATAATTGTGAATGTATGATTGAACCTTTATTTTTATTACTATTTTTTTGTTAATTTTCTTATGTTGTATAAATATTGTGTGCCTATTAAGTGGGTTAAGTGGTAGAACAGCTATATCTATTACTATTATTATTTTGATTTTAAAATACTGTATTTTTATTTTTATGCTGAACTTCGCCCTTTGGGAATTTCAAGTATATATAATTTCAATGAATGTAATTTATTTTAATTTGATTTTTTAATTTTTTATTTGAAATAACCAATAAAGATTATTATTATTATTTTTTTTAATAATATCTTACAAAATTAATCTTTCTGTATTTAAAAAATATCTAAATTGTATATTTCCTTGACGTATTGTGTATTATAATTCTACAGTATTATTCTAATGGTGATTGTAGTATTCTTAGCCGTTCCTATTTTCGGTTTAACGGGATTTCATATGGTTTTGGTATCCCGGGGCCGAACCACAAACGAACAGGTTACAGGGAAATTTAAAGGTGGCTACAATCCTTTTTCAAGGGGCTGCTGGCATAACTGCTGTTACACACAATTTGGTCCACAATTCCCTAGGTGAATATATTTTTAAAATATATAATATTTTCTCTTTTATATAATTTTGATTTTTTATTGGAAATAGCTTAATTAAACCGACGAAATATCATTCGAAAAAGAAGCATTGTTCTCATGGTCCGATTTCTACAATAACGAACGAAAGCCAAGTGAAAACCTATATGGATAACAGCAATGGCATACGAAATATGAATTCTAATGCGTATAATAAGGTACAAAAAATGTTATTAATATTCTATTCATTATCGCGCTTTAATATCAAACATCGTAAAAAGCCGTTCATTGTTAAGTTAATAATAAATTAGTCACGAAAGAAACAATTAATATTTGCATAGTTTTATTATGAGCGATGATTTCAGTGAAATTCGTATTTTTTATTAGTTTATTTAAATTATTCATTTAATTAAGTGTTTAATTAAAAATCAAATTATATTTCTGTGCTTTTAAAAAAAAAAAAAAAAATGTAGCTGTCCCCCTCGGCGAGAGGTGACGCCCTTGACCCAGCTGATATGATGCTAGAAGCTGCAGGGGCGTCTCAATCGCAAGATTGTGATCCAACGCCGCCCCCCTTACAACGACATGGTTCGAAAACCAATTTTTTCCTACAGCAATCGCTGGAAGGGGGGTCAAATGAAGGGAGTGACAGCCCCAGACATCCCAATACTAGTATAGGTACAAACATTTTTTTAAACAAATAAAACATAAAATTAATCTTCTGAAGTTTTCTTAAATTAATTTTAATTTTAATTAAGTTTATTAAATTTTCTCTCATGTCATACAATATATATATATATAAATAACGTAATTAATGAAAACGGAGATTTATTGTACGATGAACTGAGACCAGTTATCGAAAATGTTATCGACTAAGTCATAAATGACTGTCAGTAAAGTTTACAGCCATTTTCCTAGGGATGTATTGTATCTAAAATAAAGAATTTTTATTACAGCTGCTTTGAATAATTCTTCTTAATAATTAATTGCTTGTGCAAAAATAATAGTATTAATTATTAGTTACTAAACTGGTATCAAAGCTAATTTTCAAAAGTGAAAATCAGTTCAAGTAAAACAATTATTTGAATGGACTTGTTCAAATTTGAAAAAGATTTTTATTATCCTGTATGTACTATTTATGTATTTTTTAAATTTAATTTATAAACTAGTTTAATATTTTCGCGGTCATTTTCATTGTTCATTGTTACACATAGAAAGTTTTGTTAAATTAATTCCGCTCTTATGTAATACAAAAAAAAATGTTGGCAACCTGACATACATCCAACATATTAAAAAAATTTAAGGTTCCTCCCTTCCGCCCAATTCCATGATGAACTCATCATCTGCATCGAATAATTCTGTGTGTAATTCAGCGTCTGCCACTGGGCGACAGCAACATATTGGTGGCGGGCAGTACGCCCGCCATAGCCCTCACCCTCGACCACGTGGTTTAGATCCAGTGGCGATGCGCGCCGCCCAAGAGGGCGGCAATAATGGAGGACAACAGACGAGGCCGTCGCCCACCATGCAGCAGAGGATTAAGGCACTTGGGGTGCCGACGCCACTGACTATGAGTCACCAAATGATGACGGGTGGCGCAAGTCCGATAAGACGGTAAGAATTTATGTAGGATGAATAGTATATAAATGGTATATACAGGGTGAGTAATTAAAAATGAGATATGGTGATGGATTCCGAGGTTTTTTAGTGGAAAATATTAAGTTTAGTAAAATTAAGTTGATTGTTAATAATATACAGGGTGTTGAGATAGATATATATATAACAATAACTTGCAAATTATTTTACATAGAAAGTTAATATTAACTACAGATACGTTTTATTGGATAAAATATAATAATATATTCATTGATATTACTCTTGAAGATTAATTACAGGGGGCGCTAAATACACAATACTTGCCGACATAATTTTCATTTATATAAAAAAAAAATTTTCATAACAATTTGAGAAAATTATTGTGTAAATATCATTTCTTAAGGAAAAAAATCACGGAAATTAAATTTCATGTATATTATAATTGTTGTACCTTTTATAGGTTGTATTAGAACTAATTAGATTTCTTACTTTAATTCTTTTCTTGTGATATTACAGGTGGATATAACGCAACTCATTCCTCGCTTTTGTGTTTTTTAATTGCGAATGTGCAGAATGTTAATAAAATATCGTGATTTTAATTATTAATCACAAAAATAAAGAATATTTTTCTAATTCGTATATTTTGCTTCGATATTATTATTATTATTATTATTGTTTCTACCGGATGATGCGTTGACAAACATAAAAGAACAAAACATGTGTTTATTTCGACTTATTTAAATATTGGATTTTCTAATTAGTTTACAATAAAATGTTAACTACCAAAAAAATTTAAATTTAAAATTAAAATTCAAAAATATTTGCTTCATTTCTACAGTTAAGTAGTTTTCGAGATAATTGAAAAATACTTTGTCCAAATTTAATGTTTATTATGCAACAAAATAGCTACAGAAAATATTGTTAGAGTGACAGATATTGTAAGTGTTTTTTTCATGGCTAGATTTATAATATCACTTAAATTGGGCCAAATTATTATTATTTTTATATTTACTATTTTCTGTGAAAAAAATCAGGGGAGCCAATATTTGAACATGAGATTTGCCATGTTGCGTTTACGTGTCTTATAAATCATTTAATTAGACATTTGGTGATTTATAATAAACTGGATATATTTATAAATTTACAAACTTTATTGCTAATTTCATGCTTTTTTTCTGATTTTATTTCATTGTATCGGCTTGCATTCCACCAAATACCGCTCGAAATTACCAAAAAAATCTCACGTCGTCATCAACAAAATGGATTCCGCTACAAACTGTCACTTCTTACCCTTTATTCCCCCGGCAGCTCGAACCCCTCCACACCCACACAACCGCGCCGCCCCACTGATTTTGTAAACAGTTCCCTCACCTCCCAGTCGCCCATCTCCTCCGCCCAATCCAGCCAGCCCTCTTACCTCCCCCCGCACCACCCGAACCAGCCCACATATTCCTCTCAGCACTCGCACCCATACTACGAGTACCAGCATCCCCAGCAACTGACCACGTTCGGCAACGTGCGCACTTCCACCGGTAGCAACCAATCGCAACACAGCGCCACTGGCGGCCAGTCGTACGTGGGGGTGACGGCGGATCGTACGGGCGTGTACTATGGTGTCTCGTCATCGGGTGGGTACCATCACAGCGGCGGTAGTCCGCAGCGGCGTTTCCTCAGCGAAGGCGAACTGGTGCGACAGGAAGCGCTCAGTGGTGGCGGTGGGCCTGGTGGTGGGCAGTTGAGCTACGCTAGGGGGAACAACACCGTGGATAATATTCGGGAGTTGGCTAATTCGCCGCAAAGGAGCATGTATTTGTGGAAGGATACCAGTCCGAGTGAGTTCTCAATGAAATATTCATCACTTTTTACTTTATTATCAATAGATATAATATCCAATGCTATAAAAAATCTTCTAAACGCTTCGCTTCTTACACCGCCTTCATTTATCTACCTACCCAATCTTCATTATGTTCCTATCTTATGTTCCTTCCTATAGCAATTCATCTTAGCACCAAAAATCTTTCATAATTTTATATTATCCATTTAGAAACTTTTATTTAACACCCTTCTGTCTCCTTTTTTTATGTAGATAACCGTCCCACCAGTTTGCTATACTAACAATTATTCTTACTATTAATTTGGGTTCATTCGTCGTCAATAATTTTCATTTACGTAAGTAGAAAATTACGTTATTATTAACTGATACATTTCAATTTTATTAATCTCTCACCTTTTCACAAAACATTATTTTTTACATCTCTATAATAGGTTATCCGACATCCGGTGGCCCCCCCGGTGGTGCTACACACCCATCTTCTGCATCCGCCTCTGATTTTTACCGTTCCAATCCAACAAGTCCAACGCAAGTAAGTTTAAAAAAATAAAAAGAATTGCTCGATAATAATAATTATAAATATAACAGCAACAACATCAGCAATACAGTCAGATGTACGGCACTGGTGGCAGCAATAGCTCGGGAGCGCGAACGTATCACCCGGCCATGAGAGGTGGAGTGCCCGTGTTCCCCCCACAACCCCCGCCCGGTCAGGCAGGTGGCCAAAGCCCGGGGATACATAGAAAAGGCATCGGTAAGAACAATTAAATATAATTTCGTGCAAAAATTGTTGTTTATTTTCCATGATACGTTTCTATGAAAATAAAAGTTGATTTGATTTTAATCGAATCTTGTTCAAATCACAATAATATACATAAACGAAAAATTCGTCATCAAAATTGAACGAGTTTTACTTTAAACTCGCCCATTCGGGTGCGCAGGTTCGTCCAACCCGCAGTTACCCCTCCAAACCGCCACCACTGCCGCGTCAAACTCCACCGCGTCGATGGGACGACGTCCCATGTCGTTTGTGCGCGCGCTCGAGATGTCGGACAGTGTAGAAATGTCAAATTCGCCGCAAAGTAACAACTCGCCTTCGGCGGGCGGCTCAGGCGGCCATCCCACCACCAGTACGGGGGGGCAGGGTGGTCGAACTGGCCAGACATACGCTGCAGACTCGCCCGATCGCACAAGCGTGTACGATATGAACTACGAAATAAGTGTATAGGGACAATGTCGGCATCCGTCACAAATTAAGTCCTTGCGTAAGTGGAAGTAGCTAATTCCGTAAGGGGACATGTGATGGGTGCTCTGGGTAGGGTGCGCTATGTGTCAAGTTGAATGTTTAAACGTCAAACTTTAATTTGGTCGTGTTTTGGCATTTTGATTTCCGTAAAATGTCTTGTTCTTGTTTTCTTTTCTTTTTCATACCTGGAAGTGCTGCGTGAGTGAAAATATTTCACTTTAAAATTTACGTATTAAAGTAAATAAAATAAAAACGGATATTTCATCGAAATCAAGCCAAAATATTTAAAAACATTCTATTCCGTTTTTTACTGAAGGTTGGTGTTTAAATCAGTCAGCTGGAGTCTATTTCTTAGACGATTTAGAATACCCTGTATGGTAAAGAGCTTGAATGAGAAGTTTTGATTGCTGCAAGAATGTATTGAACATTTTTTTATATTAGTTTTGTATTGGGTGCTGGAGTTGTTGACTGAAACTGTTTTTAATCGGTTGTTATATTATTTTACTATTTAGTCAAAAGAAGCCTTCCATTATTAATCACCGCATTAAATTAAATTTAGAAATAACGGGAAGTTTGTTTGAACCTGTTACGTTTTTTTGTATATATATGCAAACGAATTGTAGCTTATTGTAAATTTTTTGGAAGTAGTTTTAATTTTGTTATATATTTTTTTAATTTTCAACTACAAATTCCTACTGAATTTTGTTTTTGAATTATTGCAAATTGCGTATCACGAAAAAGCGTCTATTAATAGGTTTAAATATTCTTCTAATTAATTTTAATTATTAATATTTAAAATGGCAATATATCGTATATATTACATATCGCTAAACAATTTTTATTTAAAAATACTACAAGGTTTAGTTTATTTTTTATTAATTTTTAAAACTGATTACCTCATTCAACCAAATCTTCAAATAATCATTCTTTACGCTTTTTAATCAAAATCCGCGATTAAAACAAAAACCTATTTTATTTATCTCTTTTAATTAAATAAATTATATTATTTCAACAAAAACATATTTATTTACAATTCTCGTTTTTTTATATAATAATTTGTTGGTGCAATCTTTAATTCATTAATTAGTTGTTAAAGTAAATTAATTTCCATATAGTCATTTAATTATAATTCACCCATATTTTCATAAAACAATTTAAATATTAACTCATCCGTCGTACGCTAAGTTCACATTTTTAACTTAATCCGTCTCTGCATCAGAGATATATAAACAAAATTAAACTTATTTTTTTTTCAGGGTGATGTGTGCGTGAAAATTTTACTCAAATTATAAAAAAAAAAATAGGCAACTATAAATATATTCTAACGAAATAAAATAAAGGTGCAACCATTTTCAATAATGAAATGGCAAATTTTGGAAAGAAAATCACAAAATTTATAAAAAAACATTGTCGGTTATGACATGTCACCTTTGACATTTTTTTATGTTTAATGTGGAAATTTTGACAGTATTGGCAGTTTTGCATTGGTCTACTTTGACAGATGTTTAAAAAGTCAATTATGAAGATGGTGACACTTTTTAATACCAAGAAACATCACTTTTTTTACACAATGTTTTTTCTAACAAAAGTGAGAGATGATACACGCTATTTATAAAAAATATATTAAAAATTTACATATATCCTAACAATTATTAATATAAATAAATAAATATATGTTTATAGCGATTTAATCCCGACTGTACAGATGTAGCTACGACATAATTAGATTTTTATTACAATTACCAAAAGAATAAAAAATAAAAAATATATTTCTAAAAAAATATTTGTGTATAAAATAGATTTCGGCAGAATTGTGCATTTTTGGGCCGATGCACGAAACTTTACAATGAAATAATAAATAAAAGTCCTGTCCATACGTAAATTATGTAATTATTTATTAGATTATAAGAAAAATATTACAAAAGATACTTGAAATAATCGGTATATTAGTTTCTTCTATTATACAGATTGTTTCAACCGTCGAATTGAACAATTTTACTTTAAAAAAAAAAGTTGAGAGTAAATGTTTCTTTTGCCTCAATTTGTATAAACTAACGAATTGTATGTGAATTGTTGCATTTATGTTTTTTTTTTTAATATAAATTGCAAAAAAGCGTGCGATCTGCCCATTAATATGCGAATTGTGTATTGTAAATTATCAACAATCAGAATTTAGCGATGTGTGTAAAAAACGCTCTTCTCTATCTATGTTATATATTGTTGTCGATGATGTTTGCGGTTTTTCATCCTAATAAAAAAATTTCGTACTTTTATTAACTATATGTGATCATATAAACAAGCCCTGTACTAGTTTCTGATTATTTATTTTTTGTTGATTTCTGTATGTAATTATTATAATCTTTATTTGGGCAGGTAATAAGTGATTGTTAATATTTATTTTCACTCTGAAAGCAGCTAAAACTGAGTAAATTTAAATTATTTAATCAAAATAACTTGCTTTAAATACGATTTATCATTACTCAGGCCGTATTGTTGATTGTACATTAATTTCTCATGTAAATATACCCAACGATTTAATGATAAAATGCGTTTATATTTATTCCTAATCATAAAATAATTAGTTAAACAGTCCGCAATCCTAAAGATTGGTTGGAAACAGCACGCCATGCCGATCTATCCTGAGCTAATCCCTTCATCTCCCTATAGCTATTCATCTCAACGTCTTCAACTATCTGACTCACATACTCCAATCTAGGCCTACCTACCCCTCTCTTTCCCTCCACTCTACCTTCTATGATCAATTGCATAATCCCCCCATGCCTAAGAATATGCCCTACTAATCTGTCTCTCCTACGCTGTAACACTCTCCAGATACTTCTCCTCTCCCCTACTAACTCTAGTACAGCTTCATTTGTTACTTTATCTTCCCAACCAATCCTCATCATCCTCCTATAACACCACATTTCTAATGCTTGTAATCTACGCTTCTCTTCCTTTCCTATAGTCCACGCCTCACACCCGTACAGTGCTACACTCCAAACATATACCTTCAGTAATCTTTTTCTAATACCCAAGTCAATATTTGATCTTAAAATCTGTTCTTTTTCTACGAATGCCTTCCTACCCTGTGCTATCCTACACTTTATATCTACTTTGCTTCGATTATCTTTTGTGATTCTACTGCCTAAATAACAAAAATCTGACACTTCTTCGATTCTATTATCTCCTATTGAGATCTTCATTTTTCTACTGCATTCCTTTTTGTCACACCTCATCACTTTAGTTTTACCTATATTTATTTTCATGTTAAAATCCCTAGTCAATACTGCCTGCATACCATTCAATACCCTTTCTAAATTCTTTTCGCTTTCTTCTAATATAGCTATATCGTCGGCGAATCTCAACATATATATTTTCTCTCCCTGTACATTCACACCTACACTATACTCTTCTTTTACTTTGTTTATTGCATCTTCTATATATAGATTAAATAATAACGGTGAGAGTGTACATCCCTGCCGAACTCCCTTCCCTATTTTTGCTACCTCTTCTTCCCCCTCAATTCTAACTAAGGCAGTTTGGTGTTTATATAAATTAAAAATTATTCTCCTATCCTTATAATCTATACCCGTTTCTTTTAAAATTCTAAACATTATGTCCCAATCTACATTATCAAATGCCTTTTCTAAATCTACAAAAGCTATGCAAGTTACCTTTCCTACCCTATTTCTTTTTTCTACTACCGTTCTTAGTGCTAGAATCGCCTCTCTCGTCCCTCTGTTTTTCCTAAAACCAAACTGATCTTCTCCTAGCCTTTCCTCTACTTTATTTTCTAATCTCCTATAAATAATCTTTAACAATATCTTCGATGCATGTGATAGTAGGCTAATGGTCCTATAGTTCTCACACAATTTAGCTCCTATTTTCTTCGGCATTGTTACTATTCTGCTACGCTGAAAATCCTGTGGTACTTCTCCCTTCTCATATATTTTACAAACTAACCTGTATAATCGCTCCTGCATTTTTTCCCCTGCGTGTTTTATTAATTCGGCTGGTATCATATCAATCCCCTCTGCTTTGTTATTCCGTAAATCATTTAATGCTCTATGAAACTCTGACCTAAGTATGCTAGGACCTAAGTCATCCTCATCTATCTGTTCCACATTTTCTAGCTCCTCCATGTCCTGCCTACCTTTATATAAATCTTCAAGATACTCCTTCCATCTTCTAGCTTTTTCCTTATTTTCTGTGAGTTCCTTACCCTGCTTATCACATATAATGTTACCCTTTGGTTTTACTTTAGAAAAATGTGACTTAATTTTCCTGTAGCCCAAATCTACTTTACCTCTTCTCATATCCTCCTCAATATCCTCACAGTTTCCTTTTATCCACTCTTCTTTCGCTAGCTTGCATTTCCTATTAATTAAGTTCCTTAGTTCCTTATATTTTTTCTGTCCTGCTTCTGTGTTTCCTATTTTAATTTTCCTTCTTGCTTCTATCATTTCAACTATTTCTTCCGTGATCCATTCCCTCCTACCTGCCCTTTTCTTTGTGCCTAATACTTCATTTGCTGCTGTAGTTAGCCCATTTCTGATTTCCCTCCATTCGCAATCTATGTCGTTCCTAGATGTTCCATTAGCCATGATTTCTACTTTCTGCTTGTACTTTTCACATACATCAGCTAATTTTAACCTATCGACATCTACTCTGACCTGTTTGGACTTCTGTAATTTCTTGAATTTGACCTCTGAGTCCAGGACTACTAAATTATGGTCACTATCAATATCTGCTCCAGGGTAACTCTTACAATTCTTAATCTGGTTCCTATGTATTGTATATTTGTATATATGTTATATATATATATAAACAATATATATTATATAATAATATGTATTGTTTATTCTGAATACTGCACGTCGATGGTCGGTGCATTAATACGAAATAAATAAGGCTGTTTCATTGCACACTCGTTCGTTGTGTAAGATATATTAGATTTTTTATTGGAGAATGTATGGTTGTACAAATAGTATTTCCTTACAATGTTGAATAATTGATTTATATTCTCGGCATGTTTCGTTAAATTAATTTAGCATCTTCAGGAGAAAATTGTCAGTAAACGTAAGAAGATAACAAATTTTGCATAATAGATTAAGTTATTCACAGTAGGTACTTCTTTTTGTTATAAGGTTATTGTCAAAAAATATAAAGTGTAATTATAATAAGTAATTAAATGTTTTGTAAAAAACAATAAGAACAAAAACGTGAAAAAATGTCCTTTGTGATTAAAATTACTGAACTTTTTTAGTTTTCTTTTTGTGAAAATTATACTGGCGGTATAAATTGTAACTGCTTAAAAAAGGAAATTTTATGGTTTGAATATTAAACATTTTATATTAGTCTATGGTTTGAATTAAATTAGAATCTCGTTGACATTTCCTTGTCATATCAGCTGTTAATGTTTACATTTGAATAGTCTTGATAAGTTAGGTTATGTAGTGCGCATTAATTATTTTTCGTATTATTTAAATAATAAGCAAACACAAGTGCCTAAAAATAGCAACTTTCAACAACGGAATGCTACAAATATCGGTAAATAAGATTTGCATAGCAAATAACGTACATAAATCCGATATAACGAAAATGCAATAGCTTCATCCTCTGCAATACTAAAAATTGACTTTTAAATCAAATCTGTATAATTTGTAATGCATATCTTTACTTTTTGAACCCTACCATTCCTACAGATTTACAGAATTTTCGCCGACGTAATCATTTACTACCAATCATTATTATTAATTTTATTATCCCTTTTTAAAGCCATGGCTTTTGTTGATCTCCCTATTTCACTTGGATCCGTTGTTCCGACATTTGGGGCTCACCAAAGCCCGTTTGGCCGACACCGAGATTGCCGAACTACATCACCAACACGTAGACACATGCAGCAGCCTCACAAACAGCCAGGGCTGTTTCTACCAACCCGAAGAAGCGTGCCCTGCCAAGGGCGAGAATATATGCGCTTGTCATCAGCTGCCGGACTGTAACAGGGCCGTAGTATGCTGTAATGTCGACAGTTACAGGCTAAATGAAGGACTGGCCTGCGCAAGTAACTGGCAAAATAATTTTTCAATTCAATTTTTGTCAACAAATCGACATATTTTTTTATGAACTCTAGTTTTTTCTATCATTTTGCAATATTTTTTACGTTGCAAATGTCATATGTCAAATGACACTTGCAGATGTAACAACATTGACAGCTCATGGCGAAGTAATAGCCATTCACATACGTAACGCGACGCTTGACATTTTGAATGTCACGCGGCCAGAATGGCGTCGTCTGGACTATTTGTCAGTGACAGACGGCCATATTGGATCTGTCATGGGTGAATTTGGGAAGCACGCCCGCGTTTCGTGCCTAAACTTTTCAGGCAATGGAATTAAGCATTTCGAAAATAGGTCTTTGGTGAATTTGTTCAATTTGACAATTTTGGATCTTTCGCGAAATAATTTATCCGATGTTCCGCGATTTAAAAAAGAAGGATTAGTGAAATTAGATATTTTCGGTAAATAAAATAATTCATTGTTACGAAAGGGTGTCTTAAAAAAAAAAAAATCGCTCTGTGATTTTAGACAATAAGCCAATGTTGTGCTCGAGCCTTAAGGATGTCCTAAAAAGGCAAGAGCATTTAGAGTTTAAACATCACAACGAAAGCAAATGTTTGACGTCTAAAAATTTTAATTGGTTTAATTCGACTGAATATTTACCTTTGGAGCAAGTAGAGTTAATTCATAGCGTAAGTAATAAATTTGACATGTGGCGTTGTCAAATTTTGACATTTCGATTTTTGTTGACATTTTAAAGCTCCGAACGAATTGTTTACCGAATTGTACTTGCGAACCTTCCCGAATGGACTTTATTGAAGGCAAAACTCCAACTGTCGCCGCAAGTGTCACTTGCGTAGGGCTTCAATTAACTGATTTGCCCACGCCTTTACCTGCCAACACTGTTTTCCTAAACGTTTCGCATAATAATGTAAATAAAAATTCAATTTATTCAATATATTCGAGTATAAATTTATTTAAAAAAATACATAAAAATTCTAGATAACCTCCTTAGAGCCTCTAAATGAAGATTTATCATATCAAAATTTGCGAGAATTATATTTAGATCACAATCAAGTTACTACCATGTTGCCTTTAGAAGGAACTAAGTTTATCGCGAGTTTTGTCCAGTTGAGTTTAAAAAATAACAAATTACAAACGGTAAGAGGTGCATTAAATTATTGTTGATCCCTTGAAAATAATAAATACTGTTTTAGGTACCTACATACATCCTGTCGAACATTTTCGATAGAAATTACGCTTCCAGACAAGTTTTATTGGGCCATAATAAATTATTTTGCGACTGTACTACCGCTAAAGTTTTAAAAGTATTTTTGTAAAATTCAAATAAAAAAATACCAACATATTTAACTGTATTTTTTCCTAGGTCTGGCTTTTAACAAAACAAAAACACATTCCCGATTACAACGAAATTTATTGCGAAAATTTAAATATGAGGGTTTTGGATCTGGACCCCTCAAAATTGTGCCAAAGCCAGCAGGACTGGACTGATTATATTTACTATATAATCATTTGTGAAATTTTACTGTTTATTGGTTTAATTGCAAAAGTTTCCTATGATTATTGGATTTTTAAGACTGCTGGATATCTTCCGTGGCCCGCTAATAAAATGCCCAAGTTGCCTTGTGATTGGCTGTGCGAATAATTAATTGTTGACATGTCAAAAGGTTTAAAAAGTGTCTAAACTATCGATTTGTCTCAAAAATTTGGACAGGTGCTTAAGTTTTCAACAAATGTCAAAATTTTTGATATGTGTAATTTTTTTTGGTATTTTTGACGTGTGACCAAATAGCTTTAAATATTCAAAGTTTAGCAGATATTTTATTTGAAAAAAATATTACTACGGTGTTAAATAATTGTTTAGAATATCACCCAAATACCGTAACTCAAAGCATTAAGTAGCGAGTTGCGCATTTTGAAGGCTGTGCCCCCATCTTTAGCAGCACAAGAGGGGGGCATAGCCTTCGAAATGCGCATCTAGCTACTTAATGCTTTGGGTTACGGTATTTGGGTGATATTCTAAACAGATATTTTATGAAAATAATCAAAATTATAATATGATTTGTTTTTATAATAGACGTGTGTCAAATAAATGTCATACGTATATGACGTATCGAAATATTAGCTATACCAACAGTAACTTTAGATATTTGTATATTTGTATATTTAAAAAAATAATTTAGAGCTTTATCTTTTTCTAAAAATATCATACGTATTAAATAAGGTTACTAAAAAAAATTCATGTGCCTAAATATTCAATTAAAAATCTCTTTTTAAGGGATGGCCTTAATTGTTGCCTAGCGCTGTGTTCAAAAATCAAAAAAATATTAGTAAACGTAAAATATGTACAAAATAACTTGCCTTGTATTTTTTATGCATATACAAAAAAAAATAAACTGATTTTCACTAGAGAATTTTAGATTAAAAAATCGTTTTAAGTCTATAAAAATTTCATATACCGTATGATTCTGTAAAATTTTTTTTTTATTGATTTCATATTGGTTGTAATGTTATTTTAAATTTTATTAGAACTATATGTATTTTCGTGATGTATGTTACTTTATGTATACATATTAAATATACAACAAAATAAAAAAATTAAAAAAATTTTGAATTTCTCTTTATAAAAAATATTTTCTGTAATTTCCATTATTTAATCCCACTTTCTCTTTTCTAAAAGCTGCTTAAGTTAATCTAATTTTAATTACTTGCCATTCATATTCATTAATTTACCTTCCCAAAGCAAATGGCATGCTTAAACCATAACTTACCACATACTTAACTTAAATCCTGCAAAGCGACAGATTTATTTTCTTAAGGGCGTTCTCTGAACCACCCCTACAAATTAGGCTGGAAAAACATGCTATATACAGGGCTATATTAATGAATTTTAAAATCTCAAAAAATAAATCGAAGTTATTTTATATAATGTACATTCTTAAGACAAATTGATGAATTTTGCACAATTTTAATGTTATAATATAAAAAATATTATAAATATTTTTCATTTCAACAATAGGTTTTATATTTTTTGTTTCTTGATTCTATTTGAACAAAAAAAAAAGTTTCACAGTAGTTTTTTTATATTAATATTGCACGCCCTGTATGATACTTCCTCATCTCCCATCGCAAATGAAACTAGCTTCTGTCTTCGTAACATCTTAAATCTGTCAAAAAAAGACACCTCTAGTAATACGACACCTCAATGTCTTTATCCCCTCGCTGTTGACAACTCATTAATTGGTTTTGATCCGCAATTCCCGCAGGAAACTCATTGTCGCTACCATTACCAACTTCCCAGCTGTCACTTGCGCGCAAACTCGTTTTTATTTGCTGATTATTTGTCGAATTTAAAATACTTCTACAATCGGACAAATTTTTCGAGTTCAAACTTGCCGGTTTTAAATGATTTGACGTAATTGACATGTTCGTAAATCTATCGGCAGTTGACGTTGTTGACGTGGTGCCAAAATTAAACGGCCATGACTAAAAAAAATCGGTGGTGGAACGAACTATTTATTTTTTTACAAGACCTACCATAGTCACTGGATGTTTTTTTATTCCACCATCCCTCTCGCGTTGGATTTCCATTTGTTTTTCTTCATCCATAATGAGGACTTCTCTAAGATATGCGATATAGCTGGTGGCCAATCGAAGGGTGTCCAATTTGCTTAGTTTCGTGTCAGCTGGTACCCAAGGCAGGGTGGTTTTTAAACGACAAAACGCCCGGGCGAGGACTCTCATGCGTGCTCTCTCACGGGCATTTGCCGCATTACGTGAGGGCGGTAGATGACGTGAACTCTTCTTGGTAGGTGATTTGGTGGTTGCATACGATTCATCCTCGTCTGACGTGTTGTAATTTGTTGACAGCTGGCTGTCTGTTTCGTCGTTGTTAAAAATGTCATCCGAGTGACTTTGACGTGGCATTTTCCTAAATGAAAAATAAATTTTGTTTTTTAAAACTATAGAGTATATAAATTCGATTTTTTAAATGTCTTGTTGGCGAAATGGTTTTACCGTCCAGGTGGACCATTTCAAAGACTTCCGTTTTGCCGATTCACCTAAATAATTATTTTTAGATCGTAGAACGATGTTTGTACTTAACATTTACTAAATTGAACACTCGGAAATCTGACTAGAATAATATTTGTCCATTGATTTATATAGGACTTGTTTATACAAGTAATAGTTTGATTTGTTTCAGTACCACATTTCCAATAGAAAAGATTTTTTTCCTAAAATTTTGTTCGTCTTATGAAATACATAAATCTTGAAATAGCCCTTATTTTTAATATGTTTATTTGATCAAACTACGCCTTTGTCTATTTTAACGAGGCATTGTCTCGATTGTATCTTCTCGTATGTTCTGGAGCAATTTCTGTTTATTTAACTAAGAAACCGATGCATTTGGTTCTTCCAGGCAATAAAATATCAACAGTATCATTTTTCAACCGGGTGTTTCGACTTCCAACAAAACTTGTCGGATTTTGAGTGGCATTTTAAATACGATGAGTAAGGACATCAATGTCCCATTTTCTTTGCAGAAACTTAGAAGGAAAGAGATCTTTTATTTGTACATGTTGTAAAATAGCAAAATGAGATCCTCGAGTTGAGAGTATTTGTTATTTTAAGCTTAAGATTTCACACGCGTTTTGCGGGGATTCAGACGTTGTTTGTTGGTTTAGGATTTTGGGTTTGACAAAATATTTTGCAGTGTTTTTTTAATAAAAAATCATTTTTTGATGCTCCAAATCTATTTTAAGAGTCTTCCAAAATATTTTTAAATAATTGCAATTTAATTCACTTACCGTTTTCAATTTTGTCTTTTATCCTTTGTAGAAATACATTTATAAATTGCTATTTAAAGGATTTCTTTCAGCATTTGAATTTTTTAATTACTTCACAAGAAATTAAATTTAAGGCCTACAATTCACTTTTGATTTTTGTACTTTTCACTAGAAACTAATTTTTTAAATAGAATTGTAAAACTCACAAATCGATTTTGAAATAATTCCATTAACAAAAACGTCACAATATTGATTTAGAAACAAGTTTTTTTATGTATAAAAAATATTTTTAACTTTACAAAAGCAGTAGAACAATAATGAACGACTGGTTTTCAGAATAAATTGCAGGCTTCTAAATGTAGAAAATTCTTTCTGTCGTATTTCGAGGAGGAGCTATTTTCAATTAGATTTACTCCTGAAACTCCACCTAGAAAATATGTATATCTAAAAACGATCCAGTAGAAAGACCAAGAATTTCTATACATGTTTCGGAGGCTTCCTAATTTACGGGTTAAAAATACAAAGTAAACTTGGATTTCAACAGGGACAGGGAAGGCGGGACTTTTACATTTTTAAAGCATACGAATTTTTGTTACAAGGCAACATAAATATTTAAAAAATACAAAACGATTTTTTCCACGATATATTTGATTTTTTTAATGAACAAATTTAATGTATATTTTTATTTATTCTATTCCTTATAACAAAAAACAATTTTTTTTATTATATTATTAAAAAAGAATCGAATACAAACTATTTACCTACGGATTTAATTCAGTTCTATTCACTAATCACAAAACCTAATTTTTTAAACATTAGTCTTACATAACAATTGAATTTTCGAAAGATTTTTTAAAAGACGAACTGGTATTTCGATTTTTATATCTCCATGAAAAATATTTTACTATTTACTAATTTTATAAATTGTCAAATTTAAATATAACATTGCAACTGGTGGAACACCCTGTATATAAAGACAAAATAATATTTGGAACATAACAAATTTGTACCTTTTCAAATAAAAATTTCTAAAGAAAAAATAATGATGTTAACGAAATGTGAATTGTAAAAAAAAATTAAATAGTTTTAAATTTTACAATAAAAAAATCAAGAAAAAATCATAATGAATCATAATTAAAGCATTTTAGTGCACAAAATGAGAGCATCCATTTTTTTAGTAAAATAGTTAGAAGAAAATTCAACAATATTTATATAACTATTATATATTTATTAAATATATTACGTAATTGGTTTTTAAAAAAAGTCTTCATTTAAAATTATCATTTTACAAAATTCAAACATTTTTATACGTTAGATCAACTACCTTAAAAAATCACGTGATATAAACATAACATAAACGACAGATTTAATTGAAAACTCTTTTCTTCCAGGAACTAAAATATTGAGCTGCAAATTAAAAAAAAATAACAACTAACAATAAAATTATTGTAAAATATTAAGCTGACTCATTTCATACTAATATTTCTATGTTATTTTTATAAATTTTGAAAATATATCAATAACATATAAAACACAATTGCTATTCGGACTAATAACACTACTATATACTAAACTACATAGAAAAAATAACGAAAAAACAAAATAATGAATTACCTTTCCTATGTATTTCGAAATGGGATACGTTTATTTTAGATATTCAGCTGCTTTTTAAAATTGAATAATTTGTAATTAACAATTCATAGTTAATTTACTAAATAAAAGCAGCCTTACGCTATTAACAAAATTCTTAAGCTTTTGCAACATATTTTAGCAAGAAACAAAATTATTGCAGAATTCTATATTTTATTGGCAGTCTTTTTATTTAGTATTTTTTTATAACATCACGCGTGGATTATATTTTTTTACTAGACAATTTTTTTAACAAGTAATTTTGATCCTTTCTAAAGATATTGCATTAAAAATTGAATTCAAGATTTTTTTAATTAAGTTTATTGTCTATTTCTGAACAGTTTAGGCTTTTTCCGATTGTTTTTCTGCCTTTTCTTCTGTAGACGTTTCTGAAGTTGCTTCATCAGTTAATTGTCTCTTTTCAATTTCAGCTTTAAATGTTTCAATATCCTCTGGACTATAAAAAAAACGAAATAAACAAAAAAAAATCTATACCCCCTTCAGATTGCAATAAAGAAGCTATTGCTCTTCTAAAATCGACACATTATATTTTTTTCTACCTTATTTGAACGAATAGAATCCCATTAATAACATTCAGCATGTCCAAAACGGACCCCATAGAAGGGGGCTGTATCTGAATAGGTGGCAACCCTGTAGTCGCATTTTTCCCTGTATATATTTCATTCATTTTCTTTTGCAGAACAACAGCTTGATGTGTTAAATGTTTTAAACACTCCGAGGATTCTTTAGTTTTTTCATGCTCTTCGCCCAACTTAAAATCAAAGGAAAAGTTGTCAAAAACAAATATTGATATTTTCATATCAACAAATAATTTTATTTCGAAATTAGATTTTTTGTTTTGAAGCGAATTTTATAAACATAACGTAAAAAAACATTATTTTATAAGCCAAACTAAAAAATTATTATTATTTTTTATTTAATGATAGTAAAGTTTGTATTTATCTTGAAGATTTATACTTTACCTGCTGTTTATAAATGGCGTACGCTTCTTTTTCGTTATTTAGCGCCAACCGGAAATTGCCCATGCAACTCTGCGTGCGGGCAACTAAATGGTAACTTACGGCCACTTTTAGCGACTTCGCCCCGAAATATTTTATATTCAAAGCTAATGCTTTTTCTAAAAATCGCTGGGATAACTCGTATTCACCTACAGCGTGTAGAATTAACGAAATATTGCTCTAAAAATTACGCATTTATGTGATAAAAATGTCTTTTTAAATGAATTAAAAAATCTCACATCGAGTAAGGCCACCTCTGGATGATTTTCCCCGCAAACAATTAGCGCCAAATGACGGGCCCTGTATAGCAATTTCAGGGCCGTACTTACTTGACTATTCGCGAAACAGTACAAAGCTAAATGGGCCTGAAAATAAACAAATCGAAACTTTCAATTAAAAAAAAATTAAAATTAACTTTTTTACGTGTTTTTTTTTGTAATAATTATTAAGTTAAAAATGTCCCACAAAACACTTTTTTAGGATTTTTAAAAATTATCACTACGGTGTTAAATTATAGTATATAATATCACCCAAATACCGTAACTTAAAGCATTAAGTAGCTAGATGCGCATTTTGAAGGCTATGCCCCCATCTTCAGTAGCACAAGATAAAAACGAAATAAAATACCTCTGTCACGAATCGTGATTGATATACTATCAAATAAATAAGTCAACGTGACTTTCAAAAATGGCATATAATATGACCTATAAATATTTTAAAACAATATAAATTAATAATAAATAATAATGCGCATCTAGCTACTTAATGCTTTAAGTTACGGTATTTGGGTGATTTTCTATACTATACTTCTTTTAGAGATAAAATACATAAAAAATCGTAAAAAAAAACTTGTTTGAAGAAGCGCTTACGTATTCAGTTATAGTATACGGGTGATCGATGCCGTTGACTCTTTCGCTCATAAGAACGGCCTTTTGTTGGTAGGCCATGGCCTCGGGGTGCTCGCCCATAATATAATTCAAGCGGGCGATCATGCGCAAGCATTGGGCGATCTCCGGATGCATCGCCCCGTAAACATTATTCAAGAGATTCAGGGCTTCCGAAATTAATTCATAACCGTCCTTAAAATATTAAATCATAATTTATAAAATAAAAAATATCTAAATATATATTTTTTTAATGTGTGATACTTGATCAATTTTATTAATAAAAAAATACACAATTTTGTCTATTTTTACTTACTTTGAGGTAGCCCTGCTGAATTTTAGTTTGTCCCGTGGTGTAGAAATTGTACGCATCAGTAGCGCGCGGGCTTATATGTTTTACGAGAGGGAAGATATTTAAAATATCCTCATCGTAGAAAATTAGCTTATTTTTCGACTCAAAATTATAATCGCGGAGTAATAATTGCAGACCAGTTTTTAAACAAAAAGATCGCAGCATGGACACCTATAATAATACACATTTAAAACAACTGGCGCAGCCGTGTTTTTAATGAAAAAAATAAAAAATTCTGGACCTTTTGTAATTTATATTGCTCCAAAACTGTATCAATATCCCCAGCACTCATATCAAAGTCATAATACGACTTAAGTTCAGTGCGAATTTGCTGCCAAAGCGTTTTTGGTGTTAAAGTGGCCCATTCGTTACTATCGACGCATTGGAGGGGGTTAGAACGACCCTTACGCTTGCGCTTTTTGTTATTTTTACTGTGAAACTACAAAGCGCAAATTGATAATTATTAAAATATCGACGAAAGAAATGTAAAATTCAGCATAAGTGAGTGAAATTAGCAAAAACACACTTACTTCGTCATTTGGTTGAACTGTAGCGCTCATTGTGCCGGAATATAAAAAGCAATTTAAGAAATGCGACGTGGCAATTGATAAATTCATCATTTCAGTGCCCTAAAAAATAATTTGACGGACTGAAGATTATAAAAAAGGACACAATACTTAATCAAAATGTATGTGCAAATAAATATGAGCGTTGCCAAATGCCAGATTTATATGAACTTAAATAATGTATTTTTTATAAGTACCTGCAAATACAAAGTGAAGATATGTTTTGCACTTCTTAGGATTAATTCGTTAACGGCGATGCTGTGCAAATACTCCAACTGCTTGACTTTGCCGAGCAGGTTGCATACTTTGCCCAGATAGCGTATATTGATGCCGCGATTGTGCAGGGCTTCGCTTAAAGTGAAACCGTCCATTGGAGCCGAAGTGTGATCCAAACAGTCGCGAATCTAAACGATGAATAGCATTTAAAGTATTTATCTTAACGACTGCGCCAATTTAATATTGAAGCCGTTGTTATTGCAAGTTAATTTGTACGTACGAATGTTGGAATTTGTACGGTAAGTAAGAATTCGGCGGCATCTTTGACTAACTGTCGTTGTTTTTCGATTGACGGATCGACACTTTCAGCGTGTCTAATTCCAGGCGAATACACATCAGGGTTGAATCGAACATCGAATTCGGTGTCTTTTAGTGATCCGACTGCCATTGAAGCGGTTCGAACAATTTCTTTCGTCGATTCTTCGACTACCAATTAATTATTAATACTTTAAAACGTTTTAATAATTTTTTTTGTAAAAAAATACTTACATTCGAATTTACTGCCATCTGAAATGCTTTCCACAATTTTTTTGGCTTCGTCAGCTTTCAACTGAGCATCTTTGTCTAAGTAGTTATTGTCTAATTTGCCATCTTTATCTTTCATTCCATCTGAGAAATCTTTTTCTTTAGTCTCTTTGGTTGATTCTGTAGAAGATGATTCAATTTCTTTCAAGGAACCTAAAAAATATCAAAAAGTAATAAAAAAACATTTTATTAAAAACAATATTACAATTTGCGTTGGCATTCGAAGCATTTTCGTCATTTTTCCTGGCATTTAGTTTCTGCAAATGGAAGGCGGCATATTTCAAAAACATCATATAACGCGAATCGACGAAACTGTCAATTAATTCTTGACGTAAACATGACAGTTTATGTTTATGTTCGATCGGGAAGCCCAACTGCCTAACTTCACGCGACAAATCTTCCCCTTCCACTAAAAAAATCAACAAAACAATTGTCAAAATTCCTCAAACTATTTCCCCCAACGTACATTTCAAAAAATTAACATCCGGAGGAAAAGTTCTCAACAAATCGAGAATATAATGTCTACCATCATTGCCAATTATTCCTTTACACTCAACACTGGAACAAAGCTCAATCATTTCACCATTGTCGTTCAATACATGGTGAGGAAGAATTTTTAACTGTTGGCCGGCTTTATTCAATAAATCAACGTATTTTGTGTGGGTTAAAACCGTTTTACCTGTAAATAGATTACGAGTTAGATTTATAAATTGGCACAGTCGTAAGGATTAAAAACATACCAAAATCGATGCTTCCATAAACAACGGATTGTTCTTGCTCGCGTTCTAGAATGCCCGGTATAATAGATTGCGCAGTGACTCGATATCCGCGGTAGTCAATAACTACAGTGCCCAAAGTGTAAAGACCCGGCAAATCTACCGCGGAATATACACGGACACCTATTTTAAAAAATATAGAAAAAATACATTTTTTGCCTCCCCAAAAACACAACTTATTAATTATTCCAATTAAATAAAAAATCCGACTTACCCTGCAGGTCGTTTTTCGGCGCAACGAACGCGGCGGCATCCCCACCCAATTCTTTATAATGATCACGCACATCGAAGCCCAATGAGAAGAAAATATTATTCCAGATGAACATTTGCATTTTAGCTTCTTCGCCTGGATTTATGGCCATTACGTTGCCGTCTATAACGGAGGTGGCGCCTCTAGTGGCCGCAGCTACAAAGTCTGAATGCACTTTGAATATGGCACGCTCTCTAAGAAGTCTAAATTGTTTTCAGCAAATTAGCGGAAGTACTTTTAAGGTCCAGTTGCTGAATTATTTGATCCGATATTTAATTCGCGCGGATTATATTTCGTGCATGTTCGTTCTATCCGAACGAACATGCACGAACATCCGAACAATCATGGGAGAAATGGCCGTAAATTTAAAAGAAGTAGTTTTTAATCTCACTTTACTATTTAGATAAATATATAATTTTTTTTTATTATATGGTATATTATATATATATATATATATATACAACGTTTTTGAAAATTAATTTTGATAATTTTATTATTTTTATATTTTAATTTTTCTTTATTTTATTTTATAATCTGTGAACACGGCACTAAAACTACAGATTTTGGCGCGTATAGATGAGAAATAAGGGATAAAGAGATAATTATAAGAGATAAGGGATAATTAACATGACACCTTGTCATATGTCAAATACGTCAATCTTTATAATGGGCTTAAAAATTAAAGTTAAAAAAATCAGTTGATAGAATCACTTAAATATAAATAAATTACCTTTCAGGAAGAGTTTTTCTTGGCAATTCTCTGGTAGTTTGTAATTCTTCGTTCCAATCTCGAGTTTGACCTGGTATATGCTCCTCATAACCCAATTTCGATGAAAACACTATAAAATTAATTTAAAAAAATCTACAACTAAAAAAAGTACAAAACAGTTGTCCGCAAAATATATATTCATTTCCTGTAAATAAAAAATAAACTCTAAACGTACTACAAATCATAATTGGCGCAGCTGTGCGGAAGTTAACACACCACCAATTTACTATACATAAATTTATTACGATATTTTTTTAATTAAATTAAATTAAATATTTATTTATCGACAAAACAGATCTTCCACATTTAATCAAACGAAACTTTTTCAAATGACTTCATCACTTACTATCTTCAGCTCTAATAGCATCCAACGTATGGTCCATTAATGAAGACGTCCAGGTGTAGACCTGGTACGGTGTTGCCACGCGCTCGAACGGATGCCGTTCGTTACGTTTGCGTTGCAATAACGCAAAGTGACGTTTAAATGCCGGCGAAATGCTATTTAACAGCTCAATTAACGAATGACATAAATGACTAGGCGAAGCAGGTTTCGGATTAAAATCCTCATCAGTCGACCTGCAAAAATTAAAATTTAATATTAGAGATATTTAATAAAAAAATTAATATTAGAGATTTATTAAATAATTTAAATATTCGCGATAAATTGCAAAAATGTGTAGAATATATTGAATTTATAAAATTTAATTTACGTACTGATTGATGTAGAATCCTCTAGAACAGGCTGAAATGTAATAACGTTTTTCTTCCATCGTTACGACGTATAAATACATTAAATCTCCATGAATTTTACGATTTCCTGGCGGAGGATTCCAAGCAGACGTTGTAAGAACCTAATTTTATATCAGAAAATTAAAATACTGTATCAATTGGATCAACTTCTCGACTTTTTTTTTCCAAAAATAATTAATACATTCATATATTTTTCGATAAATACAAATATTTCTCTAATTTATGCTTTTAAATTATTTGTTGAACATACTTTAACGCATTGTTGGACTTTATTCTCCTTCATCTGGGGCTGTAAAGCTTGCAAAGGCCGGTCCTTACAATCAGGCATTATATATTCAGGTGGCGTGCAGTCAACGGACTCTGAACGAGATTTTTTCTTCTCTATAACTCGAAATACATTTTACATTTCATTTAAATGCTTTATAATATAAACAGCAATTCATAAGAATTAAAAAAAATCGTATTAAACGTTAATTTTAGCACGATCTAAACAATTGAAAAAAAAATTTCGTGACTATAGCTTACCTAGGACGTCTCCTTGAGTGACAGTATTTAGAAAACTGAGCGAATTACATTCGATGCCATTACAAGCGTCTGCAGGATCTAAACTTTTTAGCAAATCTCTGATATGTCTAACATGAATTCGAGCTTCGCGCATTGTATATGGCTCTTCTACAACCTTTATAACACTCCCTAAAAAATTAACAATCTTGAAGCTTAGCCAAAGCTGGATTTTTAACAAATAATATTCATTTTTCAATTTTTAACTTCATTTCGTAAATAATTTTTAAGTTACATTTCCTAAATCATTTTTTGCAAGTATTTTTTATACATTTTGAGTATTATTTCGCTACCTTCGGTAAGACCTTCGATGTTTTTAAGTTCAGCGAAATTATCTAAGACATTGCCGTCGAGTTGTAAGCTAAAACAAGTTCGATGGCAAGTGTCTTCGCGGTCCATTAATAATTGGTGAATTTCCTGCACTAATTCCATACTGGAAACCTAAGTATGGAGAAAAAATAAGAAAGAAGCCGAGAAAGACCCAAGAAAATCGAAAAATGTATAGATAAATGACTTGAAATGTATAGATAATATATTTTTTTCATTTGAAGCTAGAAAATTTGGTTTCAAAAATGTGCAATAAAAAAATTAAACCAAATTTAAAGCAAAATAAATTAAATTACATTTTTTTTCTGATATTTCGATATAAATACGAACATGTTTATTAATTTTAAAAATTATCACTACGGTGTTAACTTATAATATGCAATATCACCCAAATACCGTAACAAGCATTAAGTAGCGAGATGTACATTTCAAGCGCTATGCGCCCATCTTCAGTAGCACAAGAAAAAACTAAATAAAATACCTTATATAAAAAATAAATAGGTATTTTATTTAGTTTTATCTTGTGCTACTGAAGATGGGCGCATAGCGCTTGAAATGTACATCTAGCTACTTAATGCTTGTTGCGGTATTTGGGTGATATTCTATATTATGTATATTAATTAATGAATTTCTTAATAGTTTCGTGTTTCAACAGTCTCTTAATAGCAAACATACATAATAAATATCATTTTTCCAATAAATGACGCATTCGCGTACTTGAATGTAAATAGCAAAAATATGTCTAAAAAGCGTTATCTTAAAACATTCAATATTGTTGTTAATAAAACTACCAATAACAAAAAAACAAGGTTGAACACGATATTCATGAAATATATGGAATAAATATGTTAATAATAAATAAAAATAAAATATACACCAACTTTTTTATTTTATAATTTTTTTTTTTGTGAAATTTCACAAAATTTTATTAAAAATACATACCTGTATATCAAATGGTTCAGACCCAGGACATAATATTTTAATGGAAAATCCAACATCCTGTATAAAAACCACTTCATCTTTAGCGGTTTTTTCAGCACTTTCGTCATTTTCTTTTTCCTCAACCACTTTGTTTTCTAAAAATAATCGCATTAGTGAAATATTTAAATAAATGTAAAAAAATCAAATCGCACCCTTTAATTCTTTTTCTGCCTTTTCGAAACCATTTTCCTCGACGCCATTGCACTCTTTCGGCTTTTCCGTCCCTACAGACGTCATTTTACAAATTAATTACAATAAAAATCAAATTTATTGCGAATTGTGTATTCAACAGTTACTTATTCTTTTATTAATATAGAATTTATTAAACAGCCAACGAATAGTCTCAACACACAAATTTAAATTGAATCGATTAAACGCTTTAACCTCAAAACTCGCTGTTACGTAACACCATTTTTTTCAGAGCTTATGAAATATAATTATTATGACCTTAACAATCAATTTATGTAACAAATAAACACGTAGATAAAGCACCTAATATATTCGCTTTGATGTCTTCTTTGTCCCCATCGGTGACAAGTAGCGTATTCTCGGATTTTGGGACTTCTTCTGTCGATAGCGTCAGTACCATTTTCACTGTATTTCACCGAATTTCAGGGGAATTGAAGGCACTAATTACATAACAAAATTGCGCGGGCAAAAGTAGCACTTTCAGAGATTCTCGGACGAATTTCGGACACTGCGGGAGCACCGTTTATACGCTAAAAGCACGTGCTTCGACTTTGGCCGATCCTTGGGGAGAGGTGCGCAATTGAAAGATTTTGTTTAATCACGCAGTCGACTGACAAGCGTTTAAATTTATTTGTTTTCGCAGCGTATTGTTGAAATTTATTATAATAAGGCATTATACATGGTGTTTTATTCATTGGAGTTGTAATAAAGCCTTAAATCTGCTGGAAAACGATTTTTTTTAAATCTTACACCTTATCCACTAAAATCAATAAAACATGTATATATAAATAGACCATTTAATATATAATAATTAAAACTGATAAATTAAATATTATTGCACCGGTTTAATATCTAAAAATTACAAATCAAGCTTAAACAATTGAAATTTATGGTTTTTTATAAACGGATGCGAACTAACTATACATAAACAAAACCATATGCGATTTTGAGGTTATATTGCGGCTTCGCTATTTATTGTTTACATTCCACGATTTTTTTGCAAACATGAATTTTAAAACGATTTTTAAGCAACTATTGCGTAGAGTAAATATTTATTGATTTATTCCACCGAAACCTTTCTAAAATGAACTAAATTTTAGTATGGAACCGCTGTTCCGAAAATCAAAATCATCCCAAGCGAAAATGTCTTGAAAGAAATTGAGAATTTGTCTTACAAACCCCGAAAACATCCTGGAATTAATTCCGTTAAAATCGTATCTTTACCTGATAAAATTTTAACGGCGATCGAAAATGTAACTGAAGGTATTTTATTTTATTTTATTTTGGTACATTAGTTAGTTAAAGAGTCCGCAATCCTAAAGATTGGTTGGAAACAGCACGCCATGCCGATCTATCCTGCGCTAATCCCTTCATCTCCCTATAGCTATTCATCTCAACGTCTTCAACTATCTGACTCACATACTCCAATCTAGGCCTACCTACCCCTCTCTTTCCCTTCACTCTACCTTCTATGATCAATTGCATAATCCCCCCATGCCTAAGAATATGCCCTACTAATCTGTCTCTCCTACGCTGTAACACTCTCCAAATACTTCTCTTCTCCCCTACTAACTCTAGTACAGCTTCATTTGTTACTTTATCTTCCCAACCAATCCTCATCATCCTCCTATAGCACCACATTTCAAGTGCTTCTAATCTACGCTTCTCTTCCTTTCCTATAGTCCACGCCTCACACCCGTACAGTGCTACACTCCAAACATATACCTTCAGTAATCTTTTTCTAATACCCAAGTCAATATTTAATCTTAAAATCTGTTCTTTTTCTACGAATGCCTTCCTACCCTGTGCTATCCTACACTTTATATCTACCTTGCTTCGATTATCTTTTGTGATTCCACTGCCTAAATAACAAAAATCTGACACTTCTTCGATTCTATTATCTCCTATTGTGATCCTCATTTTTCTGCTGCATTCCTTTTTGTCACACCTCATCACTTTAGTTTTACCTATATTTATTTTCATGTTAAAATCCCTAGTCAATACTGCCTGCATACCATTCAATACCCTTTCTAAATTCTTTTCGCTTTCTTCCAATATAGCTGTATCGTCGGCGAATCTCAGCATATATATTTTCTCTCCCTGTACATTCACACCTACACTATACTCTTCTTTTACTTTGTTTATTGCATCTTCTATATATAGATTAAATAATAACGGTGAAAGTGTACATCCCTGCCGAACTCCCTTCCCTATTTTTGCTACCTCTTCTTCCCCCTCAATTCTAACTAAGGCAGTTTGGTGTTTATATAAATTAAAAATTATTCTCCTATCCTTATAATCTATACCCGTTTCTTTTAAAATTCTAAACATTATGTCCCAATCTACATTGTCAAATGCCTTTTCTAAGTCTACAAAAGCTATGCAAGTTACCTTTCCTACCCTCTTTCTTTTTTCTACTACCGTTCTTAGTGCTAGAATCGCCTCTCTCGTCCCTCTGTTTTTCCTAAAACCAAACTGATCTTCTCCTAGCCTTTCCTCTACTTTATTTTCTAATCTCCTATAAATAATCTTTAGCAATATCTTCGATGCATGTGATAGTAGACTAATGGTCCTATAGTTCTCACACAAATTAGCTCCTATTTTCTTCGGCATTGTTACTATTCTACTACGCTGAAAATCCTGTGGTACTTCTCCCTTCTCATATATTTTACAAACTAACCTGTATAATCGCTCCTGCATTTTTTCCCCTGCGTGTTTTATTAATTCGGTTGGTATCATATCAATCCCCGCTGCTTTGTTATTCCGTAAATCATTTAATGCTCTATGAAACTCTGACCTAAGTATGCTAGGACCTAAGTCATCCTCATCTATCTGTTCCACACTTTCTAGCTCCTCCATGTCCTGCCTACCTTTATATAAATCTTCAAGATACTCCTTCCATCTTCTAGCTTTTTCCTTATTTTCTGTGAGTTCCTTACCCTGCTTATCACATATAATGTTACCCTTTGGTTTTATTTTAGAAAAATGTGACTTAATTTTCCTGTAGCCCAAATCTACTTTAGCTCTTCTCATATCCTCCTCAATATCCTCACAATTTCCTTTTATCCACTCTTCTTTCGCTAGCTTGCATTTCCTATTAATTAAGTTCCTTAGTTCCTTATATTTTTTCTGTCCTGCTTCTGTGTTTCCAATTTTAATTTTCCTTCTTGCTTCTATCATTTCAACTATTTCTTCCGTGATCCATTCCCTCCTACCTGCCCTTTTCTTTGTGCCTAATACTTCATTTGCTGCTGTAGTTAACCCATTTCTGATTTCCCTCCATTCGCAATCTATGTCGCTCCTTGATGTTCCATTAGCCATGATTTCTACTTTCTGCTTGTACTTTTCACATACATCAGCTAATTTTAACCTATCGACATCTACTCTGACCTGTTTAGCCTTCTGTAATTTCTTGAATTTGACCTCTGAGTCCAGGACTACTAAATTATGGTCACTATCAATATCTGCTCCAGGGTAACTTTTACAATTCTTAATTTGGTTCCTAAACCTCTCTTTAACCAGTATGTAATCTATCTGATACCTCCCTATATCTCCTGGCATTTTCCACGTATATATCCTGCGCTTGTGATTCTGAAAAAGCGTGTTTGCTACCACTAGCTTATTCCTAATACAAAACTCTACCAATCTATCCCCTCTATCATTACGTGTTCCTATTCCATATTCTCCTACTATTGAATCTTCCTTTCCCTTACCTACTACGGCATTCCAATCTCCGATTACAATTAGATTATCCTGTCCTTTAACGTTTACTAACCTAGATTCAATCTCCTCATAAATGGATTCTACCTCCTCATCATCGTGACTTGAAGTTGGCATATATACTTGCACTATAACTGTGTCCGTTGGCTTCGTGTCTAATCTAATAGTTATAATTCTATCACTAACTTGGCAATAACTCTTTACTCTACATCCCAACTTTCTATTCATTATAAAACCTACACCGGTATGCCCATTATCTGATGCTATCATATCGAATAAAAATCAATTTATTTCTAGATCATCCGATTAAATCATTAAATATCGACAGTATAAGTTTGTATAATCACTTAAAAAATCGCGTGCCACAAATGGAACAGAGTGAAATATCGAAATTACGGCAAGTTATTTTCGAAAAGGTATTTAAAAAACAAAGCGACGGGGTTATTATTAACACAGAACAGGATATGGATCAGTTTAAGCAAAGGGTTAAAGATCAAGTCTTTACGATACTAAAAAAGAGCGTTTATAATTGGCAGCCGACTTTATACGACCAACGCATGTCGTTGCTTTATTTAATTAGACGGGCGGCTCCGGAATATGCGGTTTTGGTTAAAATTTTCAACGAAATTAAATGTAGGGACCCCTTATTCGTGCCGCGCAGTTTCTTTGATTTTGGCGCTGGAGTTGGAACGGCAACATGGTGAAATATAAATTTAAAAAATCGTATACAGACCGTTATTTAATATATTATGCAGGGCCGTAAAATATCATTGGCAAAATTCAATTTTCGAATATTTTAATGTGGATACTTCGGCATTTATGAACGATTTAGCATTGTTGTTGTTAAAAGATGGCAGAGGAGCGAAACATTTTGACGCTAAAGGCATTTTTTATCGCCAATTTTTACCCGCGAATCATGTAAGTTTAGCTACTGAAATGTTTATTGAATTTAATAGGCCGAGCAATTCAATAAAAATTATTATTTTTAAAGGTATATGCCATTTGAAATTAATTGCAACTAATTTGCCGCAATATATGTTTTATTATTAGGTAACTTATGATATTGTTATATCAGCATATTCTATGTTAGAATTGCCTAATTTTAAGACTAGAATGGAGACTTTAGTGAGTCTATGGAATAAAACTGAACATTATTTAATTGTCGTCGAATATGGCACGAATGGTGGCTTTAAGGTACCAAAAAAAAATTTTTAATGCCTTTATTTATTATTGTTTTCTTTGCAGGTAATCAACCAGGCCAGGGATTTTATTTTGCAAATTAATAAGGAGCAAAATATCGAAGGGCATGTAGTTAGTCCAGTAAGAAATTTGCATTTTTATTTGGCACGAATTAAAATAAATTAGTTTTAATTGAAATAAAAATTTCCATACTTGGCTAATTATTATGATTAAGTTGCGGAAAGTATGAAACTATATTTTTTTAAATGTAATTTTTTTTTAGTGTCCCCATGATTTTGTTTGCCCCCGATTTTTATCAGCTGATAAAACGCCTTGTAATTTCCAAGTAAAATATAAACAATTCAAAATCAGCAATAACGATATTGCACATACAGAATTATACTCGTACGTTATTTTAAAAAAAGGTACGCGATATTCTTTAATTGTTAAAATATATATTTTTTATTGTATTTAATAATTCCAGGACCGAAATTAGATATAGAATCGTCAGATTGGCCTCGAATTGTTCGAGAAACTTTAGTTAGAAATAAACATTGTATTTGTAGAATTTGTTCGACTAACGGAAAATTAGAAGAACTAATTTTTACGGCGAAAAAGAATGGAAAGTACGTTTTTTTTTTATGAACATCGATAGGGAAGTTTGTTGACAATTTATTATTTTATAGATCAATTTATCATTGCGCTAGATCTTCAAATTGGGGTGATTTACTTCCAATAAAAACGGAAATTTTGGAAGAAATTGAAAAGTGATCTGGAATAAGTTGTAAAATATGCATATTAAAAAAATTGTTAGAAAATTAAATTAACATTTGTTTGATTGTTTTGTAGGAAATGTAAATTATTAAAAGAATGTATTAAGAAAAATTTTTGTTTGATAAAAAATTGCTTATTTTGTAAAGAGCAATTATTAAAGGTATACATTTATTAAAATAAACGTTTAGTTATTCAATGCAAAATTACAATACAATACAGATAAGGTAAAAATACAAAATATTTCTGCAAAAAAAACATCCACCAAGGACAAAAAATTCGCTGAAATTAATAGTTACGTCAATTGTTATTTTAAAAGTTCAAAATATATTAAAAAAATATGTTATTTATTGTTTTTTTATGTAAAAAAAAATTCATTTTGAAGAAGTGGCACTGTACATCTTTTGGACAAATTTCGGAGTCTGTGGAATTGTGACACCCTTCGGTATAACCGGCAAAAATGGCTTAAAATGACGTATTGGATTCGCTTTGATCTCCATTTGCTTTCGCAGCAAAGCAGTTTCCATTTTCTCTTTCAATTCGTCCTCTTGAAGCTTCTACAATTTTATTTTAACGAAATCATCAAATAAATTTTTCTTTTACATTGAAATTGCGCGTATAAAATTAACCTACAAAAGCGTCATTTTTTTTTAAGTAACTCACAGCGTATTCAATTTCGGCCAAAGCTTCTTCCTTTACTCTCATTTTCGCTTCGTAAGCTTCGCGTTCGATAACCCTACGTTCTGTATTGAGATTAAACGCCGATATCGCCGTCAGAGGGCGCAATTGCAACTTGGGTACAAACGGTTCTTTTTTTAAGATTTGGGGCTTTGCTTTGAATGAGATGTCACAAGAATTGGTTGTATTTTTGAATAATGTTATGCTTGCTAGGTTGGTGTTATTGCATTTAGCAGATGACTGAAATTGTTAAGAGGGCGGCCTGATAAAATTCCTTTTTAATGGTAGTGAGTTGGATTGTTCAAATATTGCCTTATTTCACAAAAAAAAAATCATGATAATACTTACGCCATTATTAGGGCCGATATTTTCTTTAGAATTAGCGCCTCTCAGACCATTTTTTATCGGGGATTTGTATACATTTTTCGGGATCGGTTGAGCGTGAAATTCTCGCTTTTTCTTTTCTTCTTCAATCACCTAAATAAATAAATTATTGTACACTACCTTTTGAGAAAAAAAATCATAAGGATGTTTTGAACCTTTGTTAAAAGTTGTTCGCGTTTTTTAAGCACTTCTTCTTGTCTCGATTGGAAACTGAATGGCATTGGTTTTGTATGAATCGCTTTTAAAGGTTTCGACTTTGTTTCGTTATTATCCTTCTAATTAAATGCGTTTATGTAGTAAATGAATAATTTGGTCGTAAATGATTAAAAATTATACCTGAAAAATACTTTTAGGCACAGGTTTGGCATGAAATTCTATAGGAGCGGCTTCAGGAAGAGCCAAAGGCTAAGAATCATTAAAATTATAATATAATACCAAAATAACTGCTTAATAATAAAATGATACCTTTTTCGGAGCAATGCGAGTTAAATTAAAAGGCTGAATAACAGTGGATGGTTTTTTATCAATTTTAATCGGCACAGCAGGACCGTAGTTAGTTTTTGGAACAGGCTTTGCTTTTATTTGTAACCTATAAATATATAAAATTTCAAATTATCAACAATTCCGTACAATAAATTATGTAAATATAGCTTAAATTTTTGTAAAACTAACTTTTTCAATTCTTCCAGTTCCTGTTCTTCCCTGACATCATGCGGCATGTACATAGTAGGCCTAGAGCGGCTTCTAGTAGCCAGCAAAGGGCTGTGCGGAATTGTAAGCCCCATGCCCTTATTAATTAGAGCGACCAATGGACCCTTTCCCTCCTCATTTATATCCACAGAATTGGATCTTAATTGCAGTTGATTAGGTTTTACAATATTATGCGCCGAAGCTGTTCGGAAACGTTTTGGGGTCTTTTGATGGAATTTTGTTATTAGTTCGGCGCTACTTTCAAAGCTTGCTTGCATCATACGGGGCTTTGGTTGAGCGAGAAGGTTCAGCTATAAAATTAGAGTCCGATTTGTATATTTGCTGCTGTTTTTAGTGCCTCGTTTATTACCCTATCTTTAGAAATTGGTCTAAAAATTGGAATAGCCTCGGCCGTAGGCAATAGATTGCTCATACTCAATGATTTACGCAAAATCGACGGATTTTTTGGAGCAATGGGGTCTGAAAATATAGCGAGTATGTGCGTTAAATATGCCGAACTAACTGGCGGTTTTAGCTACCTAATTTAAGCGGAGTGTAATACAACTGTTTAGTTTCCTCGTCCGAACTAATATCCTCGTATTGAGGCACATTTTCGTGGTTGATATCTAAAATGGGGCCCCAATATAATCGACAACATAACCTGTAAATTTGGAAGACAATGTGGCACTTACTGAAATATTCCTCCACTCGCGGATCATCTTCTGTGTTAGCGGTGCTCAAATTGCAAAACTGGGGTGCATTGTATGCAAAGTTCTCGCCTTCTAAAACTTCGCCCATGGTTATAACACTACTCCAAATAATCGCGGTAATTTATTGCTGTGTTTATTGAGTGTTTAGGTGTGTTTCTAAAAGTTGTCCGTATGATTTTATGTAGTTAGATAAAGTGTAGGTTATTGTAGATGTTCAATAATTTGCTACTTTGTCTTAAAGTGGATTAAAACAATTAAAACAAGGCGCTTGCAAAAAACTGCTTCTGCAGATATTTTACAACCGTTGAAAGCTGTCAAGTTATTCATTGAATGTTAAATGCCGTTATGAACGCCATCTACACTGGTTCGGTAAACTATGTTTTCGATGTTACTTGATAATGAATTCGATATTGAATTATTATTTTCATTGACAAAACAAGTCTATATAAAATAAATGTGGGTCTAATTAATAACTTTTCTTAATACGTAAATATCCTCAAAGATATACTTTTTAATATACTCTTTTCGAAATTAAACCAATTTGCCCTCAACATGGCATTTGCAGTGATTATAGCAGAGTCCTGTAAAGAGTCATTGTCAAAAACTAAGCCTGTCAAAATAACAACTTTATTCAAATAAATACAATAGCATCATATTTAAGTAGAGTATTCCTTGTTGAATATAAATGAATACATTTATTAAATATTTTATAAAATTTGGACAAGATTTTATTTGCAAACTTGAATAATTAATAATGAGTTCATATTTTGAGTAGATTCATCTAATTACGTGGGAAATTTAAATTTAATAATAGAAAATAAAATAAAATAAAATAGGCAATTAAATAAATAAAAATTATAAATAAAAATTTGCTTAATCAATCCGAAGAAAGTTTATAACAAAAACATGACAACAATTCCGATTAGTTTTCGTATTCAAAATGACCTTATTTCTTCGAATGTATTGCGCTCTTTATATTTTCTCTTTATATATTAATAAATTTAACAACAATTTGAAAATCCGCTCACGTTTTGGATATTTGCATGAAATTTAAATCTCTATATAAACAATTCAACAAACATTTTTCGATTAGTAGTTTTTAGATTTTCTATTGTTCTTCTTCCGAAGAGCAATATTTCTAAAAAAAATTTTTTTCGATATATTAATTGTTTATATTTTGAAATGAATGTTTATGTGAGTTAATATATAAAATTATTAATATTTATATGGATTAAAAATATTTTGTATTAAAATTTCAGTTTAGAATTATAATTTGCTTATTTCTGATTGTGCAAATTAATGCTTGGTTTAATAAACACAACGAAGGGTAAGTTTTATAAAATAAAAATGAAAAAAAATCATTTAAAAAATATAATAAACTTTATATTTTATTACGATTTATTAATAATTTTTTTTAGAGTAACAGAAACGTATGAAGAAGGCGATAGTTCATCTGTTGGCGGTTTTTGGCAATCAAAAAAGCAATGGAAAGCGTATTGGGTCAAAGATTGGAAAATAAAAAAGGCAAATAACATATCTTTGATTAAATAATCCAATCTAATGCAGATATTCACTTTAACTGCTTGAAATAACTTTTGTAGATGATAATTCCGACTTGGAAGAAGGTTTGGGGCCCTGTAGAGGTAAACGAGTGGGTGCCCCTGGCAAAACCGGCCCCTACTTTGGAGCCCCAAATTCCATTACACAAATAATTGAAAATTTGAACCGCTATAATGAATTAATTTTTCAGCTGATTCAATTTTATGGCGAAAAATATTAATAAAGAAATAGACCAATGTTAGTATATTTAATTTTATACAATTTATTGATGTAATTAATTGTATTATTTATATATTTAAGAAAATTTGAATAAATATAGTTTTAATAAAAAATATTTATTTATTCATTGCACCTAATTAAGTTGATATGAATTAATTTGCAGCTTGTCGTAACAAGATCAAATTTATTATTATTTTATGCTAATTTTAAGTTTTCTAATAGTTTATTTAAAATTAAAAGCAACTATTAGTCGTAATTTCTTGAAGTCTTTTGTAAAGTCACGATATTGTATTGATTCACGGCATACGATAAGTCTATTATTTTTTGCGCAAATACGCTAATTGTTGTATGTACTTTCTCTACTAAATATGGACACACGAGAATATGAATTCCAAGCGATTGAACATAAAAACATCTACCCATTTTAAACATACTAAAAATAACATTTCCTATTATCACACGCATCTTTTTTGCAATATGTTTATTCCAATTAGATTAATCGGTTTAATATAGGCAACTTGTAAAACACCGAAATCAGCACTGACGCTTCCTATGTCAAGAATATATTTACTTCTGTCAAAGAGGTTAGTAAAAATTATTCTGTACGTTTAAGTGGATCGTGAGATTGATTAAATAGTGATTTTGAGTGAATTCAACCTAAATTCAGGTGAGTTTGGATATTGAAATGATTAAATTAGAAGTTTCGAGCATACATTTACTTCTACTTCAATAAAAACAACAAATAACGATTTAAGATAAGAGTACAGGACAATGGACGAATTAGCATTAAAAATATATAACAAAAAATCAGTCGTCGGTCGATAATTATATAACAATACGTATACAGATAGATATAGAAATAATAACTAAGTATAAAAAACAGTGATCGCATTGAAAAAATGCACATACAAAAAGCGTCGTGGAAAAACGTATAATAGAAAAATCGGCAAATATTTCTGTACAAACTTAACGATGAGATGACGTGTTGCCTATAATAAAAATCGGCTTGGTAAATACTACAATAGAGTCAATATAATAGACTCATTCAAATCATAAAACTGTAGGTTTTTTAAGTCAATTAGGATATAATTTAATCGCCTAAAAATAATATCTTACTCTTGTTCTATTCATTCATAATTCCCTACGTTAGTATAACTTAAACCTACAATTAATATATTACATTTTGGTTGTATAAATAATTTATTTTACTGCTAGCTACGTACTCGGAGATATAGGAAATTGCCAGCTACTTCTCGTCTGCGATTGTTGTGGAAACGTCACTTGTTGCAATGACGTTGACGTTTGTGTTGTTAGCGGCGCCACAAGTGGCGATTGTGCGGAAGCTTCTTGCGCATGCCTTTTGGCAATTTCGTTAGAAGGAACGGTTTCTATAGTTTTGGAGACATCTTTTCGGTCTCCCCATCCACCATGTTGGTCATCATGGTGGTGATCTGGGCTGGGGAACCATTCTTGTATTATAACAGGTTTCCAAATCACTTTCCAGCCTGGTACCCAGATTTGCTTCCAATCTGGTACCCACACTTGCTTCCACGCTTCTTTCCACTCGAGCTTCTTATCTTGCACCCAGATTTGTTTTTTCTCAGTTCGCCATATTTGCTTCCACGCTTCTTTCCATTCGAGTTTCTTATCTGCTACCCAGATTTGCTTCTTAGCTGGCTTCCAAATCTGCTTCCACGCTTCTTTCCATTCTAATTTTTTATCGTCGACCCAGATCTGTTTCTTTTCTGTTTTCCAGATTTGTTTCCAAGCTTCCTTCCATTCGAGTTTTTTGTCTGTTACCCAGATTTGTTTTTTCTCCGGCTTCCAATACTTTTTCCAAATTGGTTTCCAGATCATTTTCTTCTTCCACACGTCGTGCGCTGTATATTCGTTACCATGATGGTCTTTTCCTAAGAAATGTTCACCTGGTATACCGACCTTCACTGTTTCTGGTATCCACACTTTCTTCCAAGCAGGAACTTGGATGTCTTTCCACGCTGGCACTTTGATCTCCTTCCAAACTGGCTTCCAAATCTTCTTCCAGTCCGGTACTTTTATTTCTTTCCACGCCGGAACTTGTATCGTCTTCCAAACTGGTTTCCAAACTTTCTTCCAATCGGGAACTTGGATGTCCTTCCATGCTGGAACTTTGATCTCTTTCCAAACTGGCTTCCAAATCTTCTTCCATTCAGGTACCTTAATAAATACAATTCTAAAGCTTAACTAAATGCCTCTTAATGTCCGTATTAGAGACTTACCTTAATTTCCTTCGACGCTGGAACAGAAATCGGCACCCAAATCGGTTTGTAATATTTCTTCCACTGAGGTTTCCAAATTTGCTTTTTGGCTGGCTTCCAGATTTTCTTCCAGCCCTTCTTCCAGGTTACCTTCTTCTTCCAGAAGCCAGGATCATGGTGTTCCTCGTGGTGGTGGTGTTCTTCGTGGTGTTCTGGTTCTTTATGGTGCTCTTCATGGTGTTCTGGTTTTTCATGGTGCTCTTCGTGGTGTTCTTCGTGGTGGATATCTTCAGCTGCATGATCATGGTGGTCTGCGCCAAAACCTGTGAATGCTTGCTCTGCAGGTGTGTAATCGTACCCTATTCGCTTGTCTGCGATTCTAAAAAAATGGTGTTATTTTTAAAAATTCTGCCAGTGGCGCGCAAAAAAATTTTTTTTGTTAGGTAAATACATAGGTGTTTCAAAAAATACTTTTAGGGAATTAATTTTTCTTGTATCATAAAATAAAAAGTGTGTGAATATACGATTGGGCCAGTGGCGTCCAAAATTTCTTCTTTGATTATTTAATTAACGAGATGTTCGCAAAATAATTCTGCATGTAAATTAATTCGATGGTAAATCGACTAATGGTTCAATTAGTAAGAGGTTTACCTTCACTCGGGATATTTGACAGTTGACTAATTTATTGGCTATCATCAGTTTTAATTATTAATTCGAATATGCGTGCATTTTCTTCTACTTGTGCAGCGAAAGTATTTTTTTTTTAGATATCCACTGATGAAAATTTTGTATAAGTATAGCTCAGACTTTCTCTGGTATAATATTGAACATTTCGCTGTTTAAATATTAATGTAGAAAAATATAAATTATTATAAAGATTTTATTTAATAGTAAAAATTGTAGGGATTAAATAATAGTGAGAAATTAAAAAAATATCGCAGAAAATATTGCAGATATGACAAAAGTATTTATTACAAAAAATGATTTTGCTTGAAAAGTGTTTTTCGTTTTTTGGCTGGAAGAAAAGATATGCACCTCCATCTTGAATTCCATTGACATTTATATAAAATAGACAACGCTTTTATAATATATAATTTTTCGACGGTATGAAATACGACTTAAAATTTTTATTTGATTTTAAAAATAATATAATTAATTAAATAATCTATATAATCATTATAACGGGATGTGGATGTTTCATAAAAAATGTTAAATATTTATTTTTTAATTAATGCTGTGATGGAACTGCATTTTTTTTACAAATAAATTAAATTTTTTTTAGAAAAACTAAACAATAATTATTAAAAAAAAAAATTGAGATCACTTACTGTTTATTTTGTTGTTGTTGCGTTTTTAGCGCTATGGGCTCAACAGCTTTGCTCAAAATTAGTTCAATTTGAAGTAGTACACTTAATACCACCTGTAAAAAATATAAATTTATAATGAAAAAAAAAAATTAATATTTCAAAATATATTAAATACATCTGTACAAGGCTTTAGAAGTAAAAAAGATTTTTGTAATTTTTTATAGATATTTTTTGCACTACTGACGTTCGGAAGATATTACCAGATCACACTGAATAATTAATTTAAAAAAATATATAATTAAAATAATGTTGTATTAATTTTATTGTTGATTTTTTTTATAATTAAAAAATTAGTTGTAGAAAATTTATTCCAAGAATTAATATATAGACACTTAACTTGCAGCTTATTAATTATCCTATTTTAATCACGTGCAAATAAAACTGCTGTTAATTGACAGCTATAAACAAGTTGTAATATCGCGTTGACAATTGAACTCATAACTATTTATTTATAAATTATAAACAATCACGCACATTATTGCATTATTATTTAAAGCATTGACAATGCAATAATTAGCAATTATACGAGGCTCAGGCTATTGGAACTGAACTTGTAGGGAAAGTGCTGAATTTTTATTTATAAAATAAATAAATGAAATAGACTCGAGAAATGTTTGTATGACAGATGGATTTGTATGGAAATGTTATGATTTTTTGATGTATTTTTTTTTAAATTTAATTTGTTTAAATAGTTAATTAAATGTTTGTGTGGAATTATTGATTAAAAAATTTTTTTTTGAAGGAAGTGCTGAAAATAAGATATTTTTATTATTTAAATATTACTTATTATTGCAAAAAAATATATTTTTTTGCAATTTGATTAAAAACCATATTGGTGGTGAACGAAGAAAAATTTTTTTTAAGAAAATATCGCGGAAAAAATGTTTGATTAACTTTTTTTTTTGCAGAAAAATTGTTTTGAAAAAATTGAAAAATGTTTTAAAGGTTATATTATTACAAAAAAATATATTATTTGAGATTTGATTAAAAAATTACTGATGAATGAAAAAAAATTTTTTTTTAAAGAAAATATCTATTGTGAAAAAAAAAAAGTTATAGAATGACAGATGGATTTATATGAGAATGAAATGTTCTTTTTTTGACAATTTTTTTGATAAAAAGAAGATGCATATTAATGTTTGTTTGAAATACTGGAGTAAAAAAATATTTTTGAAGAAAGTGAATATAAAAAAAATTTTAGAGGTCGTCTTGTTGTAAAAAATTTATGAATTTGATTAAAAAAAAATATTATGGGTAAAGAAAAGAAAATTTGAGGTAAAAATATTTTTAAATGAAATTTAAATTAAAAAAATATTGGTGATGAAGAAAAATTTTTCTAAAATTATATTGCAAAAAAAAATCAAAACTTAACAAAATTCTAAAAAATCCAAATAAATTTAAATTAAATCTCTTAGGCTACCTCAAAAAAAAAAAAATTTTTTTTGCACTTCTTTATTAGACTCGCTGGTAAAATTGAATGACTCTTTTCATGCTCCATGGCCCGGAAAATGCTAATATCTTTACATCTTGAGCTCGATGCTATTACGGTGATAGAATTTTCATATCTACAAACGGTTTTAAAACACATGTAATATAATAAGGCGCGATTACAAAATCGAAATTCACTTTCTTTTGCGCTTGTAAATTCATGTAGAGTGGAGTGATATCGTTTTCTATCTTCGCTATTTTGCAAGACATTGGATCGCCGTGTATGTATAATCGATTCAGTTGTTTCGAATTTATTAATGAATGCACTCTGGAATGCTAATTAGCAATTATGTTACATGCCAGCGTAATGTTTTAATCGTGAGACCTTTTTTAATACGTAATTTCGAACGTGTCGTATTTTTTAATTGCTTCATTATTCGCTAAATTCGTTAAAAATAATTAATTTGATGATTTTTGCTCAAATCAATTTTTGATAATCGATTTTTTTAATGTTAATATATTTTTTTTAAATACATTCCAGGAACAAATAAATTGCATAGTACCAGTGCGAAACTTTGATTATTTTTTTAAATTGCCAATTCGTAAAATTTGTAAAATGAAATTTATTTACATAATTGATGTTTGTTTTGGATTTGTCATGTTTGGTCACTTTCCCTACAGGAAAGATCATATAAGATCCATTGAACGTGTAAATTCGGATTGTTTTTGTAAATTGTTATATTGAGTGGATGTAACTATAGTTTGGTAACGCAGGAATTGATATACAGGGTGAGAGGTTTAGTAATATATTTGTAGCTGATTGTTTTAGGTGAAAATTGGCAGTTGTTCAAGTTATATTTTTTATATATTTTTTTCATTTTATATATTATTTTGATCTATTGTGCTTCTAATTTTTTTTTACGGAAAAATTTTTTTTAGTGATTTATTCGAAGATTTTCTGATAGTGAGATATTTGAAAGTTTTACAAAAAAAATATCATATACATATATAGTTAAAAAAAAAAAAAATCGCTTACTATTCTGATCTACTTTCTGAGTGTTTCTTTTTTATATAAAAAAAATGAAAAATAAAAATAAAAAACTTTTTTTTTGAAGAGTAATTTGTTGATTTTTTTTCATTCTTGATTTTTTTAAATTTACATTTTAGCCTTCAAGTATTTTTCATTTTTAACAAATGCAAATTTTTGCAAAATATTTATCATTTTTAACAAATGCAAATTTTTGCAAAAATTATAAACAAATGCAAAATTATAAAGAAATTTCTTTCATTAAGGACCATTTAAAAATTCCGTATTTTTTAAGATTTTTATTTATGTATATATTTTAAAAAAATATTTTTATATTATTTTTTTATTATTGCAATACTATTTTACAAAAAATTTTTTTTAAATCTAATTTAAATAGGTTATCTTGATCTACTTTTAGTAGCCTTCAAAATATTTGCTTTTTTTTACAAAAAAAAAATCAGCATTAAATTAAAAAATATTTTGCAAGCTACTTAATTAAATTGACATTAAAGATTCAGTTAAATTTATAATTTTTTCAAAATTTTTAATCCAAATTAAGTAGGTTTCTACGATGATCCGAGCGTACTAAACATTTTTTATTTATTTAAAACAAAAATGAAAATTTTTATCATTTAAAATTATGAATTTTTAAAATCCAAATTAAAAATATATACATTTTAAAAATTATCACTACGGTGTTAAATAATATATATATTATTCAAATAAATCTTGTGCTACTGAGGATGGGGGCATAGCCTTCGAAATGCGCATCTAGCTACTTAATGCTTTAAGTTACAGTATTTGGGTGATATTCTATACTAATTTCTTTTAAAGTAATAAATAAATCGAGAATTTAAAATTTCTCTTAATTAAAATACATATTTTATTATTTTTTCTAAAATTTAAATTTTTTAAATTATAAAAATTTTGATTATATATATTTTTGCAATTTTTTTTACAAATCTTAATTAATTCAATTGTATTTTTTTTTATATTCCAATTTTTTACACAATTTTTTGGAAGGTTAAAGGGGCCCCCAAAGATTTTTTTTTGATAAAATAATTTTTTTTTTAACGCCCAATAAATCGAAGAAAAACACTTTGACATAAATATTTCACTAACCACAATATTCCAACGGCCCCCCATATCGCCGACAGCGCTTATATCGCCCGAAATATATCCTCAGCACGGGGGCGATCGAGGGCGATATCTGTCTCTGATCAGGCTCACCCAACGGCGTCACTCCCTCACCCTCATATCAACAGCGCGCACAAATAACGAACACTGTCAGCAACCAAGAACGCTCTAGATCGGGTTTTTAACGCCGCCTCCGTTTGAAAAGCGCCGTCGCTCAGGACCGGCTCCTTTATATATAGACTCTTCGTCTAACACATTTTTCTCGCGAATGTTAGATGATGGGAGTCTCTTGTGGCGGGCGACTCGCAGGGGCGTACGGTCACTAGGTTTTGCGACATGTGCGGTATATACAGGGTGATGTGTATTTTTTTAAATATATATTTTAATAAAGGTATTGTTTATAGGAATTTGTTATAATATTGCAACGTAGCATTTTATCAACGACAGATATAATCGAACTTAAACGCCATCTGTGTTTTTACAAGGCAATTGTGAATTTACGATTTCTAATGAGCCTTATGAATAAAAAAAAATTTTTTAGTGATTTATTTGAAGATTTTCTTATAGTAAGATATTTGAAAGTTTTACAAAAAAATTATCATATATATGGTTTTTTTAAACAATAAATTGGCTTACTATTCGGATCTACTTTCGTATTTCTTTTTTATATAAAAAAAAAATGAAAAAATGAAATAAAAAACTATTTTTATTGAACAGTAATTTGTTGATTTTTTTTATTTCCGTTTATTAAAAAATTATACTAATTTTTTTGACATTCAATTCTTGATTTTTTTTAAATTTACAATTTAGTCGCCAAAATATTTTTCATTTTTATCAAATGCAAATTTTTGCAAAATTATACACAAATGCAAACTTATAAAGAAATTTCTTTCATTATGGACCATTTAAAAATTCTGTATATTTTATTTATATATTTTTAAAAATTATTTTTATATATATTTTTCTATTATTGCAAGAATATTTTAGGACTACAAAAAAAAATCTTTTTACTTTATTATACAAAAAAAATTATTATGCAAAATGTGTCAAAAAGTATAATTGTTTAATTTTGAATTTAAAAAGTGTATTAAAAAAGAAATTTCCGAATCAAGAAATTTTTTGATAATAAAAAAATTATTATTCCGACTTAGATATTAAGGCTTGGGCCAAATTTTTGATAGTGTGTTAATTTTTGGCAGCGTCTCAAAATAGCATAAAAATTAACAAAAAAGAGACTCGATTTTAAAATTTTATAAAAAAAATAGCTAATACATCCTAAATTTGTCATGCGCTAATTTAAACCTTCTTCATGTGTGTTAAAAATATTGCGTCCTTAAAACTTTTCTATAAAAAAATTTCTTGACTCAAAATAACCATGTCTTTTAAAGAAAATTTGGATGGCAAATCGCCACCTTAAAATATAATAATTTTTTAATCACATGAAATTTTCATAATTACTAAATATTCAAAATATTAATATACATATCATAGATAAAAGATAAAACATTTTTATTTGAAACCACACCCTTAACATAAAAAATAAACAAAATTAAATACACAGATCAAAAAAACTATAATATTTTTGTGATCATCCTGTATATATTTACTCGCATATTGCACTCTTGACATTACTTTTTAGATACCCGTGCCCCACCATCAATATTTTGGTACCAATGTAGAGACCATACATTATCACATGAACCCTTCAACCTACCATTCGATATCTAATTTAGGTTCACGATATATTCGCTAACAAAAATTTTTTTAGTCCGTAGAAGAATTAATTTATTATAAGGGAAATGCGACTGAATGTACAGTTTTATTTATAAGTCTTGCATTTCCGTTATATAAAGAGTGTATTTATTGAAGGTTTAGTAGAAATGTAATTGTTGTATCTATGCGTTTCTTGTGGCTGAAGAGGCGCCTAAAATCACTTTCTATTACTACCACGAGCGTGGCTCGATGTAATAGTATAAGAAAGTAAAATGCAGTATTTAAAATATATTTTTAATTTTTTTTTATAAAGGAAGTTAATTTGATTTCTTAAAATTATGAGTATTTTGGGTTTTTATATTATATCCCTTAAAGTCGTTACTACCATCGAAGTTTATTACTAAATTTTGCCCCCTTTCTTCTAAAATCATTTATCGTGTCCGCACAGAAATGTTTTTTTGTCGTTTTAAATGATGTTTTTAGACCCACTGAATATTTTTTAATAAAATTTTGTATTAAACTCGATTTTATGGAAATACTGCTTTTTAATAATTGTAAATTAATCAGCAACTGTGATTTGTTGATCACGATTTTAGCGTTGCATTGAAAAATTCCATGTTCGATTCCTCATGTCATTACCTTCTCCTTTAATATCATGGTTAAGGCAATGGCTTTTAAAAAAGTCATTAGTTGTTTAATAGCGCGCCATCTGTCTATGCATTCGGAACTAACGCCTTATTAATTTTCCTCCTGTAATTAATACTAACCTAACATGGGTCTAGTTATGTACACCGGTTTTTCCTTCTACGCTACCTTCTATAACTATCTGCACAATGCCTCCATGTCCAAGAATATGACTTACTACAGTATATTTCATATGCTGTAATATTTTCAAATACAATTTTTTTTTTTTCGTAGTTAACTATTTTATGACACTCAAAAATTTTACATATGAAATTTGAATTTTTTTTTTGAATAAATTGTGATTTTATTGTGTTAAATCACGAAATTTTTTTTTTTAAGAATTCACAAAATCGGATTTTTCGATTTTTTTTGGAAATTCTGAAAAAAATACAATTTTTCACTTTTATGCATAATACAGGGTTATAAAAAAATAATAAAGAATTTTTAATGTTATTCGAAATAATTTGATGAAATGAGCCCATAAAAAAATTGAGTTTATTTAAAAATATACCAAAAAAAAATCACTTTTATTAAAAATAATAAAAAATTTCGTGAAAATTATTATTTTTAAGTTAATCCGATAAATTGAGATTATTGATAATTATGCTAAAAATGACAATTTTTCATTTTTATGTATGATACAGGATCATACATTTTTTTACGGTATCCAAATTAAATTTTTTCAATTTTTCTTCAAACGTTTTAAAGAATTAAAGAAAATTTGAGATTATTGAAAATTATAGTAAAAACTATAGTTATATACAAAATTTGATTTAAAAAAAATGTATATACATATAATTTAAATTAGTAATATTTTTAAAATAATTTTTCAATTTTTTTTCTAACTAACTCATTGATCAGTTTCCTCATATGATCCTTCTATTTAATTTTTTTTTTGTTAAGAAAAATAATCCGATTAAATATAAAGCTAGTTTAATTTCATTCCAATTTTTTTTTATAAAATTCTTTCCTAAAAAAATTATTATACAATGTGACACATCATTTTTCATATTTTTCTTTACAACAAATAACGATATCTTGTAACAATTTCTTACATTTTTTCCCATCGAAATAACGACTACTACAATATTAAATAAATAAAAAACCCATTAAAATATTTTTTTTTACACCATTCATTATATTACAAATCATTTTACATTATTCTACAAAAATCGAAACGATTTATGTGGCGAATTTATCATATTTTCACTTCCTTCCAGGCCTTTCTGCGCCACTGGTTAGTCTATGGCCCATGTTATGTTACATTGGCATTGGCCTTTCCTTATCCGCATCTATACTCCATTGCAATATCCATGGACATATAGATTTCGCGAGACGTGGAAAACAGAAGCGGAAGAAAAACGTAAGATTAACATTAAAAAATATATCAAAACAAAGAAAACATTTTTTGTATCTAAAAATATATTACAAAAAAATAGTTATAGAAGGCAGTTCGGTAGGAATATATATATAAATATATAAACTATATATATAAATATATATATACTAAATATATAAATAAATAAATAAAGAAATATATACTAAATATATAAACTAGATGCAGCTATACATTTTTTTCTTAACAATTATTTTTTTTGCCTTTAGATATTAAAATTGCTTGTATAAGATTGTATTTTGCTAATACTTAAGTGTATGTTGATGACTTCTTGCGAAACCACTTTCAATTTCAGATCGGTCTTATTTTTTGCTCACTCGGTAACATTGTTTATTCGTTTGCGTTTGTTTTTTATTGCCTATAAGATTTTGCAAACGCTAATTGGCTTTAGGCTAAATTCCGATCAGTTTTTTTTTCTAATCAGTGGTAAAAATGATATAGTAGAACCTCGGTTAAAAACTCATATGTTAACGTTTTGTAATTTGGTGGAATTTTGTAGTTTTAAAATGCATTTTTTTTAATTATTTTTTTTTTATAATTTTTTAAATATTTTTTTATATAATTTTTTTAAATATTTTTAATATTTTTTTTATAAAAATAATTTAGAATGTTGTTTTATTCTAATATGAAAGTTATAATAAAAGCGTTTTAAAAAAATAATTTTCAGCTATTTTGGTTTTTTTTATTAATCGAAATTTTTGATATTACCATGTTTTTCGTACAGTTGATGATTTTTAAATATATTTTTATCAATATTTAGGTGCCATAAAAATTGTTTGTATTTTTTTTTCTTTTTTAAAATTCATTAGTATTTTTTAATTATTACGATGATTTCAAATAATAATTTTTCAAAAATTTTATTGACAGTCATTTTTCAAAACGTGTGAAGTAAGAAATAAAAATTTATTTGAATTAGAAATCTACTAATTTATCAAAAAAAGTATGATGAATTTTTTCAATTGTTGAAAACATATTTAAAAAATATTTAAAAATCTACCAATGTAAATCTAAAAAAAACTAATTTATTTCAAATTCAAGTTTGGTTGGAAAAAATTGTTTATTTTTTTTATGATCCTTTATGATGTATAAAACTGCAAACTTATCATTTTAATTTTTTTTTATGTTTCTAAAAATATTTTCATTAAAACCATTGCAAATTTTCTTTTAAATTTCGACGACACAAAAATTATTTCTTTTTTTTTCTATCACTCTATATATCATACTTATGAAATATTTTGCTTTATTATTGTAAATTCCTTTGGTTAGAATCAGCTAACTGAAAATTTTTTAATTTAACTATTTTTAACGCAAAAAAATTGTGAATTGCAATACGCAATAATTTTTAATAAAATCTACAAACAAATTACATAAAAAGTAATTTTTGTTTAATTATGAAATATTTAATATACATACATATATATAACATAATAATATTTTTTTTATTAAAAATAAAAATCGTTAAAAAAGATCATAATTTATAATATTGTTTAATTTTTTTTTAATTGAAAGTTTTAAATATTTTAATATATTAAAGCACTAATAAATTTTGTCGATGAATTCCGTTATAATTTTACAGTTAGAAATTGTCAACTTATTTAAAAAACAACAATTTAAAAATTCCTATTCGAACTTTTAAATTTATTTTTATGCATTTTTTATGTTATCGTTGACAGCTTTCAATGCTGGTTGCCTAAATAATACGATAAAATAAAAATAAATCAATTTCACAAATGAAATATGATGCAGAAAAATAATTTACTGAATCAATAAAAATTTGCCGAATTTTAATTTTTTTCAACAATTTTATATTTATTTTATTTATTTATATTTACATTTTATTCACATAAAATGAATTAAATTAAAATTCTTGTCCACTTAAAAATCTTATAAAATGTGTTTTTTTTTAAATTTATTTTATATATTTTTTTTATAGGCTATTTATTTTATTTTTGTCTCAAATTTTTTTTTTTTAATTTAATTTTGTCATTGCCATCGATGACGATTTATTGGACATTCCAGGCACGTATTTACGCTTATTGTTTTGAAATATGTATAGCATGTATCGAGTTTGTAAATTCGGGTATTTTGAAGGTGGAAATCCGTTGGACAGGACTGTATTTATTATTAATTAGTGGCCCGCTATTCTTTTTAAAAAATAAATTTCATTTCAGTACGATATAAGGAATATAAGGATTTTTTAAATATAATACTGAAATTTTTGGAATTTAATAATTTATTTTAATAATTTGTTTCAATTTTTTAAAAATTATTTTAAGGATTTATAAAGAATTCACGAATTGTTGATGATATTTTATAATTTTTCGTTGTGAAAAAAAAAATGATACGGTTCTGTATGAGGTAGAGCATGTTTCATATGTGAAAGCAGTAGAGAGATTAAGTGGACATATAAAGGGCGTTCCAAATAAATAAAAATTTTAACCAGGGGCAAAATTATAATTTTTTTATTGTAATAACTTTGTTTTTACAGTATATTTTTTGGTTGATGCGTGAATTTTTTATGACGGGCTATATTTGTAAAAAAAATTGTGAACCACGCAATTTTATGATAAAAAATATTTTTGACCGTTTCTCTATAAGAATTTTTAAGATGCCAATGCAAAGTGCACGAATATTGGTTATTGATTAAATATTCACACAAAAAATCAATTATGCAATAAAATAGAAATTTGTTGCTGCATTCATGAATTAATAATCCAAACTACGACCCTGCTTTTACGGTCTCGAAAAAAAAATTCTTAAGCGGTTGAATGTGGCGTAAGACTGTTAAATTGAAAATTTCAAAAAACAAAAAATTCAATTTTGTTGCAATTTTTTAAATTATCAATTAACGAATTATTTTTTGAAAGAATTTTTTTTAATATACTGCTCGATTTTTCTTCGTATAAATATAAATATCAAATATCAAATATCAAATATCAAATATTTTCGAAATAATATATATATATTATTTTCACCTGATAATAGTTTTTATATATATATATTTTTTTTTTAATTTTTTTTTAATATTATGTTTTTATATATTATTATTTTAATATTATATTTTATATTCATATATATATATTATTTTCACCTGTTAATTAGCAGTAATAAGATGTTTAACAAAGATTATGATTTAAAATAATATACAGAGACTTGAATAATTATAATTATTTTTATTATATACACATTTTTTCAAGATTTCAATTTTTAAAAAAAAGTATAAAAAAATTTCAAATTTAATTTAATTTATTTTCTTTCTAGATCATTTAAAAATAAAACAGTAACTTTTGGAATAATGTTTAAAAAATTTAATTAAAAAAAAATTCGCTCTGTCGAAAATCTAGTAAATAAATATAAAAAATTCTTAACAATTATTTTTATTTAACTAAAAATTTGTAAATTTTAATTTTGTAAATTTATTTTCAGATGCTTTCTTTCCACCTTTCTTCCTAAATTGACTATCAAATTGGCTGAGACAATACTTCAAAAATCTGTTGGTGAGTACACACTCTGTATATATTTTTCTCAATTAAAAAAATTCATCCAACAATTATAGCAACTATAATTTACAACAAACTCAAACATATTTGAAATAAATTGTAAAATAAAAAAAAAAAATTCCTATGCCCCTAAAAATATATTAAAAAAAAAAATATATAAACTACTAATAAATAATTAATTTTCTATAGTGTGAGCAATTAAATTGAGCGATTTAAGCGATAAACCAATTAAATTGTTAATACAAAATCAAAATCGATCGTAAATTCGGAAGTATAATATTTATGTCAGCGAATAAATTTTATTACGCCAATTAATTATTTTTAAACATATACAGTATGTTATTTCCTATTGGAAATCTCTATTGATAATTATAATATATTTTTATTAATCCCAACTGTATATTTGTTAATAACGTCCAATAAACACGTTTTGGCTTAAAAAAATATTACTTAAATATTTAAAAAAATATATATTTTTTATATTTTTATAGATATAAATAACTTTTAAATAGAAATAACTTTAATAGATATAAAAATTTTTTTTAAACAGCTTTTTAAAATTATTTAATTTATTTTTAATTTATTAAAAAAAATTCCTATAATTTGTACATTTTTTGAATATTCACATTTCCATGGATTTACAAAAAAATGTAGAATTTTATTTGTTCGAAAAGAATTTTTAAATTTTACAAACTGGTCCGTTTTCTCTATGCAAATGAGTTTGAACAGAGTGGGTGCGTTTGAAAACTTTTACTCGTAGCTGTCGTAGCATTTAAAAATAGCGATTTATGTAATAGCAATTTCTTTAAGCTGCTGAAGAAATCAACATTCAACTGGACAAGTCATCTAGTTGGTAGGTAACTTGTAGAGCATGAAATGCGACCCGCAATATATATTTCATCATTTCTCGTCACTCACTCGGTATTGAATTCCGAATAGAAACTTGATTAGATGGCTAAAGGTAAAACTAAAATGGTACAATTTTTTTTTAAATATTTTGTTTGTTAAATAAAATCGGTTCTGTTAAATCTGTTAAATTGATAGAAAAATATCTTAGTGCCGTTTACATATATAAAAAAATATGGAAATTATGAAATAAATCATTTGTACAGTTAATAATTGCAATTTAAACAAAAAAAGTGTATTTAGTTACATTTTGGTAGGCTATTTTGATTTTGAAAATGTCATTTTGACTTTTTTGATAAATTTGACAAATTGTCACATCTTGACATATTTTGACAGTCGTTATTTGACAGATGAAACAAATGAAAATGAAACATTCAGATAACTGATCTCAGATGACGAATCTGACAGATAGAAATAAATATTACATGGACATCTCATAAAATAAGTATTAGAAGAAAATTTATTGTACATATAAAATAATTTGTAATAATTTTAATAATTTTTTATATGTTTTTTTTTCGTAACTTTTTAATTTATTTTTTAATTTTAAAAGTCCCAGCTTTTTGCATTTATTCTAAAAAATCTTATCGATAGCCTAGAATTATATAACATAATTTATAATATTTTTTTATATATTTTTTTAAATGTTGCATTTTTTATATCAATTAGTGTTTAAGTTTATTTTTTTTGTAAATTTTTAATTAATTTTTTAATTTAAAAAATTCCCAGCTTTTTGCATTTATTCTAAAAAATCTTATCGATAACTTTTTTACATAAAGTTGTGCTTTTTATTTACGTTTTAGGAATTTTTCTGATTTTTTAAATTTATTTTTTCGTAAAATTTCTAATATATAATCATTTATAAAAAAAAAAGACATTAGCAATCTAAAATCTTTATTTCTATGATATTTGACAGATATTATTCATATATATAGCCAGTGGCTACTTAAAACTCTTCTATTTCTCTATTTTATTCGATAAAGGTTAGTTGATTAGAAACAAACCTCGCTTTAGACGATTAAAAATTGTTTTAATAGTTGTGCTAATGATGACGGTGGCCCAACTTTAGGAGTGCGCATGTAGGTCTTAAAAGCCTTTTAAAACTTCAATTTTTTTTTAAACTTTTAAATGTAAGGAATTAAAAATATATATTTTACAGATTTATTAAAAAAAATTTCGTTTATTGATCATTTTATTTGAATTTTCTGCTCTAAAATTAAGCGAATTTTTTTACGTCAATTTTTTTTTTATCAGAACGTGAGTTCAATACGTACGTTTCTCCGCTTCTGGCTTAATCGTTACCTTGCACTTATATACAGTGTGTTTCTATCTAAGCACGTGTTTATTTCATACATTAGAAGCCAAGTAATAATATTCTTTGTTTGATTACTATCAAATTTGACATATTTATTAATTTTCATATTTGTTTTGGATTTCTTAAAAAGATAGAAAAATGTTAATACATATATTTTTATAAAAAAAAAAAATGAAAACTATAAAATAAATCATTTTTACCATCGATAATTTAAATAATCAAAATGGTATTTATTTACATTTTGGTATGTTATTTTGACTTTTCGAACGTCATTTTGACGTTATGGTAAAAAATATAATGTCCGCTGAAGTAATTTTGTGTTTTTTTGACGGTGTTATTTTGACAATTAACGTCATAGATTTATTTTGATATATTGAAATTTTAACATATTTTGACATATAAATGTCAAACGATGACTTTAATAGAACTAAAATAAATTATAGATTAAATTTTATATAACGCATACTAATATATAAAATAATTTATTTAAAAAATATTATCGGTTTAAAAAAAATTATTTAAAAAAATATTTAGTTTATTATTTAATCTTTCAAAATTAGATTTTTTTAATTAGAATTTTTTTAATTAATCCACGATTATTTCATCGAGTGTTACAAAAAATATGAAGAATTTTACACAATACTATTTATTATTTGTATTTCGGAAATTCGTTTCATTAAAACATTTTTTTTTATGAAACACACTGTATATAAAGAATTATAATTTTCTAATTATGATAGTTCAGTTAGTGATTTACTTAGAAATAAATATGTTGAAGTTATATCGCAGATAATTTAAAAAAAATTAAATATAAATAAGCATTATAAAAAATTAATTATAAAAAATTATAAAAACCAATTATAAAAAAAAAATTAATGAAATGTATTTAAATTACTTAAAACTATGTATAACAAAAAATATTTCTACAATACAATTTTGCAAAAAAAATGTTTCTTCTTAATACGGGACTTCATTTTACGCAATCTTTTTTTTAGTACATATATCAGTATCACAAATCTCATGTTATTACCTAAAATTAGGCAAATCTCGCCGATAATTTAATACATTTTGAATAACATTTGCCATAACATTCATTTACGGTCACATTTACATGCGAAGGAGGTAGTGTCTGCCGAGAATTATAGTGGATATGTAGATTCATTATACGAGATCGTAGGCCGAAGAAAAACTGTTAAAGAAATTTAAAAATATTCTATTGAGCACCTGTACAATTTTTTTTATTAATCGAATGTTTTTTTTACGTTATTTTTTTTCAAGATTTTTAATGAAATGAATTTTTTTTTGTAGAAATTAATTTATAATATAGTTCACCTCGCTAATTATATATTTAATTTTCTAAAAAAAATTCTACACGTAATTGATTTTTTCTTCCGAATATATAATTAAAAGTTATTTGAAATTTTCAAAAACGGAAAAATAAAATATTTAATTTTCCATAGGCCACAAAAATGACACTCCATCGACAAATCGATTTTGCCACCGAAATTAAATTTTTTTTTTTTTTATTGAATTGATTTATTTAAAACAATAGATAATTTTTTTTTGCTTCGATATTTCTAGGTATACATTAGATATTTTTATTTACGTAAAATCAAGACACGGCCTACACCTTGAAAGTGAGAGTCCTGTTATTTTCTAGTAGACTATGTTACGGTTCAAGAGTTTTGATGTTAGTAATCATCCCATACAGAGTGTAGCGAAAAAAGTCCCGTTCGATAAATTCTAATTAACGTTTCATTTGTTTTGTTTATTTTATCACCCAGTGTATACCGAGTAGCTGCATGTTAATAATCGAACTCAATTCAGGTCAGGTCAGGTCAGGTCAGGTAAGGTCAGGCTATCACAAAATTTTACAAAAATATTTCAATATATTTTATATCACACGGTTATATATCTAATAGTTGCATTTTGCCCATTGAGGTCAGATTTATAACAAGTTAGGTCAGGCCAGGTCAGGTCAAGTCATCACTATATTATATATAATAAATTATATCAATATACCATGAAAATATTTATATTGCACTAGTATGTTGTTTTAATAATGGAATCAGATCAAGTCAGATCAGTTCAGGTCATTACAATATTTTACCAGTGTATCATCAATATATTTTATATCATACTGCGTTATGTCTAATATTTGCATTTTGCTAATTGAGGCCAGATTTTGTCAGATCAGGTCAGATCAGGTCATAACTATATTATATCAATATATTGTGAAAATATTTCTATCACACTGTATATATTTAGTAGTTTGTTTTGCTAATCGCAGTCAGATCAGGTCAGATCAGGTCATTACAATGCTTTACCAATATGTGATCAATATATTTGATATCGTACTGTATTATATCTAATAGTTGCATATTACTAATCGAGGTCAGATTATGTCGGCTCAGATCAAGTCAGATCAGATCAGGCCATTACAATATTTTACCAATATATCATCAATATATTTTATATCATACTGTATTATATCTAATAGCTGCATTTTGCTAATCGAAGCCAGATTTTATCAGGTCAGTTCAGATCAGGTCATGTTTATATTATATCAATATTTTGTGAAAATATTGCTATCACACTGTATATATTTAGTAGCTTATTTTGCCAATTGCAGTCAGATAAGGTCAGGTCAGGTCAGATCAGGTCATTACAATGCTTTACCAATATGTGATCAATATATTTGATATCGTACTGTATTATATCTAATAGTTGCATATTGCTAATCGAGGTCACATTATGTCGGCTCAGGTCAAGTCAGATCAGGTAAGGTCATTACAATATTTTACCAATATATCATCAATATATTTTATATCATACTGTATTATATCTAATAGCTGCATTTTGCTAATTGAGGCGAGATTTGGTCAGGTCAGGTCAGATCAGATCATCACTATATTATATCAATATATTGTGAAAATATTACTATCACACTGCATATATTTAGTAGCTTGTTTTGCTAAGTGCAGTCAGATCAGGTCAGGACAGGTCAGGTCAGGTCATTACAATGCCTTACCAATATGTGATCTATATAGTTTATATCATACTGTATTATATGTAATAGTTGCATATTGCTAATCTAGGTCAGATTATGTCGGCTCAGGTCAGGTCATCACTATTAAAAATAAACTATATAAGAATCATATATTATATCAACGTATCATAAAAATATTTCTATCACACTGTACATACCTAGTAACTTATTATACTAATTTAAGTTAGGTCAGGTTAGGTCAGGTCAGGTCAAGCTAGATTAATTTTTAATAGGAAGACATCGTACATTTCTTAACAAAACCTTGAAATTAATTTAAAAATTGAAGTAAGGTCAGGTCAGATCAGGTAAAATCAGTTCAGTTTAAGTAATAAATATATTTGAATTGCTACGATATATTTGATCAACATAGCATTAATATATTTTGCATCACTCTGTATATACTTAATAAGTGTATTTTGCCAACAGAGGTCATTTCTGTCTGTATACTATTTTACTTCCTGTTTCAATTACTGTTATTAAAATTGTTATAATTTATAATAGCATGTCGTTTTGTTTAAAAAAAAAAAAAAATCGCTATACGTTAAAGTAAGGTGTGGAATTTTTAAGTGTAATTTTTAATAAATTTAAATAGAATTATAGTTATTTTTCATGACAAGTTCCAATTTGAAATTATAGTTAAAAAAAAAAAAATTACTAAACCAAAAACGCAATAGAAAAAAATGCAAAAATGATCTCCTTTTTGTCATATTTAAATCGTATTTTTATTTTTGTTAATTATTTTATTAAATTAGTTCTCTTTATGTAAATCATTAATTCTGAAAACTTTTATATATAATTACCTTGAGTAATTCATATTTTATATTATTGAATATTATTTAAACTCTAATCAAGTGTCAAAGCACCCGGTGAAATTTTTTATTGGCATATTAATTTACGCAATTGAATATTGAACAGGTATCGATAAAATCGATTTCTGGTTTTCATATATAAATATAATTTGCATGTAATATTCAGTATTATAGGCCCATTTATATGGATAAAGTGTGTGACTTTCATAATTCTGGTTCATTAACACCGTTAATTTCACTTTTAGATCACTCAAAAAAACAGTTAAGGTGCCTCTTAAAATTGTATGTAGTTCATATTGATTTAGACGCAAAATTAATTAAATTAATTTAGAATTATATGAATTTTAAAAAGTTAACTTTTTCATTTAATTTTTCATAAATTATTTAAAACAGTATTCAAAATAAATATTAAAAAAAAAAATAATAATTTTAATTTTTTTTTATTATAATGAAAATTAAATTTTGCTAAAAATAATTCTAAAAGTGAAATGTTTTGTTAAATAATTGATTGCCCTTAATTTTTTATTCAAACGTTCATACTGTTTATTTATTTAATATCCGAAGATTTATGCAAGGATTTGTGTTAAAATTTTAGCTAATTTAAAAGGCAGTTTGCGATAATTATATTGAATATATACAAATTTAATTTTCAAAATAAATTTCAATATTCTCATTTTTATGAAATTTTAGTAAAAATCAATGTTTTTTCTTTAAATTTATATGAAAATATATTTTAAATATCTTTTAATACTTTCAATTTCTTGAGTTAATAATTATGAATTAAAAAAAAAAAATGTTATAAATCAATCAATTACGATTCTAGAAAATTAAAAATATTTTTTTTTTAAATCTAGATTAAAAAATATGTCGTATGTTTATATTATTATTTGTTATTTGGTATAAATATTTATTCAGTGAAAGATTATGTATGTGAAATTGTTGCTGAACTGTATTGTTGGTTATCTATATTACTAGCAACATTCTTTCAATTATTTTAAATAATTTCTTTTCTAATATGGAAAAATTATAAAAATTTGATTAAAAAAATATATATTTTTTTAAATTAATACAAATAAAGCACCAAAAGAAATTTTTGTATTACATAAAAAAGAATTATTTTAGACTGAAACAAAAATAAAATCAAAATTTTTTTTTAACAAAATAGTATATAAATTAAATATCAATTTTTTTAAATTTTCTTTATTCAAAATAGAAAAAGTATATGGTAATATCAAACCATGTCTAAAAAAATCATATATCGAATTTTCAAAAAATTCAAATCTTTTTAAATCCCATTGAGTAAAAAAATGTTCTTCAAGAAAATGGTACTACATTTTAACATCCATTTTTCAACATTTTTTTTTTATAAAATTATATTTTGTCAAAATATAAATGACAATATTGGAACAAATTCAAAAATTTTATACCGATTTTTTTTTAAATTTCAATTTTTTAAGTCATCGACTAAAAATAATATTTTTTTCAAGAAAAGTATAATTTTTTACATTAATTTTTAATTTTTAAATTATAATGGCAATATTAGAGCAGATCCAGAAATCGTAAACGGAATGTTAAAAAAATGTTAATTGTTTTGCAAAAAAATATTTTTTCTTAATTTCATATTTTGTCAAAATCCAAACTGTATAATTCGTTTTTTGTCCACATCCTGCAACAAGAAGTGAATGTAAAAAATTAAAAACTACTAATTTTGTTTAATTAATAATATTTGTATTTTAAAATTATATTAAAAATTGAATGATGACTATATGCCGTTTTTCATTAAGAGGGCAGTCTGAATGACATTTTTTTTTTCATTTATTAATTGTTAACGAAGAAAAAATTATTTAACATAAAATTCTATTTAATTATTTTATTGCTCTATTAAATTTTCTTCAAACAATCCGCAATTACGCATTTTAGTTGTTTTTTTCGTTTTTAATGGTTTTATATACCAGAATTTAAATTGCACACACGTCGTAAATTAATTTTCTTAATTACAAATCGATGTTAGCGCAAAAGCACCTAAAGAAACGAAAATAAAAGACATTAATTTATCTTGCAATTCGTTACGCAACTTCTTCGATGAGTTCTAAAACTTGCTCAGAATTCTAGTTGCGATCATACTCTACAGGGTCATCCGATATTACACTAAAATTGAATCGAATTTATTATGAAAATAATTTGTTAAATTTATAAATTTTAATACTTTTGTGTAAATTTGTCGTTTATGTTTTTTTTTTATGGTTTCACCCTGTATATACCCAATTGACAAGGATGTAAAATAATAAAATATAAAATAGTAAAATAATAAAATAATAAATAATAAAATAATAAAATAATAAAATAATAAAATAATAAAATAATAAAATAATAAAATGAGTATGTAGAAAGTGAATTCTATAAAATTTCGATTGGAAAATATATTCAACTTATATGGAATTTTTTCGAAAAAAATGAACAAAAGATTTTTAAGAAATGTTTTTAAATATAATATTTTCAAATTTATTTGTTAAAGGCCCATGCAACTTGGAACCAAAAAATTTTCTATGAAATTTTCTCAAGACGTAATTTTATTGATAAAGTAAACAAATTTGTAATTCTTGCAATTTTATTTGATTTTTAATTATTTAATATTTTCTAAATTATAATTTTAAATGACCATAGTCAATATGAAAATATTATTCTCTTCGGGTACATAGATACCCTTATTTTGTTGTAAAAATAATTTATTATATAATTATTATGGCATATTATAATGTCTAAAATTCTAATATGAAAATTTCTTGGTCACTGTTTAAATAGCGATGGATTTAAATTTATGGTCATGCAAGTGACCAGAAGCTTCTTTATACACTGACAATGCTAAATATACAAGGTGTGGATTGTATGAAGTGGTATATACAGTGTGATTGAGATGTTTGTTTAGCGGATTTTTGGTAGAGGATCCCAATTGTTGATTCACTGATAAAAAAATTCTTTTTTGAAGTTACATTATAAATAAGTGTTTGTTCATGAAATTTGGTTTTTGATTTTTTGAAACAAAAAAAATATATTCACAAATATATTGGCGATGACAAATTTTAAACTAACAAAAACGTATATATTTTTTCAATTTTTGGAATTCATGAAAATTTCGATAGAACATTTAATGCCTTACCAATTTCTTATGAAATATTTAACAATAAAAAAAAATTTTATATAGGCAATTTTTTTGTGCCACATTTATTATCTGCAAATAAAATTTTTATTAAATGAAAATCACTTCTCGCACCTTCCATTTAATTTTTTTATTTTACAAATTTTATTATATAATACAAAAATACAAATTGAGTTGTGTTACTTACAAAAACTTATATTTTTTCAATTTTTGGAATTCATGAAAATTTCGTCAGAACATTTAATGACTTGCTAATTTCTTACGAAATATTTAATAATAATAAAAAATGTACATAGGCAATTTTTTGTGCCGCATTTATCTGCTCTAAAATTTTTAGTAAATGCAAATCACTTCTCGCACTTCCCATTTAATTTTTTTATTATACAATATAAAAATACAAATTGAGTTGTGTTTTACAAATCTATTACCCTGTATAATTGTTCAAACTAGTGATTCTCAATACCTCTATATTAAATCTATTTAAAGGAATCGATGGAATTTTGGAAAAGGTCTATTTTGAGAGTAGATGGAAATGTTTGTTTTAGATATCAATTTTTGCTGTTTTTTGAAAAATTCATGTAAAGTTAGTTAAAGAGTCCGCAATCCTAAAGATTGGTTGGAAACAGCACGCCATGCCGATCTATCCTGAGCTAATCCCTTCATCTCCCTATCGCTATTCATCTCAACATCTTCAACTATCTGACTCACATACTCCAATCTAGGCCTACCTACCCCTCTCTTTCCCTCCACTCTACCTTTTATGATCAATTGCATAATCCCCCCATGCCTAAGAATATGCCCTACTAATCTGTCTCTCCTACGCTGTAACACTCTCCAGATACTTCTCTTCTCCCCTACTAACTCTAGTACAGCTTCATTTGTTACTTTATCTTCCCAACCAATCCTCATCATCCTCCTATAACACCACATTTCAAGTGCTTCTAATCTACGCTTCTCTTCCTTTCCTATAGTCCACGCCTCACACCCGTACAGTGCTACACTCCAAACATATACCTTCAGTAATCTTTTTCTAATACCCAAGTCAATATTTGATCTTAAAATCTGTTCTTTTTCTACGAATGCCTTCCTACCCTGTGCTATCCTACACTTTATATCTACCTTGCTTCGATTATCTTTTGTGATTCTACTGCCTAAATAACAAAAATCTGACACTTCTTCGATTCTATTATCTCCTATTGTGATCCTCATTTTTCTACTGCATTCCTTTTTGTCACACCTCATCACTTTAGTTTTACCTATATTTATTTTCATGTTAAAATCCCTAGTCAATACTGCCTGCATACCATTCAATACCCTTTCTAAATTCTTTTCTCTTTCTTCCAATATAGCTATATCGTCGGCGAATCTCAGCATATATATTTTCTCTCCCTGTACATTCACACCTACACTATACTCTTCTTTTACTTTGTTTATTGCATTTTCTATATATAGATTAAATAATAACGGTGAGAGTGTACATCCCTGCCGAACTCCCTTCCCTATTTTTGCTACCTCTTCTTCCCCCTCAATTCTAACTAAGGCAGTTTGGTGTTTATATAAATTAAAAATTATTCTCCTATCCTTATAATCTATACCCGTTTCTTTTAAAATTCTAAACATTATGTCCCAATCTACATTATCAAATGCCTTTTCTAAATCTACAAAAGCTATGCAAGTTACCTTTCCTACCCTCTTTCTTTTTTCTACTACCGTTCTTAGTGCTAGAATCGCCTCTCTCGTCCCTCTGTTTTTCCTAAAACCAAACTGATCTTCTCCTAGCCTTTCCTCTACTTTATTTTCTAATCTCCTATAAATAATCTTTAACAATATCTTCGATGCATGTGATAGTAGGCTAATGGTCCTATAGTTCTCACACAAATTAGCTCCTATTTTCTTCGGCATTGTTACTATTCTACTACGCTGAAAATCCTGTGGTACTTCTCCCTTCTCATATATTTTACAAACTAACCTGTATAATCGCTCCTGCATTTTTTGCCCTGCGTGTTTTATTAATTCGGCTGGTATCATATCAATCCCCGCTGCTTTGTTATTCCGTAAATCATTTAATGCTCTATGAAACTCTGACCTAAGTATGCTAGGACCTAAGTCATCCTCATCTATCTGTTCCACACTTTCTAGCTCCTCCATGTCCTGCCTACCTTTATATAAATCTTCAAGATACTCCTTCCATCTTCTAGCTTTTTCCTTATTTTCTGTGAGTTCCTTACCCTGCTTATCACATATAATGTTACCCTTTGGTTTTACTTTAGAAAAATGTGACTTAATTTTCCTGTAGCCCAAATCTACTTTACCTCTTCTCATATCCTCCTCAATATCCTCACAATTTCCTTTTATCCACTCTTCTTTCGCTAGCTTGCATTTCCTATTAATTAAGTTCCTTAGTTCCTTATATTTTTTCTGTCCTGCTTCTGTGTTTCCAATTTTAATTTTCCTTCTTGCTTCTATCATTTCAACTATTTCTTCCGTGATCCATTCCCTCCTACCTGCCCTTTTCTTTGTGCCTAATACTTCATTTGCTGCTGTAATTAACCCATTTCTGATTTCCCTCCATTCGCAATCTATGTCGCTCCTAGATGTTCCATTAGCCATGATTTCTACTTTCTGCTTGTACTTTTCATATACATCAGCTAATTTTAACCTATCGACATCTACTCTGACCTGTTTGGACTTCTGTAATTTCTTGAATTTGACCTGTGAGTCCAGGACTACTAAATTATGGTCACTATCAATATCTGCTCCAGGGTAACTCTTACAATTCTTAATCTGGTTCCTAAACCTCTCTTTAACCAGTATGTAATCTATCTGATACCTCCCTATATCTCCTGGCATTTTCCACGTATATATCCTGCGCTTGTGATTCTGAAAAAGCGTGTTTGCTACCACTAGCTTATTCCTAATACAAAACTCTACCAATCTATCCCCTCTATCATTACGTGTTCCTATTCCATATTCTCCTACTATTGAAACTTCCTTTCCCTTACCTACTACGGCATTCCAATCTCCGATTACAATTAGATTATCCTGTCCTTTAACGTTTGCTAACCTAGATTCAATCTCCTCATAAATGGATTCTACCTCCTCATCATCGTGACTTGAAGTTGGCATATATACTTGCACTATAACTGTGTCCGTTGGCTTCGTGTCTAATCTAATAGTTATAATTCTATCACTAACTTGGCAATAACTCTTTATTCTACATCCCAACTTTCTATTCATTATAAAACCTACACCGGTATGCCCATTATCTGATGCTGTGGTTATTAATCTGTATTCTCCTGACCACGTATCTACTTGATCTTTCCTCCTAACTTCACTAATCCCTACAATATCCAGTTTAAGTCTCTCCATTTCTAATTTCAAATTCTCTAACTTTCCTATCCTATTCAAACTGCGTATATTCCACGCTCCGACTCGTAGAATTCTCGACGAAATCGATCTCTTGCCCGCCCCTCATGTAAAGATAAGTGATAAATTAATTATTAAGGAGGCGGTTTATCACGATTATTATTCATAGAAAATTTATTTATTAATATAAATAATTTAAATTTATTAAAATTATATTTTGAGTGAAGAAATTTTTTTACAGAAAAATCATAAGGACGTAATACTTTAAACACACATTAAGAAAGGGTTCGACTAGATAATGATAGATTTCGGAGGTATTTAGCTACGTTAGTTACTTTTAAAAAAAATGTCAAAATTGGGCTTCCTTTTTTGTCAATTTTTGTTCTACTTTGAGACTCTGCCAAAAATTAAAACACAATCGAAACAAATTGCAAAAGCCTTAATATCTCAGTTGGAATATTTTGAACATCTGAATGTCAAATTTACATCACTGCACTATGTTTATCAAAAATTTCAAAACACTTCTGAAGCTAAAAATCGAAATTTTACGCTTTTTGACACATACTTCATAAATTATTTTACCAAAAGTCGGATAGAAATCGTACATTCTTGATTGACAAATTGAAATATAGATGGCGCCAAGTCCAACAGTGATTAAATACATATTTTATCAACAGATGTCACCAGCAGCTCCATTAAATTAGCGCAGCGAACTAAATCTTTAGGTGATTGAATTTAATTTTTAAATTAAAAAATAAAAACTTTTTTCGATAGATATGCATCTTATACAAAATTATTTATGCAAAAAAAAATTGGCATCTTCATCTTCGGCACATTATTATTAAAAAATGTATAGGATCGAATACAACAAATGTTTGATACCTCTGATTTAATTGCACATTCATAAACATTACAAATGTATTTTTATTTACGCGCAAATGCGACTTTAACGGCAAATACATATTTACATGTGCAAGCGCAAGAACGCGCAAATCACCTTTACTTTCTCCACGGTATCTTAAGATCGACGTCTCTTCAGATGCTGACGCCATGCACCACCATTCTAGTCTAGCTGCTGCTCAGATAAGCTGCTCAGATAATTTTTTAGTTAGTTAAAGAGTCCGCAATCCTAAAGATTGGTTGGAAACAGCACGCCATGCCGATCTATCCTGAGCTAATCCCTTCATCTCCCTATAGCTATTCATCTCAACGTCTTCAACTATCTGACTCACATACTCCAATCTAGGCCTACCTACCCCTCTCTTTCCCTCCACTCTACCTTCTATGATCAATTGCATAATCCCCCCATGCCTAAGGATATGCCCTACTAATCTGTCTCTCCTACGCTGTAACACTCTCCAGATACTTCTCTTCTCCCCTACTAACTCTAGTACAGCTTCATTTGTTACTTTATCTTCCCAACCAATCCTCATCATCCTCCTATAACACCACATTTCAAGTGGTGTTATAGGAGGATATGCTTCTAATATATAATATATTATATGCTTCTAATCTACGCTTCTCTTCCTTTCCTATAGTCCACGCCTCACACCCGTACAGTGCTACACTCCAAACATATACCTTCAGTAATCTTTTTCTAATACCCAAGTCAATATTTGATCTTAAAATCTGTTCTTTTTCTACGAATGCCTTCCTACCCTGTGCTATCCTACACTTTATATCTACCTTGCTTCGATTATCTTTTGTGATTCTACTGCCTAAATAACAAAAATCTGACACTTCTTCGATTCTATTATCTCCTATTGTGATCCTCATTTTTCTAATGCATTCCTTTTTGTCACACCTCATCACTTTAGTTTTACCTATATTTATTTTCATGTTAAAATCCCTAGTCAATACTGCCTGCATACCATTCAATACCCTTTCTAAATTCTTTTCGCTTTCTTCCAATATAGCTATATCGTCGGCGAATCTCAGCATATATATTTTCTCTCCCTGTACATTCACACCTACACTATACTCTTCTTTTACTTTGTTTATTGCATCTTCTATATATAGATTAAATAATAACGGTGAAAGTGTACATCCCTGCCGAACTCCCTTCCCTATTTTTGCTACCTCTTCTTCCCCCTCAATTCTAACTAAGGCAGTTTGGTGTTTATATAAATTAAAAATTATTCTCCTATCCTTATAATCTATACCCGTTTCTTTTAAAATTCTAAACATTATGTCCCAATCTACATTGTCAAATGCCTTTTCTAAGTCTACAAAAGCTATGCAAGTTACCTTTCCTACCCTCTTTCTTTTTTCTACTACCGTTCTTAGTGCTAGAATCGCCTCTCTCGTCCCTCTGTTTTTCCTAAAACCAAACTGATCTTCTCTTAGCCTTTCCTCTACTTTATTTTCTAATCTCCTATAAATAATCTTTAACAATATCTTCGATGCATGTGATAGTAGGCTAATGGTCCTATAGTTCTCACACAAATTAGCTCCTATTTTCTTCGGCATTGTTACTATTCTACTACGCTGAAAATCCTGTGGTACTTCTCCCTTCTCATATATTTTACAAACTAACCTGTATAATCGCTCCTGCATTTTTTCCCCTGCGTGTTTTATTAATTCGGCTGGTATCATATCAATCCCCGCTGCTTTGTTATTCCGTAAATCATTTAATGCTCTATGAAACTCTGACCTAAGTATGCTAGGACCTAAGTCATCCTCATCTATCTGTTCCACATTTTCTAGCTCCTCCATGTCCTGCCTACCTTTATATAAATCTTCAAGATACTCCTTCCATCTTCTAGCTTTTTCCTTATTTTCTGTGAGTTCCTTACCCTGCTTATCACATATAATGTTACCCTTTGGTTTTACTTTAGAAAAATGTGACTTAATTTTCCTGTAGCCCAAATCTACTTTACCTCTTCTCATATCCTCCTCAATATCCTCACAATTTCCTTTTATCCACTCTTCTTTCGCTAGCTTGCATTTCCTATTAATTAAGTTCCTTAGTTCCTTATATTTTTTCTGTCCTGCTTCTGTGTTTCCAATTTTAATTTTCCTTCTTGCTTCTATCATTTTAACTATTTCTTCCGTGATCCATTCCCTCCTACCTGCCCTTTTCTTTGTGCCTAATACTTCATTTGCTGCTGTAGTTAACCCATTTCTGATTTCCCTCCATTCGCAATCTATGTCGTTCCTAGATGTTCCATTAGCCATGATTTCTACTTTCTGCTTGTACTTTTCACATACATCAGCTAATTTTAACCTATCGACATCTACTCTGACCTGTTTAGACTTCTGTAATTTCTTGAATTTGACCTCTGAGTCCAGGACTACTAAATTATGGTCACTATCAATATCTGCTCCAGGGTAACTCTTACAATTCTTAATCTGGTTCCTAAACCTCTCTTTAACCAGTATGTAATCTATCTGATACCTCCCTATATCTCCTGGCATTTTCCACGTATATATCCTGCGCTTGTGATTCTGAAAAAGCGTGTTTGCTACCACTAGCTTATTCCTAATACAAAACTCTACCAATCTATCCCCTCTATCATTACGTGTTCCTATTCCATATTCTCCTACTATTGAAACTTCCTTTCCCTTACCTACTACGGCATTCCAATCTCCGGTTACAATTAGATTATCCTGTCCTTTAACGTTTGCTAACCTAGATTCAATCTCCTCATAAATGGAGCTTCGTGTCTAATCTAATAGTTATAATTCTATCACTAACTTGGCAATAACTCTTTATTCTACATCCCAACTTTCTATTCATTATAAAACCTACACCGGTATGCCCATTATCTGATGCTGTGGTTATTAATCTGTATTCTCCTGACCACGTATCTACTTGATCTTTCCTCCTAACTTCACTAATCCCTACAATATCCAGTTTAAGTCTCTCCATTTCTAATTTCAAATTCTCTAACTTTCCTATCCTATTCATACTGCGTATATTCCACGCTCCGACTCGTAGAATTCTCGACGCAATCGATCTCTTGCCCGCCCCAGAATCCGAGGGCTTGCCTGCTACCGAAGTAGCAGGATGAGATTCTGAGCCATTGGCTCTACTCATCTGGGGTATTATATTTGAGATAATCGACATTTTCATACTATAATCTGGAGAAGGGTACAGTGCTGGTTTCTCCTTGCCTTGCACCGACCAATGAGTGCATATTTTAGCCGTCGCCCCACCGATTCAGCCTAATCCCCCTAATACCGTGGGTTAGCCTGAATCTTTCCTATAGACCGGGATCCCTGTATAGGGACCGCTCTATAGGCCAGAGCGTCGTTGCCCATGTCTTGCCCCTAGGAGGCATATGCAGTGCATTGGCACACTATTGACACTATTTTTTTATTTTCGAAAAATCTTTTATAGTTTAAAAAATATCCTCACATAACAGCGGAGTTCCCCAAGGTTCACATGTTGGCCCATTGTTGCTTAATATCTTTTTACTGACGCTAGTTCCTAAGTTTTTATATACAAAACATTGTAATTAATAAAAAAAAATATCCCAGCATCACTTCTAACCTTGCAAATAATTTTTTTTGCATTAACTTTTTTTTTGCATAACTTATTCTAACCTCAAAGCAATACATCCGTTACTGAACTTTTAAACTAGTATTAGCGACGTGCATTAACGATTATTTCGGCTAGTTACTTAATTGTTACTCATTAAGTTATTATAGAAAGTGAGAATGTGAATGCTTAATTCATTCCCCGATGCAGCTTGGCCTGCGGCAGCGCACATCTGCCGTATTCTTTCGGCGGGAGATTAATCGGCATTTCCCCCAATGTTTGGCTTTATTGTATTTTCTTCAAAGAAACCGTATACAGCAGATGATCTATGTGATTCTATGTTAGATATATTACGTTATACAGGGTTATACAGAATGTGTTTTTGTGAAGGATATTTTATGATAATTTCTCTAGATAGGCATTTTTAATGTGGCGTTATGGGACGTATGAATGTTGATTATACTGGGGAAGTGTGGCGGATTCAGTATCGATGCTTAAGCCTGCTAGGAAAAATAAACTGCTCGTGTAATAATATTTTTTTAAATTGATTAATACGTAAATGTTGATATACTTTTTTTTTCACCTTGTATGTGGTTTTATAAGGTACATTGAAATTGGCATCTTCATCATTTTTTTTTTAGTTTAAAATTTACTTTCCTTTGTACCAAACCTGTTACTCTGCATTAAATTTTGCATTTTATAATGTCTTTTAAATAATAGATCAAAGTTTATCTCAAACAAATCATCCCAAATTGAACAATTTTTTTTTTCTGATAGCTCTTGAGGTATTCAACCTAATCCTCTTCGTAAAGGTAAGTCAAGTGTAGGAAGATTACCATCTTCCCACACTTGACTTACCTTTTCCTTTTGTTTCGCCACAAGTTTATGAACTTGCTATTTCTAACGGTTGAGCGCATATTAAAACAGCCAATTTTCGTTTTCATTATAAAAATTTATTTATCTTTTTTGTTGTTGTTGTATTTCTTTATACAATACACACATTACAAACAAGAATAACAATAATAATAATACACGAAGAGCAGAGGAATTGGATGAAACGATCAGGACATACACTCTTAACAATTAAACATGGGGACCAGACGTAAAAAAATCGAAATTAAATTGGCTGTATGGCCGTCAAATCACTAGAATATAATACAATGTCAGGTCAGGTCGGGTCAATAGCTGAATGACCTAACCAAAACCTTACCGCCATCATTTATTAGCGTGGAGATTTTCATCGTAATGAGGTTACGATTACTATTTATATTAAATGAGTATATACATTTGTACTAGGTAAATGGGCGATGGAGGCTGGGACGATGGGTTGAGGGCGAAAGAGTGGGTTTATTTACATATTTTCTTTTACTGTATAATGACTTTTATCAGTCCCATCCATGGTGTTCGTGATGATGTTGTTCTTCTTGCACCCAAACTTTCTCCCAGACAGGTTTCCATATTTGTTTCCACGCTGGCACTTCGCGTTGCTTCCAGACAGGTACTGACACTTGCTTCCAAACGTCTTTCCACACCTCTTTCTTTTCCGTGGCCCAAGCCTGTTTCTTCTCCGTTCTCCAAATTTGCACCTTTTCTTGTTTCCAGATCAGTTCTTTCTTTTTGATCCAGATTTGCTGCTTTTCCGTCCTCCAGATTTGTTCTTTCTTATTCAGCCAGATTTGTTTCTTCTCGGTGCGCCAGATTTGCTTCTTCTCCACTCTCCATATTTCCTTTTTCTCTGTGCGCCATATTTGTTTCTTCTCCGTTCGCCATATTTGTTTCTTTTCCGTGCGCCAGATTTGTTTTTTCTCCGTACGCCACACTTGCTTCAACTCTTCTTTCCATTCGAGTTTTTTCTGCGCTACCCAGATTTGTTTCTTATCGGTTTTCCATACTTTGTTCCATACCGGTTTCCAGATCAGCTTCTTCTTCCACAAGTCGTGGGCGGTGTATTCGTTCCCGTGCTCGTCTTTGCCGAGGAAGTGCTCGCCGGGGATACCCATTTTCACCCAGTCTGGTACGAAGTTCTTCTTCCACTCTGGAACTGATACTTCCTTCCACGCTGGAACTTGAATCTCCTTCCAAACTGGCTTCCAAATCTTCTTCCAATCGGGCACTTGCACTTCCTTCCAGTCAGGCACTTGGATTTCCTTCCAATCTGCCACTTGTACCTAAAGCAAATGTATTTTTATTTAATTTGCAACTTGTTCAGTTCTCAGTTTCGTCTGTACCTCCACCCAGTCTGGTACTTGCACTTCCTTCCAATCAGGCACCTTGACCTCGACCCAGTCGGGCACTTGGATCTCTTTCCACGCTGGCACCTGCACTTCCTTCCAATCAGGTACCTGCACCTCCTTCCAAGCCGGAATTTCTTGCTCTTTCCAAATTGGTTTCGTAATCACCTTCCAATCCGGCACCTGCACCTCTTTCCAGATCGGTATTTGGACTTCCTTCCATGCTGGGACCTAAACAACAATCACACAACTTTTTGGCAACATTCATCTCTAACCGCGCAAAATCCAATCAAACTAATTAAGTCCTGAAACGGTTCCTTGCGGTATTCCTTAAAATTTACCTGCGACTTTTTCCACTCGGTTTTCCAAACGAGCTTCTTCTCAGTCTTCCAGTACTTCACCCAGTCAGGTTTCCACACTAGTTTTTTGGTCCAGTGGCCGTGTGGTTCGGGTGGGGGGTGAGGTGATCTCTTGCTGCGCAGTGAGATGTCGCTAGTGTCGACAGGGCTGGTTCGTATCGTCGGGGCTATCAAAAGGCATCCGAGAATCACCTGAAAATGTTGTCGAAATATTATTACAAATTTTTTTTTTTCGAAAAATTATTTTTACATAAAAAATTGATTAAAATTAATTTTAAAAAATAAAATAAAATCAAATAAAATAAAATAAAATAAAATAAAATAAAATAAAATAAAATAAAATAAAATAAAATAAAATATTTTTTTTTTTACCGAACCATAACAAAATGATAGTAAAACAGATTTGTAAAGAAATGCTAGTATTAAAATTATTATCTAAATGTTCTTAATTATTTTTTATTGTTGTTAATTAAATATTTATTCAGTTAATTTAAAGTAGCTATTTAGCACTGTTGTAAGTAATACTAAATAAATAATTAAAATATAAATAAGTTAAATAAATACAATTATTTGAATATATATGCAATAGCAAATATTATGAAAAATTTAAAAGTAGATTTGCTAAAATGTACAAATTTTTACTACAACTAATAGATAAACATTAAAAAGTTGAATAATATTATGATATTATTAATAAAATTATAAAACCATTTAAAATAATCTTATTTGAACTCTAATGGGAAGACAGATGGAATGTTCCCACAATGTTAGAGGAGTATAGAATTATGAAGAAGATTCCGTATTTTTTTTTAAATGTTATAATATCTTCAGCTTTCACTTATGGTGAGGCCAATAAAATGTTAAATGTGAACTCCAATCGAGGCAACATTTGCGCTTGAACTCTTGCAGAATATGAATTATTACAACGGAAGTGACTAGCGTTATGGAATAGTATTATTTTGAACATTATTGAAGTTTATTGAAAATATTTTTGTTTTAGGGTTTTGATATAAAATCTCGATGTTGAATGAAAAAAATTTTTTTTTGGGAATTTTTATTTTATATACATACAATTTTTTTTCATCAAATCACGATAGCCATATATTTTCTTATAAAAAAATTATATTTTTTTCTGTGGGGTCTTTTTTACAAAAAAATTGTATTAAACTTTAATTATATAAATTATTTTCGTTAAAAATAATATTAATTTTTTTTTAATGAAAAATAAATAACTATTATGGGAGATATTTCAAAAAATTCTATTAATTTTATATTATAAAAAATATATTGTTTAAAAATAATATATTTGCGAATACAATTTTTTTTTTTTAATTTTCTTTCATATATAAAATATATTACTAGTTTTCTCTAATAAAATTAAATCTAGCGATATATATTTTTAAATATTTTATATGGATATAAATATTATGCAAATATATATTTAATTAGTAATTAATATATTAACTATTTTTCAGATTAAATTTAATGGAAGTTTAATTAAATTTATATATTTTTCTCAATAGAATATTTGAATTTAATTCATTTAGTTTGAAAAATGTTTGAAATAATTTTTTTTAGGATTTTTTACTGATTTTTTCTTTTATTAAATTGGATAATTTTTGTATATTTTTAATATATTATTTTAAATATATAATATATTAATAATTTTGCATATATTTTTAATATAGTAATAATTTTGCATTTTTAAATAAAAAAATATATATTTTTTAAACGAAATTAATAAATATTTAAAAAAAGGTAACTTATTGAAAATGGTATTTATTTATTAAATATTTTTATGGAATAAAATTTGAGCTGTATTAATATAATTTAAGTGAATTTTTCTAATTGAAAAAATATGAATTTTCAGCAATTAATTAATTTAACAAATTACTAATATTATTTAGGAAATACATATTTGCATAATTAATTTTATATTTTTAAATGAAAATTTAATTATTTTCTTAAATTTAATTAAAGAAAATTCGAAAAATATTTCTATATATAGGTAAAAATTATTAAAAATAATTTTTGTTGTTTTTAAAATATATTTAAATTCCTGTTTAATAAATTAATTAAAAAAGAACTTCCTCAAAAATTCTAGACAAATTTTTTTCTCAATAAGAGAAAAAAAATAAGAAAAAAAATTTTTTGGTGATTATAAAGAGACCAAAATTTTAATCAACAAAAAAAATTTTTTTTTATCCATCCATTTTCGGGCATAATCCGCAAAAAATATACAACAATCCAAAATGTGAATTTGGCACTAACCAAGCTGTTGAGGCACTTCATCTCGCCGTGCTAACCAGGGAGAAGCGGCAACGTTGGCGGCAACAACTCTCAGAGGGTGTTTGACCACCCCACAGTCTAAACACCGATTCGATCCGATCCGATCCGATCCGATCTCGACACACAATCACTCCGTCAGATACTCCAGCGATCGAACAAGCTGCGCCGTCGTTTCGCCCTACCCTGTATATTGCCGCTACGTTACGGTTCCCTTTAGCACTGAGCTCTGTTATCGGTACGCCGCTGTGTTATATACCGGCGGCGGGTCGTCGGTAGTCCGGAGTAAGGGGCTCCCTCACTTAGAGCCGGACATGTACGGGAGGACTCCGTGAATTTAGCTCGTGATTTTTTATTTTTTTGGGGGGTATTTGTAAATGATGGTTTTGATGGGGAGTCCCTCATCAAAACCCCTAAATTAAATTAACTACTCTGCTATTTTGGCCTGAAATTAATTTCTTTCTAGAAAAAATTTTCAATGAAATAATTGATATATAATTTTATAACGACGGCTTAAATATTTTTGGTTCAAAAAAATTTATTTTCGCAAATGCGATTATATTTTACGATTTTTTTTAACATATTCTTCCATTTTTCTTATTTAAAAAATCCAATATATATTTATTCAATAATAATTATTATACATTCATACATATTTCATAAATACGCTTCTCGTCATTTTTTATTGTTCACGACTCACGGCCGTACAATGCTACATATTTTGAATTAAATAAAAATTATAATGTTTGCTTTAAATTTTTTTTGCCAAAAATCGGTTTGTTTTAGACTTTTTAAAAGAATATAATTTGTTCAGCGTTTTGCTATTAACATGAGAGCTTGATTTTCAAAATGCGCATGTACTTTATAAAAGGATTTATTTTGATATTTAAAAAATAGTTGTGTCAGACAAAGTAACTACTTCAACTTTTTTTTTTCTATTATAGTTTAAATTAAAAATAACTTGCTATTATTTATTTACAAACGAGTTGCGAAATTTTACGATTACTCCCGACAAAAATTAGTACAAAACTTCTTTGCCAGGTATTTATTAATATACAAAAAATGCGCAAAAAGATTACACGTAACTAAAACATCTTGCAGTTTTTTAAAGAATATCGCTTGAAAAAATTGCAACGCTGTATTAAGTGATGTACCAAATTTTTGGGGATATTTCGGTGCGTTTTTTTTGTATATATATCTTGGGGGTGGCTCACCCCTATAATGCGGAAAATTCGATTGAAAATTATAATGATCAATTTTTTGGTTATTTGGAAAAGTGATGGTAAAAAAATTGTGAGATTTTCGCGGAATTTTTACTGGATTTTGTTATAAACAATTTGATTCATAAGAAATAATATTAGTTTGAATATGTTTTTTTTGAAATTTTTTGAATTCGTATTTTTGAAATATTCGTGTCAAAATAAAACATTTTCGTGCCGTTTCAAATTACAGTGTAAAATTTTTTTACTACTTTAATTTTATAAATGAATTTTTTATAATATAAGGTTTATGTATATTTATTTTACAAGTTTTTATATAGCTCGGCCTTTCGGGCATCGCATGAGATAATATTTTTTTTTTATATTTTAATTTTAATTGTACATTTACTTATTTTAAAAAAAATTGGAATCTTAACAATTTTTCAGGAAAAAATCACAGATTTTAAATATATATTTTTTTATTAGAAATTTTAATTTTCAATTTTTTAAAACACGAAGTACAATTTAAATTAATTGAAATACATGTATAAAAATATATATTTTTGACTCCAATTATTTCTTTTAAAAAAAGTGCTCCAAATTTTTTAAAATTAATAATTATTTATTAAATTTTAAAAAATTTGTACATTTTTAAAGTCATTGTAAAAATTCATGTAAAAATCTAATTAGAGTTTGTTTTATAATTAATTAATTTGGTCTTTTTAGTTTCACAATTATATTTATTTTGAACTTTTCTGGTATATATAATAGACAAATCTCGAACGTACATTTGTGTTTTACAACGAGGTAATGCAATATAACATTGGCCCGAATTTAGCACGAAAAATTGAATTTATCAATTATCGAAAATAGACGATATTTCAAAATATTTGAAGATAAACAATTGTTGGCAATTTTTCAATATTTATGTTTTGTAAAGTTTGCTAAAGATTTGGAAATTTTTGATTTTGTGTCTAAAATATCGGTTCGATTATTTGTCGTGAAAATAAAATAAAATAAAATAAAATAAAATAAAATAAAATAAAATAAAATAAAATAAAATAAAATAAAATAAAATAAAATAAAATAAAATAAAATAAAATAAAATAAAACGAAATAAAATAAAACGAAATAAAATAGATATTTTTAAAGATAGATGTACATATAAAAATATTTTTAATTGCTCAATTTAAAATTTAATAATTTTAGAAATATTAATTTCCCATTAAAATCACTTGCGGACTCTAAATTCTGAGATCACAATCCTATTATAAAATATCATAAAATCACTTATGAAAATGTGAAAATTTCGCCAAAAAAATTTAAATTTTTAAATTTTCGGCTTTTGTCTATTCATTCAATCTTTCATGCACATTCTTAACATTACTATTGACTAGGTGAAGGACGAGTCTTGCAAAAAGAAGCACTTTACTTTTTCAACGTTGTCTGACCAACTGTTAAATATATACAGGGTAAATCAAAAATATATATTATAAAACATTATTATAATTTTGGATACAATATTGAAAATATACATTATTTATAATATTTCTTAAATTTTACAAATATTGAAAATGTCGAAATAAAAAATTCCAAAAATTCAATTAAAAAAATAAAATAAAAATTGAAAAATTCAAATTTATTCATGTTCGATTATCGATATTATATATCGATAAGAATAGTACCAAGTAACTATATTTAATTTATATATATATATATATATTCTTGTATTTTATGCAAATTTATTAATAAATTGGATTTTATACTCCTTTCGTGTAAAACAATTTATTAAATTTTAACCGATACTCTTTTTGACATTGATTAATTCGATAATTTATTTTTATAAAAAAATTCTTAGGTAAACGAGAATTTATAAAATTAGCATGACATAAAAAATATATCCACCTTTGAACTACCTTGTATATATTTGATACATTTAATGAATTTTACGTTCACTTGTGCGGAACATGAACGTAATAAATCAAGATTTTGTTATTATAACATTGATCTACTAGCAAACAAATTCTTAAACAATTGTAACAAATTTATTACGAATGCGTTTTATTTTTATTTTTTTAATACATGAATTATTTTTTACATCTTAAATTTTTGAATTTTTTGATTTTAGAGAAAAATAGATTCTGAAGGCATATGTATGGATTATAGCATTGCACGCAGGTGAGGCGTGGACTATAGGAAAGGATATGTAACTTGGATATAAGTTTTTTATTTTTTCAATTATTTCAATTTATTGAACAATTGGAATTATTTATTCGGATTATTGATTTTTTTAAAATTACATATTCCTTAATTGTATGAAGTTTGCAAATTCGCTATCGGTGATGTGTAAAAATAATTAATTCCTACAGAAAAATCAAAAAATAAAATAATTAAAAAATCAGGTTTTCTTTAAACATAGGCACTAGAGTTAGAATTAGTCTACTTAAGAAACGTTTAGAGAAAAAGTATTCGGTAAATTTTTAGGTATTAGTGTGTAGTTTTGTGCGGCTGTGAGGCGTGGACAATAAGAAAGAAACATATATTTCGAATGGAAATAAAATAATTGAAATAGTTGTTCTTTTAATGATATTCTAGTTGTGTTTTTTTAAAAATAAGTTTATTGTTATTTAAATATTTAAATGTACGAATATTTTTTCATAGTTTGTCCTAGTATTTTTGGTCTTAACCTTTTTAATCGGGAATTAGTATTTTTTTACAAATAGATTCACTGGAAACTATAAATTTTTTAGAAATCGTTTTAGAATCATTCCAAATGGTAATATACAGGATATACGAATATTCAAATTTTGATTTCTACATAATATTGGAGAATTTATAAAGAAATAAAATGTGTCAATGAAAATATTAAGAATTTATAAATATGTTTATTTATTTTTTATATACTAATTGAATAATGGTTATTTTATCTTATAATTTTTCTATTTTATTATATAAAAATTCGAATAAGACAATTTATTACAAAAATACTTATTAAAACATATTAAATAAAAATAAATGAAAATAAGATATTTTTAATAATACATATATTTAATTTTCATGTACATTCCAACTTTAAATTTAATAAAATTTAAATTCGAATCTTGTTTATCCTATATATTGCGATTGTAAGTCTGGTCAGGACCGCACTTAATACGTTGACAAAATATTTGGTAAACTAAAGGCATGTACTAAAAACAATTCAAAATTGAATGACGAATATTTATTTTCTTAAAAATAGTTAAATAATTGCAAGTATGTAAAATTTGCGTACTCACCCTGTATTATTTTAAAATCATTTATTTGCTTTATAATTTACAATACTCCTTTAGTTCGTTGATTAAAATCCCACCATGCAATAGTCAAATTTAAAGAAAAATATCGTAAGTACGGTTCTGCTCATCCAAAATTCTAAAAAAATATATACTTATGTGACTACAAGAACCATTCATCAATTGATATTTTGCAAGTCTATGATTATTTGCTTTGTTAGAGAGATTCGTTAAAAATACGAGTATTATTAGTTGCATATAGTATGTCCTTGTCAAAGTGGTTTTGACTTTTCGAAACGTCGATTAGTACTTTTTTACAATAGATTTATTATATCGTTCAGAAAATATTTATCTTTTATAAACTGTACATAAAAATATAAGGCAAATGGTAATATACAGGGTAGGCAAAATTCAAATTTCTATTTTTAGATAACGTTAGAATATTTATGTAGTAATTAAATGATTATTAAAAGATTAATACGATACTTTTATTTATTTATGAAACGAAGACATAATGGTTACTTTTATATATACTTTTCTTTTATTTTTATAAAAATTTGTATCGTACAATTTTTTACAAAATTTACTAAATATATTAAATTAAAATGTATAAAAAATATGATATTTTTAATAATTTATTTAATTTACATGGATTTACTTAATTTAATATAATATAAATTCGAATCTTGTCTACCCTGTATATAGCGATTGTAGGTCTATACAGGACTGCACTTAACTACCTTGACAGAATATTTGCTAAACTAAAGACGTGTACTAAATAAATTTCAAAATTGAACAACGAATATTCATTTTCTTAAAAATAGTCAAATAATTGCATCTATGTAAAATTTGCGTACTCACCCTGTACTATTTTCAAAACATTTACATGTCTTATATTTTATAATACTCTTTTAATTCATCGATATAATCCCACCAACTAATAGCAAAATTTAAAATAATAAATCGCGAGCACGGTTCTGCCCACCAGTGTATGTATAATTGAACGGAAATGCACGATGGGTTGCATATACTGTGCACTCATCTATTGTATAGAAGCGTGGCACACCATTTATACTACCGACCATTCCTCCTACTCGTCATTCATCCTACCGCAATAGCTCCTAACAGTCAAGTAACCTATTCGTCATTTATCCTAAACGTCGATTATCCTACGCTTTAAATAGCCGTCCGACAAAGTTTGACATTTGACATATTCGACGTTTAGGATAAATAACGAGTTGGACCCTTGAGTATTAGGATAAATGACGATAGAATAAACGACGTGTACATATACTGTACACTCATTTATTGCGTTGATGGTACTAACAAGTCGTAACCAACTCGACCAGGACATACTACAACTCACACTTTTCCCGCATCTTCACCAAAACATCACGCAATTACAATATTTAGTACTCTTGCAGATATTCTGCTCATATGGCACCATATTGTTTATTGTAAAGAGTGCGCTCTTAATTTGCACATATTTGATAAGAGTACTTTCATTTTCCATAACATTATTATTCATTCTGGTCGCCGATGTTGCGTCATTGCAAATAGAGGAACTACAACTGTAATAACAATAACCGTATTTATGCAACTAATGCCATCGATGTTTTTTTATGCGTAATTCGCTTGTAGTGAATAAATAATCATGAATTAAAATTGCGTCGGGATTTTATATTAATTGTAGTTTGTGAGATTAGTTCTGATTCAAATCAGAAATGTTTGAAAAGTTTGATTCTTCTGTTATAGAATTTTTACTCGAAAGAAAGTAGGAGCTAATTCATGTGAGAACTATCGTCTAGTATCGCATGCATCGTTGATTTATATAGGGTTAGAAAATAAAGTAGATGAAATGTTGAAATTGGAGCGATAGAATTCTCTATCGCTCAAAAAAAGTCAACATTCAAAATATGACATATTATGACATCGTCTGAACAATAAAAATTAACAATTAACGAAACAAATATAAAATAAATAAATAAAATAAATAACACCGTGGTGATAATTTTAAAATTAGTGATATTGAATGATCATTTGAATTTCGGCAATTTTGCATGCTTGTTTTTCTAAAAATCACATAAAATTTTTGTTCATTCTTTTTGATTATAATATTAATATATTATTACATTATTAATATAATATTAATAATGCACTAATGCAAATTCAGAGAACAAATGAAATAATTCAATTTTTTTTTTTTATAATTTAAGGAACGTCGAATTTATAAATCTGTTCAAAACTCGGTCAATTTTGGATAATTTTGGAAAAAAAATCGAAACATCGACCAAAAATTGAATTGATTCCGTCCCAACACATTATTAATAAAAATTGAAATTTTTTTTAGTCATCAACTGGTTTTTCAATAAACACGAGCACTTCTTCTAATATATTGCGTTAATTAAATAAATTTAGTTATTTTTTAAATGACATTTTTAAAAATTTTTAAAATACTTTGAAGCATGGTATCAACACTGAGGTTGTAGTGATATTTTTCCGCCTGATATAATGAAAAATGTATATATTTCCAAGAAAACTTTATTTTCAACAAATCAATTGAATGCTTATAAACAGATAAATAACGGTTTGGCAACGCAACTATAGAATGTAATTAATTATTTTGAATTTTCAAAGCCATTTCAAAAAGTTAATTACAATTGAAATAAAATCAGTTTTAATAAAAGTCCATTCCAAAATAAATTCCATAAATAAATTCCATTCTTAAAAATCTCATTTTGAAGCAGCTCATTATCGAAAACCTTAATTTTAAAGGGTAATTCTTCATGAAGCTTACTTGCAAAGTAATTTTCAAAATATAAGCAAATCTTTTACAAAATAACAAAGATTTTTAATACTATAGAATATCACCCAAATACCGTAACTTAAAGGATTAAGTAGCTAGATGCGCATTTTGAAGGCTACGCTTCCATCTTCACTAACACAAGATAAAAACTAAATAAAATACCTCTGTCACGAGGTATTTTATTTAGTTTGTCAAATCTAAAATAACCAAAAATAAATAAATCGTTCAATATATAGCAGGTCCGTATTTGTAGCTTTTCTATATATATCATATTCTAATATATTATTATTTCTAATGACTAAAACATCTAAGAAAGATAACTGATTATTATTTTCAGTTTCATAAATAAATTTAATTAAAGGAAATTTGCAATTGAATATATTAATAAAATCATCAATATTAGATTGTTCAATATCAAAAAGTAAAAAAGTAAAAAAAATCGCAAAATGAAAAAAATATATTCTATACTACAATTTTTAGAAAGTTTGAATTTTTCAAGAAAATCAAGAAATATTCCTTAGTACAGCCGTGGAAAATTTATCGACGATTTCGTAACTTTTCGTTAATCCTAAATGAACATTTCTCACATGTAACTGATTATTATTTTCAGTTTCATAAATAAATTTAATTAAAGGAAATTTGCAATTGAATATATTAATAAAATCATCAATATTAGATTGTTCAATATCAAAAAGTAAAAAAGTAAAAAAAATCGCAAAATGAAAAAAATATATTCTATACTACAATTTTTAGAAAGTTTGAATTTTTCAAGAAAATCAAGAAATATTCCTTAGTACAGCCGTGGAAAATTTATCGACGATTTCGTAACTTTTCGTTAATCCTAAATGAACATTTCTCACATGTAACTGATTATTATTTTCAGTTTCATAAATAAATTTAATTAAAGGAAATTTGCAATTGAATATATTAATAAAATCATCAATATTAGATTGTTCAATATCAAAAAGTAAAAAAGTAAAAAAAATCGCAAAATGAAAAAAATATATTCTATACTACAATTTTTAGAAAGTTTTAATTTTTCAATAAAATCAAGAAATATTCCTTAGTACAGCCGTGGAAAATTTATCGACGCTTTCGTAACTTTTCGTTAATCCTAAATGAACATTTTTCACATGTAACTGATTATTATTTTCAGTTTCATAAATAAATTTAATTAAAGGAAATTTACAATTGAATATATTAATAAAATCATCAATATTAGATTGTTCAATATCAAAAAGTAAAAAAGTAAAAAAAATCGCAAAATTAAAAAAATATATTCTATACTACAATTTTTAGAAAGTTTTAATTTTTCAATAAAATCAAGAAATATTCCTTAGTACAGCCGTGGAAAATTTATCGACGATTTCGTAACTTTTCGTTAATCCTAAATGAACATTTCTCACATGTAACTGATTATTATTTTCAGTTTCATAAATAAATTTAATTAAAGGAAATTTGCAATTGAATATATTAATAAAATCATCAATATTAGATTGTTCAATATCAAAAAGTAAAAAAGTAAAAAAAATCGCAAAATTAAAAAAATATATTCTATACTACAATTTTTAGAAAGTTTGAATTTTTCAAGAAAATCAAGAAATATTCCTTAGTACAGCCGTGGAAAATTTATCGACGATTTCGTAACTTTTCGTTAATCCTAAATGAACATTTTTCACATGCAACTGATTATTATTTTCAGTTTCATAAATAAATTTAATTAAAGGAAATTTACAATTGAATATATTAATAAAATCATCAATATTAGATTGTTCAATATCAAAAAGTAAAAAAGTAAAAAAAATCGCAAAATATAAAAAATATATTCTATACTACAATTTTTAGAAAGTTTTAATTTTTCAATAAAATCAAGAAATATTCCTTAGTACAGCCGTGGAAAATTTATCGACGATTTCGTAACTTTTCGTTAATCCTAAATGAACATTTTTCACATGTATTTATTTAACCATAAAAAATATTCTCTAATTTTTTTTTTAAATCAGCATGATTTTATTTTGTTGAAATAAAACGACACATGAAGTACAATAACTGATTGACTACTTAATTGTATTTCTCACATAACCGTATGTAAAGCATGTGATTATTCTTCGTACGCGAGGATGGTTTTTATGGTCTTCTATGAGTTGGTGATTTTGCGGAAGTACGTACCATAGCTGAAGATGTAGCGTCCGCAGAGATTTGCGCGCCTTTAGTGCCTTTATCTATTTCAGCGATGTTTCTAACGATAATATATCAATGGAAGTAGCTATCCATAGTTAGATGATTACATGCGATATATTTTGTATGGTGTTTGCGGTGACGTAGGGACGGGACTAAAATAAATTTAGATAAAATTCAATTTTATTAAAACATGTATTTATATTATAAGTTCGGAAAACGTGAAGAAAATCGTAGAAAAAAGTGCGAAGGGCACCCATTTGGAAAAAAATTCAAGTTTGGTCAAAATTTAAAACACCACGATTTGAAAATACCGAAAATAATCGAAAACGATTATATTTGGCTGTAGAAATTATGTTTAGCGATTTTTAGTTGAAATGGAAAAAGCTGAGAAAATCGGTGAAAAAAGTACAACTTTGACGCGTCGAAAAATTCGCATTTTTATTGTGGATTTTGATCAAAATGTAAAAGGTGCCCAAAACAACATAATGTCTTATAATAATAATAACAATAAAAAAAAATAATAATAATAATAATCGTCTTAGAAATCGATTTAGGTTCAATCGGAAAAAGTTACGAAATCGTCGATAACTTTTCCACAGCTGTACTAAGGAATATTTCTTGATTTTATTGAAAAATTAAAACTTTCTAAAAATTGTAGTATAGAATATATTTTTTATATTTTGCGATTTTTTTACTTTTTTACTTTTTGATATTGAAAAATCTAATATTGATGATTTTATTAATATATTCAATTGTAAATTTCCTTTAATTAAATTTATTTATGAAATCGAAAATAATAATCAGTTATCTTTCTTAGATGTTTTAGTCATTAGAAATAATAATATATTAGAATATGATATATATAGAAAAGCTACAAATACGGACCTGCTATATATTGAACGATTTATTTATTTTTGGTTATTTTAGATTTGACAAACTAAATAAAATACCTCGTGACAGAGGTATTTTATTTAGTTTTTATCTTGTGTTAGTGAAGATGGAAGCGTAGCCTTCAAAATGCGCATCTAGCTACTTAATCCTTTAAGTTACGGTATTTGAGTGATATTCTATAGTATTAAAAATCTTTGTTATTTTGTAAAAGATTTGCTTATATTTTGAAAATTACTTTGCATGTAAGTTTCAGGAAGGTTAAGGTTTAAAATTAACGTTTTCGATAATGAGCTGCTTCAAAATGAGATTTTTAAGAATGGAATTTAAAATATTACTGTCTATAATGAGGTTTTTTAAATTGCTCTTAACGTTATTTTAAAAATTGTTTTTATTTTTTTAATTAGGCTGAAAAATTACGAGTACATTTTTAGGTGTGATTTTAAATAATGACTATTTTTAAAAATATATAGGGCACCCCAAGGTACCATCAGAACCATCTCAATTTTACTTTATATGGTTTAGTTTGTTGTGTAAATTTAAATTTTTTTTGTTTGCTTATATATTTTTTATTCGCTTTGAATTTTGTAATAGACGTTGGTTAAGTTAATACCTCCATGTCTGAGAATACGACTTGCCGCAATATATATAATTTGGTCAAATTAATATTAAAAAAATTAAAACATAAAAAATTCTGTGATTATTGTATTAGATCCGAAAAAAATTAAAAATCTAAAAAAAAAATTTTTTAATTCAAAAATTTAATTCAATGTCTGTTAGGTTAGATCAGGTCAAAATTTTTTTTTTATGGTTAGGTTCATAGTTATAAAAATTAAAATTATAAAATATTTACAAAAATTCAAATATAAAAATTTCTGTGATTATGTATTAGATGCGAAAAAAATAAAAAATCTAAAAAAAATATTTAATAAATTCAAAAATTTAATTCAATGTCTCTTAGGTCAGATCAAGTTAACAATTTTTTTTATAGTTAGTTTCATATTTATAAAAATTTAAAATGTTTACAAAAATTATAATATAAAAATTTCTGTGATTATTGTATTAGATCCGAAAAAAATTAAAAATCCAAAAATATATTTAAATAATTCAAAAATTTAATTCAATGTCTGTTAGGTTAGATCAGGTCAAAATTTTTTTTTTATAGTTAGGTTCATATTTATAAAAATTAAAAATGTTTACAAAAATTAAAATATAAAAGTTTCTGTGATTATTGTATTAGATCCGAAAAAAATATTTAAAAAATTCAAAAAATTCAAAAATTTAATTCAATGTCTGTTAGGTTAGATCAGGTCAAAAAATTTTTTTTATAGTTAGGTTCATATTTATAAAAATTAAAAATGTTTACAAAAATTAAAATATAAAAGTTTCTGTGATTATTGTATTAGATCCGAAAAAAATATTTAAAAAATTCAAAAAATTCAAAAATTTAATTCAATGTCTGTTAGGTTAGATCAGGTCAAAATTTTTTTTTTATAGTTAGGTTCATATTTATAAAAATTAAAAATGTTTACAAAAATTAAAATATAAAAGTTTCTGTGATTATTGTATTAGATCCGAAAAAAATAGTTAAAAAATTCAAAAAATTCAAAAATTTAATTCAATGTCTGTTAGGTTAGATCAGGTCAAAATTTTTTTTTATAGTTTGGTTCATTTTTATAAAAATTAAAAGTATAAAAATGTTTACACGATTGTTAGGTAAAGTCGGAATGATAAAAAAACCAATATAACAAAAATTTATATGATAGTTCAGTTTTAAACCCACGCATTGGATTTCCTAAAAAACCAATAACTTTTTAATATTAAAATAATATTCTAGTATATTTTTAGCGACTTCGCACGAAGTACTTTTTTTATTCAAACTTATTTTGCAACAAATCTATTTTTACTGCACCTAATTAAATTTTATTTTACGACTAAATAAACAGAAACGATTTAATTTAATGAAATAATTTTATATAATATAATAAATATATAATATATATAAATAAAATGTATAAATATAACATACTATAAGAAAAAAATTAAAAGTAAAAAAATAAAATTATTTCTGGCTGCTGTATATATATATATATATATATATATATATACATCAAAATAATATATTTTGAGTTGCGACCCTCGTGAGAGCACAGATATTCTTCCAAGTCCATGTATATAACACCATTGGATGAATGTCTTCGGCGAGTACGAAGAAAGTACGGTGTATTTATCTCACGATGATGTTTCCTACGAATTTCGTTAGAAACTAAGCGCAAGTTGATAATTCGACTGACATATAAGTTGAAGTATTAGTAGACTTAGCCATGGAATTGTTTAGTTTATATAATAAAGAATAATAAAAAAAATTAAAAAAATTAAAAATAAAAATAAATAAAAAGAATAATAAAAATAAAGAAGAACATTCTTATAAAGAAGAACATTTTCACTAGTGGAAAATGGAGTGGAAGAGAATAAATTTGGGAAACTGAAAATTGAAATTTGGTAGATTGCTATTTTGATTGATAAATGCAATTTGGAGTGCTTAATTTTTTTTTATTATTAGGAAGTATTTTTTAGGAAGTATTTTTTAGGAAGTATTTTGAAAGATAAAAAATTGAAAAAATAAAATTTAGGATTTGAGGTTAAAGTATAATTTGTTGAACGAAAAAGGAAGTATTTTGAAATATCGGTGAGATTTTGTTTATTACAAGATCGATTTATTTAAAAAATTGAATGGCTTTAGTACGCTTAACGTAACATGTATTATTATGGTTTATCACGACTTTTTCTCGTTCGCTCGGTCACTTTCTTTATTAATAAGCGGACTGTTCCATATATCAGGTCGGTAATTATCGCATTTTGCACAAATTACTCCCCTCACTTGTTCAACCGTTGCGTAATATATCATCACTTATCTTTCTTCAATATTGTACGTGCAGAAAATATCGTTCAACAATTAATTTTTTTTATATTACGACATATTTTTATAAAGAAATATCTGAACTTTCATGTAATTATTTAAGAAGAATATTTACTATTGCGTAATTTTTTTTTGCGAAAAAAGTATTTTTATTTAAAACGAATTATTATTTTTTTCATAAATTTAACTACACACACATATACATATATATATATATATATATATTGAAAAATAAATAAATACTATTTTCGTTTCGAGATTTTAAGAAAAAATCGATACATATTTTTCGTTTTTTAAGGTTTAATTTTTTTTCAGATTTTTTTGTACTCGAACTTTTGATTCCTTTAAATAGATTAATTATTTTGCTTCGAGTTTAAAATTAAAAAAGATTAAAAACAACATATTTTTGTTTTTAATTAAATTTTAAATTTAATACAATTAGAAAATTTTTCTTTATATAACAATTTTGTTAGTAAAATGAATCTAATTAACATACTTAAAAATAATTTTATAACTTTAAAAAATCAAATGATTTAAAAAATATATTAAAAACGTATAAAAAAATCAAAAATTTATTTTATGATTAATGTAGATATGCATTTTATATAAATTATTTTATAAAGAATACAATCGTTAAAATTTTTTAAATTATTGATAATTTTGTTTCCTAAAAAATACTTTTTTTAAAAATTTTATATATTTTTATTTACTAAAAATCTATTCATTCACTTCTTCATTTTTTTATAAAGAATTTTAGTAAAAATAAGTATTAGAATTAAAAACAAGTCTTTTTAAAAACGAATTTAAACGAAATATTTCAATTTTATAATTAATCTACTTTCTAATACGGTCCTGCTTAAAAAAAACTAGTTCATAAGATTTTTTAAGGTTAATTTTTTTCAGAATTTTTTGTACTCGAACTTTTGATTCCTTTAATATAGATTAATTATTTTGCTTCAAGTGAAAATTTAAAAAAGTTTCATAAACAACATATTTTGCAAAATTTTTCTTTTTAATTTAATTTTAAATGTAAGGCAATTAAATTTTTTTTATTTATATAACAATTTCGTTAGTAAAATTAATCTAATTAACATACTTAAAAATAATTTTATAACTTTTAAAAATCAGATGATTTAAAAAAATATAATAAAAACGTATAAAAATCAAAAATTTATTTTATGATTAATATAGATATAAATTATTTTATAAAGACTACAATCGTTAAAAAAATTTAAATGATTGAAAATTTATTTTCCTAAAAATACTTTTTTTTTAAAATTTTATATATTTTTATTTACTTAAAATCGATTCATTCATTTCTTCATTTTTTTTATAAAGAATTTAAAAGAAGTATTAGAATCGAAAAAATATTTTTTTGAAAAATCTTTTTTTAAATGATTGAATTTTTTTTCTTCTAAAAATACTTTTGTTATTTTAATTTTATATTTTTTAACTTACTTAATTATTGTAAAAAAAATTTAGTAAAAAAAAAGTATTAGAATTAAAAAAAATCTTAAAATAAAAACCAATTTAAACGAAATATTACAATTCTCTAATTAATCTACTTTCCAATACGGTCCTGCATAAAAAAAAAACAAATCCGTAAACATTTGTCGTTCAAAACAATTTCTTCAGAAGACACAGCGCATAAATATTCAGGAGTATTTGATTTAGTAGTCTAGTTAAGTAATTATATTGGCAATAACAATAAACAAATTACGTGGCAAATAAACGAGTAGTACCGACTACCACCACCAGTGTCGCATCACGTGTGCGAGTACGTGCATTTGTTTATATACCAATTGCGTAAGGAAGTCCTTCTTTATTCTAGTTTGCTCGTCGTTGTCATTGTGACATGACAATTTGACCTACACTCTGACGTACGTGCAGTAGTTCTATAGACAATACATAAACATTTGGACATAGAAAAAAATTTTAAAGTCAACTATTTGTAGTTTTATTGGTTTAACACGGATTTTAGTGCTTGTAAATATATACGAAATAATTGCGAAAAAATATTATGTATTTTTCAATTTATTATGTATTAGGAATTTAAAAAAATAATAATAGCGACTTTGAATTTTTTTAAATGTTATATTTTATAGATTGAAAAAAAAATTTTTTTTGAGATTCGTTATCTATATTTGTCAAGAATATTTTTTTCTGTGCGGAATTTTTTACAAATTTTTTTTTTGGATTTATCAACAATTCTTTTCATATTTAACTATGTACTGCTAAATATATATTTTTATTGAATTGTACAAATTATGTGTTAGTCGTTTTATCAAGTAACAACGACGTGACTACGTTTTGTTATGATCAAAGAATTTTTTTTAATTTAAAAAGGTAGAATTTTTTTTTAATTACAGTTTATTATATTTTACTATTATTTTCAAATTTCTTACAGCTTTTTCATTCAGGAAAATTTGGACCTATATGCGACATTTAAATTTTTTTTTTCGGATTTTTTCCTTTAATTTTTATTAAATTTATTTCATATCTAATCCTATTCATTAAATTAAAAATATTTTTTTTTATCGAATTGTTTAATTTATTTATTGCTCGTTTTATCAAGTATAAACGATATTATGCCTTTGCTTTTTTGCAAAATGCAAAATATAAAAAAAAATTTTTTTTACCAAAATTTATTTATGAGAATTATTTACTTCCATTTAATTTACATAGGATTTTGAATAGTAGATCAAAGCACGAACCACAATGCTTTTTTTATTATATAATTTACGTAATTTTTTAATATTTTTTGTTTAAAATTTTTGTTTTTTTTTAAAAGTAAAATAAACAATTAAAAAAAAAAATCGTAGTAATTTTTTTATTTTTTTATTTATACAAAAATATAATTAATTTAAATTATTTTATTTCGATTCTAAAATCCAGAATAAATCTTTAACTTGAAAGTTCATGTATTTATTTTATTTCGAAGATAATTTTTTTTTGAAAAATTACGGTAAAGTGAAAATATGAAAACTTATATACTATATTTAATTTCAAAGCGAAAAAATAAAATATAAATTTTTCATCATCCATTTTGTGATTTTGCCATTTATTTCGTCGTGCATTCCTTATTTCACTTTTCATCACCCTGTACATAGTAATTCTGAACATGACTAATAATAGATTTACATTATTTTTCAAAAGAAATAAATAATGAAAATGCTTTAAAAAAATAATAATCTATGAAAATTTTTATTAAATAACAAAAATATAATTAATTTTACAATATATGACATTGGACTAAAAAAAATTGAAAAAATTATAATGCGAAGGCTCAAATAATATAATTTATATCCAATCCAAAAATTCATTAAAAAATCGGTTTTTATCACCCAATTTTTAAGTTTTTAATATTATTTCGCTTTGATCGGACTATATTTTAAATATGTATATAATTTTTTATTTTTTTTAATATTCTTACTATCAATTTTTTAATTTGATAATTTGATTACCAGATTTTTGAAGGAAAATAAATAATGAAAACCATTAAAATTATAATATATAATATTTTTTGTTATATATTATATATAACAAAAAATTATTATATATATATAATAATTTACATCATACCTAATTTCGATTCTACTAAAATTCAGAAAATATTTCAACGCGAAAGCACATTTAATATAATTTGTGATCAAAACTCAAAAATTTACGATAATAATTTTTATCACCCATTTTTTTTGCAATTTCTCCAAAATGAACTGCTTCATGTTCCCTAAAAGTTCCGCATAAATTCATATCTTATTTGCTCAAAAAGCAAGTTAAAAAATAGTTAAACAGAATTGTAAAAACAAAAGAAACAAATTTACAATTAAATTGAATTCTGTTGTTACATTCATTGTTTGTTTTCCACAAGCTTTCAAATGAGCGGTCACATGACATAGGTTGACATTTGAAAAAAAGTGAGGTTAGGTGGTTGAAGTGAAATAATTAAGTATATTACCAAAAGATGGCCAAACAAATAAATAAATTTGCACGTCTGAGCGTTTTTTCGCAAATAATGTAATAAAAATATATGATTTTTATGCTGTACTTTTGGCGCACCCTGTATATATATTTACTTTACATCTATTAACTATAGGCGATTAAATTGCGGAAAACGAAAGTAAATGTTTTCCAGATTATATACACGCATTTTGATATTATGTGCGTAATATACAGTAGATCCTCGTTTAACGCTTTATTTTTTGGGAGGAATGTCAATTAATTGTATATATATAATTTTTTTTTAATATTTTTTTGATAAACTATACAATTATTTCCTTTTTTAATGAAATTAAGTAGTCTATATATATTTTTTAATTGCATTTTTTAATTACAAATTTAATATATTTTTAATTGCATTTTTTAATTACAAATTTAATATATTTTTAATTGCATTTAACATAATTTAAATAAATTTAATATTTTGGTCGAAATTTTATTATTTCAGCTGTTTTTTATATAATACGAAAAGAAGATTAAAAAAATTCGTTAAAAATAATTTTATAAATACAGGGTGGCCCAAACTTTCGAATTTCTTTCAATTATCAAAAAGTGTTCAAATTTGCAAGTTTGGCCCGGCCTGTATAATTTCGCTCACAAATAAGGACGAATTGAAATTTCTATAGTCAATAAATTTATTAACGAATTTGTTGGAGATTACGGATATGCAATATCGATTTATCTATCAATGGCCAATAAAGAGTCTTTAGATGAAAGTGTGAGTATAAATGGAGTCGATTAGCATTTTCTCCAATGTTCCTTCAAGAGTTCAATGCAAAACAAGATGTCTTTCGATAATTATCGTCATATGTATATAAAGATTTGTTTAGTTAGCAATTTCCGGTTGAGAAAATCAATTAATAATAATTATTGGATATTGTCGACTGAAGTTTCGATTTTTTTTGATTTTTTTTTGGTTTCTGCTTTTGTACATAAATTGCATTTTTAGTTTAGTTATAGTGGAATGATTAAATATATAATTTTATTAGTAAATTATAATTTTTATTTAAAGAAAAACTATTTTTTTTATATCAAAATTTCTCTTCGCAATAAAAAGTAGTAGTCTGGACATGAAAATGCTCAAATTTTCTTTTATTTTGATCAAAATCTATATTTGACTGTATAAAGTTTAGAAAGAAATAGAATATAAATTTTTAAATATTTTTGTTTTTTATTTTTGGGTTAAATATTTTTTTATGCATTTAAAAGTTTTTATGCATTTAAGTGCAAAAAACGAACAATAGAATTTTTAATTTTTTTTATGTAATAGCAGCAAATATGTTTTTTAACGAAAAATATATTTTTATTTTTTCCTATAAGAATTTGCCTTTTAGTTTATAGGTTTTTACGATATAAATAATAGTCAGGGCAAAGTCCAAATTTTCACTTCTGTGTCATTTCATTTCTCTTCTATACTATTTTCATAAGAAATCATTTTAACTGCAAACAAATTTATTCATATTATTAAACAAGTTCATAATATATATTTTTAATATTTTCGTAAAAAACACGAAAAAGAAAATTTATTAATTGTTTTTTTTTGCATTTTTTTTCTACTACACATTAATGAAAATTTTAAACTTTGATTAAAAAAATATATTTAAAACTAATGCACGAGCCAACAATAAAATATATTATTGCAATTTTTCTAATTTTTGTATCTGCTGGAAAATATTATTTTACAGTTTTTTGAAATTTTTTTTCTATGTGAATTAACTAAAATTGACTTTATCCAAACTTCTCGTTAATTAATGTATATATATATATTTTTTTATATAAGAATTACCTCCAAATTTAAGTCTTCAAAATTTAAATAATAGTCCGGACAAAGTCCATATGCTCAAATTTTATTTTATATTGATGAAAATCTATATTTGACTGTAAAAAGTTGTAGAAAGAAATGAAATATAAATTTTTAAATATTTTTGTTTTTTATTTTTGTATATATTTTCTTAAAATGCGAGAAACGAACAATAGAATTTTTATTTTTATTTTATGTAATAGCTATCAAGTATTTTTTTTTAAGGAAAAAAATATTTATTTTTTCCTATAAGAATTTGCCTTCAATTTACAAATTTTTACAATATAAATAATATTTCGGACAAAGTCCAAATTCTCACTTCTGTGTCACTTCTGTACTATTTTCATAAGAATTAATTTTGAACTACAAAAAAATTTATTCATATTATTAAACAAGTTCATAATATATATTTTTAATATTTTCGTAAAAAACACGAAAAAGAAAATTTATTAATTGTTTTTTTTTGCATTTTTTTTCTACTACACATTAATGAAAATTTTAAACTTTGATTAAAAAAATATATTTAAAACTAATGCACGAGCCAACAATAAAATATATTATTGCAATTTTTCTAATTTTTGTATCTGCTGGAAAATATTATTTTACAGTTTTTTGAATTTTTTTTTCTATGTGAATTAACTAAAATTGACTTTATCCAAACTTCTCGTTAATAAATGTATATATATATATATTTATGTAAGTATTACCTCCAAATTTAAGTCTTCAAAATTTAAATAATAGTCCGGACAAAGTCCATATGCTCATATTTTATTTTATTTTGATGAAAATCTATATTTGACTGTAAAAAGTTATAGAAAGAAATGAAATATAAATTTTTAAATATTTTTGTTTTTTTATTTTTGTATATATTTTCTTAAAGTGCAAGAAACGAACAATAGAATTTATATTTTTATTTTATGTAATAGCTATCAAGTATTTTTTTTTAAGGAAAAAAAATATTTATTTTTTCCTATAAGAATTTGCCTTCAATTTACAAATTTTTACAATATAAATAATATTTCGGACAAAGTCCAAATTCTCACTTCTGTGTCACTTCTGTACTATTTTCATAAGAATTAATTTTGAACTACAAAAAAATTTATTCATATTATTAAACAAGTTCATAATATATATTTTTATTATTTTCGTAAAAAACACGAAAAAGAAAATTTATTAATTGTTTTTTTTTTGCATTTTTTTTCTACTACACATTAATGAAAATTTTAAACTTTGATTAAAAAAATATATTTAAAACTAATGCACGAGCCAACAATAAAATATATTATTGCAATTTTTCTAATTTTTGTATCTGCTGGAAAATATTATTTTACAGTTTTTTGAAATTTTTTTTCTATGTGAATTCACTAAAATTGACTTTATCCAAACTTCTCGTTAATAAATGTATATATATATATTTTTTTATATAAGAATTACCTCCAAATTTAAGTCTTCAAAATTTAAATAATAGTCCGGACAAAGTCCATATGCTCAAATTTTATTTTATATTGATGAAAATCTATATTTGACTGTAAAAAGTTGTAGAAAGAAATGAAATATAAATTTTTAAATATTTTTGTTTTTTATTTTTGTATATATTTTCTTAAAATGCGAGAAACGAACAATAGAATTTTTATTTTTATTTTATGTAATAGCTATCAAGTATTTTTTTTTAAGGAAAAAAATATTTATTTTTTCCTACAAGAATTTGCCTTCAATTTATAAATTTTTACAATATAAATAATATTCCGGACAAAGTCCAAATTCTCACTTCTGTGTCACTTCTGTACTATTTTCATAAGAATTAATTTTGAACTACAAAAAAATTTATTCATATTATTAAACAAGTTCATAATATATATTTTTAATATTTTCGTAAAAAACACGAAAAAGAAAATTTATTAATTGTTTTTTTTTGCATTTTTTTTCTACTACACATTAATGAAAATTTTAAACTTTGATTAAAAAAATATATTTAAAACTAATGCACGAGCCAACAATAAAATATATTATTGCAATTTTTCTAATTTTTGTATCTGCTGGAAAATATTATTTTACAGTTTTTTTAAATTTTTTTTCTATGTGAATTCACTAAAATTGACTTTATCCAAACTTCTCGTTAATAAATGTATATATATATATTTTTATATAAGAATTACCTCCAAATTTAAGTCTTCAAAATTTAAATAATAGTCCGGGCAAAGTCCATATGCTCAAATTTAATTTAATTTTGATGAAAATCTGTATTTGACTGTAAAAAGTTATAGAAAGAAATGAAATATAAATTTTTAAATATTTTTGTTTTTTATTTTTGTATATATTTTCTTAAAGTGCAAGAAACGAACAATAGAATTTTTATTTTTATTTTATGTAATAGCTATCAAGTATTTTTTTTTAAGGAAAAAAAATATTTATTTTTTCCTATAAGAATTTGCCTTCAATTTACAAATTTTTACAATATAAATAATATTTCGGACAAAGTCCAAATTCTCACTTCTGTGTCACTTCTGTACTATTTTCATAAGAATTAATTTTTAACTACAAAAAAATTTATTCATATTATTAAACAAGTTCATAATATATATTTTTAATATTTTCGTAAAAAACACGAAAAAGAAAATTTATTAATTGTTTTTTTTTTGCATTTTTTTTCTACTACACATTAATGAAAATTTTAAACTTTGATTAAAAAAATATATTTAAAACTAATGCACGAGCCAACAATAAAATATATTATTGCAATTTTTCTAATTTTTGTATCTGCTGGAAAATATTATTTTACAGTTTTTTGAAATTTTTTTTCTATGTGAATTAACTAAAATTGACTTTATCCAAACTTCTCGTTAATAAATGTATATATATATATTTTTTTATATAAGAATTACCTCCAAATTTAAGTCTTCAAAATTTAAATAATAGTCCGGACAAAGTCCATATGCTCAAATTTTATTTTATATTGATGAAAATCTATATTTGACTGTAAAAAGTTGTAGAAAGAAATGAAATATAAATTTTTAAATATTTTTGTTTTTTATTTTTGTATATATTTTCTTAAAATGCGAGAAACGAACAATAGAATTTTTATTTTTATTTTATGTAATAGCTATCAAGTATTTTTTTTTAAGGAAAAAAATATTTATTTTTTCCTACAAGAATTTGCCTTCAATTTATAAATTTTTACAATATAAATAATATTCCGGACAAAGTCCAAATTCTCACTTCTGTGTCACTTCTGTACTATTTTCATAAGAATTAATTTTGAACTACAAAAAAATTTATTCATATTATTAAACAAGTTCATAATATATATTTTTAATATTTTCGTAAAAAACACGAAAAAGAAAATTTATTAATTGTTTTTTTTTGCATTTTTTTTCTACTACACATTAATGAAAATTTTAAACTTTGATTAAAAAAATATATTTAAAACTAATGCACGAGCCAACAATAAAATATATTATTGCAATTTTTCTAATTTTTGTATCTGCTGGAAAATATTATTTTACAGTTTTTTTAAATTTTTTTTCTATGTGAATTCACTAAAATTGACTTTATCCAAACTTCTCGTTAATAAATGTATATATATATATTTTTATATAAGAATTACCTCCAAATTTAAGTCTTCAAAATTTAAATAATAGTCCGGGCAAAGTCCATATGCTCAAATTTAATTTAATTTTGATGAAAATCTGTATTTGACTGTAAAAAGTTATAGAAAGAAATGAAATATAAATTTTTAAATATTTTTGTTTTTTATTTTTGTATATATTTTCTTAAAGTGCAAGAAACGAACAATAGAATTTTTATTTTTATTTTATGTAATAGCTATCAAGTATTTTTTTTTAAGGAAAAAAAATATTTATTTTTTCCTATAAGAATTTGCCTTCAATTTACAAATTTTTACAATATAAATAATATTTCGGACAAAGTCCAAATTCTCACTTCTGTGTCACTTCTGTACTATTTTCATAAGAATTAATTTTTAACTACAAAAAAATTTATTCATATTATTAAACAAGTTCATAATATATATTTTTAATATTTTCGTAAAAAACAAGAAAAAGAATTTTTTTTCATTATTTCGTTTGCATTTTTTTTCTACTACACATTTATGAAAATTTAAAACTTTGATTAAAAAAATATATTTAAAACTAATGCACGAGCCAACAATAAAATATATTATTGCAATTTTTCTATTTTTTGTATCTGCTGGAAAATATTATTTTACAGTTTTTTGAAATTTTTTTCTATACGAATTAACTAAAATTGAATTTTTCCAAACTTCTTGTTAATAAATGTATATATATATATATTTTATATAAGAAATTTAAAATCCCAAATTTAAGTCTTCAAAATTTAAATAATAGTCCGGACAAAGTGCAAACTCCCAACTTTTCTATTTTCATAAAAATCCAATATTAATAGCAAAGAAAAATTAACAGACGGCTTCAATGTTCAAGACGAAGAAGCTTCTGTAAAAGCTTTTATATTACTTTTAATTAATACAAATATTCCCGCCAAGACATTTACATTCTCTCACTTTAATTATCATAACTACGAGTAGAAATGCATGTATACTTTGCTTTTTCTAAAGTGAACTGCACCACAAAAATATTTACCAAAATATCATTTAAATGTCCACAAAAAATACAAAACTGTGCATTTTAAAATTATAAATTTTAGTTGGTCATTGTAAACGAATTTATACATTTTCCTAATATTTTTTGGGAAAAATTAACATTTAACTAACATTTTTTTTGGGAAAAATTAACATTTAACTAACAAATTTTTTTTGTAATTATAAAATAAAATCTACGCCCAAGAAATGGTTTCCAAAAAAAAATTTAACATACCCACCAGATGATATCTTGTTCTATTCAGAAAATTTGGAGTATACGTCGTTTAGGGAAAGAATGAATGCTGTAAGACCCGTGGAGGATTGTTGTGTTAATACAACATATCTTAACGGCTCTGTATATCAAATGAGAAATGCGATTAATCTTGGCCCATGTATGTCTGGTCACGAACTCTTTTACTCTTGTAGATGACGATCATGAAGATGATGTAGATGGTTGGTTTGTTGATGAACGTCAAGTTAAATCATGTGATGTGCTATATACAGAGTGTGTGTTTTGGATTATAGCATTGATTTATTTATATTTCATAATTTATAATACAGTATTATCAATTAATAAAATAGAAATAGAAATTAAAAAAAAAATTTATTGAATTTTTATTGAATTTGAATTTTTAATTTTTATTTATATTTCATAATTTATAATACAGTATTATCAATTAAAAAAATACAAATAGAAAATTTCAGTTTTATTTTTATTGAATTTTTTTAAAGCGTTTTTATAAATAAATTAAACTTGATTTTTTTTTGTATTCTACTTGCTAAAAAAAAATTTCATTTTGCCGAATTATATAAATATTTAAAAATAATTTTATTTTTTGTTTTACTAAATGAACGTCTAATAATTTGCTATACTATATACAGTGTGTTGGATTTTAAGTTCGATCTATTTAGAAAAAAAGAAATTAAATTGAAGAATTTTTTGTTCCAAATAATAAATTTTTTTCTTAACGCATTTAAAAAAATTTAATTTAATTTAATATTGTTTTTGTTGCGAAACTTGTAAAAAATTCTCATCTACAGAATTATACAATTTACAAAGATTTATTTTCAGTTTTTTTATACATATTTTTTTTGGTTTAAAAAAAATTACATGGTATATTTTCCTTGTTTTGTAAAAGCAAAATATTTGATTACAAAACAGCAATTAAAAATTTAAAACCGGTTTATATATGATTTTAAAAAATCAAAAAAAAATATCCATATATTTTTACATTGATCTTCAATAAAATATTGTTTGGACTTGCCAAATGAAACACCCTGTATTTATATATTATGATATTATATTGGAGAAATTTAATTAAGAACGATGCAAGAATATATTATGCAATATATTTGAGCTACGATTTAAAAAATTACGAATACATAATTTTTATTACTAATTTTTATTACTAATTTTTACGATCTGCAATAATTCGCATACTTTTTATTATTTCAATATGCAATAAAAAATTCAATAAATTTTTCTTACTATCCAATTTTTATATTACCTTAAGGTTTTTTTAAAATCTTGTTGGATATTTAATTTTTTACAATGTCAATTTTTTTTTGCATTTTACGCAACTGGAAGATTAGTTATTTAAAAGATATTTTTAGTATTATTTAAATTTTTTTTTTAAATTTAAGTAATTTCTTTAATTCACATTTTTTTCGCTAAAAATATTATAAATAACCTTTAAATGAGAAAAAATCTGTCTAAGAAAGGCGGGAATATATTTTTATTAAATTATAGAATAAATATTAAGAAACTATAAGAATATTAAGAAATATAAAAAAAAATATTGATTTTAGCACAAACATTAAATAGATTTTATTTTTATTTAATTTCGGCCAACTTCAAAGATACATGAAAAAAGTTTCAGAATTTTTAATTAAAGGTTTAAAAATGACAAAAAGAGCAAACAAAGTTCGAAGAAGTTAATTTACCATAAACCATACTTTAATATAGATATAAATAGTACACCTTAAATCATAAAATCGCAACGAGGCGAAAATTGAATTATTTTATATCGCTACTTTCTGCTATCCGAACTTTTCAAAAATTCCTTATTTTATTCTTATATTTCCCATACTTAATAAAACATCACAATAAAATAAAATAAACTATTCGGTCAAATTTAAAAATAAAAATTTATTTCTCTAAAATATATTTTGCATAATTATTTTAATTTAAAAAATTACAATTACTAGTGATTTTCGTATAGTTAAAATATTTTCTATTTTTTAGTGACTAATTCTAAAAAAATATATATACTTATGTGACCACAAGAACCATCCATCAATTGATATTTTGCAAGTCTATGATTATTTCCTTTTTGTCAGTAGAGATTATAGTATGTCCTTGTCATAGTGGTTTTGACTTTTCGAAACGTCGATTAGTCCTTTTTCACAATAGATTTATTATATCGTTCAGAAAATATTTATCTTTTATAAACTGTACATAAAAATATAAGGCAAATGGTAATATACAGGGTAGGCAAAATTCAAATTTCTATTTTTAGATAATGTTAGAATATTTATGTAGTAATTAAATGATTATTAAAAGATTAATACGATACTTTTATTTATTTATGAAACGAAGACATAATGGTTACTTTTATATATACTTTCTTTTATTTTTATAAAAATTTGTATCGTACAATTTTTTACAAAATTTACTAAATATATTAAATTAAAATGTATAAAAAATATGATATTTTTAATAATTTATTTAATTTACATGGATTTACTTAATTTAATATAATATAAATTCGAATCTTGTCTACCCTGTATATAGCGATTGTAGGTCTATACAGGACCGCACTTAACTACCTTGACAGAATATTTGCTAAACTAAAGACGTGTACTAAATAAATTTCAAAATTGAACAACGAATATTCATTTTCTTAAAAATAGTCAAATAATTGCAAGTATGTAAAATTTGCGTACTCACCCTGTACTATTTTCAAAACATTTACATGTCTTATATTTTATAATACTCTTTTAATTCATCGATATAATCCCACCAACTAATAGCAAAATTTAAAATAATAAATCGCGAGCACGGTTCTGCCCACCAGTGTATGTATAATTGAACGGAAATGCACGATGGGTTGCATATACTGTGCACTCATCTATTGTATAGAAGCGTGGCACACCGTTTATACTACCGACCATTCTTCCTACTCGTCATTCATCCTACCGCCATAGCTCCTAACAGTCAAGTATCCTATTCGTCATTTATCCTAAACGTCGATTATCATACACTTTAAATAGCCGTACGACACAGTTTGACATTTGACATATTCGACGTTTAGGATAAATGATGAGTTGGACACTTGAGTATTAGGATAAATGACGATAGGATAAACGACGAACTGTGTCGGACGGCTATTTAATAAAGCGTAGAATAATCGACGTTTAGGATAAATGACGAATAGGATATTTCACTGTTAGGAGCTATGGCGGTAGGATGAATGACGAGTAGGAGGAATGGTCGGTAGGACATATGATAGCATCCAGTATAGAAGGTGTCGGAACCAACTGTACTGGTACATACTATGCACTATACTATAGATGTATTCCTACAATTTTTATTGTTGGACATGTCATCGAATTGATTATGATGTAGAATCATTTCCTGATATTCAACATGATTATTGATGCCATCGAGAGTGAAACCAACTAACTAAGCACATGATTTGAGTGCTCATTTCTTCTGTTTGTTTGGTAGATAATAGTATATGGTTAGCACGATTTGCGATTAAGAAAATGAAAAGGGTTTTCCTTTCAATAATGTTCTTATATAATGTGGCGAATATTACGTATTATCTTATTGTTAGTGGGGAAATTGATAGAAAAAATAAAACAATATTTTTATGCATTGAGATAAAATTAATAAAATTAATAACGTGATTTTCCTAAATCAATTTAAATTTTTTTTTTTGTAAGATTAAATCTGTTTGTTTAGTTTTTTTTATTATATTATACATATTTATATTCATCAAAATTATTTTTAAATTGAAATATGGGATTGGAAAAAATTCTGCAATTTTTAAATTTTAATCTTACGAAATTCTCATTTTTCATTAGAATTCTTGCACATTCTAAAATCTGAGATCAAATCCAATTAGAAAATATCATAAACTCATTTTCGAGAAAGTGAAAGTTTTACGAGAAAAAATCGCATTTTTCAATTTTCAGTTTTTCGAAGATATCTTCTAAACCATTACTTCTGCAGTAAATTTTTTTAGATTTATAATTATGAGATCATTTCCTATTAGAAAATATCCAATTCAGTCAGTTTATAACGCTAAGTAAAATTCGATTTTTTTGTTTGGGGTTCACATTTAAAAATATTACTAAAATTAAAAAAAAAAATCATTTTCAAGAGTTTTCGATTTCTTCAGATCTTTCAGTTATTTTAACTTTTCAATTTTTTCGGTTCTTTTCAAGTGATATAATTTTTTTTGATTTTTCCATTTTTTTAGGTTTTTAAAATTCCATCGATTTTTCTCATTTTTTTTTTGGATTTTCGATTCAAATTAAAAAAGTAAAATTTAAAAAACTTGTTAAAATTGAAAAAAGTCGAGAAAATTGGAAAGTGAAAAAAAAACGCAAAACCTTTGTTATTACAAATTTCTCGATTTTTTCGTTATTTTTTAATATTTTCAGATTTTTCGATTTATTTTGATTTTTTTAATTCTTCCATTTTTTCGACTTTTTTCTGTGTTTTTTCCAGTTTTCTGCGACTTTGTCCATTTTCTGCAATTTTTTCAACGAATTATTTTTACAAAAAGTAAAAATCTCTCTAAAATTGCAAAAAAAAAACCATTCTCGTTTTTCAATTTTCAGTTTTTTGACTATACCTTCCAAACTATTAATCTGACTGTAAAAGTATTTGCAAATTTATAATCCTGAAAACTTTTCATGGTTTGTTAAAATTAAAAAAAAATAATAAAAAAAAATTAAAAAAAAAAAAATTAAAAAACATTAAAAAATATTTCCCTCCAAATTTCAAAAAATCATTCTACTTTGCCAAACTTCAATTTTTCACGTCTATTATAAAGTTTATTAAAACAATTTTTTGTTGTGCATAAATAATATTTCTAATAGCAACTTTTCTATATTGCAGTTTCCATCTTCTAAAAAATGGCCAATCAAAAAATAATCCCCGTGCAACAAAACAGTAAGTAACAACCAAAAAATATAATTTAATAATTTTTCCCTGTGAAATTATGTAAAAATTTATTTTGTATTAATTTTGACTAAAAAGTCTTACCATCACATTTTTCAATATAATTTCGGACATTTCACATTAGTTAATGCCTTACGTAACTTATATTACATTTTCGGACAACAGCTCTTGGGCAATTTATAAAAAAAGGGCGAGGCCGCCTCTTTAAAATATCTTCTCTGCAATATCGATAAGGTAAAAGCTGTAATAGCCAGCCATCGGACATTCTTCAGCAGATCTCATTTAAGACATAACTGAAGCACTAAATTGGTGCTTATATTACCATGAGTGACATAACTCAAATATTATCTGTTGATAAATTATTGAAAATGAGGAATTTTTGTGATACACATTTTTTTTTTTTTAATAAAATGGTTGGTTATATTTTTTAAGGATTTTTATATAAAAATTTTGATTTAAAATTGTTTTTCAAATAAAATTATTGGTTTTATAAGTATTTTTATACTGCAAATTAAAAAAAAATTTTTTTTTAGTGAATTTTGAGTTGTGTCATTTTTTGCGAAATAATACCGGAATTTAAAACTCGAGTTCAACACAACATATTCTTATATCCGCATGTACGCGAAATTATTTGTGATTCGTACAAGCACCGCTAGGAGCGTAAAAAGCTACGTCATATAAGACTTGATATTAAACTTAATTAGCTATATTAATCGCCGCATATGTTTGAAATTTTTTTATATACCGAGCGGGCTCAAATTATACGAATAAAGGAAATATTTTATGCTAGAGTTGCGAATTTTTTATTTTAAGGGGAGAAGATCTTGGTCTTTCAAAAGAAAGGGAGCGGAATTTAGTATTGATATGATGGAAGTAATTACAATGGGGAATGTATATACAATTAGATATGAATAAAATTACAGTTTTGGGGTGTGAAAAGTGATATTGTATAGTCGTGAGGCGTGGATAATATTATTAAAAGATAAAGAAATTACAGAGACGGCTTAAAATAATTTTAATTCATTATGATTGATGAATATCATAAAAATTATAAAAATGAAAAATGAATGAAATTAATATACATACTTAAAATAATTTTAGTAAAAATACTGGAAATAATATTTTGCGAATATACTTTTATTAATTATAGAAACACTTTTTTGATTAATGATTAATTAACATAATTAATTAATCAACAAATTCAAATGAATGTGTTTTTATTATTTTATTTTTTATGAATATTCTTCGAAAATTATTTAATGAATAATTAATTAAATAATTGTTGATAATTTTTTTTAAAATATATATTTGGCTTAAAATTGGAAATATCTTCATCCAGCGCATTTTTTAAAGCCTTGAATTTTTTAACAAAATTCATTAATTAATTAATGATTAAGATTCGATAGCCAATTTAATTAATAAATAATATATTTTTCAATTTGATTAAATAAAAAAATGTTAATCAATAAAAAAGATTTTATAATTTTAATAAAAAAACTGGAAATAATATTTGCCGAATATACTGTCATTAATTATAGAAACACTTTTTATGATTAATTAACATAATAAATTAATCAACAAATTCTATGAATGTGTTTTTGCAATCACATTCAATATATACTATTTTAATTTTTATAAATATTCTTCGAACATTATTTAATTAATTATTAATTGAATAATTGTTGATATATATATATATGGCCTAAAATTGGAAATATCTTGGTCCAGCGCATTTTTTAAAGCTGTGAAAATTTTAACAAATTAATTAATTAATGATTAACATTCAATACCTAATTTAATTAATAAATAATATTTTTTTCAATTTAATAAATAAAAAAATGTCAATTAATAAAAAAGATTTTATAATCTATTAAAAAATATAATTAATTACAATTATTAAAAATACAAATTGTGTTTAGTTTCACTAGATTTGTTATTTTTTATTAATATTATTGTTACATTGGAAAAATGATCGCCCGGTATATGACCGGTAAAGGTGAGGAACTTGTCTCTTGAAACACGTTTCCTTTCACTAGAACTTCGCTCGTTGCATTTCGAACGAGAATTATTTGAGAATAATTACGCATTTTAGTGGTTGCACGTAATGATGAAGGCTCGGTATATGTTATACTCCGCCAGCCACATAATGTAAATGGGAAATTAAATTTGAATCTCTCAAATTTTCGAAAGTAATTCTGAGGAAATAAGCCATCATATTTTTTTCTGATAACTGCGATTTCAAAATGTTTTGTTTCATTTATATGAATTAGTTTAAATAGAGTTTAAGTAAATTTAGTTGTTTATTTTTTGTAATTATTCTATTTAGGTCAAGATAAAAAAATTGCTATAAAGAATTTTTTCCATAATTTGTTTTCTATAAAGAATTTATTCCATGATTTTTTTCTATAAAAAAACGTTATTTAATTTGTTTCTATAAAATTTTCTTAATATGGATAAGAATTTTTTTTTTGTATAAAACAAAAAACGATTAATACTTTAAAATCAAAATTTCTTATAAAAATTTTAGTATAATTTTTTGCCTTATAACATTTAAAGTTTTAAAAACTTCTTACTGTGTAAAAAAATTCTATTTTATACATATGTATTTTTTCTTTCTTAAAAAAAAAAAGAATAATTAATGGCATGATTAAATTATTTTTTGGCGTAAATAGGAAAGAAATTCCGTAAAAACAATATTGCATAAATTATTAAATATTTTCTATTTAAAAGAACATTTAATTTTTACCTTTTTTTTTGTAATTATGCTCCTATTTAGTTCAAAATAAAAAACACAATTTAATTTTTTTTAATTAAATATTTTTTTCTATTAAAAAAATCTATTATAAATTCTATTATAAAGTCAATAAAGAATTTTTTCCATATTTTTTTTATTAAAAATTTTAATATATTTTTTCTACACACAATTTTTTACGATAAATAATTTTTTTTTTATATATATATATAAAACTTTATTAAAGCGTTTTTTTTCTAATTTTTTGTATAAATATATTTTTTTTCTATAAATAAAAATAAAATTTCGTTGCAAAAAAATTCAAATTGCAAAATATATTTCTATACATTTCTATATATTTCTATATATTTCTAAAAAAATTCGATATATATTTTCTACAATAAAAATTAAATAATTTAAAAAATTCTATAAAATTTCCACATTTTTATTTACATGAAACATTTTTTTTAAAGGAACAAATTCTGTGAAAAAAAATTTTCGCATAAAAAATTGAGAAAAAATTAATATAAATTTTTTCTATATAATATTTTTTTCTTTGTATACAATTTTTAAATCACCACCAAATTATGCAAATATTTTTTTTAAACGCATTTTACGCACATAATTTTTTTTCTACTAATAGCAGCTATTAATTTCTTCTAAATCACTATCTTATATAATAATTAACACAAGATATCTTAATATCCTGAACTCTTAAATCTAAACACTACTGGAGGAATGTTTTTGCCCTGAAGACTTGTTAAGGTAATATCCAATACTTATCTCCGATACAAATATGCTTAAGAGATAATATTCTTCCGATCTCTTTCCAAATCAGGCGATTTCTATATAGTGAAAAATTAATAAACACATACACCGGGTGTTCAAAATTAATTACATAATACAAGCTGATATATCATCCTTGGTATAATTAAAATATAAGCAAAACATGTGAAGCTTTTAACAATTACAATATCATTTCATGATTGCAGTTTTCTGCAATCGTTACTTCAGCATTTAGCCGCTAGGTGGCGCTTAATTCAAAGCATGTTCACTTAATATATGATTCTTTTTTCAATATGAATAATCAATTCGTTCGAGATAGATTCAAGTAAAAAATTAATGAAGAAAAAGATCCTGAGTGTCAATAATGTCAAATCATCTAATATTTGTTGATAAATATTAATTTTGGCGTAATATAGGCAAAAAATTGGAAGTTTGGAATAATTACAGTACTCTATAATAATTTCACTTTTCTGACAATCGTTATTTTTGCTATTCACCAATAGGTGGCGCTTAATACAACACATGCTCCCTTAATATCTTATTGTTATTTCAATATAAATAATCAATTCGTTCGAGATAGGTTCAAGTAAAAAATTAATGAAGAAAAATATACTGAGTGTCAATAATGTCAAATCATCTAATACTTGCTGATAAATATTAATTTTGGCGTAATATAGTTTGGAAGTTTGGAATAATTACAGTTCCCTTTAATAATTTCACTTTTCTCACAATCGTTATTTCAGCTATTCACCAATAGGTGGCGCCTAATACAACGCATGCTCGCTTAATATCATGGTTTATTATTACATAATTTTTTGTATCGGCAAATAGAACACCTTGTATATATAGTTTATGTTACTTTTTCACCTCATACGTCTAGTGTATTTTTTTTTTAAATTAGACGTCTACAAATCAATCCGCTTAAGATATGTTCAAGTCTGTATTAAATGGTTAAATACTTTCTTTTTCCGATCTGCATAGTTGAAATAATTTGACGTAGTGTACTTTGAGCGGATATCAGATGCTTTTATTTTATTGCACTATATCTTATTGTAAATATAAAAGACCAAGCCCATGATCTTGAGCTCTGAAGACTGGACGGACGGACACATGGACATGGGCCGGACCGCAAGAAGTAATTATTCAAGACAATTATTTGTACGTTACAGAATGATATTTGACCAGTAATATGCACTTTCTTAATATATGAATTAAAAAAAAAAAATTGCGAAATGTCGCATGTAAATATGTTTAATGTAATTTGCATGTAAATCGCAAAAATTGTTTTTTTTTAAGAATTGTAGAAAAAATTAATTGCGCAAAATATTTTTGTGCAAAGTTTTAACATTCAAAGAATATGTATACAAGACTAAATTTTTTTTTCTAACTTTTTATAAATCTATAGAAATTTTGAACAATCTCAAAATTTAGTTTCATTTTAATCAAAAATTGAATTAAAAATCACTTTGACTAAACAAAAAATTAGCGCACTATTAAAAAAAATTGCGCACGCCGTAATATTTAAGTTAGAATATTTTAAACAGCTGAGTGTCAAATTTATATCACCGCAAAAAATTTCTTGATTCAGACATTACAAAACATTTTTCAAAAAAAAAAATGCCAATTTTTACGATTTTTACATATTTAATTATGAATTGTTAGATATTCTAAATTCATGATTGACTTGTGGAAATACAGATGGCGCCACGTTTAATTATGTTTGTTATTGACCAATGCTGCGTAGCAATTCATAGGCAACTAAAAAAAATCGTACAAACCAAGATTTTTTCAAATAAATGGTGTATAATATTTAAATATATATGCAAAAAATTTAGTCACATTTTCTTTTTATTTGATGTGATTTTTTGAAACAATTGAAATTTAAAATAAAAATTTTACAATTTGCTTTTAATATTACATTATTATTATTATTATTTATTGAAGAATTTCAAATAAATGGTGCTTAATATTGAAAAATAAAAAATAATAAAATTTAGTATTTTTCAACAAATATTCGACCAAAAATCAGAAAGTAAAAATCGTAAATTCATGATTGACTAATTAAAGGACAGATGGCGCTAGTTAAATTTTATTAACCAACCCCTTAATAAAATTTATACATTAATTTCATATATGTATTCAATAAACAAAACCTATCGATTTTATTGGCGATTTTTGAAATTATTAGATTACATTTTTTTTTTACAAAACAATACCTTCGTAAATTTTCTCAAATATCTACTCCCAATATAATATATGATTATAGAATCTAAAAAAATATATTTGATTTGATTTTTATTATTTCGTAAATTTTTGTTCTAATAATTATAAAAATAATTAGTTTTTGTAAAAAAACGACTCATTATTAAATATATATATCTACAAAATAAACTTAAAAATATCAATATTTTTTTAAAGGAATTATTTTATAATTCCTTAAACTCAAAAATACGACAAATTATTCTTCCTTGTCAATTTTAGCAAAATCATGAAAAAGGGGCCAGGCCAGGCGTGATTTTTTATTGTTGTATATAAACAAATCAAAATTTTAAAATTAATTTTTGTATTTTGAATTTAATTAATTAACTAATTAATTAATTTTTGCAATATTGTAATATTGACAATTAATTGAGTTGCAAAATCCTTAAAATAGATCTTTTAATTTTTTTAGTGCTTTCCTTTTATATCGCAAAAATAATTAAAGAAACTATATTGAGAAGTAATTAATTTGTTAAAAATATTTTACAACCTATTTTAAATAAAAATAAATAAATAATAATAATAAAGAAAATTATAAATCGATTTAAGATTAAATAACATTTGCTATGTAAAATTATCATTTAAATAATTTCTATAATGAATAAAACGAATTTACGTAATTTATTAAATATATAATTTTAGCTAATAAAAAAAGAATGAATTATTAATTAATTAAAATTTCGAACAAAGTATCTTGTCGATTTGAAAGACTATTTAATATAATAAATTTTATAACAGCATAACATTTTTTTTATGATTTATTATATAACAACTTTAATAGAAAAAATACTGGTTCGGTATAAAAAATTATTATTAATAAATAATTACATAATTAATTAATACATTGGCACCCACGTAATATATTTCGTCGTATACTGAGCGTATGTAAATTTGAAATGTCAGGAAATTTTAAAATCAATATTAATGTGTACATATCCTTATAAAATTGATGTGGATGGGCTTTATAAATAAAATGATCCGTAAGCGAATTTTCAAGAAATTGCTAAATGTCTGCAATAGTTTGATTCTTTTTATATTTGTGTTTATTTTATTATACAGCTTATTTAAATTTTTTTTGTTTGTTTGTTAGAATATTAGAAGATTTTATTTAAATTAATTTTTGTTTTGGTTTTGGTATTTAAAAATTAAAATAAAATTGAACCAAATATTTTTTTTGACACATCGGCCCGCTTAATATAGTTATTATACAATTTAATTATACAGGGTGTACATTTTTTGGACGTTTATATATTGTCTAAAATAAATATTAAATCTAATGTTTATGAAGTTTATTCGATGTAAAAAAATCTATATATAAAAAAGAACACTTTGTATATTACATTTTTCAACTTAGTAAAATAACTAAATTTTAAATATTTTTTTTTTGCAAGAATCTTCCTTTTCGATGTTTTTCACATAATTTTTTTTTTTTAAGTTGCTGTATGTTAAGTTATCAATGTTAAGTTTAATAACAATTTCTGATTAAAATTTCGCATTTATAGCATCTGCGCTTAGAGCAAACAGCTGATTTCAATTTGTTGTTCATTTTACCATTTAGACTCGACATTATTAACAATAAAAATACAAACAATAATCCTATAGCATTAAACGAATGGAGCTCACAAAATAGTCGCTAGATGATTTAAAAAAATAATTTTAGAAATACAATACAAATCGGCAATAAATGAATTTCTCCGTGATTTTTGTCGTATTATTTATTATAATACAGAAGTTGTATTTTCTCCTATTTAAATGCTATTATAATGTGTTTGTTGTTAGATTTGTTCGCAATTGTTTACTAACAAATTTTTTTTGTAATTGGTAGATGTAGAAGACAGAACATCTGACAACGTCGCAATTTAATGTGATATTATGTATTGGGATATCTTATCGAAAAGTTGGGAATAAAATTGTTTAAATCGATAATTAATAATTGTTTTAAAAGAAATAGTAAATTATTGAATTTAAAAAAAATAAATATATTATTTAAGTATGAAAATTATAAAATTAATTGTTGCTTCTTGCGAAGTTATTAAATTTTTTTTTTTGGAAAGTAATTTTTTTAATTCAGCTTTTTTACTAAATAATAATAAATTTTTTTATAGATTGAGGTCCCTAGAAAAGAAATGTTTTTTAGAAAATATTTTCTATTAGAGAAATATGGGTTGTTTATTTTTGAAAAAAACAAAGAAAAAAAAAATTAAAGGTAGACAATTTGTATATCAATAGACCCAATATAAATTTCCCTATGATGACGTAGCTAGTATTTAAATGTCTGATACGCATGGTGCGCATGTGTCATAGCAAAACTCTTATCCACCGTTGTCGTATCGAATCTAAATGATGGATTTTAAAGAAATAATTGAAAAAAGTACTTTTATAAGTTATTATAGACCAATTTATGGTTAATAATTTTTATTTAATATTCGCCTTAACGAAAATACTTGATATTACTAAGATAATTTTTTTTTTAATTGATATACACATATATATATATATTTGTTTAATTTATGAAAAAGTTCTTATGGCAACAGTGTTTCGAAACGTCACACAAAAAAGTAAAAAATATTTGTTTTACATAATATAATGCTCACCTGGTATATATTATATAAATATCAACGATATTTTTTAAAATGAAGATTAACAACTCTTCATTATATAAAACACCTCATCCGGTATAAAACCTATTTTAACTGGCAAGAATTAAAAAAAAAAAAAATTTAATTTTAGCAAATATTTAAATTTTACAATAAAATTTCTGCTCTATTGCAAAAAAATATTGGCAACAAATATTATATACAACATACTTATCTTTTTTAGCACTTTTACAATACTTTAGTACCCATCATTTTCGGACACTTAACTTTCCCAACTTACCCAATACACTTAAAAAAAATCTTACATCCAACTTATGCAACAGGTTTCATATAGAATCAGACCTCGATTAAAAACGTTCCATTTCAACCTGCCATTTTTTTACCATTTTTTTTTACTAATTTTATGTCTAAATATCTACAAAATTGTTTTTTACTCCACATATAAGTATTTATAATCTTAAACCGGTCGCTGTATTTTTTAAACCGATTTTTAATACACACGGAATATAATTCGCACATATACGTTGGATATAAAAAATGTTTTTTTTTGCATTTTAATATATTTTTTTATAACTATTAAATTAAATATTGCGATAAATTGAAATTTCTTCATTTAATTAATATAATACGATTAAAAAAACAATAGTAGGTGTTCCATTTTCGCGCCACGAATATTTTAATTAATATATATATAAATTTTTTAATTAATATCATACCAATATAAGAGTAAAAATTTACTATTTTCTTAAAAAAAAAAGTCAGATGCAAAACTTTATAAAAACAATTATTGTAACTACAAAATTAATTAGTAAAATAAATTAAAACTCATCTAATTAATTAACGAGATGTAAAAGGTATATGTTGTAACTTTTGTTGCTTTGTTGTAAGTTGTACCTTTTTATACAGGGTGTTAGCTTTGGCGCTAGAAGATTTTATAGTTATATTTACAACATGTTCAAATAGAACACCCTGTATATTACTAGTCTATATTTTAGAAAAATTTGATGAATAATATAGTTTGAACAGAAATCTTATCGAAAATTCGCTTTTATTCCTTGAACATGAATTTTTCATAGCGCAATTTTTGAGTTGATCACGAGTATAGACAGTATCGAGTCAGTTTCACTTTCATCCAATTTATCGGCGCACATAACAGTCAATTTCGCCAAGCGAAAGATCGTAATCATCATCCACAAATAATAATGTTTATTATTCTTCTTCTTGTTCAAGCAAAAATGCAGATATCTTCAAAAAGAAATTTTTTTGTTTATATTTTTATATGACTATAAAAAAATATACATCACTCCACAAAAATAATATAAAATTACGATTAAAAAAAATTTTTTTCGAACAGATTATTTTCCAGTGTTGTTATATATATATATATATATATATATATACACGGGTGTTTTGGGTAATATTGAGGATATTATTTATGATGATTTATTTTTTCGATTTCCGATACGAGAAAATGCTGTCAACGATGTTGAGATCATACATCATATTCTTCGCTACCGCAAATGCCGACTCGCTGTGTATATTATTATGTATTTATTAAAATTAAGTGGTACATTCGGTATGTAAATCAGGCGATCTACATGCATATTAACATGCGAATAATGCGATATTTATTTAATCCGCGTGTTATTATAAAAAAAATCAACTTAACGTCTTGCAAACGCACTGAAGAATTGAAATTGTTTTTTTTTAAATTTATTTTTATGAGTTTTTTTTGCTAATAAATTCATGATTAACTTTAAATTCTGATAATACTTCCTTATTCTACAAAATTCTCCAAAATATAGATTAATAATATATAGGGTGTTTTATTTAAATATACCTTAATATTGCAAGTATAATTTTGAATTCTTCCAACGGCAAATGTAACACCCTGCATAACTTTTCCTTCTCCAATATACTATTTTTAAAATTTACATCTTATTAATTAAAAAGGTTAGTTTCATTTAATTTTGTAGTTATTGTAAAATTATTATTTTTTTAAATAACAATTAATAATTTTTACTATTTATATATATATATCATTTTTTAAAATAGCGATCTAATCTTTATTTAAAAATTAATTTTCGCAATAAATCTTGATGCGATGCATCATAAGCGATCCACCCTGTATATACCAGCATAATTTAATATGATTTTTTATAAATGCAGCGTTATTCATTTAAACCGATTTTCCTTTTAAAACCAATTATGTACACTCTTTCGATTGACCTTTTCACTTGGAATTCAACATTTGTGCGCTGACTGAGAATGCTTTTATGTCTGCGCAGTTGATTTAATTAACGCCCGGTATAATCCGACAGATTTGTCAGCTTAATAATTCCACTGGAAATATTTATGGAAAGATTACCAACCAGATAAACGCAGATTAAATTATTTAAATACTTACCGTCAATACAAAGTAATATATTATATATATATATGTATATACAGGGTACAGGGTACAGTATACAGGGTACAGTATACAGTCACATTACGGAATATTCTGTATATAATAAACGAATGAAGATAAAAAATTGAAAAGTTGGATTTGCATATATCACTTAAACGTAAAAATTCCAAAATATTTTTAAACTATACAGGGTGTTCCATTTTCGTAATACACATAATTTATTTTTATTTTTAAATATAAAAGATACGTTTTCGAGCGCCTATTATACTACATAAAATTATGTTTACAATGATGTCTAATTAAAAAAATATACATGTCTGGTTCTTTAGTAATTAATAATTTTCTAAAAAAATTGACTTCTGCAAGGCTTTACGGAAAATTCTGTAGCAACATAATTTGCAGCTTTTAAAAATTTTTGCTTTCCTATTTTATCTACAAGATACACATCTTACTGATTATTATGCTAAACGTCCGATAATTATATACAGGATGTTTGTAATAGGGGTGTAAATTTTTTAAAATATGTTTGCAAATTTTTAAATTTCTTAAATGGAACATCCTATGTAATATGTTTCGTATGAAGCAGAAGTCGATGTAATATATATTTGAGTATGTTGGAATTCCATGTCGTAAGTCACATGGTCACTTTCCACCAATAAATTTATCCACCTGATGCTATTTACATATCGCAAGATTAATTGGATTTAAATTGTATGACTTTATTATCAAAAAATTATGTTCCGCGTTTATTAAAAACTTTTAAATTGTGCTAAAATAATAATAATAATGGGATTTTTCATATGACCATAAGTATGAATTTTAATGTTTTTTTTTTATATAAACTAAATTTTTATTTAATTTTTTACAAAAATTATTTATGTTTTTAATTTTATTATATTTTTTGCGGGTAGTGTTAAAATATTTGTGTAATGACGTGTGTGGTATTTCATTACATTGTTGCCAATATACTATTTTTTTATTAATTAAAAGGTAAATATACAAATTTCATCTTTTTAGTGAAAAATTTCCATTTAATTTCCAATTTATAAATTTCTAATGGCATTGTAATAAAAACAATTTGATTTTTTAAACTTTTTTGCATATAAGTTTTAAATATTTTATAAACAGATTTTTTTATTTTTTTAATCTTTTTAATATATTTTTTAAACTTCCTAAAAAATGTTCGCTTCGCCAAATCGACATTAAATGAGCATAGAAATTTTTATAATATAAATTGACTTGTCTTCGATAATCTTTTTGTTAATTTAAAAAATTAGAAATAATTAATGTAAAATTTTTTTTTGGTCTAAAAATTGAATGCATGCTCAATTTTAGAACATATTTCTTGATTTGGAGATAAATTTGGATTAATTTTACCAATTTTTCAATTTATTCTAAAAATATAACTTCAAAAACAATTTGATGACGTGATTTTTTGAAATAATTTGTATTTTTGGCATTTTTTAATTAATTGGATCACTTACTAAAAAGGTATTTCTCTCAGTGGATAATTATTTTACAAAAAAAAAATGTTTCCTTCATTTTTGTCTCAAATAAATAGTTTAATAGTTTAATTATTTTATTTGAGAATTAACAGAAAAAAATGAAAGAATTTTTTTACCATTTTTTAGTTGAAGATTATTATTTTTAAAATAAATTAAATTAATTTTGTTTAAACTTTTTTTTTTAAATGAAACGAATTAAAAAAATTCCGTTTTTGGCTATTTCAAAAAATATTAATATTAATTAATTAATTTATTTATTTAAAAAAAATTCATATCCAGAGAAAATTTAAGTAATGTAAACATGAAATAAATAAAAATGTTTTCGTCAAATGTCACTTCTTTTAATATAAAATAAAAATGAATACGAATTGATCAATTTCCTAAAAAAAATCCTAATTTTATAATCTACTATAAAAACGTTTTATTATTATTAATACTTCAAACACACTATATAATTTTTCATAAAATTTAGTAATATTTATAAAACCATTTCCCAAATGCATCTATACCGAGAATTTGATTAAAAAAAATTTTTTAATATAAAATATTTTATTTTACATTTGCTTCTAAACTGTCTCTAAAGCTCACTTAAAATGAATATTTATGGAATGTGCAAATATGATCACAAAATGGGTTCGGATTGTTGCTCGGCATGGGCCATAAAATTTTTATTAGAAAGTTAAATGAAGAAACAACAACTTGTTTCAGTTATTAATAGGGAAATATCACAATATTGAATACAACTGTATACAGGACAATTGATTAAAACGGTTTAAAGTGGTTTAAAAAACTGGATGGTAGATTTTTTTTGTATTTTATTTCGATGGTGAAATTTGTTGCTTTAATTTTCTTAATTTTTTTCAATTATGTGTATTATTTAGATTGAATAATTTCATTAAATAAGTTTTAATTGTAATAAATTAAAGCTAAATATTTGGGCGTTGAAATTTTTTATTTATTTAATTAATTTTGTGCTGCAATTTTTATTGTTCTGATATATTATGTAATTATAGATTTTATATATTTTAGTTGAAAATTTTTAGTTTTTTAGTTTTTTTCGATTAATCATCTTTTTTTTAGTAAAAATTGCAGTAACGGGAGCAGTTGTTTTTTGCGTATTGTTTTATAATTAAAACTAGCGCAATATATGATTTAATTAGTCAATTATGAATTCACGATTTTTTTCTTATAAATTATTTGATGTAATATCAAAAAGTAGAATATTTTCATTTTTATCTGTAAAAGTGTTTTGGAATTTTTGAGTCATGAAATTTTATATTATGAAATAAATTTAACACTGATCTGTTCCAAATATTCCAACTTAGATATTAGGCCTCGGCAATTTTTTTCGATGCTGCGTTAATTTTTGGCAAAGCCTCAAAGTGTAAAAAAATTTTTGACAAAAAAGAAGCTCACTTTTAAGATTTAATAAAAAAAAAAAACGAACACCTTTGAAATCTGTCATTATCTAGTCCAAACATTTCTTAATGTGTGTTTAAAATGTCCTTACGCCATCTCTGTAAAATAAATTCTCGACTCAAAATCGACCATAAAAAATCAACTTTGCAGTCCGATTTTTTTTTAAACTTTAGTAATTTTTTTTTTATTAATCTGAAACTACAAAATAATTAGAAACAGAAATATATAAAATAATATAAATAATTTCATGAAAAATAAAAAAATAAATATTTTTTTCAAAGAAATGTTTGAAAAGGCCTTTATCGGTCCATCTCTGATCATCTTTAGTTATAGAAGCTGACTCTTTAGTTTTATGGCACTGCTTAGAAATGAGGAAGTATTAAATCATGTAATAATTAAGTATGATTATTAAATGAAATTTAATAGACCGGCGGCGCTCTCTTAAATTTAAATTAATTTGCAAATATTCTTGTAATAATTTTTTTAGTAGATTACCTGCGCAAAATATATTTTCAAATATAATTTTTGCAAAGTAATTAATTAATTTAATTAATTAGTACACATTTTTACTCATACTCACTTTATCAGCTCAAATAATACAAAAAATTCTATATATATATCTGTACCTTGGTACAAAAATGGCCAATGTCCAATATTATAATGGAAAAGGAGTTTTTAAATTTTTAAACATTTCCGTAATCGTTTAAATGGAAAATTTAAATTATTCTTTAAGAAGCGCCAACGTGCAACTAGCAATAGACATTGGCCTTTTTTATATAAAGGACATCCGAATAATGCGAGTTGTGTTTGGGCCAATTGGGCCAATTTGCACATTGCACGTCTTTAAACCAAAGCTAAAATCACATAAAAATCCCTTCGAAACAACGGTATATATTAAACTATTAATAGAAAGGACATTGGCCCTTTTTACAACCTTAATAAAACTTAAAACTGAATTCATTTAACTCAAATTTCAATATTTTGGACATTGGCCCTTTTTGTTGCAAAGTACAAATATATTGTTATATTTATTTGTTGTCAAATTATTTTATTTTACTTCACAGAAGCCATTATTTCAATAAAACCCTCATTTATATTTTTTAATCAATTCAATATAGTAATCTGCGACGATGTATATAGGCAACTAAATCTACTCAATCAAACTAATACATTCAGCGATTATGAGCAGCGCCTTTTATTTTCACTGCGCATTTCTTAATTGACCAGATATTGTCATGAGAACTTCTGAAAAGAGGTTATGTTTTATAAGAAGTACCTTGTTGTACTAAACTGCTGCAGGCCTAAAGATTATTTTTAATATGAAAATGTAGGACATATATGTAATTATGTATATAGGCAAATTGCATAAGAAATATTGCTTAAAATATTATATGTGTAAATAAAATTTAAATTAGTATTTTTTACATCCTGATTATATAAAAATAAGCGATTGTAAAAAATTGTATGTAGAAATATTTTTTTAAATATATTAATATGTAAATAAATATTCAGCATGATTATTTGACTATTTAAACGTCAGTTTGACGTTGTCGATATATCATACGGTAAAATCATGATGGCCGCCCGATATTGTCATTCTGACAGCTAACATCTTTGATCAATACGAACATTATTAAATTGATTGACGTTTGGCAAATTTTGACACGGATTTGTTTAATAATTTAAATAATATATTAAATAAAATAATAATTTTAATAAAATTTAAATATATACATGTCAAACTAAAATGTAAATAAAATTAAAAAAGTAGTAAAATGAATATTTTACTAAAAAAAAGGAAAATTTCGAAATTAATCAAGAAGTTTATAAAAAAGTTCTTTTTTGTATTTGGCAGTATATACACAATATTATACAATGTGTTTCATTGAAACGTTTTTAAAATTTGTTTGTTTTATAATATTATACAAGAGTTAGCATGATTTTTTTTTATTATCGTGGTTTTAAATTTTTAAATGGTAGACCTCCCACGCTTTGCTGAAGAGCAAAGAGACGAGATAAGAGTGAAAATGAAAACGAAAGCAGCATTCTTTATATTATAATAAGGATGTACAATTTAAAGTTCCATTCAAGATTTCAACAATAATAAATTGCGTTATATAACAACATAATATCTGCTAGGAAGGAAGATGTAATAAATTATAACCGGTGATTGGTAGACGTAGAAATAATAACATCGCGAATATCGTATGCGAGAGGCTATATCTTGTTAGAAAAAAAAAATTAATAGAGTCTCTCAATTTGTTTTTAATTCATACTTAGTATTTTCATTAATTTTTTTTTAAATTTTATTAATCTGAGTAATATCAAGTATTTTTATTAAGGCGAATATTAAATAAAAATTATGAACCATAAATTTGTCTATAATAACTTATAAAAGTACTTTTTTCAATTATTTCTTTAAAAATCAGTATTTAGATCCAATATGGCAACGGTGCATGGCATTTTTGCGGTATGACAAATGCACACCATGCATCAAACAATTAAATACAACCTACGTCATCATAGGGAAATTAACATTGGGTCAAATGTTATACAAGTTGCCTAATTTAAATATGTTTAATTAATTTACTAAAAAAAAATAGGCGGTACATATTTGTCTGATGAAATAAATAGCAAAAAAATATTTTAATGCGTTTAGCTCTACAAAAAAAAATTCATTTTGTCAAAAATTCATAGTAGTAAATTTTATTAATATAAAAATTAAAATTTTTATTTTCATAATGTATAATTTTAATGGAAAGCGCCTTAATATTATTTAAATCATTTTATTAAAAATACATATCAAGTTGTTTAATTAAAATTACTAAAAAATAACGACATACATTTTTTTTTAAACAAAAATTGTATGTGATTTTTTTTACATTAAAAAAAGAAGGCAAAATTAATGAATATTTTGTGTTTGTTTTTTTCGAATTTGTTTCGAATTTAGAATTGATATAATATTTATACAAGAATTAATGATTCCATTAAAACTAATTAAATTAATTAATATCGAAATCGAATTCGTAAATTTTTTTTACCATATTATATATCTAAAAAAAATATTTTTAATTTTTTTATTATATAGTAATAAAAAAACGTGTTTTTAAAGAACTACTGAATCGAGAGTGATTATTTTGAAAGGCAAAACGGAACTAATTATATGATTAAGTTGGCAGTCCTTATTTGGGCGCAAATATTCGAATTAATTAATTAGCGTTGTTGGAAAATATATAATTTTTTTATATAAATTATATAAATTATATAAATATTAATTTACCTATAAAATATTTTTTTCATACTTTATTTTACTCATTGGATGCAAAATAATAAATTACAAAAAAAAATGCCTAATTTTTTTCGATTTTCAAATATATACAACCATTTTTTATTTATTTAAAGTTTAGAATTTCTTATTTTTATTTTTTGAGTGCAATTTCAAAAATATACTATTTTTATATCCTCAGAATACTATAATTTTTTTCCAATTATTATTAAAAAAAAAATCACTATACTGTCTTACATTTTTATTTCTAATAGATTTAAAAAACATTTTACGACACTGAAAAAAATGCAGAATAGTAAATTTTTTTTCAGTATATTCTTTTCAGTGTACAAAAATTTATTTATAAAAAATTGAAAAATTCTCTATCTTTAAATTTCATATGTAATTTTTTTTCTTTAATTTGAACTTATGAATAACTCAAATTAAATTACTTAATTTTAAGACGCTTTTCACTCATATATTAAAAATAAAATTACAAATTTAATTAAGATTAAAACCTCTTTAAGTCTTAAAATACTTCTTTAAGTCTAAAAACATACTGCTATTTAAAAAAATATGTATTTTTATATAAAAATATATTTTTTAAATCCTGATAAAGTCAAAAAAATGTGACACTTTTTTTTTGTTGACAAAAGAATTTTTTATATAATTAATATTATAACAAAAATGTATAAAAGTAAAAAAACTCGACAAAAAAATTTTTTTTAAGTAAGCCAATTCATATATTCTTTTCAGTGTAGAAAAATTAATTTTTAAAAAATTGAAAAATTCTGTATCTTTAATTTTTTCTTTAATTTGAACTTATTAATAACTCAAATTAAATTACTTCAATTTTAAGACGCTTTTCACTGATATAAAAAAATAAAATTACAAATTTAATTAAGATTAAAAGATAACCTCTTTGAGTTTTAAAATACACCTCTAAGTCTAAAAACAACTGCTATTTTAAATAAATATGTATTTTTGTATAAAAATATTTTTTAAATATCGATAAAGTCAAAAAACCCGACACTTTTTATTTTGTTGACAAAAGAATTTTTTTTTAAGAATAAAGAATAAAAAAAATCTATAAAAGTCAAAAAACGCCGACAAAAAAAGTTTTTTTGAAGCAAGCCAATATTCCAATTTATTTAATTTTAATTATTCTATTAAATAACGTAACGTAAAATACTTCAAAAATGTTAATTTTTAATAAAATTTTTTTTTTATTAGTAATAATAATTATTATTACATAAAATGAATATACCGATGTATTTATTATTGTTTATGTATTTAATTTTTTTTAAACAGCTTAATGCGAAATAGGCGTATGTCCATACCTATGATTGCTTTTTTATAGCACATTATTCCTTTAATAACAGTGTTTATATTTAAAGACGTAGCGTTAAATTCTACAGCGTAAGTCAGTTAAGTTATACTTATGAGCGTGTCATTACGCAATGATCATTTGTCTAGGCAATTAGCGAACTGCGTTTTATAAAATACACATCTAATTATCTCGAAAAGCAAGCAGCTTGATAAATAATTTTGTTAAAATGAGGAAATGCTCTCTGTTTTATAGTTGATTATACCCGGTGGTTCAGTAAAGAATAATTTTTTTTTTATGGTTTGTTTTGAATTATATATATTTTTCAATTTAGATGAAAATATTTTTAAAATGATTTTGGGTTGTTTTTTTTACGAAAATTTCTGGAATAATATTTTTTTTCAATCAAATTAATTCTTCTTTTCAGGTATTGTATAATTTACAAATAAAAATAAATTTTGTTTAAGAAAAATTGTTGGAATTCGCAGAAAATTTCTGTTTCAGCGTAAGTTTATATGCTAATTTTGTTTTTTTTAATTTATTTGCGCTTTGTCTTAACTATTGAAATCAACAAACTAGGCTAGATTGCTGTTTGAATTGTAATTTGAAAAAAATTGTAAACAGAAAAAAAGTTCTGTTTAGAATTGTAATTAAATGTAGAATTTATTGCATTTTGAAATAGAGCAGAAGTATATATTTTTATTACATAAGCAAATTTTAGATTTTTTTATAATTATAATTTTGAACTTTGCCCGGATTTATATCTACTTTGCCCGGAATTGTATTCAGGAATAAAAAAATTATGTATTTGTAATTTTCACTCAAAAAATGTTTGTTTTTATAAATGACTTTTAATTTAATTTGACGTAATTTTTAAAACCCAGACAAAGTGCAAAACGCGCACTTTAAAAATTTTGTTGTATGTCAAAATCGAAAAAATTAGACGTAATTTTTTTGAAGTTATTGTTTTGTTTTAGATTAAAAAATAACTAAAGTTAAAAAAAGTGTGTAAAAATTTTTTTTTTTTAAATGAAATTATAGTGAATTATTATTTTTTTATTTTACAAAAAATAATTCTTAATTATAAAAATAAAACATCAAAAATTACATATTACAGTCATCTAAAAATTATGTAAATGCTGGAAAATTGAAAAAACCCCTTTTTTTGAAATTTTCGTCAATAAAGGTCGTGTAGTGACCGTAACGGCATTTTTTAAAAATCTGGTTCGTGTTTTTTATGTGTCTTTGAATATATATTTTGGACCAGTGCAACATTTTTTCATTTATTAGAATAAATTAATGTAGCATTTTTTTATTTTTATTTTTATTTTTATATATATTTATATTATTAAATTTTTATAAATAATATAATATTTTCATCACATTATTATCACAAAAAATTTATTATTTTTCCACCAATTTTCTTTAAATTTTTATTCTTTGTCTGTTTTCTTTCTTCGTCATTGACAATTTTTTCATCTTTTATATATATTTTTTTGCAATCCTAAATATTTTTTGATCATTTTGATATATATGTATATATAGCTTTTGTTATTTCTTCTTGATTTTTTTTATTGGAATTTATAGCCAAAAAATTTATAATTTAAGAAAAAAGATTTAATCCGCACCTGGTGACCACAAAAACATTTTTGTCACTTATTTTATATTTTTTTCAAGCATCTCAAAATGTTCTGTCGACATATATAAGCAATTAATTTACTAATCAAAACCAAAAATATTTTTTTTAACTATACATTAAAGAAAATGAATCCTTTCTTAGTTTCTTCACATCGCTAAAAATTTGCACAAAATTCGTTTTTTAATAAAAATAATTTAGTTAATTTATATGATAATTTAAAAAGAAATTTTATTATTATTAATTTGTATTATTATTTCTTACAAATTCAGGTCAGTAATTAAATTTATCATAAACTTTGTGAACAATTTTTTTTAGCTATACATGCATAATTATACCACAAATTTTAATATAACAAATTTTAAGTTTTTCGAAAAATGCAAATATAATTTTCCGATTTTTCTAAAATCAAAAATTCTTCAAAAAATAATTGCATTCCAAATTTATTTTATTTTTTAGATAATAAAAATTTTAGTTACATTTCAAGAATTGAAATAATAATTTTTTGCAAAATATACTTTTCATTTTAAAGTATGTGCTTAATTTTATAATTATTTCTATTTATGACTTTTTGGCATCGAACATTTTTATTAAACTAAATTTTACGCTTGCAAATATTTGAATTAATAAAATCATGAAAATACTTCATTTCAAAAATAGATTTTTTTGATTTATCGCTGATCTTGAAATATTTTAAACTAATATTTTCTTCTAACAAAATATCCGGAAATTTTGAATATTTCATACCTCTTAAAAATATATATATACCTCTTAAAGCTGGGGATTGGGTGGGTAGATAGATAAGACAAGAGATATATCAGTGAGTAATATTCTTAGGCACGGGGGTATTATGTAATTTTGTTTTTTGATCGAGGAAGATGGAAATGGAAAATAAATATTTTTTGAATAATGGTAAAATGTGTTTTATAGGAATATGATGCTGAGGATTGGGCGGGTAGATGAGAGATGGATTAATCATATTGTATGTTAGCTAATAAAAATTCTTCAGCCTTCTCAATCTCCATCAGAAAGGAAGATTTGCAGAATAATTAGATCTGAAATTCACACTATCTAATTTGTTTATAAATTTGTTAGTTCATCTGAGAAACAAATATCGCTCATTCTTCAGCCAGTGTTGGTTTATTCTATTGTATTGGCTAGCATTTGGCTTTCTCTGCACTCCATTGGCGTAGCAAACATTTTTCAATTAATTTTTGCAATTATTTGATATAAATTGATGTACATAAATGGAATTGAGCAAAATATAAAATAAAATATATATAATATATTGAGAAAAAAATATATATGAAAATGTAGGGAAAAACAACTTTTTAATAATTTATTAATAGCAATTTATTGTTATTATTTTATTTTTTAAGAATTTCAATTTTTCATTTTTTATAAAACAGAAAATGTTATTAAAGTTAATAATATTAATATTTAAGTCGACAAATTCAAATATATATATATTGTTGTTATCGCTGCTGTATGGTTAATTGCATATAATATTGGGAGTAAGATTTAATTTTTCAAGATATTTTTTCAAATTGTAACATATTATTTTGTTTATTATTTTACGATATTTATCTTAAAATATTTTTTTTTGATATCTAAAAGTCATTTAATTGAGACAATAAATTTTTTATAATATTGTTGAAGTGAAAAATTATTAATAAAATTTTTAGTAACATTTCAAGAATTGAAAAAATATTTTTTAGCAAAATATACTTTTTATTTTAAAGTATATATGTGCTTAATTTTATAAATATTTCTATTTTTGATTTTTTGGCATCAAACATTTTTATTAAACTAAATTATACGCTTTCAAATTATGGATTTTAAGGATTTTAGAATTTTTTTCTTCAAAATTTAAGAATAATCAGCTAAAATCATGGAAATACTGCATTTCAAAAATCTAATTTTTTATTTATCGTTGATCTTGAAATATTTTCGACTACTATTTTCTTCTAACAAAATATCTGGAAATTTTGAATATTTCATACCTCTTAAAAAAAAATTCTGGACGCCACTGGTATTATTCTGCAATAAACGTATGAGAATGAGTGTAATATTCAAAACAAAAGGCAAATGTACAGGCAGTGGTGTTTAAATAATGGATAATGGATTTTGAATGGAGAATGTGCATTCTTCAATTGTGATTTTTTTAAATATGTCTTACAATTGGAAATTGAATTTAGACTTCCTGTGATATTACACTTCATTGCAGGAATAGAAATAGGAAATAGCGATTTGTTTTCCACTGGATTTTTTTGTTGTAAGAAATTAATTTCCAGAAAATAACTAAAAAAAGAATTTTCAATAAATTTTTATTTTATGAAGTAATTATTTTTTTGTACTAATAATTTTTGAAATAATTATTTTTCTGCTGTCTAATTTTTTTTGTATATATGCTTTTTTCTTAATTTTTTTCTTTGCTGAAATAATTTTATGTTTTAAATAAAAAATTTCTTCTTTCGTTGTATAGTTGGTTGTATATGATTTTTATTTCTCAGTACACAACTAATTATTAATAATTTTCGAAATTATTCATTTCCACCTGTCTTATTATTATTTGTATTTATAAAATTACATTTTTTGTAATTGTTTTCGCTAAATTAATTTTATTCAGATCCTGATGTTTAATATATAGAAATTCTTGTTTCGAGCGTAGAGTTAGTTGTATATAATAATCCTTATAAAACAATTCAATATCCTGGAAATATCAATATTTAATAATCAAAAAATGAAGAAATCCGAAAATTGCCATAAAAAAATTGAAATTTTATGTAACTTATATATATATATATATAAATTTAAAAAGTTACATAAAATTTCAATTTTTTTATCAAATCAAATCAAATAATCAAAATAATCAAAAATGAAGAAATCAGAAAATTGCCATAAAAAATTGAAATTTTATGTAACTTATATATATATATATATATATATATATAATATATAAATTTAAAAAGTTACATAAAATTTCAATTTTTTTATCAAATAAAATCAAATAATCAAATAATCAAAATAATCAAAAATGAAGAAATCAGAAAATTGCCATAAAGAAATTGAAATTTGATCTAACTTATATATATATATATATATATATATATATATATATATATATATATATATATATATATATATATATATATATATATTTCCTAAAATATCAAGATTTATTTTTCTAGTTATTTTTTTAATAATTTGACATACAAAACTTCAATTTATAATCTATAGTATTTTTCTTTAAAAATTTTTATATTTTTATAACCCGAGATCATAAATTAAATTTTAATTTCTAAAAAGTAAATTGAAAAATATATAAAAATACGACATTTTTAATTACGAATAAAAAATATTTACTCCAAATAATTAAATTTAATCAAAATTCGTCATTACTAATTTTTAATGATTTTTAAAATCAAGTTTTCGACCTACTAAAAATATATATATATTTATTTTGATAAAAAAAATTGAAATATTTAAAAATTAAATTTTACCAAACACATTTATAAATTTTTATATTTTATTTATTACAACACAATAAAAAATATAGGTACAAAAACTTATTTTACAACAAATTAATACATTTTAATACAAAATTGTCAACAACAAAAAATTGTTTCAAGTATTCGCGGTAACTTCTGCACCCTTTCAAACATCCACCTTCGTCCTTTCCAATGGCACACCCATCTGCATTATGCATCTACCACGATCTACCACCAGCCACCATCGTGTCCAAAGTCGGCAATCTCGTGGTGGTGGTCGTGGTGGTCGTGGTGGTCGTGATGGACAGGCACGAACACCTTCTTAATGATGGGGATGTGCACTTTCTTCACGTGGTGGTGGTGGACGGTGTGCACGTGGTATGGCACGTGAATTCGAATGTGCTCACTAGAAATGTTCAAGAAAGAAAAATCGGTTTTAAACTAAAGAAACGTACATATTTTCTAAAAGAATTTTTAGATTAAATAAAGGTCTGTGCATATTCTTGTAGATAGAAATATTTGTAGGAGAAAATTGTATTTTAAAGAAAAAATATTTTTTTCTAAGAATTTTTGGATTAATAAAGATTTTTGCATATTTTTAGGTACATTTTTCAGCATTACAATTTTTTTTTTTCGCTAAAAGATCAAGATTTATTTTTCTAGTTATTTTTTAAATAGTTTGACTTACAAAACATTATTTTATATTCTATAGTATTTTTCATTCGAAATTTCTATATTTTTATAACCAGAGATCATAAATTAAATTTTTATTTCTAAAAAGTAAATTAAAAATTATATAATAAAAATACGACATTTTTAATTAATAAAGATTTTAGCATATTCTTGTATGTAGTTAGAAATATAGTTTGGAAATATAGGAGAATATTATATTTTAAACTAACTTAAATTTTTTAAAGAATTAAAAAAAAATTTGTGGATGGATTGGAATTTTTTGCATGTTTTGACAATTTTTGTGTTTAATCTCATTTTGTGTTTATACAAAATTTCTCGTAATTTTATCAAATTTTCAGATGTAGTTTTAAAAATTGTCTTTTATGGAATTTTATTTTTTTTCGAATAGGAAAGTTGCCTTTCTCTGTCTGATTATTATTATTTTATTTTAATATGTTATGAAATTTAAATTTTTTTCTTAATTTCTTAAAAAAAATTTTTTTGTTAATTTTGTGAATTAAAGATTAATATTTTTGGAATATTTCTGGCAAATTTAATTTTTATAAAAATTCTTAATCGTAATTTCTGTTTTAAAATTATCATTGAAAATTTTCACTTCATCTCATTTCAATTTTGCACAATCTCTTATTTTTGGAATATTTACACAAATTTAAGAAAAAATTATATTAAATTATGACTTTTTTTTTCTGAAATAGTATCAGCAAAAATATTTATACGCTTAAATATTATTAAAAATATTTTTTGCAATTTTTTTTACAAAATTTGAATTACATTTTGATTATAAGTTCATTTATAACATTTTAAATCAAATTAAAAAAATATTTAAAAATAATTACAAAAGGATTTTTTGGAAATTTTTAGGTCACGAATAAAAAAAAATACTACTAATTATTATTTCTAAAATCCATAATCACAAATCTATATATTAAAAAAATTAAATAAAAGTTTTATCCAAAATCAGGAAGTAACTTACAATTTTGCAATCTATAGAATATTATATCATCGTAGATTCCTTAAAATTTTTATGTAGAGATGTCATTATAAATTAGAATATCTAGGTCTCTGATTTTATAATATCTTTCGAGATAACTTTACTAGTGTGAATAATTTCCCTTTAGCTTTTAGAGAGTGGTCGAGATATTTACATATCTTCTAAAAGGAAATGGCTGTTAAGCGATAAATATTTTTTAAATAAAAATCTTGCAGATATAAATCATTTTGTGAAACAGAACTTTCGTTAATAATAAATTGCGTAAAATCTATTCCGGCTCTGATAAAATAAATATATTTGTTTAGATAAATATATTGATATTTTTTTGATAGTTAATTGGAATTTATATTTTTGGGATTTTAATTGTAGATTATATAGATTTTTAATATTTCTAACAAATTCAAGACAATTAGTTTTTTAAAATATTACATAACATTGAAGGAAGAATTAACAAATTAAAGTAGTACCATTAATAGTAATTAAAAAATACCGAAAAATCAATTTTCGTAATTTGGATATTTCGAATTAATTTTTAATGATTTTTATTTTTAAATATAATTTTTTTTCTAAAAATCGTAAATTAATGTTTAAATTATATTTGCGATTTTTTAAAATTTAGTTTTGCATATAATTTTTGTTTCAATTAAATAATATTGATTAAACATTGAATTTTTGAAATTAATTAGCAGCTTTTGCGGAATTAAAAAATTTTGGTTTCAAAATTAATTTAATATATCAAATAAATTTTTCATTAGAAATTTCTTTTTTTGGAGTTTTGAGTTATGTTATTTATTATTTTTTTAATACAAAAAAAAAATTGAAGGACTTACTGGTGTCCTCCGTGTCCCCATCCTCCAGGTACTGGTGAGCAATTGGCAACTGTTGTCATGGCAACAATTACAAGAAGTAACTGCAGAATTTAAAACAATGGAAAAAAAGAACTAAAAATCGAAAAAAATACATAAATTGTGCATATGTTGTTTTTTCTTTAATTTTTTATTAATATAAAAAAGTGAACAATTAAAAGAGAACCGACTTAATTAATTAATAAAAAATATTAATTAAAAATTACTTGAAATTTCGAAGAAAAAAATTTTAATACGTGGGAAATAATTTTTTGCTGGATTAATTAAATTGTATTCATTTCTTAAAAGTGGACAAAATTAATTTATATAATTTATTGATTAAGAAAATAATTGTGAATATTAGAAAATTCGTAAGAAAAAATTTAACCCGGGTTGTTTAATTTTTTAATTAAATTTAATTATTTTATTTTATTTATTATAATGGCAAATTAATTTTAGTTAATTTAATTATTAACGAAACTATAGATTAGAATATTAGAAATTTTCAAAAAATATTTATAATTTAATTTTTGTGGTACAGTTTCCAAAATTTGTTTTGATTTTCAATTTTTTTATTAATTTATTAAAAATATTACTTTTAAGAATAAACGGCTCAAATTCATAAAAACTATGATTATAAAAAATATTAGAAAAAATATTTAATACGTTCGAAATTAATTATTGAAAATTGAAAAAATAAAAACTTGAAATTTTTTGCATCAATTATTATAAATTTGATTAAAAACACAACAAAAAAATATTCGAACAAAAAATAAAAATCTCTAGTTAATTAAGTTTTAATTAACATTAATTACTATTTAATTAACAAAAGTATTTCTTATTAATTAATTTAAAATACTATATTTGAAAACTGACTCAAAAATTTAAAAAAACATAATTTTTAAATTATACAAAATTATACAAATTATTCAATTATACAAAACCATAAAAAAATAATATATTAATTAATTTTTTTAAATTAAATTTAATTGATTTTCTTAAAACACAACAAATTAATTTACGCAATTAATTAATTAAAGAAACTAAACCAAAACAATAGAAAATTCGATAAAAAAAAACCTAATCAAATTTTTTATTAAAGAAGTTCGAAAAGTATTTAAAAAATTTAAAAAACATTTTTTTAAAAATATCTTTCCATAATCAACCTACCATACACTTTACGCTAGCCATTTTTTAAATCTTGCAAAATGTCCCTTATAATGACCACGCTGTTGCCAAATCTCTCACTATTACACTAGGTCGAGAATATTCGCACTCACACACTTCTACAGGGTGATTGATCTGTCTGATACACTTTGCACATGTCTCACCTGTATTTATATACACTTTTCATTCAGCCATTCGATGGCCTACCCCCACAGAGGGTACCCGAACACACGAAATGTGCGTGCTGAAGACTGACCGACGATGACAACTTACTTCTTAACTCCTTCGGCGATTTGTTGTTGATGACATAATGGCCTTTGGCATAGATATTGATATTAGTTCCATGTATGTGTAACATTTTATATGCAGGTCTATAGGCTGATTCATCGTCTGTGGACGTTTTTTAAAAATAATTTTTATAAAAAGTGGAAGTTTTTTTTTAAGAAAAAGTGTGTTTGAATTTCATTGTTTAATTAAAAATTTATATATTAGCGATGCGGTAACTAAATAATTAGTTGGTAGCATAATATAATACAGAGATGTATTTAAGTATTATTTTGAAAATTCATTTTCTTTAAAAAATTGCGGTTTAAAACGATTTATTTTAAAAAAATCGGTTTTTTCCCTGAAAAAACCCTAATTTTCGTATTTTTTAAATGTAATGTTTCCCTACAGTTTTAATAGATTTAATTAAATATTTCGATAGTAAATTAAAAAAAAAAATTTAAACCCAAAAAGAGCTGTGTTTGGGCTAAATTTATATAAAATAATTCAAACGTTTTTTTTTATTTATTTATTTTTTATTTTTTTTGCCATTTTCATTTTGTTATTTTCGAATTTTTTTTGGGATGTTAATTGTTATTTTGAACAAATTGAAAATCAAAAACAATCGGAAAATTATTTTTATTTAAAATAATGAACAATTTTAAATCATTTATTTGAAAAAAAATTATATTATATAAGAACAAATAATATAGAAAAAATCATGAGCTAAAAAAATATGAATATTATAATTTTTTTCATTAATTATCAAACAATTTGCTATTAATTTGCTATAAAATGCTATTAATTTTGTTCTACGAAAATATTCTGAAATTTCTTTTATTAAAAACAAATAATTTGTATATACAGAAATTGCAACAAATTATATCAACAATCGCATGATTTAAAAAATTTGTTCTTCATTTTTATGTTTTGCAGTGAAGTTACAAAATTGTGCATAATATACACTAAACTACAAATTGCAAATTAATTCTGAATGATGCGCAGAATTCTTTGATTATGTTATCTAAAAGTTCAGAATTACTCTGCAGTAATATTTGAGTGAAATTGTTTTTACAGCGCTGAAGAGTTAGTTCGAATGAAATATTAGAAGATTATATTATTGCATAATTTAGCTAATCGGCATAAATTTTCTTGGAATCGGGGAAGAAATTTTTATATACAGGTGATTCGTAAAAGTATATTTGATTACGAGATAAAAAAAATATTTTAATTAATAAAATTAACTAGACATTTTTTCAAGCAATTAAATTGTTAGTTCCTTTATTTAATAAATATACATATTTTTTTTGCAAATATCGAACTGAAAATAATAGTACATATTATTAATTTTTTTATAAATCAAACAAAAAAAATTTAATTTTAATTTCGAGTATTTTTGAACCTCTTATAATATAATTTTGTTAATTTTTTGGTTTTATTCCATTTAATTTGCAAATGTCGAACTAAAAAAATATAATCTTATTTAACTTCTAAATTTCATTTAAAAGCGATAAAATATGACAAAAAAATTGTAATTTTCGAGTATTTTTGAATCGTCCTATATATATATAATAAATAAAGTAAAATATTTAAATTTTTTATTTACAGAAGAATTGCAAATTTTTTTTTGGAATAATTTCAAAAAATATTGAACTTTTAAATGTCAAAAATTTAATTCTTTATATATATATATATATAAATATATATAAATATATATATATGTGTAAAATTCCTATTATTCATTTTATAAATAAACTCACGTGAAAATTTCTCAAATGCATTTCGATTGTTATAAATAAAAATTTCGACATTTATAAGTTTAATATTTTTTTGAAATGATTGCAAAAAAAAATTTGCAATTCTTCTATAAATAAAATTTCTAAAATATTTTTTTTGATTTATTTTACGTAACAATTTTCGAGTTTCAATTAAATATATAAATATAAATAGACAATTTTAAATTTAATGTTTCTTTTTTGAATCTTCATTTTTTTAAATTATTTTTTTGATTATATACGCGTATAGTAATTTTGAAAAAAAAAAGGAAATTTAGAAAGAAAATTATTTATATAATCATTATTTCCAATGTTCGTCACTAGGAAACAAATGAAAAATTAGTTCGAAAATCTCTTTGTTTAGAATTGTTATTAACTTATAGAAAATAAATTTGGATTTTTAATTTTTTATCGATTTATTTTTATATTATTACATAATTTTCTTATATTCAATAAAATTTTCTAAAATTTTTTAATGTTATAAAAAAAATAACCACTCATTAATTTAAAAAAAAATTCTGTCACGGTTTTTTTAAAGTTTATTAAATCGAAATCTGTATACAGAACGATTTAAATAAATAAATATATCCAAACGTCAATATTAATATCGAATATTATTGAATTTATTCGAGAAAGAACGTATTGAAAAAGAAATTATTGCAATCGATCGGACTACTTGAAATGTTGTTCTTGCAATTACCTTTTACAAATTAAATATTCTACGTATGTAGTTTGATTGAGCGTTAAAAAGATCGAAACGTTTGATACAGCCGTCAATCGAAATGTCAGAATTAGCACCTGATTCAGATGCTAATTGAACTATTTTACTAATTTACATTAGCGTTTCATTAAATGAAAGTATTAAAATAAAAACAGAAATTTTTATTTAATGGCAAAAAATATTTTTGTATTAGTTGAGAAATATTTACACACAGAAAAAAATTAGTTGAAATCAAGAAAGACGAAATTTTTGTCTCATATTTATGTATCAACCTGTATATAATTTTAAAAGGAAGTTGATGAAGGCTGATATTTTTTATAAAAAAATTTCGTCAAGATACATTTTGATGTCATACAAATTTATGTAGCACCCTGTATATATCATAAGTTAATGATAGATTCTGTTTTTTTAACTAGAAAAAATATATAATTAACAAAATTAAATAAAAGTCGAGAAAATACTTTTTTGTATCATGTAAATTTCTGTAATAACCTGTATATATTTTATCCATATATCAGCTAATGAGAAATTCCTTTTTTTTTGTTACTTAAAAATATTATGTAATTAATAAACTTGTATAAAATACATTATAGCTTCACATAAATTTATGTATCACCCTGTATACATACACATATATATTTTAATATATAAATAAAATTTAATAGAAAAAAATGTTTGAATATTAAGATTCGGTAAAATATACTTTGGTATTATGAAAGTGTATGTTGATCCTGTATATATGCTGCATTATACAGTGTGTCCTCAAAAATTGTTAAAATTATAGTAACAAAAATTTAAATATTTTTGTTTATTATTACTTCTACAGTTCTACGAAAAAATTGTTCTTTTCAAAAATAGTAAGAATAAAATTACAACGTAACTAAAATTATAAATACACAGTGTTACGATTTTTTTTTGCATTTATTTATAAAATATAGTATAGCGTTTTGTATAGGAATTAAAATTCGTTTTTATAAAAAAAATTTTTTATTCATACTCCAAAATATTTTTGATTTGCATTATACAGTATGTCCTCAAAAAATGTTAAAATTATAGTAACAAAAATTAAAATATTTTTATTTATTATTATTTCTACAGTTCTGCAAAAAAATGGTTCTTTTCAAACATAGTAAGAATAAAATTACAACGTAACTAAAATTATAAATACACAGTGTTACGATTTTTTTTTGCATTTATTTATAAAATATAGTATAGCGTTTTGTATAGGAATTAAAATTCGTTTTTATAAAAAAAATTTTTTATTCACACTCCAAAATATTTTTGATTTGCATTATACAGTATGTCCTCAAAAAATGTTAAAATTATAGTAACAAAAATTTAAATATTTTTATTTATTATTATTTCTACAGTTCTGCGAAAAAAATGGTTCTTTTCAAACATAGTAAGAATAAAATTACAACGTAACTAAAATTATAAATACACAGTGTTACGATTTTTTTTTGCATTTATTTATAAAATATAGTATAGCGTTTTGTATAGGAATTAAAATTCGTTTTTATAAAAAAATATTTTATTCAAACTCCAAAATATTTTGATTTACATTATACAGTATGTCCTCAAAAAATGATAAAATTATAGTAACAAAAATTTAAATATTTTTATTTATTATTATTTCTACAGTTCTGCGAAAAAAATGGTTCTTTTCAAAAATAGTAAGAATAAAATTACAACGTAACTAAAATTATAATACACAGTGTTTCGAATTTATACGAAACAAAAAATTCTTTTTTTGCATTTACCTACAAAATAAAGTATATTATATACCAATTAAAAATTTAAAAAAATTATACATATTAGTTAAATAATAATTTATTATTTTTTTTTATAGCCAATAGAAAGAATGTTGATCTCATTTAAATTATGCAACTTCCAGCATCAGTCGTAATTAAAATGATTAATAATTTCTCAAAACATTCATTTACTTTCCTTTATACATTGATAAGAATTTTATTACATAAATCTACAAATTTTAACTGCTTTCATTTTTATACAATCTCTCGAACTAAATAAATTATTAAAAAAAAATTATAGCCCCAATCAATTATTAACAAAAAAAAAATTAACAAAAAAAAAAGTTAGTTAACAAAAAAACGGAAATTTTATGAATATATTAGTTAATATTTTCATAAAATTTCCATTTTTTTGAAAAAAATGTTTGTGTTTTTGTGATATATAATATTAACTGAAAAACAAAAATTTTTACTATTATTTTTGATTCTAAATAAATTCCACCCAATATATTATATATTCCAATTATAAAAAAAAACCATTATTTTTTCACATATATGATTGTTTATATAAAATTTGTATATTTTCCATTGTTATACTGCAACTAGGAAATGTTTACGTTCAACGCATTTGATAAATTCATACCAATTTCTTGCAACTTCACCATAAAATTGTCATTTTAACATTTTACTGGAAGAATATCGGTTAAAAAACCGGAAATTCTACATAATTATAACACATTACCTCTCTCACTATATATATTGTTTTACCAACACGGAATACGTAATATCTACTATACAGGGTGATCCTCAACAGTTATTTATCACTTAGTCGCGCCATCTGTCGATCAAATAGCATGTCGATTTTTTATTAACTAACTCATTAAACAATTAACTTAAATTCATACCCTCCTTTTCGTTTATTATCTCTTCTATAACTATTTGCATAAATCATTTATAAATTTATGCAATTTTGCATAAATTCATTGTTTCATCGTGTATATAATTGCTACTTAAGTTACACGTTAAGTTCACTTTCTACATGTGTTTTTTTGTTGGAATTTTTGTGATAATTAGGTAAATTGATGTCGCACGTAGACTATAAGTTAAAAAGAATGGACGAGAATAATTGGTTGCGATATGAAATAATGATTTGAGAAGTATTATATAATTAATTAACAAAACGCGGTTAAATAAGTATTAATGTGTTTCTTTGCGTGATTTAACATCATGTTATTGAAGAAAACTAAGCGTTAATTTATGCTGGTTTTTTATTGATTTTATTGAATAAAATATTATTATTTTATTATAATTATTACAAATATTATTGAAAAAAAATTTATTGTTTCAAATAATTTAAAAAAAAATCATATTTGATAGTTATTAAATTGTAGAGAGCGCGAAAAATGTTCTGAATTTTTTTTTTATGAATTTGTTTTCTGAAGGAATTTTTTTTTCATAAATATATTTTTCATAATAAATCTGTTTTTCCTAAATATTTATTCTTTTCTTTTCTGCTTTTCTATTAGACTCGTAAATTTTCGCAAAAAAATTTATGCTCTGAAAAAAAAAGTTTATTCTCAAAATTTAAATAGTATTTATTTTGAAAATAATTTTTACGATTTTTTCTAATCTTCACGAAACTATTTTTTCCCTATTTTTTCTTTACAAACTTTTTTTTCTTCTCTTTTACTCGTTCTCTACTCAAAATTTTTTTATCTTCTCAAAAAAAATGTTTCTTGGCGTATATATATTTTTATTTCCTAAATTTTTTTTAAATTTATATATTGCTTTAATTTTCATATGCGCCCAAAAATTTTAATTTTTTATTTGTATCTAAAAAAAAATTACTACTAAAAAAATAGTTTACTTAAATTTTTTTCTCTAAAACTAATACAATTTTTTATCTAAAGAATTTCTGAAATTTTTTTTCTAAACAATTTTCGCATATAAATTTGTAGCACTACTTTTTCTCCGAAAAAGCTTTTCGAAATTTTTTATAAAAAAAATCAATTTCTTTTTTTACAGTTCTAAAAATAATAGTAAAAAAAGTAAACAACACATCCACATTTAATTTAATTTCATAATTCTTACAATTTTATAAATTATTAACAACACTTTTCATAGATTTATTTTAAAAATTAATTTAAAAAAACTGTCGACATTAATCCAAATCCTCGAAGCTGTGGCTATGTTTTTTCGAACTTTTCTTTGGGAAAACATAAACTGGTTTCGGCTTTTCGATGTAATGATGATGATGCTCAGGGATTTTTATGTATTTTGTATGATAAATTGTTTTTACTTTAGTCGGTACATGAATTCTGTGATGTATCCTAAATATACACACAAATTTTTTTTATCAAATTTAAAGCACAAAATTAATTATGCGTTTTAAAATTAATTTCTTTTATATTCGATATTCTAAATTGATAATTCGATATTTTAAAACGTCCAATTTTCGAGTCGATAAAAATGAGGATTGTGATATATTTTCAGAAAATTTGATATCATGCATTTTTGAAATTTTGATAAAATTCGATTTTCAAATTTAAATATTCAGAAAATTCGATAATGAAATATGCCCAATTACATATATATCTTGTTTAAAAAACGTACCTATGACTTTTTCCAGGAAATGCGAAGCAGGTGGTTGTTAGAAATATGGTTACTATAAAAAATATCTGAAAAATAAAAATAAAATTTAAAAAAAAGGTCTAGTATTTTTTTTTTTTAATATTTATGTTAAAGTAGACGCTAAAAGTGTTTTTTAATTTTCAGATATTTATTTTTTTATATATAATCATTATTAAATTATTAATTATTTTTTAAATGTAAAAACAAAAAGCATTAATATTATTAATTATTATATTTTTTAAAATTAATTTTAATATCTTGAAAAAAAATCCCAGGTATTGTATGAATTTATAAAAACAAACCAAAAATTAATTAAAAATAATAACATAATATATTTCATTAAAAAAATTAATTATAATTTTTCTTTTTAATTTTTTAATTTTCTATAAACTGTCTTATTTTTTAAATATACAAATTTTTTTTTATAAACTTACCCAAAGCACTTTCATTGTTATCAAAGTTTTTCTAACTTTGAATTTTAAAAATAATTAACTCTATTATTAAAAAAAAATTCATATACTAATTATTTTAATTTAATTTTTCATATATTCTTAAAAAATTTTTCTTGGTCAAGAAAATTTTTTTAACTAAAAGTATTTACTGATATTTTTTCTTAATTAGTAAAATTTTTATCTCATAAAAAAGTTTCGAATTTAGAAATAATTTTTGTCACGTGATATAAAAAAATAAAATTATATTCCTTCTTGCGCTTTCAACAACAACAACAACAACAATAGCAATTTTCACCACATCTTATCTCTCTTATATAGAATTTGCTTGGCTGCTGGAGGAGTTATCTCTTATGCGAGTTCTTAAGCCCCAAGAAATGAATATTCCTCAAGTTCCACCAATGCTAAGATCAAATAAAACGACTCACAAAACGTACGAGCATATACCTGGTGGGGCTATAATTGCTAATTGCTGTAATTGTTCGTATTTTGTTGTAAATTACAGGCTCAAGCTCAGATAAAACGTACACATAACATACAGCCTGGCGCATAATGTTATATTCATAAAAATTTTTATTTTATTTTGTTCGATGAATAAATTTGTATAAAGAAAATATTGTCTTTTTATTATTGAAAAAAAGTATAGTAATTTGAAACGCTAGTGCAGACATTTTTTATAGCAAAAAAGACTTATAACAAAACTTTTTATTATAAATATTTGAATGATAAATTAGAATTTTCTGTATTTTTTTGTTGAACATGCTCGAAAATTTTGGCGGATTAGACTGGATGAAAATGTTAATTAATTTTAATAATTTTAATAATCATTTACTATCCTGTCGAATTTGTTTGAAATATCAATTTTTATCAACTTTTTTAAACGTTTGACAAAAATTAAACACGAATTTGTGTTTTTCCACTACTGGTGATTTATATCAAAAGAGGCCGCAGGCCGAGCAACACGATGTTTCCCTTGTTTTTTAATAGTAAAAATTTGGGTATTTTAAATGTTTTTATTTTCATATGAATTTATTTATTTATTCAATTTAAATCATTTTATTTTTTAATTAATTTTTTTATATACCACAAATAACCTTTTTTAAACATTATATTCTTATTTTTTATTTTTATTTTTCTGCTAGTAATATTAAAAAATATTTTAATATTTTTGAGTACTTTTAGTAAAAACTTTTTTCTATCATAAGAACTACTCACTTATCTAATGTATAAATTATGTACCATTTGACATGTGTCACGTTCGTGACATTTCGCGCTAAAGTAGGCATATTGCATCTGTAGGTCATATGTCGTTGATAACGTTTCATAAGAACTACTCACTTATCTAATGTATAAATTATGTACCATTTGACATGTGTCACGTTCGTGACATTTCGCGCTAAAGTAGGCATATTGCATCTGTAGGTCATATGTCGTTGATAACGGTTCATAAGAACTACTGACTTATCTAATGTATAAATTATGTACCATTTGACATGTGTCACGTTCGTGACATTTCGCGCCAAAGTAGGCATATTGCATCTGTAGGTCATATGTCGTTGATAACGTTTCATAAGAACTACTGACTTATCTAATGTATAAATTATGTACCATTTGACATGTGTCACGTTCGTGACATTTCGCGCTAAAGTAGGCATATTGCATCTGTAGGTCATATGTCGTTGATAACGTTTCATAAGAACTACTCACTTATCTAATGTATAAATTATGTACCATTTGACATGTGTCACGTTCGTGACATTTCGCGCTAAAGTAGGCATATTGCATCTGTAGGTCATATGTCGTTGATAACGGTTCATAAGAACTACTGACTTATCTAATGTATAAATTATGTACCATTTGACATGTGTCACATTCGTGACATTTCGCGCCAAAGTAGGCATATTGCATCTGTAGGTCATATGTCGTTGATAACGTTTCATAAGAACTACTGACTTAACTAATATAAATATTACGAATGATTAAGAAAATTCATTTTGTTGCAAGAAATTTTAAAATATTATATACTTTAATAGAATCGATTTTAATCGAATCAGCTGTTTTAATTCATAAATAATGGATGACGAATTAAGTTGAAATACCTACTTTGGATAAGATTTTGAGGTTACGTTTGATATATAAAAAATATTTATTACACCAAAAATTTGATCTAATTACAAAAATCATTGTCTTTACTCAAAATATTTTTTGAATAAAGAAATTAATCGATATAAAATTATTATTATTTTTTTAATGAATATATACATAAAATTTTTTTGTTACTGTGGCTAGATATTTTGGGTCAGGCTGTATAATATTAATGTATTAGAAATCATACTGTACACTTGACACTGTCAAGTTGGTTTCCGTACCGCGACCAATAGATGGCGCTTAAATCATCACGAACTAGATACAAATGAACTACTCACAATATACAGGGTCATAATAAAATAAACGCACTATATCATATTGTGCGATTATAGCACGACTTTATTTATTCATACACGTTGTATGAATAAATAAAAACTCCGAATAAAGGAAGTGTAGAAATTCGTGCTGAACAAAAATGAAAAATGAAAATGCGAAAGATGTGCCTTGTCAAGTGCGACATAATGATAGAATGATGATTATTTAACGATTTGTTTGCGTAATGTAATATCTGGTTGAGCGTGAGGATTATGTAGAGCTGGAAATAAAATCGGGCTAAATTTGTGCATTTTTAGATTTGGTATAAAATTTTTTTTCTTTAATTACAAAAAACATTGATTGAATTAGACAAAAAGCCGTTTGTAATAATTTTTTTTTTAATTAAAATTTCTCGGAAAATAATTTAGTTCTTAATAGCGGATTGCGGATTTATTACAGCCAATATATGAAATGCGCTTAATATTAGAATTAATAATAAATTTTAATAAAATTATTATTAAAAATTACATAAAAGAGGAAACGAAGCTATAAATTTTAGAAGAATAGTTGTACAGGGTAAACAGAAATTGTGCATTAAATAAAATATTGGATTATGTTATAAATGATTATTTTATTTTCTATAGCACCATTTGAGATCAAAAGCTTCTATTCTAGGATTTCCTTGCTTTAATATATAAAGATGTGGATATATAGTCCACATCTCGCAACCGTACAATGATACTTAATAATTTTGTTGAATGAAAATGTTTAGAACTTCAAAAAGGCGGTCTGGTTTTTTATATGTTATATGTTTTTTTGTTTTTTTATGTATGTTTTTATATTTATATATAAATATTTTTTATTGTATATTTTAATTTTTTATATTTTTATTTAATATATATTTTTTGTATATTTTTATTTTTTTGTTATGTATATTAAAAAAAAAAGTCTTATGGACGTAATTTTTTAAATCATATATTAAGAAAGGTTTAGGTTTAATAATGACACATTTTTGAAGTATAGCTTTGTTAGCTATATTTTTAAAAAGATCTCAAAATTGATCTTCACTTTCTTTAAAGTTTTTAAAATTTTTTTTCCAAAAATTTTACGAACCCTTAATACTTGAGTTGGAATATTAAGAACAGCTGAGTGTAAAATTTACGTTACAGTGACGTAAATTTGTTAATCATAGAATTGCTTGACTCTTGAAAAATTGCAACACTTTTAAAGTAAAAAATAAAAATTTCATACTTTTTGACACATTTTTATGAAATATTCGTATAAGGTTGTTTAAATTTTGTTTAATTCCCTAACGTTATAATTGATTTATTTTTTTTAATTTAAAAGAACCGTAACTTTATAAAGTTACGGTTCGTTTAAATCGTAACTTTATAAGTGACTAATTGAAATACAGATGGCGCTAGGATCGAATTCTGGTAAAATGCGCAGAAAATCATTTTATTTACAATTTACCCAAATCGCCCCCCTACACAATTTATTATTAAAAAAAAATTTGGAAAAAATAATACAAATAAAAAAATATATACAAAATAGAATTTTTTTATATTATTACATTAACAACTCGCAAATAAATAAATTTAATTTTTCTTACAAAATTAAAAAATCCAATACTTTTTGTTTGGCCATCTTACAAGGGATTTAAGATATGTTTTTTTCTTATTAATCCTTTAATTCCGTTCAAATTTTTTTAAATTACACGATGTAAATTAATAGAAGAAATTTCTCCAACACTAAATTAATACAAACATATGTTACGGAAGTTAGTTAACTTAATTTTTTTTTTTATACAGTATATGGATATTATCATTTATTAATAAGTAATTTTTTAATTATATTGAATAAGAGATATTTCACCTGTTTTAAATATTTATTCCTTCATATCTAACTGTACTTCAAATGCCATATTATACAGAGACAATCAATAATTTACAATATTTTACTTTTTACATTTTTTTAATTTAATTTTTTTAAATTGTCTATTTAAAATGACACGATTACATAATTCTTTAGTATCTTAAAACAATTCCAAAATAAAATAACTTGGTTCAACAGATAAACATCATGTATATAGTAAATTACAAAAAAAAAACGACGTGAATAGTTTCATATTTCAATTTTTTTTTATTGTAGACAACGCTTAACAATTATTTAATTTCATCACACACAAATTCAATTACTGAATAATTGTTAATGTTTAATCAAAATATAATACGTATGGTATATTGCTACTACGAACACGCTGTATATAATTATTTCACATATAGCATAAGAGTAACTAAGATCTATATCTTGTAGACGAAATTGGAAAGTTCCTCTACAATTGTTTCAATTGTCGATGTCCATTTTTTTCAGAAAATAATTACTAAAGAACTAAAAGTCCAAGATAATACAGTGGTGCATCAATATAAAGCTATTTTTATGTAGTATAATGAGTTAGAGAAAATATTATATTATATTGAAAATTAAAAAGTGGATTCGTTTATTGCGGAAACGGAACACCCTGTATTGTTGAAAATATTTTTTTATTATTAAGTTCCATCTATTATTGTTTATACTGTATGTCCCATAGCGTAATTTGTGGATCACTTTGTATATTATAAAACGAAATTTTTTTTTTAATTCAGAAAATTTTATTCAATCTAGAAAATATATTTACTACGATTGAACAATGATTTTTTTTCAAAATTAAAAAAGATTTATCTTAAAAATAATTCTGCACGAATGTTTAGATTTGTCGCTAATTTTTTTTAATGTTTTAATTAAAATTTTAATTAAAATTAAAAATAATTTAGTTTTATTAATTTCGTAATTCTTTTTATTGATTATATTGATATCTCAAACCTAATTATAAATAATGGCTTATTTTGTATATTGTCCATTTAAGATAATTACGTTTTTCAACCCTTATTGCTTACCGTTTAATTAATTAAAAAATGAATACATTAACCCTTTATTGAATGCGTTATTAGTTGATGAAATATTACAAGCTAAATAGAGTCCACAAAAATAACAGGATAAATTTAACATAGACAAATTTTCAAAAAATATTTGAAAAAAGTTTAAAAACAAAATTGTGTTAGTTTGTGGATTAAAAAATATATATTTTTCAGTTATCCAATTAAAAGATTTCATTGGAAAATTGCAAGTGTGCAACCTCAAACATAAAAATAACATTTCACAACCAAAATGGGATTTGCAAATATTTTGGACTCCGTAAAGGCCGTCTGTACCAACGAAGGCGATTTAACAAATTGCATAATCTGCGCGTACAGGCCTTCTGCAACACTGGCCATCATGTTCGGCCTCTGCGTAATTAAAGGCGACTGCAAACACTCAACCAAAACGCTCAACCACCAAATCATAATCTTCTCACCAAAAAACTTGCTAATAACAACGCCCCCATTGTTATTTTTGAGCGGATGTTTAATCGGGTACATTTGGACATTGATTAACAGCGACCACTTACTTTTGGACACCCTATTTATGGTGGCAGATATCCTATTCTCATCCTGCGCTTTATCCGTGGTCATATGCAGTCTGCTCAGGTACCAAAAATTAGTTACGCACTTCCAAGGTATGCAGACAATTTTCGAAAACTGCCAACATTTTGGCATGGAGCAAGTTCTATCGAGCGACGACGTGAAGAGAATTCGAAAGCGCAGCTTCAAGTTTATCTGGTTCATTGTGGCCATTCTGATTTGCTCGGTGACGAATAACATCTTCAACGAGCGAATGGGCGCGGTTGGCCACTGTACCGCCTTTCGAATGGCGTCCATTTTGAGCGCCGAATTGCAAATGGTGATCGTGCTGCAATTCGATACCGAAACGCAGATTCATTCGCAAATTTTAAAGTCGCTTTACGAAGATATAAAAAATACCCTTAGCGCGGCCAAAACGATCTCTTTTGCTAACAGCCAATCTGGCCTAGATGGTAAACAGTATTCGGATTTGGTGGACTTTTTGAAGTTGAGGATCCGATTTTATTTGGCCATGTATAATGGACGGCGACAATTGCAAGCTTTTTTGAATCCGATGCTTCTGGTGTGGTTCAGTTTTTTATTGGCCGTCTTGATTATGAACATTTACCTGATGACAGTGACAAGGTATACTGTTGACACTGATTATGACAACATGTATAATATCGTCGCTTTGGAATTAAGAACGTACATTTGCAGTGGAAGTATTATATTTTTACTTAATGCTATTCAAAAATCTCATGACATGGTAAGTGGCAAAAAAAAAATTTCTAGGTGTTTTTTTTGAGATTTCATTTGAATTATTCATTTTTGGTGAATTAAGAAGGTGATGTAGGGTTGCTGCAAGGGTCGGTTTCGAGTGGCGATGTGTAGTTCACTCGCGAACTGCTTTTGCAACTACTTAGAATCAATATAGTTGGATTATTTTAGAATTAATTGCATTATTTCTAAATTCAATTTGAAATAATCTAAGTAGTATAGCTATGTTGTTCCTGGACCACTTACCATCGAGTTCTTTGAACTACCGGTGTGTAGTTCACTCGCGAACGGTTCAAACAAATGACGGGCGTACTGCGACGATGTTTTGCAACGACCTATAGGTCACTATGACCTATAGGTCGTGAACTATCAACTACATGGTGCACGGTGTACTTGTACTAGGTCCTGAACCCGTCATGTACTAAACCGTTCATGAATCACAACGACCCGTAAACGATGCAGTATAGTATACATTACATATACAGTACTAACATTTATTTAGTGATAAAGTGTGTTGGCGAACGGAACGAAATAGGAAACTAGATGCAATATTGCAACAGCATAAAAATGTAAAATATAATTTATTAGGCAGATACAGCACCATTCAAATGTTGAAGGAAACGTTAAAAATTTTTAGAAAGTCTAACTTTAAATACTTTTTACAAAATTATAAATGCATTTTACATATTATTTACGGAAGTGTACATCAATACTAAAGAAAATGAATTATTTATTTAATACCAGTGTGTAAATATGAAACCGGAATTTGCTTATAGTTGACCTTAGAGGTCAATGTACCTAGTTACGGCCAAATTACGTCAGTGGCGCCAATTCCTTGTTGCATCATTACAAAGATTTTTAATTCACAGCAATACAAGTTTTATACAACATCTGGTATAATAGCGTTGAACGTGTCGAATTTTATGCCTGGAAATTACTGTTTCCAATACTGGATTTTCTGTTGCCATTTGAAGAAAACGGCTGCAGAATCGCATCGAATGCTTGTCGAAGCTTTACGGTGAGCATGCTCTTGGTAAATCACAGTGCTTTGAGTGGCTTAAAAAATTCAAAAGTGGAGATTTTTACGTGAGAAATGAAGAACGTGGAAGACCACCCAGAAGGTTTGAAGACAGCGATTTGCAAGAATTGCTGGATGAGGATGACACTCAAACGCAACAACAACTCGCGGATCAATTAAATGTGACACGAGAAGCCGTCTCGAAAAGCCATGGGAAAGATCGAGAAGATGGGAAAATGCGTTCCACATGAACTGAATGAAAGACAGCAGGAAAACCGAAAAACCACTTGCGAAATGCTGCTCGCCAGGAATAAAAGAAAGTCATTTCTCTATCGAATTGTAACTGGCGATGAAAAGTGGATATAATTTGAAAATCCTAAGCGTAAAAGATCATGGGTAACTCCAGGCGAACCATCGACATCGACTGCAATGCCAAATCGCTATGGACGGAAGACAATGCTGTGTGTTTGGTGGGATCAAAAGGGTATGATTTATTATGAGTTGCGAAAACCTGGCGAAACCGTTAATACTGAACGCTACCGACAACAAATGATCGATTTGAATCAAGCTTTGCGTGAAAAACGACCAGAATATCAAAAAAGACAACACAAAATGATTTTGCTTCAAGACAATGCACCAGCACACACAGCAAAACTGGTCAAGGAAACGATTGAGGCGTTTAGTTGACTTTCGCATGCGGCTTGGCTCCGTCCGATTACTACTTATTTGCATCGATGGGACACGCACTTGCTGAGCAGCAGCGCTTCACTTCTTACGAAAATGTACGAAAATGGCTCGATGACTGGCTTGCCTCGAAAGGGCAACAATTTTTTTGGCATGGCATCCACAAATTGCCAGACAGATGGGAAACATGTATAGCCAGCGATGGGCAATTAGTTAAAGAGTCCGCAATCCTAAAGATTGGTTGGAAACAGCACGCCATGCCGATCTATCCTGAGCCAATCCCTTCATCTCCCTATAGCTATTCATCTCAACGTCTTCAACTATCTGACTCCCATACTCCAATCTAGGCCTACCTACCCCTCTCTTTCCCTCCACTCTACCTTCTATGATCAATTGCATAATCCCCCCATGCCTAAGAATATGCCCTACTAATCTGTCTCTCCTACGCTGTAACACTCTCCAGATACTTCTCTTCTCCCCTACTAACTCTAGTACAGCTTCATTTGTTACTTTATCTTCCCAACCAATCCTCATCATCCTCCTATAACACGACATTTCGAATGCTTGTAATCTACGCTTCTCTTCCTTTCCTATAGTCCACGCCTCACACCCGTACAGTGCTACACTCCAAACATATACCTTCAGTAATCTTTTTCTAATACCCAAGTCAATATTTGATCTTAAAATCTGTTCTTTTTCTACGAATGCCTTCCTACCCTGTGCTATCCTACACTTTATATCTACCTTGCTTCGATTATCTTTTGTGATTCTACCGCCTAAATAACAAAAATCTGACACTTCTTCGATTCTATTATCTCCTATTGTGATCCTCATTTTTCTACTGCATTCCTTTTTTTCACACCTCATCACTTTAGTTTTACCTATATTTATTTTCATGTTAAAATCCCTAGTCAATACTGCCTGCATACCATTCAATACCCTTTCTAAATTCTTTTCGCTTTCTTCCAATATAGCTATATCGTCGGCGAATCTCAACATATATATTTTCTCTCCCTGTACATTCACACCTACACTATACTCTTCTTTTACTTTGTTTATTGCATCTTCTATATATAGATTAAATAATAACGGTGAGAGTGTACATCCCTGCCGAACTCCCTTCCCTATTTTTGCTACCTCTTCTTCCCCCTCAATTCTAACTAAGGCAGTTTGGTGTTTATATAAATTAAAAATTATTCTCCTATCCTTATAATCTATACCCGTTTCTTTTAAAATTCTAAACATTATGTCCCAATCTACATTATCAAATGCCTTTTCTAAGTCTACAAAAGCTATGCAAGTTACCTTTCCTACCCTCTTTCTTTTTTCTACTACCGTTCTTAGTGCTAGAATCGCCTCTCTCGTCCCTCTGTTTTTCCTAAAACCAAACTGATCTTCTCCTAGCCTTTCCTCTACTTTATTTTCTAATCTCCTATAAATAATCTTTAACAATATCTTCGATGCATGTAATAGTAGGCTAATGGTCCTATAGTTCTCACACAAATTAGCTCCTATTTTCTTCGGCATTGTTACTATTCTACTACGCTGAAAATCCTGTGGTACTTCTCCCTTCTCATATATTTTACAAACTAACCTGTATAATCGCTCCTGCATTTTTTCCCCTGCGTGTTTTATTAATTCGGCTGGTATCATATCAATCCCCGCTGCTTTGTTATTCCGTAAATCATTTAATGCTCTATGAAACTCTGACCTAAGTATGCTAGGACCTAAGTCATCCTCATCTATCTGTTCCACACTTTCTAGCTCCTCCATGTCCTGCCTACCTTTATATAAATCTTCAAGATACTCCTTCCATCTTCTAGCTTTTTCCTTATTTTCTGTGAGTTCCTTACCCTGCTTATCACATATAATGTTACCCTTTGGTTTTACTTTAGAAAAATGTTCGAGAAAAATACTTCGAGTAAAATATTTCCATCATTTTGTATACAATAAACGTGTATTTTCTATGCAAAAATTCCGGTTTGACATTTACATACCGGTAATTAAACTAGCGTTCGAATAAATATAAAAGGGGAGCGAAGAATCTTATAGTACAGAAAATTATCAAGGCACCCTTTTTTTTGTACTACTTACAATACAGAAGCTGAAAGATTCGTTATAATCTAATGGTACCGTATAAATGTATGCATCTGTCTTCTGGCATATAATTTTACCAAGAAAGCATCGATCTTGATATAGGCAATTTTTTTTTTAAGTGGCGGGCCCGCCCCTTTTACTGCGCATTATAAATTAAGACTAGTTTATGCATAAGACCAATGGTAACAAAAACAATTGAAAATATATTGGCCGCTTCAACACCCCGAAACCTTATGCTCATGAAGAGATGCTCGCCACTGCATTTTTGTGTTTTGAGGGTGTGGTCAAAATTACTGCAATGTTGTCATATCGACAGCCAACCAATACAGAACGTATTATATTAGCATAATTGATCAAAACAAATAATAAATAACTGGAAACGTTTTACTAAATAGTGGACTTTAATCGAAGCCGTATATTTTCATACATTAAATATTTTCAAGATGAATTTTGTTATGCAGTTTACAATTTGAGCACTTCGGACTGAGGTTTTTTATTCATATATGGCAACAATGGTACTGGAAGCTCAACCCTTATGCGCAGTAGAGGATGAATTAGGTCCGCCAAGATATAAAAAATGACTTATATGTCTTGTAATCATTTGTAGATGTAGACACAATAGGTTTCTTATTGCGATAGCATAAGTCCCCAGCTTAAGACATATCATGACAATGAAAATCTTCAAATTTGACAGGATCATCTCTTTGAAATCTAATTTTCTGGTTAGTTGCGTGGTTATTATTATAATACTGTCATTTCTACACAATATAAACAATATTTAGTTAGTCCTAACTCTTAGAGATTGGTTGGAATCAGCACGCCATCTGTCGATTTATCCTGAGCTAATTTCTTCATCTCCCTATCATTAGCAATCCTAACGTCCTCCACTATCTGACCCACATACTCCAATCTAGGCCTACCTACCCCTTGCTTTCCCTCTATTTTACCTTCTATAACTAAATATACTAGGTCCTGAACCCGTCGTGTACTAAACCGTTCATGAATCACAATGGCTCGTAAACGATGCAGTATAGTATACATTACATATACAGTACTAACATTTATTTAATGATAAAGTGTGTTGGTGAACGGAACGAAATGATATTTCCTTATATATATGTTTTGTATAAATTATAAAGATTGTTATTTTTTCTTGCTCATTCTTAAATCAAAATAAGTATTGTAATATTTCTATTTATTTATTTTTTACCATTTAATATTTATATATTGAGAAAAAAAGAGATTATTTTCAGTATGTCCATGTCGTGAACTAGTTCATTTTTAAAAGATGTAGTAGTTCACGACCTATAGTTCGTGAACGGTTCATTGAAATGAACTACGACCTACGAACTAGGTCCTGAAAGTGACCTACAGTTTGCCATCGCTAGTTTTGAGACCTCATTTTATATTATATAACAAAAAATAAGGTCAGTTTATTTTTTATTTTTTTAAATGCCATATATATATATATATAAACAATGTAATTATAGAGGATTTTTTAAAAATATGTATTGCGCCTTTGTTTGTGTAAATACAGGGTGATCCTGTTTTAGTTGCTGTCGTATTCCATTTTTTATTAAATTTTCAAAAATAATTGCGTAGACAGATAAAAAATGGTTGAATTATGTAATAAAAAAATAGTTTACTTTTGAATATATACAGGGTGGCCTATTTTATTTTTTCACAAAAATCTAATTAAATAAATATATCTATTATAAAATTTTAGTATAAATATTTTTCCTTTGTATATACAAAGTGGTCCATTTAAATCAGCAATGTCCATAGATATATACTTTATCATAATTGAATTATTTATATAAATGAATATTGTAAAATTTAAAAAATCAACAGGTTTTTCTTTGTTTAGTTTTATTAATTCTTATAAAAAATTCTGAGGTACCTATAAATGGACCACCCTATATATCAAATTAAACATCATTATTTCGTAATTAAACTATTCTGTCTAATAAAAGTTGTTTTTACAAATGAACAAATTATCATTAGAATAATAACAATTATTACTATTTATTCAACGATTATGATTACTAAAATTATAAATAAATAATACAAAATTTTAATTCACAAAATTGATCAAGAAACAAGTTTATTAAAACTTCTACAAAGAATGTCGCTAAATTTCCGTCAGTCCAAACGATCGAATTGTCTAATTTGCAAAATTCGCCCAATATTATATACAGGGCGATTCACAGCTACCGTCTGTACATTTAATTGTCCCCATTTCGGCATTAATCGCACCAAACAATCAACGCGCGAATCAAAAATCACAACAATAACGTCTTATTTACTAATCGCCTGTCTATTTAGCATTCTTCTATTCCAAATTAAAAGACTGTCACTTGTCGTGGACAGTTACCAATTCGCTCTGACATTCGGCGAAGTATTGATAACATTTTCATCCCTTTCTGTATTTACATTCGCCAATTTACGGCGCAAACATAAAATAGAAGAATTTAACGGATTAATAACAATTATAAACAACGCAATTGACATTGACACAATATTTGACAAGACTTTGACAGATAGATTTGTGCTACGTCAAATATTATCCATTTCTTTTATTTTCGCTGTTGAATTATCATGCATTGCCTGGTTTGTTTACAACGACGCGCGAACTTCGTATAAAATGCTCGTGTTAGTTCGTGCATTTACGGAAGTAATGTCAATATTGACAGCTATGATTATAGTGCATTTTATGGTCGTTTCGAATTTGTACTATTACATGTTTTCAGCATGTTTTGAAAAAATTAGGTTACGCCTAATTGACAGATTGAATGCCAACACGTTTGCTGTCAAAACGATTTCTATAAAGCGATCTGACAGTGTGAAAATGACGTTGATTACAATGAGGAGAATGTATATTAGTTTGTATATAAATTATAATAAGAATTTGAAGTTTATACACCCTGTATTGACGATTCATTGGACGTCTGTTGTAATGCAGTTTGTTAATTTCCTGTATATTTGGTGGCTGCAATTTTTTTGCGGGAAATTTGAAAGTGTCGATTATTATTTTATTATTTTTAAATGGAAATTTTTGCTCGTTTCGTATGGGATTTGGGATTATGCGGATAAATTTGAAGTTTTGACGAATATTGTGAGTATTAATTCTAAATTAAATTTTTTTTCAGACAAAATGTGTATAGAAAATTCATCTGTCTATTATACAGAGCGCTCCACTTAAAATGACACTGTATTTCCTGCGAAAGAAAACACTAAAACTGCAATTACAGACGTCAAAATTTGTAGTTATATACACAGTTTAAAATTTGAGTCTTTTTCAAAGAAAAAAATTTTAATTTTTTTTGAAAAGAAAGCCTATAAAAATTCATTTTTTACATATATCATTATAATCCATTTTCACTTATGGCTCATTTTTTAAATCTCTCTTACTGTCATATTTTTCAAAAAGTAATAATTATTTAAAAAACTTATATTCGTATATACTAAAAGTAATTTGTAAATATGTAAAATTTGTAAATGGGATATAAAAAAATCATTTCATATAAAATAAGAAAATTTTAACACCCTGTATTGATAATAATATATTAATGACCTGCAATTTTCAGTTTTTAAAAATTAGAATTCAAATTTTCCGCTCTTTGCTTTAATTTTCATTTTTTTTACAAGAAATTTCATATCGTTTTAGAGAAATTTTCAGAGAAATTGTGTATAAAAAATTCATCTATGTTTTATACAGAGCGCTCCATTTAAAACGGCACGGTATTTCCTGCGAAAAAAAAACACTAAAACTGCAATTAGATAGGTGAAAATTTGTAGTTATATACACAGCTTAAAATTTGATGTCACAATTTTTTATATATACATTTTTCATTTTTCTTTGAAAAGAAAGCCTATAAAAATGATTTTTTTACATATATGATTATAATCCATTTTCACTTATGGCTCATTTTTTAAATCTCTCTTACTGTCATATTTTTCAAAAATTAATAATTATTTTAAAAACTTAAATTCGTAGATACTAAAAGTAATATATCATTGTAAAGCTAAATTTGTAAATGGGATAGAAAAAAATCATTCCATATAAAATAAGAAAATTTTAACACCCTGTATTGATAATAATATATGAATAACCTACAATTTTAAGTTTTTAAAAATTAGAATTCAAATTTTCCGCTCTGTTGCTTTAATTTTCAGTTTTTTTACAAGTTTTATATGGAATACCCTGTATATTTCAGAGTTTTCTATACTATATTTAAATTGCGTATCCGGAAACAAATTTACATCCATTAAAATTCTTTCTATTCATAATATAAAAGCGGCCATTAATTTGACTAATATCTACAAACGTATGACCCTGTATAATATTAATGTTATACAATTAATTATAGTAACACAATATATCTTCTAAATAACCAATAATTTTAAAACATGTTATTGTTTCTATAACTTCCATCCAATTTAGACAAAAAACATTTTTCAACCAAAATGAACTTTTTAGAAATATTTCGGTTAAAATCAAATTGCATCACGTGCGCTTTCAAATTATCTTTCGCCCACGGAAAGTTCAATTTGTGTCAACCGAATCACATTTGCAAACACGAAAAAAATTACAATCCGAAAAAATATTTTCTCGGACGCGAAAAATTGCTCAATCCATTCGCAATTGGCATGTTTTGCTCGAATTTACTCGCCATCATTTATTGTTTGCACACTTTGACGTACATTGACATTGACAGCCGCCGTATTGACGTATTTGTCATTTGCGACGCGCTAATTTTCACATGTTCTTACGACATTCTGCAATGTTTTCAATATATAAATTGGTATCGCATCAAAAAAGATTTTGATAGCTTAATGTCGATTTTGGACAACCAATTTGAGGTTGGCTTAAATAACTTGCTGTCAAAAAAAGTTGTTTCGGAGATATTTTGGGGTTTTTTCGGGTTTATGTATTCATTTGTCATTTTGATTTTTGCTATTTTTGTGACTTTGGTTGTAAATGCCGCGCAAATGGAGAAATCTTGGACACGCATTGCGGTGTTGGCGGTTGGTTTTTTGGCAACAGTGTTTGTGGGCAACTGGATATTGCAATCGATGTATTTTTACAAATTGTATTGCGAAATTAGCAGGGAGTGTTTACATCAAATTCAAGAAACTTTAATTAGACGAAAATTGGACCAATTTGGCAACAAGGTCGATCACTTCCGAAACAATTATGTAACAATTAACTTGGTTAAGTTGAACAGATTTTATCAATCGATTTTTGCCAGTTTTTTAACGAATTGCAACGTTTATGGAAATATTTTTTCTCTCTTGTGGTTTTTTATTGTGATTATTTTTATTATAAATGCGTATTTCGGAATAGTTTCTTTGTGGACGGAAAATTATGCAACCGCTGATGTTTTATTGCAATTCAAAGCGTTACTTATGTACAGTATTATGTACTATTATTTAGTGCAAACGGAAAGATTATCAAATGTGGTAAGTGCAAAAACAATTTAAAAAAAATAAAAATTTTTTGACAACATTTTTTGTGCAACGTTTACTTAAAAATATCAAAACCAAAAAAACTAAATGTCAAAACTGTCAAACTCGCATAGTTTTGACTTTTCTGTCATATTGGACATTTCAGTCAAATGCTTCTATCCGATTTGACAGACAACAATAAAAGTAACGTAGCTTTTATTAGTTTCAAATTTTAGGAAGTACAGTTTTTTTCAAAGAATCTATTTTTAAACATGACGGTTATTATTTTGTACTAAATATATTGCCCGGTGCTTTATAAGTTTCAGATCAGGTCAGGTCACAACAAATTTAATTAATTCCTTGGTTGGTTTTTGGTTTATTTCCTTAAAAAAACAACCGAAGGTCATATCAAATCAGGCTAGGCTTATAATACTGAAACAGTAATGAAAGTTAGATCGGGTCAGATCAATTTATAAAAAATATGTCTAAAGATTAATAAAAAGGTCAAGCCAGGTGAGTTTATAAGAAGTACGTAATTTTAACAGTTTTAAATAAATTCTGGTTTTAAAAACTTGGGTCAAGTTAGATCAGGTCAGATCATAAGGCAAGTATAATTTTGAATAACTAATTTATTTTTTAAATTTTGTATTTGAAAAGAACTTAATACTGGGACAAGTTAGGGCATATTCAAATATTTAGAAAGAAATGAAAGTTAGGTCGGGTCAGGTCAGGTCATCAGATTGTAAAAGTTTGATTGATTAATTAATTTTATGTATTTTATATTTAGAAAAAGATTGATGCTGGGTCCATTCAGGTCAATTTATAATGGTTAGAAAGATATGAGATATAGGTCAGGTCAGATCAGGTCAGGTAATACGGGATGTACAATTATGATTAAGTAATTAATTTAATTTGTATTAAGCCAGAACTTAGTGTTAGATGAATACAGGTCACTTGATAATATTAAAAAATAAATCTGGATTAGGTCAAGTGGGGTCAATTTATAGGTCAGACAATTTTAATTAGTTCCTTGGTTAGTTTTTGGTTTTTTTCCTTAAAGAGACAACTAAAAGCCATATCAAATCAGGCCAGGCTTATAATACTGAAAAAGTAATGAAAGTTAGATCGAGTCAGAACAATTTATAAAAAATATGTGTTAAAGATTAATAAAAAAAGTTAAGTCAAGGCAGGTTAGTTTATTTTATAAGAGGTACGTAATTTTTCACAGTTTTAAATAAATTCTGGTTGACTTAGGTCAAGTTAGGTCAGGTCAGATCATAAGTCAAGTATAATTTTGAATAACTAATTTATTTTTTAAATTTTGTATTTGCAAAGAACTTAATACTGGGACAAGATAGGGCATATTCAAATAATTAGAAAGAAATGAAAGTTAGGTCGGGTCAGGTCAGGTCATAAGGTTGTAAAATTTTGATTGATTAATTAATTTTATGTATTTTATGTTTAGAAAAAAAATTATGCTGGGTCCATTCAGGTCAATTTATAATGGTCAGAAAGATATAAGATATAGGTCAGGTCAGATCAGGTCAGGTAATAAGGGATATACAATTACGATTAAGTAACTAATTTACTTTAATTTATATTAAGCCAGAAATTAATGTTAGATGAATACAGATCACTTGATAATATTAAAAAATAAATCTGGATTAGGTCAGGTCGGGTCAATTTATAGGTCAGATCAAGAATCATAAAAAATTTTTAATTAAGTTATTTGTTTTATATATTTATTTAATATTTAGAAAGAAGTTAACATTAGGTTAGGTCAATTTATAGGTCAGATCAGGTCATAAAAAATATACAATTTTACTTAAGTTGTTTGTTGAACTTATTTATTTAATATTTAGAAAGAAGTTAACGTTAAGTCAAGTCAAATTATAGGTCAGATCAAGAATCATAAGAAAATTTTAATTAAGTTATTTGTTTTATATATTTATTTAATATTTAGAAAGAAGTTAACATTAGGTTAGGTCAATTTATAGGTCAGATCAAGTCATAAAAAATATACAATTTTACTTAAGTTGTTTGTCGAACTTATTTATTTAATATTTAAAAAGAAGTTAACGTTAAGTCAAGTCAAATTATAGGTCAGATCAAGAATCATAAGAAAATTTTAATTAAGTTATTTGTTTTATATATTTATTTAATATTTAGAAAGAAGTTAATATTAGGTTAGGTCAATTTATAGGTCAGATCAAGTCATAAAAAATATACAATTTTACTTAAGTTGTTTGTCGAACTTATTTATTTAATATTTAAAAAGAAGTTAACGTTAAGTCAAGTCAAATTATAGGTCAGATCAAGAATCATAAGAAAATTTTAATTAAGTTATTTGTTTTATATATTTATTTAATATTTAGAAAGAAGTTAATATTAGGTTAGGTCAATTTATAGGTCAGATCAAGTCATAAAAAATATACAATTTTACTTAAGTTGTTTGTCGAACTTATTTATTTAATATTTAAAAAGAAGTTAACGTTAAGTCAAGTCAAATTATAGGTCAGATCAAGAATCATAAGAAAATTTTAATTAAGTTATTTGTTTTATATATTTATTTAATATTTAGAAAGAAGTTAACATTAGGTTAGGTCAATTTATAGGTCAGATCAAGTCATAAAAAATATACAATTTTACTTAAGTTGTTTGTCGAACTTATTTATTTAATATTTAAAAAGAAGTTAACGTTAAGTCAAGTCAAATTATAGGTCAGATCAAGAATCATAAGAAAATTTTAATTAAGTTATTTGTTTTATATATTTATTTAATATTTAGAAAGAAGTTAATATTAAGTTAGGTCAATTTATAGGTCAGATCAAGTCATAAAAAATATACAATTTTACTTAAGTTGTTTGTCGAACTTATTTATTTAATATTTAAAAAGAAGTTAACGTTGTCAAGTCAAATTATAGGTCAGATCAAGAATCATAAGAAAATTTTAATTAAGTTATTTGTTTTATATATTTATTTAATATTTAGAAAGAATTTAACATTATGTTAGGTCAATTTATAGGTCAGATCAAGTCATAAAAAATATACAATTTTACTTAAGTTGTTTGTCGAACTTATTTATTTAATATTTAAAAAGAAGTTAACGTTAAGTCAAGTCAAATTATAGGTCAGATCAAGAATCATAAGAAAATTTTAATTAAGTTATTTGTTTTATATATTTATTTAATATTTAGAAAGAAGTTAACATTAGGTTAGGTCAATTTATATGTCAGATCAAGTCATAAAAAATATACAATTTTACTTAAGTTGTTTGTCGAACTTATTTATTTAATATTTAAAAAGAAGTTAACGTTAAGTCAAGTCAAATTATAGGTCATATCAAGAATCATAAGAAAATTTTAATTAAGTTATTTGTTTTATATATTTATTTAATATTTAGAAAGAAGTTAACATTAGGTTAGGTCAATTTATATGTCAGATCAAGTCATAAAAAATATACAATTTTACTTAAGTTGTTTGTCGAACTTATTTATTTAATATTTAAAAAGAAGTTAACGTTGTCAAGTCAAATTATAGGTCAGATCAAGAATCATAAGAAAATTTCAATTAAGTTATTTGTTTTATATATTTATTTAATATTTAGAAAGAAGTTAACATTAGGTTAGGTCAATTTATAGGTCAGATCAAGTCATAAAAAATATACAATTTTACTTAAGTTGTTTGTCGAACTTATTTATTTAATATTTAAAAAGAAGTTAACGTTAAGTCAAGTCAAATTATAGGTCAGATCAAGAATCATAAGAAAATTTTAATTAAGTTATTTGTTTTATATATTTATTTAATATTTAGAAAGAAGTTAATATTAGGTTAGGTCAATTTATAGGTCAGATCAAGTCATAAAAAATATACAATTTTACTTAAGTTGTTTGTTGAACTTATTTATTTAATATTTAGAAAATAGTTAAAGTTAGGTCGGGTCAGGTCATTTTTTATATATAACCTGTATATAAACAATGTTGTGCACTATACTAAATTTTTTAATAAAAAAGAATTATTGAACCACTGGGTTCAATCCAGGTCCTTTATTATATTATAAAAAATTATGGCACTTGTCTATTTAAATCAATTACTTACTTTCCATAGCTTATATAAATTAAATATTCTTAATTACAAATACCATTATAGTTCGATTTAATGATTAAACTATTCTTGTGTAAATATGAATAAAATACCATTTTATGGGTTAATGAAATAATTGAACATTCATTAATTTATATACAAAAATTGTGATATATTATTTTAGAATCTTGAGCATTGTTTTTAATAATACAATTAAATCTTTTATAAATTATAATAAAAAAATGTTGCTTCCAAAATACAACTACAAAGAAGATTGCATCACCTGTGCTTTCAAAACAATTTTTATTCTCGGCTATTACACCACCGGAGTGCCAAATTACATTTGCAGACACGCCAACAGATCTAAAGAAAAATTATCTTACCTTGGCAAAGAGAAATTGTACACTCCCTGGTCAATTTTCGCTTTAATCGCCAATATTTTCGCCTGCACGTATTGTACCCACTTACTTTTACTGGACACGCGCAGTTACGAGATATTCTTCGTAATCGACGGTCTGATGTTTTCCTGCGGTTATATCGTAATTCAAATTTTTCAGTTTTCATCGTGGGATAAAATTACACTAGAATTTGACGCTTTATTTGCGTTAATTAAAGAAAAAAGCGATGGCGAATTTGGTGCTTTATTGCCAATACAGGATGCACGCGAAATATCGTTCATTTCCACAACCTTGGCGGTGATTTATTCTTGTTTGGTTCTTATCGTACCTGGGAGTTTGATTCGTTACAGTTTGCTGCAAAATGACGTCGACTACATTTTTTTGGTCGCGTACGCGTGCGCTTCATATGGAAACGAAATCGTTGCATTGATGATAACAACAAGCTGCTTTACTTATAAACTATACTACGTTTTACTTAACGAATGCTTGAAACAATTAAGGAACGTATTGGAACAGGGTAATTTATCAAAAAATCGAAAAGATTATATTAAGCCTGAGCGCAACGACTTGTCGAAAACGCTCATTAATTATAACAGATTTTATCAAGCGATTTATTTGACGTTTAAGTTTAATGAGGGCGTGTTTAAGAATATTATGGCTATTGTATGGTTTATCGTGCTGATGGTGTTTATTATAAACATGTATTTTTATATCGTGATGTTTTACACGGGAAGTTTGACAGTTCATGGATTTTTCTTTCGATGCAAAGTGATATTTATGTATTTGATGATGATTTATTATCTTGGCATTACCGGAATGTTGGCAAATGTGGTGAGTTTACAAAATTTCCAAAGTTTTCAATATGTTTTTTCAATATTTTGATGTATAGTTGCATTGTTTAATTAATTCTTTAAAAACTGATATAAATTTTATTTTAATATCTTAAAAAATGGTAGAGATATGCAACGTTAAAATTTATTAATAATGCTTGAGGATTTTTTATATTTTCACACATATATTTCGGGATATCAATATTAAAGTAATCCAATTTTGACCTGACTTGACCTGACCTGACCTTATTTTTTATATCAACATGTAAATTGCATATTTCTTATAACATTGTTTTAACACTCACTTTTTCCTCGATGTTATAATAACATTTCTTATGACCTGACCTGACCTATATTTCTTATTTTAAACCTAAATTTTAAACTTACACATTTGTAAGAAATTCACAATAAGACTTGTTCAACGTAAATTATTTAATCTAGACCAGACCTGAAAATTGTACATATCTAGTAAACTGATTTGACCTGACCTATCCTGATCGGAACTATCTATAATTTTACGAAGTGATCAAATTGCATATAACTCATAAATTGAGTTATATGAGTGATATTAAATGACCTGACCTGACCTCAATTGAGTTATATGAGTTATATTAAATAACCTGAACTGACCTCAATTGAGTTATATGAGTTATATTAAATGACCTGTCCTGATCTTTATTTCTTTCTAAATTTAAAACTTGCATATTTGTTATAAATTCACAATAAAACTTGTTCAAGGTAAATTATTTAATCTACACCTGACCTAAAAATTGTACACATCTAATAAACTGACTTGACCTGACCTGACCTGATCTGAACTATCTATAATTTTACGAAGTGATCAAATTGCGTATAACTCATAAATTGATCTCATCTCACCTGAAATTTCATCTAAATAGAATAAACTAAAACCACATATCATATTTGACTTGACCTGACATGACCTGGCCTTACTTAATTTACATAAATAAATAGATACATCAAAATTGTATAAATCTGACCTGACTTTAATTTATTTCTTAAAACAAGTATATAAAAAAACTGATCCTGACCTGACCTGAGCCGAACTGACTTTACTTTTAGTAAATAATTGTTTGAAATAAATTTAAATTTAAAATTTTATATAACTTAGCTAAGTCATAATATTCTTCTAATTGCTATAAATTATATGTGTGTTTCAAATTGACCTGAATTAATCACTTTTTTTAAATTTCTTAAAAGTATATATATTTGAATTGACCTGACCTAACCTAACTATAAATTCTTCATACCAATTAAATATATTAAACAAAACATAATCCTGACCCGACCTGACCTGACCTGACCTGACCTAACTTGATCACATTTTTTTTTGAAATTCTTAAAAGTATATACTTTTGAATTGACCTGACCTGTCCTAACTATAAATTCTTCTTACAAATTAAATATATTAAACAAAACAAAATCCTGACCTGACCCGACCTGACCTGACCTGACCTGACTTAATCACTTTTTTTTATTAAAAATTCTTAAACGTATATATATTTGAATTGACCCGACCTGCCCTAACTATAAATTCTTCTTACAAATTAAATATATTAAACAAAAAAAAATCTCTTACTACTTGATCTGATCTGACCTGACCTTTTTCTCATTGAAAATATTTTTTAAAAAAGTGTTATTTTTTTAACTCCACATTTCTTGGTACTAAATTTAGAAAGCACCGGGCAAAATATTCAATCCATTCCCTTTAAAAAAATATCGATCACCATTTTTTTTAAATGGCGTATATAAAACAACTTCCCAACCATCATCAAAATGTTTTTAATCTATTTCGTCAATACAAATAATATTAAATGGCATATTTATAATTTACGAATTAAAAGATATTTATCTCTAAATTGTAGTATAATTATGACAATATTAATCGATACATAACCTATATTAATTATTATTAGTAGGTATTATTTATAACAGTAAATTAAATTTGAGCTCGATATTATTTTGCTTAAAAAATATATAAATTAAGAAAAAATACATAAAAATATATATATATAAAAAAAAATACATAAAAAAAAATATATATAAAAAAAATGCTTCGCCCTACTGAAGCCGAATCAAATTGCCTAATCTGCTGTTTAAAACTTTTATATTTCCTCGGGAAATTCACTTACGCCACGCCAAATCACGAATGCCAACACACAAAAGACCAAGAAACGAAATTCAATTTCCCGCTTCGAAAGGGCATGATCAACCCGTTCTCCATCTTGAATCTACTAGCCAATATGGCGGTCCTAACCTATTGCATATACATTTTAATGCACGAACCGCACAAATACGACATCTTAATGATTTTCGATATAATTATAACGTGCGTCGCTTATTTAAATTTAACAGTATTCGTGTCGATTTATTGGGACGATATAAAAGTCGATTGCGAAGGCTTGTTTATTTTGATCGCGAAAAGGAACAAATTTGGCGTGCAGAATGTGTTGCCTATAGAAGACGTGGTGAAAATCAGAAGGCTCACTTTAGTATTGCTCTGGACTTATTTGCCGTTGATGATTTTCTTTTTTCCGGCCGCTTTTTTGTACGAGGGTGTCCTAAATGGTTACGTAGACGTCAAAATGATATCCGCCAAAATTGTTGCCGATATTTCTCACGGTTTGATGATTTTAATTGTTTCAATGCTCGGTTTGACGATTAAAATATACAACATAATGTTGCGAGAAATTTTGAAGGAAGCCGAAAATTTATTAAACAATAAATTGCCCATTGAATTTACGAAAAATAAACCTGTAGGACGATTGTTTCTTTTGGTAAATGTTAATTTGAATGTTGACAAAAGAATTGGTATTTTGATAAGGTATTATCAGGCTGTTTTGGCGAATTTTAAGCATTTTAATATCATGCTTACGTATTTGATGTTTTTACAATGGACAACCGTTATTCTGGTGTTTATTAATAATATGTATTACGCGCTGATTAAAATTATTAATCGAGATGTTTTTTCGTGGGTTTCTACCGTTTTTCAATGTCAAATTTTTTATGTTTACGGAGTGAGTTATCTTTATTTGCGATTTGCTGAAAGTTTGGCTCAAGTGGTAAGTTTCTGACAAATCTATTGGCTGTTAAAAAAGTAATTGTAAAAAAAATTTCACAAAAAGTAATCAAATTTTTATATATTGTATAAATATCTGAAGTACAAAAAATTTTTTTTTTATAATAGCTGAAATTTGCGTATGAAATGCTCATTGATTTAAAATTCATTTTAAAAAAGCTCATTAAATTAAAATTTGATTTTTTGAAATGTTCTTTAAATTAAAATTTGACTACTTTTTAAATATCTTCAAAAACATCTAAAACTGCAATTTTTTTTAATTCGAATTAAATCCTGATTTCATATATCGATATATATTTTTAGAATAGATGAAATAATATTTAGAACAGGCATGGACAAATTAAATTTATATATAAATTAATTTCCGAGCGGTATTTTTTTTTTATTTAACCACAATTAATGCACTAAAAAATAATAAGTTAAATTTAACTGTAAAAAAAATAATTGTAAAAAAAAAATTATAAAAAATAATCAATTTTTTTATAAATTGTTAAATATCTAAAGAAGTAAAAAAAATTTTTTTTTATAATAGCTGAAAAGATATACATTTGCATATGAAATGCTCATTGATTTAAAATTCATTTTAAAAAAAGCTCATTAAATTAAAATTTGATTTTTTGAAATGTTCTTTAAATTAAAATTTGACTACTATTTAAATATCTTCAAAAACATCTAAAACTGCAATTTTTTTAAATTCGAATTAAATCCTGATTTCATATATCGATATATATTTTTTAGAACAGATGAAATAATATTTAGAACAGGCATGGACAAACTAAATTTATATATAAATTAATTTCCGAGCGGTATTTTTTTTTAATTTAACCACAATTAATGCACTAAAAAATAATAAGTTATATTTAACTGTAAAAAAAATAATTGTAAAAAAAAAATCATAAAAAATAGTCATTTTTTTTATAAATTGTTAAATATCTAAAGAAGTAAAAAATTTTTTTTTTTATAATAGCTGAAAAGATATACATTTGCATATGAAATGCTCATTGATTTAAAATTCATTTTAAAAAAGCTCATTAAATTAAAATTTGATTTTTTGAAATGTTCTTTAAATTAAAATTTGACTACTATTTAAATATCTTCAAAAACATCTAAAACTGCAATTTTTTTAAATTCGAATTAAATCCTGATTTCATATATCGATATATATTTTTTAGAATAGATGAAATAATATTTAGAACAGGCATGGACAAATTAAATTTATATATAAATTAATTTCTGTGCTGTATTTTTTTTTAATATAACCACAATTAATGCACTAAAAAATAATAAGTTAAATTTAATTGTAAAAAAGTTAATAGTATCAAATTTTGTACAAAAAGTAATCAAATTTTTTATAAATTGTATAAATATCTAAAGAAGTCCTATACTAATTTTAAAGCGCGTATTTAAAATATTAATTTTAAAAATATGTTTGTTCATAATAAAAAATATATTTTTAAATAATAGCTGAAAGGATATACATTTGCATATGAAATGCTCATTGATTTAAAATTCATTTTAAAAATCTCATTAAATTAAAATTGGATTTTTTGAAATGTTCATTACATTAAAATTTGACTACTTTTTAATGATATATATATATATATATATATATTTTTAATATATTTTTTTGTGGTTATATTTGTTTAAATATTGTTGTAGTGAAAATAGACATTTTCTATTAATTAAAAATTCAATAAAAAATATTTGTAATTTCTATTTGAGGTTCATTTAAAAAATACATCAAAAAATCGTACTTAATTACCGTTCTGGGCATTTATTGTCCAAACTACCCTTCATTAAGGAAACTTATTTTTTATATCAAATTTTTTAGTCAAATTTATTTTATTCGAAAGAAGAAAAACAGTAATTATTTTAACATAATATAACAAAAAGTCATCTATTTTTTTCATTCATAATTGTGAATTTATTTTACAACGTTTTGGCCACCCCTACCATTTATACACGCTTAAATATTTAAAATAATAAATCTGGGCTTTTAATCAAAAGTTTTCTAATTAAAAAAATATTTTATATAAACATTAAAATGCTTCTACTAAAATAGAATAGATGAAATAATATTTAGAACAGGCATGGACAAATTAAATGTATATATAAATTAATTTCTGAGCGGTATATATTTTTTATATAATCACAATTAATGCAAAAATTATATATAAGTTAAATTTAAATTTTGTATATTTATTTCATTTTCTACATGAAATATGTAATAATATTGAAATTCCTAATTACAGTTCAGATAATTTAAATAACAAGTCTCTTAATTTTTTTAACACATTTCTCTTTGAATGTTTTTGCAAAATTTGACTAAAAGCATTTTTTTTTAATGAAAATATTATTTTGCATAAATTTTAAATATTTAAATTCAAACAATTTTTTTGATATTAGTTTAAATATTCTTGTGGTGAAAACAGACATTTTCTATTAATTAAAAATTCAATAAAAAATATTCGTAATTTCTATTTAAAAAATACATCAAAATAATCGTACTTAATTACCGTCCTGGCCATTAATTGTCCAAACTAACTTTCATTAAGGCAATTTATTTTTTAAATCAATTTTTTTTACGCAAATTTATTTTATTCGAAAAAACAACAGTAATTATTTTAACAAAATATAACAAAAAATCATCAATTTTTCTCCTTCATAATTGTTAATTTATTTTACAACGTTTTGGCCACCCCTACCATTTATACACGCTTAAATATTTAAAATAATAAATCTGGGCTTTTAATCAAAAGTTTTCTAATTAAAAAATCTATTTTATATGAACATTAAAACGCTTCTACAAAAATTTATTTCCAGCGAATTAATAGTTGTAGTTCAGTTTTTCTTGTGCTTCAAGAAAAATCAAATAAAAGCGCCAAAGATATGGCCAATTTAAAAAAAAAATATTATTTTACGAACTGTCTAATTTGCACTTTAAGACCAATATTTTATATCGGCCAATATCATTTGTGCATGCCCAATTACAAATGTGCTCATTATTCGATAACCGAAAATTTCAAAAATTTCAAAGGTCGCAAAAAATTGCTTCATCCCTTATCTTCCGGGCACTTTCTGCTTAGTTTGTGTTCATACGCGTATCTATCGACCGATCCATTAAATTTCGATTTTCAATGGTTCGCTGCCTTCCTCATATTATACTTTTTCCTATTTTTTTACCAACTTTATTTTTGGAACGATATTAAATTACAATACGAGGGGTTGTTTTCACTTCTGTCATTGGGAAAAAAATATTTTTTGAATAAACCGCTGCCAATTGAAGAAATGGTATTATTAAACAAAAAATCGAAATTTGTCGTTGCGTTTATCTTATTTTGGATGGCAGTTTTGATTTTGGCCGCGATTTTTGTAATCTGGACAAATATTTCACCGGGCGATTTTTTGGCGACTTTTTTTTTGATTTCGTCAATTGTTTGTTCAATTTTTGCATTTTTGGTGTCGTGCATGTGCATACCTGTTTTAATATTAACCGCCAATATTTACGAAATTTTATTAGGCGCAGTTTTTGGCGAAGTAAAATTTTTATTGCAAAAAAGACTTTCCTGGAATAAAAAAAATATTTTCGTTTTTCAGCCTTATTTCGATATTTTTAAAAAATTGCAAGATTTAAGCAAGTTTTATTTGATTATTTTGGCAAATTTTCAGCAATTTGCAAACACTTATAAATTCATTAGCGTCCTTTCGTATTTCACGTCCATTTTAAATTATATTGTTTTAATTTATAATACTGTTCTTCTTATTTGGCACGGCCAAATTGTCACGAACACTTTTATTTTTGTTGAATTGACCAGAGCATTCTCTGTTTTTTCTCCTATTTTATACATTGTTTATGTAGAGGAATTAGCGAATGTGGTAAGTTTTTAAAAATCTATCACCCTGTATAATATATTTTTCTACGCTAAGTTTTTGAATTTTTTCTAGTTTTTATTTTCTATTCATATTTTAAGTCATTTTTCTGATCTAACCTTTTTTTTCTGATTTATTTTTTTATTTATATTTTTTAATTAATTTTCATCAAATTGAAAAGAAATTTAATTAATTAAAAATCATCAAAATTCAGACAAATAATACATTGACTTAAAAATAAAATAAAAACTTTTTAACAGTTTTTTTGTGATTTATTTTTTAAGAAATTTGTTATATAATTTAAAAAATAATAAGACCTGACCTGACATGCATTGAATTTCCTTCTAAATATTATTATTGCATTTTTTTTTCAATAATAAATAAACAAAACATTTTACTCCTGATAAATTATTTAATACTGGTAAAAAAATATTGTTTTAATAAAAAAATGGCTATTTTTTAAATTAACAACAACGATATAAAATAACTAGTGCTCCTAATTAATAAAAAAAAAACCACAGAAAATATGGACTTTAATTTATATTTAAACAATATTTTTACGATTTTTTTAATAACAATAATTTTCTATACGAGTAAGAACACCCGGTATATATACAAATAATTAACCTACAATTACAATGTATTGTCACTAATGTATAACAATTTTTAAATTAGTATTTCCTTATAGTCATTTTATCAGTACTAATTTACAAATCCTAAAGTAAAGTCCACACCAAAATGAATTTTTTAAACAAATCCAAAACTCAACCGAATTGCTTAATATGTACATTTAAATATTTATTTATGTTTTCCCGATTTAATCTGAGTGTACCTTATTATAAATGTCGGCACAATATGGACGCGCCTTTAGAAAAGTACCACTACTATCCACAGCGTACTAAATTGGGCCACCCTGTACCTTTCGGATTGCTTCTATTAAATTTATACGCGATTATATTTTACGTGTATATTATTTTGTATAATTTAAAACAGGTAGAGAAAATTATGATTTTCGATGTTTTGTTATCGTCCGTGCTGTATATATTAATATTCATTTTCGAATACTGCAATTGGTACGCCTTGAAAGCGGAATTTGACGGACTGTTGGTACTCCTGTCGAAGCAATCTGACTTTGGCATGCACGACGCGTTGCCTAACGTAGAAGTGGCTAAAATAAATCACCTGTGCAAAATTTACGTTTCGACGCATGTGCCGTTGGTACTATTTATTATACCGGGTTGTTTTATAATGGAGGATTTATATTCTACAGGGTCAATCGATTTTGTGTTTCTAATAGCGAAAGTAGCGTCTGGTTTAGCTCAAATTGTTGTAACGACAATGATTATTTTGGGCTATTTGACTATGTTGACTTATTACGCGATGTTTGGTCAGGTTTTAAGCAAAGTTAAGGCCATCTTGGAAAAAAAGATGGCGGCAATATACATTTGTCCGCTAAGAAGCAGTTTTCTCGATAGTTCTAAAAAGCTTGAAAGATTTAATAAATTTTATCAAGCAATTTTTTTGAATCATAAAAAATTTATGACTACTTATAGGTATTCAATATAATATACTGGGTGATATTTTGTTTATATATATTTTTTGTGAATTTGTAGGTATATGTTTATTGTGCACTGGGTGTTTCTTGTTTTAGCGTTTGTTATTAATTTATATTTTATTTTAATAAAATTGTGGAAGCGCGAAATGATTTCTTTAATGGCGGCCATGTTTGAAATGCAGATTTTTTATCATTTCGGCTTGAATTATTGCTATTTGTATTTAGCTGAGAAATTATCGGAAGTGGTGAGTGTAAAAAAAAAAATTATTCTTACTAAAAAAAATACACTACTAAATAATAAGACTAATTTGACGTAAACAAAATGGCGTCATGTCAATCTAATACTGACACTTTTAAAATTTGAAATTTTATTTATATTTTATATGATTTAAAATTTCTACCGTGCACTAATTGATTTTTTATTAAATTTTTGCTACACGCTGTATAGACTATAATGTACTATCATTAGAAAATGCTATCGGTAGTAAATTATCTTTTGTTTGATTATACTAGAAGATAAAATCTTTAATAAATATTTTTATCTTCATTTTCAATCTCTAGATGAAATGATATAAAATTTAATTATATATACTGGGTGTTTTCTTCAATGGACTAAATAAATAAAAATATTGCGCAAATAATTATTACTTAAAAAAAATAATTATTTCTAGAAATTTAAGAAATAAAAATTCTTAATTAAGAAAATGTTTGTTTAATTAAGAGAAACAAATTTTGTTCATAAAAATTTGTTTCAATTATTTTAGTCTATATATGAATTTAGGAAAAAATTTTTGATTCAATTGCGCTCTGCTCACGGCCTTGCGATTTTATACCGCTCAACCTTATTAAAAATAATAAAAATAATTAAAAAAAAAAAAAAAAATTAAAAATATAAAATAAAAAATTAAATTTTTTATATTTGTTAAGTAAATTTATTTTGCACTATAATAATTTCCTTTTTTCGCAGAAATTTTTTTTATTCAAGAACAATATGGATTAAAAATTTTTTTAAAAGTATTTTAGATAATTTATTTTATATAAAATTTTATTTATTTTATATAAAATTTTCTAAGAAAATTCAATCATTTTTACAATACAAAATTCTATTGTACTAAATAAATAAACTTGCAAAATTTTTTAATAATTTTTTTTATTAAAAATAATCATTAAAATTTTTTTTATTAAATTATTGATTTATTAATTATTTATTAAATTTTAAAAAGATTTATTAAAAATAATCATTAAAAAATTTTTTTTTAATGCTACACTTAATTTAGTCTATATATGATATTATAATAGCCTAAAAATTTTAGAATTCAGAATATTCTAGAAAATTTAATAATTAACAAATAATTAATCAACGTCACTCAATATAACATTAAATAGAAATATTATGATAAAAAGTTACAAAAAAAATTCTTCTGCTTTACTATCCTGTATATATAAATTACCCCCTCCAAACATTTTTTACGGTGCGTTTTTCTATTGTTTTAGGGCCAGGATATTACCTCATTCCTGTTCAGGTATCCAATTAGTAAATTAACACCCGCCGAAGCTGCGCAGGTGAGCCGAATAATTTAATTTCTATCGATTTTTAATGGATATAATAATTACGAAATTGCTCCTCATTTTGGACATCCATTATAGTTATTTGGTTTTACTAGAAGCATCATCAAATTAATTTGTTGATGCATTTGTAGATATTATTGTACTATTATTTGTGATGGATGATTGTTTGTGAATTATTGGGGAATTTAATGGGACGAGTTTTGTTTGTTTAAAGGGAATTTTACGTAATTTTTAGCCATTATTTCTATGGTGTTTTTAGGTTGAAATGCTCATAACGACTTTGAATGTGCAAAAACCGATTTTGAAAGCGTCTGATATTTTTACAATTGGTACGAGGCTTTTGGCCAGCGTAAGTTAATTTTTCTAAAAAAAAATTTAGACACTCGTGTTGTTCGTGGATTTTTTTAAAATAATTTTGGGCATGCGTTATTTAGATATTTTAAAAATGTTTGAGGCACTCAAAGTACTATAAATAACGCACTTTTCAGTTAAAATAATTCAATCTTGATTTTTCGCTAGAATTTTTACTTTTATAGTTTTAAGTATTCAATATTTCCAAAAATTCGTAAGGCAGTAAAAAGATTTTTAATATTTTTGCGTTGCACCAAAAATAAAAAGTAGGTATTAATGCAATTGTTTTTAGTTTATATGTTTTAAAGCACTAAAAAGAAACGTTATTGAAAAAAATATTTTTTAATTTTTCGCGGGAAACCAATATGTATTTTTTGCTCAAATAGGTATCAAACGCAAAAAAAATATTTAAGATTATACAGTTTTTTTATTTAATTTTTTAAAACTAAATAAAGGGTTTTTACTTAAAAAAAATCACCGAAACCAAAAATACTAAAAAATTAGATGTTTGATTTTTGATTTTTCAACTTCTTTTTGAGGTTAATACTTAAAAGCTACAAAAAGGCAGCTTTAATATTTTTTATGAAATTTTTTTTTCGAAAATTTTTGTTAACCCTTTGTGCAAAACCGATTTAAAATTAGATTTTTTTTTGGAATGTTTCAAACAAATTTTTGAAGCAAATAAGGCATTTCTTATTTTTTCAAATTCTAGATATTTTTGCATTCCGCAAAAAATTATAAATATTCAAAATTATAATTTTTCTGTTTTTTTTATTGATTTTTGAAAAATTAAATCCACCGCAAGGACACTTTTATTAAAATAAAAATATTTTTGCTAAGAAAATTTTTTGGAGTGCATAAAATAAAAATATATTTGATATTCTGTTGGAATTTTCAAAAAATCTTCGAGTTAATAATCTACAAAAAGGCAGCTTTATTATTTTTAGTGAACATTTTTTTTCGAATATTATTGTTAACCCCAAGCACAAAAACGATTTATAATTAGTAGATATTTTTTTGGAATTTTTTAAACAAATTTTTGAAACAAATAAGGCATTTCTTATTTTTTCAAATTCTAGATATTTTTGCATACCGCAAAAAATTATAAATATTCAAAATTATAATTTTTCTGTTTTTTTTTATTGATTTTTGAAAAATTAAATCCACCGCAAGGACACTTTTATTGAAATAAAAATATTTTTGCTAAGAAAATTTTTTGGAGTGCATAAAATAAAAATATATTTGATATTCTGTTGGAATTTTCAAAAAATCTTCGAGTTAATAATCTACAAAAAGGCAGCTTTATTATTTTTAGTGAACATTTTTTTTCGAATATTATTGTTAACCCCAAGCACAAAAACGATTTAAAATTAGTAGATATTTTTTTGGAATTTTTCAAACAAATTTTTGAAACAAATAAGGCATTTCTTATTTTTTTAAATCTAGATATTTTTGCATACCGCAAAAAATAACAAATATTCAAAATTAAAATTTTTGTGTTTTTTTATTGATTTTTGAAAAAATAAATCAACCGAAAGGACACTTTTATTAAAAAATTATTTTTGCCAAGAATTTTTTTTGTAGTACGTAAAATAAAAATGTTTAAAATTAAAATATATTTGACATTCGATTTTCAAAAAAATTTCAAAAAATCTACGACTCAATACTTCAAATATACAAAAAGGTAGCTTTATTATTTTTAATTAAATCTTTTTCTTAATTCTTTTTGTTAACCCCAAGCACAAAAAAGATTTAAAATTAATTTTTTTTTGGAATTTTTCAAACAAATTTTTGAAACAAATAAGGCATTTCTTATTTTTTTAAATCTAGATATTTTTGCATACCGCAAAAAATAACAAATATTCAAAATTAAAATTTTTGTGTTTCTTTATTGATTTTTGAAAAAATAAATCAACCGAAAGGACACTTTTATTAAAAAATTATTTTTGCCAAGAAATTTTTTTGTAGTACGTGAAATAAAAATGTTTAAAATTAAAATATATTTGACATTCGATTTTCAAAAAAATTTCAAAAAATCTACGAGTCAATACTTCAAATATATAAAAAGGTAGCTTTATTATTTTTAATTAAATTTTTTTCTTAATTCTTTTTGTTAACCCCAAGCACAAAAACACATTTTTGAAACATTTTTTTTTATTTTAAAAAATTCTAGATATTTTTGTCTACCGCAAAAAAATAACAAATATTCAAAATTGTAATTTTTGTGTTTTTTTAATTGATTTAAAAAAAATTAAACAACAGCAAGACACTTTTTATTAAAAAAATAATTTTTGCTAAGAAATTTTTTTGCAGTTCGTAAAATAAAAAATGTTTAACTTTAAAATATATTTGACATTCGATGTTTGAATTTTCCACAAACCACAAAAACGGGTGGTTTTAATAAAAAAATTCATCTGAAATATTTTTGTGAAGAATCGAAAATATTTACAATTAGAATATTTTTCATTATTTAAATTATTTTGAAACACAAACAGCCGTTTTTATTAAAAATCGTTAAAATGCTTTTTGTAGCACCAAAAACACAAAAACAATTTTTTATTAAAAAACAATTATTTTGCCGCACTAAAAATACCAAATAAATCACTTCTTATAAAAAAATATTTTTGTCAAACCAAATTTTTTTTATAAAAAATATTTTTTAGATATCTGGTACAGTCGTCACATACGTTTTAGTCGCCCTACAATTCCACGCATCTTGGGAAAAAGATCATTCATAACTCTCTCTCATAATGGACGCAATCCCCAGCCCAAAAAAGCCCCCCCACAGCCCCCCACCGACCCAACTCTGCTTCTGCAAATCAATCCGCCCATCTCTAATCATGTGCCGATTGCTCGGCCTGTTCCCCATCTCATTCTATCACGACAGTCACGGCATCTGTCAATTCCGCCGCAGCCATATTTGGACTGCTTACAACTTCACACTAATCCTCGTCTTTCTACTGCAACTATTCTTCTGCACAGATGCAATCAACATCATGGCCATTTCGGAGGGGAAATCGTTGCACGCTTTACTTAGCTCCATAAATGACATAACCTATGTGATTTATACAATTATATTATTGGCCTTGAATTTGTTAAGAAGTCCGCGATTTGTTCAAACATTCAACGAGTTGAGTTTGATTAGTCGCGAAGTGAATTTATGCCAGAGTTCGATGAAGGTTATTTTGCTCACGCAGTACGGCTATATTGGGGTTGTAATTTTCGTGTTTTCCGTGCAATATGGCGCCCTCTCTTGGTTGCATTTTTCTGATAGCTACGTAACAGATTTCGATATGGCGATTATTATAAATCGATTTACGCAAAATGTCACTTGTCTATTTTACGTATTATTTTCGCTGATTTGTACGATTTTTGTAGGCATCTTGGGGTGCTTTGAAAAATTAACAATTAGCACGCTGGAATTCACCCCCGTTCACCCCCTAAAAGCGATCGATGAAACTAACAATTTGCGAGAGTTTTTGGGGGTTATTCGATATACTGTTTGCAACGAAGTTCATAAAACTCCTGTCAATATTTCGAAGTTGCTGTCGCATGAGCGTGTGGAGTATTTGAGGATTTTACACGAAGAAATCAGTCAGATTCTTTGCTCGATGAATCAATGTTTGAATCCGCAGTTTCTGTTTCATACAATGATTGAGTTGACTGTTTTGGTCATCCATTGGTATGCGGTCGTTTTGTATTTTGCTTTTGAATTTTCCACGCCAATTGCCAGTACGATTCATTTTCTTAATTGCTACTTTGTTTTTGTTCACACTGTCGGTTTGTTTTTGTTTCTGAAAAATGCTCAACATCTCCAAAATGTGGTGAGTTTTTTTAAAGTTCAATTTAATTTTTAGGATTTTTTTTTGTAAATAAAAACTTGCTTTATATTTATTTAAACGAAAAATGAAAATTTTTTTTAGTGATATATTTTTTTCCAAAATAATGCATTTAATAAAAAATATTTCTTCGATAAATAAAAAATTTATCAAAAAAAAATTGTTCTAAAATAATGCATTTTTTAAAAACATTTAAAAAAAAATTAATATTTAATTTTTGAATTTTCTACGTAAATAAGGATATTTTTAAAAATATACAAATAATCCGAATATGTATATTTTTATTGTAAAAAAAAATTTTGTTAAAAATTTACTAAAAAAATTAACTAAAAAAAAAATGGTTGCTATAATAAAATGCTTTTTTTCCAAATGAAAAATGATTTTTTCCAATTTTTTTTTCGTAAATAAAAATATTTGTATAAATCGAAAAATAAATTTCATATTTTTTTTTTTTTGCAAAAATGCGTTTTTTTAATCAAATTAATTTTTTAATTAATTCTATTTTGCTCATAAATTTTTGTTTGGTTAAAATTGCATTTATTTCTTAAAAAAAATGTTTTCTTTTACTAGAATAATGCATTTATTAGTAATTATATATTTTTTTATAAATCAAATATTTTTAGGTTAAGGGTTTGACAAATTTTTTGATAGAATATTCAACTCGAATCACAACAATTGAAGAGCACCAACAAATTCGATTTTTTATCGAAAAATTAAAATTTCATAAGCCCATAAATGCCAGCGGCGTATTTGACATTGATTTGGGCATTGCAGGGCCGGTAAGAAGAAATTGTTATATATTAATTTCTTTTGAAATTTTCTTGAAATTTCTTAAAAACTTGTTTTGAAAATATTTTTAAAATCCTCTGTAATTTGTTAAAAAAATTATTAAAAAGCTTTTTATTTGAATTAAGTATATTTTCATATTTCATCTGATTATAAATTTGTTTGTTTTTAGATATGTGCTAATATTTTGACGTACGTTTTGGTGGCCTTACAATTTGATGTCACAAAAAATTAAAATTTGCAAAAAAATTAACCACGGTCAATAAATATTGAAATATTATTTATTGCACAAAAAATTATTGTGATTTTTTAAATTTAATTTAAGAGGAGTAACACATAATAAGATATACAATTAATATATTGTAATATATTAAAAAATTAAAAATTAATTATTATATAAATAAAAAATATGTTTGCACAATAAATTATATAATTGCACGAAATGTAAATAGATAAATAATTATAAAAAAAATATATATATATAACAAGTTTAATTTTATGAAAATCTACAATAAATAATCAAATTAATTATTCAATTAACGTTTAATTATTTGAATTAATTTTTACAAGTCTAGTTCTAAATAATTATTTCTTAAATTCATTGCCATGATTCAATTAATTGTGATGCCAAGACGACGAACATTAATCCATGTCCAAAATACTAAAAAAGACAGAATTTATAAACCGAAAAATTTATTTAAAAAATTTCAAAATTTGAAACTTACCATATGAGTTGTATTTAAACCAATTTCGAAATATTTTCCAATATAAATTGATATTGGCTGATTTGATAGGGCGTGCATTATTATTTCAATCTAAAAAATATTTTTTTATTTAAAAATAATAATACAAAAAATTTAAAAAAAAATGATTTTCTTTTTAATATTCTTTTTTGTATTATTTTTTTATTAAAAAAAATGTTTATGACAAATTCGTACTTTGTCCGCTATATGTTGAGCCAATTCTGTTAATGGAATTTGATTGAGAAATTTTTTTATGCCATTTACCTAAAGATTTGTAAAAAAAAATTCACAGAAATTTTTTTTTTTTATAAGAATTCTTATAAATAAGATATTTTTGTGCAAATTCAATTTAAAAATTCACAATTTTTTAAAAATTCACAATTTTTTAAAAATTCACAATTTTTTAAAAATTCACAATTTTTTAAAAATTCACAATTTTTTAAAAATTCACAATTTTTTAAAAATTCACAATTTTTTTAAAATTGTTTTAATATATATATTTTTCTAAATATTTTTTTTACATGCTATGATTTTTCAAAAAAAAAATTATTACTATTAAAAAAAAATACTTACATACAAAATATAAAAATAAAAAGTCAAAATTGGTAGTTTGGTAGTAGTATAATATATATTTTTAAATTATTTTAATACTTTTTTTTGAGTAAATAATTTTTCTATGTCAATATAGATTTCTAGTGATTTGCAAGAGATATAATGAAGAAAAATTAAATAGATAAAAAAATATATAAAATTAGTACTTACATTATTTTTGCCAAAATCAAAAAATATCAACATTCTGACAATATAAGCCATACTAACAAAACATCTGACTATAAAAATACAAAATTCCGGTTTTAAAATCTCGGCAAAATTCCCTATGAAAATTTTATTAAAAACCAAGTACGTCCCTGTCATAAAATGCAGTAAACTCAGAAATATATAACAAATCAGCGAAGTTTTTTCGAATTGATAAAACAATTCCACACTTCTATAAATGCAATGATGAAATTCCAAAAAATTATTGAATAATTTATGCAATTTCTCATTTTGCGTTATTTCGATGAAAAACGGTATTTTTTGATTGATATATAAATATTTGTAAAAAGTTGTTTTTGTGTAATCAGATGATTTTTTAAATAAATGGATTAGAAGTTTATATTCCATCGCTAAATGATTTAAAACATTTAATTCGTAAATCCATGTCAACGAAAATAACGAAATTCTCAAAACGTTCGAATATTTCGATTCTTTTGACTGCAAAAAGAAAATCGAAGAGGACGGTATCAAAATTGACATTAAAAGCGACACTTTGGCCGCAATTTTCGTTGTTCTAAAAAAATTTTTAAATAATTTGTGCACTATTTAAAAATCCACACGTTTTTATTTCACCTGGTAAATTGATCGCTGAAATAAGGTCCGTACTGTAGATTTTTCTCCATGATCAAATAGTTCAATTTAATTTGGAACCGCTTATATTTTAGACTAGTCAAATGACTAACCGAATCAAATATCATCGTCAAACAGCACATCAAATAATACGTGTCTCTGATTTTTGATAAAATATCCATTTGTCGTCGAGTTTGCACATGCCTGTTTAGTTCGTATAAGGTTGCTGTGATTAGTGTGACTTGCACTATTAGCGTTATAAGAAAGGACAGCTGATTTTTTGAAATTATAACGTTCGAAAATATAGCGTGAGTGCAGCGAATGCGGTAATTGTGACGAAAGAGGTTTAAAAAAAGGTTCGATTGGATGTTTTGGAAACAAGAGATGCAGTTGTTGGGGTTTTTGAGGTTTTTCATAATATTTTTTTTTAAACTTTTTTGTTTTTAAATTGTTTTTGTTGATTTTTTTTAACTTTTTCTTTTCTTAGTTAAATTTTTTGTTTTAATCACTTGATTTTTGTATATATTTTTTGTGTTTCTTTTTAGAAAAATTTTTTTTTCCAAATTTTCTTATATTTTTATAAATTTTTTATTCAGTTAAATTTTTCTACTCTAATAAAAAATTTGTTTTTTAAAAACCTTTTTAATTTTATGAATCAAATTAATTGAATATTTTACAAAATTATTTATATATTATTTTAAGCAATAATTAATTTAATTATTTTTTTGTTAAATTTCATTTAGCTGTGAGTTTTTTAAGTGATTTTTTTAAACTATAATTTCTAGAAGAATATATTTTTGTAGGTAAAATAATAAATAAATACAAATATGTTATTGTATGGAATTTTCTCGATATTTTGTTAAATATTGATATTTGTTTAGTGATAATGATTATAGTAATTATTCGTTTTTTAGTTGATATAAAAATCAATTTTTGTTTACGAAAAATATGAGGAATTGCAATATAAAATCCAGTGAAACTAAAATATGATTTTTAGTAATTTAAGTTTTACTTTTAAAAAAATTGCAATTTTTATTGCTGATATTTTTTACATATTTTAAGATGAAGATCCAAAAATGGAAAAAAAATTAAAATCGAAAAAGAAATATTTTCATTCTTCAGTTTTTTAACATTTTCTTCATTTTCTGTCGATTTTTCTAATCTGTAACTTTTTTGGACCTTTTCAATTTCTTCGTTATTTCGTTTTTCAAGATTTTTCAATTTTATGCAAATTTCTTCGATTTTTCATTTTTTGAGGTTTCTTTTTCAATTAAATTTTTTTTTTCGCCTTGTTCAATTTTTTTCGACTTTTACGGTTTTTTTCAATTCTCTCGATTTTTTCGTTGTTTCTGAATTTTTATCTTTTTTTTCCCCGTTTTTCAAAATATCCTCGACTTTTCAATTTCTTTCAGTTATTTCATTTTTTATCCTTTGATTTTATTTCCTCGAGCTTTCAATTTTTTAAAATTTCTTCGATTTTACAAGTTTTTCAAGCTTCTCTCTTCTTTCCTTAGTTTTTTCAAGTTTCTGGATTTTTTTTTTAATCAATTTTTCTACTTTTTCCATATTTTCGGATTTTCCATTTTTTTCGACCTTTTCAGTTCTTTTTAACGTTTCTAAAAAATTCCATTATTTAAAATTTTTTCGTTTTCTAAATATTTTTCGATTTTTCCAATGCGAAATAAATAATAATAATAATAATAAATTTTAAATAAATTATGCATTGTTTTATTGCACGAACATATTCGTTAAAAAAAAAATCCTTAAATTATCGATTAATTTCGATTTTTGTAATTTCAATCAAAACTAATTTAAATAAAAATTTTGTTACATCGAAAAACAAAAAAAAATGCAATATTTTTTGTAATATTTTTGTAGAACTAAAAATTTAATTTAGAAATTGCCCACTAAAAATATTCAAAATTAATAGGATTTAAAAAATAATTAAATTATTTAATTAAAATAACTTTATAAAAATAATTCTGGCTTCATTTTTATTTTTAAATAACAAATATTAGGCTTTTATATCATATTATAGATTGATGTAATAAAACTTGCCTATATTAGATTTGCTTATTAAAATAAATAATTTTAGTTTTAAAAAATTTATAATTAAAAATAAATAAATCAATAATTTGCGTTCTTAAATAAACATAATAAATTAATTAAAAAATAAATTCACTAGACCGTTTTGAAAATTTTAAAAACTAAAAAATAATTTGCATACTTGAACAAATATAATAACTTAATTTTAAACTATTTCAATTGTAAAAACTTGTAATTTAATCTTCAAACTACAAAACAAAAAATAGTATATTTAATATTTCAAAAAAAATATTTTTTTTTAATGAATGCATAAAAAATAATTTACAAAAATTTAAAAAAAATTAGAATCTAATAGTATTTTTTTAGAATATTTTTTCGACACAAATCATTAATTTCTTTAAAAAAACAAAACAAAAAAATCAATTAATCGAATGCGTGTTCGTCCGAAAATCGTACATAATATCCCCCTCGATCTCCTCCTTGATCGGCTTCTCCCTCCAATCGCTGAAGCCCACAATGGGGACCTTCTCCTTGGCGGGCGGATAATACGGGTACATATACACCACCGTGGGCCTTCGCCCAAACCCACCCCCGTACCGCCCATATCCGTACCCATGCGCGGGCAACGGTAATCTACCCCCGTTGTGTTTGTAGCGATGATACCCGTACCCCCGATGGTGGGGGTGGGGGTAGTAATAGTGCAACTTGTAACCGGACGGTCGGTAGGGGTAGTTACTGAATAAACTGCCCGGGGAGGAGATGGTTATCGAATTAGCGGTGTTTTTGTAGAAATTTTGGGGGTAAGTCGATATATGGGCGGCTGAAAAATGGGTATTATAAGGTAAAAGGGTGGATAATGGGGGATTATGAGTGGCTAAAATAGAATTAAAGAAAAAAATATTTTTATACTAAAAATTAATTAATAATTGTACCTTGCGGTACCGTCATTTTTATACACTCCCAAAAACTACAATATTAAATATAAATTAACGCATTTTAAATAGGGGTTCCGCAAGGTACAATACTAGGCCCTTTGTTATTTATTACTGTTCCTTTAAATTACCGTCATTGATTTTTAATTTATCATCCAGAAGAGATGTTAAGTCGTGATTTTCCAACGCGCCATGAAAATGCGGAATATTAGCGGCGTAATGAACATCTGGTATAAAAACCGTTTCCAAAATTTGCGTTTGCATTTCATTTGGTTCTTTCGAGTTGTTTCGAATTGGATTTTCGCTCTGTTCAATGTCGTTTTTTTGATTATTTCGCATTACCAAAGCAGGCCAAGCTATTATAGGCAACTTTACGTGCGCCGTTGATTTGTTTTTGCCATTTTTCCTGCATTTTCTCGGCGATTTGATTTCCTCGTTAGTTTCGATGGATGATTCTGATGATCGTTGCTCCAAATTGCTCGAGTTCAAATAATTTTTTAAAGGCTCGGATTTATTGTAATTCATTTCGGAATGGCGGCTGATGTCTTCGTTTGATGAAGCGTTTTCGTCTTCTGCGAGATGGTTTTTTGGTTGGATTTCCGCATGGTTGTTTGGCTCGAATGCTGTGAATTTTTCTAAATCTTTTTTGGTTATGTTTTGGGTTTGTTTAGGGGTGGCTGTGGTGGCGGGTTCTTCTTTTAGCAGAATTCTGTAATTGATTAATTAATTAATTAGTTATTATTAAATTATATGTATGTTCTAATTAATTACTTGTATGTTTTTATTGGTAAAGAAATCGTCAATTTTTTCATTTTTTGTACAAAAAAATTATATAAATAAATTTATATTATTACCCGGATTTTTTTAATTTAGTGTAAAATTATTTTTAAATAGTAAAAAAAAAATTATAGTCCATAAAAAATCATTTTATTATACAAAATGTTTTTAACTTTATTATTACATAATAATTATATCTCTAAAAGATCTTTTGCTATAATAGTTTGTATCACTTACGTCAAACTTCATTTCTGGTGTAATTTAAAAGCAATAAACAATAATTTTCTCTAAACAGTAAACATTTTCATCGCAACTTGTAAATATTAAGTATCTCATGAAATGTATTTCATATACATTATGAGGTTCAATACATACAGACGGTGCTCTACAAAGCGCATATAGAGAGCTGAAGAAAGTGAGATTGCGTTTTTTTTTTTTTATGGGTACGTAATTTTTATATCAATAAAATTTATTTCGCGATTATTTGAAAGGTAGCGTCGTTTTATTAGGATTAACGACGTTGATATTTTTTTTAATTTTTTTTTTATTGATATAATATTTTTTATTTAAAATTAAAAAAAATAATTAAATTTTTTTTCGTCAGATTCGTTTTTTATTATTTAATTATCTTTTCAGATTTAATTATATAATAATTATTTATTATAATAAAAATTTTAATAAAAAAAAAAAATCTTGGAAAACTTACTTTTTAAATATTTGCGATTCTGCTGCTATTTCAGGCATGAAATAAATAATAACCAACAAAATAAATACCTGAAAAAAATTATGATTATTAATTAGTGCATATATTTTTTAATATCATAAATTTTTAATAATCTTCTTAAATAATACATTTTTACTTTTATTTGATCGCTTTGCACACAAATTAATTACTAAAAATTACTAAAATTTAATGTTTTAATTTTTTAATTTTTTATTTAATTTATGAATGTTATATATATATATATATATATATATATATATATGAATTAAGATAATAACAGAGATGGGATCAATCTGTTTTTAAAATTAATTAATTAGATTAATTAGTCATTAATTAGATCACACAGTAAGACCTCTGTTTACAACTATAAAATATATTGTCAATATATTTGTTTATTTATAAAGAGCAAAATATTTTGATTTTACAAATTCTTCATTTTTTAAAATCATTTTGCACGAAATATGATAAATTTTTCAAAAACAATAACGAAAAATTTCTGAATGTTAAAAATAGTTAAAAAAAATTTTTTTAATTTAAGATTTTGAGTATTTTTCAATAAATTTGTCAATAACAAAAATTTTTCGAAAAATTATAAATTTAATAATTAAGAAATGAATTTATCAAAAATTAAATTGTAATAAAATACCAACATTTCTTTTCTTGAATATTAATAAACTAGAAAATTATTTCGTTAATCAACGATTTAAAAAAATTCAATAAATTCAATAATTTTTTTTTCAAAATTTAGTAAATTTCATAATTATTTAGTAAATTATATAGATGGTCGAAATTTAAGTATTTTGAAAATTATTTAAATATATTTGAAAATTGTTATTCGATTTATTAATAACAACTTTTTTTTTGGTAATTTAATTAATTTAAAAATTATTTAGTAATTTTTTTAATACCAACAATTTTTCTTCTACCAAATTCAAGAAATTTTATAATTATTTGATAAATTTATCAATAACAAAAACAATTCTTTTTCGTAATTCAATTATTTTGAAAATTATCAAAAACAATTATTTTTGAAAAAAAATTTGAAAATCTTTCTCCTCCCCCGATTTTAAATTAAGAAGAAGAAAAATGAAAAAATATATAGTATATATAAATTATTTCCCAGCGCCATCACAGTATCGTTATCTGAATCACGACTCTACGTCAATCAATTTCTTAATGTAATTTGCTGTAATTTTATACCAGATAAATACGCGCAATAAAAATTCAACTTTTTCTTTTATTGTTACATCTAAATTTACTTTCTTTTTACGATGCTCTTCATAAAGATTTTCTTTTCCTTTTCTTTTAAAATAATTGACCTATTATGTGCCATTTTATTGTAAGAAAAAGAAAAGCAGAAAACAATTGCATTCAAGTCATTCATTCAAAAAAGAATTGCATAATTTTCGTAAATGAAGTTTCTTATTTTCTATACTAAAAATGAGTATTTATTAATTTTGAAACTTAAATTTTTTGTATATTTAAAAAATTATTTTATTTCATTATTATAATGTAAGGTTAGGTCAAAAAAATTATTTTGTGATTAAATAATTTTATTCGTAGAAATAATTTATTTGTCATATTAGAAAAAAATTAATTAAAAAACAATTTAAATAGAAAAAACAATCAAATAGCTTTTTCTAATTAAATGCAGTATTAAAAAAAAATAATACAATTTTTTATATATGCAATCAAACTGTATTTAATTTTTTTTTTAAACAAAAACTTTTGAATAAGCTCAATCTGATTTTTACTACATTTATCAAGGGGTTTTTCTAAATATTTTTCTTAGCTTGCATTTTTTTAATTTTTTTAATAAAAAAAATTAATGATTATTATTATTATTATTTACTTTTAATACCGCCCTATCTAAGCATGCGACCTATCAGTTTGTTTTTTCAATGCTTTAATGGGAAACAATTTAAATGTAATTATTTAAAAATTTAATCGCAGCTACAAAAGATTTTATTAAACTTTGTTAAAAAAAATTGCAATCAAATCGCATTTTTTAATTTTTTTTTTTTTTAATAAAACTTACCCTTGTCAATAATCTCATTCTGATTTTTCATGACATTTATCCAAAGGTTTTTCAAAATATTTTTCTTCGCCAAAAAAATTTTTTTTTTACAAAATTCTTCACTTTTGTCGCTCTTTAAATACATACACATAAAAAAAAAATTTCAAAGTAAATAATAAAAAGAAACTTTAAAAAGTTTAAGAAAATTATTTTAAACTAATAAAAAAAATTTTTTTTTGTTGATTTATCTACAAAAACTAACACCTTGTTTTATAACATTACTGAAGAACTTGTTTAGTTGTTGTTTATTGCAATACTTGTACAGCTATAAGTTGTATAGTTTGTTATTTGTAGTGCAGATAGGTAGGTGGTATTAGGTAGGTTGGTATGTTGTGCTGTCACCACCTCATCGTTGGTTCTGCAGATCTTCTTCAGCAAACAGCAAATAGTAAAATAATCGAAAGCTAACAGGAGATTTGCACATGCCGTATATGACAGTCTACAATTGTATTGCAAGTCATTGTTGAATTTGTGATGAACCGTGAAATGTGTTTGTCCAATTTTGAAAAGGCAATTATTAATTTTAGTTCAATCAAATATTGCAATAAAAAAAGGTTTGAAATGTTTTTTTAAAGAATGAAATTTTTAAGGGAATTTTTAATAAAAATTTTTAAGAAAATTTTTAATAATTTTTTTTAATGAAATCAAGTAGATTAGTTAACTAATAAAATGTAGAATGAAAAATCTAAAGGTTGCCACACAATGTAAACAAAATGATAATTTCATACAAATAAAAACAGGAAATTATTTTATTTAAGTATTTTTAAAATACATATCTCAAAATTTTACAATATTTTTTGCACTGTATATAAATTATAAAAAATATCCATTTGAATTTTATGCTAAAAAAAAATTAAAAATTAAAAAAAAAATTTAAATACAAAATTGAAATGAATTAAAAAATTTAAATTTAAATTTTTTTTAAATTAAAAAAAAACACGTGACATGAAAATTTTTTAAATAAAATTCTATTGCATGCTCCCACTTAATTAAAAAAAATCAGGGATTATTTTTTGTTTTAGATCTTATTTTGATACGTTTATAAAATTATTTCGAATTTAATATATATTTCTATCTAATATAAATAGAAAATATTATAAAGCTTGCCATACAAAGTTTTCATAATGATTATTTTTTTAATCAAAATAAGAAAAGAATTAACTGAAAAGATTTTTAATTACTGCAACATTTTACAATATTTTTTTATAATATAAAAATCAAAAAAAAGTGTGAATCTCCATAATTAAGTACTTCTTAGTTTTGAAATTAAAAAATGCATGTCACGAAAAATAATTTATAAAATTTTGTTACATGCTCCTATTTAATTGAAAAAAATCATTAATTATTTTTCATAATATTTTTGTTATTTTCATAATAATTTTAATTATTTTTAACCATCACAATCTATAATAAAATATTTCTAAAACTTGCTACACATTTTAAAGCTTGCCACATACAGTGATTATTTTATAGAAATTTTTTTTTATAGAGTTTTAAAATTTAAATAATAAACAAAAATAAGTAAAATTTTATAGAATCATGCCAGAAAAATTTTTTTTTTACTATTTTCAAATTTTACAATATTTTTTTTCAATTTAAAAAGCAATAACAAATATATTGCTTCAAATGAATATTTTTGAGCTTTGATTTGATAAAAAAAAATTGAGAGCTATGTGCCATAATTTTTTTTAGAAATTTCTATTTTCTGCTCCTAGTTAATTAAAAAAAATCAGCAACTTTTTTTCAAGAGATATATTTTGACGTAGGTAATAAATTTAAAAAAAATATTTTTAGCTAATAAAATTTTTTTCGCACCACTGTTCTAGAAAAAAAAAAGAAAAAAAAATTCTGAAACTTGCCATCATTTTGCACATCAAAACATCAAAAAAAATCATTCTACTTGAATTTTTTTTATTCCAAAATATGCATTGATTTTTTCGAAATATGTGATTTATTAAAAATCGGAAAATGATTCTTTTAAGCTTTACATTTCATTTCGGAGTTTTAATTCTCAGCACTTCATAAAAATCATGCGTTTAATACAATACCAAAAAAATTTTTACAGACGTATATGCCACGAAAAAGTGTTTTATATTACCAAAAATTATACAACGTGTTCCTACTTTTTTTTTTGCTTCATAAAATTACTATTTATACCTTGCTAAAGACAGACGACATATTTCAGTTAGTATATACCATGTGAAAAAATTAGTGTATTTAACAGAAGAAGATGGAACCAAAAAAAATAGCGCATGTCTTTATAATGGCTTCTTTTGTCTAATGATTTAAACAAACAAAAAAAAATTATTGAATCTTTTTGGTAGATATATAAAAGAAAATAGACAAATGAAAATTTATTAGAGAGTAATAATTTTGTACTAATTTAAATTGGATTTTTGCTAGAAAAAATTTTGTTAATTGTTGTAAAAATAAATTAATTTAAACAGTTCGAAGAACTAGGTCAAATACATTTTTTGATATATGTTTAAATGAAAAAAGGGAAATTCAAGGTCATGAAATTATTATTTTTAAAATAATTGTAATGCTTTTATCCAAAAAAATAGCGCATGTCTTTATAATGGCTTCTTTTCTTTTATGATTTAAAGATACAATGAATGTGGCAAAAAAAATTATTGAATCTTTTTGGTAGATATATAAAAGAAATAGAGAATTAAAAATTTATTAGAGAGTAATAATTTTGTACTCATTCAAATTTGATTTTTGCTAATTTTTTGCTTGAAAAAAAATTGTTAATTGTTGTAAAAATAAATTAATTTAAACAGTTCGAAGAAGTACGTCAAATATTTTTTTGTCATATGTTTAAATGAAAAAGTCATGAAATTATAATTTTTTTATAATTGTAATGTTTTTATCAAAAAAAATTTTTCTTAATATATTTAATTCTAATTAAAAAAATAGTTATTTTCAATTAAAAATTTTTTTTGCCATATAATAATTTTAAAATAATAATAAAATATCTTATTTTTTTTACATAATATATAAAATTTATGTTTATTAATATTTATGATAATTAACAATAAAAAAAAATCCACCCTGCATATATAACGGTTAAAGCCGCCTTAATATAATCATTTCTAATTAAAAAAAAAATCCAAATCAAAAAAATATGAATCCAATTTCTGCGCACACTTCCACTAATTCATATTTTTATGCTTTCTATAAAATTATTAATTGACACGTCTTTAAGCGCCGGTTTCGCTTAGCTGCATACGAATCTGAGATCAATCAATGTTTAGTTATATTTAATTAGTTAGTTTACAATATTCAAGTCTAGAAACGTCTCCAGAGCTATTACAACATTCATTTATAATAGCAGCCAGAGTAATTGAAATTTCTCTCGATTTTATGATCGAATAGCTCCAAACGCAGAACCGTATTAAACATGAATAAAAACACCAAAAACTTTTTTTTTTCTTTAAACATTAAGTGCGATTTTTTAAAATATATTTTCAATGAAATTTAAATAGTCTTCTTTTGAAAATATACGAAAATCATATGTTTTAGTAAATAAAATTTCGTTAAATATAGAAATTTTTCAGAAAACGCCAAACACAGTTTTCAAACGTTTGAATCTTAAATATTCTCATATATCATTTTATAAACAAATATTTTAGTTTTTACTTTTCTTTAAATCTAGATTTTTTTTACAAAACTGGCAACACTACATTTTTATGAAACTTTTATATATGTGTATTGAAAATAATTTTTTGATTTATACAAATTCTCATTTTTCACAATTTTTCCATTTTTCTTCAAATCTGAAGATTTTTTACAGAACACGACAACGCCGCATTTTTTCCAAGTCTAGCATTCCAACTCTTTTGATAAAGATCTGCAAAAACATCTGTTTGTTCATTATCACTATTCCCTACGTATTAATTCATTAGTTCACCTTGCGCTGTTGCATGGTCCGCGTCGCGTTCCCTAAAAATCCCTTAAATCCCCTTAAAAACCAGAGATCGGAACCGCACAATAAGTCCAACACGTTCTCAGATTAACCCTTCGAAGACCTACCTAAAAAAATCCGGCTTCGAAATCGTTTTTTAACCAGAATTCTTGTGATATGTAACATTGACAAGTGGCTAATGAAAGAAAGTGTGGTGTAATAAGACCAAAATGTCGCGTTATAATTTCGATAACTTCCTGAAAAAAAACTCTGGAACTCGAGCAATTAATGTGGTGTGTGGCTAGAGGTGCCCTTCGAAAACCTACTTAAAAAAATCCGGGTTCGAAATCGTTTTTAACTCGAACTCTTGTGATATGTAACATTGACTAATGAAAGAAAGTATGGTGTAATATGACCAAAATGTCGCGTTATAATTTCGATAACTTCCTGAAAAAAAACTCTGGAACTCGAGCAATTAATGTGGTGTGTGGCTAGAGATGCCCTTCGAAAACCTACTTAAAAAAATCCGGGTTCGAAATCGTTTTTAACTCGAACTCTTGTGATATGTAACATTGGCTAATGATAGAAAGTATGGTGTAATAAGACCAAAATGTCGCGTTATAGTTTCGATAACTTCCTGAAAAAAAACTCTGGAACTCGAGCAATTAATGTGGTGTGTGGCTAGAGGTGCCCTTCGAAAACCTACTTAAAAAAATCCGGGTTCGAAATCGTTTTTAACTCGAACTCTTGTGATATGTAACATTGGCTAATGAAAGAAAGTATGGTGTAATAAGACCAAAATGTCGCGTTATAATTTCGATAACTTCGTGAAAAAAAACTCTGGAACTCGAGCAATTAATGTGGTGTGTGACTAGAGGTGCCCTTCGAAAACCTACTTAAAAAAATCCGGGTTCGAAATCGTTTTTAACTCGAACTCTTGTGATATGTAACATTGGCTAATGAAAGAAAGTATAGTGTAATATGACCAAAATGTCGCGTTATAATTTCGATAACTTCGTGAAAAAAAACTCTGGAACTCGAGCAATTAATGTGGTGTGTGGCTAGAGGTGCCCTTCGAAAACCTACTTAAAAAAATCCGGGTTCGAAATCGTTTTTAACTCGAACTCTTGTGATATGTAACATTGGCTAATGATAGAAAGTATGGTGTAATATGACCAAAATGTCGCGTTTTAATTTCGATGACTTCCTGAAAGAAAATGTTCAGGAACTCGAGCAATTAGTGCGGTATGTTGCTTCAGGTACCCTTCGAAGGGCCGTATAAAAAACCCGGGTTAAAAGTCGTTTTTTAACCAGAAATCGTGCGGTAACTGCAAAGACACCCGATGATGATCGGCAATTTTTGACTGCTTCGAAGTCCAGCTGATTTGAGTACGCAGCGCCGCGCTTGCTCTAGCGGTGTGCTGACGAATTAAACTATTAATATTTCTACAACAAAATGGTTGTCATTTGAAATAATTTAAAAACGTGTTTAAAAAGTTGTACATCGAACTATGATTAAAATAAATCCGTGTTCAATGAACAAGAACAATATTTTTTAGCGTGACTTAAATTACAAATATGTGACAAATATCGTATTTACAATCAGCTGACTAGAAAAGTACACGTCCGAAGTTAGACGATAGTGCGCTCTAACCGGCGCATACAGTCAATTCATTAACGAATATCGAATCGGTGCAACGTTGCCAATAATCGTAGAGATTCCACGTTTAGGATAAATGACGAATAGGATATTTGACGAACTGTGCACTTTAGGATATTAGACGTTTAGGATAAATGACGAGTAGGACACTTGGGTATTAAGATAAATGACGATTGGATAAACGACGAACTGTGTCGGATGGTTATTTAATAAAGCGTAGGATAATCGACATTTAGGATAAATGACGAATAGGATACTTGAATTTTAGGAACAATGGTGGTAGGATAAATGACGAGTAGTAAGAATGACGAGTGGGAAGAATGACGAGTATGAAAACTACTACTAACATATAGGGTGTTCCATAATCTATTTTAGCGCAAAAAAATCACATGGCTTTAATAAGGAAAATTTATTTAGTACTTCTCCAAAGTTGAACAATACTACTTACATACAGGGTGCTTCCTTTATTAAAAAACTGCGTTTCTATGAAAAAATACGGGTTCCACATTATTTTAATGAGCTAAATTTATACAGCACTTTTTTTAAAGCAGAACACTGGTACTTACATACAGGGTGTTCCATTTTATAAAACTGTGCTTGGGTGAAAAAAAAATCTTTTCAAATAACTTTAATCATGTAAATTCATAATTTCTTTAAAGCCGAGAGCTTGTATTTATCTTACATACAATGTGTTCCATTTAATAAATGCAGCAAAGAAGAAAACTGTAATAATAAAATAAATAAAACGCCCGTTTAATATACGTTTTATCAAACCATCAATTAATACAGTGCTTTTTTTAAATATAAAAGTATTATATAAATTATTATTTTTTTGGATAAAAACATTACAATTATTTTAAAAAATAATAATTTCATGACTTTGAATTTCCCTTTTTTCATTTAAACATATATCAAGAAATGTATTTGACCTACTTCTTCGAACTGTTTAAATTAATTTATTTTTACAACAATTAACAAAAATTTTTCTAGCAAAAATCCAATTTAAATGAGTACAAAATTATTACTCTCTAATAAATTTTCATTTGTCTATTTTCTTTTATATATCTACCAAAAAGATTCAATAATTTTTTTTTGTGTGTTTAAATCATTAGACAAAAGAAGCCATTATAAAGACATGCGCTATTTTTTTTGGTGCCATCTTCTTCTGATAAATACACTAATTTTTTCACATGGTATATACTAACTGAAATATGTCGTCTGTCTTTAGCAAGGTATAAATAGTACTTTTATGAAGCAAAAAAAAAAGTAGGAACACGTTGTATAATTTTTGGTAATATAAAACACTTTTTCGTGGCATATACGTCTGTAAAAAATTTTTTGGTATTGTATTAAACGCATGATTTTTATGAAGTGCTGAGAATTAAAACTCCGAAATGAAATGTAAAGCTTAAAAAAATCATTTTCAGATTTTTAATAAATCACATATTTCGAAATAAACAATGCATATTTTGCAATAAAAAAAATTTAAGTAGAATGATTTTTTTTGATGTTTAGATGTGCAAAATGAAAAAATAATGTAAATTCAAATACAAAAAAATACGTTTTTTGGGACTTTTTAAGTATTTATATACAGAGTGCTATACATAACTATCAGTGATAAAAAAGTGTATCAATTTCGTTTTTGTTGATGGTCGACTAAAAATTTGCAGCTCTGCGCTTTGAAATGTAAGTTTATATTTTTTCATTTAAAAGAAATTGCAATTTATTTCGATATCGATTTCGATGAAACGAACAATTCTGAATGACATATCCTGTTGCTTCTACCAAATCCTTCTTAGTTAAAGAGTCCGCAATCCCAAAGACTGGTTGGAAACAGCACGCCATGCCGATCTATCCTGAGCTAATCCCTTCATCTCCCTATAGCTATTCATCTCAACGTCTTCAACTATCTGACTCACATACTCCAATCTAGGCCTACCTACCCCTCTCTTTCCCTCCACTCTACCTTCTATGATCAATTGCATAATCCCCCCATGCCTAAGAATATGCCCTACTAATCTGTCTCTCCTACACTGTAACACTCTCCAAATACTTCTCTTCTCCCCTACTAACTCTAGTACAGCTTCATTTGTTACTTTATCTTCCCAACCAATCCTCATCATCCTCCTATAACACCACATTTCAAGTGCTTCTAATCTACGCTTCTCTTCCTTTCCTATAGTCCACGCCTCACACCCGTACAGTGCTACACTCCAAACATATACCTTCAGTAATCTTTTTCTAATACCCAAGTCAATATTTGATCTTAAAATCTGTTCTTTTTCTACGAATGCCTTCCTACCCTGTGCTATCCTACACTTTATATCTACCTTGCTTCGATTATCTTTTGTGATTCTACTGCCTAAATAACAAAAATCTGACACTTCTTCGATTCTATTATCTCCTATTGTGATCCTCATTTTTCTACTGCATTCCTTTTTGTCACACCTCATCACTTTAGGTTTACCTATATTTATTTTCATGTTAAAATCCCTAGTCAATACTGCCTGCATACCATTCAATACCCTTTCTAAATTCTTTTCGCTTTCTTCCAATATAGCTATATCGTCGGCGAATCTCAGCATATATATTTTCTCTCCCTGTACATTCACACCTACACTATACTCTTCTTTTACTTTGTTTATTGCATCTTCTATATATAGATTAAATAATAACGGTGAGAGTGTACATCCCTGCCGAACTCCCTTCCCTATTTTTGCTACCTCTTCTTCCCCCTCAATTCTAACTAAGGCAGTTTGGTGTTTATATAATTTAAAAATTATTCTCCTATCCTTATAATCTATACCCGTTTCTTTTAAAATTCTAAACATTATGTCCCAATCTACATTATCAAATGCCTTTTCTAAATCTACAAAAGCTATGCAAGTTACCTTTCCTACCCTCATTCTTTTTTCTACTACTGTTCTTAGTGCTAAAATCGCCTCCCTCGTCCCTCTGTTTTTCCTAAAACCAAACTGATCTTCTCGTAGCCTTTCCTCTACTTTATTTTCTAATCTCCTATAAATAATCTTTAGCAATATCTTCGATGCATGTGATAGTAGACTAATGGTCCTATAGTTCTCATACAAATTAGCTCTTATTTTCTTCGGCATTGTTACTATTCTACTACGCTGAAAATCCTGTGGTACTTCTCCCTTCTCATATATTTTACAAACTAACCTGTATAATCGCTCCTGCATTTTTTCCCCTGCGTGTTTTATTAATTCGGCTGGTATCATATCAATCCCCGCTGCTTTGTTATTCCGTAAATCATTTAATGCTCTATGAAACTCTGACCTAAGTATGCTAGGACCTAAGTCATCCTCATCTATCTGTTCCACACTTTCTAGCTCCTCCATGTCCTGCCTACCTTTATATAAATCTTCAAGATACTCCTTCCATCTTCTAGCTTTTTCCTTATTTGTGAGTTCCTTACCCTGCTTATCACATATAATGTTACCCTTTGGTTTTACTTTAGAAAAATGTGACTTAATTTTCCTGTAGCCCAAATCTACTTTACCTCTTCTCATATCCTCCTCAATATCCTCACAGTTTCCTTTTATCCACTCTTCTTTCGCTAGCTTGCATTTCCTATTAATTAAGTTCCTTAGTTCCTTATATTTTTTCTGTCCTGCTTCTGTGTTTCCTATTTTAATTTTCCTTCTTGCTTCTATCATTTCAACTATTTCTTCCGTGATCCATTCCCTCCTACCTGCCCTTTTCTTTGTGCCTAATACTTCATTTGCTGCTGTAGTTAACCCATTTCTGATTTCCCTCCATTCGCAATCTATGTCGCTCCTTGATGTTCCATTAGCCATGATTTCTACTTTCTGCTTGTACTTTTTACATACATCAGCTAATTTTAACCTATCGACATCTACTCTGACCTGTTTAAACTTCTGTAATTTTTTGAAATTGACCTCTGAGTCCAGGACTACTAAATTATGGTCACTATCAATATCTGCTCCAGGGTAACTCTTACAATTCTTAATCTGGTTCCTAAACCTCTCTTTAACCAGTATGTAATCTATCTGATACCTCCCTATATCTCCTGGCATTTTCCACGTATATATCCTGCGCTTGTGATTCTGAAAAAGCGTGTTTGCTACCACTAGCTTATTCCTAATACAAAACTCTACCAATCTATCCCCTCTATCATTACGTGTTCCTATTCCATATTCTCCTACTATTGAAACTTCCTTTCCCTTACCTACTACGGCATTCCAATCTCCGATTACAATTAGATTATCCTGTCCTTTAACGTTTGCTAACCTAGATTCGATCTCCTCATAAATGGATTCTACCTCCTCATCATCGTGACTTGAAGTTGGCATATATACTTGCACTATAACTGTGTCCGTTGGCTTCGTGTCTAATCTAATAGTTATAATTCTATCACTAACTTGGCAATAACTCTTTATTCTACATCCCAACTTTCTATTCATTATAAAACCTACACCGGTATGCCCATTATCTGATGCTGTGGTTATTAATCTATATTCTCCTGACCACGTATCTACTTGATCTTTCCTCCTAACTTCACTAATCCTTCTACAAAAAATATATTTTGGCTTAGAGATTCGATCATCTGACCAGATGAGATCAAAAGGTCGTGGGTTCGAATCCCATCGATCACACAATGTTTATGTATGAAAAATATACTACCGTATTGTTATTTATACCATTAAAAATATATTTTCGGGATGTTTTTAGATTTTTTTTTTAATATATATATGAAAATTTTATCAAGTACTAATTACGTTATTTTTGATAGCACTTGAGAGCATATTTTTGATTTTATAGAAACAAAATTGTTTATACTACAACATAATATATTTTTATTTTGTACTTTTTTGCTAACTCATGACTGATTACGTCCCTGTCTTAACTCGTTGTTAAAACGTTGCCACTTCCTAAGCGGCTTAAAAACAGTGAACGTCAAACGTCAGCTGCACCTATATTATTATGCAAGCTTTAGATGTACGAAAAAAACAACTCATCATCTTGCATTTGTTGATGATGACTGTGCATTTACCTCTCTCAGTTCACACCTGCACATAGATGTGTGTGCAATACTTTGATACTTTTTGAAGTATCGATATTTTTTTAAAGTTTCATAAATCGTGGGATGTTTGTTGGCAAAAATAAGTATCGATATATCGATCGATTCTCTAGTGATGAACTTATACACAGCAATTTAAAAATATTAAAAAATATATATATATATATATATATATACACACACACATATATATATACATACGGTCTTTTTCAATAGTAATTTTTTTTTACATATTTTCATCAACACATACTTGATATCGATATTTCGATGAATCGATATTTTAAAACATCGATATTTCAGAATATTTATATTTATATATTTTCAACAATACTCGATATTTCGATATTTCGAAATATCGAGTGTGCGTGATAATTTGTTTTTACATATTTTCATCAATACATATTTGATATCGGTATTTCGATGAATCGATATTTCAGAATATTGATATTTACATATTTTCAACAATACTCGATATTTTGATATTTCGAAATATCGAATATAAGTATCGAAATATCGATGGATTACCTAGTGAAGAACGTGAAAATATATACAGAGTGATTTAAATAGGTATATATTGATATATAGTTACGGTCTTTTCAATATTTTCTACATGGTAATTTTTTTTTACATATTTTCATCAATACATATTTGATATCGGTATTTCGATGAATCGATATTTCAGAATATTGATATTTACATATTTTCAACAATACTTGATATCGGTATTTCGAAATATCGAATATAAGTATCGAAATATCGATGGATTATCTAGTGAAGAACGTGAAAATATATACAGAGTGATTTAAATAAGTATATATTGATATATAGTTACGTTCTTTTCAATATTTTCTACATGGTAATTTGTTTTTACATATTTTCATGAAACATATTTGATATCGGTATTTCGATGAATCGATATCTCAGAATATTGATATTTACATATTTTCAACAATACTTGATATCGATATTTCGAAATATCGAATATAAGTATCGAAATATCGATGGATTATCTAGTGAAGAACGTGAAAATATATACAGAGTGATTTAAATAGGTATATATTGATATATAGTTACGGTCTTTTCAATATTTTCTACATGGTAATTTGTTTTTACATATTTTCATCAATACATATTTGATATCGGTATTTCGATGAATCGATATTTCAGAATATTGATATTTACATATTTTCATCAATACATACTTGATATCGGTATTTCGATGAATCGATATTTCAGAATATTGATATTTACATATTTTCATCAATACATATTTGATATCGGTATTTCGATGAATCGATATTTCAGAATATTGATATTTCCATATTTTCAACAATACTTGGTATCGATATTTCGAAATATCGAATATAAGTATCGAAATATCGATGGATTATCTAGTGAAGAACGTGAAAATATATACAGAGTGATTTAAATAGGTATATATTGATATATAGTTACGGTCTTTTCAATATTTTCTACATGGTAATTTGTTTTTACATATTTTCATCAATACATATTTGATATCGGTATTTCGATGAATCGATATTTCAGAATATTGATATTTACATATTTTCATCAATACATACTTGATATCGGTATTTCGATGAATCGATATTTCAGAATATTGATATTTACATATTTTCATCAATACATATTTGATATCGGTATTTCGATGAATCGATATTTCAGAATATTGATATTTCCATATTTTCAACAATACTTGGTATCGATATTTCGAAATATCGAATATAAGTATCGAAATATCGATGGATTATCTAGTGAAGAACGTGAAAATATATACAGAGTGATTTAAATAGGTATATATTGATATATAGTTACGGTCTTTTCAATATTTTCTACATGGTAATTTGTTTTTACATATTTTCATCAATACATATTTGATATCGGTATTTCGATGAATCGATATTTCAGAATATTGATATTTACATATTTTCAACAATACTTGATATCGGTATTTCGAAATATCGAATATAAGTATCGAAATATCGATGGATTATCTAGTGAAGAACGTGAAAATATATACAGAGTGATTTAAATAAGTATATATTGATATATAGTTACGTTCTTTTCAATATTTTCTACATGGTAATTTGTTTTTACATATTTTCATGAAACATATTTGATATCGGTATTTCGATGAATCGATATTTCAGAATATTGATATTTACATATTTTCAACAATACTTGATATCGATATTTCGAAATATCGAATATAAGTATCGAAATATCGATGGATTATCTAGTGAAGAACGTGAAAATATATACAGAGTGATTTAAATAAGTATATATTGATATATAGTTACGTTCTTTTCAATATTTTCTACATGGTAATTTGTTTTTACATATTTTCATGAAACATATTTGATATCGGTATTTCGATGAATCGATATTTCAGAATATTGATATTTACATATTTTCAACAATACTTGATATCGATATTTCGAAATATCGAATATAAGTATCGAAATATCGATGGATTATCTAGTGAAGAACGTGAAAATATATACAGAGTGATTTAAATAGGTATATATTGATATATAGTTACGGTCTTTTCAATATTTTCTACATGGTAATTTGTTTTTACATATTTTCATCAATACATATTTGATATCGGTATTTCGATGAATCGATATTTCAGAATATTGATATTTACATATTTTCATCAATACATACTTGATATCGGTATTTCGATGAATCGATATTTCAGAATATTGATATTTACATATTTTCATCAATACATATTTGATATCGGTATTTCGATGAATCGATATTTCAGAATATTGATATTTCCATATTTTCAACAATACTTGGTATCGATATTTCGAAATATCGAATATAAGTATCGAAATATCGATGGATTATCTAGTGAAGAACGTGAAAATATATACAGAGTGATTTAAATAGGTATATATTGATATATAGTTACGGTCTTTTCAATATTTTCTACATGGTAATTTGTTTTTACATATTTTCATCAATACATACTTGATATCGGTATTTCGATGAATCGATATCTCAGAATATTGATATTTACATATTTGCAACAATACTTGATATCGATATTTCGAAAAATCGAATATAAGTATCAAAATATCGATGGATTATCTAGTGAAGAACGTGAAAATATATACAGAGTGATTTAAATTAGTATATATTACGGTCTTTTTCAATAGTGCCCACATGATAATTTATTTTACATATTTTCAACAATACTTGATATCGATATTTTTAAATATCGATATTTCGGAATAGTCATATTTTCCTTACAAAATTATCGAATAATATCGATAATAGAAAATTAGTATTATATAATACGAAGTATCGATACTTTGATATATTTGTGCATCTCTTTCTCTCTTGCATATAATGCAAAGTGTTGTTGCTATTTTCTTTACAAGATTGTTGTTGTGTTCAAACGCAAATTAGCTCTGAGATAAAAAACGAATCCGGAAGCTTAACTTGACATACCATTTGGAGAAAGGTCTTTCTATCTATCTCACTTGTTGATCGTGTTGAATGCAGACCGACACTATACTGAGTGACCGTTTGTTTTTCTTTTGTTAAATGGTAGTTTTTTTCAAGGTTGAAGAGAAATCCTAAATAACAGCAGAAAAGTAGTAACAATTATTATATACAATATTTTTTTTATTTGGAAATATTTTTTGTAATAATAGTTATATGTTTAATGGATATGAAATTTTCGAAATGCTCTCTTATTTTATATAAAAGTTTCGATTCGTTCAAATATTGTTGACTAAAAAATTTTCATGAAGAGAATTCGCAAAAAGATTTTTGTTTGTGTTAATTTTTCAGATCATTTAAATTCAAAAAAATTGGGAAAAACCGAAAAAAGATCGCAAAATAGTTGAAAATACTTCGCACAAATTTCTAAACAGCTATATAATTTTAAAACTTTTTATTAGTTTTTCTCATTTTTCTATTTCTTCAATTTTTTTAATCTACTGGGATATTTATGAATTTTTTTTTCGCTTTTTTTTTCTTTTTTCCCCATTTTTTCCAGTTTTAATTTCATTCTTTCAAAGTTTTCCTCAACTTTTTTCAAATTTTCAATTCGCCGTAACAAATTTAAATATATGAAATAAAATTGTTACTCCTCAATAATTTAGTTCAAGATTTTTCGAAACTAAGTTTTTTTTCAATTTTATTTCGATATCAGAGTTTTTCTCAACTAATTTGTATTGATATTTTTTCTATTTTTTTCATTGTGAAATCGACCTTAATAAATTAAAATGTATAGAATTTTTTTTACAAATTCTCTTTATACAAAATTTTTGGGTCATCAATTTTTGAACTAATAATGAAATATATATGAAATAGCAAAGGGCGTGTATAGTACCCTGAGGAACCCCTTTGCTGAAATATCTATTAGCGTGAAACTAAACGTATTTTTCTAACGAAAGGCTTGGCATTAAAAAAAAAATTTGATGGTCCTGTATATTATTATATTAACAAGGCATTACAAATTAAAATTTCATATAAATTTGCATAAGATTGAGCGGATTTTGATCCCATTTTATGCTTAAATTTGCTTTTTTTAAGAATAAAATATATATTTGTATATTATATAGAAATTTTTTTTGGTGCTATCGATAAATAATTCTGCATTAATTAAAATACCTAAGAAATTTTAGTTTAAAAAGTGAATATCGAAATTTTTTAATTTGAATAAATTGATTTTTTTATTAAGGGGATAATTGTTAAAAATTTGATTTTTACCTTGAATGTAATTTTTGAGTCAATAATTTTTTTGACAATTAAAGTGCAGTGATAAAAATTTGTTGCTCAATAGTTCAAGATATTTCAAGTTAGATATTAAGGCCTGGGCAAATTTTTTTTGATCAATGTTAGTTTTTGGCAAAGTATGAAATAAAATAAAAATTCAAAAGGAAAATTAATTTTGAGATTTAAAAAAAAATACCTTAATACCTACAAAAGCTGCCATTAACTAATATATAGCTTTCTTAACTTTGATAAAATAAAAAAATTATAATAATGATAATAAAAAATTAAAAATTAAAATAAATAATAAAAATAAAAATCTTTACGATTTTTCAGCAAAAATATTTCTTGCCTTAAAATCAACTATGTTTCTTAATATAAAAAAATGATGGCGATTCTTTAACAAAAATTTCCTCACAACTAAATTTAATAATTAAAATTTTTCTCTTCCTAAACTGTTATTCTCTTAATAGAAAGCGACGAAATTGTCGAACAAAATAGAGCGGACATTCATCGAGTATTTACAATTGACTTTTTTGTTCTTGCGGTTTTAAACTAACTATTTATTACACACAAATTTTTTATTATATACATTTAATTCAAAATTAATTACATTCCGACATCGGAATTTAATCAAGTTAAAAGACCGTTTAGAATAATAAATTTATTTGCAATTAGTTTGAAGAAATCGCTTTAGTCTCGGTTTTGTTAATAAAAAAAATGTTTGTAAGTATCTCTATTGGTGCTAATAATTAGTTGTTCCATTATTTAATTTGATGATTAATTTATAATCAATTAATTAATTTTAATAACTAATTTATTTGACGTTAATAATTAATCGCAGAAGCAAATCGAATTTTACGACATGTAAAAGATAATTATAAATTCTGATTTTAATAATTAATTTTTTCGTAGTATGTAATATGAATTTTTATATTTAAATATTATTGTTGTAACAGAAAATTAATTTTTGATTTTATTTTACTATGATATTTTTTTTTAATTTAATGTATTAAGAAGACGGTTCTTTTTTTATAGCAAAATATGGTATAGTTTGAATCTAGAAAATGTTCAAAATAAAAATCGTAAGTACGTTATATTTTTAACACGCATTAAGAAAGGTTTGGATTAGATAATTGCAGATTTTGAAAATATTAGTTACAGAAATTACAATTTTTTTAAATCTCAAAATCGAGCTTCGTTTTTGTCAAATTTTCGATCTACTTTGAGACTCTGCCAAAAATTAACACACCAACAAAAAAAAATTGCCCAGGCCTTACTTTCTAAGTTGCAATATTTTGAACAGCTGAGTGTAAAATTTACGTCACTGCACTATGTTTATCAAAGAAACTGCTTGACTCAAAAATTATGTATGAAATTAAAAATAAAAGTTTGATACGTTTCGGTTACATCAAAAATTTATTAAAAGTTTTTATTAAAAATATTTATTAAAAATTAAAAGAAATCGTAAATTCACGATTGAGTAATTAAAATACAGATGGCGCTAAATTCCTATTATTAAAAAAATATTTTATCAATAAATTTCCCTAATATAATATATTTCCTCGCTTTTTAACAAATCACGTATCAATAAAAAAAATCCAAAAAATTTTTTTCTTAGAAAAATAATATTATATATATATATAACTTTATATAATATAATATATATATATATATAGACACGCTCAAATAATCTTTTATGCATTTCCTATGAGAATTATCCGTTTTTCTTTGGTATAATAATAAATATTTCATTTAAATTGTTGGAAATATATAATTAAATTTTACTTCCTTAAGTCATTATTATTTATATATTGTTCAAGCAAACTACATAACCCGACAAATGAATGTGATTTGTATTATTCCAGTTAAATATATAATCTATTCCGCTTTCGAGAAGATAATTATTTCAATTAATTTAATTTAATTTTTTATAACTGCAATTTCACAACTTTCAAAAATGTGTGACTTAAAAAATCAAATCCTATTATAAAATTATAAAATATTATGTTATAATATTATAAAATATTATGTTATAATATTATAAAATATTATGTTATAATATTATAAAATATTATAAAATTATTATAAAATTTTGCTATTATAAAATATTATAAAGTATCATTTTATAACATTATATTATAAAATTATAAAATATTATATTATAAAATTATAAAATATTGTATTATAAAATTATAAACTATTATAAAACATTATTATAAAATTATAAAATATCATAAGGCTATTATAAAATATAAGCTCACTTTCGAAAATGTGAAAATTTTGCCAAAAAAAAAATCAAAATTCAATTTTTTTCATTTTCTATTTTAAAAACGAATCCGTTAGTCCCACAGCAAAACTTCTTGCAGATTTAGAATCCTCAGATTATTTCCATTTAGAAAAAGTTTCAATCAATCATTTTCCCACACAGAATAAAAATTGTAAATTTTAACATCCATATAAATGTATTTTTTACTACTCACTTCGAAATTATATATTTTTAGAAATATTTATATCTCATACAAACCACTAGCTGATTCTAAATTCTTAAAAAACAAATCATATAAGAAATTTTTCGATGTTTTTCTTTAATTTCATTTTTTGTGCCTTCTTCATTTTTTTTTTCGGTTTACACAGATCCATAAATGTTCTTGACTTCTCGGTTTTATCAAATATTGTAATGTTTTTTTTTTGCAATTTTTTCGTTCTTCTCCAACTTTTGCTTCCATTTTTTTTGTATCTTATCGGCTTTTCCTTAAATTTTGTTTGTAATTTTTGTTTTTGTAATTTTTGTAATTTTAATAATTGTTTCCAGTTTCGGGATTCTTTCAAGTTTTTTTCCTCGGTTTTTTCAGTTTCTTTTGAAGTTTTCCATTTTCTTCGATTTTTTATCAAGTTTTTTTCTACAACTTTTTCCATTTTTTTAAGATTTTTCTTTTTTTCCACTTCTTTTAAATTAGGTTTTTTAACAACATCTTCCAAAGCGTTTCTCCAACAGAAATTTTTTTTGAAAATTTAAAATCCCCAAAAAAATTCTTTAAAAATTTTTATATTGGATATTGCCAAACTTTATATACTTTACCTATTTTAAACGACAATCTTAAGAAGCTAGAGAAATTATGCGGAAGCCAACGATATTCCACAAATTTACACTATTAAGAACAATAATACAGGATATTCCATAAATTTAATATAAAATCAAATCATAATTTTTGCAATTATTAAAATTTAACTACTCAAACAAATATATCGAAAAAACTTGAATTCATTAATATTAACAAATCCTTTCAAATGTTTATATTTATATAATTTTTTAAATATAAATTATATTACTAGAAAAAATATTAAATAATTGCTCAATCATTTTTTTCAATTAATTCATTCAATAGCTTTATTAAGTACATTTCTTCAAATAGTAATTAAATGCAGCATATTCTGCAAAGATTATTTCTATATAAATTATACATGACTAATTATCTGCCCGATATTAATTAATGGAGAAATGAATTATCGTCGAATAAATGAATATCCAACTTCCTTTCTTTTAAAATTTTTTTTTTTGATGATACATGTTATTTGCATATATTATCTGAGGTAAATATTAAATATACAAAGAATTTTTTATTTCTTTTTGTTGTTTTAAAATTTTTTTTTTTTAATTAGTAATATTTTCTTGATATATCAAAAAATTGCGTTGTGGAAATATTGCGACTTATATTTATGGAGAGTAAAAAATAAAATAAAAATGTGGCATTTCTAACAAAAAATTACTTTAATGGAGGAATGAAAAATCCTTAAAAGGATGAGTATTCATTCAAGAGACGTTTATTAATTTTTATTTTGATGATTTAATGTGTATATATTAACGCAGGTGAAGATTATATATACACAGTGTTTTATGAATTTTTTGTGAAGTCTGTAATTCTTGATAAATGAAAAAAAGCGGTGTGGAAATTAGGGGAGTTTTACTTATTGAGAGTAAAAAATAAAAATAAAATTTGGCATTTCTAACAAAAAATTACTATAAAAAATCTTGATTTATATAAAATGCCTATGTTAGATTAATTGTTTTTTGTCGTTTTTGCTTTAATTTTCAAAATATTCTGCCTTGTTATATATTCTAAAAAAAGTAATTTTATAAAATGATTTTGAGTTAAATTATCTGATACCCTGTATACAAATCCGCACTAATATCTTAATAATAATTTATTCTGTTCCATCTTTCCATTTTTATCTCATTGAATTATAAATATTCTTAATTATTTTTTCATTATTTCCATTTAAATAATTTCATATTGAAAATTGTTCGCATTTCTTCATTAAGTGATGTAGTATTTTTTTTTATTATAACGGAAAAATGATGCTAACAAATTTTATACGAAGTTTATTTTATGCATATCTGAATTATAAAAATAATTAAAAATCGATATAAAAAAAAATCCATGTGATGGGAAAGTTAAATTTTCTAATTTTTTATGTAAAATGCATTTTCGTTGACATAAATTTGACATAAGTTATTTTTTTAATTGTCTTTCTTCCATTATATTTAAGGGGCAGTTTATCTATTTCATCATATATTCATTTTTTGGAAAAATATGTGTTATATTTTAGGTTAAGAAATTTTTATTACAGGTACGTCGTAAGGACGTTATATTTTAAACGCATAATAAAAAAGTTTGAATTAGATAATAGCGAAATTTGGAGTATTTAACAATTAATTACGTTTTAAAAAAATCTTAAAATTGAGCTTCTTTTTTTGTTAAATTTTTGTTTTACTTTGAGACTGTCAGAAATTAACACACCATCAAAAAAATTTGCCCAAACCTTTTTATACGCCTTTTTAACAAATTTTATACAAAGTTTATTTTATGCAAATATCTGATCTACAAAAATAATTAAAAATCAATATAGAAAAATTCCATGTGATGGGAAAGTAAAATTTTCTAATTTTTTATGTAAAATGCATTTTCATTGACGTAAATTTAATTTTTTTTTAGAAACAAAAGCTAGTTTTTTTAAATTCAAATATAGTTATTTTTTTAATTGTCTTTCTTCCATTATATTTAAGGGGCAGTTTATGTATTTTTTCATATTTTGCAAAAATATATGTTATATTTTTTATTACAGGAACGTCGTAAGACGTTATATTTTAAACACATAATAAAAAAGTTTGGATTAGATAATAGCGAAATTTGGAGTATTTAACAATTAGTTACGTTTTTAAAAAATCTTAAAATTGAGCTTCGTTTTTGTCAAATATTTGTTTTATTTTGAGACTGTCAGAAATTAACACACCACCAAAAAAATTTGCCCAAGCCTTTTTATACGCCTGTTTTACAAATTTTATACGAAGTTTATTTTATGCAAATATCTGAACTACAAAAATAATTAAAAATCGATATAGAAAAATTCCATGTCATGGGAAAGTAAATTTTTCTAATTTTTTATGTAAAATACATTTTCGTTGACATAAATTTGATTTTTTTTATAATTTTTTTTTAGAAGCAAAAGCTAGTTTTTTAAAATTCAAATATAGTTATTTTTTTAATTGTCTTTCTTCCATTATATCTAAGGGGCAGTTTATGTATTTTTTCATATTTTGCAAAAATATATATTATATTTTTTATTACAGGAACGTCGTAAGGACGTTATATTTTAAACACATAATAAAAAAGTTTGAATTAGATAATAGCGAAATTTGGAGTATTTAACAATTAGTTACGTTTTTAAAAAATCTTAAAATTGAGCATCTTTTTTGTTAAATTTTTCTTTTACTTTGAGACTGTCAGAAATTTAACACACCATCAAAAAAATTTGTCCAAACCTTAATATCAAGGTTGGAATATTTTGTGTTAAATTTACATCACTGCATTTTAATTTTTAAAAAATTTCTCGACTCAAAAATTACAAAACACTTTTGAAGCAAAAAAAGAAAATTTTCTCAATTTTCCCTTTAACAAAAAAAAACATTTTCTTCATTACTTTTTTTTTTAAAAAATTTCGAAATTATCACTTCTCGAATGATTTTTTCTTAAGTATTTAACAATGTTGGACATCACATATTTCATTAAAATGTCGTTAAGTTAGAAATAGTAAATTCACGTTTAATAAAACAGACGCTGGTTATTTTAATTAAAAAATCACTTTTTCTTTTTATACAGTTTACTTTTTAACAATATTTAAAACAATGCTTGCCGAACAGAAAGAACACAATGGGCAATTACATGATGGTCATTATATCAACTTGCACTTGTTCTGCAAGACCTTTCTCCTATTCGAATTAAATCGAAGACAGTTCGATGACAATTTCACATTCTTTGACGAAGACTATCATAGAATTCTATAAAAAAACAAGCGCTTTAATTGCGCACTCCTGCGACAATCGTCTATTTAATTTATTTATTCTTAAGCGATTTTAATAATAAATTATAATTATAATCCTCTTTTGTAATTAAAAACATGCAATACGTTTTTGTGCACAGCGAAAAGTTATTTAATAATTAAGAATACCAATTAATAAAAGCATTTTTTATTTTTATCTTCAAAAATGTTTTGTAATTTTTGAGTCAAGATTAAAAAAAAAATTAAAGTGCAATGATGCAAATTTAACATTAAGCTGTTCAAAATATTCCTAGATATTAGTCAAAACTAGCTTTAGCTTCTATAAAAAAAAAATTATAAAATAAAAAATCAACGAAAATTTATTTTACATAAAAATTTGGCTTAGAAAATTTTTATTTGAAATTTAATGGAATTTTTCTATTTTAAGATTTTTTTAAAACGTAACTAATTGTTAAATCCTCAAAATTTCGCTATTATCTAATCCAAACTTTTTTAATGTGTGTTTAAAATATAACGTCCTAATGGAAGAATGACAATTAAAAAAATATTTGATTTTAAAAAAACTAGCCTATGCTTCTAAAAAAAAATTAAATTTATGTCAACAAAAATGCATTTTACATAAAAAATTAGAGAATTTTACTTTCCCATCACATGGAATTTTTCTATATCGATTTTTAATTATTTTTGTAGTTCAGATATTTGCATAAAATAAACTTTGTATAAAATTTGTTAAAAAGGCGTATAAAAAGGTTTGGGCAAATTTTTTTGATGGTGTGTTAATTTCTGACAGTCTCAAAGTAAAACAAAAATTTAACAAAAAAAGAAGCTCAATTTTAAGATTTTTTAAAAACCTAACTAATTGTTAAATCCTCCAAATTTCCCTATTATCTAATCCAAACTTTTTAAATATGTGTTTAAAATATAACGTCCTTACGACGTACCTGTAATAAAAATTTCTTAACCCAAAATAAAACACATATTTTTCCACAAAATGAATATATGATGAAATACATAAACTGCCCCTTAAATAAAATGGAAGAAAGACAATTAAAAAAATAACTTATGTCAAATTTATGTCAACGAAAATGCATTTTACATAAAAAATTAGAAAATTTTACTTTCCCATCACATGGAATTTTTCTATATCGATTTTTAATTATTTTTATAGTTCAAATATTTGCATAAAATAAACTTCGTATAAAATTTGTTAGAATCATTTTTTCGTTTTAATAAAAAAAAAAATTAAATCACTTAATGAAGAAATGCGCACAATTTTGAATATAAAATTATTTAAATGGGAATAATGAAAAAATAATTAAGAATATTTATAATTCAATGAGATAAAAATGGAAAGATGGAACAGAGTAAATTATTATTAAGATATTAGTGCGGATTTTTGATTTGTATACAGGGTATCAGATAATTTAACTCGAAATTATTTAATAAAAATACCTTTTTTGCAATAATATAATAAGGCAGAATATTTTGAAAATTAAAGCAAAAACGACAAAAAAAAATTAATCTATCTCATAGGCATTTTATATAAATCAAGATATTTTATAGTAATTTTTTGTTAGAAATGCCAAATTTATTTTTTATTTTTTACTCTCGATAAGTAAAACTCCCTAATTTCCACACCGCATTTTTTTTTCGTACATCAAAAATTACACACTTCACAAAAATTCATAAATCACTGTGTATATATAATCTTCACCTCCGATGATATATACACATTAAGTCATCAAAATAAAAATTAATAAAAATTAATAAACGTCTCCTGAATGAATACTCAATTTTTGAGGATTTTTCATTCCTCCATTAAAAAAATTTATAAAAAATTAAAGACAAGGAAAATTTGAATACTAATCGATCTTCATAAAAAAAAATTTATCGTCAATAACAAAAAATATTATAGCATGAATACAATTAGAAATCAAATTTCGAAATAAACTGAGAAAATCGTAAAAAAAAATTTCTTCTCTCAAGTAATATTTTTTATTTTTTAAATTTATTTAATTTAAGATATTTTTTTAAATTTAACGATTATATGAGTTATACAAAATTTTATACAACACTGAACGCAAAAATACAATTTTTTGATTTTTTCGAATTTTCACTTCGTCTTCTGCATAACAAAACAACTTTCAGCATCTCTTTTTCTTTCTACTGTGTGTTACTTCATTGTAAATTAATGATATTCAACTTGATATTGATAATGATCATGGGTTCCGTTCTGTGTAAGAACTAAAAACTCGTTTTCCTATACATTCACTTTTCTTAAAAAAACTTAATTTATAGAAATTCAACGCAGAACAAAAAAAAATGCAATTATTGCGAAATATTCAAAATAATTTTTATAGAAAAATTGGAATTAACATTCGACTGTAATTTAAAAACAAATTTGTTGTCTCTTTTTTCAAAAAAAAATTTTTGTTACGAGTATTTATAATATGATGTAATGGGATTTTATAAACAACTTTTGAGAGTCACTGGACGGCGATTTTAGAATGCAATAATATAATATGTAATAGATGTAAAATTGTTGCTTTAAAAACACGATTGCTATATTTATTATGGATATTTGCCATTGGCAATTTTTTTTGTTTGTAATTGAACAAAAAAAAATTATAAAAATACAGACGAAAGAAAATCGTATCTAAGAGCGGTAATAAATATTTTTTTAAATTTAATAGATTTTTTTTAGCTAATTTTAGCCAATTTTTTAGAAATTTGGGAAATTTTCTTGGTTTTTTGATTTTTAAATAAAAAAAGTTTTCATTAAAAAATTCGCCCTGTATATCCTGTAAGATCTAAATGAAATGTGTAAAATTTTACGGAAAAAAATTAAAATTAAATTCGTTCATTTTCTTCATTAAAAATGCCGAGTTAAAGATGTTATAAAGTTAAGGTAGTTAAAAAAAATCTTTTTTTTTAGCTACCCTGTATACACCAAACATTTCCAATGCTTCAATAAAATTTGCAACAATTTCTATAATACCATAATATTATACGTAATTTATAATAATTCACTTCCGCTCACTTCCGACGATGATTTATTCTTCCGCTTTACACGAATTCTTCAATCAGCTGCTGAAGATCATCCATCTGATGGTCAATCATTCCGCATTACAAGAACAAGATGTTCTTCTCAGTGTTGAACAAACAAAAAAACTTTTTTTCGGACGATTTTACTTTCATTACTATCATGTAATAGTCTATTGCTCTTTGCAGTGTTTTAATGATCCGTTCAGCGTTTACCTGCAGTATATACAGGGTTTTTATTTTTGGTTTAATAATTTTCAGGTTTAAAGGTTTTTATTTTTTTAGCTTATATAAAACAACGATGTTTTCTTATAATAGAATTTATTTAGCGATTTAAAAAAAAAAATTTGAGAAAGTGTAATTATAATATTTTTTTTTAAAATTAAATAATTATTTTTAACTGAGTTATATTGTTTTTAATGAATGGATTTAAATTAAATATATTTTTAAGGGGTCGTTTTTAGGGTCGAGGGTAGTCATCTTAACGACTTAAAAATTTTACACTGAAGAAAATTCTTATTTTTTTTTTTTTATATTAAAAATATCACTAATACTATAAATATATATTTTTTTTATTAGAAAAAGTTATCGAGAATAATTTCCCATACACCCTATATATACTAATAATTACTGCATGCAATTTCTGAACTGAAATCCAACAATTTCTTCTGTAAGTCGACTTTTAGCAATATGATGCATTTTATAAGATTCCCTTTCATTTTGGTTAAATAGTTCTTCACGGCGAGTACTTTAGTTCGGTCTCTTTCTCGCGTAAATGCAATATTACGTGCGTAGGAAAGAGATGGTGTTATATTTTATGAGGCGGCGCATTAAAACGTGTTTTACATGGCGTTTTTAATAAATGCGCTTACTTCTTGAACTCTCCCGTTGGTTCTTCGGCGTGAATGATGGTCGGGTTTTGCGTAAATGCAGGCGTATATAAATAGGCGGCGAACTGACGGTGATGAAGGCAATCCAATTTGCAGATCCGTCCTGAGAGTGTCGATAACTAAGTAGAGCGATTTGAACGATTCGATCAAATTGCTACAAAGAGTGTCCTTTCTCGAGAGTATTTCGGTGTTTTTTTTTGGCAGTGATTTGATTTAAGTGCTAGTGATTAGGACGATTTAGCCGGAAAGGACACTGCCTTAAAATGGCGACCGGAAGAGGAATGGTGAGTACATATTTTCTTTGATTTATGATTCGAAATTTTTTTTTTTATTTCATTTTGCAATAAGAAATATCTTTTTTTGGTTAGTGTTTCATTCTGATTTTTTGATAAATTGACCATTTTATAAAAAATGGAAAAAGTTGATTTATTGGAGGTAAAATAGTCATTTTTGTCGAGTTTTTTGAAGAATTTAAAAGAATTAATAAAAATAAATAAAAATTAATAGTGTACATTTAAAAAAAAATCACCATGGCCCTTTAAACAAATCATTTATATTTTCAAATTTATTTTTTTAAATTTTTTAATGTACAAAAAAAGTTAATAAATAAAAAAAATATGAAATATTTTTTCAAAATTATTTCATTAGATTAATTGCTCAATATAACAAATTAATCCCAATTTAATAATGCGAAAATGTTTTTTTGTTGACGATCTTTTAATTAATTGTAATTTTTTTCATTACCAATTTTATATGAATTATTGTTTAACAAATAATAACAAATTTCGAAAGTTACCAAAGATTATAATAACATTATGTGTTAGTTTTGTTTAATTGAGCGAAAGGAAATAAATTTTACAATAATTAAAAAATTATACACCAAAATATGTATTATCAATTTAAACATACTTTCATTTTGGAAATTTGATTATTGATTTTTTTTGTAGATTCTGACAATTGGATTTTGCCTAGCTTTACATTTATGCCAGGCTGGAGGTGGAGGTGACGGAGGGTAAGTTAGAAACCTGTAAGATTAGCCTATAAAAATGGTCAAATAAGAGTTCCTTTTAAATTTAGAAAATATTATTACTAATATTTTTTTACTATAAATTGATACCCTGTATAATTAGATATTAAAACATATAATCAAAAAATTAAATAATTTAATGAATATGTAAAGAAAATGGAAATTCTGTCAGTCATGAAAATTTGATACCCTGTATATTTAGATTAATTTGTTATTTGGTTTAAAAATATTTAAAAATTCAGTCAATTCTTTTGTGAAAAATGGGTACCCTGTAATTTAAGATTATTGAATTTTTTTTTAATATATTTTGCCTTATATATTTATAATATTCAATAAATTTTATATAGATTTCTATATTTTTAGTAAATTAAAATATTTTTCATTTTCTGTTTAAATGCCAATATTTTCTTAAAAAGAGTTTCGCTTTAAAAGAATAATAAAAATTCCATACACCCTGTATATAAGATTCAATACTCTGAATGTTTATAAATTAAATAACAATAAAAGTTTAATAACAACGAACTTGTCGCATTATAAAAACAATGAATTAATTATTGCGGTATTTTCAATCGAATCGCTTTTAGTTCTATAAATAAATCTATAATCCTTCTGTAGAATTATATATTTTATTATTTTATTTATTTACAATGGAGTTGTAAGAAAGTCTAGATTTATTTAGTTCTTCAGAAAGAATCGTTGAACTCCGATATGTCATTAAAAGTATTGTGCTTACAAAAAGTAATTACTTTACTATACATATAAGCATTAGATAATTTTAATTTAACTTTTTCACAACCTATTAAGTACAAGTTTTTCAATTAATCGTTCTATTTTTGTAAATTTCTCCAAGTAAAATTACATTTTTGTATTTTACTATCTGTAATTTTTTTTATCATTTATTTAACATTCTCAGAATTTTTACGATTTTTTTAAAACGGTTTTTATCAATATTTTTTATAAATCTTACACATTCTTCAAACAAAAATTATATTAAATTTCTTAAATTTTATGAATTTTTTGAAAACATTTTTTTTTTATATTTGATGTACAAAAAATTATTAAACCATAACTTTTATTTGACAATTTTTAAACGAACCCCCCCCCCCCCCCCCTTCACTACCCATCTCAATTACGAAAATTTCCATTTTTCATTTCACTTCAAACGGGAAATGTTTGACCCTTCCATTTCAATTATACTCTACTTTATAATTTCTAGCCATAAAAAAGTCGTAATCCACGTTCCCTACAAAGTAAAGACCATCCACCACACGCACACGATAGTAAAGCACGTGAAAGACCATGGCGGGGGCGGGGGCGGGGGTGGCCACGGCGGTGGCGACGATCACGAGTTCTATAAAGTGATCGGATATAGCGGCGGCATTGATCACGGCGAAGTAGTACATGGTGGTGATGGTGGAGGAGGCGGGGGACACGGAGGAGGTGGGGGTGGGGGGCACGACTGGAGCGGAGGTTTCGGGGGAGGATTTGGCGGTGGTCACGGTGGCGGCGGTGGGCAGGAGTTGACCTTGATCAAGCATGAAGGTGATTAATGCTAATGGATCCATGTTTTTTTTTTAAATATCGATGCTTTTTTTAATATTTCAAGTCTTTACATATAAAATAATTCCATGAAATATTTCAATATTTTAAAATATCCATGATTTTTTCATTATTTCTTTTATGCCCATATTTTCCTTTACTCCATTAAATATAAGTCAACACTTCTTGAATCCTCAGCCGCTGGAGGCGGTGGCCATGATTTCGGCGGCCATGACAGTTATGGAGGACAATCTGGCGCAGGTGGCGGCGGCGGCCATGACAGTTACACCGACTTCGGAGGAGGCCATTCCGGCGGTGGTGACGAATCATACGGTGGTCACTCCTTCGGTGGAGGCGGCGGTGGCGCAGGTGGTGGTGGTGGTAGCCACGACAGTTACTCCATCGGCCATTCAGGCGGTGGTGGGGATGATACATCTTACGGAGGGGGTAGTAATGGTGCTGGCCACGGAGGCGGTGGTGGTGGCGGGGGACATGACAGTTACTCAGCTGGTCTTCATTCAGGGGGTGGCGACGATACGTACGCGGGTGGTTTCGGTGGTGGTCATGGAGGAGGCGGTGGTGGTGACGGACATGATGGGGGTGGAGGACACGGTGGGGGTGGAGGACATGGTGGGGGTGGAGGACATGATGGTGGCGGATTCGGGGGAGGATTCGGAGGTGGTCATGGAGGAGGTGGCGGACACGGTGGGGGCGGACATGAGAGTTATTCGATTGGGGGTGGACAAGGAGGTGGTGGACACGGAGGGGGTGGTCATGGAGGGAGTGGACATGGAGGGGGCGGGGACCACTTTGGCGGCGGCGGGGGTGGTTATGGTGGCAGTAGCGAAGAGGGCAGTTATTAAACTGTGAGTTTTATGAATGATAGTAAATTGTGTGGTGCGAATGTGGACAGTGGTGTACTAAAAAAATTAAATAAATAGAAATTAAAAAATCGATAATAGAAAAAAATTATAATACGATTTGAAATTTTTTAACTCGCTGTACACCAATGAACTTATGTGAATTTCTCGAACCTCCTAGTCCTGTTTTTCTCCCATTATTATAAATTTTTATATAAAATAACACATCAATGTAATGTTATTAATTTAAAAATGGAACATTTAACCAAGATGAAATCCAAGATGGCCGCGAACGTGGAATATGCATAAATAGATAAACAAAGTGATATTGTCTAGAAATTATTTATCTACATATTTCTACCTACCTGTTGAATAGTTTTTAATATTTGTTTTGTATATATTAAATTTTTGTTATGTATTTTTTTATGTTTATACGTATAAATATACTTATAAATAAATTTTATGAAAACAATATTTCTGTTTATTTATTTTTATTAGACAACTTTCAAATATAAATAATCTATTAAATTGTAATTTTGCAGTTTTTTATATATAAAAAATATAAATAATACCCTGTATATACGAAAATTCCTCCAGTGCCTTTATAATACTAATTTGTAGATTTTTGCATTTTTTGCATTTTAATCACCTCTTACTATACATTTGCTATAAATTATTTTATAATAATTCTCTGCTCTGTCATTTAATTAATTATTATATTGTCAATTCATTCTGATAATACATTTTCATTGAATTATATTAAACGCTCTTATTTGAAAATTGTAGCAATCTCGCAGTTAACAATTTTCATACGATTAACATAATCTAAGAGCCGTTAAAATCGCCGCTCTGATAATTGGGATTTCTAACTTAATTATTCTGTATATATTCGATTCAAGTAATCTGCAGAACATTTTTTGGAGCAGAAAATTCAATTTTGTACATTTTTTAAAAATTGTATTAGAATATTGGCCTAATAACGTAACACGCTTTATTTGTATAGATTTTTAACATTTTTAACGGGATTTCAAATTTTTTTTCGTGAAGAACAATTTTTTTGTGGTTAAAAGTTTTTTAAAATAAAATTATTGGTATTTAAAATTTTCTTGAAATTTTTTTTTTTTAATATGTATTTTGTAATTTCAATATTAAAAATGGAATTTTCTATAAAAAAAATTAGTTGAGAACCTAGTTTGGTATGAAGTGGTTGCGGGAAAATCAATCTTGTTTAGAATTTTTTTTCATATACATTTAAAAAATTTATTGTAATCTAATTTCCTAGATGACAATTTGCAGTGATAAAATAGGTATATAGAACAAACAATTCATGTCTTTTTTATTCTCCATGTAAAGTATAAATTAATATATTTTTTATTGAATTGGAAAGTAAATGGAAATGCTTTTACTATCGGCTGATGCAAAATAAAAATTAAAAGTAATTTTCACTCTTATTTCAATGTACGATAGAAATGAATTAATAAAACAAATCAATTTTAATATGCGATTATAACGCGTGTATAAAATTTTATTTTTTTTGATTTTATATATTATTTTAGAAATTTTTATTCCTTATTTGATATTTATTGTATATGTATTATATATGTAAAGATGATTTTTCTTCTTCCAAAAATTACAATTTTGTTTTAGAATAGTTGCTATTCGATTATTTAACACAAATTTTAAATCAAATATTTCCGATATTTTTTACGTGGCTTTTATAGAGAATATAAAAACATTTAAAAATGTTCGAAATTTATTTTTTATAACTTTTTCTAAATAAATTAAATAGTGATTTAAAAAAATAGAAGTAACATTATTATCCTATTACAAATAGGAAAATATAAAAATATAAACTGATTTTTTCATATTAAATCGATGTTTTTTTCTAAATTAAAATTTTTTTTTTATAAATCGTTATATAACAAATAAAAATAAGAAAGTTAGTTAGTTAAAGAGTCCGCAATCCTAAAGATTGGTTGGAAACAGCACGCCATGCCGATCTATCCTGAGCTAATCCCTTCATCTCCCTATAGCTATTCATCTCAATGTCTTCAACTATCTGACTCACATACTCCAATCTAGGCCTACCTACCCCTCTCTTTCCCTCCACTCTACCTTCTATGATCAATTGCATAATCCCCCCATGCCTAAGAATATGCCCTACTAATCTGTCTCTCCTACGCTGTAACACTCTCCAAATACTTCTCTTCTCCCCTACTAACTCTAGTACAGCTTCATTTGTTACTTTATCTTCCCAACCAATCCTCATCATCCTCCTATAACACCACATTTCAAGTGCTTCTAATCTACGCTTCTCTTCCTTTCCTATAGTCCACGCCTCACACCCGTACAGTGCTACACTCCAAACATATACCTTCAGTAATCTTTTTCTAATACCCAAGTCAATATTTGATCTTAAAATCTGTTCTTTTTCTACGAATGCCTTCCTACCCTGTGCTATCCTACACTTTATATCTACCTTGCTTCGATTATCTTTTGTGATTCTACTGCCTAAATAACAAAAATCTGACACTTCTTCGATTCTATTATCTCCTATTGTGATCCTCATTTTTCTACTGCATTCCTTTTTGTCACACCTCATCACTTTAGTTTTACCTATATTTATTTTCATGTTAAAATCCCTAGTCAATACTGCCTGCATACCATTCAATACCCTTTCTAATTTCTTTTCGCTTTCTTCCAATATAGCTATATCGTCGGCGAATCTCAGCATATATATTTTCTCTCCCTGTACATTCACATCTACACTATACTCTTCTTTTACTTTGTTTATTGCATCTTCTATATATAGATTAAATAATAACGGTGAGAGTGTACATCCCTGCCGAACTCCCTTCCCTATTTTTGCTACCTCTTCTTCCCCCTCAATTCTAACTAAGGCAGTTTGGTGTTTATATAAATTAAAAATTATTCTCCTATCCTTATAATCTATACCCGTTTCTTTTAAAATTCTAAACATTATGTCCCAATCTACATTGTCAAATGCCTTTTCTAAGTCTACAAAAGCTATGCAAGTTACCTTTCCTACCCTATTTCTTTTTTCTACTACCGTTCTTAGTGCTAGAATCGCCTCCCTCGTCCCTCTGTTTTTCCTAAAACCAAACTGATCTTCTCCTAGCCTTTCCTCTACTTTATTTTCTAATCTCCTATAAATAATCTTTAACAATATCTTCGATGCATGTGATAGTAGGCTAATGGTCCTATAGTTCTCACACAAATTAGCTCCTATTTTCTTCGGCATTGTTACTATTCTACTACGCTGAAAATCCTGTGGTACTTCTCCCTTCTCATATATTTTACAAACTAACCTGTATAATCGCTCCTGCATTTTTTCCCCTGCGTGTTTTATTAATTCGGCTGGTATCATATCAATCCCCGCTGCTTTGTTATTCCGTAAATCATTTAATGCTCTATGGAACTCTGACCTAAGTATGCTAGGACCTAAGTCATCCTCATCTATTAAAATTATAAAATTCAAATTTTATAATTTTTTTTTGTTTTTAAGGAATTAGATGATAAAAATTATTAAATTATATGTGTTTAAATTATTAAATTGAATTCGAAAATTTTGAAATTCGAGTTAAAAAATCAAAAGCAATTTAATTTTTGAAAAAAATAAGTTTTAACTTGTGTTTTTTTTTCATTTTAAGACATTAAAATAATAAAATACTATATTTTTAGTTATGTATTAGTTATGTATTTTTAGAATACAAGCAAAAATACTATGCAAAAATATTTTTTAATATTTTTAATAATCCCAAATTTATTACAAACAAATGAACTCGTCTTAAACATATCACAAAAATGAATTTTTGAAGCTAGAATTTTTTTTTATATATTTTCCTACATTATATAACATTAATATTTAAAAATATATCTATATAATAATTATATTTTTATTTATTCAATAACAATGAATAAGTAAGTACATTCTATTGAACAAAATATAAACATCAAAATTTTTTCTAAGTGCACAACAATTTTACTCATAAAAATTATTTATAAAAAATACGCTTTTATATATAAATATATAGTACTTTTTTTCTCAAATTTCTGCAATCCCTCACTCTGTATATATTACAATTTTTTTTTAGAAATATATAATATAAAACATTTTTTAAATATAATTTCTAATATAGGTGCAAATCCTCACCAAATTTCTTTAAAAAAAAAGATTTATCGAAATTTTCCAATTTCTACTTTATTATCCACCCTGAATACAATATCCCTAACATTACAAATCACCCACCCAAACAAATCCACATCACCCATTTTCAAGCTTTTTTCCTAAACCCAAACCTGGACAACTTCGTTTTAACCAACTGACTTTCCCCAGACTCAGCATCCCCTCCAACAAGATCATCCACTTTCCTGAAATGCTCCACATCCGAATTATCCCTACCATCCAAAGTCCGCCTATAACCTCTCGACTCCTCAAACTCCCCATCCGAACTATACCGACCATCCTCGGAAGCATCTGAATACTGACTCAAATGATTATAAGTTTTCGTTGTGAAATCGTGCGGTTGATGTTCTTCCACTTGATAACCTGACGTTGCTGTCAATAGTTTGGACAATGGTGATCCTGCGTCGTGATTGAAGATGATTCTATTCGGATTGCCGAAGTTAGATACTTCAACTAGCTCTGGACGTAACGATTTGTGTGATAGCCTGTCATTTGGGCTGTCAAAAAATGGGGTTAGGTTCGGCCTGTTGTTGTAGAGGTTATAGTTGTCCTTGTCCAAATTATCATCGCGCGAATGATCGTCGTATTGATTATATTCGCCATGAGCGTCCTCGTCGTGGTTGAAATTGTCCACGTAAAGTAGCTTGTGACTTTTGTGGCCTCCATGGCCATGGCCGTGATCGTCCTCTTTCTTCTTCTTGACACTGGAGTGACTATGACTGAGTTTTCCTTTATTATCATGGCTAAATTTACCATTATGATCATGTCCTGGGCAAGAAAAAAATTATTCAAATCAACGTTGTTGCCATTTGCCATTTTTTTGCATTTGTGCTATTATTCTTTTACATCTTATTTCGTAAATATTGTATATCAATTTATTTATCTATTTAGCTATCTATCAATCTATGAATCTATCAACCTATCAATTTGGCTATATATCTATCAATCTGAATCAATCAATTAATCAATCAATCAACTTATATATCAATATATCAATATATAAAGATATCAATATATCAATATATCAATATAGCAATATATCATGATATCAATATATCAATATATTAAGATATCAATATATCAAAATAGAAATATATCAAGATATCAATATATCAAGACATCAAGATATCAATATATCCAGATATCAATATATCAATATATCAAAACATCACTATATCAATATATAAATATATCAATATATCAAGATATCAAGATATCAACATATCAATATATCAATATATCAATATATCAATATATAAATATATCAAGATATCAAGATATCAATATATTCATATATCAATATATCAATCTATTAATATATCAATATATCAATATATCAATATATCAATATATCAATATATCAATATATCAATATATCAATATATCAATATATCAATATATCAATATATCAATATATCAATATATTAATATATCAATATATAAATATATCAAGATATCAATATATCAATATATAAATATATCAAGATATCAATATATCAAGACATCAAGATATCAATATATCCAGATATCAATATATCAATATATCAAAATATCACTATATCAATATATAAATATACCAATATATAAATATATCAATATATCAATATATCAATATATCAATATATCAATATATCAATATATCAATATATCAAGATATCAAGACATCAAGACATCAAGATATCCAGATATCAATATATCAATATATCAAAATATCAATATATCAATATATCAATATATCAATATATCAAGATATCAAGACATCAAGACATCAAGATATCCAGATATCAATATATCAATATATCAAAATATCAATATATCAAAATATCAATATATCAATATATAAATATATTAATATATTGATATATATCATTATATCAAGATATCAATATCTCAAGATATCAATATATCAAAATATCAATATATCAAGATATCAAAATATCAATATATCAATATATCAATATATCAATATATCAATATATCAATATATCAATATATCAATATATCAATATATCAATATATCAATATATCAAGATATCAATATATCAAGATATCAATATATCAAGATATAAATATATCAAGATATAAATATATCAAGATATGAATATATCAAGATATCAATATATCAAGATATCAAAATATCAATCAAGATATCAATCCATAAATACATCAATCTACAATCAATCGGTCAATTAATCTATCAATGTTTAAATTTAAGAAAATAAATCATTATGGACTTACCCAAATGGCCTTTGTGTTCGTGACTTCCTTTGTGCTTATGGTCGTGCTTCAAGTCGTGATAATGTTTCTGTGATCCTTTGTGGTCGTGTTGAGCTTTGTGATAGTGATAGTGATGGACAACGTGGTGTTGTTTTTTATCATCTTTGTGGCCGTGATCGTCGTCTTTCTTTTTGTCGTGCTTGTGGATGTAAACTGTTTTCGTGTGCTTTTCTGTTTTAATCACTTTTGGGACGATGATTTTTATGTGGACTCTAAAAATTTGATTTTTTTAAAAGAATCATGATTTTTGAATTGTACTTTCGTAAAATGTTGACTAAAAATTGGAAAGTTGAATGTTTTGTTCGTCGTCGAATTTTGTAAAATATATTTGGCCCAATTTAAAACAAAAAATAATTATTTTAACAGATTTCCTTTTTACATATTTTTTTTTAAATTTATATATTATTTATTATATTATTATGTAATTTAATATATATATATATTTATTTATTTATTTATAGCATATATAATGTTTTAATCGCTATTTTTTAAAATATTGTATAATTATATTTTTTTATTAAAAATTTTCAAATATTTATTTTATAATGTATGCAATATTTCGAAAAATAAAATGTTAAAGACGAATAAAAAATTAAAAAATAAGAAAACCTTAAAAATTTCAAAAATTAAACAATTTAAAATGTGGTCAGTATGCAAAATTAAATCTTCGAGTTAGAATTTTTCAAAATTAATTATTAAAAAATAAAATTGGAAATTCTGAATAATTAAATATTTCATAATATTGTCAAAATATATTGTCAGTCACAATTAAAAAATAGATAAAAAAATTTAATATTATAGAAGTCTATATGTATTTACCAAAATAATTTTTTTTTAAATGAAATATTACATTTTTGTAATTTTTCATAATATCTCGAACATTGTTCAAAATATATTATTATAAAGTGACAATTAAAAATAAAAATTAGTAAAATATTACAAATTAAAAAATAAGAGTACAAAATAAAATATAATTTGTCAATCGTTTAGAAAATAAAATATTAAAGTTACATTCTTTCTAAATAAATTAATTCCTTTTTTTAATATATCTAATTTTTGAAAATTTTATATTCTTTTATTATCAAATATCGTCAATATTATGCAAAAAAATTATATGTTCAGAATTTTTAAGATAATAAAAATGTATGCAATAAAAATTATTTTAAATTAAAAAATTAAACATGAAATTCACTTACTTTTCTTTTTTCCCGGCATTCGCGTAACAAACAAACAACGTCACTATTATCAATCCCAAAATCAACTTCATATTTTAAAAATCACCTGGCAAATCAAGAACAATTTTTTTCCACATTAAAAAAAATTATTTAATTAACCGATCAATTTCCACAATAAAAAATACTTCTACAAAATTCGAGGAACAATTTATATTTTCCGCTTTTTTGTACTTTCCTCGACACCTCCACAAAACAAATTGTCTTCAGCAAAGCATTCGCAACAATATATATTCCCTCACACGTATTATATCTCACTCTTTATATTATGATATGAAATATAGGCTTTTTAGAGGCGCAAAACGAACAATCAGAGCTCTAGCTGCGTATGAAAATGGCCTGTTTTTAATGACTAAGCATGAGTTTACCTTAGCTTACCATCTGCTGTCTGTGAATCTATGTTATTGGTATGGGCACAAGAATAATGAACAAATTCGCTATTAGTTATTAGAGGAAATCTGATTCCTCAACTATTCTGCTTCGTTTGGTTTCGGTGCGCAATGAGCCGAAAGTATAAATCGTGTTTGCCATGTCCGTGTAAGTGCTTTTCTTTAGTTTATTTGTGCCAGCAACAATAATGCTGTCCAGTTTTGTATTAAATTGCTTTTCTACGGTCCTGCGGTCTGTCCGCTAATTTCCTGACGCGGATGCGAGATTATATATACACGGTGGCTCGAGAAATTATCGTTTCAAAATGCCCGCAATTCGTCATTTTAAGATGGGAAAAATTCGTTTCAAAATTATGGAACATTGGTTTTTTAGATACACATGTTTTTACATTAAAATTTATTTTATTCGAAATTTTACTCGTGATTTTTAAGCTGGAAAAAAGTTTTATGTAAGATTATTTTAGATAAATCTTTTTAGATATATACAAATGAATGAATAAATTTTATATTTTTATATTTTAATTTTATAGCAATAAAATTACTTTTTTTTATGAAGACACCCTGTATATTTAGTTCCTCAATTATATATATATATGGAAAATAGTAAATTAAGCGAAATTGTTTCAAATATAGTTTTTGTTTATTGGTGTTTAAAATTATTAATAAAAAGAAACCATTTAATTTTGTGGACGTAAATTAAACATTTTTATATATGCATATATATATAATTTATTGAGAATTGTTTGTATTTATCAATAATATTTTATTTCTACACAATTTTACTTATTCAACCAGAATTTTATAGAAAGTAGTAGAATATAGAAAATATATATTCATCGAGTCATATTCTTAGACACGGGGGTATCCACAAGTAGTTATAGAAAGTGGGGTTGAAGGAAAGGCATGTACAAAAGAATTAGTAAATTTTATAGCAATAAGGTAATTCTTTACAAAGAATTGTTTTATGAGAACACCATGTATATTTAGTTACTGCGCAAATATTATTTGATTTTTCAAAATATATATATAAAATGTTTATTAAACATTTTTAGGATATATATAAAAATTGGTATTAAAATAATTAATTTAAAAAATCCGACATTTAAATTTTTTTTTGTGTTTTTTATTAATTTCTCACATTTTTTATTCACTAAAAAATGGACTTTTTAAAAATATTTTATACCCTTGGAATTTTATTTATAAAAAAAAAGTATTAACAAAAAATTTTGTTTTTCTTCTATTTTTGTGTAAAAATAGTTGAAAAAAAATTTACTTATTAAACCAGAATTTTATAGAAAGTAGTAGAATATAGAAAAAAATAAATTCATCGAGTCATATTCTTAGACACGGGGGTATCCACAAGTAGTTATAGAAAGTGGGGTAGAAGGAAAGGCATGTACGAAAGAATTAGTAAATTTTATAACAATAAGGTAATTCTTTACAAAGAATTGTTTTATGAGAACACCATGTATATTTAGTTACTGTGCAAATATTATTTGATTTTTAAAAATATATATATAAAATATTTATTAAATATTTTTAGGATATATATAAAAATTGGTATTAAAATAATTAATTTAAAAAATTCGACATTTTAATTTTTTTTTGCGTTTTTTATTAATTTCTCACATTTTTTATGCACTAAAAAATGGATTTTTTTAAAAATATTTTATTCCCTTGGAATTTTATTTATAAAAAAAAAGTATTAACAAAAAATTTTGTTTTTCTTCTATTTTTGTGTAAAAATAGGTAGACAAATTTTACTTATTAAACCAGAATTTTATAGAAAGTAGCAGAATATAGAAAAAAATATATTCATCGAGTCATATTCTTAGACACAGGGATATCGACCAGTAGTTATAGAAAGTGGGTTGAAGGAAAGGCATGTACGAAAGAATTAGTAAATTTTATAGCAATAAGATAATTCTTTACAAAGAATTGTTTTATGAGAACACCATGTATATTTAGTTACTGCAAATATTATTAGATTTTTCAAAATATAAATATAAAATATTTATTAAATATTTTTAGGATATATATAAAAATTGGTATTAAAATAATTAATTTAAAAAATCCGACATTAAAAAAAATTTCTTTGCGTTTTTTATTAATTTCTCACGTTTTTTATGCACTAAAAAACAGATTTTTTTAAAAAAATATTTTGTACCCTTGGAATTTTATTTATAAAAAAAAAATATTAACAAAAAAATTTGTTTTTCTTCTGCTATTTTTATGTAAAAATCAAAATTAAATATGTATTTAATTTTGTCGTTTCGAAAATACATAGAATTTCGTGCATTTTACAACCACCCGTAAATCTAACAACAATAAAATTACACATAATAACAATATCTGCGATATTTCTTTGTTTAAACATGCATATAGAATTAAATTTCATTAAATCTGAACATCGAATGAATCGATATGCACTTTCCAATATTCTTTTGCCAATATTAAACAAAAGTCATCAAAAGTTATCAAAGTCGCTAATATAAAAGATCAAATGTTACATATTCGTTTATTGTATTTTATTTGTGGTTTATAAATGACTAATTTCAAAATATCAACAGATATGACTATTGAAAAATGATATATAGTCATAATAAAAATATAATATTAATAAAAATATTGGCATATTTCTAAAAATAATAAAACTAAATTTTTAATATAGGCAACTTGTATATCTTTTGATTCAATGTACATTTCCCTATGATGACGTTCGTAATATTTTATAAATGTCAGATATGCACGGTGCGCATGTGTCGTTGCAAAAGCCCCATCCACCGTTGCCATATCCAAAAATGCCGATTAAAAAAAAGCATTTGAAAAATTACTTTTATAAATTATTATACATATATATTTTTTGAGTGATCATGTTATTTAATATTCTCTTTAATAAAAATACTTAATTTTTCTAATGTTACTGTAAAAAATGCTTATATATTATAACTTATATATATATATATAACTTATAACTTTTGAAGAAATTATTAAATGGCAACAGTGTCTAGACGACATATACAAATATTTTAACACTACTTGCCAAAAACATTTCATTCAAGTAAAATATTTTTTTTTGCATTATTTAAAATGATTTATTACAATTTATTCAATATTTATTTAATTAATTATATTTTTAATACATTTATACATATGATTTTTAATGAATTGCAAAATATAGCATTTGTAGCAATAATAATTAGTTATTTCATTTATTTTTATTTTTCACACTATATATGTTTTATGTACGTTTAAAAAAAAATATTATCCGTTCATTTCCCTAGTTGTTATTTAATAAAATTGATATCAATTCAATTAGTTTGTTTATTTCTGTGAAGGAAATGCAATGAGGAAGTGAATAATGATTTTTCCGTACAAAGTAATGAAGAAAATTACACAACAAATGCGTTGAATTAAAATTATTCGCGCGTATTTTTTTAATGAAAACGTGAAGCTCGAATTATTTTCTTATTTGTTTTGATTTGAATGATTTTTTGCACAAGAGCAATTAAAAATTAAATCTTCTAATTATTTATTTACGAAGTTTGCACATTTATTTTTTCATATTCATGAATATTTATTATTATTTTTTTAAGTTTTTAATTTATAATTTATAAAATGAATGGTTTTTGAAATTTTAATTATTAAATCGTTGCTGATTCCGTAATAAAAATTTCGTAAAAATTAGGAAATGCTTGTTTTATTTTTTTAATTAAAACATAATAGTTTTATATTTAAATTAATAAATTAAATATTATTTATATTAGACGTAATTTTAATTTGTTTATACAAATTAATATAGACTAGTTCTAAACCTATAGAATTTATTTACCAGAACTAAAGTTGCCTATATAATTGCTTGATAAAAGTTTATATTTAAAAAGACAATTATATACTAAATTTTTTTTACAAAAATAAGTAATTATTTGTACTAATATTGATTTTTAAGTATATTTTTATATTAAAAATTTATTTGTAATTTTGAAAAAATATCGACAATATAAATAATATACAGGTTGTGCAGTTCTAACGAATCAGAATGCCCTGCCCAAACTAATTCAAATAGAAATGCCAAAAATTGCAATCTTATATACAATTACGAGTAGCACTCCGTAAAATTAATTTCAAGTATACAGGATGAACCATAAAAGCACAATTCAAACTAGTCTTATTTTTTAAATGGAACACTATGTATATTTTGATCCCATTTCATAGCAGATATTCAAGTACTTATGAAAACGTAAATTGTAATTTGTTAGAATGCGGCGTTGCCAAGATATCAGCAATTTTGTAAAAAATTGGTTCATTGCAAGCCCAATTTCAAAAAAACATAACTTACTTAGGTAGCGAATTTAAGTAACACAGTTTTAAATCTGAGTAACCACTAACATGGCATTATTTTTTGTAAATCGGTTTTTCTCCTGAAACATACAGGTACATGTAAAAGTCATGTTCAATTAGGGTATTTTCATTGAAAGGTAAGTCCGATTTTTTAAATGGAACATTTTCATTAAATATGTCCTATACCTAAAACTAGTAGTTTCTGAGATATTGACATATTTTTGAAAAATGCAACATCCAAACAAACAATTGAATTAAAATTAATATAAATTTTTTAAATTGTCATTGAAGGTAATGATAACTTTTATATAATATTCATAAAATATATATTTGGATAATCGATTTATTTTCTTATTTGGATAATCGATTTATTTTCTTACAGAAACCACCAAATTCCCCAATAAATTTTCTCAATAAATTACTATTATTATTATTATTATTATCCACAATATTTTTTAATAATTAAATTTAAAAAAAAAAACGTTACCCTGTATATATTTTTAATAGATGCCTTGAAAATGCAATATAAAGGAATGTTGTGAAAATAAAATTTCTTTATAAAAAAATATTAAATAACCAAAAAAATAAGAAAATTACTTGGTTTTAATTTTCTGGAAAATATCAATGATTGCAAAAATTATAAAATATCGGAATATTTAAATTAAATACAATGTTTTAATTAAAGAAATATATTCGATTTGTATAAAAAAAAATTTTATAAATTAAAAAATTTAGAATGAATAAATTAAACAATATAAGAACAGTTTAAGTGACTTATAAATACGGATTAACAAATTGAAAGTTAAAAAACAAAAATTATCAACTTTTTCCGTTTCGTAAATATATTTTTATTAGATAAAATAAAAATAGAAACTATATTGTAAAAATAGAATTTATTTAATATATAAAACATCAAAACAATGTCCACCAACCGAAAATAACAACTAACAAATCCAAAATTCAAAAAAAAACAAACAAAACAAAATTTATATAAACAAGAATTTTTTTTACAATTTTTCATATTGCACTTTTTTGTATATATATTTTTTCTTTTCTAAAAATAAATTTCTAATGATAATGGTGGCCGGCATCGTTGTGCCCCCCGCCCCCGAAGTGATAATGCCCGTGACTGTGACTGTGGCCGTGACTATGGCCACCGCCACCACCGCCCCCGTGGCCGTGGTCTTTCTTCGCCTTGTGGTGGATTGTCTTGTAGATGGTGTGCGTGTGTTTATTTGTATGTATGTGGTACGGCACGTGGATGGTCACCTTGTGTCTGCAAATTTTTTTTTTTATAAATAAATAAATATATAAATGATATATGATTATAACTAAATTGAATTTTTAATTGAAAATTTATCTTAGTTTTTATTTTCATATTTTTTTTTAATTAAAATTTCCTGAAATATAATGTTACAATTTAAAAAATGTATTTTTTCGATAAAAAAATATTTTTTAATCTTTTTGTAACAAATGTCTGCCATATTGAGATTGTACTATCTTATTTTTTAAATCTATTTTTACAGCGTTAATCGGGGCACTGCTATAAAACAATCTGAATTAAAATTGTGTTTTTAATTTTTTCGTTTTTTATATATTTAAATAAATAAATAAACGATATACGATTATAACTAAATTGAATTTTTAATTGAAAATTTATCTTAATTTTTGTTTTGATTTTTTTTTTTAATTAAATTTTGTGAAATCTAATGTTATAATTTAAAAAATGTATTTTTTAAATAAACTTTTTTTTAAATCTCTTTGTAAAAAATGCACTTGGAGATTGTAACATCTTATTTTTTAAATATATTTTAACAGCGTTAATCGGGGCACTACTATAAAACAATCTGAATTCAAATTGTTTCTAATTTTTTGGTTTTTTTTTTTTATTTATTTATTTAATGTTAAATATCGCTTCAAAAAATATCTTAAATATCAAAAAATTTTGGAAAATAAAAATTTTTTTTAGCTAATATATTTATCATCAAATCTTGACGGATTCGAAATTTTTTTTATTGTTGAAATTTTTACAAAGTGAAAATGAATGATTTTGGTATATATAATTATTTAAATAAATTGCTCGTGAAGACGTAAAAATTAATGGGTGTGAAATATTAAGATTGTTTTTACTAGCGTATATTTAAAAAAAATTAATAAAATTAAAATAATTACTAATGCGTTATTATAATTTATAATGCAACGTTATAAGGAAAGTGTTATAACATTTAAATAATAGAAACTTTTATTAATTTTAAATTAATTTGATATTGAAATAAATATAATTGTTTAAAAATTAATTATTAAAAAAAATACGAAAAAAGTTGTTTATTTCTTCCTTTATCTCAATATATTGATTAATTAATTTCAATTTTTCTTCAAAAATTTCTTCAATTGATTAATTAATTTCTATTTTTCTTCAATCGATATTTCAATTAAAAAAAAAAAAATTATTGGACTGTGATATATATATATATATATATATATATACACTTATATATATGGTATATTTTAATTTAATTTTATATATATAAAATTGATTATTTTTGGCAATTATAAATATTTTTTAATATCTTCGATTATTTTATGAAAACATTTTTTTTTATTATCGTATAATATATTATTTTCTGATTTAATTAAGAACAATAATTCGTAAAAAACTCGTATATTGAATTAACATTTTAATGAAAAGTATTTATTTTATTGCTGAACCGAAAAAGCATAAAAAAAATTTAATGCTTCATTATATTAATTAATTAATTTGTCCTATTATTTAATATTTATATTTTTTTAAATGAAAAGAATTAATTTTACAATTGAACTGAAAAATCAAAATAAAACGTTTTTTAAACATAAATTATTTTTTTGAAATATTTTCGACTGCAAAAAATTATATACAAAAATATACATAATATATTTAGAAGTGAAGAATATTATCTAAAAATTTTTTTTTTGCAATTCAATTATAAAGTTGTTATAAAATGTTCTTCCTTGATTATTATCTCAACATTTTAATTAGTTGAATAATTTATATAGACATTTTTTTAATCAACACCTTAATCAGAAAAAATAATAATTTTACTATTGGACCGAAAAAAAATTTTTCATTTTCTTTCCTAAACTTTCAATAAAAAAAATTTTAATTCACAATAATCATTACCTTTCATTTCAATCATTCACTTGGTATATATATATATAATATTTACGTTTCGTGGATTATTTATTTTTACGACTTTTCAAATTAACTTTCTTGAAATATGAGCCAATATGCTTTGATAATTTTCGTTAGATAGTTAGTGAGTTTTCTTTTTTTCAAATTTTATTAAAATTAATGAAAATTGTAGACGAAAATTATACGGTATGTCATGCTCTAAAAATTATTTTCAGAGCATGTACAAAAGCATGAGCAAAAAAATTATTTTTAGAAGAATAACTATTTAGATTTTTTTTACACGCGAACATTTTTTTTTTTCTAAAAAAAAAATTTGGTACCACTGTCTAGAAATTTTGAAATTATAAAATCATCACAAAAAAAATTTTAATTCGAAAAATTATTATTTTTTCGATCGATATTTTTTTTATTATTAAAAAATATATAAAAATTATAAAAAATTATAATTTTTTTGCTAAAATTTTGCACACAGTGGACACAAAAATACAAATACAAATACAAATTTTTTGAAAAAAATATTGAACTGTGAATCCCAAAATAATACATTTCTTCTGTTTAATTATTTAAGAAGGTATTTAAAATTTTGGCAACTGTTGATATAAATAGATCTTGAATTGTTCAATTATTATTTATTCAAAGATAGAATTTTGTCGTTACTTTCACTGATAAAATATTATTTTAATTTGCAGTTCTGTATTGATAAAAATTTTAAGTACCACAATTAAAAAATAAATATAATTATGCCTGTATTTTTTTTTTTGAGAGCGAAGTATTACAATTTTTTTGGCTCCAGAATTTTTATTTGAAAGTGAAAAATAATAAGTCTGAATTTTTATTAAATTGATGTATAACAATTTTTTTATACGCGGAAGTTTATTATTAAAAGGGAAGCATAACTCTGTTTTGATTTTCGAAATTTGTTTGTTTCTGAAATTTTTTTTTGAAAGTGAAGAAAAGCATTTTTTTTAACCTGATTTTTTTTTTGAGAACAAAAGATAACAATTTTTTATGTCTGAAGTATTAATTCATAATCATATTAAAAATGTGATTAAAGCGTACTAAAAAAATATCTTTTATTGCTTTTAATCTTTATTTGAAAGTGAAAAATAGAATTTTTAGTTGAAAGTAAAAAATAACCATTTTCAATTTTTATTAAATTGATGTATAACAATTTTTTTATACGCGGAAGTTTATTATTAAAACTCTTTTTTGACTTTCGAAATTTGTTTGTTTCTGAAATATTTTTTTGACAGTGAAGAAAAGCATTTTTTTAACTAGATTTTTTTTGGAACTGAAGCCTTAGGTTTGTTTTAAGATTTTTTTTAAAAATTTTTGAAAGTGGATTTTTTTACCTCTGCCTATTTTTTTTGAGACCAAAAGATAACAATTTTTTATGTCTGAAGTATTAATTCATAATAATATTAAAAATGTGATTAAAGCGTACTAAAAAAATATCTTTTATTGCTTTTAATCTTTATTTGAAAGTGAAAAATAGAATTTTTATTTGAAAGTAAAAAATAACCATTTTCAATTTTTATTAAATTGATGTATAACAATTTTTTTATACGCGGAAGTTTATTATTAAAACTCTTTTTTGACTTTCGAAATTTGTTTGTTTCTGAAATATTTTTTTGACAGTGAAGAAAAGCATTTTTTTAACCAGATTTTTTTTTTAATTTTTGAAAGTGGATTTTTTTACCTCTGCCTTTTTTTTGAGACCAAAAGATAACAATTTTTTATGTCTGAAGTATTAATTTCATAATCATATTAAAAATGTGATTAAAGCGTACTAAAAAAAATTCTTTTATTTGCTAAAAGCAAAGATTAAAAATCTTAACTTTAGATTTAATTCACTAATTTTCAAAATAAAAATTATGCGAAATTTGAATGATTTTTTTCGTTTTAATAAAATTAAATAATTTCAAAGTAATAATTTTTACTTTACCTTTAGTTTTGCACAATTGCAGTAATTAGCTAGCGTTATTTAACATTTTCGTTATTTAATTTAATTTTTGAACACAAAAGTTATTATATCCAACAATAATTTTAATTAAAAGATATTTCTTTAGACAATTCTTTATTCTATCTATTACATAAATCTAACAATGCAATGTTAAAAATTTCATTCAAATCAAATTCAATGCACTTTTAATTAATTATATAATTTCTTACAATTGTTACAATTTTGCAATAATGCAATTATTATGTGATTTGATTTAATTATAATTTTATTATATTGCAATTGTTATACATTAAAAATATATGCATATATTAATAAATATATTAATTAAATCAAAATTAAATTGTTTGAAATTTTATTAATTTAAAAATTAGCGCATAATAAATTTTTTATTAAAGACTGGAAAGAATTTTTTGTAATATTAAAGTAATATTAAAGCAATAAATATTCCAATATTACTAATTAATGATTAATTAATTTAAATAATTTTATTTAAATAAATATATAATAAATTTAAATTTCAAATATAAAAAAAAAATCCGTACGTTAGTGATTGTATTTTTGGTAAAAAATAATTATAACAATATTAATTATTAGTTTTGGCAAAACTTATAAAAAAAATCGAAATTATTTTTAGCTTTGGTTTTTATATTAATTTTAATTCTAACAATTTTATAAAAATAAATTGAGAAAATAGTTCTCTTTGGGCTTTCTGGAGCTTTACAATTATTATTTTTTTATTTCGTCTATATTTTATTTATTTTGATTACTTACTTTCCGCCCCCTCCACCTCCAGCACTGACCATTGACAGAAGAAGCAATACCGAGATTAAAACGCTCACTAAAATCTATAAAAAAAAATTTTTAGTATTAAAATTTTTTAACAAAAAAAAAAACAGACATATTATACTTAATTGAATTTAAGTGTATAATAATCTTTTAATATATATTTTAATTAATAGTAAATTTGAATAATATTTTTAAATATTTTGTAAAAAAAATGTATGTAAATTATTTGGAAATTCTTAAAATTGAGTTATTTATTTTATTAAAATTTATGAAATATATATTTTTTATGTCTAAAATTTTCTTTAAAAAGTTAAAAAAGTCACAATTCATTAATCTATTTTTTTATTAAATTAAATTTGAGAACGTTATTGTTAATAATTTTTTAATTAATCCTAAATTTGAATGATATTTATAAAATATTTTGTCATAAATTTTTTAATATAAATAAAGAATTAAAGTTCAAGTATTTATAAAATTTGTACGATTTATTTATTTTTCGATTCAAATAATTTAATTAAAAAATTTATCAAACAAAAACTTGGCAAAAAAGTATTTCAAACTTATTAGCGCATTTTTATTTAAAAATTAATTTATACAAAAAAATACCAAATTATTCGAATGCATCCTCAATTTTTTTTTATATCAATAATCCTTTAGGTAAAATAATCCTTAGACACTTTTTAATTTTGCACGATTTCTGTTGCACTACCCGACAAGAATATTCCATCCGTTCATGGAATATCAACAACCATCCGTTCAACACACTAAAAAAAATAAAAATAAAAGAAAATACAATACAATTTTCTAAAAAAAATTTTTACAGATATATTTTTTTTTAATTAACAATTTTTTTTTTCAAAATATAATTTAGTTCAGTACGATCAATACTTTCTTAAAAAAAAATTTTTTTTAAGTCCACTTTATGATTTATTAATTTATTAAAGCGCCGCGATTCGAACGATTCCAATTGCACTATCTGATATATATTGAAAGTGAATGTTTGACTTTTGCGAAGGACAATGGACGAGCGTCGGCGTCTAAAATACGATTGCAATAGAAAGGAGCTGCGAAGCTGTCTTTTATATGCCATAGCCTACTTAAGCTCAATCGTTCATTTCGTTGAATTATTCTATAGTCTAATTGGAGCACCCTGTATATGTACATGTGCATTTACACGGTGTTCCATAAAAAAAACACTATATAAATAACCTTCCCGAAAAAATATAAGATTCTTTCCAGTTTTGATCAGGTCACGGTTCATATTTTTTTTTTAAGAAAAAGCAGTGAAAGTTTTTAGATTACGATTTTTTATATAATCGAAGGTATATCTTCTAAATGGTCTATTCGAAAACAATAAAAAGACAAAAATTATTAATAAAATTAATTTCTAAAAAAAAACTAAAATCCACTTAAAAAATATAAAAAATATAAAAATATATAAATATATAAAATATATAAAAAAATATATAAACTGCGTATGTGAAGAAAATGTTATGTTCAAAGAAATATTATTGATGGTGACTGAAAATATTTAAAAAAAAATTAAAAATTCTCATTTTTTTGCATTTTTTATTCGCGAAAAAAAATTTATTAGTAAATTTTTAAAATATTAAATAGGATTTTTTATTTCAATATTTTAATTACAAATTCAAAATGAAAATAGCAACGCTAAAAAAATTGTCGAAATAATTTAATAAATATTTTATTGATATTTTTTAATTTTTCAGCTTCAACTTTTTTAACATAATTGTTTTTCTAAAAAATATCATTTTTCTGGAGACTTTAAAAATTTTTATTTCAATATTTTAATTAGAAATTTAAAATGAAAATAGTAACGCTAAAAAATTTGTCAAAATAATTTAATAAATATTTTATTGATATTTTTTAATTTTTCAGCTTTCAACTTTTTTAATACAATTATTTTTATAAAAAATATCATTTTTCTTGAGACTTTGTCTTAAAAATATAACCATAAAAATTTTTTTTTAACAAATTATGAGTTTCAAATAAATTTTTAACAATTATTTATTAAAAAATTTTAAAAAAATATTACAAAAATTTTAAATTTTAAACTTGAGTCATTATCTTTAATTTCACCAGTAAAAAAAAAAAATTTATTTTTCTAAGAAAAAAAAATTCTGTCGAGGTTCGTCACTTACTTCGAAATTAGAGTCTCCATGTATTATATATGGTATATTTTACAATATTATTTTTTAGGTGTTTAAATAATTTTTTTTAATAAAAAAGAGTGAGAATTATTCTAACATTTATTATTATTAATAATTAATTTTATAGACACATTCGCAAATGCAAATAACAATTTCCTTGTTCATTTATTTTTCCTCTTTTAAAATGAACGCACATTAAAATAGACTTAGTGCTTAATCTGTTTAATTTGCGATTTGAAACTAAGAGTTGCGAACAAATTATATATTTGAGGATATTAAATATGGCTGTGAACGTTGAACCAGTGAGAAAATCACGCGGAAAAGTCATTCGATTAGAAATTGTATAAACAAATTGCTTTTAATAACATACTAATGAATTGATTGATAGATAATGACACAAGTCGAGCAAATTATGTCCGTTAGTTGGAAGTAGAGATAATATGAGAGATATGATTATAAATAGAAGTTCATTTTTGCAAAAAAATTTTTTTTTTTAAGTTTAAGTATTAAATTAAATCTTTCCTGAGATATTTTTTGTATCCATTTGAAAATATATATCGCTTAAAATGTGGAAAATATTGTTTTGGTATATATAATATTTTTCAATTTTTTTTTAAATATAAATTTTTATTTTTTAATTTAAAAAAATTATTTAAATTTTTTTAAAATATTTTATAAATTGTCCACGGGCTTACGTTTGAGAACCACTGCATTCCATTTACAAATTGTCTATTTACATGAAATATATTTTATAGTATATTAAGAAAAAATATACGAAAATTTTCTTTTTTAATATTTTTACTTTTAAAAAAAAAACTTTTTCTCAAAAAGAAAATTAATTTTTTGATTTTCTTGAAAATGTTAAATATAAATTTAAAAATCACTAATCTTTTAATATATTATAAAACTATTTTCCTCGTTTATCGATTTAATGTAATTAAAATTAATTTCTTTCAAAAATTCTTTTAAATTACATCGAAAATTAAATCGAACTAAACTAAAATTTCGTTTTAAAGCTTACAGAATATATACTGAAGAAGGCTATAATTATTAGTGCTAATAATCCATTGTTATAAACAAATGAGACGTAAACGCGATCAGAGGCGAACCGAAACGAACTCAACCGAAACACATAATTAGCGTTCGATAAAAAAAAAAATATAGAATTCAGAAATCGAATTCTCCTTTCCGTGATGACTACACCTTAATTATTAGAAGAATATTTACATCAACAGAGCAACTTTTACTTGTATACAGGCGGACCTTGATGAAAATATAATTAAAAAAAAAATTTTATGTCGGTTACGCTTTTTGAAGTTTTCGAATTTTTTATTGTAATTTACAACTACAAATCAACTGAGATTTTAAAGTTGTTAAATTATTTTTATTTTTTTTCGCTATATTTTTTATAATATTATTACAAAAAAATCAACTGATTTTTGAAAGATTAGAATTATATTTTCTATAATTTTTTCCAAAAAATTCCACGGATTTTTATAGTTATTGAATTCTTTACAACGTTTAAAATATTTTTTACAATTTATTAAAAAATAATTTTTAGGGAAAATCAACGAATTGAATATTTTTTTAAAATATATATTTGATATAGAAATTTTTAAACATTTTTTTTTAAGTTATTGAATTGCATTTTTTACATATATTTTCATTGTACAAAAAAAATTTGTTTTACAGTTATTAAATTATATTTTTAAATATTTTGAAATTTTATTATAAGTATATATTTTTGTTTTTAAATATTTCTTCGAAATTTTCTTCAAAAAAATATTATAAATATAGATTTGTAATATATATGTATTATAAAAAAAAAAAATGTATATTTTTTTACTAATTATATATAAAAAAAAAATTTTCACATTCACAAATATTCAACTTTACAATTGTTTAGTTCAACTAACATAATTTCACCATTAAAACTCAAAAACTCATTATCTAATAACTTTCAATTATCGTCGTTAACCGAGGTTCGGATCCATCACAATAAGCGCCCGTACAACATATTTGTTTTGTGTTAATAAAAAAAGAACAAAATCGAAATGAATTAAACCGCACCGACCGAAGCACGTTTCATCGAATGTTTAGCAGAGCATTTAGTTTTCAATAAAAACGTCGTCGATATTTGATAAAAACAATATTTTGTCGAGCTGGCGGTCATCTTTTGTATCAATTTTAACGCTCGAGAAGTCCCAGGAATACTCTATTAATATTTTTACAAGAATTTTGTTGTTTTATAAAATTAAGTAACAACGAAAAAAATTTTAATAAATTTTTACAAAATATTAAAAAAAAATTTCTAAATTTAAGTTAAATATAATAAATTTTAATATAATTAAATATAATGAAAAATTTCAAATTAGTAAAATGTATAATGAAATTTGTTTCGATTTACTTGCTGAAAAAAAAAAAATCATTTGTCATTTTTTTTAAATTTTGAGTTTTAAAAATATTTCCTAAAAAATTATTATTTCGTTTTTTTGGACACACTGTATAAACAAATAAAATCCACAATTAAACATAATTTTTCTTGAAGTTTATCAAATTGTTTTATCAGCGATTTATGACGGCACTTTCCGTCAACAACATTTTTATCTAATAATTTTAAGTTATTTATTAATTTTCGACAAGTAGATTGAAGTCAGGATGATAAATACCATCACATTAATTTGTGACGTTTTATCAAATATTAGCGACCGTACTGCAAAAAAATTTCGAAATAAATATTTTAACTGTCTTTACTTTGTCTAACAAATAATTAAGGAAATTTTCTTTCGAATAATTTACGATATTTTTTATCAAGTATTAATGATGGCATTTTTCCAACACTTCCTAAAAATTGAGATTTAATTTGTATTATTATTTTTTAACTTATAATAAAAAATATATATTTTATTTCAAAGATTTATATTAGTATAATTTTTGGGGAAGAAGTAATATTTTTATATTAAACATTTTTATTGCACAGAATTATTGTTTTTTATTATTATTTTTAAATTATATTTTTAAAAAAATTTTCACACACAAATTAATATTCTTCATAAAATAGCTTCTCTTTTTATCAAGTATTAATGATAATATAACAAAATAAAGCAGTCTATCAATTTTTTTAATACTCACTAATGTAAATTCCCATATTAAATATATTCTAAAAAGTTTTTCCAAAAATTAAACACTGTTTTATTAAGTATAAATGACGACGTATTTCTATCAACAACTTTAAAAAAATCATTATTTTTTTATTAAAATCCAACGATTTTTCTAAAGATTCTAATAATAAAGCAAAGCGAGAACAATTTTATTTATGAATTTTTTTTAATGCAAATTATTTTATTTAAAAAATAATTCTCAAAAATATTCTCAATGAACAAAATAACAATTGCAACAAAATAATATTCTTCTACATGAAGATTGTAAAATCAAAACAAAATCAATAATGCATTTTTCGCCAATTATTTTTGTTATATTCCGCGATGATTTTTTATTTGTTTCCACTTCCGCATTTTGTTATATCTGCGTCTTTAATTCGGATTATGTACTTGGCAAAAATAACTCTACTTCATATATAACTGTTAATTTAAACAAATTGATTTGAAAGTCCGAAGCAAAGCGAAATGAACGTTTGCTCGAATCGGAACAAAAGAAATAGAATCCGGTTACGTCACAATCGAGTTACGTCATTTCACATAAATAAACTGAATCTAGTTTACGTTTTCAACAAATAAAACAAAATCGCGTTAGATTTGATGTTATGATTTGTGTTATGAATTTTCAGTGACACAACTCAAACAAAAATTATTTGTAGCTTTAGTTTTGATAAATATCAACGAATTAATTAAAAATAATTTATTCTCATGCAAAAGAAATCATAAAAATCGTTTTATATTTGCAGGAAGAAAATCATAAGAATTTTTTTTAATTTAGATATTTTTTAAGTCATATTTTGTATTTTTCTTTAAATTTTTATCCTTCATTGACCAATCGTTAATTTTATTAATTTTCAGTAACACAACTCTAAGTATTTAATATAATTTTAGCTTTATTTATTTTTATATTGCTCTCACAAAAAATATTTCTGAAAATTCTTGTTATATAATTGCAAAAGTTTAAATCGTTTTTATTTGAAATTGAGTTTAGTTTCCAATTAATTCGTATTATATATAATTATATATATATATATAATTATATATATATATATATATATATATAATTAACCATCACGAATCATTAATCAATAATATTAATCCTTATTACTAAATATATATTTTTCAAATTCGTCCATTTTACACATCCGAAGAAACACAAGTTGCCTATGTTGCTAACATTCCTTATGTACTTTTATATAGTAATTGCAATTAATTTGTATTTGTAGTAATTTAACAACACCCTGTATATTCAATACTACAATAGTATTTAATTTTTCAAATAAACAATTGAAAAATAAATTTATAATATTATAAATTTACTATTAAATTAATTAAAAATAATTTAATTCTCATCCAAAAAAATCATAAATCGTTATATATTTGGAAGAAGGAAATCGTAAGATTTTTTTTAAATTTAGATATTTTTTAAGTAATATTTAGTATTTTTCTTTAAATTTTTATCCTTGATTGTCCAATCGATAATTTTATTAAATTTCAGTGACACAACACTAAGTATTAATATAATTTTAGCTTTATTTATTTTTATTTTTATATTGCTCTCAAAAAATTATTTCTGAACATTCTTGTTATATAATTGCAAAAGTTTAAATCGTTTTTATTTAAAATTCAGTTTAGTTTACAATTAATTCGTAATATATATATATATATTTCACTAACCATCACGAATCATTAATCAATAATATTAATCCTTATTACTAAATATAATTTTTTGAAATTCGTCCGTTTTACACATTTTATAATAAACTACTCAAATGGCCACTTTTCAGACACTGAAGAAACACAAGTTGCCTATGTTGCTAACATTCCTTATGTACTTTTATATAGTAATTGCAATTAATTTGTATTTGTAGTAATTTAACAACACCCTGTATATTCAATACTACAATAGTATTTAATTTTTCAAATAAACAATTGAAAAATAAATTTATAATATTATAAATTTACTATTAAATTAATTAATAATAATTTAATTCTCATCCAAAAAAATCATAAATCGTTATATATTTGGAAGAAGGAAATCGTAAGATTTTTTTTAAATTTAAATATTTTTTAAGTAATATTTAGTATTTTTCTTTAAATTTTTATCCTTGATTGACCAATCGATAATTTTATTAAATTTCAGTGACACAACACTAAGTATTAATATAATTTTAGCTTTATTTATTTTTATTTTTATATTGCTCTCAAAAAATTATTTCTGAACATTCTTGTTATATAATTGCAAAAGTTTAAATCGTTTTTATTTAAAATTCAGTTTAGTTTACAATTAATTCGTAATATATATATATATATATTTCACTAACCATCACGAATCATTAATCAATAATATTAATCCTTATTACTAAATATAATTTTTTGAAATTCGTCCGTTTTACACATTTTATAATAAACTACTCAAATGGCCACTTTTCAGACACCGAAGAAACACAAGTTGCCTATGGTGCTAACATTCCTTATGTACTTTTATATAGAAATCGCAATTAATTCGTATTTAAGTAATTTACGTAATATTTTATTTAAGTAGTAATTTACCAACAGCCTGTATATTCAATACTACAATAGTACCTAATTTTTCAAATAAATAATTGAAAAATAAATTTTAAAATAGCAAATAATACAAAAACATAACCATTTTATTTTCGACATTTTTACACATTTTGAAGTCCACTTCTTTAAAAATAGAATAATACATTTACCATGTTATGTCACTATTTTTTTTGATCTATTAGAGAATTATATTTTTAAGATGACGTAAGATATTTTGCTTATATCTTACATAAATTGATTGACGAATTGGAACGAATATGTAATATTATTTTGATAAATATGGAATATCGAATATAGTGCAAAAATAATTAGTTTTCACACAAATAATGCGAGAATATGTAACGATGAAGAAAGATTTTTTAAACATATATTTAGCAAAATAATGTGCGAAAAATATAATAAAATATATTATTTATTATATTTTTCTACTGAATCGTTATTATTTTAAGTGTTTATGTTTTGAAAATTTGGACACTTTTTATTTTAATTAAAAACTTTATTTTTTTACTTTTTACTTTACTAAAAAATTATATTAAAAATATATATTATTTTTTTTAGTCGTTATTTCTTTAATATTAAATTCTCAAAATTGTAGGAAAGATAATTTCAGAAATTCAAAGTATGATGATTAAAAATTTTGTAGGAAATCATTAAAAAAATTTAAATTTTTTCGTAATAAAAAAAAAGTACTCTCTAAGACTAGAGTAATACTACTATAGGAATAGCGAGTAAACACATCGTTATTTCGGCGTATTATTATTGTCTCTAATTGCACATTCTCAAAGCGATTTTTTTAAATTTTTGCACAATTTTAGGCAATATTTTAAAATTTTATAAAAAGTACTAAATAATTCGATTAAACAAAATTTTTCCTAAAAAATGTATAAATTAGCTTAAAATCATTTATAAATTCATAAATTTATTTAAAAAAAAATTTATTTCAACATTATTCTTTTTGTTTTATAAAAATTCGGCATTAATTTTCTTTTTCCAACATAATTCGGTCTTCCGCGTTCAACAAAATTTTTTTGACACCAGCTTTTTAATCGCTTAAAGGGATTCAATTTATTTTTGTTGTTTTTGGGGAACCTGTATATATATATATACATTATAATTTAAATTTAAAAAAAATTGAGTGAAAACTAAAAACTGGAACTAAATTAGATTTTTTTTATAGTGTGAGAAAAAATATTTAAAAACTTTCAAAATATGTATGACATTTAGTGCCTAGAAAAAAACCATTTTTTTTTTTTTTTTGAGAATTTGTATTTGGTAAGCAAAGAAAAAATATACGATCATATATAAGACATTTTTTTTTCATTTGATATTTGATATATTATTTTATAATTTTTTATATTATACATATAAATTTTTATTGTTGTTAAATTTTTGATACATTAAACTATTTTTAAAATAAAAAATAATAATTAAATTTCATATTTTAAAAAATAAGAAAAATATAATAATGAAAAAAAAATTTAATTCTAAATATATTCTTATTTTTTATATTATCTCTTTTAATAACTTTAAAAATTCAATGTTCTTAAAAAGTGTTGATAATAATATAAAAATCAATATTTTCAAGAATTTCAAAATGACGTTCAAAAATTTAATAAAAATAATAAATAATATAATGCATATATCAAAAAATAATGTACATTGAAAGATTTTAGTAATGTTCCATTATATATATATATATTTTTTAATATTACATTTTTATTTATTTTCTACAATAGTTTTATTTCTTTAAATTTTTCATATTTTTTATCAAAATTTTCTTACCTGTTTCAATTTCATTATTTATTCATCTCACATTTTATACAAAACATTTTTTTTTGCGAAATAGTTAAAAATATTACACTAAGTTTGAAAAACAATGACGGACTAAAAAACTGTCACTTCAATTTATAACAATTCAAACAATTGTTATTTGAGCTTTCATTTGAACTTGTTTACGTTTGTTTAGAAAAACTTGATTTTTTATTGTAGGAGTTTTTTTGTTTGTTCGTAATAAAAATAGAGTCCGGTCTAGATTTTATTCGTCTTCATTTAGATAAAAATTAATTGCCTTCATTTAAACAAAATATTGAATTGAATTTATATCTTTAAAAAAATTTAGTTTATATGTTTATATATACATGATGTCTCAAATTCAGGAGTAAATATGACGAAAAAAAATCTTATTAATTTAAAAAAATTGAATTCTCTCTTTTAATTTATTAATTTTATTTATAGAATGAAAAAAAATAACATATCCATTTTAATTCTTCCAAAATATAATTAATCGAAATTAGTTTCATGCAATCAAAAATATGATTAAATTTGTAATTATTTCGCGCAAGAATTTATTTAATGATATTTTATAGCAATAAATAATTCACAAATATGTAAAAATGAAGTAAAATTTCGCAATTGCATAATCGCAATATTTAGCGAATGATTTCAATTCAAATTCAGTCGAAAATCAATTCAAAATACTTCTCTCTTTATGCTAATAAAAAATAATAATAGCCCGTTAATTTATTATCAAATTTTGTTAATTAGTGTTAATTACTTATTAATTACCTAATTGTTAATTACTTATAGGATTTATTACTCATTATTATTAGATATGATAATGTACAGGGTGTGGAAGATATTTGGTATAATTTCTTAGGCAAATTATGAAAATATATTTTTTCTGGACAAATATAAATTTCATTAAAAAATTATATTGAAAAAAAAAATTATTTTTTAATTTTTAATAATGCATTTTTTTTGTATATGTAAATAATTAATATTTAATAATTTTCATTTAAAAAAAAAATTTAATGCTTATTTTCTTGAATATTTAAAATAATTTTTGAAAAATGTATTAAGAATGATAATTTAAATGTTTTAAACATTTTTTATATTACCAAAAAAATTAAATACGTAGTATTTTTAATTATGGAAGGTAAATCATTTTTTAATAAAAGCTTTTTATTTTTTATTTTTGTTAATATATATGGAATTTTTTAGTACCTTTGCTAATATATTATTTTTAATTATTTTCATATCATATTCAATTTTTTTTCATGAATTAAAAAAATTAGAAAATAGAAAATTTCTAATTTAAAAATATAGAAAACTAAATATTGTTAAAAATATTTTTAATTATCCAAAAAATTATATTTTGTATTTATTTATATAATAATTATATATTTTAAAAAAATCAGTCTTATCTTACAGTACATATTTTATAAAATTAAAATAAATAATATATGATTTTTTTAATAATTTTTACATAAAAAAACAAGATTTTAGAATCATATTAAAGATTATTTAACAATTTATTTTTTAAATATTAGAAATTATGTAATAAATTATTTACTTAATAAAAAAAATACATTTAATCAGTCTAAGAAATTTCAGTCTTAAAAGTAACTTATTGCACACATACAGGGTGTTTATACAAAATTTTTGTACTATTTTGTAAAGCACAAAATTATTCAATATTAAGAACAAATTTTTTTAGAAAATATTAATATTTTCCAAAGTCAAATATTTTTAATTTGTAAAATTACATATTCAATGTTTTTTTTTTTAATTTTTTATTCATTTTTTTTTTAAATCATGCCAAAAAAAAAATATTTTCCATATAAAATAAAAATATCGACCACCAAAATAATTTTCATATAAAAAAAATTAAATATCTTCTATTGCCCGTTATTCATTTGTTGCGGCTGCTGCAGCTGTTGCACCTGCGGCTGCGCAGCCATCATCTGACCTTGCTGATTGACGTATAAACTCGCCTCTGGCAATTTATTGTCATATTCGTATTCTGGCGTGACAGGACATAAACAGGGCACGAGTTGGACGTTGTGAATGTTTGCCGCGGGGGACAATTGCGCCTTAAGCGGGACCTGCATTCAAGATCATTAGAAACAGAACAGAAATTTATCCAAGCAACATATAAAAAAGTTAACAAATTGTTTGAAGAGACCTTGACAGATAGTTTGACAAAAAATTAACAATTGGTTGTGTTTGAGGTGATGATAATTTTTGAAAAAATTTAAAACATAATTGAAAAAATGTTTGCAAATTTTGAAAAAATTGTTCTTTAATTTTTGAAAATAATTTAAAAAAAAAATAACGTGCACTTGAAAATTCTTGAAAAAAAATTTCTTTAAATTACTAATAATATTTTAAAAAAAATTATATATAATAATTCCAAGCGTATACAAAATTTTAATCTTTTCTTTTTAATTTGATCGCTTAAAAAATAATAATTAAAATAATTGCACTATTTTTTCAATTTGATTATATTTTTTTTTAAATTGTTAAAAAACGTTAAAAAAATGCATTTTTGATTTTTGAAAATCATTTAAAAAATTAATTAGAAAACGTTGATGTATTTTATGATAATTAACAAAATGTACGCTATTAAAGCAATTTTAAAAAATTTTAATAATTTTTTAACCACCTGAATGGGAATTGCAGGAATCTGCATGGGTATGCCAGTGTTGTCATTTCCGGTGATTGTGTAGGATGGTGGTGGGGGGAGATATCTGGACTGATAGTACGCTGTTATTGGCCATTGGGGTTGCGTCGTTTTTGGAGGGGGGCTAATAAAAAAAAGTAGTATTAAAAATATTATTTAAAAAAAAAATTAAAACATTAAAATAATTCTCGCAAATATTACTAAAAAATAATTAAGGGTGACTGCAAAAATTATATTTTTTACTAAATAATTTTAATTTTCTAAATTTAAACAATAATTGATTAAAAAACTAAATTGTGGAATATTTATACGTTTTCAAATAATTTCAAAAAAAAATTTAACCGCACAAATTTTTTATTGAATGTGATTATTGCTTAAGCTTGAAAAATGTATTGAAAATTAAAGATAATGCTTAAAATAATTAATATTGTAGTATGAATTTATTAAAATATAATAATTCAGTCAATTGATTATGAAATCTAAACTTTAAAAAATATACAACATTTTAAATAAATTCATATTTTTTTGTTTGAAAAAAGCATGAAATTAAAACTTAGTCTTAAAAATAATATTACAAAATTATTTAATACAACCCTCAAAAAAATAGAAAAATATTTCGAAATTTTTTTACTTACGGTTCTGAGGCACCCCAATTTAAGAAAAAGGCTGAAGTCCACGAAACACACCATAAAATCATAACTAAAAACTACAAAAAAAAATTTTAATTATAATTTTTAAAAACGTATTCAAAATATTCAAACAGAAATGATTTTTAAATTAAGAAAACAAAACACACTCACCGAAATATTTTTCATTGTTGCAGAAGAAGACGTTAAAAAAATATATATTTTTTTATATAAAAATTTTATATAAATATATATATAAAAATATATAGACGTTCAAAAAAAATCCAGTCTTTTAAAAAATAAAATATTTTTTAGCACCACTTAAATTAATTCAAAACTAACTTTTTACGGAAAAAACAACTGAAATTTTTTTAAGTCTTTAAATTCACATTTATAAAAAAAACTTATTTAATTAATTTTAAAAAATATTGGCACAAATTTTTTTAGTTGGATACTTTTTAATATAAATGATAAAAAAAATATTGTTTTACAATTTTATTATTTGTTTTACATAATTTTTTTTTATAAAATCAGGACTGTACTCTTTGAGTTAGTAAGTTGACCGTTGGTCGGCCGATTGTGATGATGTAATGACGTTTGGTTGGTTCGGCAGGTGCCTTTATAGGTGTACCAGTGGGTACCATCTCACTCACCTAAAAGAGTTTCCACTAGAAAAGAAAAGGCAGAACCTTCGAAATTATACCAACAAAAAAAAAGAGATTTTATTAAAGTCGAGTTTTTTTGATAAAAATTTTGAATCGTCAAAAATTTATTATCATTGCTGAAAATTAGGGATGGTATTTTTGTTCTATCGTTTTGTAAAAAAAAAATAATTAAAAAATATATTTGAAATATTCAAAAAATACATAATGAATAATTTTTTAATTTTAATACTCAATTATTGGAGAATTGGATAACGATCTACGTGGCATTAATTTGACGTCAATACGGATAATTAATGATAAAACACTGAGTTGGGCATAAAGCCACATTTACACTAAAACAAAACTATCGACAAAAATTTTTTTTTCATCAAAACAAAAAAAAAATATCGTATACTAAAAAACATTCCAACAATTTTTTCTTGAACACTTTTTTTCTTTATGATATAACTTAGACTTTAATGCTACATTAACATGCTCTTAAAATTTTTCAAATTCTTCTGTTATACGAATAAATTTCTTTATGTTAAAATATTGACTTAGCTAAAGCCGCATTTACACTAAATTATCATAAAAATATATCATAGGCAAAAAATCTTTCCAAACTTATTTTTTCCTGCACACATTTAATTTTTTTAATATAATAAAACACTCAATTTAGCCTTAAGCCACATTTACAATTAAAAAAAACAATCAACACGAAAAAAATACTTAAACCTTTCAACATATACAAAAAAATCAAACAATTTTTTTTCCACACATTTATTTATTTATTTTATTTATTTTTTTTACACAATCCTAAAATAAATTTCTTCTTATACCAACAAAGTTTTTTCCACATTTAATATTGTCCTTTTTTCGCAACGTCCTGTATACATTTCCTTAAGTACGGCTTCAATTCAATAAATCATTTTGTGATTTTGTTTCTTTTTTTTGTTGTTGTTTTAACTCGACGTTCTTCTGTTCCTCCTAAGTACGTTAGCCGATCCTCAGGTGGTAAATAACTCTTATAAATACTCGGTATATATCGTTAGTAATGCCGCCCATATATATCTACAGGATGATCCCAAACAATCACAATTTTTTTACTGAAAATCAACGAAAATGTTCAAAAAATAGGTATAATTTTTTGAGAAAAGCTTAATTAAAATTATTAAATATTAGCACTTTTTTTATGTATGCGAACTTTAATTTAATTAATTAAAAAAATATCTTTCATCAAAAAATTGACTATAATACCAATTATATATTATTGTAAACTAACTCTAAAAATATACAGGGATCTCCAAAAATTTTGTTTAAAATTCATATTTTTATCTTAATTACAATTACTGAAACATTTAAATGAATTTGGTTAATTAGCCATTTTTAGACCCCCTAACTACCCTGTATTTTTAAGTAGCAAACTATGTCTTGTGACGACTCATTAAATAGCTTATCAAAAACCGAATCCGACTGTAATAATAAGAAATGATGTTAGTATAAGAGTATTGATATTTTACGCCTTTTCGAATCAGTGCATAAAAAAAATTTTAAAATGCGCTCTAATATTTATACCCAATCAAATAAATTATTTTTATTAATACAGTGGAATTGAGCTTTAGACCAGCTTTTGAATGAGTGGTCACAAGACATAGTTTGATCTATAAAAAATCAGGGTGGGGGTCAGCCGCGGGTTATAGGATTGAAGGTAAATGTCTAAATATATTATAAAAATTATGTGCTATTAAAAAATAATTGTTTTTTTGACAACCCTGTATAATAAAGCATGATGTTAGCGTTGGACGACGGACACCAGTTTCGTCTGTACCAGCGGCAATAATTACGTGCATCTTCAGTATTATATCAGATTCTATTCTCCGTGTCCTGTCCACCCATTGAACAGTTTCCCTCGCGAGTATCGCATGAGAAATGTTTATATAAAAGGTGACTAATTAACAATATCTAATTTATCTACTCGTTCTAATTATGGGAAGATGATCTCTACTAAACGCCGAAACGTGGCCTATGTTATATTATACCGTCGCGATGGTAATAATGATTATGTAATAAAATATTAAGGAGGTGATTAATTATGAGCGAGTTAAGGACGAGGAGAGGTTTTTTTTTTCTTGGATAGAACAATTATAAATTTGCGAGAAAATTATTTTGGTTGTAGGACAAATTTTTTTCCAAGTTTTTATTAAATATTTTGAGGGTGTAAAATGATAGTTAAATAATATTATTTAATATTTCATAATATTTATTATAATTTGTTTTAGTTGATTTTATATTTTTTGTACTGTCCTTTCTATATTATATTTTTTATTTATTTCTTTTCTATTAATTAAAAATATATATATCTTCGCTATATTAAGAGTAAAAATATTTTGGACATATGTTAAATAAAATGATATTTTTTAAATTATAATTTAAAAAACAAGGAAATAATTGGAAAAACACTCGAAAAATTAAGAAATTTTTCTATAATGCCGAAACATATATTTTCTTGATTTTTCGAGTTTTTTAAATCAATTTTTAATTTATGTGTTATTATTTCTATGTTTTTAATTTTTATTAGTATAATATTTCTATTTTTTATTTTTATTTTTATTAATATAATATAATATTTATATCAAATTAATTAATATAAAACAAAAAAAAAATGAATAACTTAGGAGCAAATTATATATAGGGTGAAAAAATATTTTGGACTTGTGACCGTATTTTTTTTCAATTTTAATGTACGCAATATTTCAGAAAATTGTAAATTTTTAATTAGAGCTTTTTTTTAATTATTATTTTTATATATTTATTTTTCATGATCATACATTTAGAAGACATTCAAAGTTTTTGACGGAAGATTTTAATTTAATACTTAAAATAACGTCAGTAATTCCTAAAAATTTGACATTTAAAAAAATAATGCTGTTTTAAATAATACACTTAATTTTTTTTCTATATGTTCGTATTAATTTTTTAATTAAATTTTCCTTTCTACTTACGTATTAGCAATATTTTTTTATATAAAAACTGATGTAAAAAAATATTTTTAAAAATAATTCTGCCAATATTTGGCAATTTTTTTTTAAAATGAATTAAATTATTTTTTTTTAATAAATGTGAATTTAACAGACTATTTACAATTTTTCAATAGTTTTTTCTGTAAAATCAATTAATTAGTTTTCTATTTTAATTTCATGCGTTAAAAACTTGCGTCAGAATTTTTCTAAATTATTTTCAACACACATATAAAGAAATTTTTTAATATATATGGTGTAAAAGTATTTTGGACATATGTTAAATGAAATAATATTTTTAAAATTATAATTTAAAAAACAAGGAAATAATAGGAAAAACACTCGAAAAATTAAGAAAATTTTCTATAATGCCGAAAAAATATTGTAGTCTCTCTAACAGCAAAATTGCTACTTTTACCGTTTTTTTTTTTCAATTTTAATGTAAGCAATTTTTAAGAAAATTATAATTTTTGATAATAGAGCACAGTATATTTTGAAAAATAATTTTTTTTTTACTGAATTTCTCACAAAAATATCATTTTTTTAATACAAATAAGATTATCTCCTTTTTAACAAAATTTTAATATACAAGTTAGGCAAAATTCACTAAATTTTCTAACTGAAATAGTAACATATTTTATTAGTCCTAGTCCAATTTGACTTTTTAGTACCTTCTCAAAATATATCAATTGATATAATTAATTATAAAATCAACCACCAATTTTATGAAAATATTAATCTTTTATACGTTATATACGTTGCAATTGGTAATATACAGGGTAGACAATATTCCAGTTACTTCCATTTTATTTTATAAAAATTAGCATCCGGCAATTTATTCCAAAAATACTAAACATATAAATTTAAATAAATAAAAAATACGCTACTTTATATAATAATTTATTTAATATCCATGCAGATTCCAAATGCGCTTTGTTTCATTTGCTTTATGTTTATTAATTATTAAATATTCAAAAAAAAATTTAAATAGCAACATATTCCAAAATTATTTAATTGTAAATTCATCATTAAGCCTTAAATATTATAGCCTTTGTGTACAAACTTTTTTATCAAAAATTTCTCATTAGTAATTTTATTTTATAGAAAATTATGCCTAAAAATGTAAAAATAAATTAAATTTCTCGTTTTTTAAATTCGTTCATTAAAGTCTAGTTTCAAGTCTGGACAGGACCGCACTTAATACGTGTACAGAATATTTGCTAAACTAAAGCTATGTATTAAAAATAATCTAAATTGAAGGACGAATTTTCATATTCTTAAAAATAGTCAAATTGTTTGCAACTATGTAAAATTTGCGTAATCACCCTGTATTTTTTTTAAAACATATATCTGTCTTATATTTTATAATACTCATGGACATTCCAGCTTTAAATTTAATAGAATTTAAATTCTAAGCTTGTCTATCCTGTATATTGTGATTGTAAGTCTGTTCAGGACCGCACTTAATACGTTGACAGAATATTTGCTAAACTAAAGACATGTACTAAAAAAAATTCAAAATTGAATAACGAATATTTATTTTCTACAAAATAGTCAAATAATAGCAACTATGTAAAATTTGCGTAATCACCCTGTATTATTTTTAAAACATTTACCTGTCGTATATTTTATAATACTCATGGACAATCCAACTTTTAATTTAATAAAATTTAAATTCTAAGCTTGTCTATCCTGTATATTGTGATTGTAAGTCTGTTCAGGACCGCACTTAATACGTTGACAGAATATTTGCTAAACTAAAGGCATGTACTAAAAAAAATTCAAAATTGAATAACGAATATTTATTTTCCACAAAATAGTCAAATAATAGCAACTATGTAAAATTTGCGTAATCACCACCCTGTATTATTTTTAAAACATTTACCTGTCGTATATTTTATAATACTCATGGACAATCCAACTTTTAATTTAATAAAATTTAAATTCTAAGCTTGTCTATCCTGTATATTGTGATTGTAAGTCTGTTCAGGACCGCACTTAATACGTTGACAGAATATTTGCTAAACTAAAGACATGTACTAAAAAAAATTCAAAATTGAATAACGAATATTTATTTTCTACAAAAGAGTCAAATAATAGCAACTATGTAAAATTTGCGTAATCACCACCCTGTATTATTTTTAAAACATTTACCTGTCGTATATTTTATAATACTCATGGACAATCCAACTTTTAATTTAATAAAATTTAAATTCTAAGCTTGTCTATCCTGTATATTGTGATTGTAAGTCTGTGCAGGACCGCACTTAATACGTTGACAGAATATTTGCTAAACTAAAGGCATGTACTAAAAAAATTTCAAAATTAAATAACGAATATTTATTTTCTACAAAATAGTCAAATAATAGCAACTATGTAAAATTTGCGTAATCACCCTGTATTTTTTTTAAAACATTTACCTGTCGTATATTTTATAATACTCATGGACAATCCAACTTTTAATTTAATAAAATCTAAATTCTAAGCTTGTCTATCCTGTATATTGTGATTGTAAGTCTGTTCAGGACCGCACTTAATACGTTGACAGAATATTTGCTAAACTAAAGGCATGTACTAAAAAAAATTCAAAATTGAATAACGAATATTTATTTTCTTCAAAATAGTCAAATAATAGCAACTATGTAAAATTTGCGTAATCACCCTGTATTATTTTAAAAACATTTATCTGTCTTATAATTTACAATACTCCTTTAGTTCGTCGATACTAATCCCACCAACCAACAGAAAAAAAAGTAAAAAAAAATCGCAAGTGCGGTTCTGTTCACCAGTGTATCTACGGTTCAACAGCAATGCATGTTGGGTTGCATATATTGTACACTCATCTATTGTGTCGAAACTAACAAGTCGAAACCAACTCGACTAGGACATACGTACGCCTAAACCAAAGAATCGAAAAGCAGACAATCTTCGGCATTCTTCCTTCGTTCTATATAATCTAGCTGAAGAAGATCACGTATCTGGGTACTGGTATCTTAGGCAGTACCTAACCTAGCCAGGTACTGCATAATTAGTTTATATATGATTCGAAATTATATATACGAAACGTATTATTTGGTTATCGTTACGTAAAACAGTACCAGACAATACCTTAGGGAACGTTGGACCATTCTTCGACGAAAAGCCAAATTCGGGTACATGCAGGAAGAGGTACCATCACGTGGTACGTGCATTGTAAATCGTGTAAGCGTACATTGTAAATTTTTTTTATAAAATACAAAGTAAATTTTTTATTAAACTGTTTTTGATGTATGTTCACATGGTACTTGTAAATTGAGTAAGCGTACACTGTTGAAAATTTTTTGCCGGCGATTAAGAATTGTAAAATGACCAAAAAAATTATCAAGATTTTTTTGACATATCACATGGTATGTGCGTTGTAAATTGAGTAGGCGTACACTGTTGAAATATTTTTTTGCAGTTAATAAAGAACTGTATAATGGTCCAAAAAATATTATTAACTTTTTTTCGAAGGATTGAAGAAAATATAAAGTAATTTTTTTTTTAAACTGCTCTTGATGTATGTTCATATGGTACTTGTAAATTGAGTAAGCGTACACCGTTTGAAATTTTTTTGCCGGCGATTAAGAATTGTAAAATGATCAAAAAAATTATCAAGATTTTTTTGACATATCACATGGTATGTGCGTTGTAAATTGAGTAGGCGTACACTGTTGAAATATTTTTTTGCAGTTGATAAAGAACTGTATAATGGTCCAAAAAATATTATTAACTTTTTTTCGAAGGATTGAAGAAAATATAAAGTAATTTTTTTTTTAAACTGCTCTTTATGTATGTTCATATGGTACTTGTAAATTGAGTAAGCGTACACCGTTTGAATTTTTTTTGCCGGCGATTAAGAATTGTAAAATAACCAAAAAAATTATCAAGATTTTTTTGACATATCACTTGGTATGTGCGTTGTAAATTGAGTAGGCGTACACTGTTGAAATATATTTTTGCAGTTGATAAAGAACTGTATAATGGTCAAAAAAATATTATGAACTTTTTTTCGAAGGATTGAAGAAAATATAAAGTAATTTTTTTTTTAAACTGCTCTTGATGTATGTTCATATGGTACTTGTAAATTGAGTAAGCGTACACCGTTTGAAATTTTTTTGCCGGCGATTAAGAATTGTAAAATGACCAAAAAAATTATCAAGATTTTTTTGACATATCATATGGTATGTGCGTTGTAAATTGAGTAGGCGTACACTGTTGAAATATTTTTTTGCAGTTGATAAAGAACTGTATAATGGTCAAAAAAATATTATTAACTTTTTTTCGAAGGATTGAAGAAAATATAAAGTAATTTTTTTTTTAAACTGTTCTTGATGTATGTTCATATGGTACTTGTAAATTGAGTAAGCGTACACCGTTTGAAATTTGTTTGCCGGCGATTAAGAATTGTAAAATAACCAAAAAAATTATCAAGATTTTTTTGACATATCATATGGTATGTGCGTTGTAAATTGAGTAGACGTACACTGTTGAACATTTTTTTTTGAGTTGATAAAGAAATGTATAATGGTGAAAAAAAAATTTTTTCGAACGATTGAGGAAAATATAAAGTTATTTTTTTTTAAACTGTTCTTGATGTATGTTCACATAGTACTTGTAAGCGTACACTGTTAAAAAATTTTTGCCGGCGATTGAGAATTGTAAAATGGCCAAAAAAATTATCAAGATTTTTTTGACATATTATATGGTATGTGCGTTTTAAATTGAGTAGGCGTACACTGTTGAACCTTTTTTTTCAGTTCATAAAGAACTGTTAATGGTCCAAAAACGATTATTAACTTTTTTTGTTGTTTTATGAGTCCTAAAATCAAATAAATGAATAATCGTAATGAAAAATAACGTATTGATGAAAATGAGGATTTTTTACAGTGTGCGCGTACTTTTTATTCTGGTACAACTTTAGGCCCTTCGGATACCGACAAGGAATTAAAATCTCTGATATTATTGTTGCTGGATATAAAAATTAAGTACAATCTTTGAAAGTCTTTGAAAAAGTACTGGCTATCTATCAGCAGTCGATCGGAATTTGTTTTTAATTTTTTTTTTGTTGGAATAAAAGTACTAATAAATATTGTTATAATTAATTGTATAGTGTTAAAAATTTTCTTTATATGCGTGTTGAAAATAATTTAGAAAAAATCCAACGCAAGTTTTTAACGCATCGAATTAAAATAGAAAACTAATTAATTGATTTTACAGAAAAAACTATTGAAAATTTGTAAATAGTCTGTGAAATTCACATTTATTAAAAAGAACTAATTTAATTCATTTAAAAAAATATTGGCAAAATATTGGCAGAATTATTTAAAAAAATATTTTTTTACGTCAGTTTTATATTTAAAAAAATGATAGTTTTGATAAGAAAATAAAAAAGAAAGTTTAATTAAAAAATTAATACTATATAGAAAAAAAAGTATTATTTAAAAAAGCATATATTTTTAAATGTCAAATTTTTAGGAATTACTGACGTGATTTTAAGTATTGAATTAAAACATTTCGTCAAAAACTGTTGAAAAAAAAGTCTTCTAAATTTAAAAAAAAAAATGTCTTCTAAATGTAAATCTTCATTCTTTCCGCTAGAAGTCAATTCAATTTTCTTAATTTTCTCAATTAAGCATTCATATATTCCAGATAATTCGGTGATTATATATTCTTAAGCAGCTCTTAAATTTAATATTGATCGATAGATGACCTAAATTCAATTAAGAAAGCAATTCTGTCTATATTCTCAAATAGACTAATTAATTAATTTTTAAAGCTTTTAGAAATAAAATTTAGATCGTTTGGAAGATTTGTAGAACCTCCTTGATTTTCAGTTTTTTCATAAATATATATTTTCAAAAATTAGTCGCTATAATTGTGTTTAAAAAAATTAAAAATTAATTTATATCGAATATATCCATTTTTAAATAAAAAAATTAGTTACAATCTAGAAGTTAAAAAAATTTACAATATTTAAAGTTTTGAAAATATTTACCATTTTTGCAGAAAATTTATTTTTATTTTTTTCTGTGTGTTTTATAATTTTTTATTTCGCCAAAAAATGAAAAATCATTTTTGGAATCCTAAATAGTCAATTTACATTGTATACGCAATATATATATTTTTTTTTCAAAAACGATTAATAATTCTTCAAAAGAACATTTTATTACCATTTTGAACTTTTTCGATTTCGAGTCTATCAAAAAATAAAATAAAATTTTGTTTTATGAAATAAAACTCTTTTAAAAAATTTAGCCTACAAGTATTTTGAAAATACATAATTATTTTTTTATGAATTTAAAAATAATCAAAAATTATTTCTAGAACTCTAAATATTTTATACAAACAACATAAAATTTATTTTCCAAAATTAACTAAAAATTATTTTTTAAACTTTTTGAACTTTTCGAAGTTTGGGCCGAATTTGATTTTTTTTTAATTAGTTATTCTATCGATTCCAAATTATTTAAAAAAATCTCTAACATCGCGACTATTTTCAAAATTTATAATAAATATATTTTTTTTCAATGGGTAATAATTTGAGCTTTTTCAATTTTTGAACGTATTTGATGTTTTTTACGAATAATTTTTTTATTGATTCAAAAAATCAATAAAGACATTTATATTATTTAATCGACTTTTTAAATTATGTCAAATAATCGACAGAAAAATATTTTAAAAGAAACCACTATGAACCTTTTAGATTTCGAGTCGATCAAAAAATAAAATAAAATTTTGTTTTATAATATAAAATAAAATAAAACATTTTTTTCGTAAAAAAAATACTCTTTATCAAAATGTAGCCAACAAGTATTTTGAAAATACCTAATTATTTTTTTATGAATTTTAAAATAACCAAAAATTATTTCTAGAACCCTAAATATTTTATATAAACAACATAATTTTTTTTTTTCAAAAATGAACGAAAAATTATTTTTTAAAGGTATACCTTTTTGAACTATTCGAAGTTTGGGCCGAATTTGATAATTTTTGAATTAGTTGTTCTATCGATTCCAAATTATTAAAAAAAATCTCTAACATCGCGACTATTTTCAAAATTTATAATAAATTTTTTTTTTCAATGCGTAATAATTTGACCTTTTTCAATTTTTGAACGTTTTTGACCGTTTGTTTACTATTATTTTTTTATTGATTCAAAAAATCAATAAAGCAATTTATATTATTTAATCGACTTTTTAAAGTATATCAAATAACCGACAAAAAATATATTTTTAAAGAGGGTATTACCACTTTGAACTTTTTCGATTTCGAGTCGATCAAAAAATAAAATAAAATTTTGTTTTATAAAATAAAATAAAATAAAATAAAACAATTTTTTCGTAAAAAAACACTCTTTATCAAAATTTAGCCTACAAGTATTTTGAATCTACCTAATTATTTTTTTATGAATTTAAAAATAACCAAAAATTATTTCTAGAACTCTAAATATTTTATATAAACAATATATTAATTAAAAAAAATTTTTTTTTGGCCAAAAATTATTTTTTAAAGGAATATATTTTTATTTTTTTAATTTAATTTTTATTTATTATTTATATTTATTATTTTTTTATTTATTTTTTTGAAGTTTTCGAAGTTTGGGCCGAATTTGATAATTTTTCAATTAGTTATTCTATCTATTCCAAATTATAAAAAAAATTTCTAACATCGCGACTATTTTCAAAATTTATAATAAATTTATTTTTTTCAATGGGCAATAATTTGATCTTTTTCAATTTTTGAACGTTTTTGATGTTTTGTTATTGATTCAAAAAATCAATAAAGACATTTATATTATTTAATCGACTTTTTAAATTATATCAAATAATCGACAAAAAAATATTTTTTAAAAAGGGTTTGAACTTTTTCGACTTCGAATCGATTTTAACAATTTTAAAAATAAGATTATATAAAAAAAATAAATTAAATTTTGTTTTATAAAATAAAATAAAACATTTTTTTCGTAAAAAAAACACTCTTTATCAAAATTTAGCCTACAAGTATTTTGAATATACCTAATTATTTTTTTATGAATTTAAAAATAACCAAAAATTATTTCTAGAACTCTAAATATTTTATACAAACAACATAAAATTTATTTTCCAAAATTAACTAAAAATTATTTTTTAAAGGTATACCTTTTTGAACTTTTCGAAGTTTGGGCCGAATTTGATAATTTTTCAATTAGTTGTTCTATCGATTCCAAATTATTTAAAAAAATCTCTAACATCACGACTATTTTCAAAATTTATAATAAATTTATTTTTTTCAATGGGTTTTTCAATTTGATCTTTTTCAATTTTTGAACGTTTTTGACGTTTTTTTATTGATTCAAAAAATCAATAAAGACAATTATATTATTTAATCGACTTTTTAGATTATATCAAATAATCGACAAAAAAATATTTTTTATGAACATCTTCGATTTCTGATCGATTTTGGCGATTTTTCAAATATTTTTTTAATCGCTTACAAATTAACAAAAAAAATATTATAACCAAAAAATTCTTTTTTTCACTTCGGGGGTACTATTTCGAACCTTTCCGTCTTTTGGGAGATTTTGACAATTTTTAGTCCCTAATCAACCAATTTTCATTCTATTAAAATATCGAGCCATACATTTTTCGAAATAAACAATCTAATTGAGTACCAACAATAATTCCTACCACTTAATAATAAAAACTAATATCTTTTTCCAGGGATTAAAGCACATTAAAAACAAATAATTTCTCTATACATTTTTCTCTTTTAATTTGAAACAACGCCATTAACGAAGCTGTAGAACCATTTTAAAATCCAGCATTTGATATTTATTGAAATCATTAAAGTCAACACTCTGTGATGGGTCACTGTCCCTCGATTTGCTGGTATCTACGAGTGGTACCACAAACACTAGAAGAAGAAATGTTAAGTAGGTGCCTCGGTTTATCATCTTGATGAGCTCTCCTAGCTTTTGTCTAATGTACGCGCGTGTGGTACCTAATCTCCAATACCGATGGTACCCTTGGTACCCTAAATACTCCTCACTACTCCACGGTGCGCTAGAAGAAGCATTTACCTAAAAAATACGACAAAGAATACAAAAAAGCGATTAATCAAAACTGAAAATAAAATCAATTGAAAAAGCGAGCACGAAGGTACCACCAGAATTGAAAAAAATATATTCCCATCCATTGCCTGTACCTCATAGCTGCTCCTAGAGGTACTAGGATGTATTAAGAGAGAAGAAGTACCGACCTAACCCTTATCTGGAATACCTATCTAGATGGCGGTACCCCATAGCGACGTTTAAACCTAACGGTGGTACCACTTGAATATTGGACTGTGCCTAAAGTACCCAATACTGATAAATACGATCAAAAATAGAAAGGTACTTATTAGTACCGGTGCAGATAATGATATAAGTGTTAAGAAATGATAGAATTATAATGAAGTGAGGGTAATAGAGGCGACATATGAAGAGTAGAAATCTTGAGGTACCACCAAAAAGTTGAAGTGGAAATTTTGAGGAACAAAAATGGATTTATGAATTATTGAAAGGAAATTATTGCGATTGATAAATTTAGTTAATTGTAGGCTAAATTTTGATAAAGAGTGTTTTTTTTTACGAAAAATTTGTTTTGTTTTATTTTATTTTATAATAAAACAAAATTTTATTTTATTTTTTGATCGACTCGAAATCGAAAAGGTTCAAAGTGGTAATACCCTGTTTTTAAAATATATTTTTTGTCGATTATTTGATATAATTTTAGAGATTTTTTTTAATAATTTGGAATCGATAGAACAACTAATTGAAAAATTATCAAATTCGGCCCAAACTTCGAAAAGTTTAAAAAGGTGTACCTTTAAAAAATTATTTTTGAAAAAAAAATTTTATGTTGTTTATATAAAATATTTAGAGTTCTAGAAATAATTTTTGGTTATTTTAAAATTCATAAAAAAATAATTAGGTATTTTCAAAATATTTGTAGGCTAAATGTTGATTAAGAGTATTTTTTTACGAAAAAAATGTTTTATTTTATATTGTAAAACAAAATTTTATTTTATTTTTTGATATAATCTTATTTCTAAAATCGTTAAAATCGTCTCGAAATCGAAAAAGTTCAAACCCTTTTTAAAAAATATTTTTTTGTCGATTATTTGATATAATTTCAAAAGTCGAGTAAATAATATAATTGACTTTATTGATTTATTGAATCAATAAAAAAATAATTCGTAAAAAAACGTTCAAAAATGTTCAAAAATTGAAAAAGATCAAATTATTTCCCATTGAAAAAAATTAAATTTATTATAAATTTTGAAAATAGTCGCGATGTTAGAGATTTTTTTTAATAATTTGGAATCGATAGAATAACTAATTAAAAAATTATCAAATTCGGCCCAAACTTCGAAAAGTTCAGAAAGGTATACCTTTAAAAAATTATTTTTAATTAATTTTGTAAAATAAAATTTATGTTGTTTATATAAAATATTTAGAGTTCTAGAAATAATTTTTGGTTATTTTAAAATTCATAAAAAAATAATTAGGTATTTTCAAAATACTTGTAGGCTAAATTTTGATAAAGAGTGTTTTTTTTTACGAAAAAAATGTTTTATTTTATTTTATTTTATAAAACAAAATTTTATTTTATTTTATTTTATAAAACAAAATTTTATTTTATTTTTTGATCGACTCGAAATCGAAAAAGTTCAATGTGGTAATACCCTTTAAAAAAAATTTTTTTTTGTCGATTATTGGATATAATTTATAAAGTTGATTAAATAATATAAATGTTTATTGATTTTTTGAATCAATAAAAAAATAATTCGCAAAAAAAACGTTCGAAAACTTAATTAAAATTTTTAAAATTTTAAATTAAATTTATTATAAATTTTGAAAATAGTCGCGATTGTTGGAGATTTTTTTTAATAATTTGGAATCGATAGAACAACTAATTGAAAAATTCGGCCCAAACTTCGAAAAGTTCAAAAAGGTATACCTTTAAAAAATAATTTTTGGTTAATTTTGGAAAAAAAAAATTATGTTGTTTATATAAAATATTTATAGTTCTAGAAATAATTTTTAGTTATTTTAAAAATCATAAAAAAATAATTAGGAATTTTAAAAATATTTTAAAATCAACCAAAAATTCTAAAACTTCAAAGATGTACCCCTAGAAAAAAATTCATCGTTTTATCAATTTTGAATAAAATTTAAAATGTTGTTTAAGCAATATAAATAGGACTATTTGAGGCTCTAGAAATAATTTCTTTCAATTATTTTAATCGATAAAAAAAAAATTATTAAAACAGTCCTCAAAATCGACAAAAATTGCTTTAAAATTTTCTTCAAAATAATATTACTATACCTAGAAAATATATTTACGAATTTTCGAAAATATTTTATATTTATAAAATTTTATTTCCTAAAATTTTCCTTTCTTACTTAATTAGTGACGAAAATATCTTCAAATTTATCTTTTTTTAATTTTGGCATTATATTCCAAACCAATACGATAAATTCAAAACAATTTTTTTTTGGAAAGACAAGTTGATTCATTTCTCAATTTCTAATAATGAACTTTCAACAATCAAATTTTTACATCAATTTTTTCTCTTGAATATGTATTTTTTATTAGTCCGAATCTAAGTTTTTTACTTCCTCAACTCAAATCCCGTTAGAGAACAATTCTTTTGAAACGTACACGATTGTGCATTGTGACGATCTACATTCATAATTTGACGTAGTAAATCTTTGAAAAAGTGTTAAAATCCAACGAGGTACCACATGAAGCATGAATCATCAACCCCTCATTTGATGTATGTAATCACATACTTTTGATATACTTATCAAAGCACATTGGACGTAATCGCATTACACAAAATTACCACCGATAAATCTTCGCCTCAAGCACCTCCAAAACAGGATCGGAATACATATATCAAGCTTGAGATCCAATTTGTCATTTTGAAAAAAAATGTTGTGTACATCTCCTGATTAAAATGCATTTTGAGACTCGTACGATGATCTAAGATTTTAATTTTTCATTGCACAATAATTTTTGTATGTCTCGGTATGTACTTTTTTTTTCTGAAAACTTTCAGGAGAAATTAGGTTAGGTCAGGTCATTTGCGCTTATTTTAACGTTCGTGCAATTCTCTAAAATTTCGATGATCTAAGATTTTAATTTTTCATTGCACAATAATTTTTGTATGTCTCGGTATGTACAAATTTTTTTCTGCAAAGTTTCAGGAGAAATTATGTCAGGTCAGGTCATTTGCGGTTATTTTGACGTTCGTGCAATTCTTTAAAATTACGATAATCTAAAATTTAATTTTTTTATTGCACAATAATTTTTGTATGTCTCAGTATGTAAAATTTTTTTTTTTTAAAGTTTTATGAGAAATTAGGTCAGGTCAGCTCATTGGCGCTTATTTTGACGTTCGTGCAATTCTCCAAAAGTTTTATTTTTTATTGCACAATAATTTTTGTATATCTCGGTATGTACATTTTTTTTTCTAAAAACTTTCAGGAGAAATTAGGTCAGGTCAGGTCATTTGCGGTTATTTTGACGTTCGTGCAATTCTCTAAAATTTCGATGATCTAAGATTTTAATTTTTCATTGCACATTAATTTTTGTATGTCTCGGTATGTACTTTTTTTTTCTAAAAACTTTCAGGAGAAATTAGGTCAGGTCAGGTCATTTGCGCTTATTTTGACGTTCGTGCAATTCTCTAAAATTTCAAGATTTTAATTTTTCATTGCACAATAATTTTTGTATGTCTCGGTATGTACAAATTTTTTTCTGAAAAGTTTCAGGATAAATTAGGTCAGGTCAGGTCATTTGCGCTTATTTTGACGTTCGTGCAATTCTTTAAAATTACGATGATCTAAAATTTAATTTTTTTATTGCACAATAATTTTTGTATGTCTCAGTATGTAAAATTTTTTTTTTGAAAAGTTTCATGAGAAATTAGTTCAGGTCAGCTCATTGGCGGTTATTTTGACGTTCGTGCAATTCTCCAAAAAAATAATTTTTTATTGCACAATAATTTTTGTATGTCTCGGTATGTACAATTTTTTTTTTGAAAAGTTTCAGGATAAATTAGGTCAGCTCAGGTCATTTGCGGTTATTTTGACGTTCGTGCAATTCTCTAAAATTACGATAATCTAAGATTTTAATTTTTCATTGCACAATAATTTTTGTATGTCTCGGTATGTACTTTTTTTTTCTAAAAACTTTCAGGAGAAATTAGGTCAGGTCAGGTCATTTGCGCTTATTTTGACGTTCGTGCAATTCTCTAAAATTTCAAGATTTTAATTTTTCATTGCACAATAATTTTTGTATGTCTCGGTATGTACAAATTTTTTTCTGAAAAGTTTCAGGAGAAATTAGGTCAGGTCAGGTCATTTGCGGTTATTTTGACGTTCGTGCAATTCTTTAAAATTACGATAATCTAAAATTTAATTTTTTTATTGCACAATAATTTTTGTATGTCTCAGTATATAAAATTTTTTTTTTGAAAAGTTTCATGAGAAATTAGGTCAGGTCAGCTCATTGGCGGTTATTTTGGCGTTCGTGCAATTCTCCAAAAAATTTATTTTTTATTGCACAATAATTTTTGTATGTCTCGGTATGTACAATTTTTTTTTTGAAAAGTTTCAGGATAAATTAGGTCAGCTCAGGTCATTTGCGGTTATTTTGACGTTCGTGCAATTCTCTAAAATTACGATAATCTAAGATTTTAATTTTTCATTGCACAATAATTTTTGTGTGTCGGTATGTAAAAAAAATTTCTGAAAAGTTTTATGAGAAATTAGGTCAGGTCAGGTCATTGGAGGTTATTTTGACGTTCGTGCAATTCTTTAAAATTACGATGATCTAAAATTAAATTTTTTTATTGCACAATAATTTTTGTATGTCTCGGTATGTAAATTTTTTTTTCTGAAAACTTTCAGGAGAAATTAGGTCAGGTCCTTAATCTTTCAAAAAAAAAATTTTTAAGTAAGAAACTGCAACAAACAATGTTTATTTGAATTTTGTTAAAATTAACTTTATAGAATATTGAAAAAAAATCGCCTTAAATCATTTATAATATTTATATATAGTACCCTTAATACATCCCTGTCTAAAATGTAAAAATTGCTACATGTAAAATATCCTATGATTTTTTAAGCATTTTTTGCATAAAAAAAAACGTAATAAATTGTTTTTGTAGAATTTCGGGACTAGATTCTACAATTAATACAGCCCTGACTAGTCATACTAAACAGGTCATTCAAAAGATGCAAAATTTTTTTTATTTTATTTGTTTTTATTTAATATTTTTTTATACCTCGTAATTTTAATGCTTTTCCCTAAATTGTTTCAGGCCAAGTCAGATCAGTTCAAGTCAAATCAAGACAGATCAGGTAAAGTCTTTGTCGTACTATTTAGGACTTTTAAGGTTAAAGACTTTTGAAGCTATATTTTAACTATATTATATATTTTTTTTTTTTATTACACTTTAAGCTGATATATATGAAAATTTCTAAATCATTCATAATATTTATATGTATTTACCTTCATACGTCCCTGTCTTATATATATATGAAAATATACATGCAAAATATGCGACAAACATTTGTATGTATATTTAATTACGCTTACAAAATTTATTCATTAATTTCAATATAATTTCGGGGCTTTATATTCAATTTAGTACTCCCCTGTTCATGCATACTAAGCGGGTCATTTAAATGAAGCACATCCAAAGTGTTTAACGCGCTTAAAAATTATCAGGACGTTATTCAAGTTATCGCTTCGTAAAGCATGATTAAATATACATAATCAGTTCGAACGTACTTACATAAAAATATACCAATTACCGCTCTGAACTAATTCGAAATATACACAAAACTTATGTTGTTCTTATGCTTTATCGCCTGTTCGGTATATTTAAAAAAATTAAAAAAAATTTAACGAATTAAAAAAAAATATTTAAAGAGTCGTTGACATACAAAAACGATCATTTTTAGTACTTACCTGTCCATTTGTATCTTTTTTAATAATTACTATTATTATAACGGTAATATATCGTCGAGTGAAGATTGTTCGAAGTAACTATACAGTACTGTATTTATTTTTATACTGTGGTGATTCAGTTAACAATTTTATGACAATTCGTTATAAAAACATTATATGACGTAAATTTAAAATGTACTGAATTTTATAGAGTTTTCAGTTATCAACGTATAATTTTATGATAACGCGTGAAAAATATATAAAAAACGTAATTTTATGTGACTTTTAGAATGCAATTTTTTTTTAATTTCTTCGTTGCAGAAATTTTAAAAAAATCAAAGAAGCTTATACTGAGAAAAGAAATTATATACACTATAATTTTTTTTTACGAAGGCACGAAATAGAATTGAAATTTGGGAAATGTTTTGCAATGGAAAAAAAATTACGATGAAAAAAAAATTATTTTCATCAGAAAATTTTTCTTAAAAAAGAACTAACCTATTTTACAACATTACAAAAAAAAAAATTTTTACACGCATTTTTTTGCATTTTTTTATCATGGAGAGTATTAGGTATTTTTTATTATTAATTTTTAAAAAGTCGTGTATTATAAATAAAAAAGAAATTTCAAGTATTGATAAATTTGGCTTGATGGAATTTCGTCGTACATACTTGATAAAATCTGATTTTTTGTATAATTAGAGATGATGCATATAGCTACAAAAAAAACATAATAGGTTGTCTAAAAAAAATATTTGTGACTTCTAAAAAAATATTTTCAATAAGTATTGTAAAACTCGTTGAAAATCGACGATATTTTAATTTATTTCCATAAAAATAAGATTTTAAAAATAATCACTTTAATATTTTGCCTATGCCTATAGATTTATAAACAAATATTGCTATATATTGCTATATATAAATATTCGTCGACATACTTGATAAAATTCTGATTTTTTGTAAAATTGTTGAAAATGGATGAGGATATTTTAATTTATTTCCATAAAAATAACATTTAAAAAATAATCACTTTAATATTTTGCCAATGTCTATAGCTTTATATACAAATATATAGCAATTGCAAAAAGAAAAAAAAAAAAGTTTTACATTTTCTTTTATGCGGGTTTTCTAAGGCTTTATTCAATTTGACCTCATAAAATTTCGTCGTACATACCTGATAAAATTTTGATTGTTTTGTAAAATTAAAGAATACTAATGTTGGTATAAAGTAACATAATTAGAAATAATGTAAATGTTAATAAATCTGTAATTATTCGCAAAAATTTTTTTTCAATATAAAAATTTTCATAAAAAATAACTAACATATTTTACAATTTTACAAAGAAAAAAATTTCTTTTACATACATTTTTTATTGTTAAACTCGTTGAAAATTGAAGCTATTTTAATTTATTTCCATAAAAATAAGATTTAAAAAATAATCACTTTAATATTTTGCCAATGCCTATAGCTTTATGAACAAATATATAGCAATTGCAAAAAGAAAAAATATCTATGTTTTACATTTTCTTTTATGCGGGTTTTCTAAGGCATTATTCAATTTGACCTCATAAAATTTCGTCGTACATACCTGATAAAATTTTGATTGTTTTGTAAAATTAAAGAATACTAATGTGGCTATAAAGTGACATAATTAGAAAAAATGTAAATGTTAATAAATCTGTAATTATTCGGCAAAAAATTTTTTTCAAAATAAAAATTTTCATAAATAACTAACCTATTTTACAATATTACAAAGAAAATTTTTTTTACACGCAAATTAATGAAAATAAATTAACACTACTAAAAATCGAAACTCAGTAATTCCTTGAAAAATGCCATTTGAACTTGAATAAAAATTCTTCCACCATATCCCTATAATGCATACATATCTTGAACGAAGAAATTTCATCTGCTAGTCCATCACATCGTTGGTAGATTCATGTGAAATAGAATGTTGTGTTGGTTGACCTAAGATGGAAGCTTTATTTTATTTGTTTTATTTGTTCGGCTTTGAGCTTGAGGCATTTGTTTTATCCACCGGCCGTAATTGATGAAAAAATGACGAAAATAAAATTAGAAGCGAGTTGATACAGGAAGCGAGGATTTGAACACGCGGTCTTTTTTTTATTCCAGTTGTATATAAGATACATCTTATTTTTGTGTAATTGTTTTCTGTATTAATTTGAAAGAAAACAATTTTTTCTATAGATTTTTTTTTTTTTATAGATTTCTCAATTTGACGATTAAATTACGCAGAGTTGAAACTGCACATTAAAATTTAAAACTTATAGCAAAGGTGTTTTCGCCGCATAATTAAAAAAAAAAAATTTTTTTAATCTTTAACATGCGAAAATATACATAAAGCTTTTTTATCAATATAAATTTTTTTTCCAATCGATTTCTCAATTTGATGATTAAATTACGCAGAGTTGAAACTTTGCACAATAAAATTAAAATTTTAATCTTTTAGCAAAGGTGTTTTTTGCCGCATAATTTAACAAAAAAAAATTTTTTAATCTTTAACATGTGAAAGTATATATTAAGCATTTTTTTTTTCAATATAATTTTTTTTTCCAATCCATTTCTCAATTTGACGATTAAATTACGCAGAGTTGAAACTTTGCACATTAAAATTTAAAACTTTTAGCAAAGGTGTTTTTCGCCGCATAATTTAACACAAAAAAAAATTTTAATCTTTAACATGCGAAAATATACATAAAGCTTTTTTTTCAATATAAATTTTTTTTCCAATCGATTTCTCAATTTGACGATTAAATTACGCAGAGTTGAAACTTTGCACAATAAAATTAAAATTTTAATCTTTTAGCAAAGGTGTTTTTCGCCGCATAATTTAACAAAAAATAATTTTTTAATCTTTAACATGTGAAAATATACATAAAGCTTTTTTTTTTTCAATATAAATTTTTTTTCCAATCGATTTCTCAATTTGACGATTAAATTACGCAGAGTTGAAACTTTGCACAATAAAATTAAAATTTTAATCTTTTAGCAAAGGTGTTTTTCGCCGCATAATTTAACAAAAAATAATTTTTTAATCTTTAACATGTGAAAATATACATAAAGCTTTTTTTTTTTCAATATAAATTTTTTTTCCAATCGATTTCTCAATTTGACGATTAAATTACGCAGAGTTGAAACTTTGCACAATAAAATTAAAATTTTAATCTTTTAGCAAAGGTGTTTTTCGCCGCATAATTTAACAAAAAATAATTTTTTAATCTTTAACATGTGAAAATATACATAAAGCTTTTTTTTTTTCAATATAAATTTTTTTTCCAATCCATTTCTCAATTTGACGATTAAATTACGCAGAGTTGAAACTTTGCACAATAAAATTAAAATTTTAATCTTTTAGCAAAGGTGTTTTTCGCCGCATAATTTAACAAAAAATAATTTTTTAATCTTTAACATGTGAAAATATACATAAAGCTTTTTTTTTTTCAATATAAATTTTTTTTCCAATCGATTTCTCAATTTGACGATTAAATTACGCAGAGTTGAAACTTTGCACAATAAAATTAAAATTTTAATCTTTTAGCAAAGGTGTTTTTCGCCGCATAATTTAACAAAAAATAATTTTTTAATCTTTAACATGTGAAAATATACATAAAGCTTTTTTTTTTTCAATATAAATTTTTTTTCCAATCCATTTCTCAATTTGACGATTAAATTACGCAGAGTTGAAACTTTGCACAATAAAATTAAAATTTTAATCTTTTAGCAAAGGTGTTTTTCGCCGCATAATTTAACAAAAAATAATTTTTTAATCTTTAACATGTGAAAATATACATAAAGCTTTTTTTTTTTCAATATAAATTTTTTTTCCAATCCATTTCTCAATTTGACGATTAAATTACGCAGAGTTGAAACTTTGCACAATAAAATTAAAATTTTAATCTTTTAGCAAAGGTGTTTTTCGCCGCATAATTTAACAAAAAATAATTTTTTAATCTTTAACATGTGAAAATATACATAAAGCTTTTTTTTTTTCAATATAAATTTTTTTTCCAATCGATTTCTCAATTTGACGATTAAATTACGCAGAGTTGAAACTTTGCACAATAAAATTAAAATTTTAATCTTTTAGCAAAGGTGTTTTTCGCCGCATAATTTAACAAAAAATAATTTTTTAATCTTTAACATGTGAAAATATACATAAAGCTTTTTTTTTTTCAATATAAATTTTTTTTCCAATCCATTTCTCAATTTGACGATTAAATTACGCAGAGTTGAAACTTTGCACAATAAAATTAAAATTTTAATCTTTTAGCAAAGGTGTTTTTCGCCGCATAATTTAACAAAAAATAATTTTTTAATCTTTAACATGTGAAAATATACATAAAGCTTTTTTTTTTTCAATATAAATTTTTTTTCCAATCGATTTCTCAATTTGACGATTAAATTACGCAGAGTTGAAACTTTGCACAATAAAATTAAAATTTTAATCTTTTAGCAAAGGTGTTTTTCGCCGCATAATTTAACAAAAAATAATTTTTTAATCTTTAACATGTGAAAATATACATAAAGCTTTTTTTTTTTCAATATAAATTTTTTTTCCAATCCATTTCTCAATTTGACGATTAAATTACGCAGAGTTGAAACTTTGCACAATAAAATTAAAATTTTAATCTTTTAGCAAAGGTGTTTTTCGCCGCATAATTTAACAAAAAATAATTTTTTAATCTTTAACATGTGAAAATATACATAAAGCTTTTTTTTTTTCAATATAAATTTTTTTTCCAATCCATTTCTCAATTTGACGATTAAATTACGCAGAGTTGAAACTTTGCACAATAAAATTAAAATTTTAATCTTTTAGCAAAGGTGTTTTTCGCCGCATAATTTAACAAAAAATAATTTTTTAATCTTTAACATGTGAAAATATACATAAAGCTTTTTTTTTTTCAATATAAATTTTTTTTCCAATCGATTTCTCAATTTGACGATTAAATTACGCAGAGTTGAAACTTTGCACAATAAAATTAAAATTTTAATCTTTTAGCAAAGGTGTTTTTCGCCGCATAATTTAACAAAAAATAATTTTTTAATCTTTAACATGTGAAAATATACATAAAGCTTTTTTTTTTTCAATATAAATTTTTTTTCCAATCCATTTCTCAATTTGACGATTAAATTACGCAGAGTTGAAACTTTGCACAATAAAATTAAAATTTTAATCTTTTAGCAAAGGTGTTTTTCGCCGCATAATTTAACAAAAAATAATTTTTTAATCTTTAACATGTGAAAATATACATAAAGCTTTTTTTTTTTCAATATAAATTTTTTTTCCAATCCATTTCTCAATTTGACGATTAAATTACGCAGAGTTGAAACTTTGCACAATAAAATTAAAATTTTAATCTTTTAGCAAAGGTGTTTTTCGCCGCATAATTTAACAAAAAATAATTTTTTAATCTTTAACATGTGAAAATATACATAAAGCTTTTTTTTTTTCAATATAAATTTTTTTTCCAATCCATTTCTCAATTTGACGATTAAATTACGCAGAGTTGAAACTTTGCACAATAAAATTAAAATTTTAATCTTTTAGCAAAGGTGTTTTTCGCCGCATAATTTAACAAAAAATAATTTTTTAATCTTTAACATGTGAAAATATACATAAAGCTTTTTTTTTTTCAATATAAATTTTTTTTCCAATCCATTTCTCAATTTGACGATTAAATTACGCAGAGTTGAAACTTTGCACAATAAAATTAAAATTTTAATCTTTTAGCAAAGGTGTTTTTCGCCGCATAATTTAACAAAAAATAATTTTTTAATCTTTAACATGTGAAAATATACATAAAGCTTTTTTTTTTTCAATATAAATTTTTTTTCCAATCCATTTCTCAATTTGACGATTAAATTACGCAGAGTTGAAACTTTGCACAATAAAATTAAAATTTTAATCTTTTAGCAAAGGTGTTTTTCGCCGCATAATTTAACAAAAAATAATTTTTTAATCTTTAACATGTGAAAATATACATAAAGCTTTTTTTTTTTCAATATAAATTTTTTTTCCAATCCATTTCTCAATTTGACAATGAAATTACGCAGAGTTCAAACTTTGCACATTAAAATTTAAAACTTTTAGCAAAGGTGTTTTTCGCCGCATAATATAACAAAAAAATATTTTTTTTAACTTTAACATGCGAAAATATACATAAACAATTTTTTTTCAATATAATTTTTTCCAATCGATGTAATTTCTACAATAATATTGTTTAATTTTTCCAACTGATAGTGCGCTTAAACCCCCCCCCCAAAATACTGACCTAACACACAAATCCCTCAAATTTTCGAATGTTTCACAAAATAATGCCTATCCAAAGAAGCATCTGTGGTAAACACCTTCTCGCACAACTCACAAACCATTCTATGGACCAACTCGAAGTGCTCAATCTTCGATCTTTCATTATAAAAATGCATGCCGCAAACGGCACACTGCATCATATGCCTCTCCTTCAGATGATACTCCAACGCCACTGCCGACTTAAAATCCCTCTTGCAAAAATCGCACTTGAGCTGGTGCACCAATGTGTAATGCAAGTTGCGCTCTTCTTCCGAAGAAAGCAGCATTCCGCACACGGTGCACTTACTGTAGTGGTTCAACTTGATGTGGTAGGCCAGCGACGTTTCACTTGTGTACGTCTGGTTGCAGAACTGGCACGCGTATAGTTGGTGATGCGTTCGCATGTGGTGATCTCGAACGGTTTTAGAGGTTGAGGTGGCCCCGCAGAAGTCGCAGTAGTTCTGATGGCAGCGGTTTTTATGGTTTTGTAGATTCGTTTCGGTTGTGTATTCTTCAGTACATACGGGGCACTTGAATGACATTTTGTAAGCGTTTTGTACATAAACAAATTAGTTGAATTAGATTTAGTTTATGTTCGTACTGCAAAAGCGCGAAATTTATTATTTATTCTCTTTTTATTATACAAAATAAATACAAATGCACAATTTTGTATAACCTTTTAGTATGTGATTTTGTTTAATTGATTTAATCTTATCTTTTTTTAAGATAATAATAAATAAAGTTATCTGTAGAGTAGATTAGAAAAATCTAAATGTAATGTGAAATTAATGCAATATTTTTTTTAAATTTGAGTACTTGATTTAAAAAATTAATAAAATTGCAATTATATGTTATTTAAACTTGCACAGAGGTTCAAACAATTTTTTGTTTAAATATTTAAAATAAAATATATTTAATCACATAGCGTTGTTCAAAAAATTATTCCACCAAGAAATTTAATTTTTTTTTAATTTTTTTGATAAAATTTTATAAAAATTATATAATATGGCACTCAATTTAACTCCAAACGATTTTTTCGATCCAGCCGAGATAGCTGGAAACCCTAGTATATAAAGCGGGTGTATTTACTTTTGCACAACCAATTCCAAAAGATGTAATTCCTATTAAATAATATTCGCACGATCCATCGATTTTTTTCGTAAGCAAAGGACCTCCAGAATCACCCTAAAAATCACCACAATAAAAAAAAATGCTATTCAGAATTCAACTTTTTTTTATCCCAATAATAGCTTAAAAAATAATTATTCATATATGCCAAAAAAATATTATTAAAGTAAAAAAAAATTTTTTCGGTGGTTTTCATTTCATTCCGAGATTTCATTCGGAGGGGGTGGTATATTAAATCTAGCTTGGGCGCCTTAAAGAAAAATTTGAATTTTTGTTAAAAAAAAAAATTTATTTCAGTTAATAAAAAAATTAAAATTTTAGTTTAAATTTTTTTTAAATTAAAATAACAATACATTTTTTTATTATTAATTAAAATAGTATCAAAAGTAGATCTTTTTATTTAAAAAAAAAATCTTTTTTGTTAAAATTGCATTTTTTTTTTATTAATTAATTTTAGTTTAAGAAAAAAAAAATCTAACGGTTTTTTAATGTTAGGTAGAAATAAAAAAATCTATTTAATTTAAACAGAAGTTAAAAATATTTTTTCAATTCATTTTATTATTAATTTAATTAATTTAACGTTTTTTCCCGCGGTATTAGAATTTTTAAAAGCTCATTTTTAAAAAAAATTGAGGATTTTCCTAAAATTAAGTTTAATTAATAAATTGCAGCTTAATTTCTAAATGGGTTATTTTAGATTAAACAAATTATTAAATAAACAATTAGTATTAAAAATTTCAGTGGTTTAATTTATTAAATTACGTTAATAAAATTTTAGTTAACTTACAACTTAAATGCTACAAATTAATAATTTGTAGTCTAATTTCAAAAATAATCAAGTACAAAAAAATCTTTTTTGTTAAAATTGCATTTTTTTTAATTAAATTATTAATTTATTTTAATTTAATAAAACAGTTTTTTGATGATAGGTTGAGATAAAAAAATCTACCTAATTTAAACAGAAATTCAAAATATTTTTTCAATTAATTTAATTTTTCATTTAATTAATTCAACGCTTACTTGACATGTGTCCCGACCACCTTCCAGGTATCCAGAGCAAATCATGCTGTCTGGAATTCCCTGGGGAAGTTTTTTCACGTTCCTGTAGCGCAATTGACAGATTTCTTTGGCATAAAGTTTTAGCGTCACTTTTTGTAAGATATTGCTTCCGTCACCGGCTGAAAATTGATTATTTTGAAAAATTAAACTTAAATATGTTGAGAAAAGCAATTTTGAAAATATGATGGTCTATTTTTTTGCAAAATTATTTTAAGTTAATTTCAATGTGCAAAATAAACACCCTGTACAATAGTTTAATGAAATTTCAAAAATTATTATAAAACTTGGTTTAAAATTCTTTTTTAAAAATTATCACTACGCTGTTAAATAATAGGAAATCCCAAAGATTTGATTGATATCAATAAAAAATCTTGTGCTACTGAAGATGGGAGCATAGCCTTCGAAATGTACATCTAGCTACTTTATGGTTTAAGTTATGGTATTTGGGTGATATTCTATACTAATAAATTTTATGGTTTAGTTTGTCGTGTAAATTTCAATTTTTTTTGTTTACTTATTTATATTTTTATCTGCTTTGAATTTTGTAATAGACGTTGGTTAAGTTAATACCTCCATGTCTGAGAATACGACTTGCCGCAATATATATAATTTGATCAAATTAATATTAAAAATATAAAAATATAAAAATTTCTGTGATTATTGTATTAGATCCGAAAAAAAATTAAAATTTAAAAAAATATTTAAAAAAATTAAAAATTTAATACAATGTCTGTTATGTTAGATCAGGTCAAAAAAAATTTTTTATAGTTGGGTTCATATTTTTAAAAATAAAAAGTATAAAATGTTTACAAAAATTAAAATATAAAAATTTCTGTGATTATTGTATTAGATCCGAAAAAAAATTTTTTTTAAATTCAATAATTTAATTCAATGTCTGTTATGTTAGATCAGGTCCAAAATTTTTTTTTTATAGCTGGGTTCATATTTTTAAAAATTAAAAGTATAAAATGTTTACAAAAATTAAAATATAAAAATTTCTTAACGTTATTTTAAAAATTGTTTTTTTTTTAATTAGGATGAAAAATTACGAATACATTTTTAGGTGAGATTTTAATTAATGACTACGTTAAAAATGCGGTTTTTTTAAATATATAGGGCACCCCAAGGTACCATTTAGAACCCCCTCAATTTTACTTTTTATGGTTTAGTTTGTCGTGTAAATTAAAATATTTTTTCTTTGCTTATTTTTCTTATGTAATACCTCCATGTCTGAGAATACGACTTGCCGCAATATATATAATTTGATCAAATTAATATTAAAAATATAAAAATATAAAAATTTCTGTGATTATTGTATTAGATGAGAAAAAAATTTAAAATTTAAAAAAATATTTTAAAAAATTAAAAATTTAATACAATGTCTGTTATGTTAGATCAGGTCAAAAAAAATTTTTTATAGTTGGGTTCATATTTTAAAAAATTAAAAGTATAAAATGTTTACAAAAATTAAAATATAAAAATTTCTGTGATTATTGTATTAGATCCGAAAAAAAAAATTTTAAAAATTCAATAATTTAATTCAATGTCTGTTATGTTAGATCAGGTCCAAAATTTTTTTTTTATAGCTGGGTTCATATTTTTAAAAATTAAAAGTATAAAATGTTTACAAAAATTAAAATATAAAAATTTCTTAACGTTATTTTAAAAATTGTTTTTTTTTTAATTAGGATGAAAAATTACGAATACATTTTTAGGTGAGATTTTAATTAATGACTACGTTAAAAATGCGGTTTTTTAAAATAACTAGGGCACCCCAAGGTACCATTTAGAACAACCCCCTCAATTTTACTTTTTATGGTTTAGTTTGTCGTGTAAATTAAAATATTTTTTCTTTGCTTATTTTTCTTTTATCTGCTTCGAATTTTGTAATAGGCGTTGCTTAAATTAATACCTCCATGTCTGAGCATACGACTTGCTATTATATATATAATTTGGTGAAATTAATAAAAAAAAATTCTGTAATTATTGTATTAGATCCGAAAAAATAAAAGTAAAAAAATATTTAAAAAATTTAAAAATTTAATTCAATGTCTGTTATGTTAGATAAGGTCAAATTTTTTTTTTTTATGGTTCGGTTCATATTTATAAAAATTAAAACTATAAAATGTTTATAAAAATTAAAATATAAAAATTTCTGTGATTAATGTGTAGATCCGAAAAAAAATAAAAATCTAAAAAATATTAAAAAAATTCAAAAAATTAATTCAATGTCTGTTGGGTTAGATCAGGTCAAAAACTAATTTTTATAGTTAGATTAATATTTATAAAAAATAAAACTATAAAATGTTTACAAAAATTAAAATATAAAAATTTCTTAACGTTATTTTAAAAATTGGGTTTTTAAAAATTAGCCTGAAAAATTACGAGTACATTTTTAGGTGAGATTTTAAATAATGACTGCTTGAAAAATGAGGTTTTTAAAAATATATTTATTAGAACCACCTCAATTTTACTTCAATTCTTCAACATTTCATCAAAATTGTAAATTAGTACAAACAAACGAAACATTGGAAATAATTCCGGCGCTCATTTCAATCTTTGTACCTTCTTCCAAATGCCCCCAGCCAGTCACAATTGCATTGGTTGTATCGAAACTATTCCTCGTCCACAGACAAGCTGGCCTAATAAAATTCGTCCACTTGTCGATCTTCCTCTGCAACTGCAACAGCGCTATGTCATTATAATGCGTCACCCCTGTATAATGTTCGTGCGTTTTAATATCGGCAATCTTGTAATTCTCTCCGCTCGCTTGGTCCGCATCTCTTAGGTTGGTAGCTCCCAAGCGAACTACTGTCGGCGGCCTGCAATCGGAAAAGTCACTATGACAACTGACAGGTGTCATAGTTGTCGCGTCAGGTGTAATTGTCCCTGTCCATGTCAAATGTTTGGATGTCAAACAATTATTCTTCGTTGGATTTGAGATAGCATTTGTGTGCAAAAAAATGAACAGTTTTGATTGGATTTTGTTGACCAATTAGTTCAAATGACAGTTTTATAAATTAGTAAAAAAAATGAGTAGCGTAAAAAAATTGTAAAGTAAAAAATGCGTGTTTTTTAAATTATTTTGCAAGGAAGTCGAAAATTGCGATTTCTTTTTTCTTCTTGCTCACCCAATATTTCTTTTGTAAGTACAATGAGCTGCTGTTAGGACGTATTGATTGCTAATGAGCGTTCCTCCACAACTGAAGACAGTTTGTGCGCCCTTTGTCCAACCAATCCCAGCCTGTAAATGTTTTTAATTAAAAAATTACGAGCAATTTAATTAGCGAATAACGTTGTTATACATTTAAAGAAAAACGATTCTTTAATGGATTTCTTGATTCGTACCATGTAGGGGAATTCCCCCGGGTCCACGTCCTCACCTCCAACAATCAGTGGCACACCTGTTTTGCTACATGTGGTGAAGTTAATTGTTATGGGCTCGTTGTCCAAAGCAAGACCGATGAAAGAAAATTGCTCCATTGGTAGATATTCTCTGCACTCTAAATAAAATATATTTTTTATTTTTTATTTGTTCGTTGGTAGTAAAAAAAAATTATTTTTTTGTATGGTAAGACATGGTCACGTCATTTTTTGAGAATAATTTTTTAATTTCAAGAAATAGTTCAAGTTTTTGAATATTGAGGTATTTTTCAAAATTACTGTCCATAATGATTTTTGCAAAAGTCTTTTTAAAAATGAGGTTTTTTAACTTGTGACGATGTTTAAAAAAAATTAGTTGTCTAAAAATATATTTTTTAAGGAGATTTTTAAAAAATCAATTTTTTTTTTAATTGACACTTTGAAAATGAGGATTCATGCATTAGCTGATTTAAAATGACATTTTAAAAACTTTACCTCTGTAATGAGTAAAAAAATAAAATAAAAAAAAATGATTTTTAAAAATGACTCTAAAAGTGAGATTTTTTTTAAATGGTTTTTTAAAGTGAGTTTTCTAAAAAAAAAATGGTTTCTTTATTAACCCTCATTTTATTTTGTTAAAAAAGTAGCCTAACTTAAAAATCAATTTAAAAAATCCTAAATAATTTGTCGAATGTACCTTACTTTGACTTGCTATATATCCTTCAGCCCCTTGATCGATTGGGATTTCTTCAGGGGATTCCTCCTCTGTCCCAGGGTAGACTATTCCATCGGGTATATTCAGCAAAGAGATTTCATTCGGAGGGGGTGGTATATTAATTCTCGCTTGCGCGCCTTAAATAAAAATTTGAATTTTTGTCAAAAAAAAATTTGAATAAAAAATTATGAATAAAAGTTTATAAAAATAAAATAAAATCGAAGTTAATAAAAAAATTGAAATTTTAGTCTAAATTTTTTTTTAAATTAAAATAACTACAATTTTTTTTTAATAATTAAAATAGTATCAAAATTAGATCTTTTCATAAAAAAAAAACTTTTAAATAAAAATGGCACTTTTAGTAAAAAAAATAGTAAAAAATTAGTAAAAAAAAAAAAAATTGAATTTTTGTCAAAAAAAAAATTTTAATAAAAAATTATTAATAAAACTTAATAAAAATAAAATAAAATTAAAGTTAATACAAAAATTAAAATTTTAGTTTAAATTTTTTTAAATTAAAATAACTACAATTTTTTTTTATTAATTAAAATAGTATCAAAATTAGATGTTTTCATAAAAAAAACATCTTTTAAATATAAATGGCACTTAGTAAAAAAAATAGTAAAAAAATTAGTAAAAATAAATAAAAAATTAGTAAAAAAAACAAAAATTTGAATTTTTGTCAAGATAAAAATTAATAAAAATTATTAATAAAAGTTAATTAAAATTAAAGTTAATAAAAAAATTAAAATTTTAATTTTAGCACTTTTAGTAAAAAAAATAATTTTTGTGTTAAAATGAATTTTTTTAAATTAAATTAATAATTAATTTTAGTTTAAGAAAAAAAATCTAGCACTTTTTTGATGTTAGGTTGAAATAAAAAAATTTACCTAATTAAACAGAAGTTAAAAATATTTTTTCAATTAATTTTATTATTCATTTAATTAATTTAACGTTTTTTCCTGCGCAATTAGAATTTTTAAAAGCGTATTTGTAAAAAAATTTGAGGATTTTCCTAAAATAAAGTTTAATTAATAAATTGCAGCTTAATTTCTAAATGGGTTATTTAAATTAAACAATTTATAAAATTATAAATTATAATAATAAATTATAATAAATAATAATTATAATAAACGTCAGTGGATTATTATTTTTAAATACGTTGAATTAATGCTACAAATTAATAATTTGTAGTCTAATTTCAAAAATAAATAAAATAATTACAGCAATTTCTAAGAAACAATAAAATGACGCAATTAACAACTGCATATTTCTACTGCTATTATAAACAGAGTGTACCATTTTAAACATGTTCGAAAAAAAAAAGAATAAACTCCTGGAACTATGAAATACTAGACCACCCTGTATAATTATTTAAATCTTTGTGAACGATTTAATCTTGCTAATTATTGAGGACATGCATTGTAATTTGTAAACATTAATTAAATTACTAATAATTGCATAATATGGCTGACTAAAAATATTTATGTGAGAAACTGTTTTTTAAAAAAAAAAGGAAGGTCATTTTCTGTTGAAAAAAATTCTTTATACAAATAGCTTTGATGAAGCAAATATAAAATTGTTCTTTTAATAAGAAAATATTTTGAATTTTGCAAAAAATAACTAGAAAAACTTTTAAGTCTAATTAATTTTTACAGTGGTTTCAAAAAATGTTGATTTATTTTTAAGCAAGCTAAAAGTTGTTCTTGCAAATATTTTTTAATTTTGTAAAAAAATTTTAATAGACCTAGAAATATTTTTATTCTAAACGAATTAATTTTCGCACAAGTTCTAAAAATGTTTGTTTAGCAAATGTTTTTTTATTTTTTACATTTTTAACATTTATTTTTAATTAATTAAAAATCATACTTGCAATTTCTTTCTAAATAACTAGAAAATTGGTTCTGTTGTAAAAAATATTTATAATTGAACTCACAAATTCTTTTAATTTTAATTAATTTTCGAAGAGGTTCTAACACTGTTTATTTATTTTTAAGGGAATTAAAAATAGTTTTTGCGCTTTTTTTTTAATAAGAATATATTTTGATACTTGCAAAAAAAAAATTCTCACAGAGGTTCCAAAAATGTTTCTTATTTATTTTTTAAAGTTATTTTATATATATTTTGTACCTTGACAGCAAACAATTGGCACATTGGGCGAATATTGTCCACATTTTGTTGGTTGTATTCCTCTGTCAGTTTCTTCTTGTATTCTAGGGCAATCCGTTGGTAGCAAACATGTGCCCCTAGCCCCTGTATTGCGAATTTTACATCGCGTATTCAATTTGCGTCCTAAAAAGAAAATCAACGTCTCTTTCGCATTGAAATTATTGTGAATTTAATTTATTTTGTCGTTGTATTATTTAATGAATTAATTAATAAAAAAAAAAATAGACAAATTAAAATGCGAAGTTGTATTTTGAAGAGAACAATCTAATATTTTACAATGTTCTCCTTAAACTAGATAAATGTACACAAGGTTATTTCACGATATTAAAACCAGTTTTGCATTAACAATTTTACAATGCCAATAAAATTACGCAAATCTTTAAAAAAATTAAACACTTACTTTGACAATAACAAACATTCACAACAAAGATGAAAATCACCAAATAATATCCCAATTTGTCCTTTTTATATATCATATTTTAAAAATTTATCACCGGAACACTTCAATTTAATTTATCACATCGAAGTCGCTTTGAAAAAAATATTTTTGCAACTATTTCGTTAATAAAATATGTTGAATTTTTTTAAACTCCGCTGAATTTCATTCTTTTATTAGCTCAGACGAGTGTGTTTATTTAAACTCCATTCATTCTGGAGTGTTGTATTCAATCTCGAGTAAAATTGTCTTGTTGACTACCATGCTTCGAAATCGCCAGGCAGGACCGTAAATAGCCCAAAGAAAATAACGGCACAATGACGCAATTTAAACTATGGAATTAAAATTGGAAAAAATGTATTTTGTGAAGAATTCAATATTTTTTTGAGAAACTAAATAAATTTTAGCATTTTTATTTCATGGCGCGTATTAGGTATTTTTTCTATTAATTAAAAAAAAAGTCGTGTATTATAAATAGAACTTTTATAATAAAAAATATATTTCAAGCATTGATAGATTTGGCTTGATGGAATTTCGTCGTACATACTTGATAAAATCTGATTTTTTGTATAATTAGAGATGATGAATATAGCTACCAAAAAAACATAATAAGTTGTCTAAAAAAATTATTTGTGACGTCTAATAAAATATTTTCAACAAGTAATGTAAATTGACGATGAAAATTGATACTCGTTGAAAATTGAGGATATTTTAATTTATTTCCATAAAAATCACTTTAATATTTTGCCAATGCCTACAGCTGTATAAATAAATATTACAAAAATAAAATATCTATGTTTTACATTTTCTTTTATGCGGGTTTTCTAAGGCATTATTCAATTTGACCTCATAAAATTTCGTCGTACATACCTGATAAAATTTTGATTGTTTTGTAAAATTAAAGAATACTAATGTTGCTATAAAGTGACATAATTAGAAATAAAGTAAATGTTAATAAATCTGTAATTATTCACCAAAAAAAAAAATTTAACAAGTGTAAAAAATTCTTTTTTACGTTCTGTACAAATTAATACCATTTCAATTTATTTTTCTGAAAATTTGATTTAAAAAAATAAAAATATCTTGTTATTTATATATTTAAAATTTTGTTTACTAATTTAAAAAAATCTACATATACGATTTGCGGTTTTTACATGTACATTACGATTTTAAAAATAAATTCGTGTGCAATGAAGAAACGTGTGCTAAGTTCGATACTGCTTTACCGGATTTACAAGAAAGCATTCTTAAGTGTTCATTAGCGTCACTGCTACCTGTGAGGAGCGTTTTCCATTCGGTCTACCTGCAATAAATAATGAATACTTGCATATAACAAATGCCACGAGCCACTGGACTGGACTAAGTCTATTTAAATTCTCCGCTTGAATTTGTAACGAACCGATATTAGAAATTACCATAAGCAAAGCATTCCTAGCAATAAATAACTATTTGGATAAAAATCTATTTATTTTATTTGCTCGCGTGAAAATTTACAAACAGGAATAGTTTATTTCATATAAATATTTTGCCAATGCCTTTCAATTTATATATAAAACATGTTTTTATTAATTTTTTATAATTTCGATTTTTTCAATTTATATACAAATTTAAAAATTCTTTTTTTTTATATAAAAAAAATAATCGAAAAATTCAAAAAGCTATTTTATTGCTGATAATTTTTTATTATGGTTAATTTATAAATAAATTAAATATTTTTAATTAATTTTCGGCGCTACTGATATAATTCACAAAAACAGTTATACAAGAACTTGATAAACTGAATTTGGGCTCACATTAATTAAAAAAATATTTTAAGCAATGTATGAAAAAAACAGGTTTAAGCTGAAATGGTTTAAATTATTAATTTAAAGTATTAATAAATAAAAAAGTTCTGTTTTATTGAAATTATTTTAATATAATTAATGAACGGTTATTTAAAATTAATAATTTATAATGTGATAATCACAAAAAAAAATAAAAAATTGTATTAATCATTAAATTCGCTTTAAAAAAAAATTTTCTTTGAAATTTTTAGATTAAGAATTGTGTAATTAAAAACTACATTTGAAATATAACAAAAATATCAAGTAATAACGACGTTATTTAAATAACGCAATTAAATGCAGCTATTCAAAAACCATTATATTTTTCGCACTGTAAGTGATTTTATTTAAATTAAATATTTTTTTAAATTAAATATTTAAGTATTTAATAATTTTCTTTATTGTTGAATCAATTTGAAATTCACAAAACTCTTCAATAACAACTTTATAATAGTATAGGCTTAAATATTCACAGACTTGGGATGTATCTTTCGTCTATTTTCGACAAAAGTAGTTCAAACGGGTAGTCCTAAGCAAACGGACATAAAATATATTCACATCTATCAAGTTGACAGTCCAACTCCCAATAAAAAAAAAATCAATTAATATACACGTAATAAAAATTTTAAACGCAAGAAATCTTTCGGAAATAATATTGCCATCAAAAATGTGCTGTTTAATTACGATCTACTATTCATAACAATGGTAAACTACTACATTTTCAGTTATGTCAATCATACGTCAAAACCAATCTGACATATGTCAAAATAAATACGCGATATATTATAATTATAGCTCTAGAAAATTTAGTGTATATTTTGTACTAACACAGACTCTTTGACTTTTTTTTAATTTAATCATATTTTACACGTTTGTACAGGATTTTTTTAGAAAATTTGCTAAACATAACCTTAAACTTCATTTGAGTATATTTTATATACAGAATGCCCAAAATTGGTTGGCTTACAAACTATTTCTCCAAAAAAAAGTTAAAATTTGCATATTAAGCTGAGCCCATAAAAATATTGAAAAAATCTGATTGATCTTCATTTTTCTGTCTTACTTGATTGTTAACCTCTAAGGTTTCCTTTTACATATTTACACAATTTAATTATAAGTCTACGTCATCCATCGAAACACTGCCTATCGTAAATCTGTGCTTAGTTTGATGGTGATTTTTGTTATAAATGTGCCGTTTTTTCAAATTTCGATTCGATGCTCCATCTTCTTCATCCATCATTCGCAGGATGATTAGTTGATCCGAACAATCGATCGGAGCCACCGATATATCACGAACCGCTCGAAATCTACCGCAATTGTTAAGGTGCTCGTTCTCCAAACGAAAGAAGTTCCAAATGAAACGCCTAGAAGTTATTTTGATTAGTTAGATTTAGATTTTTTGTTTGTTAATTTTTCAAAAATACCTCGCTAATTTTAAAAGTACCTCGCTAATTTTAAAAAGTGATTTTATTCGTAACCTTGCTGGATAGCAATGCATTGGTTTTTTTGTTGTAATTTTTGCAATTTATTACCTGAAAACTTCGAACGGGCACAAAATTGTTAGCAAAATTTCGGCATCTACGTAACCCAATTCCGAAATTGGAATGAAGAAGACCCAAATAAACCGAAACACCAGGTCTTCAATAATTCCAAAATAGTACAACCACTGCAAATTCAATTTAAATTACATCCATCGAAAAATCGAAAATACATCAAATGGGTGGAAAGATTAAATTTTTGAAAAATCAAAATTATATTTGATGAATTAAAAGATGTATTATCATACCCAATGATTCAAAATGCAACAATTTTAAGGGATCTATCTAAAAAAATCAGAGAGCACGTTAAAATTGATGTGACGGGTTTTAAATTTGTTACTCACAGTCGAAGAATAAACGATTTCTTCTCTTAAAAATAAATTATCACCAGGATGTGGGTCGAATAGACCCCAGTCTAAGATTATATCCCAAATATAGGCGTACGTTGAATTTATTATTGACGTTATAACCATCAAATAAAAATACGGGTTCGAAAATATAGTGTACTTTTCTAAAAAAAAAACATTACGGTTTTGTTAGTATTATTTTTTGGGGTAATACCGTGATAATGAAGGAAGAACATCGTTGAGGACACAACCAAGAAGACTGTAAAATACTTGACAGCGTTTATAAAATGTGGATTGGCCTCCTTGGTGTCACGAAACCTTCGAAGACATTGCGCGAAACGAAACCAAGCCGGAAGACTCGCCATAATTCCTCTGATTATTTTATTATCTTGCAAACATTCTCTTCCATCTGGCCAAAAAAAAAACTTTCAATATACTTCCATAGATTTACTCAATATACTTCCATCGATACTTCCATAGATTTCGCAAACACACCTTTAGTAATTGACCAATCGTTATTAGTTATAAAATAACAGAAATAAAATGGAATGTCCGTAAATAACAATGCCATACTGTTCAGCTGATCTGCCATCCAAAAATCAGCAAAATTCACGAAGAAAAATGGAGTTAGCAACACTTTCGTCTGCAAAATACAAAAAAAGTTAGTCCAAACCGACAATTTTCTACTCAAAATCTTCTAAACAAATTTCTTACCAAAACCCGTAAGGCCCAAAATCTAGCCTCATGCCTAAAGGTCTTTGTTGGGTTTACAAAAAACGCCATAAACAATACAATGAGCACCAAAGCATTGGCGTTACCAGGAATTCCCAATTCGATCCCGTAAATGTATAATAAAACCGATATAGACCACACGATTCCGAAAATACCAGCCATTTCGATTATATGCTGTTCGCTGAGATGATTTCGTGGATCCATTTCAAATATAAGAACGTGATTGACGCCAGAAGATCGCCAGCCGTAAATATTAATACCCCACATGAAAAGAAATTGGACCAAAATGAAAGGACCTCGATAAAGGCGTGTGGCTATCGCCCAATCGATTTTCTGATAATTGGATAACGCTGCAAGAAGTTTCTGTACGATTAGTAAAATAAAATTTGGCAACGAGGATTATTTTACCTGATAAGATGACTGCTATCATCAAGACTAAAAGGGCGCCAGAAAACAGCCCAACTTTGAACGTCATCCAAGGGCTTTGCTGTTCTCCTAAAGGAGGTACTCGTAATCTCTTCATGGCTCTTTGGCGGTCGCCGCCTTCCAGTTCTTGCGTTACCACTGTCTCTGTCTCTCGAATAATTCGATCTATGTCTTTGTTCATATAAAAGTGGGAGTTTTCCACTTGATCTACTCGCCATTTTGAGCCAATGTCCGTTGAAAGCAACTAGAGGGCGATTGAATGTTGGTATTTTTATAATTGAAGATGTTATGGTTACCTTATCGTGTTTTTTCAGTATTTTCCTAAAGCCTGTGTAGTTTAAATTTTGATAATTTTGTAATAAAATTAAGCTCAAATAAAATTCGCTAAAGGCCAGTTTCAGCTCGTGCATTTTCTTTCCAGAAACGTTGCGTTTGTGCAAAAGTTTGTCCGCTCGATTCATCGTTTTTGATTTCGTATTAAACTGCTCATCTTGGGATTCGCTCAAGTCATTGCGTAAATTGGCCGATTTTCTTATTGCTTCCGCTAGTTTTTCTAAAACAGAATAAACTAACATATATCTTCAATTACCTCCAATTTTATTCGGTTTTTCGAAATTCAAATACCTGAGTAAAAGGTATTTATCTTAGCCAATTCCTTATCGCAATAATGGAAAAACTTTTCGTCGAATTTCGTAAAATATCTGGTTATTAATTCTAGTTCTACATGCTCGATTGAAGGTGCTTGCTCTACAGCATTGTAGAGCAACACCTTCATTTCCTGAAGAGAAAAACGAAATATAAAATATTAAATCGTACAATGTTAAGTCCAAATATTGTATCGTTGAAAATACTTTGATCAAAATGTGTCCAAATGTGGAAATACAGGAAATTTTGCAAAATTTTCAAAAAGTAGATATTCACTATATGTTTTTTTTAATGCCCTCATCTTCCAAAGGCATTTTTTTTTTGACATTCAAAATCATTTGCGCTTCAATAGTCACTTTTCTTCCAAATTTCTCCTAAAGGTCAATACATCGTTCAAAAAAATCTTTACATTTAAAATCCTCAATCCAAAATTCACCCTCTATTCAAATTTTCCAACTTTCATCAAACATCTGTGCATTTCCACACCAAATCTGAAATGCAATTCCACCTTTCGTCATAGATTCAATTTTGCTTTGAACGATCACAATCTTTTAGTCACTCTTCTAAAATTCTTCCAAAAGTCATCATATGAATCAAGAAATCTTCCCATTTAAAATCCAAAATCCAAAATTCACCCACTCTTCAAATTTTCCAACTTTCATCCAACAAATCTCTGCATTTCCACACCAAATCTGAAATGCAATTCCACCTTTCATCATAGATTCAATTTTGCTTTGAACGATCACAATCTTTTAGTCACTTTTCTTCTAAAATTCTTCCAAAAGTCATCATATGAATCAAGAAATCTTCCCATTTAAAATCCACAATCCAAAATTCACCCACTCTTCAAATTTTCCAACTTTCATCAAACAAATCTCTGCATTTCAACACCAAATCTGAAATGCTATTCCACCTTTCGTCATAGATTCAATTTTGCTTTGAACGATCACAATCTTTTAGTCACTCTTCTTCTAAAATTCTTCTACAAGTCATCATATGATTCAAAAAATCTTCACATTTGAAATCCACAATCCAAAATTCACCCTCTATTCAAATTTTCCATCTTTCATCAAACAAATATCTGCATTTCCACACCAAATCTGAAATGCAATTCCACCTTTCGTCATAGATTCAATTTTGCTTTGAACGATCACAATCTTTTAGTCAATTTTCTTCTAAAATTCTTCCAAAAGTCATCATATGAATCAAGAAATCTTCCCATTTAAAATCCACAATCCAAAATTCACCCACTCTTCAAATTTTCCAACTTTCATCCAACAAATCTCTGCATTTCCACACCCAATCTGAAATCCAATTCCACCTTTCGTCATAGATTCAATTTGCTTTGAATGATCACAATCTTTTAGTCACTCTTCTTCTAAAATTCTTCTACAAGTCATCATATGATTCAAAAAATCTTCACATTTGAAATCCACAATCCAAAATTCACCCACTCTTCAAATTTTCCAAGTTTCATCCAACAAATCTCTGCATTTCAACACCAAATCGGACACGCAATTCCACCTTTCATTTGACCATACATCATATATTATTCACCTCATATAGAATGTATTGCTTTCTCCATTCGGGGGTGATGTGTGCAGCCAGATGCTCAGCAAACTTCATCCTCCTCCTTCTTCAACGCACCACTATTTATTGTCCCCACTAAATCCTACATTATTATCACAATTATATATTACTTCAACACGCAATTCGACTTTGGCGCAGGTAAACGTCGCTCATTTTCTTTCCGCACGAACAAAAGCATGGTTATGTTATGATGCGACTGTTGGTGGCTCTGATGGTGGCGACAGAGAGCGCGAAACACTGTGTACGAACTGACTTCCTTCTGTTGTGCTCTGCTCCTGCATCGAAAGACCAGCTGGCGCGCTCACTAAGGTCCTTGAGGTTCCTTCCTAGCACAAGGATTGTAATAAACCACAGGCACATCCATAACCATCAATAAAATATTGAGGTACCACCAGAAGGAGTTCAATAAATGCTCAAAATTTTTAAAAAAAAATAAAAAATGCGCATTTCGGAATTTATGCTTCCATCGTCACTTATACAGGGGAAACCTATATACAAATATTACTCATTTTGATTGTTATGTAATGTGACGCGTATAAATCTCTATGGCTATATGGACTAGTGTCAGCCCACGTGGCAGCCCCTAATTTAGTCGCAGCAGCGTACAGCTCGATCCTGCCGGGGTGTGCAGATGACGTCACGAATGCAGGGCAAACATCAGCAGTCGTCTGTATGAATATCGATTTCTCATGAAAATTGTCGTACGTGCGACCGGTTGCGGCTTTTCCATTTGAAGGACGTGCTTTATGGTATATACAGGGTGTGGGAGAAAAGATTTTTTTGAAAACTTTTCGAAGGGGGTTCATAATTTGGAATAAAACGTTTGGTTGGTGCACAAAAATTTTATGTTCTTTCAAAATTTACATTAGTGCTGTAAATGCATTAAAATTATTTGATTTTTTATTAATATAGAAATAAAAATATATGATTTTTTTTTTTTGTGTTATACATTTTAATCCATAATCGGATTAAATATATTTTTAACAATTCTAAAATTATTTTATATATCTTAATAAAAATTAACTTAAAAAATAGCGCACTTTTAGAAAGTTGATGCAGAAAAAATTGCTTGGCGTATAAAATTATAATGTTCTACATAATGCAAGTTTTATATTAATAAAAAAAAATGTTTTATATAAAAAAAAAAAGTTCGAATCCCCTAAAAAAATCTGATAAATGACAAATAAAAATATATAATTCTGCAAAAATTCATTTTTGCTAAATTTATTATTTTTTATTTCATTTCCAATAAAACTATATATAATTTTTCTATTAGTGTAAAACTAAAAAGTATGGAAGAAATTTGATTTCTAAAAAATAGTTTTAATCCTGCGATTAAATATTATCAAATAAATCAATATTACGCTGTATATATTGTCCAACCTTAAGTGAGATAAAAAGAAATGATTCATTGAAAAATGTTCTGCCGAAAAATTCGCTCTGTGAACACAATTAAGAATTAATACGAATTAAGTAAACTTAGGTTGAATAAATTAAATATTTTTCTTAATAAATGTTTTTTAAAAAATAAATTAAAGGTTAAATAAATTAAATTAAATTAAATAACCTAAAAATAAGTTACTTGGAAGGACGATATAATAAAATTTTATTATTGATAATACAATCCTTTAATAAAACAAAAAATATATATGAATTAAAAATTTTAATGCAATTTGATAATTTCTAATATTTTATTTAGTTGACAATTTTATTGAATCAGAACTTTTTTATTGGCGAAATGAATCGCGATTTTGATGGTGGGTTTCATTTCGAAATTATTAAATGTCACATTTACCAAAAATTTCCCTTCTGGCACCCCTGGAGGGGATTTGAATCCATCTAAAGTTAATCCATCGTATTTATATTTTGTCTAAAATAATAGAAGATATTAAAAATATAAAAATTTAATATATAGAATTCAGTCTATATGCTTCTTCGTAAGTCTATAGATATTGTAATGAAAATATTGTTTTAAAAAATGCTGTAAAAATAAATGAAAATTATTTTTATTTCAAAAAATTATTATTTACGAACTTTTGGTTTTAAAGGCCAAACTAATGGCGGCTTAAAATTTTTCAAGCATATTTCATCGATTTCGAAAAATTTCATTGTAGTCACTTGTTTCCATGTTAGTTTCATATTTAAAGCGGGGAACGGCGTAAATCGATTATTCACCCAAACTGAAACTTGCGCTGCAATCTTGGAAAAAAAATCACATATATTTTATTTTATTTAAAAATTAACAATTTTTCTTTCATGCATTCTCCGTTTTTCCAAAACAAATAAACAAATTGTAAAAAAAAATATTAGGTACAAAGAAAAGGGCAGGTAGGAGGGAATGGATCACGGAAGAAATAGTTGAAATGATAGAAGCAAGAAGGAAAATTAAAATTGGAAACACAGAAGCAGGACAGAAAAAATATAAGGAACTAAGGAACTTAATTAATAGGAAATGCAAGCTAGCGAAAGAAGAGTGGATAAAAGGAAATTGTGAAGATATTGAGGAGGATATGAGAAGAGGTAAAGTAGATTTGGGCTACAGGAAAATTAAGTCACATTTTTCTAAAGTAAAACCAAAGGGTAACATTATATGTGATAAGCAGGGTAAGGAACTCACAGAAAATAAGGAAAAAGCTAGAAGATGGAAGGAGTATCTTGAAGATTTATATAAAGGTAGGCAGGACATGGAGGAGCTAGAAAATGTGGAACAGATAGATGAGGATGACTTAGGTCCTAGCATACTTAGGTCAGAGTTTCATAGAGCATTAAATGATTTACGGAATAACAAAGCAGCGGGGATTGATATGATACCAGCCGAATTAATAAAACACGCAGGGGAAAAAATGCAGGAGCGATTATACAGGTTAGTTTGTAAAATATATGAGAAGGGAGAAGTACCACAGGATTTTCAGCGTAGTAGAATAGTAACAATGCCGAAGAAAATAGGAGCTAATTTGTGTGAGAACTATAGGACCATTAGCCTACTATCACATGCATCGAAGATATTGTTAAAGATTATTTATAGGAGATTAGAAAATAAAGTAGAGGAAAGGCTAGGAGAAGATCAGTTTGGTTTTAGGAAAAACAGAGGGACGAGGGAGGCGATTTTAGCACTAAGAACAGTAGTAGAAAAAAGAATGAGGGTAGGAAAGGTAACTTGCATAGCTTTTGTAGATTTAGAAAAGGCATTTGATAATGTAGATTGGGACATAATGTTTAGAATTTTAAAAGAAACGGGTATAGATTATAAAGATAGGAGAATAATTTTTAATTTATATAAACACCAAACTGCCTTAGTTAGAATTGAGGGGGAAGAAGAGGTAGCAAAAATAGGGAAGGGAGTTCGGCAGGGATGTACACTCTCACCGTTATTATTTAATCTATATGTAGAAGATGCAATAAACAAAGTAAAAGAAGAGTATAGTGTAGGTGTGAATGTACCGGGAGAGAAAATATATATGTTGAGATTTGCCGACGATATAGCTATATTGGAAGAAAGCGAAAAGAATTTAGAAAGGGTATTGAATGGTATGCAGGCAGTATTGACTGGGGATTTTAACATGAAAATAAATATAGGTAAAACTAAAGTGATGAGGTGTGACAAAAAGGAATGCAGTAGAAAAATGAGGATCTCAATAGGAGATAATAGAATCGAAGAAGTGTCAGATTTTTGTTATTTAGGCAGTAGAATCACAAAAGATAATCGAAGCAAGGTAGATATAAAGTGTAGGATAGCACAGGGTAGGAAGGCATTCGTAGAAAAGGAACAGATTTTAAGATCAAATATTGACTTGGGTATTAGAAAAAGATTACTGAAGGTATATGTTTGGAGTGTAGCACTGTACGGGTGTGAGGCGTGGACTATAGGAAAGGAAGAGAAGCGTAGATTACAAGCATTCGAAATGTGGTGTTATAGGAGGATGATGAGGATTGGTTGGGAAGATAAAGTAACAAATGAAGCTGTACTAGAGTTAGTAGGGGAGAAGAGAAGTATTTGGAGAGTGTTACAGCGTAGGAGAGACAGATTAGTAGGGCATATTCTTAGGCATGGGGGGATTATGCAATTGATCATAGAAGGTAGAGTGGAGGGAAAGAGAGGGGTAGGTAGGCCTAGATTGGAGTATGTGAGTCAGATAGTTGAAGACGTTGAGATGAATAGCTATAGGGAGATGAAGGGATTAGCTCAGGATAGATCGGCATGGCGTGCTGTTTCCAACCAATCTTTAGGATTGCGGACTCTTTAACTAACTAAAAAAAAATTTGACATTTAAAAATCATTTTTTATATTTTTTACCACATCATTGACGTTAATATTTTTGGCATCATGTATAGAGAAGTAACCCCGCGCTACGCGGTATGTTCGGTTTAAATACAGCCATTGTAAAGCGAAGTCTGCTACATTAGGGTCGTAGAACACAGATTCGATTCGATCAGTTATAACTTTAGTCTGAAATTTTTAATTAATAAAAACAAAAATGTATGTAAAAAAATATTCACTTCAAATTTCGCAGCGGATATTTCCCTCTGGAAAAATATTTGTTGACAAATTAATAAATTTATAAACGAAATCGCCAAAATTCTGATTGTAAAATTTGTCATTTTTACATTTTTGACTTTTAGTGCGTTTTATTTTTATTTTTGTGGGTTCGTAATTCGGTTTTCATTTAATGAATTCAGAATTTGTTTGAATAGAAAATTGATCATTATGATTATAAACTATTAAAAATAGAATAATTATGTATTAGATATTATCGGTAATCATTATGAACAAAAAGTGAGTATAATGACATTAATTACAAACATTTTTTTAATAACTGATGCATCTGTACATATAATTATGTAATTAATAAATATATATTGCTAGAATAATTTTGCAAAAGCACAAATGGAATTTAAACCAAAATTCTATTCAAAATACAAATAATTCTTATTTTTTAATTTAATAATTAAAGCTTAAATTATTTTAGTGATTTTTTAATTTTTTTATAACCTTTCACTATCTGACAAGAATTTTATTTATATATTTTTTAATATTGAATTTAACTTCTACTAAATTTTTTTTTTTTAATGTAAAATACATTTTTAACATAATGCATTCAAAAAAATAATATTTCATTTTGCTTTTGCATTTTTTTTTCAATATTTTTGTCGAAATAATACCAACATTTTTAAAATTATGTTTTAAATATTATTATATAACATAAATTTCAAATTATTTCTAATTATTTCAAATTAATTTCGATGCCCCAAATATTAATTTCTAGCGAATTTTATTTAAAAAAACTAATTCATTCAAAAGTTCCATTGATTACTTTTTTTACAAAAACTAGTTTAAACACACAATTTTTATTTATTTTTTTATTTTTTTATTCTTTTATTTAAACACAATATATTTATTACACAAATATATATAAAATATATAACATTTATTTCAAACTAATATATTTTTAATTATTTCCATCTAAAAACTAAAAAAGTTCCTTTTTAAAAATTTTTGAAAAAATTTGATTAAATTCTTTTTTGGAAATAAATTTTGAAAAAAAAAATTTCTGAACAAATTTATTTCAAACAAATTTTTCTGTACCAAATATTTTAAATAGAAAAGAGCGCTTAACAATTCTATTGATAACTAATTTTAAAAAAAGCACTGTTCTTGATTTTTGGATAATTTTTATTGAAAATTGAAAAAAAAATTATTAGAAAATAGAAAAAAAAATGGATTTTTTTTTGTAATTTAGACCCCACCCCGATGAAGTATTAAAAAATTAATAATTAAAGAATTGCGTTTGCTAAATTAATTTACCCAAAAAAATGGTATATTTTGAATCAGGCAATTATATTACAGAAACGTCAAAAGGACGTAATATTTATAACACACAGTAAGAAATGTTCAGATTAGATAATGACAAATTCGGAAGTACCAGCGGTGTTAGTTTTTTTTTATTCTCAAAGTTGAGGTTTTTTTTTCAAATTTTTATTCAAGTAAAAATATCTTGATTCATAAAAACAAAAATTGATTCAATAAAACAAAAACAATTTTGACGTTAAATTTTTCTCTAAACAAGAAAAAAAAGTACCTTTGTCCAAATTTTTGAAAAAAAATAATTAGAATTTTTATGGAATCTTAACTTTGAAAAAAAAAATGTTTGAACAAATTTATTAATAATACATTATTAATTTATTTATTTAAAGGCACTTCTTCAGCTATGACCTTGAAAGAAGTGCCCTAGAGATACTTCTTCACCGCTCCTGATGGGCATCGTTATCGAGTTCAGAGTAGCGATGTCAAACTATAGGTCACTTTGAGGACCTAGTTCGTAGTTCCTAGTTCATTTCAATGTACCGTTCACGAACTATAGGTCCTGAACTACTACATCTTTTAAAAATGAACTAGTTCACGACCTATATATAAAATACATGCACATACTGAAAATAATCTCTTTTTTCCTCAATATAAAAATATTAAATAGTAAAAAATAAATAAATTGAAATATTACAATACTTATTTTGAATTAGGAATGAGGAAGAAAACACGACAATGTTTATAATTTATACAAAACATATATATAAGGAAATATAATTTCGTTCCGTTCACCAACACACTTTATCATTAAATAAATGCTAGTACTGTATATGTAATGTATACTATACTGCATCGTTTACGAGTCGTTGTGATTCATGAACGGTTTAGTACACTATGGGTTCAGGACCTAGTACATGTACATCAATAAGTATGAAATAGAAGAACTATAAGATTTAGATGTTTATTTTTGCATTATTGCACAAATTTGCTATGGCATGACATATTTAAGAACATATTTAATCTTACGAATATATGAATTATATTATTCCAAATGAAATCTGATACCAACATATAAATATAGCATCGAGTTTCCTATTTCGTTCCGTTCACCAACACACTTTATCACTAAATAAATGCTAGTACTGTATATGTAATGTATACTATACTGCATCGTTTACGAGCCATTGTGATTCATGAACGGCTTAGTACACGACGGGTTCAGGACCTAGTATATTTAGTTATAGAAGGTAAAATAGAGGGAAAGCAAGGGGTAGGTAGGCCTAGATTGGAGTATGTGGGTCAGATAGTGGAGGACGTTAGGATTGCTAATGATAGGGAGATGAAGAAATTAGCTCAGGATAAATCGAGAGATGGCGTGCTGATTCCAACCAATCTTTAAGAGTTAGGACTAACTAAATATTGTTTATATTGTGTAGAAATGACAGTATTATAATAATAACCACGCAACTAACCAGAAAATTAGATTTCAAAGAGATGATCCTGTCAAATTTGAAGATTTTCATTGTCATGATATGTCTTAAGCTGGGGACTTATGCTATCGCAATAAGAAACCTATTGTGTCTACATCTACAAATGATTACAAAAGTATAAGTCATTTTTTTATATCTTGGCGGACCTAATTCATCCTCTACTGCGCATAAGGATTGAGCTTCCAGTACCATTGTTGCCATATATGAATAAAAAACCTCAGTCCGAAGTGCTCAAATTGTAAACTGCATAACAAAATTCATCTTGAAAATATTTAATGTATGAAAATATACGGCTTCGATTAAAGTCCACTATTTAGTAAAACGTTTCCAGTTATTTATTATTTGTTTTGATCATTTATGCTAATATAATACGTTCTGTATTTGTTGGCTGTCGATATGACAACATTGCAGTAATTTTGACCACACCCTCAAAAGACAAAAATGCAGTGGCGAGCATCTCTTCATGTGCATAAGGTTTCGGGGTGTTGAAGCGGCCAGTATATTTTCAATTGTTTTTGTTACCATTGCATAAGTGCATAAACTAGTCTTAATTTATAATGCGCAGTAAAAGGGACGGGCCCGCCACTTAAAAAAAAATTGCCTATATCAAGATCGATGCTTTCTTGGTAAAATTGTATGCCAGAAGACAGATGCATACATTTATACGGTACCATTAGATTATAACGAACCTTTCAGCTTCTGTATTGTAAGTAATACAAAAAAAGGGTGTCTTGATAATTTTCTGTACTATAAGATTTTTCGCTCCCCCTTTATATTTATTCGAACGCTAGTTTAATTACCGCTATGTAAATGTGAAACCGGAATTTTTGCATAGAAAAATTTCCGTTTCTAAAAAATTTTAACGTTTCCTTCAACATTTGAATGGTGCTGTATCTGCCTAATAAATTATATTTTATATTTTTATGCTGTTGCAATATTGCATCGAGTTTCCTATTTCGTTCCGTTCACCAACACACTTTATCACTAAATATATGTTAGTACTGTATATGTAATGTATACTATACTGCATCGTTTACGAGCCGTTGTGATTCATGAAACGGTTTAGTACAAGACGGGTTCAGGACCTAGTACAAGTACACCGTTCACCATGTAGTTGATAGTTCACGAACTAGGTCATAGTGACCTATAGGTCGTTGCAAAACATCGTCACAGTACTTCCGTCATTTGTTTGAACCGTTCCCGAGTGAACTACACACCGCTATTTCAGAGAACTCGATGGTAAGTGGTCCAGGAAGAGCATAGCTATACTACTTAGTTTATTTCAAATTTAATTTAGAAATAATGCAATTAATTCTAAAATAATCCAACTATATTGATTCTAAGTAGTTGCAAAAGCAACTAAATTAAACTTAAAAGTATTCATTTTGTTTGAAAATAATTTGAAAAAAAAAATCGCCTAGAGTTCGTATTTTAAATGTCTTTGGACGTCATTACAAAAATTGAACGCTGTTTTATTCGAATATATTTGATCGTAATAAAATTTACAATTTTATATAAAATCGTTAATAACAAAATGATTGATTTGAAAAATTAATAAAATTGCGTAGATATTAAACGATAAGTACTATCAGATATTAAAAAACTACTACGCAGACGCTCGTCGTGTACTAAAATTTATAAAATAAATCATTACTTCAACTGTATTCAATCGCGAACCAGCAAAATGAGCGTTGCTACAAATAATTGCGGATTAACTTCGGATCGGTACGACGCCATAATGGCGCTTTTGCAAAAAATCGCCGACGAAAAAAATATACAAAACCCACATATCGAAATAACAGCTGGTAGTCTAGCAGGCGAAGGATACATGGGCGAAAAGCACCTGGCCGTCTTGAAAGGGCGCAACGGCACCTTAAAGGTCTTCATCAAGGGCGCCCCTACCGATAAGAACTTGCGTTCTCACAACGATGGCGAAATGCGCCAATATTTCATCATCGAAATTGCCGTGTACGAACATATATATCCAACAATTCTGAGGTTCCAAATAATCAAAAAACCCTTCGAAGGTTTGTTAAGTACCCTGGCCACTAGCACCGAATTAGACAATGAAATATTGGTACTACCAGATGCCATGGAGTCGCTTTAAATTATGGATCACATTCACGTGGAAGCTGTCCTGAGGGAGTATGGAAAATTCCACGCGTGCATTTATGCGATGAAAGATCAAAAGCCGGACCTGTTCAACGAGTTGGTCAATAAATATTCCAAAGACCCTATTGCACGAATGGCTGTGCTTATTGAACCGGCTATGACTGATATCGCAGATAAGGCCAAAAGAATTTTTGATCCCGTTATGGAGAAGGATATTTTCGACAAATTTTGTGAGTTTTGTGACGATATGATGGATATTTTGGCAAGCAGTATTGATGGAGATCAATTTTCGGTACTAACTCATGGTGATTCTTGGAGCAATAATATGTTGTTTAAATACCCGGTTGTTTATTACTGGCGATTTGGTTAATTTGTTTAATTGTGGAAACATTTTAAATCTGATAATAAATCATTTTTATTGTCATTAGAAATTAATTGAAATAAACTTGAAATATACTTGGGAAGAGAAATAAAAATACAATATCACAATTAAAAATGAGGATTTATTGAACTATAGTTCAATAAATTTTTCAAATTTATTTTTTCATTATTATTATCAATAAATGAACTTTGAACAAACATGTAAAATTGTTAAATTATCTATACTAGGAAAATTATGGTGAGATTCTAAAATATGGTTAGCAAAGTTCGATTTTTTATTTTTTATTTATAACTATTAATATTATCATTACATCTAATTTTAGTTAGTTAAAGAGTCCGCAATCCTAAAGATTGGTTGGAAACAGCACGCCATGCCGATCTATCCTGAGCTAATCCCTTCATCTCCCTATAGCTATTCATCTCAATGTCCTCAACTATCTGACTCACATACTCCAATCTAGGCCTACCTACCCCTCTCTTTTCCTCCACTCTACCTTCTATGATCAATTGCATAATCCCCCCATGCCTAAGAATATGCCCTACTAATCTGTCTCTCCTACGCTGTAACACTCTCCAGATACTTCTCTTCTCCCCTACTAACTCTAGTACAGCTTCATTTGTTACTTTATCTTCCCAACCAATCCTCATCATCCTCCTATAACACCACATTTCAAGTGCTTCTAATCTACGCTTCTCTTCCTTTCCTATAGTCCACGCCTCACACCCGTACAGTGCTACACTCCAAACATATACCTTCAGTAATCTTTTTCTAATACCCAAGTCAATATTTGATCTTAAAATCTGTTCTTTTTCTACGAATGCCTTCCTACCCTGTGCTATCCTACACTTTATATCTACCTTGCTTCGATTATCTTTTGTGATTCTACTGCCTAAATAACAAAAATCTGACACTTCTTCGATTCTATTATCTCCTATTGTGATCCTCATTTTTCTACAGCATTCCTTTTTGTCACACCTCATCACTTTAGTTTTACCTATATTTATTTTCATGTTAAAATCCCTAGTCAATACTGCCTGCATACCATTCAATACCCTTTCTAATTTCTTTTCGCTTTCTTCCAATATAGCTATATCTTTGTCGAATCTCAGCATATATATTTTCTCTCCCTGTACATTCACACCTACACTATACTCTTCTTTTACTTTGTTTATTGCATCTTCTATATATAGATTAAATAATAACGGTGAGAGTGTACATCCCTGCCGAACTCCCTTCCCTATTTTTGCTACCTCTTCTTCCCCCTCAATTCTAACTAAGGCAGTTTGGTGTTTATATAAATTAAAAATTATTCTCCTATCCTTATAATCTATACCCGTTTCTTTTAAAATTCTAAACATTATGTCCCAATCTACATTATCAAATGCCTTTTCTAAATCTACAAAAGCTATGCAAGTTACCTTTCCTACCCTCTTTCTTTTTTCTACTACCGTTCTTAGTGCTAGAATCGCCTCTCTCGTCCCTCTGTTTTTCCTAAAACCAAACTGATCTTCTCCTAGCCTTTCCTCTACTTTATTTTCTAATCTCCTATAAATAATCTATAACAATATCTTCGATGCATGTGATAGTAGGCTAATGGTCCTATAGTTCTCACACAAATTAGCTCCTATTTTCTTCGGCATTGTTACTATTCTACTACGCTGAAAATCCTGTGGTACTTCTCCCTTCTCATATATTTTACAAACTAACCTGTATAATCGCTCCTGCATTTTTTCCCCTGCGTGTTTTATTAATTCGGCTGGTATCATATCAATCCCCGTTGCTTTGTTATTCCGTAAATCATTTAATGCTCTATGAAACTCTGACCTAAGTATGCTAGGACCTAAGTCATCCTCATCTTTCTGTTCCACACTTTCTAGCTCCTCCATGTCCTGCCTACCTTTATATAAATCTTCAAGATACTCCTTCCATCTTCTAGCTTTTTCCTTATTTTCTGTGAGTTCCTTACCCTGCTTATCACATATAATGTTACCCTTTGGTTTTACTTTAGAAAAATGTGACTTAATTTTCCTGTAGCCCAAATCTACTTTACCTCTTCTCATATCCTCCTCAATATCCTCACAGTTTCCTTTTATCCACTCTTCTTTCGCTAGCTTGCATTTCCTATTAATTAAGTTCCTTAGCTCCTTATATTTTTTCTGTCCTGCTTCTGTGTTTCCTATTTTAATTTTCCTTCTTGCTTCTATCATTTCAACTATTTCTTCTAATTTTAAAGCTACTAAATTTAAATTAAAATTAAATTTAATAACGGCAAAATCTACTTGATTTTTTTTTTTCATCGTAAAATGTTATAAGTACCATACTGCTTTGGTTAGAATTTGTGATTTAGATCAAAGGATCTATAATATAGATTATCACCCAAATACCGTGAGGATCTAATTAAAATTTAAAAAAAATTCTGATTACAAAAATATCTGAAGAAAATTAGATTTCGAATTTAGGTCATGTCAGGTCAGGTCAAGTCAGGTCAGCTCAGGTAATAACGGCAAAATCTATTTGTTATATATTTTTTCATCGTTAAAATTTTATAAGTACCATACTGCCTTGGTTAGAATATTGTGGGATCAGGATCAGGTCCTGACCAGACCGGTCAGGACTATAGTTTTCTCGTTAATTTTTATCTCGTTTAATCTCGTTAATAATTTAAAAAATTAATTTAGATTCCCAAAATCCAAATTTAAATTGAACTAAAGTTTTTGTCATTAGATATTCTAAATAAATTTCAGGTCAGATCAGATTCGAATTTGATTTAGGTCTAAGGATCTAATAAAAATAAAAATAAATTTATGATTTCAAAAATATCTGAAGAAAGTTAGATTTCGAATTTCGGTCATGTCAGGGCAGGTCCGTAGTCTGAAGTTAATTTAGATTGTTCAAAGAGCAAATAAATTTAAATTGAAGTAAATTACGATTTTTGTCGTTAAAAAAATTAGTAAATTTAGATGTAGAATTTAGGTCAGATCAGGTCAGGTCGGGTCAGGTCAGGTCAGGTCCATTAGCTTTTTGAGGATATATCAGATCAAGTCAGGTCGGGTATTTTATTAATCGAAGTTAGTTGATGTAAATATAGATTTTTATTATTAAAATTTAAAACAAATCACAGTAGGGTCATGCCAACTTAGGTCAAATATGATTCAAAGTTAATTGAAATTAATATAAATTTTTCTTAGTTTTTAATTTTTCTTACCCTTAAATAAGCACCAAACTGCTATAGTTATATTTGAAAAATCAATGATTTCTGTATTACCCTATATAGTTAAAATATAGTTTTAATTTTTAGCTCTACTAAACTTTACATTTTAATGCAAATCACGAAAACTTAAAAAAAAATTATACAATTAGAGTTCCTTTGCATCCTAACGAAGCACCCTGTATATATTTTCATCGTCAATATTTTAGGAAAACAGCGACATGTCATCCCCCTCGGAAATTTGTTTAATCGACTTCCAATTATCGCGCCTCGGCTCACCCGCCATGGACCTAAGCTACTTCCTCTACTCTTCCGCTAACGCCACTGTCTATAAAGACCTCGACCATCTGCTCCACGTCTACCATGACAGTCTGTCATCACACATCGAGGCTCTGGGAAGTGACCCAGAGCAATTATTCCCCTTCGCCGAGCTGAAGGTGCAATGGAAGAAGTACTGCAATTTCGGAATGATCATGGCCATGTTGCTCATGAAGATTGTGCTTATTGAGAAGGACGAGGCGGTTGACTTTTGTGAGGTTATGAAGGTGTCCGATGATATTTTGTCAGGGTTCCTCAAGGAGATCAAAAATAATGCTTTGTATTATGTCAGGTTGAAGAAGCTGATGGAACATTTGTATGAGTACGATTTGTTCAAGAAGTTGAAGAAGTAAATGTGAAGCATTCAGGATCTTTCGAAAATGATTTTTTTTTGGAAAAATAAATACTTTTTGCGTAATTTTACTTAAATAAAAAAAACTATAGTTTGACAACTAAAAATTTTTTTTTAACTATTAAAATATATATTTTATCGGATACTGACCTGTGATTTTTCAAATAAATTAATTTTCACAATATTTATTGTAATATATTATTATTTTCTTCTAATCTGACGTGACCTGACCTATTATTGCAATAGAAAAATAAATAAATAATTTTTATAAATTGATATATTTTTTCTTTTCTTAGACCTGTTCGGACCCGATCTAACCTGTACTAATTTTATGATAAAAAATATTTTCAAATTTTATTGTATTTTTATATTAATTTTATATCATATATAATCTGTTTCCAGAGTCCGGACCTGACCTGTACCAATTATAACATCAGTATATTAAAAAGAACTTTATATAAATATTTAAATGTTTAAAAAAAATTAAATAAGTGTATTTATATACACTAATAAAAATAAAAATAAAATAAATAGTTGTGTATTTTCTCCTTCTGACCTAACGTCACCTAATATGACCTGTATATCCTGACCTGACCTGACATGACTTGACCTAACCTATACAAGTCAATAAAATAAAACATTTCCTTAGTATATTTATATATAAGTTTATATACAAGTCAGGTCAGGTCAGGTCAGTTCAGGTCAGGTCAGGTCAGGTCAGGCCAGGGCAGATCAGCTCATGTCAAATCAGATCAGATCAGCTCAGGTCAGGTCAGGTCATATTTTTTATAATTCTTATTTTTATTTTATTTTCCCTTTTCTTCCTCCTTTTTCTCATTTTTTTATTATGTATGCATTAAATGTATGCATTTTTGACATTTATATTGTACGGTAAAATAAAAATCTACTCACTAAAATCTGTTTTTTATTTTTTAAATTGTTTTTTACATGCTAATTTATTCATTTAAGATAATATAATAAAATAGTTCAATTTGGGGTCGTAAAATTTTTGTATTCCCACCCTGACTAATCCAAACACACGCATAAAAATCTTATTTTCAAATACCATTGATCTTTTTACTATTTTTGAATTATTTTCATATGTATGTAAACAATTACTTAAAATTTTCGCTAGATCGAGATATTATTAAATATTTATATTAAATATTTATATCACCAATTTAAAACTTTTAAACCAATTAATTAATTTTAGATTCTGCCAATTGTCTTTCTGCATTTTTGACTCAAACTTAAAACCGCTAAATATGTTTTATATTCCTCGTTCGCTTGTATATATTTATTTGAAAATTTTCAAAGTTAATTTAATAATTCTCATTTGAAAATACTGTCGAAATAATTTTTACTCGGCGAAAATACAAAGATATTTTTTCAATCAATGATAACGTTGTTTGGCCTTAATAGATCCTGTTTGGTTTACAATCGTTTTTAATTCATCGGCAATTGTTTATATTTAGACTGCGATTAACGCTACAAAATATATACAGGGTACTGCAAATTTTTTTCGAAAAATCTGAAAAATATACAAATTTCGTTGTGATTAAAAGGCGACTTTATTAATTTAATTTAAAAAAATAGTAATATGAATAATATTTATTGCGGTTAATAATTTATTATTTAAAAATAAGTAAAGTAAACAAATATTTTCTCAAGATAGAAAAATATTTATTTATAAAAGCAATTTCGTTTGAATTCAATATATATTCAAAAAAAAAGCGATATTTTTTGTTATAGATTTAGAATTAGCATGTTAATTTTTGAACAACGTGTTTGCAATAAAATTATAATAAACTGTAATTATTATTATGTGGGTTTTTGTTAATAAAATTGTTAAGCAATAATTAGGGAAAATTGTTAATAATCTTCTTTTATAATATACATTCAAAATAACTTACAGATATGAAAAAATTTAATTCTTCATTTTTATTTTCATTTTAAATAATACATATATAATTAATTTATAAGTAGACATATATACAAAAAAATCACATTTATACATTACTTTAACTAGAATAAATTAAATATAAATAAATAATAGCAGCTATTTTACAAAATTCGCTAAAAATTCTTATATAAGAAATGACTATCCGAAGTTTTCAAAATGATGAATAAAGTAGGGCAATTTACGGCCCTTGTTGACGTCATCGCACGCTGTCATTACGCTTTTGGTGAGGGGCCGTGGTCCGCAACTGAACACACCTATTTTACTAACCTATAAAATTGTTAAAATTCGTTTAAAAAATGATCATGATCATTTTTATTTTCGAAAAATACGTTCGATTTTTTTAAACGTTTTTTTTCAACGAAATTATTGAAAACAAGAAAAATTTGTAAAATAACTTTTTTTTAGAAAACTTAATTATATCACGTTTCATTTTAATGTTTTTTGCGTAAAACGAACAGTCTTTTAAATAAATGCAAAAATGCGAAATTTGCGAATTTTTGCAAAACACTTACGTAACTATGCTTCTTTTGTACGAACTTCAAGAATGACGTCATATCCGGCCTGCCAAAGTGATTGACAGCTTTCAAACCGGTAAACATTGACGTTTTTGCAAGTCTTTGAAAATGATTCTCACAAATATACTGAAAATGAATAACAATATACTTTGTAAATCAAAAAACCCTTTTTCATATTTCATTTTTTCAATTCATTTTTATGTTTTCTTATTTAATTGATGTTGTCGACTAGTTTTTAATTTTAATTTTACTAATCTTTTTACTAATAATTTTTTTAAATTACTTACCAGCATTGTTGTACGTAAATCGAACTTGTGAAAAAATTGAGTTATGAAAATATGAATTTCCAAAACATTGGTAACATCTTTTTTCTCAACATCCCGTAAAACATCTATAAACCATTCAAAATGCTTATGCGATGGACAAATCCATAGGAAATACACCTAAAAAATTTGGACACAATTTTTTTTAAAATTATTTATACGGCTATAATCTAAAATTTTAATAGAAAACCTTTTGTAACATTATTAATAAATAAACAACATTTTTTATGCGTTAAAGGGATCACCCGGTATATTAAAAGAAATAATTGTTTATTCTTAATTATCAATGAATATAAATTCTCAATATTTTTTTATACATAATATTAACTTTTATTTCTATTTTAACTAATTCAAACATCATTTTTAGTGCGTCAAATGGAGCACCCTGTATGTTACATTAGAAAATATTTCTCTCTTATTCAGCAAACTAAATTCTTTTTATATTATTTGTATTTAGTATTAATTTCAATAAAAAATTCCTTTACAGAATTTTTTTAACATTCTCAAAAATCATTGTAAAAAATTAACCAATTCTTTTTTTGAAACCAAATCTTTCAAAAAATTTTTTTTTTGTAATCAGCCATAAGACAATTTTCATTACCCCTGCATTTAAAAAAACAGTTGTTCTCATGTTTGACATGTTGCCAAAACAACGAATTCTTTGCCAAAAAAATTTTTTCTTCACCTTTTTACAAGACACTCCCGAATATCGATTCGTACTCGTCCCGAATACCAAATCGTTCAAAATGGAGGCATATGGGGTGACCCCGATGCCACCCCCCACCATTACAGCCACCTCAAACTTGTACCAATCCTGATTACCACCTCCAAACGGTCCTTCAAGTAAAATCTTGGGCTGCTCTTCGGGATTATAATTACATGGATCGAAATAATTACGTAAATTCCATGTCCATGGACCTAAAAATTATATATGGTGTAACTGGGGGAAAGGAGGCAGTGCGCTGCCTTGGGGGACTCTTATTAATTAAGGAAAGTTGGATTTTTTAGTCCCAATTAAATTTTTGATCAAAATATTTGCTAATCGGAATTTATTTGGATAAAGTTTTATAAGAGTAAAAATATTGATTAAAATGGACCAACAACGGTTCCTTGGAATACCCTTTCAAGCTTTTCTTTATATAATTCCCTTTGTGACCAAAAACATTTTTTTGGTTGTACAAAACATAAAGTTACTTAAAAATTTTGCTTTTGGTCTATGTTGTAAGTGATGTGTAATAAAGGGCCTTGCACGATACCTTGAAGGGAGATTTTAAAAATATATTTTCGACGTACCTTGGGCTTTAATATGGCACGAAAGAAAGTTCTCGTGAGGTGCAGAAGTTAGAGTAAACGAATGAAATTCGCTTGTTTTGAATGTGGTGCAGGCCAAGCGAACCCATTGGCCACTCAAATATTTCAAATTTGGTGGTCGATAGAATTTAATTTTAATAACATCTGATGGTAATAACTCTGTCTCTATAACATCTAAAGGTATGTATTTGGTTCTTAAGCTGATAATCTAAAAAAGAAATTATTTTAACAAAGAATTCGCATTATTAGCAACAACAAAAAACGATTGATGTAAAATTTGATATATCACCTTATCTATTGCAAAAACGATGCCTGGCCCAATGAAAAATAGCCAAAATCTCGGAGCTCCGGTCAAGCGGGACAAGCCATGGATCAAACAAAGAGCGTATAACAAAATATACAAACTATGTGTCGACCAGAAGAATTTGTAAGCATTTTTTCGTATCGTTGGATGAGCAAAAACAAATATAATGCTCATTATTACGAAAAGCAAAACGCCCGTGGCGCCTAAAATTAAAAGATCTTCAGTTTGTTGAATATATGATGAGGGAGAGGTGCCACAGTATTTCCAGTGTAGTATATAAGAAAGTATGAGGTAATTCATGCGAGGACCATGCATCGAAGATATTGTTGACGATTTTTTATAGGAGGTTAGAAAATAACGTAGAAGAAAGACTATCGGAAGATCAGTTCGGTATTAAGAAGAACAGAGGGACGAGGGATGCTGTTTAAACGCTAATAATAGTCTAACTAATAAAAATGAATCGTTTATGGCGGATATAATATTAATATCGTTAATGGCAGATATAGAAAACATGTAACTTTATAAAAACTACTGAACAGAGGGACAAGACTATAAGAGAGTGTACATCATTCAAAATATTGACCATGTAGGTGAACCTTGCGGTACTCTATTGCAGTGGCGGCTCTTGACATTTCAATCAAGGGGGGCGCATTTCTTAAAAAGTAACATAATAGTAAGAAATCTTATCTAAAATGGATGCAAAATTATATAAATTGATATCAACTTTTTCGTCAAAATTGTCAATATCTTGCACCACATTTTTATTAATACACATCATCGCCAACGCGTTTAAACGATCATTACCCATAGCATTTCGTAAAAAAGTCTTGATTCTTTTAAGTGTTAAAAGACAACGCTCTTATTTAGCAGTGGTCATCGGGTTTGTTAAAATAATTTTAAGTATTTTTATAGTTTCCGGGAAAGTTTCACTGAGATTAATTGCGTAGCAATAATGAAAGAAAATTTGTGGCTCCAATTATTTGATAAAAATCCGGACGCGACTAAATGACTTCTACTTCTGTTTTTAATGTAGTTTTATTCAAAAATGGATATGCATGACACACGGTTTCCAAAAGGTCCACTGGAAATTGTTTAGAAAATGTTGGCATCGATTTCGTGTTAAATAACTCAGCGGCTTGTAGATGGCCACGATATGAGAATCTGTCTTTCATCTGTGTTATAATTACGTCACACACTTCTTTGGCATATACACTTCTTTGTAAGATATCTTCTTTTCTTCTCCTCTTTGTTGAATAAAAATTTCTTCAGTGTCACTTTGAATAGCATCAGTTTGACATCTAATGTTTTTAATACACTTTTCAAAATTTTGTATAGCAGTTTGAAGTTGGATTCTCTCTTGACTGGATTTGATTATACAATATATCCACATGTGGCATACTTTTGTGGAAAAATAACAACCAAAAAAAAAATTCTGGGTCTTCTAGAGCTCGCCGGAGACCAGAAGCTTCATTAGAAGTTACACTTCTTAAGCATTTTTCTTCAATTTCTTCAAATACTTCTATTAGCTTTTCTCGATTTTCATATACAGTATTGACAGTTCTGATGTGATAATTCCATCTTGTTGCAGCTGACTTCGGTAATCTGCGTTTGACTATTTCCTCTAAAACATCGCATCTGTTCGAGGAGTGTGAAAAAAAAGCGGAATTGCCGATAGATTATTTAAAAATACCCTCACTTTAACATGTTGTGGTGTTGTTTTCTGCATTCGTTTTAGATTTAGTTGGTGAGCATAGCAATGTATATAATGAGCACAAGGATATTTTTTCTTTATGTAACTTTGAACACCACCTGTAGCACCACTCATAACATTCGCGCCATCGTACGTTTGGGCGATTCACTTTTGAGGTGTTTCCAGAATTAGAGGATCAATTTCTTCTTGAATACATTTTTGTATGCTTCCTGCTGATTTATCATGAGTCCTAATAAAGCTCCAAAAATTCAAACATATCTAAAAATCAATACCGTTTGGCACCAATTCGTAACATCCGCAGTTTCGTAGCACTGAATAGCCAAAAAATCGGAATTTTTAATTTGACTACAAATTCCTTCTTTGCATACTGCAAGCATACTATCTAAAATATAATTTTGTATTGTTTTAGAGGTCCCCTTGAACACCGTAGCGTCTTGCAGATGTTCGCGCAATGTAAAATCTAATTCCGCAGAAAAATCGACCAATTCTCTAAATATTCCACGATTTCCAGATTCTACATTCTCGTGGTGACCTCTGAGAACTAATTCAAAACTACTGCAAAATTTCACGCAACAAATAATTCGTTTTAAAATATATCGATTCTTCCCCACTTGTTCGTTATATTCTATTACATGTTTTCGATATGCAGAACTAAGCTGAGTCATGATGTTTACTTTGCCAAGTAAAGCCAACTGTGCACATGAACTGATATGGCCTCGAGATGATTCATGCTTTCTTATTTTATCAGGAAGGTGATGCAAATCTTTCATACCTATTCTGGCCCAATTCCGATCCATTCCAGTTGCTGCAGGGTTGTAATTTAATATACATGGAAAGCAGTACAATAAGTTGGACACTTCACAACCACATGTCCATGTATTTTTTTTGTTAATGTCTCTTGAAAAACGCCCCGTAAATGTATTATTTTGTGCGCACAGTCTTCGATCAATTAAAATCAGGCAATGGCCTACCTAATCCTTTAATTTTTACTTTATCATTAAGAGAAAGTCTACAAAACTCTATTTTCAATAAAGAACTAACACTATTCATTTTTATTAAATTATTTCTATTGAATATATTCTTGCAGAAACACGTGGCCAAATCGTATATACGTAACTACACAGAACAATGCAACTGTCTTATCTGGCTATTCTATATCCATTTTCCTGTATACTAGACTAGGCTTCTCCGTTGGAACGCTAAAGAATCGCGGCCCGGAATAGCTTAAAACAATGATATATTCTTAGCTGTAGAACCAGCGTGACGTCACGTTACCATAGCAACGCGGGCCGGTAGTTTGTTTTCGGCGCATACGATACGCGAACCAAAGAAACAGATGCTATACTGCATACGGTGGCTCTTACTCTACCGTTCGCAATAGATAGGATGAGTGCATATGCATTTAACTCATACTTGCTCGCTGCCACACCGTGTTGAGTGCTATCACAACGCAAGCTTTATCTTTTAGGAAAAATAATACCGAGACAAAATATCGCAATACAATTATACAGGTTGTGCCACGTATCTATCGACAGTTTACTTTTTACTACCATATCTGTAATTTTTATCCAAATTAAACAAAACTTTACCACAACATAGTTTAACCAACATACTAAATCTCAACGTGATCACCATTATTCTCTTCAATTTTGAACAAACGTTCGTGATATTCTAATAAAACTTTCATTCTCATTTCAACAGTAACTTGCTAAAAAAGCATCGATAATGCGTTCCTTCAACACCTGAATGTTCGCCGGTCGTGTTGCATAGACGTTGGACTTAATAAAGCCCAACAGAAAAAAATCGCACGGTATCAAATCCGGTGATCGAGGAGCCAAGGCATGTTTGGGGATCGACGTCCCATCCAACGATCCGGAATTTTTTCGTTTAGCCAATTTCGAACACTGTTGACAGATTCATCGAAAATAAATGGTCCGAAGACCAATTGCAGCCCACACTCTTGTTCTGGGTGAATGCAACGATTCTTCGACAAACCAGTGAGGATTTTCGCTAGCCCAATAACGATGATTATGGTGGTTGACACCACCATCAAGGTGAAAATGAGCTTCATCCGAAAACATCAAATTGGATAAATGATCAGGATTTTCAGAAATTCTGTTCCTTTCATCCTATGCGAATTCCAGTCGGTTTGCTTTGTCTTCCTCAGTTAATTTTTGCACAACTTGAATTTTATATGGATGCCATTTGAGGTCCTTAAGAATCCGCCCGATTGTGATACGGCTGATTTGAAGAGCATTGGAGGCGCGGCGTAAGAATGAATGCACATTATCAGTCAAATGTTCTTGAACACGATCCAAATTTTCATCAGAACGAATTGTGATCTGCTGCGCTTTCTTTTGACGTCGAGGATACTGCCTGCTTCCATTAGGGCATTGTGCCATTTGTAAATGGTATCTCTTGATGGCGGGTCACGATCGAATTCTTCTCGAAATTTCTGTTGAACCAAAATAGGTTCTCTGGTCCATTCAAACCACCTCACCACTTTAGCACATTCGCGAATAGAATACGCCATATCAATTTGAATATATTAAAGAACTAATGACTTAGGTGCCTAAAAATGAAGAGTAATAAAATTAAACTGTTTGCTTTATATCGCGTTAAAATTTCAATAAAATCTGACAAAAACTCGAAAACTTATTTCGAATAACAAAACTGTCGATAGATACGTGGGACACCCGGTATATCTACGGTGATGCGCTCAATATTTAGGGGGGGGCGGGGGGGGGGCCTTGCGGCCTCGAAATAAACCGCCACTGCCCTATTGTTTATTTAGCAAATAGACTTACCAGTGATAGTTTGAAACAACCAAAACGTAATCCCCGGTTTAAAATCGGATGGAAAATTAACCTCGCTGGTTAAGCACTTTAAATTTTCCGTGCTTTGCGTGCTGACATGATAAAAATTCACGATATGGCCCACAGTGTGTAATAAAGAAAAAAATAGCGCTGTGCAAGCGGCAATTTTATGGAATTGAATGTGGGCGTCCAAAGGTATGTATTGTTGAATTGGGAATTCCTTGAGCTTCGTTAATAAATTCCTCGACATTGTCAATAATAAAATACTGTAGCAGAAACTCAAGCAAGCTGCGGATCCGCGAGTTATTGCAATGCCAACGCCCATTATATGGCGCAGATCGGTATGTTCGGTCATGAAGGAATAATCTGGAATGTATATTAGAAATAAGCGTGGGCCTAAGAGGGTGCCTCGCGGCATTCGGTAGTCTGCGCGCGATATATTTTTTAAAGAAAAATACTTACGTATGAATCTTTCAACAAATAAAGCGATTGTTATAACATAAAAAACGAAGAGATAAAAAATGTTCTGCCTATTTTCTTCCAGGAATGTAGTTAGGAAGTTCCATTTTAGTTTGAAAAAGTTTTTTTCGGTATCAAGAGCGGGTTCTATATGGAAACTAGTCATTCTAAAATCGATAAATTTTGATGTGTTAAAAAATCATTGAAGAATGTGTAAATATTACCTAGCTACGTTTGTAGAAGTGTCTAAGAAATTTTGCTTAGCGCCTTTGCAGTCCAAACCAATTGCTACAAAATCGCCTTTATATTCTTTCATCATTTCTTTAAAATCTGAATAGGTTAAGTAGTCTTTGTGTTTTAAGCCAGCATCCTAAGAAACGCACACGTTTTTGTATGTATAATTTTACAAATCTTCTGATTTAAAATAAAACGTTTTCTTCGATTTTTTATTACTTGAAACATTCCATCAATTAATTCTGTAACGTGATCATCGGATAAGCTGGTGGTTCTTGCAATTTCCACTAAAGATCTTAACATTTCTGATAATTCTGCCTTATCGATAACTCCGTTTCTGTCATTATCGCACATATCGAAGATTATTCGAAGTTTATCTTCAGTTTTACCACGTGAGAATAAAACAACTGTATCCAAAAATTCCTGAAAAAATCATAGACGTGCTGAAACTGTAGAAAATATCGTTTTTGATGAAGCAATTTTTGAGAAATTTAATATAAATGCTGGTAAATTTGGATTTGGAAAAAAACAGCGACACACACACTCAAAAACACTCTTTCTAAAATATGAAAATTTCACCGATGAAATTCAAATTCCCTTTTTTTTTGACGATATCTTATCTCCAAACTGTTAGCTTTAGATCAAAACTACTTGCAGATTTAAAATCCTGAGATCATTTCCTATTAGAAAAATATCCCTTTCATTCATTTATCACGTGAATTAGAAAATCAAACATTTTTACATGCGAATTCCATATGAAAATTTGTTAACTGCTGAGTTTAAAAAACTGTATGTTTTGAAATATTCGTATCCCATCCAAATCCAAAATTTTATGTTTGCTTTAGAAATTTAATTTAATCGATAACAAAATTTGCCAAAAATCGGTTTGTTTTAGACGTTTTAGAAAAATATTATTTGTTCAACGTTTCCATATAAAGATGAGAGCTTGATTTACAAAATGCGCATGTACTTTATAAAAAGATTTATTTTGATATTTAAAAATTAGTTGTGGCGGACAAAATAACTATTTCTACTTTTTTTTTTTTACTATAATTTATTTATTATTGTTTAAATTAAAAATAACTTGCTATTAATTATTTACAAACGAGTTGCGCAATTTTACGATTACTCCCGACTAGATGCTTCCAGAATTTTTTCGTACAAAAATTCTTTGCCAGGTACTTATTAGTATACAAAAAATCCGCAAAAAGATTACACGTAACTGAAACATCTTGCAGTTTTTTGAAGAATTTCACTTGTAAATTTTTCAATCCTATATTAAGTGATATACCAAATTATTGGGGATATTTCGGCGCGTTTTTTTTGTATATATTTCTTGGGAGTGGCTCACCCCTATAATGCAGAAAATTCGATTGAAAATTTTAATGATCAATTTTTTGTTTATTCGGAAAAGTGATGGTGAGATTTTCGCGGAATTTTTACTGGATTTTGTTATAAACAATTTGATTGCTAAGAAATAATATTTGTTTGAATATGCTCGGTTCAGAACATATGGCATTTATAATATTGAATTGCTTCCTTCGTATTTTTGAAATATTCGTGCCAAAATAAAACTTTATTCGTGCCTTTTCATTTATTGCATTTATTACAGTATAAAATTTTATTTAATATTTTTATTTTTATAAGTGAATATATATTTTTTATAATATAAGGTGTATGTATATTTATTTTGCAAGCTTTTATGTGGTTCGGCCTTTCGGACATCGCATGAAATATTAAGAATTTTTTTATTTTTATTTTTATTGCACTTTTTTTTTATTCGAATTTTTACAAACATTTTTTATAGAAAATCATCGACATTGCACGTTTTAAAAAATATTCTTTTTTTATTTATTTTTTTATAAATTAATATTAATATAATTATTAAAAAAAAGTAATATATATAACAATTAATATATATAAATATATATAATATATATAAGCAAATATATATAATTAATATATATAAAAATATATAAGAATTTATTAATAGAATTATTTAAATAAATTAAACTTTTGGACTCAGCAATTATTTTATCTAAAAAAAAGTGCTCGAATTTTTTTTAATTAATAATTATTTATAAAAAAATATATTTATGTACATTTTTATAAAGTGCAAAAATATCGTTGAATTTTTTTTTTTCTAAAAATTACAATATTTGTTTCGTTTTTTTTTATTTTCACAGTTAAATTCATTTTGAACTTTTCTAGTTTATATAATAAACAAATCGCGGATGCTGATTTATGTTTTACAATTTTAGCAAGAAATTAGCAAGAAATTTTTATTTATCAATTATCGAAAATAGACGACATTTCAAAATTTGAAATTTGAGGATAAACAAATCGTTGGCAATTTTTGAATATTTATGTTTGGTAAAGTTCTAAAGATTTGGAGATTTTTAATGTTTTGAATGTCGAAAATATCGGTTTGAATTTTTTTTGTTATGACGTGAAATTGAAATTGAAATTAAAATTTTTCACATAAAAATATATTTAACTGCTCATTTCGAAAATTTTTATGTATTTAAATATTTATTTCCCATCAAACTCAGATTCTAAATTCTTGGTTCCATCCTATTACAAAATATCATAAGCTCACTTTCGAAAATGTTAAAATTTTACGTAAAAAAATCCAGCGGGCTACATTTTTCTATTTTCAGTTTTTTTGACGATATCTTCCAAAATATTAGTCATACAGTAAAAACTACTAACCGATTCAAAACCTTAAATCATTTGTTCCATTCAATCATTTTATTATTTTCATGCAATTTTTCTATCAAAATCAAACTTTGCGCAATAAATTCACATTCTTCCTTTATGATACAACATTTTTTGCTAATATAGTTACTTACTTGAAAGCTAATTCTGCCATCTCCGTCTTTATCAACAATATTAAACATCTTTCGAACAAAAACAGCATCTGACTTCATTCCCAATGCATTTGCAAATTCGCTTTTGCTCAAAGACGTTCGCATAACAGTTACAACTTCACCGTCTGTACTAGTATCTGACCTAAAAACAAATTATATTTCAATCAAATCATCGAACATTTTCAAGAACTGTAGCTTACCTTCTTCTTCGTTCACCAGGTCTTAAACCGAACGTCAAAGAGTAGGCTTCTCTGAAGAAATGTTCGAGCTTCTTCTGCCGTCGCTCTCGAGTTTCTGCTTTGGCCAACATTATTTCTCGAACAACCTTAATCAGCATAAATATAAATTATTTTTCAAAGAGATTTTTCCACAGAATTTGTTTTACTTGTATCGGTATTAAATTTTTCTTGTTCGCATTCAAAAATATCTCCATTTTGGCCATGAATTTCTTCCTCGATGCAATTGAATCTAATTCCAAGACTAAATCGTGATCTCTCGGTATTCGAATCAAAATCAAAGGTTTTCTTTTATTGCTTTGCTCAACAGATTCCTCAATAGAAACACTGTCCACATTTTTTAAGTTTACCGTTCGCAATTTTTCACCCTTACGACCAATCATATGGATAGCAACTTCTGGCCCAAATTTTACCTTTAAACATTTTTTTTTTTTACATTAAATCTCCCATTAAAAACAAAAACTTTGTCATTATTTTACAAAACCTTACTTTAACTACTCTTTTATGATTTGCATGTAGCCATTCTTGAACCACCATTGTATCTACTGGTAATTTGCCTTCACCAGCGTTTCGTAACTCTTCTTGACGTATCTTCAACCTTCGCCTTCTTCTATTTTGTAATTTAACGACGCCATAACCAGCGCCTGCGCATAGTATTGGCACAAAACCCAAAAATACGCAAGCGTAGATGTAAACTAGTTCATTACCTGAGAAAAACACATTTAACGCAACAAATATTAGGTTAACAACAATTTTTTTTTAGAATTTTTTGAAGAGAATTGAATTATCTAAATATTTTATTTGAACAAAAAAAATGTATTCATAATATTTAAAAAGTTATAAGCCATTGCTTCAAGACAACTATTAGAAAGAGATTTTTCGTATTGAACAAAGCAGCTATTTAGAAAAATATTTATAATTGTAAAAATATTTAAAATATTAAAAATATATATATACAGAACTGATGTATAATTCAATTATCTACAATAAATATATTAAAAATTATTTTCTATCTCTTACAGTTTTTCCAAAAATTTCAAATCTCTAAAGGTTAATGTAAAATTTTACCTTCAAAGTAATCATAACCACTTAAATGTTTGCATGGTTCCAATTCGGTCGCATTTAACTGTTTGGGTTGGGGACAAGGGTCCCCTTTATTCCAGAAAAAAACATTTTTTTGAATATCATTGGGTTTTATATCGGTACTATTAACAATAATATCCCAAAGCGTGATTTTTCGCAATTCCTCAATTTCGCGCTCGACAAATATTCTATAATTTTTTAAATCACAAACGTTAAAAAAATAATTACCCATGTAAATTTTAATTTGAATAGATTTCTTAAATATTTTTCATTTAATTATTTTTCTATTTAAATATTTTTATTACCCATTTAGTGTATTTTCGAACCAAAATCGATCAGCATCTCTTATCCTGGTGAACTGTTCTAAAATAACTTCTGTAAAAAGTTCACCAGGACTTCCAAAACTTTCCAGCATGCCCCCTATATATACGTCCACATTATTTATGTCGTTATTATAAGCTGCTACAAGAACTCTTAACAATTCTGGCTTTTTTTCAAATAAATTTGGATTAATTTCAGTCCAATCAATTTTTCGCGGTAATTTATAAGCTTGCCTGAAATTTTTTGGTTCATTTAAAAAAAAAATTCAGCAAAATATTTTTTTTTGCTTATATTTTGGCAAAATTTTTGTGAAATCCGCCCAAAAATCAAACCTGATTGAATTATAATCCGGTAATCCGTTATCTCGGCCCCTCATAATATTTAGGGCCCCCAAATCTCTTCTTGAAAACTCCATTGGTCCAAATAATTTATCTCTCACGTCCGAACATAATACAGAATCCTCTCTCTCGCCCAATTGTGACGTCATACCCATCAAAATTTCGTCCAGCGAATTATTTGTTAGGACGTCCTGAAAAATATAGCACAAGTGATTTAATTAAATAATAAAGAAAAATTATATAAATGTATTTTTTAATACATTTTTATACGGTCTTTATTTTTCTATTTTTTAAATTATACAATCAACGATTTCGGGAATTTTTCCAAATAATAATACATAAATAAATTTTTCAAAAACAAATCGTAAAAAATAACATACAACAAAAATTTCTACAACAATTTACTGATTTTTTAAATTTAATTTTTAATAATTTTTATCTTACGTTAGAGTCCCACCAAGTTGAACATAACCTAATAGCGTGATGTCCCATGGGACCTTTTTTAAACTGGCATTTGTTATCCCGTCGATATATACCGGGTGGTATTAAAGAATGTCCGAATCGAAAAGCAGCGCTTTGAAAAGCGTGCGTTACACCTGGATGCGTTTCTTGTAAATATCCTGTATATTCCGGCACCTCGTGGCCCAAAAAAGCAGGCAGATACTCGTACAAAAATATATTCTAAAGACAAAAATGGCAAATATTAAATTAATAATTAACTTATTTATAAATTCATTCGACGAATTTATTATTGAGGAATTTATTTAAAAAATGACGTTGATTTTTTCGATTTTTTAGCGTACCTGTATGGATGCTATGACAATACGTCTCGCTCTTTGAAAAACATCTTCATCAGACCAATCGGGGTGCTGGTGTTGGACTCTGGCAGCAACAACATTGTGCCATCGAAAGAAAAGTATGCTTATTGCTAAAATTGCGGGGTTTTGGTTTGTTCTTGGGTCACCCAGTACTGTAAAACAAAGAATTTTGAAAAATATGAACCCGAATATGACAAAAATACTAATCTAAGTTGCAATTATCTTTAGGAAACCGAGAAAAAATATTTTTATTAATAATTTTATATTCCACTGTGTATATTTCAATATATTCTTGTTTTAAAAAAAAGTGGTAAAACAAAAACAATCTGAATGAATTTTATGACGATTTTTCTAATCATCTACTTAAATCTTTACAATGGCGTAATTTTTCGACATTTTAAAGTTCTATTTAAAATAAACATTAGAGCCAATTATATAAAAGGCAAAAATATATAACTTTCCAATTTATAAATCGTAACAATGCAACTGTTTAAATATTAATTACACACTGTATAATTAAATAATTCTGCTAAATTTAAAAAAATTACTTAATAAAAAAAACCTATAAGAAATTTTGCTGTAGCCAAAAAATATTTTATTAAATTTAAACAATTTGAAACAAAATTAAATTGAAAAAATATTTGTATTCACTTTATCGAATCAATTTTCAGTTAAACTACAACCGACATATCTCCACTTAACAAAATTAATTTAACAACAATTTCTAATTATTTATTGCATCATTATGTCTGCACAAGTTTACTTTCAACAATTTTAATGATTGCCAATAGTAAAACTCGCAATAAACAAGTCTAAAGCAAAAATGCACGCACTGAGATGATTACTTCAAATACACATGTACTATATAACTATAAAGGCCAATTGTGCCGTACTATATATACCGGGTGGCTAATAAAAACATGCAACTTTTTAGAAATTTTAAATTGAAACGGACGAAAATATAATAAAAATTCAATTAACATTTTTAAAAAATTCTTATTCTTGAAAATATATTAGAGACCACCCGGTGTATACGTAATATTGCGGCATATTTGTTTTCGTGCATTTTTTCTGCAAATATAATAAATATTTCACCTAGTGCTGAAATATAATGCAAGAACAATTTGTACATCGACTTTTGCAATAAATTAAGAAATTTTATTTTTTATAATAACTCAAGATTTGCGTCAAAATGTAACGCATCAAACATACTTTTAAAAATTCTATTTGTCGACCAAAAAAAAAATTAATTCTCATATATTTCTTAATGAAAATAACACTTTTTTTAAACTTACGAAAAAGTCTTTCCGAGCTAAGCATTCGCATGACTTGCGGTACCGGATTGTTGAACAATGGTACCCTCATGGAGTTACGCACTGGCATCTTACCAGTAGCGTCCGTTAGCAGGGTACCATTCTGGAACGACCGCATTGTGTTAATCCACGGCTCTGAGGTGCTGTAAATGAAACTGCCGTCGATCCAGCTCGTTACTTGGTTCAACTGTCATAAACAAACAAAAAATTACTAAAAATTCCGCGAAAAATTAATTCGTCTAAATGCAAAAGGGCGTTTATATTCAGCTGGAAATGATGACAATTTTTCTGTACTAAATGCTATATATATATATTTTTTTAATTTATTTAAAATAAAATAAAATTTCATGGGCTAATTTTTTTAACCATTGATTAATTAGTATTTTGTCAGCATAAATTGGTGGTAGATTAGCAGAAATTAAATACCGAGTGTTTACACCTTTACCCTCGCCTTCACCTCCACAATTTAAAAATATTTTCATTTTAATATAACTTATAAGTTTTTTTATTTTATAAAAAATGAACATGAATATAATTTTTAAATCATCCATCATTTATTTGGTCGAGATAAAACAGAATCTTTACGATAATTGCATAATAATTACATAACGTAATTATCTTTGTAATAGACTAATTATAAATATAATGTACATTATTATTATTTTCTTACATCTACTGTAGTTTACTTTCCAGGTGTAAACAAACGCGAAAAGGAAGTTGATTTTATATTTTAATTGATAAATAACAATTCTGTCATGTTTTTTCTGTTTGTTAGGTTTTTAATAATTTAATTATTGGAAGAATTAATTCTAAACTAATTATTTGTCAAGTAAAAAGCACATAACTCAAAGTTGGAGCAAACTAGAGTTATAAAAATTACTATTTTTCTTTTTATAGTTGTCTCAATCAAATACAGATATTATCACACTCTATCTCTCTCAAACACACAAAATCACCCATGTTCTCTCTAACTTCCACCGTATCAACCTCCGTCTCTCTCACGTCAATCTTATCACCTTCTGTCTCTCTTATTGCCACCTCAAACACACACCTCATCACCCACCATTATCTCTCACTACTACCTCATCACCCTCTCACTTACACCTCATCGATCTCTCTATCTCTTAAACGTATCTCGATCATCTTCTTTTTCTCTCCCGCAAACATATGCCGTCATCTTCTCTCTCTCTTTCACTCCCACTCCACTGCCATCTACCTCTCTCACTCTCACACCATCACCCGTAATATCCATCACATCCACCGCATCACCCCCCAATCCTATCTCATCACCCCTCTTTCTATCTGTCTCCCTCACTCATACATCATAAAACTTTTCTTTTCTCACTTCCAACTCGCCACTGTCTCACTCCTATAATATCACCCTATTCTTTCTATTTCACTCCTACCACATCACCCCCTGTCCCTCTCAATTCAATCTCATCACCTCCTGTCTTTTTTAATTTCGACTCTTCATCATCCATCTCTTACCATCTCACTCATACCATCGTCTCTCTGTCACTCCCACATAATCACCCTTTATCTCTTTCACTTCCACCTCCATTACCCTCTACCGACGTCACTTCCACATCATCACCCTTAGTCACATCCACCGCATCACCCCCCAATCCTACCTCATCACCCCTCTTTCTATCTGTCTCCCTCACTCATACATCATAACCCGTTTCTTTCTCACTTCCACCTCGCCACTGTCTCACTCCTATAACATTACACTCCTCTTTCTATCTCACTCCTACCACATCACCCCCTGTCCCTCTCAATTCAATCTCATCACCCCCTGTCTTTTTTAATTTCGACTCTTCATCATCAATCTCTTACCATCTCACTTATACCATCGTCTCTCTGTCACTCCCACATAATCATCCTTTACTTCCACTCTTTCAATTCCACCTCAAAAAACAATCCATCACCCTCTAGCGGTATCACTCCCACGCCATCACTCTCATGCCCAATTCCACCCATCACCCGCACCGCCACATCTCACCTGCTCTCTCGGACTATTGACACTCTGCCCCGTTTTCCGGTCATAGCTCGCCCTGTGGAACGGAATGAACCGATCGCCCTCGCACGCTCTATCGAACACATCGTCGCATTTCTCTATTTCGATGTGGTGCATCTCGATCGGGCATCCGCTCTCGCTGCTCATTACCACCTCGCTCGTCACCATCTGACCGAAAAAGGCCAGCAAGGCCGTTCGGTTGTGCATGCTCGCGAGGCCATCTTCGCCGCGCATGAACAGTCGACTAAGTTTTCGTGGACTCGGGCGATTCGAACCGGCGAGCATGTACACACCGTCACTGTACGCTGGGGGTGATTTACGCACGAGGTGCGCATCTGAAAATGGAGGTTCTGAGCATGACGGGTGGTAAATGAGTGATTACAGAAGAATTTGGTGGGTGTATTTTTAAATTTGACAGAGATATGTGGGTTTAGAATGGACACGAAAAATGATAGATATGTTTTATGAAATGACAAAAAAAAATCATAATTTTTGAAAAGAAAACTCTTACATCTAATCTTAGTCGTTTTAATCAACAAATTAAAATTTTGTGTGAAATATTTTTTTAAGTCTGCATTTGAACTACAATTACAAAAAAAAACCATTTATAAAATTCCCATGACGATAAATATAGATTTAATGACATTAAACTATAACAAATGAAAGTTTTCTCTAACTCTCGTTGACTTTACTATCAATAAAGTCACTAGAAAATGTCGGCCAATTAGTCCATTGGCTATTTCTAGTTAGATTTATGGATATCTGATAGGAATTTAACAGGTGTGTAGTAAAACTTAAATAATTCAAGCATAAAATATTATGTTCGTTCTGTTCTGTGATTGCTCAATGCTGGAAAGAACAGGTAAATAAAAATTATTAGAAAAATTAATAAATATACACAGGGTCTTTTTTAAATTTACTTCGTTGTAATTGAAAATGTTGATTTTTGCAAAAGTTAAATGGCGATTTAATTAAATTTTTGTATGAAGATTTTATTAATGATTTATAAAAATATATATATTTAAAGAAGCTGCAAATTCTTATAACTAGAAAATGTGAAGAAAAAAAATTTATTAAAATGGATTTTTAAATTTTCAAATAATTACAAAATATACTACATTAAATTCTAAAGCAAAATCGAATCGAATTAAAAAAATCAAAATTGATCTCAATTAATTTAGTATTAAGAATTTAAAAAATCACTCTGTATATTCAGATTAATACTAACATTAACCATAATAGCATCTTCATGATTCTTTATCTCATTAAATGTAATTAGAAGATTGTACCCTTGTATTTTATATTTATTGTTTATTACACGCGTTATTAGAAAATTCAGTAGCGTTAGAGTAAATTTTTTTATCATTTTATATAAATATGAATTTCGAAATTTAAAAAATAAAATCCGGTTGGAATTTTTGACATCTCTAATAATATAATTTTTTATTTAAATAAATTTTTGGTGAATTATATATAATAGATCTTTAAATTATATATTTTTTAAATTATTTATATTTAAAAAAATACAATTAGACAATATGTGTATGCAACTCTTTGATCGTAGTGTTAAAATTCCGTGTGTGGTATTTCTAACTACGGTTGACATAAATACGTGCCTAAAAACTAATAAAAGTAATTTTTAAAAATATTTCTTTAAAAATCTGCATTTAGATTCATTGTGGCAACGGTGGATGGGACATTTGCTACGACACATGCGCACCGTGCATATCAGACATTTAAATATCACCTATATCATCATAGGTAAATTTACACTAAGTCAAATGTTATACAAGTCGCCTACCTTAAAAATACTTCAATTCTTTATTTATAAAAAAAATTCTATACAAATAAAAAAAATAAAAAATCACAATCACAGTTGGATTTTGAAAAAATTCTCTTTAAGATCTCTCAAGCGTACACCACTGTCCAATATGACCACGTATGTGCTCATGAGGTAATCAGATCATATACCTAACCTAAGATTCATCAATGACTTGACGCGGATCAATTTTATGGAAGCGAAATCCTTGAAATGATTACATCGAACTCACCATGCTGTTTGATGATGGTACCACTGTGGTACCATACATTTTATATACCTCTTTTACATTTTACTGCACTTCTAAGTATTGTATAATAACATTCCTGTTGTAGTTTAGAAGAAATAGTATGAAGTCTACTTACGAAGGTATGCGTAATCGTGTAATGTGGTCTCGACTTTATATTGTAAATTGGTAATATTTTTTTCTAACTGAAGTAATAAGTAATGGTGTAATTAAAATGATTGATTGCGCGAATGGGTATAATTTAATATAGTACACTCTGTTAAAGAGGTTTTAAAAAACAAAACCTTGTTTTTTTTAAACATCTATTTTTTTTTATATACAGAATTTTAAAAATATTTATTTATTTATTCATTTATTTAATATTTTAAAAAAAAATAGATATATATTTTTTTTCAAAATATATTTTAAAAAATATATATTCATTAGATAAATAAATAGTTAGTTAAAGAGTCCGCAATCCTAAAGATTGGTTGGAAACAGCACGCCATGCCGATCTATCCTGAGCTAATCCCTTCATCTCCCTATAGCTATTCATCTCAACGTCTTCAACTATCTGACTCACATACTCCAATCTAGGCCTACCTACCCCTCTCTTTCCCTCCACTCTACCTTCTATGATCAATTGCATAATCCCCCCATGCCTAAGAATATGCCCTACTAATCTGTCTCTCCTACGCTGTAACACTCTCCAAATACTTCTCTTCTCCCCTACTAACTCTAGTACAGCTTCATTTGTTACTTTATCTTCCCAACCAATCCTCATCATCCTCCTATAACACCACATTTCGAATGCTTGTAATCTACGCTTCTCTTCCTTTCCTATAGTTCACGCCTCACACCCGTACAGTGCTACACTCCAAACATATACCTTCAGTAATCGTTTTCTAATACCCAAGTCAATATTTGATCTTAAAATCTGTTCCTTTTCTACGAATTCCTACCCTGTGCTATCCTACACTTTATATCTACATTGCTTCGATTATCTTTTGTGATTCTACTGCCTAAATAACAAAAATCTGACACTTCTTCGATTCTATTATCTCCTATAGTGATCCTCATTTTTCTACTGCATTCCTTTTTGTCACACCTAATCACTTTAGTTTTACCTATATTTATTTTCATGTTAAAATCCCTAGTCAATACTGCCTGCATACCATTCAATACCCTTTCTAAATTCTTTTCGCTTTCTTCCAATATAGCTATATCGTCGGCGAATCTCAACATATATATTTTCTCTCCCTGTACATTCACACCTACACTATACTCTTCTTTTACTTTGTTTATTGCATCTTCTATATATAGATTAAATAATAACGGTGAGAGTGTACATCCCTGCCGAACTCCCTTCCCTATTTTTGCTACCTCTTCTTCCCCCTCAATTCTAACTAAGGCAGTTTGGTGTTTATATAAATTAAAAATTATTCTCCTATCCTTATAATCTATACCTGTTTCTTTTAAAATTCTAAACATTATGTCCCAATCTACATTATCAAATGCCTTTTCTAAATCTACAAAAGCTATGCAAGTTACCTTTCCTACCCTCTTTCTTTTTTCTACAACCGTTCTTAGTGCTAGAATCGCCTCCCTCGTCCCTCTGTTTTTCCTAAAACCAAACTGATCTTCTCCTAGCCTTTCCTCTACTTTATTTTCTAATCTCCTATAAATAATCTTTAACAATATCTTCGATGCATGTGATAGTAGACTAATGGTCCTATAGTTCTCACACAAATTAGCTCCTATTTTCTTCGGCATTGTTACTATTCTACTACGCTGAAAATCCTGTGGTACTTCTCCCTTCTCATATATTTTACAAACTAACCTGTATAATCGCTCCTGCATTTTTTCCCCTGCGTGTTTTATTAATTCGGCTGGTATCATATCAATCCCCGCTGCTTTGTTATTCCGTAAATCATTCAATGCTCTATGAAACTCTGACCTAAGTATGCTAGGACCTAAGTCATCCTCATCTATCTGTTCCACACTTTCTAGCTCCTCCATGTCCTGCCTACCTTTATATAAATCTTCAAGATACTCCTTCCATCTTCTAGCTTTTTCCTTATTTTCTGTGAGTTCCTTACCCTGCTTATCACATATAATGTTACCCTTTGGTTTTACTTTAGAAAAATGTGACTTAATTTTCCTGTAGCCCAAATCTACTTTACCTCTTCTCATATCCTCCTCAATATCCTCACAATTTCCTTTTATCCACTCTTCTTTCGCTAGCTTGCATTTCCTATTAATTAAGTTCCTTAGTTCCTTATATTTTTTCTGTCCTGCTTCTGTATTTTCAATTTTAATTTTCCTTCTTGCTTCTATCATTTCAACTATTTCTTCCGTGATCCATTCCCTCCTACCTGCCCTTTTCTTTGTGCCTAATACTTCATTTGCTGCTGTAGTTAACCCATTTCTGATTTCCCTCCATTCGCAATCTATGTCGTTCCTAGATGTTCCATTAGCCATGATTTCTACTTTCTGCTTGTACTATTCACATACATCAGCTAATTTTAACCTATCGACATCTACTCTGACCTGTTTAGACTACTGTAATTTCTTGAATTTGACCTCTGAGTCCAGGACTACTAAATTATGGTCACTATCAATATCTGCTCCAGGGTAACTCTTACAATTCTTAATCTGGTTCCTAAACCTCTCTTTAACCAGTATGTAATCTATCTGATACCTCCCTATATCTCCTGGCATTTTCCACGTATATATCCTGCGCTTGTGATTCTGAAAAATCGTGTTTGCTACCACTAGCTTATTCCTAATACAAAACTCTACCAATCTCTACCCTCTATCATTACGTGTTCCTATTCCATATTCTCCTACTATTGAAACTTCCTTTCCCTTACCTACTACGGCATTCCAATCTCCGATTACAATTAGATTATCCTGTCCTTTAACGTTTGCTAACCTAGATTCAATCTCCTCATAAATGGATTCTACCTCCTCATCATCGTGACTTGAAGTTGGCATATATACTTGCACTATAACTGTGTCCGTTGGCTTCGTGTCTAATCTAATAGTTATAATTCTATCACTAACTTGGCAATAACTCTTTATTCTACATCCCAACTTTCTATTCATTATAAAACCTACACCGGTATGCCCATTATCTGATGCTGTGGTTATTAATCTATATTCTCCTGACCACGTATCTACTTGATCTTTTCCCCTAACTTCACTAATCCCTACAATATCCAGTTTAAGTCTCTCCATTTCTAGTTTCAAATTCTCTAACTTTCCTATCCTATTCATACTGCGTACATTCCACGCTCCAACTCGTAGATAAATAAATATATATATATAATGTAATATATTTTATATATTTTTTTATTTTTTATTTTATTTTTACTTTATTTTTTAAAGAAAAAAACAATATTTAAAAAAAAAACCGGTTTTGTTCTTAAAAACCTCTAAAGTTCTTAAAGTACATATAATAAAAAATTAAACTAAAAAAAAATTAATGAGTATAATAAAAAAAAAATTATATAAAAAAAAAAATTAAGGTACAATTCGTGGCACTTGCTGATGAAATGGTTATTTGTGCGTATTTTATTGTTGTTAGAACTTAGCGCCATCTGTTTTTCGATAAGTTAATCATGAATTTACGATTTCTAACTACCTTTAATGAAATGTTCGATGCAAAAAATATAAAAATTTCATTTGTAATTTCAAAAGTGTTTAGCAATTTTCGAGTGAAATTTTTTTTAAATAAACAGCGCAATGATGAAAATTTAACACGTAACTGTTCTAAATATCCCAACCTAGTTACTAAGACCACGGCAAGTTTTTTTAATGGCGCGTTAATTTTGGACAAAGTCTGAGATTAAAACTAAATTTTGACAAAAAGAAGCAATTTTTAAAAATATTACGTCCTTACGATTTTTTTATAAAAAATCAAAATATACCATGCCTCTTATAAAATAGCAATATAGCAAATCGATTTATCAATTAGTTTTAGCTTTATCAATTTTTTTAATTCAAATTTAAACAAAAAAAATTATTTTATACTAAACTTTATATAATCAACTTTTTTCAACAATATAAAAAAAAATTCTTCCTATTTTTCAATAATTGTTCGTTTATATAGATATATATTATTGATAAGTTTGTTTTATATATATTTTTATATTATATAATAAAGTCACATAAAATACGAACAATATGTTCCAAAAAACTAAATTTTATGAAGAGCATCATTAAAAAATGACTATGTTTTAGATATTTCTATACAAATATATTTGTTATAAGTGTTTTTATATTTATAACAATTTCTGTTTAATGTATATAATCATTTTACTTATTATAAATAACTCAGTCATGCACTCATTTTAGATTAAAGTATCAATATGTCAATCGATAACATTTCTAATATGTTAATATCAATAAACTTTGAAATTTATTACAAAACTATTCAAATCAAAGATAATATCAATTATAATTCAAGCTACCCGATAAAACACGTCGAAATTGGATCATATTATCAATTAACCATATTTTGTATCGTATACAAAAAAAAAATACATTAGCCGAATTTATATGAACTTCTCTGTAACAGAATCAACACATTTTTTCTAAAAAAATTGGAAATTGAGTATATTTTGAATTCTAGTCGATTTTTTTATATCATCGGAAGTAGACATTTTTATATCCATTTTTATATCATAAATTTTTATATTTTTTAATTTTATTTTTAATTATTTATTATTATTTTATTATTTTATTTATTATATTTTTTATAATTGTTTATATCGAAAATTTTATATCATAAAAAATATTAATAAAAATATTAAAAAAAAATTATATCTTCATATAAAATGGTACGATACTGATTTTATATATATGTTTTAAATTTTTATTAAGAGGGCTGTCTGCTATGTTAATTTTATGGAAAATGAAAGAAAAGAAACAAGAAAAGGAAGTAGAAATTTTTATATCAATTTTTATATTATAAATTTTTATATTTTTTATTTTTATTTTTTATTATTTATTAATATTATTCTTTTTTCTTTTAGATTTTTTTTTTTTGATTTTTTAGATTTCTTTATTCTTTTAGATCTTTTCTCTCACTTTTATTCGAAAATTTTTGGAAATTGTGTACATTTTGAATACTACTCGATTTTTTTTTATATCATCAGAAATTTTTATATCAACTTTTATATCATAAATTTTTATATTTTTTTATTTCTTATTTTATTTATTATATTTTTATAATTGTTTATATCGAAAATTTTATATCATAAAAAATATTAGCCGAAATTTCATGTTACTTTTTTTCTAAAAATTTTGGAAATTGAGTATTTTTGAATTCTACTCGATTTTTTTATATCAATTTTTATATCATAAATTTTTATATTTTTTTATGTATTATTTTATTTATTATATTTTTTATAATTGTTTATATCGAAAATTTTATATCATAAAAAATATATTTTATATTTTATATTTTATATTGATATAATTTATATCATATTTTATATCATCTCACTTTTTTCTAACATTTTTGGAAATTGTGTATATTTTGAATTCTAACCGATTTTTTATATTTGAAGTATCTTTTTAAATAATTTTTTATCATTAAAAAACAATAGCTGAATTTACATGAACTTTTATGTACCAAATCAACACCAAAATACAAACACCAAAACAATTTCATAGAATTTTGAAATTATATTCTGATTTACTGGATTATTTTATAATAATTGAAAAAAAAATTTAACTGAAAATTTAAATCCCCAGTTTAATAATATTAAATAATTATAATTTTTGAATGTGTCATATAATAAATACATTATTGTATTATTTATTTCTATTTTTATTTTTTGTTTATTTATTTATTAATTATTTTATTTATTATATTTTTTATAATTTTTTACATCGAAAATTTTATATCATAAAAAATATTTGTCGAAATGACATGATATTTTCTCTCACTTTTTTTCTAACATTTTTAGAAATTGTGTGTATTTTGAATTCTAATCGATTTTTTATATTTGAAGTATCTTTTTAAATAATTTTGTATCATTAAAAAACAATAACTGAATTTACATGAACTTTTATGTACCAAATCAACACCAAAACAATTTCATAGAATTTTGAAATTATATTCTGATTTACTGGATTATTTTATAATAATTGAAAAAATATATATTTTAACTGAAAATTAAAATCCCCGGTTTAATTATTTTAAATAATTATAATTTTTTAATGTGTCATATAATAAATACATTAGCTGAATTTACATGAAATTATTTTAAGCATGCAAACACGCAAAAAAAAATTTTTTAATAAAATTTTTGAAATAATATATTATTGTATTTCAATTTTTTATATACGTTAGTTATAAAATAATTTATGAAAAAATTATTCCAGATTCTAAACGGATATTGCACAATATTTTTTTATAAACAAAACGATTTTGAAAATTAAAAAGGAATGACTAAAAACTCTCTTATTATAATTTTATATTATATTATATCTAAATTATAATTTTATGTTAATTATAATTTCGGTTTCGACTACGAAATGATCTTAATTTTTTATTTTAAAAAAGATTAAATTTTTTTTATATTGGTTGATTTCTTACCAATTGATCCCCAATCGGGGTGAGCTAAATTGTTGAACCAGCCATCATATCGTTGTTTTTCTGAATGACTGAATTGTCGATCTGAAATAAAATAAAAAAAATTACAAAAAAAAAACATTTCTTTACAAAAAAAAATATTTTTGATTTTTTTTTACTTTTTACAAAAAAAAAACAAGTTTTAAATTTTATTATATTTTAAAAAAAAATTTTGTTATATATTCCTCATTAATTTTAATTAATAAAAATATATATTTCGACATTTATATTTTCAAATGAAATTATAATTAAGTAGCCATTTAATTTATGAGATTGGTTAACATTTACCAATTTAGTTTAGATATATTTTTTTGTATTATCGATACCTTTCAGCGAACGAAATTAAATTTATTGATGTGATAAATACGATTTTAATTAATTTGAGGGGGGTCACGAAAAGTAATTAATGTTACCAATTAAAAAAAAAACGTCCCTGTAGAAAAATTACCAATTTTTTCAAAACATTTATTTTATTTTATTTATTTCTTCGTACATATGATACTTTTTTAATTAGAATTTCAGAACTTTAAATTTTAAATAAAATAAAAATTTTATTAACATTTTTGCATTTTTAAAAATTAATTAAATTATTTTTCAGATATTTTATAACTAATTAAATTATATTTTTTATAAATGTTTCTTTTAATAATTAAAAACTTGGCAAATTAAATATATTTAATTAATAATAAAATTTGTGGGAGGGAATTTTCACTTAAGATTTACATAATAAATTTCTTAATTGATAAATTAAATTCTTTTTCCAGCAATCGATTTTTCAAGAAAATTAATTTATATTTTCATGCGTTCTTTACCTTTAATTAATTCTCTGTGCAGTAATAATTTTAAAATGCCTTTGTTCAAAAAAATAACTATACATTGGAAATATTTGTTTAATTAATTAATTAAATAATTATTTAAATTTTTTTTTTTTTAATCTCAATTTATTAATTATATTATATTTTCTACAATCAATTTTTTAGTAAAATAATGTAAAAATAAATTTTTTAATATAATTTTTTTTAACGTCGAAAAATCCGTTCGATCCAAACTACGTTTCAAATTAAATAACTCAAAATATTTTGTACAATTTTTTGAACAATACAATTCTTAAAAAAAATCTACAAACACTCGTATATATATTTCTAGTATAAATATACACCGTATGTTTCTAAAGTCGCATAAAAATAATTAAACATTTTTACATATAAATTAGAATTTTGAAAAATATTTTTTGGTTACTTTAATTTTTCACATATTTTATATATTTTAATCCATGTATATTTTTGTCGAATATATCGAATCTTGCGAAAATCGCAAAAAAAATTTTTTACATAATTCAAATATTTCTGCAAAAAATCACTGTATATTAGTTATAAGGTGTCATAATACCTAATATTACATTTGACAATTCATACAGGTGTTCAGGTAATACAGTGGTGCCGTAAAAAAATAATTGAACCAAATCGTAAAATAATGATTCACTAGATTTTCCCAGAAATTTAAATAATTATACGTCTTAGTTCATTTTTAAGCTGTAAAATTAAATTTACCTTGAAAATTGAATTTTTATATTGTATATTTTTAACAAATTATAAATATATATTAGAAAAAAAAACAAGGAAAAAATATTAATCGATTAGTCATATATTTTATAATATATCTTTTATATAAAATATTATTAAATACGGTCCTGTTCCATAAAATACACCTTCGCAATTTTTTGACAACCATAATTCTTTCCTATATATATTTAAATCCGGTTTATTCAAATTGAATTCTATTATAATTTTTTTTTTTTAATTCTTTTAAATTAAAAAAATTTCTTGAATGAATTGCAAAATGTATGTGAAAAATAATTATATATATTTTCTTTTAAGATATACTTTTATTAATATTGTTATAATAAAAAGTAAAAGCAAAATTTTATTGCTACGTTTTTTTATATTTTTTCAGGTCCGTCCAAATTGGAATTTTACAATTCATACAGGTCAATTCAAATCGCACGATTAATAAAACCAAAGGCGTCAGTGCAAGGCATTGCAGGTAGGGGCAAAATTATTGAAAAAAAATTTTTTTTATATATTCTAAATTTAAAATATTCAAAAATATTAACAAATTTTTCTATTGTTTCAGGTTTAATGGAGACCTTCAATTAAAAAAGTGTCTCTGCCGGCAAATTATTTTTCAAACAAAAAATACTTTTCCATGTTTCAGGTTATTTAGTCGCGATTTTTTAAATAATTTCTATCATTTATTGCTTTTGCTTTGCGCCTCCAGATCTCTTGGAGTCCTTTTCTTTTTAATAAATTATTCTTTCCTGACAGCTAAACCGAAAAACGCTTTAATTAATTCAGTTGCTTCACAACACCCTTGAAAAACCCTCTAAATACCAAATAATGCTTACTATACAATATACACCGAGTGATTCTGTTTTTTCAGAATTTGATTCACACACACATAACCTCAAACCATTGCTTTCGGTCGCTTGCCATGTACAAATGTTCCCAAGAGTGGAACACGCGGTATATGCATACCTATGTAATATACAGAGTGTTTTTGTTGTGTTAGGAATTAAAATCGCGTTTTGAAGAGTGCTGTAGAGGATCTACTAGAATTTATAAGGTTAAAATTTTACATTGGTATATTTAGTGATTTTTTTGTTGTTAAAATAAATTCCTGATATATTTTAGAAATAAACTAGCTACGGCTCTGTGTAGGTAAGTAGGTACGGTTCGCTGTGCGCCATACCATATATTTTTTTACTGGTTCGTTTTTAATGTTTTATCATAATTTTTCTTTCTTTAAATTTTTTTTGCACGATCTGTGAGTTTAAATATAAATATTATAATTTTTCTAGAACATCAAGATTGTTTTTTATTCTGAAATTCCCTGAAAATTTTAAGGTAATATTTATATATTTATTTAATATGGAAATTTAGGTAAAATTTAAAGAAAAATATAACTTCATATAAAATGGTACGATACTGATTTTATATATATGTTTAAATTTTTATTAAGAGGGCGGTCTGCTATGTTAATTTTATGGAAAATGAAAGAAAAGAAACAAGATATATTTTGAGTAAAGAAATTTTCTTTAAAAATAAATCGTAAGGACTTAATATTTTAAACACGTATTAAGAAAGGTTTGGATTAGTTAATGACATATTTTAAAACTATTAGCTATGTTCGTTATTTTTTTAAAATATCGCAAGATTGAGTTTCTTTTTTGTCATAAATTTTTTTTCTACTTCGTGCTCGGTCAAAAATTAACACAACATAAAAAAAAATGGCCCAAGCCTTAATAGCGAAGTTGGAATATTTTATATAGCTGAGTGTCAAATTTACATCACTGCGCTATGTTTATCAAAAAATTGCTTAACTCAAAAGTTACAATAGACTTTTGAAAATGAAAATTTTTTTTTTACATATCAAAAATATGACTAAAATTATAATAAAAAAATAAAAATCGTAAATTCATTAGGGACTGAAATTAAATAATATTTAAAAAAACGTACAAAAACATTTCAGGAACCACCCCCAAAAATATTCAATTTTTTAACAAAAATACTATTTTAAAATGTTTTTGTATAAAAAAGACTTTTTCTTCAATCGATTTTTGCTTTAATAAATAATAATAAATAAAACACCTTCCTTACTATATACAGGCCACCCAAACAATAAAATTCTCAATTAATAAAAAAATTAGAACCCAAATAATAAAAAACGCAATTTGTTATTTATTACTAAATAAATTCTGGAAATAATTCTAAAAACAGTTCTTGAAGCATAAAACTTTTTTCATAGATTAACATAATCATAATTCAGGTCTCGCTTTGGATGGAATTCATTAACTTACAGCAATAATGACCACTTATTAACTATATAGCGATTTAAGTGCACATGCATTTTTTATGCTAACTTCAATGTAGGTCGCGCTTTCATGATACTTATACGAACATTAGTGCACTTATTATGCACTTACCTATTATAAATCGATATACTTTATACACGTCATTGGAAAACAGTCTTGAATTTTTTTATTTTTTATTCAAGAAAACTTTGGATTTTTTTATTATATATAAACTATTCGTGTAGATAAAAATATATATTTTTTGAATTTTTTCTAAAGCGCCATTTTGTTCTTATTATACACTCACCTATTATAAATCGATATACTTTATACACGTCATTGGAAAACAGTCTTGAATTTTTTTATTTTTTATTCAAAAAAACTTTGGATTTTTTTTTTTATATAAACTATTCGTGTAGATAAAAATATATATTTTTTGAATTTTTTCGAAAGCGCCATTTTGTTCTTATTATACACTCACCTATTATAAATCGATATATTATACACGTCATTGGAAAACAGTCTTGAATTTTTTTATTTTTTATTCAAAAAAACTTTGGATTTTTTTTTTTTATATAAACTATTCGTGTAGATAAAAATATATATTTTTTGAATTTTTTCGAAAGCGCCATTTTGTTCTTATTATACACTCACCTATTATAAATCGATATACTTTATACACGTCATTGGAAAACAGTCTTGAATTTTTTTATTTTTTATTCAAAAAAACTTTGGATTTTTTTTTTTTATATAAACTATTCGTGTAGATAAACATATATATTTTTTGAATTTTTTCGAAAGCGCCATTTTGTTCTTATTATACACTCACCTATTATAAATCGATATACTTTATACACGTCATTGGAAAACAGTCTTGAATTTTTTTATTTTTTATTCAAAAAAACTTTGGATTTTTTTTTTATATAAACTATTCGTGTAGATAAAAATATATATTTTTTGAATTTTTTCGAAAGCGCCATTTTGTTCTTATTATACACTCACCTATTATAAATCGATATATTATACACGTCATTGGAAAACAGTCTTGAATTTTTTTTTTTTATATAAACTATTCGTGTAGATAAAAATATATATTTTTTGAATTTTTTCGAAAGCGCCATTTTGTTCTTATTATACACTCACCTATTATAAATCGATATACTTTATACACGTCATTGGAAAACAGTCTTGAATTTTTTTATTTTTTATTCAAAAAAACTTTGGATTCTTTTTTATTATATAAACTATTCGTGTAGATAAAAATATATATTTTTTGAATTTTTTCTAAAGCGCCATTTTGTACTTATTATGCACTTACTTATTATAAATCGATATACTTTATACACGTCATTGGAAAACAGTCTTGAATTTTTAATTTTTTATTCAAAAAACTTTGGATTTTTTTTTATTATATAAACTATTCGTGTAGATAAAAATATACATTTTTTGAATTTTTTCTAAAGCACCATTTTTTACACACTTACCCTATTATAAATCGATATACTTTATACACGTCATTGGAAAACAGTCTTGAATTATTTTATTTTTTATTCAAAAAACTTTGGATTTTTTTTTATTATATAAACTATTCGTGTAGATAAAAATATATATTTTTTGAATTTTTTCGAAAGCGCCATTTTGTTCTTATTATACACTCACCTATTATAAATCGATATACTTTATACACGTCATTGGAAAACAGTCTTGAATTTTTTTATTTTTTATTCAAAAAAACTTTGGATTTTTTTTTTTATATAAACTATTCGTGTAGATAAAAATATATATTTTTTGAATTTTTTCGAAAGCGCCATTTTGTTCTTATTATACACTCACCTATTATAAATCGATATATTATACACGTCATTGGAAAACAGTCTTGAATTTTTTTATTTTTTATTCAAAAAAACTTTGGATTTTTTTTTTTTATATAAACTATTCGTGTAGATAAAAATATATATTTTTTGAATTTTTTCGAAAGCGCCATTTTGTTCTTATTATACACTCACCTATTATAAATCGATATACTTTATACACGTCATTGGAAAACAGTCTTGAATTTTTTTATTTTTTATTCAAAAAAACTTTGGATTTTTTTTTTTATATAAACTATTCGTGTAGATAAAAATATATATTTTTTGAATTTTTTCGAAAGCGCCATTTTGTTCTTATTATACACTCACCTATTATAAATCGATATATTATACACGTCATTGGAAAACAGTCTTGAATTTTTTTATTTTTTATTCAAAAAAACTTTGGATTTTTTTTTTTTATATAAACTATTCGTGTAGATAAAAATATATATTTTTTGAATTTTTTCGAAAGCGCCATTTTGTTCTTATTATACACTCACCTATTATAAATCGATATATTATACACGTCATTGGAAAACAGTCTTGAATTTTTTTATTTTTTATTCAAAAAAACTTTGGATTTTTTTTTTTTATATAAACTATTCGTGTAGATAAAAATATATATTTTTTGAATTTTTTCGAAAGCGCCATTTTGTTCTTATTATACACTCACCTATTATAAATCGATATACTTTATACACGTCATTGGAAAACAGTCTTGAATTTTTTTATTTTTTATTCAAAAAAACTTTGGATTTTTTTTTTATATAAACTATTCGTGTAGATAAAAATATATATTTTTTGAATTTTTTCGAAAGCGCCATTTTGTTCTTATTATACACTCACCTATTATAAATCGATATACTTTATACACGTCATTGGAAAACAGTCTTGAATTTTTTTATTTTTTATTCAAAAAAACTTTGGATTCTTTTTTATTATATAAACTATTCGTGTAGATAAAAATATATATTTTTTGAATTTTTTCGAAAGCGCCATTTTGTTCTTATTATACACTCACCTATTATAAATCGATATATTATACACGTCATTGGAAAACAGTCTTGAATTTTTTTATTTTTTATTCAAAAAAACTTTGGATTCTTTTTTATTATATAAACTATTCGTGTAGATAAAAATATATATTTTTTGAATTTTTTCGAAAGCGCCATTTTGTTCTTATTATACACTCACCTATTATAAATCGATATACTTTATACACGTCATTGGAAAACAGTCTTGAATTTTTTTATTTTTTATTCAAAAAAATTTTGGATTTTTTTTTATTATTTAAACTATTCGTGTAGATAAAAATATATATTTTTTGAATTTTTTCTAAAGCGCCATTTTGTTCTTATTATACACTTACCTATTATAAATCGATATACTTTATACACGTCATTGGAAAACAGTCTTGAATTTTTTAATTTTTTATTCAAAAAAACTTTGGATTCTTTTTTATTATATAGACTATTCGTGTAGATAAAAATATATATTTTTTGAATTTTTTCTAAAGCGCCATTTTGTTCTTATTATACACTTACCTATTATAAATCGATATACTTTATACACGTCATTGGAAAACAGTCTTGAATTTTTTTATTTTTTATTCAAAAAAACTTTGGATTCTTTTTTATTATATAAACTATTCGTGTAGATAAAAATATATATTTTTTGAATTTTTTCTAAAGCGCCATTTTGTTCTTATTATACACTTACCTATTATAAATCGATACACTTTATACACGTCATTGGAAAACAGTCTTGAATTTTTTTATTATATAAACTATTCGTGTACATAAAAAAAAAAAAAAATTGAATTTTTTCTAAAGCGCCATTTTGCTTTTTTTCAATTTAGTTTGTACCGATAATTTTTAAATATTTTTTTCTTTTGTAATTTAAGGAAGCTATTAATTGCACTTGTTAATATAATGTACGATTTCTAATTTAATGGTCTAATATTTGATGTATGCCAAAAAGTATAAATTTTTCATTTTTAACTTCAAAAGTGTTTTGCAGTTTTTGATTCAAGGAATTTTTCGATAAAAAAAAGTTCGGTAAAGTAAGTTTGACATTCAGCTGTGCCAAATATTCCAACTTAGATATTAAGGCCTGGGCAAATTTTTATGTTTGTGTGTTAATTTTTGGCAGTCTCAAAATAGATAAAAAAATTGGCAAAAACGAAGCTTAATTTTGAGATTTAAAAAAAAACCAACATAGCTATAATCACCAAAATCTGTCATTATTTAACCTAAACCATTCTTAATGTGTGTTCAAAATATTACGTCCGAGTGACTTTTCTATCAAAAATTTTTGCTTCAAAACGTATCAGGTTTCTTATAAAAATTTAACTGCCCACTTAATTTATAAAATAAACGAAATAAAAATCGAAAAAAATATTATTTCAATAAAAAAGTACGTGTTTGTTCTTATTACAGTTGCCTTATTATTTTTATTACTTCAGCATGTCATTTGTGTGCGCATTTGCAATTTTACAGTTAATAACAGAATAATTTTCTTCTTGAACTAAGCGAGTCGATAAACACCCGTACAAACTTATTAAGGTGGGACATGAAATCATACTTATGTTCTCTAAAAAAAGTTTTTTTTGTGTTAAAACATTTCTATAAAATTAAATTACATACGCATGTCCAAATGTCAGTTGAACTTGTTTTTTTGCGAATTAAAAAAAAATCTATTATCTGTTACTTAAGAAAATTTATAAAAATGAATACGACTTTTTAAATTAAAAAATATATATATTAAAACTATATTTAACCAGAATTAAAATAATAATAATAATAATGTTAATAATGGTAATGATATTGATAATAATAATAAGCGAGATGGTTACGAATTCGAGTCTAATGAAACATGTTTAAATAGCACAATTTTTTTTATTGTGTAGTTGAAGATGATACAATACAATTGAATACTCAATGTCCTTGTAAGAGCAACAAATTACACGTTAGTTCATAGTTAAATTATACATAAATAAGCTGAAAAAGCAGATATGCTCTCAGCTGTGAGCGTATCTACTTTTCAATAGATTGTATAAAATGCATCTCAGTGCAAAGGCAAATACACAAAGATTTATTTTTTAAAAAATGTTTGTAATTATACTAGTATTTGCACATGTCCTAGATTTGGAGAATTGTGTCATAAGATAATGACATGTTTTGCAGATTTATACGAATTTAAATAGTCTTTAAACATACTATTAAATTTAAAAAATTTTTGTTCAATAATTTTATTTCTTTTTGCGAAAATTATAACTAGTGGAAATGTTAGTTGATATTTTAGTAAACTACTTTTAAATTTTGCAATAATTGAATTATTTTTGGAAAATTATTTAATGAATTTTTTTATAAAAAAAAGTTATGAGCATAATGTTCACAATATTTGCAAAAAAACGTAATTTTTTTACAACTTTTAGGCAGAGTCCTGATTATACATAGAGTTGTAAATGTTGCTAAAATTATTTTTAAACGCACAGTTTTATGTGTTGATTAAATTTAAAAAAAATTGAAATATTAATAAAAAATATACATCTTTAGAAAATATTTAATTTAAATTAAAAAATAACAACAGTTTAAATTCACAAAAAAAAATGAAGAATTAACAACCTGATTATATAAAAAATTATTAATTTTTTAAATTAATTTAATTAATTATTTTTTTATCCCTGATTATGCAATGATTTCTAAATGTTGCTAAAATTATTTTTAAAACGCACAATTTTATGTGTTGATTATATTAATTATTTAATTAATTAGATATTAATAAAAAATATACATCTTTAGAAAATATTTAATTTAAATTAAAAAATAACAACAGTTTAAATTTACAAAAAAAAATCGAAGAATTTACAACCTGGTTATAAAAATATATACATCTATTTATAAAATTAATTTAATTAATTAATTTTTTTATCCTTGATTATACAATGAGTTGTAAATGTTGCTAAAATTATTTTTAAAACACACAGTTTAATGTGTTGATTAAATAAATAAATAAATTGAAAATTAATAAAAAATATACATCTTTAGAAAATATTTAATTCAATTTTAAAAATAACAACAGTTTAAATTCACAAAAAAAAATTGAAGAATTAACAACCTGATTATATAAAAAATTATTAATTTTTTTAATTAATTTAATTAATTATTTTTTTATCCCTGATTATGCAATGATTTCTAAATGTTGCTAAAATTATTTTTAAAACGCACAATTTTATGTGTTGATTATATTAATTATTTAATTAATTAGATATTAATAAAAAATATACATCTTTAGGAAATATTTAATTGAATTTAATTTAAAAAATTACAACAGTTTAAATTACAAAAAAAAAATCGAAGAATTAACATCCTGATTATGTAAAAAAAATATTTATTTATAAAATTAATTTAATTAATTTTTTTTTATCCCTGATTATGCAATGAGTTGTGAATGTTGCTAAAATTATTTTTAAACGCACAGTTTTATGTGTTGATTAAATTTAAAAAAAAATTGAAATATTAATAAAAAATATACATCTTTAGAAAATATTTAATTTAAATTAAAAAATAACAACAGTTTAAATTTACAAAAAAAAATCGAAGAATTTACAACCTGGTTATAAAAATATATATATCTATTTATAAAATTAATTTAATTAATTAATTTTTTTATCCTTGATTATACAATGAGTTGTAAATGTTGCTAAAATTATTTTTAAAACACACAGTTTAATGTGTTGATTAAATAAATAAATAAATTGAAAATTAATAAAAAATATACATCTTTAGAAAATATTTAATTCAATTTTAAAAATAACAACAGTTTAAATTCACAAAAAAAAATTGAAGAATTAACAACCTGATTATATAAAAAATTATTAATTTTTTTAATTAATTTAATTAATTATTTTTTTATCCCTGATTATGCAATGATTTCTAAATGTTGCTAAAATTATTTTTAAAACGCACAATTTTATGTGTTGATTATATTAATTAATTAATTAATTAGATATTAATAAAAAATATACATCTTTAGGAAATATTTAATTGAATTTAATTTAAAAAATTACAACAGTTTAAATTACAAAAAAAAATCGAAGAATTAACATCCTGATTATGTAAAAAAAATATTTATTTATAAAATTTATTTAATTATTTTTTTTTTATCCCTGATTATGCAATGAGTTGTAAATGTTGCTAAAATTATTTTTAAACGCACAGTTTTATGTGTTGGTTAAATTTAAAAAAAATTGAAATATTAATAAAAAATATACATCTTTAGAAAATATTTAATTTAAATTAAAAAATAACAACAGTTTAAATTTACAAAAAAAAATCGAAGAATTTACAACCTGGTTATAAAAATATATATATCTATTTATAAAATTAATTTAATTAATTAATTTTTTTATCCTTGATTATGCAATGAGTTGTAAATGTTGCTAAAATTATTTTTAAAACACATAGTTTAATGTGTTGATTAAATAAATAAATAATTTGAAAATTAATAAAAAATATACATCTTTAGAAAATATTTAATTCAATTTTAAAAATTAACAACAGTTTAAATTCACAAAAAAAATTGAAGAATTAACAACCTGATTATATAAAAAATTATTAATTTTTTAAATTAATTTAATTAATTATTTTTTTATCCCTGATTATGCAATGATTTCTAAATGTTGCTAAAATTATTTTTAAAACGCACAATTTTATGTGTTGATTATATTAATTAATTAATTAATTAGATATTAATAAAAAATATACATCTTTAGGAAATATTTAATTGAATTTAATTTAAAAAATTACAACAGTTTAAATTACAAAAAAAAAATCGAAGAATTAACATCCTGATTATGTAAAAAAAATATTTATTTATAAAATTTATTTAATTATTTTTTTTTTATCCCTGATTATGCAATGAGTTGTAAATGTTGCTAAAATTATTTTTAAACGCACAGTTTTATGTGTTGGTTAAATTTAAAAAAAATTGAAATATTAATAAAAAATATACATCTTTAGAAAATATTAATTTAAATTAAAAAATAACAACAGTTTAAATTTACAAAAAAAAATCGAAGAATTTACAACCTGGTTATAAAAATATATATATCTATTTATAAAATTAATTTAATTAATTAATTTTTTTATCCTTGATTATGCAATGAGTTGTAAATGTTGCTAAAATTATTTTTAAAACACACAGTTTAATGTGTTGATTAAATAAATAAATAAATTGAAAATTAATAAAAAATATACATCTTTAGAAAATATTTAATTTAATTTTTAAAATAACAACAGTTTAAATTCACAAAAAAAAATGAAGAATTAACAACCTGATTATATAAAAAATTATTATTTTTTTAAATTAATTTAATTAATTATTTTTTTATCCCTGATTATGCAATGATTTCTAAATGTTGCTAAAATTATTTTTAAAACGCACAATTTTATGTGTTGATTATATTAATTAATTAATTAATTAGATATTAATAAAAAATATACATCTTTAGGAAATATTTAATTGAATTTAATTTAAAAAATTACAACAGTTTAAATTACAAAAAAAAAATCGAAGAATTAACATCCTGATTATGTAAAAAAAATATTTATTTATAAAATTAATTTAATTAATTTTTTTTTATCCCTGCTTATGCAATGAGTTGTAAATGTTGCTAAAATTATTTTTAAACGCACAGTTTTATGTGTTGATTAAATTAAATTAAATTAAATTAAATTAAATTAAATATTAATAAAAATATATATCTCTACAAAATATTTAATTTAATTTAATTTAATTAAAAAAATAACAACAGTTTAAAGTTACAAAAAAAATCGAAGAATTAACAACCTGATTATATAAAAAATTCTTATTTTTATCCTGATTATGCAATGAGTTGTAAATGTTGCTAAAATTATTATTAAAACACACAGTTTTATGTGTTGATTAAATAAATAAAAAATTGAAATATTAAAAAATATATACATCTTTAGAAAATATTCAATTTAATTTAAAAAATTACAACAGTCTAAATTTACAAATAAAAAACCTGATTATTTATTTTTTACATTAATTTAATTTTTTTTTTTATCCTTGATAAAATATTTTTCCTTGAAAATCTTTTTTTTTTGTGGAATCTATTTTTCATATGATTAATGGCGACTACAAAAACGGTGCATATTCATTCAGAACTAATTATCTTACTTCATGGTCGAAATACATACCAACTTAAATTTGCAAAAATTTATAAAATAATTCATAAAATTCGAAAATCTGAAGATAATTGCGTGCTTCATTTAATAATAAAAATTTTTAAATTGTGATTTGATTTTTAAATGTTTATATTTCTGGAGTTTTGCATTTGAAATTTGCTAATCGGTAGGGCAATTATTGTTAGAGGAAATTAAAATTTGGCCAATAATAAGACAAATATTTTATTGCATTAAAAAAGCTTTAATTTTTTAGAAAGTTTTGCAAAAAAATATTTTAATTGCAGAAAACATTTTTGGCTAAAATTATTAATAGTTGAAATATTATTTGATTAAATTCGAGTTCGAGTAAATTTTATTTTTTTGCTCGGCGAATTTATCACAAAAATTGCACGAGCAAATCACAATATTAGCAGAATAAAAAATTTTTTTTTTGAAATAATTGAATTTAAGAAAAATAAAAATAAATTAAATATTTTTGCGAAAAATTTAAGTAGTAAAAATAGTATTTAATATTAATTGAAAAAAAAATTGTTGCAAAAATTGCCTGAACAAGTCAAAAGTACAAAATATTTAATATATTTTTTTAATTTATTGAAATGTTGAAAAAAATACAAAACATTTCTTTTCAAAAAATATAAATACTAAAAAAGTATTTATTATTGTTGATTATTCTAAAAAATGAATTTCTGAGCACAAAAATTTTCAACAATTTAATTTTTTTAAGGAAATTAATGCACTTTTGAAAGAAAAATTGAATTTTTTTTTAAAAAGAAATTAGTTGAAACAGTATTTAATATTTATTTAAACTACATTTTTCATACAAAATATAGTATGAAAAAGGCCTGAGCAAATCATACAGTCCAAACATTTTTCGACAATTTAAATTATTTTTGATAAAAATGAAAATTAATAAAATTTCCTCGCGAAAATTTTATTTAATGCAAAATATTTTTTATATCTATCCCAATTAATTTTTTATTCATAATACATAACAAAAAATTCCTGAAAATATCAATCAATTCAAAAAATATGGAATAATTACAGTTTTTTTGAAAAATTATGTTATGAAATTTTGAAAAAAAAAATTCTAATTAATTACTAGGGGAAATAATATTTAATGGTAGTATTAAAGTTATATTTTTTACACAAAAAAAGTTTTCACTACAAAAAAGACCTGTGCAAATCACAGTTTAAAACAATTATAACCATTTTAATTTTATTGAAAAAATAATTATATACCTTTGGAAAATAAATTATTTTCATTTTGAATAAAGTATAACTACTAGAAATATAATTTCAATAAACAAAATTAAATAAAAAAAAATTTTTCATCGAATTCAAAAATTGACTGATAAATTAAACCTTAAAAAAAAATTTTAAACATTTTAATAATTAGTAATTAATAATTACCTTGACATAACTCTGCTTTTATTAATACCATCTTAAACATACTCTTCCAAAGAATATTCATCATTATACCAACCTTTAAAAATGTAATAACTTTTCAATGATTTTTCGCAATGAATTAGAAACTTGCAAATTATTACAGAACTGAATCGAATTAATAAAGAACAGTACTATTATAAAATAAATTATGATTCGTTTAATTATAATACAACACATATTAAATGGAGCACCAGTGGCTTACCAACAAATTTTACTCAAGGATATATACAATCAAACCCCGTTTTACAACGATTATTGCACTAGATGTTGATTTTGATGCTTTTTTTGCAATTAAATTTATAAAAAAAAAACAAGTAACAAATAACAAGTAACAAATAGAAAAATGTCTAATTTAAATTTTAATTAAATTTAATTATTCTTTTCAATTTAAATTTAAGTCTCAAGAATAAATAGACCTTGTATAATAAAATCCAAATTTAGGTTAAAAAATTTTTTGAGCTATATCTATAAATTTTCAATTTAAAAACAAAAATTAAAAAATTTTAAATCAATTTTTTATTTCATTCTTTAGTTATAAAATTTTTAAAAAATCATTGATTTTTATTTACCTGTGCGTAAGACTGTTACTGTTATTATTAAACAAAACTCGACTTTACTATAATTATATGCAAATCTATTTGCCAATAGTTTATAACATTTTACACTTTACATAACAATTTTTTCAAACGTGGAAAATAAAATTACTTAAAACTACAATTTTAAATTTTCTTCCAAACAAATTTTTGAAATTTTATAATTTAGTGTTAATAAAATCAACACATAAAATCGCTTAAGTTTTTTTTTTATTCTAAGATAATATAATATTATTTTAAATAATAATTTTGTTGATTATTGTGATTTATAAAAACCACTAATTTATTTCATCGACTTTAGATAAATCAAAATCATTAAAAAATCAATGAATTCTATCAACAAATAGTTCTTCAAACTAATACATGAAATTACTGAAAATATAATATTTTGAAATATTAGAATATTTTAACATTTTTGACATACAAAAAAGTTGGTACAAGAACAATTAAAAAATCTATTAATGGCGAGGTTTTTTTGTATTATTCACAAATTCTCGGATTTTTTAAATTATATTGGAAAATTGTATATATATTTAAAAAAAAAATCCAGGAACTAAATTGAAAATTCTCTTACGTCATTCCATGAATTATCAAGTAGATTGCTAACTTAACAATAATTCTTACGTCACATTTTTAGATATATCCGGTTTGTTTATCTATTCATTCAAGATATTAATGTGTCATATTTATGTTTGGTGAATTAAGTAGCCTGTATTGATTGAATCCTAACTGAGCGCCATCTGTATTTCAATTAGTCAATCATCAATTTACGATTTCTATTTTATCGACAATTAGTCAAATATTTTATTAATATATGTCAAAAAGTAGAAAACTTTTATTTTTAACTACAAAAGTGTTTTGTAATTTTTTAATCAAGAATTTTTTTTACAAACATACAGTGACGTACATTTTGACACCCAGCTATTCAAAATATTCGCTATTAGGCTTGGGCCATTTTTTTTTATTCTGTGTTAATTTTTGGCAGAATCTTAAAATAGAAAAATATTTGGACGAAAAATTTTCTGATTATTTAAAAATGTATTTTTTAAACCTCCCTTAACATATGTTAAAAATATTATGTCCATACAATTTTTAGATAAAAAACAATTCTTGACTCAAAATAAACCACATTTCTTATGTAAAAAAAATAACTGTTGTCTTAAATTGTTGATTTAACAAAAAAAGAATAAATTCCACACAAACTCCGCGGTCTATTTTTTTTTAATTACCTAACGCTCGAGTGTGATTGTCAATGTCATATTTTGGACTATTTATCGTGGTACCATTCTAATTGACTGATATAAAGGTACCACGAATGTTCAATAATAGTAAGGTAAACCGAAACTATTCAGAGAGCTTATATATACAAGGTGTTCAACTAATTGACAAGGATTTTGCAATGTAAAAATTACATTTTGGGTTTATTTCATACATAATTATAATTTATTTTATAGTTTATTTAATACGTATTATACATAATTACATTGCAAACTAAAGATTTTGATAAAAAAAAAAATTTAATGTAAAATTTAACATGTACAAAAATTTCAACAAAAAAAGCTTTTGTAGAAAAACTTTTATTTTTTGATTTTTGATTATTTTAATTTAAATTCTTTAAATTTACTCCACCATTGTGGATTTTGCGTATTTAAATTGTTGATTTCCTGAAAATTTTGATCAAAATACCTTTTTAATAATAATTATTATATAAATTTTTTCTTTGTTTTTAATTTTTTTATTTTGTTTATTAATTTTTATAAACTTTACGCTACCATTGAGTTTCTCATTTATGAAAAAACGTTTTCCATTTGCGGAATTTTTTTTAATTCTTTAAATTTTTCTATTTTTTTATTTTTTTTTATTTTATATATATATATATATAATTCGACGTATTTCTTTTCTGCGACATTTCTGAATTTAAAAAAAAAACATTTTTTATTATTTTTTAATTAAAAAAAAACTCCGCCAATGAAAATAAATTTCCAACACTTCACAATTTCTATTTCTAGACACAAATCAACTTCCCAAGAATTATATAGTGTAAAATTTATTTATAATTCCCATTCTTATTTAATTTTTTTCCATAAAATTTTACTTTAACGCAAAACAGCTGATTCAAATCTTAAATGCAATTTAATATTTATTAAATTCTATTTTAACGATTTCTATATTCATATTATTATATAATTAAATAGTGGGGAATTTATTTTTAGCCCAAAATCTTCTAAAATTAGTTAAATATTTTATGTTTAAGGTTAGCGCAAACTATTAAAATTACTTTCAGATTTTTCGATTCGATATGATGATAAATATCAATATTTAAAATATACAAATTATTATAAACAAATAAAATTTGAATAAATTTAATAACAATAATAACATTTAATAACATCCAAGGTGTTACAAATCGTAATAACAAACTTGTACAAATAAAATTGTAAATATACAAATATTTGTCTATAAATTTCATAAGAAAAAAACCTTTTATATTTTAGAAAAATAAAGAAATTAAATATTTTTATAATACAATATTTCACCTAATGTAAATTTCCCTACGATGACGTATTTAAATTTTTGATATGCATAGTGCGCATGTGTCATATAGCAAAAGTCCCATCCACCTTTGCCATATCGAATCTAAATGCTGATTTTTAAAGAAACATTTTTGAAAATTTATTTTATGTAGACATTTTGTGGTTGGTAGTTTTTTAACATTCTCTTTAGTGAAAATATTTAATATTACTAAAATTGCAAAAAAAATCTATTATACAAACTACTGCATGTGATATATATTTATTTTTTAACTTGTGAACAAATTATTATTGGCAACAGTGTCTGGAAAAACCACACATGTCGTTACACAAATATTTTAACACTACCTGCAAAAAATATAATAAAATTAAAAACATAAATAATTTTTCTAAAAAATCAAACGAAAATTTTGTTCATATATATCTATCCAGAAAAATACATTAAAATTCATAATTATTGAAACTTCATTCAAACCAAGATTTTAAAACTTTTTTATATATAAATAACTGTTTAAAAACGTTATCTTATCAAAAAAAAAATTAAATTTATTTTTTCAATCTTCACGTGTATTTCACAATCATCTAAAGTACATTCCGCTCAACATTTATTACCTGCATTAACTGCACCTTTTCCAAATTCACTCCAACATACCAAAAGAACCAACACTTTCACACAAACTATCACAAAAACTTTTTTATTTAAAATCACCATCAATTCTTCAGAAACCATTTTTAAACCACCGCGAACACCTCTCGCATAATGCCGAAATATTCCGCACAAATCACTGGTAACAATCACTTCGAAACCAACACATTAAAAACAATCAAAAATGAAAAGAAAAGCAACTACATCAGATCCTTGGGGAAAGTCCCACCTTCAAACTGAAATATAATAATGAGGAATTTTTTCGAGTGATTTCGAATCAAATTTTCGTAGTGATTTCGTCAGTGAGTTTGGGTTTTTTCGTTGTTGGCGAGTACCGACGTTAAAAGTGCGATTCTCGATTGGTACTGGCTGGTGTCTTGCGGGTACCCACGATGGTATGGTCGCGAAGAGAAAGTATTACCCACAGTCAATGGTACGGTCGGAAAGGTACCTAGAGACGAGCGCAATTTGCTGGCTGCTGGTCTGGCCTGGTATACCAATAATATTTGTGCCTACCATGTGCTGGAAGAAAAATATATTCAATAAATATATATATACGGACTTTGGAAAGTAGGACCGTAGTTAATATATTGTGTACTCTGAAGAAAAACGAAGTAAAATAACAATAAAGTAGAAATTGTTTGAAATTAATACTAAAGGAGAATTAAAATTTACATTGAGACTAACATTTCATCGCAGAAATTGTTTTGGTCAAGTCAGGTCATCTCAGGTTACCTCATCTCTCCTCAGGTCATCGCGAGTCAGGTCAGGTCATTTCAGGCTACCTCGACTCTCCACAATTCGTCTCAGGTCAGATTAGGTCAGATAAAATAGAAATTGTTTGAAATTAATGCTAAAGGAGAATTAAAATTCACATTGAGACTAAAATTTCATCGCAGAAATTGTTTTGGTCAAGTCAGGTCATCTCAGGTTACCTCATCTCTCCTCAGGTCATCTCGAGTCAGGTCAGGTCATCTCAGGCTACCTCGACTCTCCACAATTTGTCTCAGGTCAGATTAGGTCAGATAAAATAGAAATTGTTTGAAATTAATGCTAAAGGAGAATTAAAATTCACATTGAGACTAAAATTTCATCGCAGAAATAGTTTTGGTCAAGACAGGTCATCTCAGGTTACCTCATCTCTCCTCGGGTCCTCAGGTCATCTCGAGTCAGGTCAGGTCATCTCAGGCTACCTCGACTCTCCACAATTCGTCTCAAGTCAGATCAGGTCAGATAAAGGCAAAAAATGGTTTGAAATTAATGCTAAAGGAGAATTAAAATTCACATTGAGACTAATATTTCATCGCAGAAATAGTTTTGGTTAAGTCAGGTCATCTCAGGTTACCTCATCTCTCCTCAGATCGCTTCAGGTCAGCTCGAGTCAGGTCAGGTCATCTCAGGCTACCTCGACTCTCTACAATTCGTCTCATGTCAGATAAAGTAGAAATTGTTTGAAATTAATGCTAAAGGAGAATTAAAATTCACATTGAGACTAAAATTTCATCGCAGAAATAGTTTTGGACAAGTCAGGTTATCTCAGGTTACCTCATCTCTCCTCAGGTCATCTCGAGTCAGGTCAGGTCATCTCAGGCTACCTCGACTCTCCACAATTCGTCTCATGTCAGATAAAGTAGAAATTGTTTGAAATTAATGCTAAAGGAAAATTAAAATTCACATTGAGACTAAAATTTCATCGCAGAAATTGTTTTGGTCAAGTCAGGTCATCTCAGGATACCTCATCTCTCCTCAGGTCATCTCGAGCCAGGTCAGGTCATCTCAGGCTACCTCGACTCTCCACAATTCGTCTCATGTCAGATAAAGTAGAAATTGTTTGAAATTAATGCTAAAGGAAAATTAAAATTCACATTGAGACTAAAATTTCATCGCAGAAATTGTTTTGGTCAAGTCAGGTCATCTCAGGTTACCTCATCTCTCCTCAGGTCATCTCGAGTCAGGTCAGGTCATCTCAGGCTACCTCGACTGTCCACAATTCGTCTCATGTCAGATAAAGTAGAAATTGTTTGAAATTAATGCTAAAGGAGAATTAAAATTCACATTGAGACTAAAATTTCATCGCAGAAATAGTTTTGGACAAGTCAGGTCATCTCAGGTTACCTCATTTCTCCTCAGGTCATCTCGAGACGGTCAGGTCATTTCAGGCTACCTGAACTCTTCGCAATTCGTCTCAGGTCAGATCAGGTGAGATTAGATCGCCTTTCTTTTCCTGAAATTAGGTTACCTCAAACCACTTCGGGTCACCTATTATAGATAATTTTAGACTATGTCAAGTCACATCCGACCCAGGGGTGAATTGCTAAAAGAGAGGTGGGGGATCACACTGTCAATCAATATGTATATATTTCTCAAGAATACTTTGAGAGAAAGGGAATACTTTGAGAATACTAAGAATTAATATTAGTATTTAAATGCCAATATTTATTCTTTGGCATTTAAAAATATTTATTAAACAAAAATAATTTAACAAAATTTATTGATGCAATTTTTTTACATAAACATTAGAAAATATTTACATAAAAATTAGAAAATATTTACAATAAATTCCAAAGTGCCTGTGGGACAGTTGGCTCAAAACCGGCACTGTATTAATTTAATTTCTTGGAGTGTGCTACTGATGATGGAACTATAGCTTCCGAAATATGCATTTAGCGCAATACTAAATATTGTATGCTGCAAAGGGGTCAAATTATCGATCTACATTCCTGTAAAATTTTTGATTCATGTTTTCAAATTCTATGTTGAATATAATTTCTCTTTTCCCTTGTTTCTTCGATTTATATTGTGTGGGTAAGGGTCGCGAGCCCCTTACCGCAAAATTGTGGGGGGGCGCTCCCCCTCCATACACCCCTGATCAGGTCAGGTCATCTAAGATCGCCTAAAAATATTTTGTAAATCATTTTCAATGATTTCATAATCTATAGTATTTCTAATTAATTTCTTAAGGTTTCATAATCCATTTTAGTTACAATCTTTCACAGTGTTCTGGCAACACTGGTATTATTTGCTATGAACTTAGCTCCTCTAGTCTCACTGTATTTATACAACATCCATTTTCATATGGATTAAGACAAAAGGTAACGAATGCTTTTTTTGGCGAACTGTCTATTTTTATTAAAAAGAATTTTAAATAATGTTTAAGAAAGCAAAAAAAAAAATTATGTATTTAAAATTTAAATTTATATGAAATTTTGATAAATTTTATATTCATATATATCTATACAGGGTCAGAATATATTAAATAGTTCATATTTTTTCGTAATTTTATATCAACAATTAATATATAAGATGATTAAGAAAAATTATATTAAATACTTTCATAAAAAAAAAAGCTAATTGAAAAATTACATTTGTTTGAAGGACTAAAGCAACTCTATTTGATCATCCTATAAATACCAATGTATAAATAAAAATATTTTTCGAATTTTATATGAAGTTAGTAATATACATATAATGACTAATATTATTATATTTTGTTAAAAAAAAATTACTTTTTCTTTAAAAAAAAATTCTTGTTAGTTAATTCTTTTAATACCATTAAATTACTACCATGAAAAATCAAATCAAAACAAAAAACTTTAAAAAATGTACCTTTTTTTTTTCAAAAATTGAATATACTTAATTTAAACACCCTATATATACCAACATATGAATATATTAAGTCACCTAAATTTATGCCAATTGGCTGTGTAAAAATTACAGTCATGTTGGCTTGTATATATTTTTTGCGTTGATATAAATCTGGTTAATTACAATTTGTCAAATTTTTAAGTTGGCACAATTAGTTTTATGCTTTATTTGAACTAAAGAGTGTTTTGTGAAATTTATTACTATTTTAAAAGAGCAATTTTTTTTGAAACAAAAAATATATAGTTCTACATTTTTAATATTCCTATTATTTATGTTATAATTGTTTTCTATAATAAATAATGATTTTTTAATTATTTTAATAAAAAAATATTATCGATTGCTTTAAATTTCTCATTTTTCTTTTATTTTCAAATTTCTATGAAAAAAAAATTATGTAAATATTAAATTGTAATATTTAATAAAGCATTTTCAAAATTAATATAATTTAAGATAATTTTGTACTATAAAAACGTAAATATCATTATTTTTCTAAAAAAAAAATTTTTCTCTATAACAAATGTTTTTATAATTTTTGAAAAAATATGATGCATAATTTTATTAATATGATAAAGCAACAAGAATTTAAACATTCAAAATATTGCAAATTAAAAAATTCTAATTTACAAAAAAGATAATTAAAAAAATTATATTATCCATTCAATTTTGCATAATTCCTTTTAAAAAAAAATATTTTTTTGTAATAATTTTTTAATGTGTTTAAAAGGCTTCAAAGGCTTTAAAAAAATATATATATATTTATTTCTTCAAAAAATATATGTTTTCTATTAATTCGCCATGTAATAAAAATTGCAAATTTTTAACACACTTCTTCTGACGTCAACAATTAATTAATTAAAATCATTGTAAATAAATTATTCGCGGTATAAATCATTATAGATTGTTCCCACAACTAAATCAAAATTCTCATATTCAAAAGAACAATATATCGTGCGATGACTGCAAAAATCCGTTAAGTCCACTTTTCACTATTTTCGAGTTTTTATTCCGATAATTTCGTCTCACAGAGATCTAACTATTGGCAAAACATTACAGTTAAAGGAACTCGGTAGCATTTCTTCAAATTTTATTAGTATTTGATAAAAATAGGATCTTCGCAGGACAATAAAATTTAAAATGCGTTTTTCTCTAACATCAATAATTGGACATAATGGGTTTTCGCAGTAACCGCATCATATATATTATTTTACAGCATTATTCATATTTTACAGACAAAATTCACATAACCTTTGCCAGTTGTCACGTGGTGTGATGTCTGCACATTTTAAAGTTTTATTTAAATAATTTCTTATTCTCGCCATAAGTGATGTAAATTTATTATTATTTATTTTTACATTGTTCGTTAGCGAAACAATAGGTCTAAGATTTTTTTAATTAAATTATAATTTTTTTATTTTTAGACAAATATATTTAAAAATATATAAATTATTTGTTATTTGTTTAAAGGGAAAAAAAATTTAATCTACAAAAAATTATTGTTTGCTACGAAATTTTGGCAATATGGAATAGTCGCTTATTTAAAGAAAATTAAATATTTTTATAATAATTTTCAGTTGTTAATAAATTAAATGCAATAAAAAAATGTACAACCATTTTTCTGAATTTTCGAGTACATCAACACTTTCTTTTCTACCGATTTTGTTCTAAAATAAACATATATTATAAAAGCAAAAAAATTTTTTTTTTATAAGAAAATTCAGAAAAAATGTTTTATAATAATTAAAATTTGTTTGTTAAAACAATTTTCCATACAATTTCTGTGAAATTAAAAAATGGCCCTGTATCATAACTTATCTTCAAATTATTAAAATTAAATACTCTTTTAAGAAGGCATAAAAAAATTAAAAAAATACTTTTTTTTAATTAATGAAAAATATATTTATCAAAATATATATTCAAATTAAATAAAAATAATTCTACAATAAACAAAACTTACAAAAATAATGATTAAAAAATACATTTTAAATGCTCCAAGAAATTTTTCAAAACAATTTCTCTAAAATTTCAAGTCCGTCTCTGCATCAAAACTTCTTTTTAATCGACTTTTGTTCGATTGAAATTAAAATAATACTGTTTTTTTATGAAGATCTAAAAAGGTAAATAAAAAATTATTATTATTTTAATAAAAAAAAATGTAAATATATATTCTAATAAAAGTATTTTTTTACAATAATTAAAACTTACAAAAAAAAATTAAAAACATAATTTAAATCCACCAATAAATGTTTCCCCACAATTTCTCTAAATTTCGCTTTTATTTGTGTACTTATTGCCATTTGAATAATCTGTAGAATTTTTTGCATTCATTGGCAGTGTGAATAATCTCTTTTTCGTTTCATATTTTACGCGATTTTTTTGCAAATTGACAACTACAAAAAAAAATTCAATTAAGTCTTCATATACAGGCTTTTAACCTGTACTCAAATTTTCCCACAATTTCTCTGAATTTTTTTCAAATCCATCCCTGCCCGAAAATTTTTTTTCAATCGATTTTCTCATTAAAATTTTCTCGATGCATAATTTTCATCATAATACGTAGTTTCTATTAAAGCCCTTTCACTTCCCACCAAATCTTTTGTCTTATTAACAATTATTTTTACTGCTTCTTTCTTCTAAGCTCCTCTTAATTATATCAAAAAGATCCTTCAGCTCTTCAGCTTCCTCCAAGTCTTTACAATGAGGCCCTAAACAATTTATATTATATTATTTTACAGCTAAATAATTTTTTCGTTGCATTTTAATTTTTTTTTCAATATTCCTCTGTATATTAATTAATTAATATTTTTGATTTAATTAATTAAATAATTTGATTTAATACAATTATTCCTCTTACATTAATATATTTAATTTTTTTTTTCATTCATTTTTTTAATATTAGTTAATTACTTAATGTAGTCTTATTTTTCGTCAATTATTTTTTTAATTAATACTTTTTATGTCAAAAAAAAAATATTATATAAAATTGACTCTGTAGTATTCCTTGAGGAACTCCTTTAATAAAAAAAAAATCTTTTTAAATTTAAATGTTTTTACCTGAACAAAAAACAGGCAGCATATTATCAGCTGTTTTCCCATTCTCGTCCACGTATTTCTCTTCAGGGCAGAGCATCGACAGAACGATTAAAGTGTCATTTTCGGTAGTTCTGCATTTGACATACGAAATACTTCGAGCCAATTGCGAATGAGAATCCTCAAGCTCTTCTAATCGACCGCCATTAATAATGGCAGCGAAACCATTTGGATTTTTTATTGAAATCAGCTGATTTATGGTGCTCTTAACCGTTTGGTACAGGCTGAATGAGTCCAGAGCTTTCTCATTTGGTAGCTCTGTAATTATTTGTTTTTAATATTTCAGATTTCTACTTAAATCGTTAATTAATTAATATAAACGATTAAATTTAAAAAAATCTAAAAAAGCGTTAAATATTTTTTATTTTGTAATCTTTCATTTTTTTACTTTTATATTTAAAATTGTTTTATTGATTTTGAAATTTTAAGTCACATCTAAAATACTTTTCATAAGATTAAAAATATATATATCGAATATATAATTTTTAATTATTTTTTCATTTTTTAGTCCAACGCATATTTTTTATTTAATTTTTTTTCATACTTTTTTTTCTGCCTTAGATTTCTTTTAATTTTTGATTTTCTAAATCCCCCTTAACTTACCTTTCGCGAAATTGATTTTTTTCTCCATCTTTTCTGGACATTTTTGAACCGCTTCATTATCAAACGCATCAAAATCATTTTTACTATCAACACCTTCACTTTGATCTGTCAAAATAGTCACAGAATTTCTAGCATTCACACGAAATCTGTCATCTGCAAAATCCCATCCTCTATTTTGATTTTGGACTTCATTAAAAACAATTTTTGGTTCTGGATTAAAAATTTCAAAAACGGGAATTCCCAAAATATTTACATCCCTCTTCACCTGTTGATTTTGCGATTTTTTAATTTTGTATTTATTTGTAAACCTATTGCCCTTCTTATGATACGCAACTGAGGTCATTTCCTTATTCAGTGGCAGTTTGAATAATTTTTTCTTAGTGCAATTCTTTTTGTCTTCAGATTTTACCGGATTTTCTGACAAATTAACCGCTATAGTCGCTGTAAAATTTTGTTTGAATTAACCCTTCATATACAGGGTCGTGCTTTTTACCTATACTCATTTTTTGTTTTTCTTCCACCCATTCTAAAAATGATTTTACATTTCTTTCCAAAACTTTTTGACAATCGCAGGCATTTTGTTTTTTAATTTTTGCCAGACGTTTCAAATTTTCTGCATCTTCAATTTCATATGGTACTGGATCTTCTGATTTTGTTGTACAAGGCTTCCAGAAATAAAAAAATTTAAGTTGTATTTTTCCAATATTCAAATTACATTTTTTAAATTTTGTTATTATTTTTATAAAGAATCAATTTAAAAAAAAAAAACCCTGAGAGGTAATTATTCATCTTTAATGATTTATTCATTAATAAAAATTTGTCCAAAAATTAGTTAGTTAAAGAGTCCGCAATCCTAAAGATTGGTTGGAAACAGCACGCCATGCCGATCTATCCTGAGCTAATCCCTTCATCTCCCTATAGCTATTCATCTCAACGTCTTCAACTATCTGACTCACATACTCCAATCTAGGCCTACCTACCCCTCTCTTTCCCTCCACTCTACCTTCTATGATCAATTGCATAATCCCCCCATGCCTAAGAATATGCCCTACTAATCTGTCTCTCCTACGTTGTAACACTCTCCAAATACTTCTCTTCTCCCCTACTAACTCTAGTACAGCTTCATTTGTTACTTTATCTTCCCAACCAATCCTCATCATCCTCCTATAACACCACATTTCAAGTGCTTCTAATCTACGCTTCTCTTCCTTTCCTATAGTCCACGCCTCACACCCGTACAGTGCTACACTCCAAACATATACCTTCAGTAATCTTTTTCTAATACCCAAGTCAATATTTGATCTTAAAATCTGTTCTTTTTCTACGAATGCCTTCCTACCCTGTGCTATCCTACACTTTATATCTACCTTGCTTCGATTATCTTTTGTGATTCTACTGCCTAAATAACAAAAATCTGACACTTCTTCGATTCTATTATCTCCTATTGTGATCCTCATTTTTCTACTGCATTCCTTTTTGTCACACCTCATCACTTTAGTTTTACCTATATTTATTTTCATGTTAAAATCCCTAGTCAATACTGCCTGCATACCATTCAATACCATTTCTAAATTCTTTTCGCTTTCTTCCAATATAGCTATATCGTCGGCGAATCTCAGCATATATATTTTCTCTCCCTGTACATTCACACCTACACTATACTCTTCTTTTACTTTGTTTATTGCATCTTCTATATATAGATTAAATAATAACGGTGAGAGTGTACATCCCTGCCGAACTCCCTTCCCTATTTTTGCTACCTCTTCTTCCCCCTCAATTCTAACTAAGGCAGTTTGGTGTTTATATAAATTAAAAATTATTCTCCTATCCTTATAATCTATACCCGTTTCTTTTAAAATTCTAAACATTATGTCCCAATCTACATTATCAAATGCCTTTTCTAAATCTACAAAAGCTATGCAAGTTACCTTTCCTACCCTATTTCTTTTTTCTACTACCGTTCTTAGTGCTAGAATCGCAATTTTTAGTCCAAAAATTATAATCCATAATTTTAATTGTATATTTATTTCAAAATATTTTTTTTGTTAAAATCCTAATTTAAAAATTATTGAAAAAAAATTTAACGAGCTAAAAAATTCAAAATCGAATTTTATTATAAAAAAAATATTCAAAAATTTACCTTGACCACCCTGCAGAAGGTCAGATCTTTGATCGAAACGTCTGTATTTAAACTACCACTATTGAAAGGTTCGATCATAAACCAAACGATGTTAAATTGTCTGTCGTCGATATGCCTTGGTAAAATTACCGCTGAAATTTTTACACAATTTGCAGTGAAGAAAAATATTATTTAGTTAAACAAACAAATACGATATGAAAATAAAATTTGTTGAATTAATTACCTTTTTTGAGTTGTAAATGTAAAATTAATATTAACAAATTAGTAAAAACTTTGTAAACCATTATATTTGACAGTATATATATTTTTTTTATTTGGAAATGAGGACAATCATTTCAAATTGACAATTTGTGATTTTAAAATGTTTTTATCATTAATTAATATTATCATTTTCAATAAATATATTTCTTTTATATATGCACTTGTGCTTAATGAGTTGCATACTTAAATATCCTTAAATTTATCCCATAGATATTATAAATGCATAAAATGGCAATAACATTATGAAAAATAGATTATATATTTAAAAAATAATTAAAAAATAGTATATGCTTATAAATATTTATATTTAAATATTTTTGTCTATAATAATTGCATTTCTTTTACAAATACATTTTTGTTTGAAATGTTACATACTCAAAGTCGCAGAACTACCCCATAGTTTTCATAAATGTCAAAAATGACATTGACATACGAAATACCTGAAATATATATTTAAAAAATGTATTAAAAAAATTAAAAATGTGTTAAAAAAATCTTTAAATCTATCGAATTAAAAATAACAAAGAATTTTATTTTATTATTTTTCCGAATATTTTTAGTTTCTTACATTTGTAAAAGTTTCCCTATTCATATAAGCCAAACCTCCAGCACTGAATCTCAAAGGCCTCTGCGACCTCATTAACATAAACAGCAATTTTTGACGCACGCCACTGGTGCTCATATACCAGTTGCAATCATAAATAGCCAATGATATGTCTTCTGTCTAAACATTTTTTTGCGCTTTTCTAGTTTTGAAAATTTGCATATATTTTTTTAATTAATCAATTTAATTTACCTCCATCGTAACCGCCGCCAATGGAAAACAGTACAGAGCAAACTGTACAAATAAACTCGCGAAATATAACAAACTTTGAGCCACTGTTGCTTTATCAGTATTTCTAAAAATATATATATATATACGTAAATATATTAAAAAAAAAAAAAAAACGACTGCAATAAATACTCGAAAAAGAATTTTTTTAAATTATGTAATTTTTTATAAAATTTCAATTTGTGCTCTTCTTAAAATTAATAAAAATATATATAAATGTAAAAAAAAATTAAAAATCAAATACGTTTTATTTAAGAAAATTAAAACTAAAGTTTTTTTTTTAATTTCCTGAATAAAAATTTGTAAATATTTAAATCAAAGCTTACTCATCTAAAACATTGTAAAGTTCGACGCAAAAGCTAAGCAATGCTATGGAATATTGGGGTAGAAAAATATTTGTAAAACCTTGCTGAAGAGTTTGCCCATACCTTAAATTCAGAAAAAATCTTTTTATTCCTCTATTTTCACAGTTTCTGATTTATTTGAAAAAAATCCATACTTTGCCACAACTTTTTGAAACGCACAATACATAACATACAAACAGAGACCTATAAAAAATTATAGATCTCCGAGAATTTTTTGTTTGTTTTACAATTATTTATAGTTTAAAATCAATGAACTTTATAAAATTTAAAAAAACTTACTCTAGTAAAAATTCGTGGTAACTTGCATATTTAGCAACTGCAATATTTAATTCATTGTGATTACAGGAATCTTCTGTATCGACCGCTGTGAAATCTGTTGATCTAATTCTGGCATTTAATATTTTAAATTGTGTCTGCAAATTATAACAACAGGCCACAAATAAAGCATCAAAACCAAGAACTAAAAATCCAACGCAAAAAAAGAAACACCATTGAATAATAGCTGAAAAAATAGAATTGTCAATTTTTTTATATTATTTTTAGGTTATTAAATTTTTATATAGCTCTATTTAAAAAACAAATACAATACAAATGTACTGTTTGAATTTTTAATTTATTATAGAAATTTTAATCTTATATTTTATTCTTAATTTTTATTTCCAAAACTAAGCAAGTATGTAATTTCAAAAATATTTCTACGCAAATTTTTTTATTAAATTATACGAAATTTCTTTCAAATAAATATTTCGCTTTTACTTTTCAATACAATTTTTTTTAAATATCATATCAAAATCATGTACCTATAATCCAATATCCAAAACTGAACGTTGTTGGAGACCAAACAGTTAGTGGTAAAATTCCAAAAAAGGCTTTAGAATTAAAAGTGCAAATTGTAAAACTTCCTATAGTTATAAACCATAAAATTATCCTTTTAATCAACCTAAAATCCTCAACAATATTCTCATAATGTTCATCTTCTAATTCTTCAATTCTCCAAAATATTTTTGTTTGGTCAATTAATGAATATAAATGATTTTTTGATCGAAGAACAATATAAAATTTTGCTGACACCTAAAAAAAATTTTTTATCGTAAAAAGTACCTTTAAATAAAATCTACATTTTTTTAAACTTCTGTACGCTTACGTGAATAATTGTAGTGCATGTCTCAAATAATTTAACCAACAATGACAGTTCTTTTTCCATGACAATGAGAGCTGTCACTGTCAACAGTGCCGTCGTTAAAATTGCGAAAAACATCACCTTTTTAACAATTTGTTTATACAGGCCCGTATTTTCGCTTTCTATAGGACTACAGGCGCATTGTTTTAACAAAACCAGGCCCGTACCTAAGTTGATTAGTTGCAAATTCTTTTTTCTATCTAAAAATATATTTTTAATTTTTTAAACGTTCAAATTTATATTCCTATTTTTTTATAAATTAATTAAATATGTTTGCTTTTAATTAATTAATCGCTAATTAATTATTAATTCATTATATACTATTTCATTATTTATTTACCTAATATTTCTTTTGGATAAAATCCTGATGCGTTTAATTTTTCAAAAAATCCTATAACCGACATAACTACAAAAAATATTAAAAAAATTTTTTTTTTCTTCTTTCTAAAGATTCAGTTTTAATAAGAATAACTACTCGTAATGACTAAATGATATCTACTTATTAAGGATTATATATAAGGTCCGTACTAATAAATATTAAATGACACTTGCACACATTTAATTGAACAATTGAGCTGCAATTATCTACGGAGTAATCACAATAATTGCCCTTCGAGAAGAATTCGACGATAATTATTGTAATTTTAGCTCGACTAAATATTTTAAATGCCAAAATAAATTGTATTGATATTTTTACTTACTTAAGAAGTTGACATAGAAAAAATGTTTTTTTTTTAATTTAAAAATAAAAATAATTTGAAAAAAAATCCTGTTTGAAAATGCATTTTGTATTTTTTAAATTTATAATTAAATTATCATCGATGAAAATTTAGTAATTTGTAATAATTTGATTAAGAAATAATTAAAACCGCGTAAATTGAAACTCTGCTATATAAACTGATTTAATTTTATTAAGACACTTTGTATAAAAGTTTTGTTCCATATTTTAATTATTTACCAACTTAAAAAAATTACTTACAAGCTTTTTTAATTTTATAAATTTGAAAATTTAAAAATCCAATTTAGTTCTTTTAAAGACATATAATTATATACTGGGCTTTTAGTGTATTCATAATTTCCTAATTTATTCAACAATTTTTAATTTAATGATTATTACAAATCATTAATATTGACCATATCATTAAGCGAAAATAATTTTTTGTTTAAAAAAATTGTACTTTATGAATTCGATCATTATAAGGAGCATAAAAACTTTTTTCAATGATTTATTATTAACTAGTGAGCAAACAATAAATAAAAATAAAGCAAAGCAAATTTTATTTATAACTGAAAGTGAAATTTAACAAATAAAATGCGTCTTTGCAAAATTATTTTTTTTCAATTAATTTTTATGGTTGGTTTAAATGTAATAAGCGCAAAATTTAAGGTAGTTATTAATTAATTATAACAAAAATTGATTATTTTAGACGAAATTTTTTTTCTCAGAATTGTGTTTCAAATTTCGGAAATTATTTTTCAATTTTTTCTCAACAGAAAATTTTTTTCCTACAATTTTTTTCTCAAAAAAAGATTTTACTTGAAATAATGTTTCCCTGTTAATTGTGATAAATAATTAAAGATTTTTTTTTCAAAAATTTTCCCCAAAAAAATTTTTTCAGATCGTCTTGTATTAAAAAAAAATTCATGACAGCTTGTTTTGAATTTTTTTTTAAATGTTAGTCGCTGTTTTTCCCCCAAAAAAATCTTATTAATAAAACTACATTTTCAATTATAACAAAAATTGACTATTTTAGACGAAATTTTTTTTCTCAGAATTGTGTTTCAAATTTCGGAAATTATTTTTCAATTTTTTCTCAACAGAAAATTTTTTTCCTACAATTTTTTTCTCAAAAAAAGATTTTACTTGAAATAATGTTTCCCTGTTAATTGTGATAAATAATTAAAGATTTTTTTTTCAAAAATTTTCCCCAAAAAAATTTTTTCAGATCGTCTTGTATTAAAAAAAAATTCATGACAGCTTGTTTTGAATTTTTTTTTAAATGTTAGTCGCTGTTTTTCCCCCAAAAAAATCTTATTAATAAAACTACATTTTCAATTATAACAAAAATTGATTATTTTAGACGAAATTTTTTTTCTCAGAATTGTGTTTCAAATTTCGGAAATTATTTTTCAATTTTTTCTCAACAGAAAATTTTTTTCCTACAATTTTTTTCTCAAAAAAGATTTTACTTGAAATAATGTTTCCCTGTTAATTGTGATAAATAATTAGAGATTTTTTTTCAAAAATTTTCCCCAAACAAATTTTTTCAGATCGTCTTGTATTAAAAAAGAATTCATGACAGCTTGTTTTGAATTTTTTTTTAAATGTTAGTCGCTGTTTTTCCCCCAAAAAAAACTTATTAATAAAACTACATTTTCAATTATAACAAAAATTGACTATTTTAGACGAAATTTTTTTTCTCAGAATTGTGTTTCAAATTTCGGAAATTATTTTTCAATTTTTTCTCAACAGAAAATTTTTTTCCTACAATTTTTTTCTCAAAAAAAGATTTTACTTGAAATAATGTTTCCCTGTTAATTGTGATAAATAATTAAAGATTTTTTTTTCAAAAATTTTCCCCAAAAAAATTTTTTCAGATCGTCTTGTATTAAAAAAAAATTCATGACAGCTTGTTTTGAATTTTTTTTTAAATGTTAGTCGCTGTTTTTCCCCCAAAAAAATCTTATTAATAAAACTACATTTTCAATTATAACAAAAATTGATTATTTTAGACGAAATTTTTTTTCTCAGAATTGTGTTTCAAATTTCGGAAATTATTTTTCAATTTTTTCTCAACAGAAAATTTTTTTCCTACAATTTTTTTCTCAAAAAAAGATTTTACTTGAAATAATGTTTCCCTGTTAATTGTGATAAATAATTAAAGATTTTTTTTCAAAAATTTTCCCCAAACAAATTTTTTCAGATCGTCTTGTATTAAAAAAAAATTCATGACAGCTTGTTTTGAATTTTTTTTTAAATGTTAGTCGCTGTTTTTCCCCCAAAAAAATCTTATTAATAAAACTACATTTTCAATTATAACAAAAATTGATTATTTTAGACGAAATTTTTTTTCTCAGAATTGTGTTTCAAATTTCGGAAATTATTTTTCAATTTTTTCTCAACAGAAAATTTTTTTCCTACAATTTTTTTCTCAAAAAAAGATTTTACTTGAAATAATGTTTCCCTGTTAATTGTGATAAATAATTAAAGATTTTTTTTCAAAAATTTTCCCCAAACAAATTTTTTCAGATCGTCTTGTATTAAAAAAAAATTCATGACAGCTTGTTTTGAATTTTTTTTTAAATGTTAGTCGCTGTTTTTCCCCCCAAAAAATCTTATTAATAAAACTACATTTTCAATTATAAAAAAATTTATTATTTTAGACGAAATTTTTTTTTCTCAGAATTGTTTTTCAAATTTCGGAAATTATTTTTCAATTTTTTCTCAACAGAAATTTTTTTTCCTACAATTTCTTTCTCAAAAAAAGATTTTATTTGAAATAATGTTTCCCTGATAATTGTGATAATTAATTAAAGATTCTTTTTTTCAAAAAATTTCCGCAAAAAAAAATTTTAAGATCGTCTTAGTTATATTTAAAAAACACTTCATGACAGCTTTTTTTTTTGAAATTTTTTTATAAATGTAGTCGCTGTTTTTCCAAAACAAAAATTCTTATTAATAAAACTACTTTTTCAAAAAATTCTCAATTTTCTCAAAGAAACTTTGAAGAAAAATTTTTTTAGTTGGTTTAGTTTTGGAAAAAAATGTCCGTAAAAACTCAAATATATTTTTTCAGATGGTCCTAATTACGGACCGGGTCGAGGAATATTTCCACGACCCGAACATTTTAGAATCCGTTTTAAAAACAGTTTTCGTCAACAGAACTACAAAAGGCCTAGAAGGATATTTTATGATCCACAACGAAGACGACATAAAACCAGACAATACAGTAAAATTTCAATTAAGATTTAATAAGGAAAAATTTCTAAACACAAACAAATTTAAGGCCAGTGTAGAAGCTTTTCAGTGGATCAACAATAAATTCGTCGAATTTCCCGCGCTAAATATCCGATTGACGTGGAAACAAATTATGACGTTTAAGTCATTCGGCATTGAAACGGCCCTCAAAAAATATTACACTCCAAAATTGGAATGGCCCATAAAAGCAAAGGTTCTTAATGAAATCACACCAAAATATTAATAATTTATTTTAAGTCATTTGTGTTGGCATTTATACGTCAAAATTATATTGACAGGTCAGATATACGTTCAAAGACATGACTTTGGCAGAACAGCCCATTCCAATTGGCATGCCCGAAGCTAAATACTTGATAAAACTGTCCTACGCTAATCCCAAAAATGTCGTTTTCATGAAAAGTGGATATTATTTTACAATTAAAAAAGTTATATACGATTAATTTTTATTGGTACATAAATCTTCGATTTTTAATTGAATAATAAATAATAAATTAATAATAAATAAATAATTGAAAATAAAATATCGTTTTTATTAATAATATCTTTATTTTATTATAAGACACCTATATATATTATATTTGCAACTTGTTTCACTGCGTGGTTTATATAGTTGCCTATATAAGACAAACAAATAGTAATATAGCAATAACAATTAGGTGCGAAATTGAAAAATAATTCATTCAAATGAAATTAATAAAAGAAATCATTTATAAAGCATTTATAAAAATATTATCAATTAGAAAAATTCTGTTATTTTTTTCGTAGAGAATAAAAAAAAAATTTAAGAGAAAAAATACGTTTGCAACGTCGGTTTGAATGTGCGTGAAAACTATAGAAATAGACCACGTGACATGACAATAATACGAGTGAGCGTGTCCTCACGCCATGGTTGCCATGCATATACGCCATTACCAACCATAGTAATGATATTACTATCACCAGACAGTGATAGTACTAAACTAAAGGTAAAGAGGAATTCCGACTTTCCCCGATCAACAACAACCAGACAATCGCTACTTTTCTGCGTTGTTTCTATTTTACACCGTTGCCAAATATCTAAAAACTGATCTGACTCGATCTGAAAAAAATCAATTTTCACTAATTCTTATAAAATTCCAATGTAAATCGTAAATATTGAAATAATTTTTGTATATTGTAAGAAATTTCAATTTTGACGTGATTTTATAAATTAATTTAATTTAATAAATGAAAATAAATAAATTTTTAAATTAAAAAATTTATATAAAAAATAAATAAATAAAATAAATAAAAGAAATAAATTTCATAATAAATCTCACAAAATTTCAATTCCATTATCAAATCGATACATTTTTCCATTCTTCGTATATAATACAATTTATAAATTTATAAAATAAATAAATTTCACAAAATTTCCATTCCATTATCAAATCGATACATTTGTCCATTCTTCGTATATAATACAATTGCCTTAACATCGGCAACATGGCAAATCGCGGCGCACCGCGACCATTCTTCAGTTCCCAACATCGCGGATTGCCGCGTTGCATTGGATCACCATTTCCGCAAAGGCGGATGCAAATAATTCGAAGAAGTCGAGAAATTCCGGAAGAAAAACGCAATTTTTTGTGATCTTGATAACATTTTGATCAAAAACGATGCTTTGTTGCCAATATTTTTTGTGAAAATAAATGTGCGTGTACCTCTTGGATTATGTGAAATTTTTGTGTAATCATTTTTTTTAGATAGAATAAAATAATGCTGAACAGGTAAGATTTTTTTTCGAGTATATAAAAAATTATTATATGGACAAATTTGAAAATTCTTATAGAAATTTTTTTATTGAAAAATTATTAGTTTGTGTTAGTTTTGTATTGACATAATCCACATTATAATTATATGTGCAAACTTTTAATTATGAGCTGTAACTTTCTACGTGATTATAATTATTTTATATAATTTTCGCTTTGCGATTTGGATTTAAATTTAAACTTTTTTTAATAACACGGAACTGTAATTTTAGCATCATGTGACACGAGTAACATTTAAAACCTATCCTGGATTTTTTATGTTTATTTAATAGGTGTTATTACCTTGAAAATTTAAAAAACAATACCGCAATGGTTTGATAGACCGTTGTTAAATTTGTAACCGTGGTTTAGATAGTTTCTGGTTTGGTGAATAACTACATTGATTAATTAATTAATTGGGAAAAAAAATTCTGGTTAAAAAAATATTTAAATAATTAAAAAATATGACATACTTTTTTATACACGAAGTATTTTAAAAAATGCTGAAAAGTAAAAAAAAATATTTTAAAAAATATTGAAAAATTATATATATATATATATAATATAATCTATTATATTATATATTATATATTATTATAATCTCAATATATATTTTTAAATTTAATATAGAGTAATAAAATATATTAAAGATTAATTTTAAAAAACATAAATCTAATGTTTTGTAAAATTAATTATTTTTTACTTGCGGCAGAAATTTAAAAATAAATCATTAAAAAAATATTGTCGCCGCACATTAAAAAATTAATGTTTTTAAAAAGAATTATAAAAATTTTGAAAGATCTATTTAAAAAATATATAATACTAAAAAAATCCCATTTTTTAAATGTTCTCTTCCATTTTCATCTCAATATTTAAAAAAAACAATTGGTTTTGAAAAACACAAATTCAAAAAACCTATAATTTTTTTTATTCCCTTCTCGTCTCCGATTTTTATTTCGATTAAAAAATCATATTACAAAAAAATTTAATCTCCAATTTTTAAAACAATATAAAAAAAAATCTGTTATAAAAATCTGAGAATTTTTTTTATCATTGGTTTTTATTCCAATGTGTATGTATATATATATATATATATATATATAAATCGATTATAAAAAACTTGATTTTTTCTTAAATCCTTTTCAAAATTCTCCTATAAAAAAAAAAGTTTTACACCCGCTGCTTTTATAAAAATATAAAAATCTATTATTAAATAAATCTGGAAATCTTTTTTATTTGTAGATTTTATCTCAATAGGAAAAAAAAATGGTTTATCTGTATAGAAAAATCCTATTAAGAAAAAAATAATTTTACTAATACACGGTTTTTATCCTTAAATTCAACAATTGTTCATAAAAAAAAAAAATTTTAATCCCCAATTTTTGTAAGTAGAGAAATTCATTTTTCATCCCCAATTTTTATATCAATGTATACAAAAAAAAAAATTGTATTACAAAAAAATCATTTTATTTTTTAATGCATTTCACTGTCACATTTCCGGTTGCCTATATACTATATACATGCATATATAATGACAAGTAAAACAAACAAACTTCATATTATGATATTACTTTATATGTTCAGTAATTGATCTCTGTTTATAATGTGACCTTACATTACCTTACTTACTTAACATAACCCACCACTCTTCATCTACCACGGAAGATATCCTTGATTTAACAAGATATATTCATTTGCAAATTAAAGAACCAACATTGGAGTTTTTTTTTCTTAACAACTTCGTTTGTAATTTTTTTTTGTTATGCGCAAATATATTATTAATTAAATCATTAATTGTATTTTTAATTTATTTTTCTTGATAATAACATTTTGCAATAGTTAATTCATTTTTCCAATATATTATTATTAATGTAAAAAAATTAACTATTTTTTGCATTTTTTAATTAGATTTTCAAACTTAGTTTTCTACATTTTTAAACTTATAAACTAAGACAAAAAAAAATTTTTTTCATAGCACTTAAAAAATCTGCGCAAATTTTTATTTTCAAGAATCTTCTATATAAAAAAATATTATATATATTTTTTTAAATTATTTTTAAATAAATTATTCACTATGAAGATTTTCGATTCAATATTGCCTAATTAATAAATTTTGCAAAAATTTACTTTACTCAATATACAAAATATACAAATATACAAATTTTCAATATACAAATTGGCAAAAAAAATTTTTTGTGTTTTCGCACAAACATTAGTTTCAAAAAACTATTTTTGAAAATATTGTTTAAATTAGATTTTAAAACTTAGTTTTTACATTTTTTAACTCTTAAACTAAGAAAAATCTTAGATTTTTTAAATATTTTTATAGCAGTTAATTAATATTTGTACGAAATTTCATTTCCTTATCTTTAAGCTACAAATAGTTATAAAAATAATTTAAAATTTTTTTTAATAAATCCTTCACAATGAATGTTTAAGTCACATGAATAATTAATGAAAAATTTGCAAAAATTAAGTAATTATTTCAAATATCCAATTATTAATGTAAAAAAATTCTTGTTAAGGTTTTCAAAGAAAAAATCATGTAATAAATTCAAAAAATATGAAAATATATTTTCATAGCACTTAAAAAATCTTTGCGCAAATTTTTATTTTCAGCAATCTTCTATATAAAAAAATATAATATGTATATATTTTTTAAAATTATTTTTAAATAAATTATTCACTATGAAGATTTTCAATTCAATATTGCCTAATTAATAAATTTTGCAAAAATTAACTTTTTTCAATATAAAAAATACACAAATATACAAATTGGCAAAAAAAAATTTTTGGTGTTTTCGGACAAATAATAGTTTCAAAAACTATTTTTGAAAATATTATTTAAATTAGATTTTCAAACTTCATTTTGTAACTAATTTTCAAACTAAGAAATAACTTTTTTTTACATTTAAATAATCTTTGTGCAAAATTTAATTTTCTTATTTAAAAAATATAAAAAAATTTAAAAAAAATATATATTTAAAAAAATTCCTCATAATAAAGATGAAATTACGTCTTTTTTTTTAATCAAAACTTTCTAATGAGATTTTTTTTAATTATTTCAACCGTTTACATTAATTATTTAAAAAATACTTATTAGAACACATTATTAGATCTAGCTAAATAAATGAATAAATAAATATATAAATATATATACAAAATTTAAAAAATTTAAAAATTTAAAAATATACTATACAGGCTGTTCCAAAAATCTGTATATAGAATATATATTTTTTAATTAATTTTAATTTAATAGCCCAAATTAAATATTTCGCATGGCAATTTCTTATATATATCTCCACAAATAAGATTTTTTTTGTTTTCATAATGCACATTCTAACAGCACGTTTCTATGTGCGCTCACAATATTTCCTTCTCGGCCCAGGTATTATATAATCCTTTAATTTACGGTTTGGAACGCTGAAGAGAGCTATTCTTACATCTGCCATTTCGATTTCATATATCAAACACACTCCTTTATTCTTTCCTAGCAAAAACGTAGCTTCAGCCATTATTTAAACAATATTGTAACAGAAAAATGTTTTCTTCTGATTTCTCGTATTTTTTACTTCTTTCATATCGGGTTAAAAATGTAAGTGTAAAATGATAAAAAAATATTTTTATAGTAGAATTTTTTATAATGTACTAAAATCTAAATAATAATAAAAATAATTTAAAAAATATATAGTTTTTTTTATTCCTTTTTTGAAATATTATTGAAAATATTTTTAAAATCCTACGATTAGAAATTTTTTATCTACTTTACAATTTTAATTTATCTGTAAACTTATAATACACATTTTTATATTTAAAAAATATATATTTGAGTTTTACTGCTTCTTTTCTTAAATATTTTAATATCCGAAAGAGCAATGAAGATGCTTATGGCCTGGGGGGGAAGACTTTCTTTCCTTATGTACTTCTTTGTATGCCAACAATGTTGTGAATATTGATTTTTAAATCAATCTGCCAAAAACTATGACTAAGTAATTTTTTTTATTTAATAAAATTTTCCAGGTATTTTTAATAATTTTAAAATTCAATTTTAGATGATAAAAGTGCATGAAAAAAAATTATTGTCATATTTTTTCTATATATTTATTAAATTTTCTAGAAATTTGCGAAATTTTATTTAAAAATTATTGCAAAACCACAATTTTAAATGCGCCTGAAATTTTTTCAATATTTCCATTTCTCTGGCCTGCCTTTTTATTTTTGTTCTATTTCCTAAAAAAAATTCTAAATTTTAAATAATTTAATGTAAACGGTTGAAATAATTAAAAAAATCTCATTAGAATGTTTTGATTAAAAAAAAAGACAAATCATCATCTTTATTGTGAGGATTTTTTTTTAATATATATTTTTTTAAATTATTTAATATTTTTTAAACAAGTTTGTATTATAGAAAATTAAATTTTGCACAAAGATTATTTAAATGTAAAAAAAAAGTTATTTCTTAGATTGAAAATTAGTTACAAAATGAAGTTTGAAAATCTAATTTAAATAATATTTTCAAAAATAGTTTTTGAAACTATTATTTGTCCGAAAACACCAAAAATTTTTTTTTGCCAATTTGTATATTTGTGTATTTTGTATATTGAAAAAAGTAAATTTTTGCAAAATTTATTAATTAGGCAATATTGAATTGAAAATCTTCATAGTGAACAATTTATTTAAAAAATATATATATAATATTTTTTTTATATGGAAGATTGCTGAAAATAAAAATTTGCGCTGATTTTTTAAGTGCCATGAAAATATATTTTCATATTTTTTGAATTTATTAGAAGATTTTTTCTTTAAAAACCTTAAAATGAATTTTTTTACATTAATAATTGGATATTTGAAAGAATTACTTCATTTTTGCAAATTTTTCATTAATTATTCATTAATTATTCATGTGACTTAATAAACATTCATTGTGAAAGATTTATTAAAAAAAAATTTGAATAATTTTTATAACTATTTGTAGCTTAAAGATTAAGGAAAATGAAAATTCGTACAAATATTAATTAACTGTTATAAAAATATTTAAAAAATCTAAGATTTTTCTTAGTTTAAAAGTTTAAAAATGTAAAAACTAAGTTTGAAAATCTAATTTAAACAATATTTTCAAAAATAGTTTTTTGAAACTAATATTTGTCCGAAAAAACAAAAAAAATTTTTTTCCAATTTGTATATTTGTATATTTCGTATATTGAAAAAAGTAATTTTTTGCAAAATTTATTAATTAGGCAATATTGAATTGAAAATCTTCATAGTGAATAATTTATTTAAAAATAATTTTAAAAAATACATACATATTATATTTTTTTATATAGAAGATTGCTGAAAATAAAAATTTGCGCAAAGATTTTTTAAGTGCTATGAAAATATATTTTCATATTTTTTGAATTTATTACATGATTTTTCCTTTGAAAACCTTAACAAGAATTTTTTTACATTAATAATTGGATATTTGAAAGAATTACTTAATTTTTGCAAATTTTTCATTAATTATTCATGTGACTTAAACATTCATTGTGAAGGATTTATTAAAAAAAAATTTAAATTATTTTTATAACTATTTGTAGCTTAAAGATAAGGAAATGAAATTTCGTACAAATATTAATTAACTGCTATAAAAATATTTAAAAAATCTAAAATTTTTCTTAGTTTAAAAGTTTAAAAATGTAAAAATTAAGTTTGAAAATCTAATTTAAACAATATTTTCAAAAATAGTTTTTTGAAACTAATGTTTGTCCGAAAACACAAAAAAATTTTTTTGCCTATTTGTATATTAAAAATTTGTATATTTGTATATTTTGTATATTGAGTAAAGTAAATTTTTGCAAAATTTATTAATTAGGCAATATTGAATCGAAAATCTTCATAGTGAATAATTTATTTAAAGATAATTAAAGAAGATTTTTTTATATAAAAAAATTTCAATATTTTATTTTATATTTTACAAATTTTCGATTTTACATAGTAATAATAATTCGAAAAATTATTTCTTTATTCCTACATTTTCGACCTATCAAGCCGCCCCAAAAATTAATTTTCTTACAACCCTGTATATAATCGCTTGTCCAGTCCGTGAATAATTGAAAATACAATTGAATAACGCAAAGCGGTGGCTTACAGAGCGCTGGAAAGTCGTAATTTTTCTATATTTGCAGACGTCGATGTTTTTGCAATTGCAATTGCCGCTGCGGCAATTCGACCAATTATTGTAAATGAGATTAGATCGGGCTCTTTGGTAATAATCAATGTTTTGTAACGCAAAGAGAGCCTCATTCGTATTGTAATAATCTTTGCATCTTACCAAAGTTGTCGATTTCGGCATTTGCATCCAACAATATAAATTTATTGTCAAAGATGAAAACGTAACAATCGTAAGAACAAGAAGTTTCTACTCAGATGTGGAAAAAAAAATTTTTTTTATTCGGCAAAATTTTTAGCTTTTAATTTTTTATTTCGTAAATAATAGTTTATTTCATAGATTTTTTAATTATAAAAATTCAATTTTGAAAAATGTACATAAAAAACTGTTCTTATGCTTAAAAGTATTATCTTTTTGATGTTCTATTTTCATTAAAATTTTCAATGTTTTTGTTTTCTTTAAAAAAATTTGAATGAAAAATTTCGTTTTTGTAAAATTTCTGGCTATTGTTTTTTTATGCATTCTTATTTTTTAATTATTTTTATTGTTAAATTTATAGCTATATATATATTCATTTTTATTGGAATGTACGGCAAATAAATTTTTATACAAGAAAAAATAAATCGGAATAGAATTTCAATTTAGATTTTTGTATGAAAAATATTATGCGAAAAAAATGATTTAGTAAAGAAATGAAAAGTAAAAAAAAAAGCGTGATTTTTGATCTTTTGTTTAAAAAAAAATCTGAAATAATTTTTTTTTTATTGCAAAATTTCTGTCAATTGTGTTGTAATTTCTGTCAATTGAAGAAAAATCCAACTTTGAAAATTATTTTAAAAAAAAAATGTTGTGAATTTGTGAATCCATTAAAAAATCAAAATAAACCATTTTTTGTTGGATAAAACTCCATAAATTATTTTACGATATAGTTTATTTTTTCTAATTCAATTTTAAAAATAAGTTTTTTATATAAAAAAAATTTTTAATGTAAAGCTATCGTGTTTTCGTTATTTTGTCAATTTTCTTTAATAAAAGTTGCAATAAAATATTTCGAAAAAAATAATTTCTCTACCGGATGAGTGCATTAACTAATTAATTTAATATTTCGTTATACAATGGCCAAGTAGAATTAATAAAATTAATATTATATAAATATATATTACAGCATTTTGAAATAAAATCCGAGCATGTTAAATTGCGTTAAAAATATTAGAGAAATCAACAAATACAAGATATATATACTTGCAATATAACTGTTTAATTCATGAATTAATAATTATACAGGGTCCTTCTGATTGCTATTACAAAAATTGTTTTATTAAGTGGATTGAAAATTATTTAATTAATAATTCAATTGAATTGCAGAATTAATTAGTAATATCAACTTTTTAATATATTTTTTCAATATTTTTTTTGCGTTTTGAGTATTTTTATAAATTTAATTAATTATTTTTTTCGCGTTTTAAATATTACATTTTTGTAACTTATTATTTTTTTTAATTTTCTGTTATATATCAAACAATATTGTTTGTGCATGAAAATTGAAAATTTGTAATAATTTTTCTTATTGTTGTAAAAAAAAAATTTTTATTCAATTTTTTGCATTTCTTTTTAAATTTTCTCTAAATTATTTCTCATTAATAAAAATAAACATTTCACAAAATCAATTCACAAAACATTTGATCGTAGATTGCATTTCATTGCAAAACATCGAGCCATTTAATAATCAATATGGCGGTTGAGAAATCCATAAAATGGCCGCCACACTCGACTAAACATTGACAATAGCCATCAATTCGAGATGGCAGACAATCTAACTCTTAACTCTAACTCTATACATTGCTCATTTCGTTGATAGATGTAATAATAATTAAACAATATAAAGCGTACGAATTTCATCAATAATTATCGCATAAATACACATTTTCTGAACATGCAACTTTACACGAAGATGCAACTGAATTGCAACACTGTAACAGATACGGCTATTCATTAAAATTCATGTAATTACGATGATGATTGTGATGATGAAAATAGAAAAATAGAAAAAAAAACATATCTACGAATTTTAAAGTAAATTTTATTTAATATAGAAAAATATATATATTTATAACCGCAATTATAAATAAATAAAACTGATCTTTTAACAAGCCAAAAAAAAATTCAACAAAACATCCGAAATCGCTCTTGAAAAAAAAGATACGTAAAAATAAATAAATTAAAACATTATTCGTATTTTAACATGCTATTTTTTTAATTACATACACTGATTATTTATAAGATTTCATTTGTTATCTCCGACTCGAAATACGTCAAGTTATTATTTCTGTAAATATATAAAACCTTGAATTCAATGCTATTTGTTAAAATAAGACATATACAAAGTCGTTTATATAAAATGGCAACAACTAAAATGTACTACAGTAATCACTGTCAGTGTGACAGTTGTTTATTTGTGCCGTCAAACTGTCAAGAAAAATAAAGGAATTTTCAAAATAATCTATCAATTTGTTCAGATGTTAATAATAATAAAAACATATGTTTGAGCTGTCAATAATGACTGTCAGTGTAATAAATGGCAACAATTAAAATATATTTGAACCATCATTGTCAGTTTGACAGCTATTAGTTTATATATTGAAACTGTCAAAAATATTTTAATACTGGTGTTTTAAAAAAACCTACAAAATGGTTCATATAAAATGGCAATAACAAAAATATATTTAAGCAATGATAGTCACAGCTGACAAATATTTTTTACATCGAACTGTCAACAATTTTTTACATCGAACTGTCAACAATTTTTTTTTATGGAATTGTCAAAGTATACCTAGCAACAGGTTTCTATAAATGGCTACAACAAATAAATATTTGAGTAATCACTGTCAATATGACAGATGCTTGTTTATATCGAATATCGAACTGTCAGAACAAATTTTTATTCATGGACTTATCAAAATAATCTCAGAAATCGTTCATATAAGTAATAATATAAGTAATAAAATAAAATAAAATAAAATAAAATAAAATAAAATAAAATAAAATAAAATAAAATAAAATAAAATAAAATAAAATAAAATAAAATAAAATAAAATAAAATAAAATAAAATAAAATAAAATAAAATAAAATAAAATAAAATAAAATAAAATAAAATAAAATATAAAATAAAATATAAAATAAAATAATATATAAAATAATATATAAAATAATATATAATAATATAATTCATATAAGCAACAAAAAATATATTTGAACTATTACTGTCAGTGCGACGTATATTTGTTTATATCGAACTGTCAAAAAAAATTTATGTTGGATTTGTCAAAATAACTAGAAAGTGATTCAAATTAAAATTAAAAACGTATATGAACTGTCACTTTGACAATTATTTCTATACGTCGAACAGTAAAAAAAAATGTTTTGTTGTCAAATGAACCTAACAAAAGATTCGATTTTTTAATTTCGCAATTATTTAAAAAAAAAAATTTTGTTCTAAAATGTTGTGGATTTATGAATGCCATTAAAAAAATCAAAATAAAGCATTTTTTGTTGCATAAAATTTCATCAATTATTTTACTATATACATAGTTTATTTTTTCTAATTCAATTTTGAACGTAATTTTTTTAAATAAAAAAAAATTTAACGCAAAGCTATCATGTTTTCGTTATTTTGTCAATTTTCTTTAATAAAAGTTACAATAAAATATTTGCAAAAAAATAATGATCGAACTGTCAAAAAAAAAATTTATGTTGGATTTGTCAAAATAACCAGAAAGTGATTCAAATAAAAAATAATAATTTATACGAACTGTCACTTTGACAATTATTTCTTTACATCGAACTATCAAAAAAATTGTATAGTTGTCAAATTAACCTAACAAAAGATTCGATTATGCAATTTTACAATACAAAGAAATATATATTTTGATTAATTATGATTTATTTCAATTTTTCGCGTTGTAATAATAAATTATTTTTATTGGACGTTTTGACTAATTAAATTTCTATTCAGGTCATTACCTGTTCAAATGATTAGTTTATTATAAGTAATTATGCAAAATAATTGTAAACAAGAATGACATAAGTGGTTTTATCGATGCTATAAATAATTGTATATAAACAATTGTATATATTACCCACTTTAAGAATATATTGCATTAAAGACTATACAATTAGATTAAGATTGAAGAGACCATCGTAATACAGGGTGATTAGTAATTTAACTTCAATCAAAAAATATAATTTTTTCCTTTTTTTAATAAATGAGTTTAATTGTGGATTCAATTAATTGTTGATTACCATATGCTTTTTTTTTTATAAGCAATGACGAGCTGAATTTTATAATAAAATTATGCAAAATGTTATTCACAGGTTTAATGATATTTTTTTTGCACATGCATAAATGTTTATATAAATAAATATCTCACGATGCTAATTATTTAACAAATTGTCCCTGACCGAACACACTTGATGTTATTTTATGAAATAATAAATTTACATTGTTGCCATGTTATTGGTGTTTTATTTATTTTTGGTGATTTTGAAGAGGATTTATTTTTCGTAATATATAAATAGTTTTTTAAAGAAAATTATATTTACTTACGGCAGCATAAATTTGTAGAAAAATATTCATGATTTTTAAATTTTCGAATAAGAACATACATTGTTGCCATTTTTTTAAAGCTTCAATTTATTTAACAGAAGATTAAATTTTTTTTTCACTAACATTAATTATTTTAAGAAACGTATATTAATAAAAATATACACACTTTCACATATACATATACCTATCATTCGAAAAATACCTTGTTGCCAATTTGCTATCAAAATATTGTTAATGTATAATAAATTTTTTTTTTAAGAAAATTCTATTTATTTTGAGAATTAAATTAAAAAGAAATATTTATGATTTTTTTATCATAGTTTTTTAAAAATATATTGTTGCCAATTTGCTATAAAAATACTTTTATAGTTAAGTCATTTTCTTCTATAGAAATTCTAGTTATTTTAAAATCATACAAAACATAATTTTAAAAAATATTTAAGATTTTAAAATCTTATAAAAAGTAAATCTTTTTTTCAAAAATGTCTAAAAAATATTTATATCAATCTTTAATTTTATTATTTAAAAAAAACGTAAAAAATTATGGAAATTTAAAATAATATTAATTTTAAAACAAAATAAAGTATTTCAAATAATTATTGAATTATTATTTTTAGTAATTAGTAGTGCTGGGAATATTTGCCAATCAAACCGGAAACCGGTGCAAGCGATTTTTCACCGGTTCACCGACTAACCGTTTTCACCAATTTTCGGTAAAAACCGCTCTATGGTGAAAACCGATTTTCGTCATTTTCATCAAAATTATCGAAAAATTATCAAAAAAGTACAGAGGTCGATTTTCATCAAAATTATCGAAAAATTATCAAAAAAGAACAGAGGTCGATTTTCATCAAAATTATCGAAAAATTATCGAAAAAGTGCTGAGTCGATTTTCATCAAAATTATCGAAAAATTATCAAAAAAGAACAGAGGTATATATACCTGTCGATTTTCATCAAAATTATCGAAAAATTATCGAAAAAGTACAGAGGTCGATTTTCATCAAAATTATCGAAAAATTATCAAAAAAGAACAGAGGTCGATTTTCATCAAAATTATCGAAAAATTATCGAAAAGAGCAGAGGTATATATACCTGTCGATTTTCATCAAAATTATCGAAAAATTATCGAAAAAGTACAGAGGTCGATTTTCATCAAAATTATCGAAAAATTATCAAAAAAGAACAGAGGTCGATTTTCATCAAAATTATCGAAAAATTATCGAAAAGAGCAGAGGTATATATACCTGTCGATTTTCATCAAAATTATCGAAAAATTATCGAAAAAGTACAGAGGTCGATTTTCATCAAAATTATCGAAAAATTATCAAAAAAGAACAGAGGTCGATTTTCATCAAAATTATCGAAAAATTATCGAAAAGAGCAGAGGTATATATACCTGTCGATTTTCATCAAAATTATCGAAAAATTATCGAAAAAGTACAGAGGTCGATTTTCATCAAAATTATCGAAAAATTATCGAAAAAGAACAGAGGTCGATTTTCATCAAAATTATCGAAAAATTATCAAAAAAGAACAGAGGTCGATTTTCATCAAAATTATCGAAAAATTATCGAAAAAAAAAAAAAAAAATTATGTCAATAGTGTGCCAATGCACTGCATATGCCTCCTAGGGGCAAGACATGGGCAACGACGCTCTGGCCTATAGAGCGGTCCCTATACAGGGATCCCGGTCTATAGGAAAGATTCAGGCTAACCCACGGTATTAGGGGGATTAGGCTGAATCGGTGGGGCGACGGCTAAAATATGCACTCATTGGTCGGTGCAAGGCAAGGAGAAACCAGCACTGTACCCTTCTCCAGATTACAGTATGAAAATGTCGATTATCTCAAATATAATACCCCAGATGAGTAGAGCCAATGGCTCAGAATCTCATCCTGCTACTTCGGTAGCAGGCAAGCCCTCGGATTCTGGGGCGGGCAAGAGATCGATTTCATCGAGTATTCTACGAGTCGGAGCGTGGAATATACGCAGTTTGAATAGGATAGGAAAGTTAGAGAATTTGAAATTAGAAATGGAGAGACTTAGACTGGATATTGTAGGGATTAGTGAAGTTAGGAGGAAAGATCAAGTAGATACGTGGTCAGGAGAATACAGATTAATAACCACAGCATCAGATAATGGGCATACCGGTGTAGGTTTTATAATGAATAGAAAGTTGGGATGTAGAGTAAAGAGTTATTGCCAAGTTAGTGATAGAATTATAACTATTAGATTAGACACGAAGCCAACGGACACAGTTATAGTGCAAGTATATATGCCAACTTCAAGTCACGATGATGAGGAGGTAGAATCCATTTATGAGGAGATTGAATCTAGGTTAGCAAACGTTAAAGGACAGGATAATCTAATTGTAACCGGAGATTGGAATGCCGTAGTAGGTAAGGGAAAGGAAGTTTCAATAGTAGGAGAATATGGAATAGGAACACGTAATGATAGAGGGGATAGATTGGTAGAGTTTTGTATTAGGAATAAGCTAGTGGTAGCAAACACGCTTTTTCAGAATCACAAGCGCAGGATATATACGTGGAAAATGCCAGGAGATATAGGGAGGTATCAGATAGATTACATACTGGTTAAAGAGAGGTTTAGGAACCAGATTAAGAATTGTAAGAGTTACCCTGGAGCAGATATTGATAGTGACCATAATTTAGTAGTCCTGGACTCAGAGGTCAAATTCAAGAAATTACAGAAGTCTAAACAGGTCAGAGTAGATGTCGATAGGTTAAAATTAGCTGATGTATGTGAAAAGTACAAGCAGAAAGTAGAAATCATGGCTAATGGAATATCTAGGAACGACATAGATTGCGAATGGAGGGAAATCAGAAATGGGTTAACTACAGCAGCAAATGAAGTATTAGGCACAAAGAAAAGGGCAGGTAGGAGGGAATGGATCACGGAAGAAATAGTTAAAATGATAGAAGCAAGAAGGAAAATTAAAATTGGAAACACAGAAGCAGGACAGAAAAAATATAAGGAACTAAGGAACTTAATTAATAGGAAATGCAAGCTAGCGAAAGAAGAGTGGATAAAAGGAAAGTGTGAGGATATTGAGGAGGATATGAGAAGAGGTAAAGTAGATTTGGGCTACAGGAAAATTAAGTCACATTTTTCTAAAGTAAAACCAAAGGGTAACATTATATGTGATAAGCAGGGTAAGGAACTCACAGAAAATAAGGAAAAAGCTAGAAGATGGAAGGAGTATCTTGAAGATTTATATAAAGGTAGGCAGGACATGGAGGAGCTAGAAAATGTGGAACAGATAGATGAGGATGACTTAGGTCCTAGCATACTTAGGTCAGAGTTTCATAGAGCATTAAATGATTTACGGAATAACAAAGCAGCGGGGATTGATATGATACCAGCCGAATTAATAAAACACGCAGGGGAAAAAATGCAGGAGCGATTATACAGGTTAGTTTGTAAAATATATGAGAAGGGAGAAGTACCACAGGATTTTCAGCGTAGTAGAATAGTAACAATGCCGAAGAAAATAGGAGCTAATTTGTGTGAGAACTATAGGACCATTAGCCTACTATCACATGCATCGAAGATATTGTTAAAGATTATTTATAGGAGATTAGAAAATAAAGTAGAGGAAAGGCTAGGAGAAGATCAGTTTGGTTTTAGGAAAAACAGAGGGACGAGGGAGGCGATTCTAGCACTAAGAACGGTAGTAGAAAAAAGAAATAGGGTAGGAAAGGTAACTTGCATAGCTTTTGTAGACTTAGAAAAGGCATTTGACAATGTAGATTGGGACATAATGTTTAGAATTTTAAAAGAAACGGGTATAGATTATAAGGATAGGAGAATAATTTTTAATTTATATAAACACCAAACTGCCTTAGTTAGAATTGAGGGGGAAGAAGAGGTAGCAAAAATAGGGAAGGGAGTTCGGCAGGGATGTACACTCTCACCGCTATTATTTAATCTATATATAGAAGATGCAATAAACAAAGTAAAAGAAGAGTATAGTGTAGGTGTGAATGTACAGGGAGAGAAAATATATATGCTGAGATTCGCCGACGATATAGCTATATTGGAAGAAAGCGAAAAGAAATTAGAAAGGGTATTGAATGGTATGCAGGCAGTATTGACTAGGGATTTTAACATGAAAATAAATATAGGTAAAACTAAAGTGATGAGGTGTGACAAAAAGGAATGCAGTAGAAAAATGAGGATCACAATAGGAGATAATAGAATCGAAGAAGTGTCAGATTTTTGTTATTTAGGCAGTAGAATCACAAAAGATAATCGAAGCAAGGTAGATATAAAGTGTAGGATAGCACAGGGTAGGAAGGCATTCGTAGAAAAAGAACAGATTTTAAGATCAAATATTGACTTGGGTATTAGAAAAAGATTACTGAAGGTATATGTTTGGAGTGTAGCACTGTACGGGTGTGAGGCGTGGACTATAGGAAAGGAAGAGAAGCGTAGATTAGAAGCACTTGAAATGTGGTGTTATAGGAGGATGATGAGGATTGGTTGGGAAGATAAAGTAACAAATGAAGCTGTACTAGAGTTAGTTGGGGAGAAGAGAAGTATTTGGAGAGTGTTACAACGTAGGAGAGACAGATTAGTAGGGCATATTCTTAGGCATGGGGGGATTATGCAATTGATCATAGAAGGTAGAGTGGAGGGAAAGAGAGGGGTAGGTAGGCCTAGATTGGAGTATGTGAGTCAGATAGTTGAAGACGTTGAGATGAATAGCTATAGGGAGATGAAGGGATTAGCTCAGGATAGATCGGCATGGCGTGCTGTTTCCAACCAATCTTTAGGATTGCGGACTCTTTAACTTAACTTATCGAAAAATTATCGAAAAAGTACAGAGGTCGATTTTCATCAAAATTATCGAAAAATGATCTACAAAGAACAGAGGTCGATTTTCATCAAAATTATCGAAAAATTATCGAAAAAGTGCTGAGTCGATTTTCATCAAAATTATCGAAAAATTATCGAAAAAGAACAGAGGTCGATTTTCATCAAAATTATCGAAAAATTATCGAAAAAGTACAGAGGTCGATTTTCATCAAAATTATCATTTCCCATTAGAAAATGTCCCATTCAATCATTTTTTCACGTTTAATAAAAATTTATAATCTTAGCATGGACGACAGTCCATATAAAAATGTTTCTAAATGCTGACTTTGAAATTGAACACGCAATTAACATCGCGTATTAATTTATAGTTGCTGATCGTGTTGGTATCGCCATCTACATATTTTAATATTAGATGTGTGTGCGACAACGACGATAAACACACACAGATTACACACTATTTATTCTCGACGAACGCGGCGAGAAATTCAAGTCTAACTACATGGTTACGTGAATGCAATCCCATCTTTGCACATGCTATTTTATATGGGCAGTTTCAAAGGCACCCTGAACGATAAGTTGAAGCGACGAATATAAACTCGAAAAAGTTGATTGCGTTGGTTGAAGCGAGACTTTCGCCGTTTTCTGAGAAAGTTCTCGCTCTAGTGGAGTATTCGTTATCAACGAACGCGTGTTTATTATCAGAATTTTATCTATACAATAGTACACCTACTGCCAAGAATATGGCAAATCAGACATAAATGCATAGTTTAAAAACTAAAAAAAAAGAAAATACAATTATTGATCGATTGTTTGAGGACGCTATTGTGTATTTATTTTGTAATTCATAAAACCAACATAATTTGCTATAAAATTGTTGACAAAAATCAAAATAAAATATTAAAAAAATTTAAATATAAGAAATGTATGTAAAAAATTATTATTTATATATATATATAGCATCGCCTAGAATAATTTTAAATCAGACATTTTAAGCCACAATTATTGACTATTTCTTTGACTCGATTGTACATGGTCGCTAAGCCTTTGATTATAATATACAAGTCTATATGAATGTAGAGGAAAATGAGTCATTCTTAATTTTCAATTTCCGACCAATTTAGCAAATACACTTAAATTTTGAACAAAATGGGCAAAAATAGACATAATCGCTTTAATATAACACCAAAATCATTGAAATCTGTCCAGCCGTTTCCGCAGAATTTTGTTTATACGGGTAAATGGTAAACTTTTGTAGTAAGCATGGAAATAATGATTTTTATCTTTAAGCGGGACAAATTACCGAAAATTGGGATTGTCCCGCTAAAAGCGGGACGTACGGTCACTTTACTTATTTGTGTTATTAATTTTATCCCAATAAAATTTTATATAAAATAAAATAAGCAAAAATCTGTTAGGTAAGCTGTTCATCAAAATTATCGAAAAATTATCGATAAAGAACAGAGGTCGATTTTCATCAAAATTATCGAAAAAATATCGAAATAGAACACAGGTCGATTTCCATCAAAATTATCGAAAAAATATCGAAAAAGAACAGAGGTCGATTTCCATCATAATTATCGAAGAAATATCGAAAAAGAACAGAGGTATATACCTGTCGATTTTCATCAAAATTATGGAAAAAAAACGTGTCGATTTTCATCAAAATTATCGAAAAATTATCGAATAAGAAGAGAGAAAAAGAACCTGTCGTTTTTCATTGCGGCGCATTTTAGGTGAACAATACAATTTTTGCTAACCACTCTTAAATAGTTGATACGCCACTGATTCCTATAGATAATAAATTGTTATATCAAGATGCAACTTAATGCACAAAGCACAGATGAAATATACTCATTGCTCGAAGTATCAATACTGTATAATTGTGGAATCATATCTTATCTACGTGTTTATTTTGTTACTGCGATTTCGTCTGCAAGGGATAAACAAATTGCATTTTTAATCAAATTCTACATACTTAGAGAATAACTGAATGTAAACTTATGTAAAATTACTCTCTATAACTCTCTATATGCATTCTCATTTTGCTGTAGTCAACTGTTTTTTAATATATTTTTTATTCTGATACCAACACCAGTATAATGAGCTTGAAATTATATATTTTTCAATTTAATAATAGCATATTTTGTTTCGTTTTTCACTTTAGATCAGAATCTTTGCTTTGGAAATCTACCTTAGGATTAAATCTTTGCATAAGATTAATTTAGGATTTTAAGATTAAGTTTTTTAAGATTATTTTATTTTTAAGATTTATACCTTTGGAAATTTTTTTTTAGAGGAAGGTATATATATACCTTTGGAAATTTTTTTTATTTTTTAGAAGAAGGTTTATACCTTTGGAAATTTTTTTTTTTTTGGAAGAGGTATATATATACCTTTGGAAATTTTTTTTTTTTTAGAAGAAGGTTTATACCTTTGGAATTTTTTTTTTTTTTGGAAGAGGTATATATATACCTTTGGAAATTTTTTTTTTTTTAGAAGAAGGTTTATACCTTTGGAAATTTTTTTTTTTTTGGAAGAGGTATATATATACCTTTGGAAATTTTTTTTTTTAGAAGAAGGTATATACCTTTGGAAATTTTTTAAAAATCTTATAAAAAGTAACATTTTTTTTTTCAAAAATAAAATTTGTAACTGTCTAAAAAATATTTATATCAATCTTTAATTTTATTATTTAAAAAAACGTAAAAAATTATGAAAATACTCCATGAAAAAATAAAATTAATAAAATAATTCTTATTTTAGCAAATAAAAATTATTTTAAAAAATATATTGAACGTCAATTTGATATAATTGAAAAATATAATGAATTCACTTCAATCCAAAGAGACCTCGGCTTCTTAAGAGAATACGGAATTTGCAATATATCTTTGATAATTGGTTTTAAATTACTATTGACTGACATTAACCGCAACTTCCGGTTTGAAAGTGCACATATGTGTATATATATATATTTATACCACGCTTATATAATTTTTATAAAAAAATAAGCATGGTTATATCATAAAATCAAGGAAATACACATTCGGTGACTAACTGTAAATAAATAAATATATTTATATATAAATATATATTTACCGCTGGATTATTTGAGTTATTCGAAGGTTATTTTATTATATTTCCTCGTTTTGCAAAGAAATTCTTTTTATAATATAATTTTATATATATTTATTAATTTATTCTATTGTTTGAATCGACAGAAAATGTACAGTAAAAATATTTTTAAGTTAAAATAATAATCAAGTGTAGGAAAATAGCGAAGGCAACGGAAGTTTGTGGGAATGAATTTTCGTTAAAAACTTTAACATAACAAAGGAAATTTTTGTTTTAATAATAAATGCTTAATATATTCATTCAAGCAAAAAAACCTTGAAGAAAAAAATTAAATAAAGCGTGCAGCACGAAAATTTAATGAACCATATCGAAAACGCTTACCTAACCTACATGCTATTGTTGTCAATTATTTTATTTTCTTGGCTTAGACATACATTTTTAGAAAAATATTTTAACATTAAAAATAAATTGCTTTTTTACTGAAAAATTAGTTAAATAATTACACTTCAAACAATATTTTTGGTTTTAATAAGAAATGTCAAGGGGGTACCGTATTTTTATAATTTTGCTGCGGTACATTTTTTTTTGCACCACGCACGCCATCTATTGCTAATTGTGTACAAGTTTGAGAGTAAATGTCTTAATACTACAAACAAATCTTACTAGATGTCACTCTACAGCTTAATTAAGCGATCAAATGAGTTCAAATTTGACACATGCAATTTTGTATTAATAATTTATCAGAATATACTGAAAAAAAAATTTTGAGTCACTGAAAAAATGTTTTTTTAGAAAATTACCGCTAACCCATAATGTACGGTACCCCCTTAACAAAATGTTTCGTACCGATAAATCAATGGCAGGTCCAGCAATATTATAGCATCCAGTTATATTATTTTCTGTAGTTATCTTTTAAACTTGACCCACTTGTAATAAATGTAAAGTGTAGGTCATTTAAATCGTACCACTCTTAACTTTATTTTTCCACAGAGCATTGAATAATAATGGTCCTAACAAGGTTGAATCGAACCATCGTATAAAGTAATAAGCTATATGATATTATATGGAAAAATGTACGCAAACACTGAATTAACTTTGAATTTTTTTTGTACAATATGTTATTAACAAAATTTCAACAAAAAAAATTTCAATCAATTTTTAAAAGTGCGGTATCCCCTTAATGTTGTTTTTATATTAGTAATATGAGAACAAAAAATTTTGGAGTAAATTTTAATACATATATTTTTTTGTAATTATTAAAAAAAAAATTTCAGAATCACAAGCGCAGGATATATACGTGGAAAATGCCAGGAGATATAGGGAGGTATCAGATAGATTACATACTGGTTAATGAGAGGTTTAGGAACCAGATTAAGAATTGTAAGAGTTACCCTGGAGCAGATATTGATAGTGACCATAATTTAGTAGTCCTGGACTCAGAGGTCAAATTCAAGAAATTACAGAAGTCTAAACAGGTCAGAGTAGATGTCGATAGGTTAAAATTAGCTGATGTATGTGAAAAGTACAAGCAGAAAGTAGAAATCATGGCTAATGGAACATCTAGGAGCGACATAGATTGCGAATGGAGGGAAATCAGAAATGGGTTAACTACAGCAGCAAATGAAGTATTAGGCACAAAGAAAAGGGCAGGTAGGAGGGAATGGATCACGGAAGAAATAGTTGAAATGATAGAAGCAAGAAGGAAAATTAAAATTGAAAACACAGAAACAGGACAGAAAAAATATAAGGAACTAAGGAACTTAATTAATAGGAAATGCAAGCTAGCGAAAGAAGAGTGGATAAAAGGAAATTGTGAGGATATTGAGGAGGATATGAGAAGAGGTAAAGTAGATTTGGGCTACAGGAAAATTAAGTCACATTTTTCTAAAGTAAAACCAAAGGGTAACATTATATGTGATAAGCAGGGTAAGGAACTCACAGAAAATAAGGAAAAAGCTAGAAGATGGAAGGAGTATCTTGAAGATTTATATAAAGGTAGGCAGGACATGGAGGAGCTAGAAAGTGTGGAACAGATAGATGAGGATGACTTAGGTCCTAGCATACTTAGGTCAGAGTTTCATAGAGCATTAAATGATTTACGGAATAACAAAGCAGCGGGGATTGATATGATACCAGCCGAATTAATAAAACACGCAGGGGAAAAAATGCAGGAGCGATTATACAGGTTAGTTTGTAAAATATATGAGAAGGGAGAAGTACCACAGGATTTTCAGCGTAGTAGAATAGTAACAATGCCGAAGAAAATAGGAGCTAATTTGTGTGAGAACTATAGGACCATTAGCCTACTATCACATGCATCGAAGATATTGTTAAAGATTATTTATAGGAGATTAGAAAATAAAGTAGAGGAAAGGCTAGGAGAAGATCAGTTTGGTTTTAGGAAAAACAGAGGGACGAGAGAGGCGATTCTAGCACTAAGAACGGTAGTAGAAAAAAGAAATAGGGTAGGAAAGGTAACTTGCATAGCTTTTGTAGACTTAGAAAAGGCATTTGATAATGTAGATTGGGACATAATGTTTAGAATTTTAAAAGAAACGGGTATAGATTATAAGGATAGGAGAATAATTTTTAATTTATATAAACACCAAACTGCCTTAGTTAGAATTGAGGGGGAAGAAGAGGTAGCAAAAATAGGGAAGGGAGTTCGGCAGGGATGTACACTCTCACCGTTATTATTTAATCTATATATAGAAGATGCAATAAACAAAGTAAAAGAAGAGTATAGTGTAGGTGTGAATGTACAGGGAGAGAAAATATATATGTTGAGATTCGCCGACGATATAGCTATATTGGAAGAAAGCGAAAAGAATTTAGAAAGGGTATTGAATGGTATGCAGGCAGTATTGACTAGGGATTTTAACATGAAAATAAATATAGGTAAAACTAAAGTGATGAGGTGTGACAAAAAGGAATGCAGTAGAAAAATGAGGATCACAATAGGAGATAATAGAATCGAAGAAGTGTCAGATTTTTGTTATTTAGGCAGTAGAATCACAAAAGATAATCGAAGCAAGGTAGATATAAAGTGTAGAATAGCACAGGGTAGGAAGGCATTCGTAGAAAAGGAACAGATTTTAAGATCAAATATTGACTTGGGTATTAGAAAAAGATGACTGAAGGTATATGTTTGGAGTATAGCACTGTACGGGTGTGAGGCGTGGACTATAGGAAAGGAAGAGAAGCATAGATTACAAGCATTCGAAATGTGGTGTTATAGGAGGATGATGAGGATTGGTTGGGAAGATAAAGTAACAAATGAAGCTGTACTAGAGTTAGTAGGGGAGAAGAGAAGTATCTGGAGAGTGTTACAGCGTAGGAGAGACAGATTAGTAGGGCATATTCTTAGGCATGGGGGGATTATGCAATTGATCATAGAAGGTAGAGTGGAGGGAAAGAGAGGGGTAGGTAGGCCTAGATTGGAGTATGTGAGTCAGATAGTTGAAGACGTTGAGATGAATAGCTATAGGGAGATGAAGGGATTAGCTCAGGATAGATCGGCATGGCGTGCTGTTTCCAACCAATCTTTAGGATTGCGGACTCTTAACTAAACTAAAAAAATATCACTTAAACAAGAAAAATTACGTGTATTTAAATTATGAACTACTTTTAGTTAAATAAATATGACTGGAGAAATGAATAACGAATTTAAAAATATATATTACTATGATAGTATAAATATTTGGTAAATATGGAAGAATTCTAAATTTCTGTGATACGGCTAGTTAAAATTTAATTTAATGGAATTTAATTAAGTTTTAAAAAATACATAATCAAATCAAATTTGGAACTATATATTTCTTGTATTTGAAGTACTGCTTTTTTTGCTTTCTTAATAAAACAAATGTATTTGCAGTGTGCGCGTACTAATTTTTTCATATGACATTATCTAATATAGACAACTTCCGAATTTCTTTGTGGCATTCAATTCTGCAGGTTGGTAGCATTGAAATTATACTTTCAACTTAGTTGACGTGATTTGTTTAAGAATTTGGGTATTAATTCATTTTTTTATCATAATTTTGTTGGCGTTTTATTTATTAATCTTAATTTATTATTTATTTATTTATTAATCTTCCATTAAAAAATTGTATATGTTAAAATATTTAAAAAAAAATTTAGAAAATTCTCAAGATGAAAAATTGAAAAAGGACGAAAAGAAAAAATCAATTTTTATTATACTTTGAGACTCTGCCAAAAATTAAAACACTATTGAAAAAATATCTAAGTTGTAATATTTTGAACAATTGAGTGTCAAATTGACATCACTTTATCAAAAATCTTCTTCACTCAAAAATTACAAAACACTTTTTAAATTAAAAATGAAAGTTTTATACTTTTATATATTTTTTGCATGAAATTAAGATTTGATAGAAATGATAAATTCATGATTGACTTATATAAATACAGATGGCGCTTAAGCTCTATTATCATTGATCAACTGCTTCGTTGCAATATAGGCTGTGATAAAAATTCCTACAAACGAAGATTTTCAAATAATTAGTATCTAATATTGGAAATTATACGTATACAAAAAAAAATTGTTTTTTTCAGATTCTCTGACTTTTTGAAGCAATTTTCCTGGCGCCTAAGTAAAATACACACAAAGAAGTTATCAACAAATTTTACAAATCGACCTCTTAAATAATAATTTCAATAACGATAACAAAAATAGAAATAATGAATATTATATTTCTTTACAAACAAAATTATATAATAATTTTTAATAATGATGGAGACGTCCTAAAATTTTCTTTATTGGATTTTTTTTTCCCCCCAAAAAAACAAAAGATTTCAATTCAATAATTAAATTTCGTAAAGATCTCAATTTTCTATTGTTATTCTTACAACAATTTCAACAAATTCAGCGTAGATATTTTGCGGTTGTTTTAAATTAAATGAGATTAGAACAATAACTCGCGCATGATTTATGAAATTGAATATTACATTATAAAAAAATAGAAACTTTTTCTTTTCGTCGGTTATTTCGTTTTCGTATTTGACGATTTGTTTCACTGCATGCACATATCTTAAGAAATTTTATTTTAAACCTATTATTTTTTTATATAAAATTACATATTTTAATTATTTTGCAATTTACTAACTTTGAGTATGCCAGTTTATTTTTAATACATACTATATTTTTTAATATATAATACACATTTTTGGGGGGAAACTAAATATTGTTCACAAATAAAATTTATTGATAAAAAAATCATGATTATTATTTTTTAAATAAAAATTAATCAACCATATTTTTCGAAATAAATTTTTCAAGTGATTTTTGTTGGTTTTTTTAAATCTCAAACCTTGACAAATGATTCTCTAATTTATTCATTTGAACAATGAAATTTGTACATTTTAAGTAATGACTCGATTCAAGCAACTCGATGTAATTTATTTATTTTAATTGCACTAGAATTGAATGTAATTTTGCAATTTTTGTTATATCATAATTCTAAATGACTTCAACGTTAATTCTCACACGGTATAATAAATGTAATAGAAGAATCTAAACGATTTGATATTTAAAATTTCCAGAAAAAAATACGTTTAAACTTCTTTTTAAAATCCAATTAGTAAAAAAAAAATGTTTATTTCCTTTTCGTATATTAAAAAAAAATGAAAATTTTCACGATTAAAATTAGAAATATAGAAATACAGAAAAAAAAAAAATTTTCTAATTTTTTTGAATACAATTTCATACATTAAAATAAATAAAAGCAAGACATTTTAAATAAAACATAAATTTTTCCGAACGAATTATTTTTAACGCTCTTCCTAAATTTCCATTAATTTTTAAATGAAAATATGTTTTAAAAAATCATTTAAAAAAAAATCGTATAGTTTTTATTACATCGCTTAATTTAAAAAATATATTTTTAACATTAAAAAAGAATTTTAGTAAAAACATTCTTTTCGCATCTTCTCAACGCCCGGTATAAAATATTCAAGATATTTTCATATATTAAAATTTATTCAGTCGACGAAACTTCGACATTTAAAATAAAAATTTCCAATACAAGTCCTTCTAACTAAACTTTCTACTAATTAAAAAAAAAACGTTTTCTCCGATTTATTTAAAATAAAATTCCTTGAAAAATCCCTTTTAGCTTCATTCCAAACTTTAAATCATTTTTTTGAAAAATTCGTTATATACGTTTTAATTTCATAATGAATCCTATTATTTCTTATATTTGTGTGTGTGTGTCTGTTTTTTATTTATATATATATATATACATATATAATAAAAAAAATTGTCCTCATATTTCCAAAATATTTCCAAAAAATCCTTCTTTTTAGTTTTCAAATTATTATTTTTTTGATTTTGTTTCATTGTTTTTTTTCTTAATTTCCCAGTGCATTGCTTTTAAAAATTTTTTTTTTTATATATTAAAAATTAATTTAAATAAAAAAATTCTTTTCGCATATTTTCAATACCCAGTATTTATTTTAAAAAAACTGTAATACATTTTCATACATTTAAATAAATACAATCAACGAATTTAAATAAATCGACATTTAAAAATAAAAATTTCCAAAAAAAATTCTCCAATACTTCAGATTAATTAAAAAAATATCACTCTTTAGGGAATAGAAATAAATCTGCAAAAATAAATAATAATTAAAAATTTTAAAGTTTTTTACAAGACTCAAAATGTCTTCTAATTAAAAAAAAATGTAAATACTAATTTTAATTTCCTTAAAAATAAATAAACAGCTTAGAACACCTCTGCGAAAATTAATTAGAATTAAAAAAAATTGTGAGTTCAATTATAAATCTTTTTTACATCAGAAGCAATTTTCTAGTTATTTAGAAAGAAATTGCAACAATCATTTTTAATTTACTTAAAAATAAAAGTTAAAAATGTTAAAAATAAATAAATAAAGTTACTAAAGAAACATTTTTAGAACTTGTGTGAATTGTGAAAATCTTTAGAATTAAAACTTTTCTAAGTTTTTTTTGAAAATTTAAAAACAACAAAATTCATAATATTATCTAATTAAAAGAAATCAGCAAGAACAATTTTTTATTTGCTTCATCAAAGCTATTTGTATAAAGAATTTTTAGAATTAAAAAAAATTGTGAGTTCAATTAGAAATCTTTTGAAATATATAGAGTTGAAAATCTAAATGGCAAAATCTATAACCTATTAAAAATTGTTCTTGTATTTTTAATTCACCGGAATATATTTTGATTCTTGTAAAAAAATAAAAAATTTAATTAATTCTCACACAGGCTCGTATTTTACATTACGTATTCATTTGCGTCCTAAAAATAAAACCAACATTTTTTTTACATTAAAATTATTGTCAATTTAATTTCTTTTGTGGTTGTATTATTTATGAATAAATTAATTTTTAAAAAATAGGCAAATTAAAATGCGAAGTTGTATTTTGAAAAAAACAATCTAAAATTTTACAATATTCTCCTTAAACCAGATATTTATTTTTTAAAGGTTATTTCATGATATTAAAACCAGTTTTGCATTTAATATTTTACAATGCCAATAAAATTACGCAAATCTTAAAAAAAATTACTTTGACAATAACAAACATTCACAACAAACATGAAAATCACCAAATAATATCCCAATTTGTCCATTTTACATATCATATTTTAAAAACTTATCACCGGAACACTTCAATTTAATTTATCACATCGAAGTCGCTTTGAAAAAAATATTTTTGCAACTATTTCGTTAATAAAATATGGTGAATTTTTTTAAACTCCGCTAAATTTCATTCTTTTATTAGGTCAGACGAGTGTGTTTATTTAAACTCCATTCATTCTGGAGTGTTGTATTCAATCTCGAGTAAAATTGTCTTGTTGACTACCATGCTTCGAAATCGCCAGGCAGGACCGTAATAGCCCAATGAAAATAGCGGCACAATGACGCAATTTGAACTATGGAATTAAAATTGGAAAAAATGTATTTTGTGAAGAATTCAATATATTTTTAGAAACTAAATAAATTTTAGCATTTTTATTTCATGGCGCGTATTAGGTATTTTTTCTATTAATTTAAAAAAAAGTCGTGTATTATAAATAGAACTTTTATAATAAGAAATATATTTCAAGCATTGATAGATTTGGCTTGATGGCATTTCGTCGTACATACTTGATAAAATATGATTTTTTTGCATAATTAGAGGTGATGAATATAGCTACCAAAAAAACATAATAGATTGTCTAAAAAAATTATTTGTGACGTCTAAAAAAATATTTTCAACAAGTATTTTTTATTTTTTATTATTTAATAGTATATCAATCACGATTCGTGATACAGCTATTTTATTTCTTTTCCCTAATATGGAATATCGCAACATAACATCAAAATCTATAACCTATATCACTATTTTTTTTAAATTTATTCATACGTCCCTTATTTTTGTGTATATTAATAAAAATTTCTCTCCAAATATTCTGAACATCCAGTGCATATATATTTCTTATTTTTTCTCGGGACATTGTCCCAACATGTGTCAAAGGCTGCGTGCAGCATGCTCACCTGCAACTGCAGCATACCAGATCCTTATTCTTCGACCTTTCTCTTTATCAGACTCGTTACGGGTACAGAAGCGTGTGTCGTATCGGATCACCTTCCTTCCTGTAACGCTCTCGACTCTCGAGTGCACGGCATACCGTTCAATGTCAGCCGGTTTACCTTCAAGCTAAATCTTATATCGTACCAAGAATAGCGAGAATGCCAAGAACTACCACAACGCATAACTCGCTCTTTATTCTCACTGCACATGAATAATGATAAAATCTGCATTGATTAAGAAAAGAGTCGGTCGGGAGTTTGCATTTAATTTTAACAAATTTAAAATTAATTCTTTTTAAAAAGTCCGGTATGTTTTTTTTGTAGTTCTTTTCTTTAAACCTTAATACTTTAATAATTTCTCAAAATTTTCGATAATAAATATTTTGGATCACTTCCATCAAATTTTCCACGTCCATTTTTTTTTTAATAAATGCTAATATAATTTCGTTACATCCATTTGTTTTCTTCATATATTGAAAAATTCAGTTGATTTCACCCAGTATTAATGGCGATAATAATTTTTTAGTGCTCTAACGTATTTCAATTGCTATTTGGGTTTCGTGTCGTCCTCAATACTTTTTTTGATTAATTTTCGTTAATTTTTTTTTACGTTTAACATATTTTTCTAACACACTTTTCCTAAAACCATACATTTTCTTGGCATTGACAAAAATTAGCGCAGTTTTGTCAAATATAAACGACGATAATAATTTTTTAGTAATTCTATGCGCCTTAATTGTTCGTGCCGTTATCAATACTTTTTTGATCTAATTTCATTAATTCTTTGACGCTTACAAAAACAAATTTCAACTAAAAATTAATAAAATTATCAAAGATACATCTATCTTCTTATCAATCACAAAAACTCACGTTATCTTATCTAGTATAAACGACGATAATAATTTTTTAGTAATTCTATGCGCCTTAATTGTTCGTGCCGTTATCAATACTTTTTTTGATCTAATTTCATCAATTCTTTGACGCTTATAAAAAAAAAAAAAAATTAATAAAATTATAAAAGATACATCTATCTTCTTGCCAACCAAAATTTATGTTGTCTTATCAAGTATAAACGACGATGATATTTTTTAATAATTCTATGCGCCTTAATTGTTCGTGCCGTTATCAATACTTTTTTGATCTAATTGCATTAATTCTTTGACGCTTATAAAAACAAATTTCAACTAAAAATTAATAAAATTATCAAAGATACATCTATCTTCTTATCAATCACAAAAACTCACGTTATCTTATCAAGTATAAACGACGATAATAATTTTTTAGTAATTCTATGCGCCTTAATTGTTCGTGCCGTTATCAATACTTTTTTTGATCTAATTTCATCAATTCTTTGACGCTTATAAAAAAAAATACAACTAAATATTAATAAAATTATCAAAGATATATCTATCTTCTTACAAATTACAAAAATTTACGTTGTTGTTTCAGGTATAAACGATGATAATAGTTTTTTAGTACTTCTATGCGCCTTAATTGTGGGTGCCGTTATCAATACTTTTTTTGATCTAATTTCGTCAACCCTTTGACGCTTATAAACAAAAATTCAACTAAAAATTAATAAAATTATCAAAGATACATCTATCTTCTTGCCAATTACAAAAATATACGTTGTATTATCAAGTATAAACGATGATAATAATTTTTTATTACTCACATGCACTTCAATAAAAATTGAGGTTCGTCGTTCAAACTACTCACGCAGTCTCCATGTTATTCTTATGGGAGAGATTTTTTACTAAAAAAAAATAACCGCAAATTCATTTATCATTTAATAACTCGATTATTTTAAGAGATAAAAAAAACATATTTCATATAAAATATAGGGTATTTAATGCTCTTTAATATTCATTAAAAAAGTATTATCTATCTATTATATTTTTCTATATACAGGGTAATTTTTAAACAGTAAATTTAACACATTTGTAATAAATTGCGTTATATTGTTCCAAACAACATGAATATCTAAACCAATGGTACCCTCACTATAATATCAATAGTACCACGATCCATAGCCATCTCCATTGCGCGCTGTTTGCTATTTTCATTACTGATATACTGACGGTGATGTAGGAACTGCGCTCAGAACTTTGTCAGCTCAGTTCGCCAACTGCCAGAACGCGAACTGCAAGTATTCGAAATAAAATTATGACGAAAACTCGCATTCTCAACAAATACGCTTTTCACGTGCTCTTGTAAAAATCTACATAAATTTCTGTGGTTATTTTAATTTTTTTGGACCTTTTTTGAGTGCGTTGCGATTGGATTAATTTGTAGTGACAAGTGATATGAGAGTTATTATTTGGATATAAGGTTTTTTTAGGTAAATTATTTTTTAAAAAATAATTATTTGTACATATGTATTATTTGTATATTCGGTGTTATATAGAAAAGAATTTTTTTTGCAAAATTCTAATCGATTTTTTGAGGAATTGTGAAATACTCATTTAAAATAATATCATAAGAATTTTTTTCCAAAAAAGAAATGTCTTGAGCAACATAAATATTTCCAAACATTGGTTTATATAAAAAGTGACTGGATCAGTGAATGGATCATTCACTTTCATTCTTTTTTTAACTGGAAATTTAAAATAATACAAAAAAATAATTCGTATCCACGTTTAATATTTATTAATAGAATTTATGTAGAAGGAAAGTAATAAAAGTTAAACGAAAAAATTAATTAATTATACTATTCATATTTTTTAATTAAATTGAAATTTCTGAAAATGTATTTTTAATTTTGGGCAATATTTTAATAAACAATAATTTACTTTACTCATTTTTAGTTGGGATTTTTTAAAACCGTAATTTTAACGAAATGAATTTAATCTGAAATTTTTAAATTTAAACACCTTCCATTAAAGTTAGCAAAAAATACAAAAATTTGTTGAAATTTCAAAATTTTCATTTCCACAAAAAACATTTTTTACCAACTAAACGGACCTGATTTGATAGTAGCAAATAATTGGATAACATTTTTTAATTTTCAACAATTATTTAATTATCAAAATGAATTACGACAATAAACTTTGCTAAATTATTAAAATCGGTGAAAATTAATTCTTAAAAATTGAAAAAAATTATTTAAATTAGAAAAATTTTAATGCCCACAATTTTTGTTCTATTAATTAATTATTAATATTATTTTTTATTGCAAAAATAATAATTTTATCAACTATACGAATCTGTTTCAACAATAACAAATATTTGCATAATATTTTTCAATAAATTTTCATTATAAATTCGAAACTTTTTAAAGTCAAAATTTACTTTACCATATAATTATACAAAATTATTAAAATAAAATACAAAAATTTCCAATTTCACAATTTAACCGCTTTTATATACAGGGTAATAGTAATAAATATTTCATAATATTTTTTTAACCTTATTTTAGTTATAAATTATTTTATATAACCACGAAAAATATTTTTTTAATATATTTCCTTCTAGAAATAAATAGTTTCTAAAATTAATTCGAAAAAAAATAGCGGAATAAAAATACATCACGCTGTATATCCGCAATAATAACATCCAAGTACACTATTTTAAAGCAATTATTTTATTTCGAATTGCAGATGTTTTATAATCGTACTTACTGTCGATCACGCATCTGTCATAAATGATTCACAACTGAAGCATTTTTTTTTTCTTAACTACATCCGGGACCTCCATTTAAAACGATTACAATCACAAACTCCTTGTACAAAAAAAATTTTTTAATCATCCTTTACAAAATTTCTTGTAAACAATTTTTTTAATGAAGCGACATGAATCAATTCTATACTAAAAAAAATATATTTTATATATAAAATAATAAAAAATGTCTTTATAAATGCCACAACAAAATAATAAATTTCAAAATTTCCGTGTATTAAAAAAAAATCTAATGTAAACTTTTAATAATCGCTTATTAATTAATGTATTACTAATTTTAACGCACTCAATTTATATGAGTGATTTTTTAAATCGATATTCTTTGTTTGGTTTGCTTGCTAATTATAACAAAGCGCTTAAATGGGGTAATTTCGAGCTTATCTATTATATTTCCAACTAAGATCGTTATAATCATCAATTGACCTTTGCTAATTATTTTTATAGCTCGTACGTGATCAATTACGTACTGCATTATCCCCATTCTGTTCGTCGTTTTATTTTCTTCTTGCACGATTTTTAGTTGAAATTATTCCTAAATAACAGTGGATTTAAATTACATACATCCAGCGTCATTTCTAATCTTGAATTTCTTTGATTTTTAATCGCTCGTAAATTATATTACTTGTTTAAATAATTATGTTCGCAAAATTGTATTACTTCATTTCAAGAAAAAATTTTTTTTTATCTAAAAGTTAAAAATTAAATTTTGTAGTTTTAAGTAGGAATATAATGCTTTATTATTCTTGCAAGCTTTATTATTCAATCAGATTTTGTTGCTTGTTTACAATCTAAAATCTAAAGGTTTATTTGAAGTAAAAGCGTTTGATTTATTTCATAAATTGCCACAGAAGTTTGTTGGAGATATAATATTTAATATAAAGTACACTGTTGTGTATATTATACTAGAATCTTGTAAATGTAAAAATGCGGATTTAAAAATACAGGGTGTTCCTAATTTATTTTTTATTTTTACAATTTTAATTTAGTTTAGGTAATTTACCGTAACATATAATATGAAAAATTACAATTATGTATATTAAAAAATCTATTTTAATGGAAAATGGTTCAATTGAGTAACAGTTTTTTTCTACAATATATTTTTCATCGTCGAAATAATTGATATATTATTATTTTTTATAATAAAACCGTTTTTAAAGCATTTTATATTTTCTACTAAAAAAATCATGCTGTATATATAGAAATACTATCTAAAAATATATATTTTTTTTTAATATTTAAGACAGTTAAATACCCTACGTTTCTTCTTAATAAAATTTTCTTGTAACTCTTAAAATGATTGAATTATAAAAAGATAAATGAATTGAGGTTTGTTTATTTTAGTAGACAATTTGTCCCATAAGAATAACATGGAGACTGCTTGAGGAGAGTGAGACGCGAACCTCAAATTTCAATAATAAAGTGCATACAAGTAATAAAAATTATTATCGTCGTTGATAGTTGATAAATAACACCAATTTATTGTACTTGGTAATGAAATGAATGCATTTATGAAAGTTGTGTTAGCTATTAGTTGGAAAAAAATCTGAAATGTCACAAAAGAATGAACGCAATAGAGCCAAAGAATGTATTGAAAACAACACAAACCTAAAATTTTATTTTAAGTGCATATAATTAGAAAAAAAATTATTATAGGCATCAATACTCGATAAAACTACACGAATTTTTTAATTTATTAAGAAAATAGACGCAGCTATGAGATTTATTGTAGTTTCAGTTATAAATAAATTTGAAGTAGCAAAATTGATGAAAATGAATTGACAACGACGCGAATCTGAAATTTCACTTGAACTACTCAAAAATTTTCTTCGTCGTCAATATTCGATAACACTACGCAACTTTATGCCTATGATAATTGTATTAACTTTTAGTAAAAAATAAATCAGAAGCTTCAAAATTTTTATGAAAATGGGTCAAAATATGTATTGAAATCTACTCGAAACTCAAATTTCATTTAAGAACAACTAATTAGTAAAAATTATTATCGTCGTTGATAGTTGATAAATAACACCAATTTTTTGTACTTCGTAAGAAAATGAATGCATCTATGAAAGTTATATTAGCTATTAGTTGGGAAAAAATTAGAAATGTCAGAAAACAATGAACGCAATTGAGCCAATGAAGTATTGAAAACAACACAAACCTAACATTTTATTTGAAGTGCATATAATTAGAAAAAAAATTATTATCGGCTTAATACTCGATAAAACTACACCAATTTTTTAATTTGTAAATAAAATAGACGCAGCTATGAGATTTATTGTAGTTTCAGTTATAAATAAATTTGAAGTAGCAAAATTGATGAAAATGAATTGACAACGACGCGAATCTGAAATTTCACTTGAACTACTCAAAAATTTTCTTCGTCGTCAATATTCGATAACACTACGCAACTTTATGCCTATGATAATTGTATTAACTTTTAGTAAAAAATAAATCAGAAGCTTCAAAATTTTTATGAAAATGGGTCAAAATATGTATTGAAAACTACTCGAAACTCAAATTTCATTTAAGAACAACTAATTAGTAAAAATTATTATCGTCGTTGATAGTTGATAAATATCACCAATTTTTTGTACTTCGTAAGAAAATGAATGCATCTATGAAAGTTATATTAGCTATTAGTTGGGAAAAAATTAGAAATGTCAGAAAACAATGAACGCAATTGAGCCAAAGAAAGTATTGAAAACAACACAAACCTAAAATGTTATTTGAAGTGCATATAATTAGAAAAAAAATTATTATCGGCTTAATACTCGATAAAACTACACGAATTTTTTAATTTATTAAGAAAATAGACGCAGCTATGAGATTTATTGTAGTTTCAGTTATAAATAAATTTAAGTAGCAAAATTGATGAAAATAAATTGACAACGACACGAATCTGAAATTTCACTTGAACTACTCAAAAATTTTCTTCGTCGTCAATATTCGATAACACTACGCAACTTTATGCCTATGATAATTGTATTAACTTTTAGTAAAAAATAAATCAGAAGCTTCAAAATTTTTATGAAAATGGGTCAAAATATGTATTGAAATCTACTCGAAACTCAAATTTCATTTAAGAACAAACAAATTAGTAAAAATTATTATCGTCGTTGATAGTTGATAAATAACACCAATTTTTTGTACTTCGTAAGAAAATGAATGCATCTATGAAAGTTATATTAGCTATTAGTTGGGAAAAAATTAGAAATGTCAGAAAACAATGAACGCAATTGAGCCAATGAAGTATTGAAAACAACACAAACCTAACATTTTATTTGAAGTGCATATAATTAGAAAAAAAATTATTATCGGCTTAATACTCGATAAAACTACACCAATTTTTTAATTTGTAAATAAAATAGACGCAGCTATGAGATTTATTGTAGTTTCAGTTATAAATAAATTTGAAGTAGCAAAATTGATGAAAATGAATTGACAACGACGCGAATCTGAAATTTCACTTGAACTACTCAAAAATTTTCTTCGTCGTCAATATTCGATAACACTACGCAACTTTATGCCTATGATAATTGTATTAACTTTTAGTAAAAAATAAATCAGAAGCTTCAAAATTTTTATGAAAATGGGTCAAAATATGTATTGAAAACTACTCGAAACTCAAATTTCATTTAAGAACAACTAATTAGTAAAAATTATTATCGTCGTTGATAGTTGATAAATATCACCAATTTTTTGTACTTCGTAAGAAAATGAATGCATCTATGAAAGTTATATTAGCTATTAGTTGGGAAAAAATTAGAAATGTCAGAAAACAATGAACGCAATTGAGCCAATGAAGTATTGAAAACAACACAAACCTAAAATTTTATTTGAAGTGCATATAATTAGAAAAAAAATTATTATCGGCTTAATACTCGATAAAACTACACCAATTTTTTAATTTGTTAAGAAAATAGACGCAGCTATGTGATTTATTGTAGTTTCAGTTATAAATAAATTTGAAGTAGCAAAATTGATGAAAATGAATTGACAACGACGCGAATCTGAAATTTCACTTGAACTACTCAAAAATTTTCTTCGTCGTCAATATTCGATAACACTACGCAAATTTATGCCTATGATAATTGTATTAACTTTTAGTAAAAAAAAAATCAGAAGCTTCACAAATTTTGTGAAAATGGGTAAAAATATGTATTGAAAACTACTCGAAACTCAAATTTCACTTAAGAACAACTAATTACTAAAAATTATTATCGTCGTTAATACTCGATAAAATTACGCAATTTTTTCTACGATGCAAGAAAATATATGGACCTATAAAATTTTTATAAATTATCAATTGAAAAAAATTGTAAGATATTTTAAAAATATCTATTTGAAAAAAATTTCTAATTATTTTATTACAATATTATTGTTTACTTTATTAGAGTTTAAATTTATTTTGAAAAATTTAGCCTCGCTTATTAAACCATCTTTTTCGCCTTTTTGTCGACACTCACTTCACCAAATAATTTTAACAGGATATTTTTTTATAATAAAATTACACCATCCAAATCATCATTTTGCATTGTAAGATATTTTTATTCATTTTCACAGAACCAATTCAATTCATTTATTATTCATTCTGTGAATAGAAAATCTACTTATCCTCCTTCACAAATGAAGTTCAAAAAAATATTTAACAAATTTATTCAACCAAAAATATTAGTTAATAATAAAAAAAAAAATTATATGAAAAGTTCACTCCGTCATTGCATCGAATTAATTGAATTCTTCAAATTTGTTTTATCGGTATAAAGCGGAGATCTCGGTTAAGAGTTTTTGTATATGATAACTATTATTCTGTAGTACTTCTTGTGGATTTTGTAACAACAATTGTTGTAAATAGCGAGCAAAAGTAACTCGCAAGTAAGTGGAATTATTCTGACACGCATCAACGAACACATCCGTCGCAACACCAACAGCAACAGCAAGAATAGTCTCATGAAATCTATATCTAACAACCAACAATATATTTAGCAACAGTAACCATTATTTTATGATATTCTAATATATACACATATATTATAATAATAATAATAGATATTCATCTCTATTTTAAACAAAAATTAAATGCAAATATAAAATTTTCTCAAGGAAGTTAAGTTAAATAGAAAGTTGTAAAAATATATTTTAGATTAAAGAACACTTTTAATATTATACAAAATTAGAAATTTCTTTTAAAAGGTGCAAATAATTTTGATATATCGAAAAGTTGAAAATTTAGATTTTTTTGTAGAATAGAAATATATTTTTACAATTGATTTTTCTTTTGTAAAATTGCAAATTTCATGTATAATTGAAATTTTTTGATTTTGAGTCGATTTTGAACACAATTACTATAGTAAATAAAATGACTTTTCTATAATAAAAAAATTGTCTTTGACTGTAGTTACCTTATATAATTAATAATGGTAAAGCAGGTCTAAGTTCTTTTATATTATGAGTGAATATGAATTTAATTTCGATTTTAAAGACAGTATCCCCTTAATATTTTTTCTTATAAAATATATTTTTGTTTTTATAATTTTGTTAATGTTCGATTTTTTTTGTCTAAATATTCCACTGAAAATAATCATTAAAAATAGTGACTGAAATTTTTTTTTATACTTTTTCCCAAGCCGCTTTATTATATTTTTATATGCCATTTTGTAAAAATCTTCCAAAAAATTACTTCAGTGTTTACAAACTTTATATTTTAATTTGGCATAAGTAAATTAAATTTTACTACCAAACAAACAACTTTATTTATTTTTTATTGTATGATCATTTTTTTGTTTGTTTAAATATTACATTAGCAAATTTCATTAAAAATTGTGACTGAAACAATTTTTTATACTTTTTCAAGCCACTTTATTTTTTTATTTTTTTCAGACCACTTTATATAAAAATTTATAAAATCTTCCAAAAAATATATAATTTTTTTTTAGTTCTGCAGAAGTTAAATAAAATTTTCCGAAACAAACATATTGCTGAATTTCAAATAGATTTTATCTCACCGACTAAATGTTTATTATTATAATAATTCTTTCGTACAGTCTTTATCTTATAAAGATGCGTAAAATTAGGTTAAGTGAGATAACCATCTTTAATTGTTTGTATTGCGATATTTTGAAATATTTTTTTTTACATTGTTTAAAAATAATAATACAAAACATATGATCTGTTCTGTTTTTTTTGTTGCGATTTTTTTATATATAAAGATTTATATTTAGGTCAAATGGCAAATTTATTTATTTTTCTATAGACCGAAAATTGCAGAAAATTTAAAAAAAAATTGAAATTTTAAAAAATCCTAAAATAAAATTTATTTAATTTCCAAAATTTTCAAAAAATGTATAAAAAACCCGAAAAAAACTGAAAAAATCAAAAAAACTTATAAAAATCTAGAAAATATCGACATTGAATATCTGTGCCTTTGATATCATATTTTATTTGATTAATTAATTTAAAAAATTAATATGAAATAATTTTAATCAGATTGTAATTTTGCGGGTATGTTTACTCATTGTCCGTTAGATTTCTTAAGAATTGTGTTTTAATTAAATTATCAAAATGGCAATCTGAAACTAAAATTCTTAAGAAATATTTACACAAATTTTATTAATAGAAATTTCAATGTAAACGTATATAATTCACAAAAAAAAACTAACATAAAAATCAGTATCGTATCTTTTTATAATTTATTTTGTAATAATTGAATATTACTTTATTACTTTTTTTATAAAAAAAGAATTTTATTAAATATGAATTTTATTTTCTCTCTTGTTTTAGATCTGGGTCCAGTGGCGTCGCCATGAAGGGTTGGTTCGATGCGTTCCGCAGTGATGGCGGGCCCACTTTGTATAATTTTAATAATCGTACCGCCGTCACTGGCGATGTAAACGTCATTACCTCACTCGTGATTTTTTGCACCCTGTATGTTGCATTTCTCATTATTTTTCCCGGCATTAGAAAAGAGGTAAAAAATATATATGCAAATTAAAAATTTGATCATTTAATTTTTGTAACAATAGAAAAATAAGAGAAATTAACAAAAAAATTTTTTAATAACATTTCTAAAAAAAATAACCTTAAAAATCGATTTTCTGATTTTTTCTATATTTATGATTTGAAAATATATATATAAATTCAAATAAAAAATTAATTCATTAGTAAAAAATACGAAAGTTTAAAAAATTTAAATTAAGAAATTAAGAAATCATTTCTCGTAATTTTTGCCGACATTTGAAAACAGGTAAAAATAATAATAATATTGAAAATGTGGCCCTTTATTTTTTCTATTGTTAAAAAATAACTAAAATTACTTAAAATTATTAAATCAATAACTTACTAACATAAAATTATTAAATCAAAAGAAGGTGCAAAAAATAAAAATAAAATCGAGATTTTAAAAAATGCTTTAAAAATATATTACACTTTTTATTTTTGTAAAAGGTAAGCTTAGTATTTTTGTATAGCAATATTTTAAAAATATCTAGAAATTATACATTGTTAAAAAATGTGACAAATTGTCAAAATGTAATTTTAATGAAGATTTCTTGAAAAAAATATTTTTAATAACATTTCTAAAAAAAATAACCTTAAAAATCGATTTTCTGATTTTTTCTTTATACATGATATGAAAATATATATATAAATTCAAATAAAAAATTAATTCATTAGTAAAAAACACGAAAGCTTAAAAAAAATTAAATTAAGAAATTAAGAAATCATTCCTCGTAATTTTTGCTGACATTTTAAAACGGGTAAAAATGATAATTATATTGAAAATGTGGCCCTATATTTTTTTATTCTTAAAAAATAACTAAAATTACTTAATATTATTAAATCTTAAATAACAATTAAAATTAAATAATAAAAATAATAACTTAAAATTATTAAATAAAAAAATGGTGCATAAAATTAACATAAAAACGAGATTTAAAAAAAATGCTTTAAAAATATATTACACTTTTTTTTTATTACTACACCAATTTTTGTAAAAGTAAGCTTAGTATTTTTTTTATAGCAATATTTAAAAATATCTAAAACTTATACATTGTTAAAAAATGTGAAAAATTGTCAAAATATAATTTTAATGAAGATTTCTTGAAAGAAAAATCTTTAAAAGATATACAATATATTTTTTTATTTTTTAAATGTCCGCTATGGATTTCGATGTTTTAAATTGCATATCTGAAAAAAATACTAAAATTTTAAATGTGAAAGAATATCAAAATATCATTTTAATCCAGATTTGTTGCAAGAAATATATTATATATTACATGTGTTTTGATTTTTTAATTTCAAAATGTCAAAAATATATTTAAAAATTTCTACAACCAAGCAACTCAATACTATTTCTAATATTTGAAATAAACAAGAAAAACACGTTTTATTTTATTTCATTGTATTACAAAATACAATTTTTTTTCTCTATATTGCATTCATGTTTTCTGTCAAATGGCAGATTTAATCAACTTCGTTAAATAAATTGTTGTTAAAAATTGAACAATAAGGCCTTAACAATGCAACATTTCATGCAATACAGGATAATCCACAATCGAATTTTTTTTTTAATTCCTAAAAATATACATATATAGAATTGTATTTTATTGAAGTAGTATAAAATATTTTTTTAAATCACATTATTGATTGAATTAAATTTTAAATGTTTAGCGTGGAAAAAAAATCAGGAAATGATTTTTTTAAATATGCAAAAAAAAATAGAAAAATAGAAAATATTCAGATTTTTTTTTAAATTTTCCCAACATAACTGTTTCATTTGAGTCATAAAATATTTTGAAATAAACTTCAAAAAATATATATTTTTTGCTCAAATAAAAATATTGTAGTTATTAGTTTAAAAAATAATAATCAAGGTCTCGTTTATACGGTCAAAGAACTCACGATTTTTTTTTCAATATTCCAAAGCAATAAAGGTCAGCCCACATGTCATGCCAGTATTAATTTTTTTTATTAGCTAATTTGTAAAGATTACAGAATTGAAAAAACCTCACAAAAATGAATATTACGAATAAAGTTATATTTGACAATTTTTTGGTGCCTAAAAAATGTTATTTATATAAAAAATATATTGTAAATTTTTAGTTGGTATATTATCAAAATTTTATAGCATTAATTAGTTTTAATTTTCTTTTTTTAATAACTTTTAACTACTTTTTGTGATTTATATTGAATGTTTTTTCAATTTTTCTTTTAGAGATTCTCCACATTTTTTACCGTTACCCTAAGCTTATTTGCAGGGGCCACAATTGTAGGTATGTTACACCAAAAAAAAAAATTTTTCCATAAAAAATTGTTCTACATCTTTTTGCAATTTCAAATTTCACATATACATTTTTTGATAAATTATTTGAACCACCCTGTACATATTTAATATCATAAGAAAAAATCATATTTTTTTAACAATTTTTGTTATTTTTATAAGTATTTTTTACGCAAATTCAAATTTCACTAAATATTTTCATCAATTTCATTTTAATTCGTTATTTTTGAAATAATTTTTTAATGATTTTTTAAATTTATTTTTAGTATCTGTTTTCGGCTCCGGCTGGCACGTCGGTATTACAAAAATAAACAGCTGTTACAGAGCTTTTTCAAAAGAAAAATTTTCTGGCGATATTGGCGTGTATGTTGGGTTGCGGCATGTCAACATAACATTACAAGGTAATTTGATAAGTATGACAACTTTGACAAATATCAAAATGAATAATATAAATGAGTGAATATAAAAAATATCTATAAATTGATAGAAAGAAACTTGAATTGTTAAAAAATTAGAATTTTTAGTTAAATTAATTATATTTGTTGAATTTTTATATAATTTATCGATATTAATCATTATAAAATATTGTTGAAACGATTTTCCGTTCTAATTTTGCATATTTGATCATTTAAACCAATTATAAAATTATTATTCAAAGAGAAAGGTGGAAATTCTTTACATCCATTATCTCCATTAATTATTGCTGTTCGAATTCTCCATTATTCATGCAAATAAACGCGCTCAATAATATTTGTAACATTTATCAAATCGATTAAAGTTATTGAACTGTAACTAATAGTTATTTAAAATAATTTGTTGTGAAGGTATTTAACTGATATTTCCCAAGAAAGATGATTTTTTTAATGGCGATTCTTAGCTGTTTATGTTGCATATAAAGAGAAATAGACCGCAAAGATTTTTTTTTCTGCTTTTTTTAAGAAAATTTTTTAACAATAAATTGTTTTAAATTGTGCCAGATATTTAATTATGAAGTTTTTTATTACAAAGTTGAAAAAAAAATATTTATGGCCAATACAATTTTTTTTTTAGGAAATGTTACATTAAATCCGTTTGATTTGTGAAATTATTTTTATTTTTTTTTAACATGGAATGCCCGTTTATATACAATTTGTCCGTTTAAAATATCAAGGTTTGCTCTCGTTACTTCTTCAAATAATATTTAATATCTCCGGCAAATATTATTTTAGAAAATCACATGAAAAGTGTTTTACAAACACAAATTACGATCTGCGTACGAATTTTTTTATTTGTTGAACAAATATTGCTCAATTTCAAATACATAACTAGAATACGCTTAAGTATTTTAAAAAAATATATATATATTGTAAATTGAAAAATTGATTTTTTGTAAAAAAAAATCTAGTTAAGTTATTTAATTTACGAATTTTTACTTAAACAAAAAATATTATTAAATTTTGAAGAAAAAAAATTATATTGCTAATTTATAGAATTAGATTTATTTTTAATTTAAAAAAAAATGCTACAGCAAATATAAATTTATTTATACAAGAGTTTCAATACATTTTGTTAGTTTTATGCATTTTTATAATCACCCATTATAATATTAATGATAATAAAAAACATGACCATTTAATTGTTAACCTTGTAATCATTACCTTTTTTTATTATTAATATTTCATTGTCTACCTGCATATATTTTAAATGTATACGTGCATATACATATTTTTATATTTATTTAAATTATTCATTGGCATTATAAAAAGAATTGAAAAAAAATACATCAAAAAAATTAATACTTGCTTTGCAGTATCACCCTGTGTGCGATTAGTTTTCTGCGGATAATTTTCTAAACCCCATTGAAATTTATTCTGAAAAAAAATTGTTCGAGTATTTTAAAAAATAATTTCTTCATTTTCCCGTATTTTTTATAAAAAAAATCTCCTTATGCACAAATTTCTCCCAAACCCACCCCTGATATTTTTATAATGACGTCACTAGTTACCTAATTTTTAATTTAGTTCTTTACATTTTCTGCCGACAAGTTCCCAAATATCGTTGAAATTTTGAACAATTAAGATTTTAGAAAAATTCTCCTTATGCAAAAAATTCTTCCAAACCACCCTTGATATCTTTTTAATGTTTATTTATTTTTAGTTTTTTTTAACATTTTCTGCGCAAAATTTTCCAAACATTTAAATTTAGAAAAAAAAAATATTTTGGAAAAACTTGAGTGTCTAAAAAAATTTTCACGTAATATAAACTACATTTTCTCCAAAAAAATTCTCCATATCAAAAAAATTCGTCCAAACCCACACCTGGTATTTTTTCATCACATCATACTGTTTTTAACTTTTAATTTTCAATTTTTCGAAATTTTCTATTTTTTAAATTGTCAATTTTTCGAAATATTAATTTTTGAAATATTATTTTTTTTATTAATTTTACGTGCATTTTATTTCAGCTTTTGCTGCGAACAATATTACATCCGATGTTGACTTTAACGAACGATTTTATTGGGTCAATTCGGACCAGATGGGCAATAGTTTTAAAGAGGCCTTATATCGAGGCCTACCGTACCCCATTCTGACTGTCGCTGAATACTTCAGTGTCGGCCAGGAAGGCCTTTCTTGGGGAGGACAGTACAGAGCTGCTGGCTACTTCGCTACGATCATGTTGTGGTTGGAAAAATAATCAATTATTTTTTATTGACACATTGGATGTTCGTGACATAATTTGGGTTTGATTCGGAAATCTTGGGGAGTGTTGAGAAAAAAAATCAATGAAATCGATACGGTGGTTTTAAAGATATTTAAATTTAAAAATGATATTTTGAATATATAATATTTTTTATAAAAAGAAATTTTTCTATTAATCAAACATCTTCTGTGTTAAAAAATATATTTTTTGCTTTTTTTAAAAGTCGATAATGAGCGATTATTTTTAAAATATTATTTTCAGGTCAGGTCTAGTCTTAAATATTATAAAAATATGTTTTAATTTTTTTTATCAAGTCAACAATAAGTATAAAAAATCGTATTTTCCATATTTGGTTAGATCAGGTCAAGTTTTCAGTATTACAAAAAAAGATCAACTCCTCAGAATAACAAAAAATAATAATTTAATTAACAATAAACACTCAGGTCAGGTCAGATTTCCAATATGACAAACATGTCAAATCTGCAATATTTAATAAATATGTCTTTAATTTTTATATTAAAAATGAACAATAAGAATTCCTAGCAAAAAAAAATTTTTTCAGGCCAAATCTTTTGTATTGCTAAGTCAGTTTTAAGTATCCAGTGAGCAGCGCTTCGAATCAATTTAAACAAATAATTTTCAGGTCATCGTTTGCAATGTGGCTAATAATGAACATCATGCTATTAGTTGTGCCTAGATACGGCGCTGTAGTAATGACAGCGTGCGGCATTCTACTATTAACGACAGTCTGTGGTTACTTGGCAATGTTGCCAACAAATCCCCTAGTCGTGCACATAGAAGGCAGCACCGTACACTTCCATTTAGGCTGGTGCTTCTGGCTCATTTTCATTGCTGGTATAAACTGTCAGATTTCTTTGTTATCATACGTCAAATATGACATATACTGTAATAATTACAGTATATGTCATAAAATACACACGCGCAGTATTTTACAATAAAATATTGCGTATTATTTTGTAATTATTTGATCTTTTGAATATGTAAAATTATTATGTTTTAGGTTGTATTTGTTTATTGAGTGGAGTAATAATCACTTGCATTGAAATAATATTCCCTAATAGTTTCGCCACAATATTAGAAGTCGATTATGACACGCCATATGACAGGCATATTATCATCGAAGATAGCCATGGAAAAAGGTTCCAGAAGAAACGGTCCAGCGGTGGAAAGCTGGAAGAACCGCTTGGAATCGGCTTGGGAACAAGAATTCTAAGGTGGTCAAAATAAATCGTTAATAAATAAGTTTCCTGTAAAAATATATAGGAAATAATTAGATTTTTTAATCAACATTAAATGACAGCTGACAGCTAGTAGTTCAAATTAATAGTTTGGTAGATATTAATTTTCTACACACATTTTATAACACAAATTTGCGAATTTTTCACTTATATGACACTTCTTTTACTTTGACATTGACATTTATAAATAATCGAATTATAATGTGGTCAAAATAAATAATAAAATAATAATTCCCAGTTTTAAAAAATTACATTAAAAAAAATTATATTTTAATCGACAGAAAATGACAATTGACAGCTGGTGGATCAAATTAGTAGTTCAGAAATTATTAATTAGGGACACATTTTATTTGTTTCTTTCACACTTTATGAATCATTAAATTATTTAAGATTGACATTGACATTTCTCACTAACCGAATTCAAAAATGGTCGAAATAAATCGTTAAGAAAATGAATTCACAGTAAAAAATATACAAAAAATAATAAAGTTTAATAGACAGAAAACGAGAGCTGACAGTTGACAGCTATATGCTCAAAATAATAGTTCAAAACTTATTAATTAGTATACAATGCACATTTTAACACTAATTTATAAATCCTTTACGAATTTGACATCTCTTGACATTGACATTTCTCCTTAATTGAATTCTAAAGTGATTAAAATAAATCATTAAAAAAATAATCCCAGTAAAAATACAGGAAATAATAAAATATTCTTTATTGACTGAAAATTACAGCTGACAATTGACAGCTGGTAGTTTAAATCAATACTTCAAAAGATTCCACGCACATTTCAACATTTATATATGAATGTTCCACTTATTTGACACTTCTATTGACATTGACATATATCGATAACCTAAAAGCGTACTTCTGCATTAGGCGTTTATCGTCAAAGACATCGACCCAACAAGAGAAAGCGGGCGTAGATAATCAAGCGTTCGAATTAGAGCAGCATAAAGCAAGCGGCAATCAATCAACGTGGCAATACCCCTTTAAACCTGTCAATCGAATGTCTTCCGCTGACGTAATAACATTGCCTAGAGCGATATCGCAAACGTCATTAGGATCTAATGTTAGTAATAGAGATGTGCCATTGCAAAAGGACGCCAATAGGTAAATATTTGACATTGATTGACATCTGCTGTCAGTATTTGACAGTTTCTGGAGGTTATGGTTTGAGCGCATGCGCGTTAGTAATATGCGCAGGTATATTTTGATAGTTGGTGATGGATTTTATTTGAAAATCACGATATTTTTTACTTCTTCGCTAGTGCTTGTAAAAAAACTTTTTTAATTTTTAAGGCGACGGTGACTGAAAAAGTGTTGATTTTTATTTTTTTTTTTTTACGAATAAATCAATTTTAGGCTACGAAGTCATCCAGATAAAATACAAGAAGTGTCAATGTGGTAAAAAAATATACAAAATTTGTTGAAAATTTTGTTTAAAAAAATCTACGTGATATAAATACTTTACGACAACGAATTTTGTTCGTCTGCATTTTTTTTTAAGTAGTTTGTTAAAAAAAATTATTAAGTGATGATATTGTGATATATAAGTAGTTAGTAGAATTATTTAAAATATTTAGTAAACAATTTTGCCATAATTTGTTAATTTTTGTAATATATATCATATATACAAAAAAAATCGAATGATATTCGGAAAATTTTGTATTATATGCTGGAGATTATAAAAATTTGTGTAATTCCTAATATTGTATGTTTTTAGGTTATAAAAAATTAAAAATTAAAAATTAAATGGACAACGGAAGTAAATATATTCCTACTGCTGTGTTAATAAAAAAAAATGTCTTACCGATTTTTTTATTTACTTTTTATCATTTCCATAAAACAGATCTTTTTGAAATAATTTAACAAAAAAATATTTTTATATTTTAATATTTCCATTTATTAAAAAAAATTACAATCACATAAAACAATTATAATAAATATTATTTTAAAGATATATTTGTATAAAAATAGTAAGCACAAAAGCTATAGTTTTTTTAACGAGATAAATAAATGATTTTCTAGACTTTCTAAAATTACTAAACATTTTGTTAATTTTTTAGTTTGCCAAATTTTTATATTGTCTATTTTACCACATTTAACAATATTTGATTTTTGCTACAGAAATAATATAATTTTAGATTGATATTTTTTTAATTTAAAAACTAAAAACAGAATTTTTTAAAATTAAATATACATATATATTCTATACTTAGACATTTAAAAAACACAATTTTTATTTTTATTACAATATTTATATTATACGTTTCAAAAAATTTCCACCTGCTTATTTTATATAATTTTTAATTTCTAAAAAGTAAAATTCCAAACGAAAACTATTATATTTTCGAGTCAACATAAAAAAAAATTATTATCAAAAAAATTATATTAAAAAAGCTTTTATTGTTCAAATATTATTGACTTAAGTGAAAAATTTATTAATGCACTATATTTTTAATTAGAAAAATTAATTCTACTAGAGATATGGTTTCTAAGGAATTTTTTCTATATTCTTAATTTACAACATTTTTCTCAAAATATATTTCTCAAAATAATTGGTGTTTATTACAATTTGAAACTATATTTTTTAAATTCAGAAAGACCAAAATATTTTTTCTATATATTTTTAGATTGAAAAATATTGACTTTTAGATTTTATTATATTGTAAAAATATCAAAATTTTACGCTTTGCAATCTTAAAATAATTATTTACGCTTAAAATTACAATTATCTTTTTTTTTTTATTATTCTGACCTTATAATATAAAACAAAACTTTAAATTACCTATATATTTTTTAAATATTTAATTTGCTAGAAAGCTGCAATAAATGTTTATTTATTTATTTTATTATACAATATTTTTCTAAATCGATTTAAAAAAAAAAAATACAGCACTTTAATTAAATTTTCAATTTTCCCATTTATACTTCGGCCATTATATTATAATTAATTACTTTTTTAAATTTAATAATTATCTTCGTCGATATTTACAATCAAATATTCATCATCCCCATCAATATCTTGCTGTCATCTGGGAATAATAATTGTATCTACTTCCAAGAATTTACTAGAATTAGCTCCAACTTTACCACTTACGGAACACTCTGTATTTCTATACAGGCGCGTTCGTTCTTTCTCTTCGTCACAATTACAACACGAACATCGCGAAAATAATATCGAACCTTCAAAAACAATTTTTTTCCATGAAAAAAATTTTAACAACTTATTTTTATTTTTTTTAAGAAAATTTTATTTTTTCTAGTGTATTTTTTTACTTTTTTTCAAATTTCTTAAACTTGTTTAAATGTAAAATAGTGTTAAACTTTTTTTACTTTTTTTATAAAAAAAAATGTAATTTTTTTTTATAAATATAATTTTTTATAAATATAATTATTTTGTTTACAAATTTCTAAAAAAAAAATTATATTTTTTTTTGTAAAGAAATTTTTTTATTTCTTTTTCTTACGAATTAATTTTTTAATTAAAAAAAAAATTTTATAGAAAATTTTAAAAAATATTTTATAAAAACTATTTTATTATTTTATAAAATAATTTTTTTATAAAAACTTTATTAAAAAATCATTTTGAGTGTTTTTTTCAAGTTTATTTTCATATGAATTTTTTTTAAACTTAGCTTATTTTTTCAACAATTTAAAAATTTGTTTAAAAATTTGAAATAATTTTTTTATTATTGATATACACGGTGACCCGTAAATATATTAACGTACCTGCAATAATCCATAAAATAAGAGCGGGCCAAATATCAATCAGTAGCGTAACAGCTAAGACAACATTAATAAAAATGGCAACCAAAAATATCCATGGTTGCAAAACAATATGGACGGTCCTGTCAAAATCTTCAGTGACATTTTTTTTAGGCATTAAAATTATCACAAATATGCAGACAAATGAAACTAAAAATATATATTGTTTGTAATTATAGCAAAAATAATGTGTTTTTTTTTAATACTTATTAAGCTAGGCCATATTAAGTGCATCATTTTCAAGCACACGCCAATGGATAGAACCGATGACGTCACGAGAAATAGGAATATTAATGACAAAACGATTTGACTTGTCAAAAATGTTGGTGTTCTTTTATTTGATTCCAAATTACTTACTGCAGCAACCTACGAAATATTGTTTAACATAGAACACCCTGTATTTATTGAGTATTAGGTATTTTCTGTGAAGCTTAAAAAAAATAAACAGAAAAAAAAATTTCAAAGAAAAAAATGTTTCAATGAAAAAAATGAGAATTTTTTTACGATTTTTTTAGGAAATATTTTTTTCTAAATAATAAATATTTTAATACTTTTATTCGATCTTTATATTCTTGCACGACAGCGTCGATATCGGTGGAACTAGAGGATTCTTCTTCAGTATAAGTTGCTATTTCTGGCACATCGCTATCAGAAGCGCTGTCGTCGATTAATTGAAAACTGTCGCGATTCGAATTATTTCCATATTGATCTAATAACAAATATTCTTTGTCTCCGGAAGGACCTACATTTAAGCAAAAAATAATCGACTCAAAAAAAATCTTGGTACACCCCATTTTAATAAAAAAGTTAGGTCAGGTCAGGTCAACTTAAAAAAAAAACATTTAACCTGACTCTTACGGTACCTTTTCAATTTTTATTATTCAGGTCAGGTCAGGTCAAGTCAAATATAAAAACCATTTAACCTGACTCTTACGGTACCTTTTCATTTTATTATTATTCAAGTCAGATGAGGTCAGGTCAGGTCAAATATAAAAACCATTTTACCTGACTCTAATTATACCTTTTCTTTTTCTTTGTTGATCGACATTTCCAGAAGTGGCTACAATTTGCGATTTTTTCAAATACTGCGGTATCATATTATACAGGGTCTTCGATTTTGAGCGAATTCCCCTGGTTGAAGGTCCCTTATTTAATTTGCTATATTCAATATTTACTGACGGACCTAAAATTAATCGTAAAACAATTTTATATATTGAAAAAATATATAATTTATTATACCTAATGATTGTTCATTATTAAATTCAGGCCTGTACAAATTATACAAGGCGATGCTGGATTTTACAGCACATTTTAAAAGGCCCGCTGTATTAACAAGGCGTACCAAATACCATAACGGGCATGCAAAGGCCAAAATTGAACACAAGCTACCTAAAAATCCCAACAATATTTAAAAGAAATTCTCTTAATAATTTTTATTAAAATAATACCTGCTGTAAAAATAGCTAAAACTGGAGCACCTGTCAACGAATTTTTGTACAATATTGGGGAAACTAAAATCCTCCAATCATGACCTGCCAGCTGTACAATTAAATTGTACAAATATGGCATCAGTTCTGTCAAAGAAATGCAAACAACGCAAATTGTACACGTGGCCATAATTGGCCTGGCCCAGTCAACATCTCGCACCTCAAAAACGCGAACTAACGGAATTGCCGTACCAGCAACTTCTCTAAAAACAAGTAGGAGGACTCATTGACTGAGATTGCAAAAAAAAATATTTTAAATTGGTCAAAAATTAACAAAGTTATAGTGAAAATAGTGAAACGTCATTTTTGACGTTTATGGAATTGGTTTTCGATGTAGCGACTTACTTGAAATGTGACATTAGTGTAAAAACTAGGGCGATAATTGTGAAACAAATTAGCGGAAGAATCACAGAAATTGCTATTTTTAGTCGCTTAAATGTTTTAAAGTCGTAGTTTAAAGTATTGCTGAAAGCATACGATACTAAAGCAGCCGCTGTCAAAACCTGAAATTAAACAAACAGTCATTTTTTGACGTCTTCTAATTTATATTTTTTTGATATATATAAAGTGATCTGATCTGACCCAAACAATTCTAAAAATTCAAAAATATTACCTTCGGTGATATATTTTATTATAATTGCGATGGTGATTTATTTTTATTTTTAAATATACTTGTGAAAATGTGTAAACTTACATTTCCCCAATTCCATAATTTAAAATCTTCAGCCCAATTCCAAAAAATTATATCAGCGTGGTAAAGTCCAACTGATGTAAAGAAAATCAGACTGACACTTAGGCCGACGTAAAGTAAAATGCAAAACGTAAACGATTTCTGAAAAAAATAATTACTCATTTGACTACCAAAGATTCAGATTTCCAACGAAAAAATGTTTTTTTATTGCTGAAATACGTTAAAATAAATACATTCGCTCGGTATTTTATCAAAAAAATATGCTACGTTTATATTGTTTAATAAAATATTTTTTAAGTAGGCAACTTGTATAACAATTCATCCAATGAAAATTTCGCTACGATGACGTGCTGGTATTCAAATGTCTCATATGCATGGTGCGCATGTATCGTAGCAAAAGTCACATACACCGTTGCCATATCGAATATAAATTCTATTTTTTTACACTTATATTCGTGATTTTTAATATTTTAATATTCGCCTTAAAGAAAATATTTAATTTTCCTAATATTACTTTTTTTAAACTAGGTACAAAACATATATATTAAAAAATCTTTTATATAAAATTTTTATTTTTCCCAGAAAGTCTAGTTAAAAAATCATATACCTCCAAACCGAGCATAAACATGGCAGTAACCACGGCAATAATCGCAATACCCAAAATATCAGGCCAGGGCTCGCCCAACGAGTGACTATCAATACCCAAAAGCCATTCCCTCAATCTGCCTTCACTAGTATAATCAACGGTCGCACTGGCGACTCTTGCGCATGTCGCAGATGCGACCAAATGCTCCAAAATATCCAACCAAATTGTCAAAAAGTCGGAATAGTCAGTGACAGACGCTTTGCGATTGGTTCGATTGTTAATTTGTTTGGATGACAAATCAGAGAGGGCTTAAAAATATGTTTGTTATTTGAAGATGTTGAGATTTGTTTGTAAATTTTTGTACCCGCACAAATGACGCCCACGGCAGCGATGGGGAGCGCGACTAAAACGCCCGCACCAGAATATTCCGATGAGGCCAGGGCGACCAAAACAAGCCCCCCTAGCGACCAGTGCGTGCTCGCGTGGCCAAATTTTTCGATTAAATTTGCCATTTTGATCTGAAATTTGAAAATATGTCATTTAACTTCAAGGAAAAAAAATTGCAATTAATGAGCGTCGTTAAAATTAAATGACAAAAAAATACAATATTACAAGTTTGAACCCGTTAAAAAATTAATGTACCCTATTTTGATCATGGAAAATATTTTCTTCGTGCGAAATATTGATTCTTGTAAAGATCAATGTTCGACATTTAAAAATATTTCTTTACCGGCGGAAATGTTAATTAATAATGGATTTTCCAATTACAATTTTACGATTTAATTGCAATTTTTTAATTTATCTATAAAATACTTACCAAATTTAAAACAATCGAATTTTTAAAAAACCATTTCTTATTTTTTTACGCAACAAATGTTTCCATTCTGAAGAAAGAAAAAAATTCAACGCACTACACCGTCTCTATATTTTTTTCAATAAAACTCGTGCCTAAAAAAAACAATTTAATGAACGATTTGTTTAAATATTTAACTAACAAATTCCTGAGCGTTTGTATTTTATCCTGAGAAATTTTTAATATTTTTATCTTTAAATTATTGATGGTGGAATTTTATTGCTTATTTGATGATACTTTTAGGGTGTTTTGTTGAAAGGATAACAAAAAATGTCGCAACCACCCTTTCGTGTCAGGGAAATCTAGAGCACGTGCACATTTTCCGCAGTGAAAGGTCCGGGGAAATCAATAGGAGACCTGGATAAAGGCAGCGGCGGAGAACGTATGGAGAAATGTGAAAGGCGATTTGTCGATATTTTGAAAAAATTAAAATATTATTAAAAAGTGAACGATGCTTGGTTTAAAATTTATATTTGGCGTTTGAAATATATATTTTTTGGATAATACATTGGCGTGGCAAGAAAAATGATTTTTATGCTATTTTATTAGTTGAAAATAAAACGCAAATTTAAACAATTATTACAATTAAATTTACAGCATTATTTTTTGTGGCATTTGTTGGTCAAAACAGTGACGTACTAAAAAGATAAATGACGCTTTACACAAGGACGTTTTTAAAAAGAAAAAATAATTTAATTCGCGGTAAATTATTTAAAAAATATTTTAATATTTCGAATTCAATTTTGATATAAAATAAATTTTTCATAAACAGAGGCGTGCAGAGGCACTATATATGAAATTGTTAAGTGAATATGCAAATAAAAATATTTTTTTTTTGAGAAAAAATAAGAAAATCCAGTTATTATTTTTTCAATAAAAATCGGTAATAAGTTTTAAATATTTAATAATTTAAACAATATACAACAGTCTATCGATACAAATTAATTCATACCTTATTTATTTATTTATTCATAATTGTATATCCATAATTTTCAGGACAAAAAATAGATTTTTTTTCACAAAATCAATATATATTTTTTTAATATAAACGACTTTAAACGATACAAAATAAATGTATCAATCATTCGAACAATTTCACCAAAGAAATTCTTCAAAAACAATTTTAAAACTTTCGAGATATTTCATTAATTTTTTTTATTATTCAATTGATTAGAATGAAAATTTATTCAATTAAAACTAATTTGAACCACTTTTTTATTATGCTAAATTAATAAATAGGTAATAATAATTAAATATATACAAGGTGTCGCAAAGAAAAGGGAACAAACTCATTTTACTTTTTTTACACACAAACATGAATTGTTTTATAAATAAAATAAATTGTTAACATAGGCTTGAGTAATTTAAAAAAATCACCATGTATAGTTAAATATACCAATTGAAAAATTAAATTACTCAAAAATTTCACAATTTCTAATTTTCATTTACTTTTTATACAATATAAATATCTGATCATGAATTTGTTTTTTTTTCAAAGAAATTTTTAAAAATAAAAATTAAATACTTTTTTTTAAGTATTTAATTTTATATGTTTAATTATATCCTGCGTGAGATTATGTTTTTTTCAACGATTCGAAATTTTATTTTAAAAAATTCGAAGATTTTTTTTTATCTAGGGCCGTATAGAATTTTTTTACTAAACACCAAAACTAAACGTCCAATTGTACGTAATTTTTACCAAACTTTCATGATTAAAAAACTTCTTAAAAAAATTATTTCCTTAAATCTGCCAAAATAATAAATCAAACGAACGTCGAAAAAAAAAAAATCCTGTTAGTCGCAAAACAATTGGTATTTCTTAAGCGTTTTGATACGATTACAAATCGACGGATCGTACGATTGCTAGTAAACACGCTGATGAAGGCGTTTATGCCGCTGAAACGTCGTTTCGCACGTGAATTGCTTCAGGCAAATCTCGCAGGTGAAATGGTGCAAATGCGCGGTTTCTAAATGTTGGGTATAAGCATTGAAACCAACGAATAACCTGTCACATTTACTGCACGACCAACGCTTAGGGTTTGAACGAGGTTTAGATGACGTACGACGGTGATTAGTACTAAAAAAAGGATTTCTCAATGAAAAACCATCGAAAAACGAAAATATTCTTTTGCTTGTTGATTCGATGTGAAAATGCAAATTCATATTGTCAATTTAAGATTGTTTTTAATAAAATGGAGATAAAAAGAACATATACACCGCATGTTCTAAACAATGAAGTTCGTCTACTGCACGACATTACCTAGTTCTATTATGTTTTGTCCACATTTTAACAGATAAAAAAAACGTTAAAATCTGCACGTAAATTAAATATCAGATCACCCTGTATACTTACTCAGCACGATTGCCATTATTACTATGGTGGACATATTTTGGTGCTTTCGGAGCCGTATTTAGCAAACTAAACAGACTTAAATCGCTCGATTCATCATATTCGATATCATAACTTAAATCTGGCTCGTCTTTTATTATAACCTCCGCCTCTTCCAAGCGAATGAAGTCCTTTCTATCCAGATTCTGCTGTTGAAATTGGGAATGATTCAAAATTACCTGATGATGCATCTAAAATGTTATTTTTTTGCCAATTTTCAAGTCGAAACGTATTTTAAAAAATGAATTTTATTTTATTTAAAAATAAAACCTGATGATGCGGATGTACTTGTCGATGAACAACTTGATGATGTTTAATCCCATTTTGCGCAGGTGTGCCCGCTTTGGCGCGCTTTCTATTACGACTGACCCCGCTTTGAGCGTGTTTCGAATTCGATTTAGAAGATGGTCGCTTTGGCGGCGCTTTCGATTGTTTCGGTGACTTTTTAATCTGATCATTAGTGGCCTTAAATACAATCATCTATTTATTTTCAAAAAACCGCGCGAAAATCGATGATTATACCTGAAGAATTCTTTCTAACAAATTCGATTCGTCGTCGTTATTATCCACTGATATACTCAAGCGATTTCCAACGTCCGAATTTACCTGCTCTTGCAGGAATATATTTATAGGAACATTTTCCAGTAACTCCCCGCATAATTCATTATTATTATAGCCGTAATTATCAGATTCGTTAAAAATAACTGAAGGAACGTCATCAGACACTGGTTGTAAAACCTACACAAAACATCCCTTAAAAAAGCTTCAATAACTCCCTATACGAAGTAATACCTTTAAGTTAAAATCAACATCGTCATCATCATCAATACAATGTATTTCTTCCGTTTTAATGACTCCCAAGTGATCTATCTGATTGCTAACAAGTCTGCATCTACTCAAAAGATCCTCGATGGTAGGATACTCTTTATAAGAGATTGTTATGAATTTGTTGCGGTGTTTCTTCTTGTGGTTTGGATCCAAGATGTTACTTGGCTCCGAGCAGTTGTACAAATAATCGTACACGAGTTTCAACATTGTGTTTGACTGCTTCAGTTGATCGCGAAATGAACGGTATTGTAAGATATGTTTGATGCAGTTTATGCAGATGTTCGATGGTAAACAGTCGAAGGAAGATGATGCAGGACCCTACGCATTATTTGATATTATTAGAAGCTCCAAAAATTCATCGCAGATTATATCATTGAATTGCCCATTTCTACTTACCGAATGTATTGCAAAGCTATCCATTACCATTTGTAGCGTTTCTTGTTCGTACGTTGATAAATTTAAGTCGTATAATACTTCCTTACCATTACTAAAGCACAATCTACAAATTTTGTGAAAGTTGTGCTTACTAAATGCAAAGTGTTTCTCGCTGTTTATGCCGTTTTCTACTTTGGCTTCCATTATTACAGCCTGTTAATGACTGTACGTTTTAATTGGGATTATTTTTATATAATAAAACCCGTTAACAACAATCGAATATTTAAACAATTCTCTGGAAATGCTGTTTGTTTGTTGATTTCTGCGGATTTTGACGTTTTTGAACTTTCTCCTATAATGACAAGTGTAAAATCATTTACATCGAATATATCGAATTCTAGGATGATCGATTAATATGTCATCGAAAAGTCTAGTCAACTGCCATTTTAAACAACAAAAAATTAGTAAACGATTAATAGCGTCAAAAATTGTTCCAAGAAATTGCAGATAAGCGAAGCTCCATATTTGGTAAGAAATAAAATCGAAAATTATATATACATATATTCTTTATTATTCTTATTTACATGAAAACGCGGATACAATAAAACAAACTATTCGGTCAAAGCATTTGATAAAATAGTTAAACATTCGCTAGGTCCGTCAGGGGCATTTTGAGCTGCAGATTGTTCTCGGTTCAATTCGCGCCTTCTGATAGAATGGACTTCCCTTAAATGTTTATAGAAATTGCTGCGCTGTCTGAAGGCTTTGCCGCAATGTTCGCAATCTAAAGTTTCACCTGTAAAATCAGTTTTGTGAGTATTTTTTATCATTTAGACAACCGTTTTTATTTCATGCTAATGTTGGGTTGCTTTAATCACTTCGAAAAAAAAGTCCACAGAATAAGTTTTAAAAAATGTTTTTTTAAAAATGAGATACAACAAACTGAGTGGCAAAAATAAATTACCTGTATGGATTCTTATGTGCTCTTTTAATCCGATACTCAAATTAAAAGCTTTATCGCAATATTCACATTTGAACGCCCGTTTATTTTCATGGAATGTTGCTCGATGTGATTGCAAATGGCCATATTGCGAATACGCTTTATTACAAAGTTTGCATTTAAATGGCTTTTCTCCTAAAAAAAAAAACAGAAAAATGTTATAGTAATGTTGCCATCATTATTGTAGCGATGATGATAGCGTGGCTTCCGAAATGAGCAGCAACTTGATAATTATTAATTTAAGACAAAATATTGATTAAAAAAATAATCGAAGAAATTTTTTTTTCCTTCGTATATAAAATGTTTTTTTACCCGTATGAGTTCTCATGTGGGATTTTAAAGCCTCTGGGCTATTACATTGTTTATTACACAATGTGCATCGAACTGGTCGAGGAATATGTTCCCTCATATGGACATAAAATGATTTATTATTTCTCGGAAATACCTAAAAAAAATACCAAAAACCAAATGTACCTTGAAAAAAAAAATCCACATTTTCACCAACGAACTTTTTGACATATATGACAACTTCTAGTATTGGACTTCTGAACAGTTTGCACCGTCTCGCCATTAATTAGCCGCACTCTGGGTAAAGCCCCGACTTTTTGATAGCCATGTATTAATCTTCTGTGCGTGTGATATTCGAATTTCGTGCCAAAACTTTGTGGGCACGTGTTACATGTTATTGGCACGTCTAGTGGTGTGTGCAGTGCCACATGAACTTTGAGATAATCTTTGCGGTGGAAACCTAGCAGAAATGATTAATGAAATGAACGTTAAAATTGTTGGTGAACTGATATATAAGCTGGCATAAGTTTGCAGTTATTTTAAATACGTGTTTATATAAAAGCGTTTTTTGGGGATAAATATAATACAATTCAGTCGGAATACAACACATCTGCTAGTTAGTTAAAGAGTCCGCAATCCTAAAGATTGGTTGGAAACAGCACGCCATGCCGATCTATCCTGAGCTAATCCCTTCATCTCCCTATAGCTATTCATCTCAACGTCTTCAACTATCTGACTCACATACTCCAATCTAGGCCTACCTACCCCTCTCTTTCCCTCCACTCTACCTTCTATGATCAATTGCATAATCCCCCCATGCCTAAGAATATGCCCTACTATAATTTGAATATTTAGAATTTGAATTTGAATATTTAGAATCCAAACATCCAAACAAAAACATCCAATACGGACCTGGCACATTGCAGTACGATTTGCTGTTCGAGATTGTAAATCTTAGGATAGAAGAGTCAACACCACGGGATACCTGGCCACTTATTGTTGCATGAGGTTAGTAAATTTTGATTATATTACCATAGTTTTTGTTTATGCATTAATTTTGATGACTAAAATGTTGTAAATCCATAACTATTTGAAGAAATTGCGATTTTTATATTCAACCATAATGGATTGCATAACTGTCAAAAGCACAAAGTGACATATCCTTAAAATTGGTTATAGCTCCTTCAAATTTTTTAATATAAACTGATAAAAAGGCGAAAATTGGAGAGAATTGTATGCTGTGAGATATTATCTTCTAGAGCAGATCAATGGCCATGTATTTTTTATTGTTGGAAGATGCTGACATTGCGTTTGGCGTTATATCTCGCGCAAATTCCATAAAATTATAGGTAAAGAATTTTTTTATAAGCTGTTATTTGTGTTTAGAATTAGCTGTGGTACAAGTTTAAGATAGTTTGATAGAAATTATATATTTTTTATTTACCTTCTCCGCATGTGGCGCATAAATGAGGTTTTTCTCCGCTGTGCAATAATTTGTGCGGAATTAATCTGTGTTTATCCGAAGTCCTGTAATCGCAAATATCGCACGCGAATGGTTTCGTCACCATATGCGTCTTTAAATGGATTTTATATTTATGCGCACGCACCCATTTCCCACATTTCTTAAAAAAACAACTCGCAAAATATATGCACAAATTGCTATTGGTAAATTTTTTTCAACTGGCGAACGTCCGCTGCTGCAAAGGTATGCGTACTCGTCTTACAGTCCTGGAGTAAGCACAGCCTCTAAAGCGTTCACATGTAAACTTCCTCTATGGAATATCTTATTGGTGGTTGTTGCAGCGGTTATCAGTGCGCGGACGTTCGCCAGTTGGAAAAAATGTACCTGTACAAATTTACTTGAATTCTCACCACACATAAAACCTTCTTCGGTGCCGCAGCCTCGCGATCCTCCACCCCATTCACCATACTGTGCATCACGCGCATATGCCAGCGGATGCTCGCGCCCTTCAGCCGCATTCCGCACACCTCACACTCGACCGTGACGTGGACATTGCGCTGATGCGAGCCGAGACTGGCCCGGTTCGGCAAGACTTTCATGCACGTGGGACAGGTCAGGTCGTCCTCGGTCGGGTTGTAGTTCTTCGGCAGGCGCGGCCGCTTTCCCTTTATTTTCGGTCGATTGGGTGTGGGTGATAAGGGGCGACGGGTGTATTTGCGTTTGCGTCGTCTGCGCGGTTGCGCATCGCTGGAAAAGTAATTGTGATATTTATGTCGTTTTGGGTTTATCTAGTTCATTGATTTTTTTTAAATCAGAGGATGGTGTGAAAATTGTGTAACGGGTTTATGATGGGTTCTTAATAGTGGAAATGTCAAAAAATGTCAAAACGACTTTTATATATATATATTTTCAATTTTAGGTAAATTATTAGAAAAATTAGATTATTAAAATTTTCAGAAAAATTACCTATCTGTCGATGAGTCATCATCTTCTGAAATAACCTCAAACTTGCTCACAAAATCACCGAAATTCTCATTCAAACTGTCATTCGTGTTATCATTATTCATCGCATATTTCAAAGCGTTCTCTCTCTTTATCTTAATCAGCGAATCGTAATCTTCATCGGACCAATAGCTGTCATCGTTCGGATCGTTTTTGCATCGATCCGCTTCATTATAATCGGGTCGTTCAATTTTGACTGTTTCTATGACGTTTAAGGGTTGTGTTTTTATTGAATCGGCGTATTTTTCGCATTCACAGTCGGCTATTTTTAGTAGAGGGCGCTCCCAGTTTGACAGACGTACCGCTTTTCTTGTCGAGCCTTCGGTTAAGGTTTTGTACGTGTCTAAAAGAATTGTTGTAGCTTTTTGTAGGTTGGTGTAAAAGTTGTGGGTCTGTAGTAGATTTGTTGTGCATTTTTGACAAATAAAACGGGAAATATATTTGTTATTGCTCGAATCCTAAAAAAATATGTAACAAATTTAAGAAAATTATTGGGTTTCTTTATTTTGCTTACATAATTTTTGTTGTTTTCCAAAATGTTGGTAAATGATTTTCCTTGACAGTTTGAATTGTTTATGTCAACTAATTCGTCGATATCGTCACTAAAACAAATTCTACAAATTTTGTAAAAATCCTTTCGCCGAAATTCTATAAAGTTTTTATCTGCGATTTGTTCTTTTAATTGTTTGCTATTTTTTCCAGGCGAATATTCTTTTTTACTTTTTTTAAAAGTACCTTTCGCTAAATGCTTTGGAATTTTTTTGCGAGTAATTAATTTCGTATATATTTTTTGAGCTAAATATAATTTAATTAATAATTAAATGTTTTAAAAACAATAATAAAAGCACCTTTATTTGTGTTTTTTTCTCTTTTGCGCAAAGCTGCTAATAAAAAACTATTCTTAACATCCGGATAATCTAAAAAAAAAAAAAATTATTTATTACATCAAAAAATTATTAATTTACCATCATCTTTCCAATCCATTTTTTCATTTGGTTCCTTTTCATTAGATTCATCTTCTACTTGACTGATATAATTTTTTTCGGAATTTTCTAAATTATTTTCCAAAAATACTGATACCATCCCTGATACAGGACCTACCGTATCTTCAAAAACATGCTATTTAAAAAAATATATATAATTTAAAAGAAAACTTACCATGTTTAACAATCGATATTACAGTTGCCGTACGATTTGTACTACATCCTAAATAAATTTTTATAAATTTTTTGAAATGTTCGAAAATTTTTATAAAAAAAAAATATATTACCCAAAGGTATTTCATTTATTTCGTCATTTGTTGAAATAATTTCCATATTATTTATTGTGGGGTTATTCTCGTTTTCTGCAAAAACTAAAATTAATAAATTAGTTTTGATAAAAAAAAATTGTATAGAAATATTTTTCCAAAACATACAGGGATCAATTTTTACCACATCTCCAATAATAATTATGCCTTCATTTTGAATACAAACATTTTCCATGTTAGAATATTGCAGGGTCGTTTCTGAACACTCTGTATAAAATAATTATATAAAAAAAATAACAAAAACTATATTGTTTTTATGTTCTAAAATAGATTAATACCATAAATCTCTTCATTTTTTTTAATACTCGCCTATATTTTGCTGAGCAAAATTAAAAATTGTAGGCACAGCGTTCGATACCAAACAATTTTTATTTTTATTTATAAACATATTATCTTCAAAATGAATTTCACAGATTTTTAAATTATTCCTTAAATTTAAATCGTAGCTTCCGTCAAGTAAATCCAAACGATTTGCATTTTTCAACCACAAATAAGATCTAAAAAATCTTTATTAGAAACGCAAATTTATTTTTTATAGACTTAGTTTCCGCCATTTTGATTTCCAACTACTGTGATCAATCGAAAATTTACTTTAGCACAGTATAAAATAATTTTGGAATAGCCACTTTTATATTTCATGTGTTTATATTCTTCTCAAATAATAATTCAAAAAATTCCATCTACTTTTTCCAAGAATCAGAATTAATATTACATATTTTACATAAATTACCTTTCATTATCATTTGGTAAACTAAATAGTGTGTACTGATTCTGTTTGTTGTTCGATTTGCAATCTTTGACGCAACACCATATATTTTCAAAACTAGTTTCATTGGCGAAACTCATTTTTATTTAATTTTTAAATGCTAAAAGGTACAATTATTTTGTACTTTTTAGTGTACAATCTATTCTTACGCTTATACTACTGTATTGTGTATATTACTTCGAAAAGAGCAGATGAAAGACATCGAAAGATTCGATATATGTCGAATGATTCGATATTGAAATTCCGTTCAAAGAATATTTTTTGCAAGGGCCACTTTAAAATTGATTTATAAAAATTAACAATAGATTTGTTTATTACAATTACAAATATTTTAATTTAAATAATGTTTAAAAAACGTTTTTATTTTTTTGATAAAAAATGGTAATTTTATTTAACAACATTTCAATCTATTTACATTTAGTGAAATTATCTAATAAATACAAAAAACTAAAGGCCATTTTACACCATCAAAATGTACATATTTAATTAATCGTCTATTTTTTTTTACAATACAAATTTAAATACTTATATTTAAGTTCACTAAAAAAAAAATACAGGCTGTTTTAATAATAGTTTTCATTGTTTCAGGTCACAAGAGGAGATTTGAAAATCGTCGAAAATAAGGTAGGAAATTATTAAAAAAGAGCGATTGAATTTGTGAGTGCTACGAAAGAGAGTGAAAAAAAAAAAATTGAATTTTAACTCAAATTTTTTTTCTAAATAATTTGTGTAAAAAAAATACATAAAACGTCCAAAATGATTTTTTAAGATAATTTTTAAAAATTATAACAAACTGTGTTGAATATATGCAAACACGCTCTTAAAAAAAATTATTAAAAAATGTATCACCTAAAAAAACGATTTACAAATTTTGCGCAAGTAAATTTAAACTATTTATATTACATTTTTACACATCAATTATAAACATTTTGTGCAGCATTTAAATTATCGGATTGGAGCAATGGATCAACTTCACATAAATTCCTAAAATATTTAACAAATTAATTTATAAATGAAAGGGAGCAAAATGTATAATGCAAATTTAAAAAACTATCAAATCTAAAGTAACAAAAAAAAATATATATATATATCAATTTAATAAAATCATACGTTACATTTCATTATCATTGTGTAAACGGCCTTCTTGGATCATCCGAATGAATCGTTGCTCTTCAGAAAAAATTAAATCTTCATCAACGTGAACATATTCCGGTTTAATGTACCCATAACATTCATCCGTATCGAAATTATCTTCAACCGATTCGATTTTTACTACCGGCTGAATATTATCAAAACAAACCTCATTTTCATCATTTTTTTCCGTTAAATTTCCACTCAAAATCGACGCCATTCGTTTACTTATATTCCCAGCTAAGACTTGATCTTTTTTCCGTGCCACATCAGGGGCGGGATAAAGTAAATCGTTCGTCCTCTTAAAATTCAGCCTCGGTAAAATGTATCGGACATTTTTATAGACATTCATGTTGGTATAACAATGATCCAGATCGATGTTTCTTTGATCTCTGTTTATATCCGCTATAGCGCGGTATATTTGTCCTGTATCGACTTTCTGTTGGGCATTTGTTTCTTCTGCATCCGTTTTGTTTAGATTTTCATTCTGTTCGATTGGTTCTGTTTTTATATCGATTCTTACATCGAGTTGTTTTTGACACGCGCTGTCATCGGCTTGATTTCGACTTTTTACGTCACAATCATTCTTTTTAAAGGTTATATTAATATTTTGACATGTGCTGTCATTTGCGATTTTGTTTAAACCTTCGCTCTTTTTTGCATTTTCCACATGCGAATCTTCGATTAATTTGTCGTTTTCAACAACATTGTTTTTTGTTAAAACATCGGGCGGATCTGGATCGGGGACTTGTTCGCTTTTTTTAACTTTTTCGCTGTAAATTTCACCGTTTGAAGAATTACACCACCAATTATTTGGTATTGGCTTAACATTTACACAATCAAATCCTTCATTTGTTGGTGACTTATTTTGCTGTTCATTATATGATACAATTTTTTTCTTTCGCGGAGATTTTCGAATTTTCTGTTTTGATATTTCTTTCACTTGCGTATTATCGATTTCTTTTTGTTGTAAATTTTTAATTTCTTTCAATTCAGTCAATGCTTTAGGTGTAATTTTAATATACACTTTCGATAATAACTTTTCGTCAATTTCTGCGCTAATTTTATCGTTTTTTAATATCAACGTCTTATCAGTTTTAACTAACTTTTTAACAGTCTTCTTCTTTTTATTTTTATCAACTTTTTTATCAATTGCTGTAGGGAATATTTTTACAAACTTCGCAGTTGATAAACTAATCGTTTGCTTTGCATTATTGTCAAGACGTAAAGCAATTTTTCGTTTCTTATTTGGTTGATTTATTTCGACATTTAATATTTCTTTAGTTTTTTTCTCAATCTGCTTTATCTCCGGATTTTCTTCATCCGCTAATATTTCGAATACATTTGCGATAGATTCGTTAGGATCAACGTTCTTTTTTATAACATTAACTTCGTTACGTCTGCGTAAAAGGGCTTTTTCTAACTCCATCGTTAATTTCAGCGAAATTTTACTTAATTTACATCTCTGCATTATCGCAGTATTTGCCTTTTGGTATAAAAAACTTGGCTTTGTAATTATAATAGAATTATGTTGGTGTAACGTAAGATGTGTATAAACTTTGGACAATGTTTTAGGGGCCTTGTAACATTGGTTTAAAAATAATTTTGTATAAATCAAATTTTGTATGCAGCTGTAACATATAAATTGCGGATACAAGATGCGTGCGTAACTTTCAACCTAAATAAAAAATATATATATTCACAAGATTCTGCTTCATCGTTTTTAAATATCTTGTATATATTTATATAAAATTCATATTAAAAAAGAAATTCAAAATGTCAAATCAAAACTTCCTATAATTCTATATAAAAGCAGCTGGCTTTTAAAGCAACCTTAGCATATCTCAAGTACTATTAGTTGCCTATATTAAGTGCTACTTTCTTAAACATCCATTGTCAAGCAGAACGAATACTTTTTAAATTGATATAAAGCCTCAATAAATACTTTTTGAATTATTATCATATAAACTTCTTTAAAAGATACTAATAAAAACTTACAATATGCAGTTCTTTTTCACTTATCAAGCTTCTGAATATTTCCGCTATTGTACAACCTTCGTACGTAGATGTTTCTGTATCGTACAAATTACCTTGGCTGAAACATATTCGACATGTTTCCTGGAAATTCGCTGGCGTTATTAAACGTTTCGAAAGTCTTTCCTTTTTAATCTGCTTGTTCATTTCTGTATTTTTTTAATTTTATGTTTTGTGGGAAGTGTGAAAAACATTCGATGTAAACACTATTATATGAAGTGACAACAACGCTGCCAACACAAAGATGGTTTAAGATATATAATTCGATATAATTCTATATAGCTTCGATTTACAAACATTTTAGTTACTTTAAATTTTTAATTATTTTTATTAATTTGCATATTAAAACAACATAAATTCATTGTATTATTTCAGCAGTAAAAAATTACAACTAAGAATATTAGGTCGATTCTGGCTGAAAATAGCTGAATAGGGATAAATGTCTTAGTGCATGTTCCGCGATACAGATGTGTTTACGAAGTAGCCGACCCTCAAGGGGTTTCCAGCTTTTCGATGCATCAAGAAACTGATCTATAGATCCTGGGCATTGATTAAGTATATTACTTAATCAATGTCCTGGGCCAATTCTTTCATACCTACTATCAAGACTTACTTTGACATATGAATATTTTTTAAATATAACTTAATTAAAAAAATAAGGATAGAAGCGTTATTTTCAATGTACAAACATCAAACGGCTTTAGTTAGAATTGAGGGGGAAGAAGAGTTAGCGAGAATAGGAAAGGGAGTCAAACAAGGATGTACATCTCGCCAAAGAAGAGTATAGTGTAGGTGTGAAAATTCAGGGAGAGGAAATATATATGTTGAGGTTCGCCAACGATATAGCTATCTTGGGAGAAAGGGGGCAAAATTTATAACATGTATTAAATGGTATGCAGGAAGTAATGACTAGGGATTATAACATGAAAATAAATATAAGCAAGACCAAAGTGATGAGGTATGACAAGAAAGAATGCAAGCGAAAAATTAGGATAAAAATCTGAGATGATAGAATAGAAGAAGTGTCAGACTTTTCTTATTTAGGAAGTAGGAATACAAAGGATAACCAAAGTAAGGTAGGATAGCACAGGGTATGAAGGCATTCGTAGGAAAGGAGCAGATTTTAAGATCAAATATTGACTTGGGGTATTAGAAAAAGATTACTGAAGGCATATGTGTGGAGTGTAACATTGTACGGCTGTGAGGCGTGGACTATAGGAAAATAATAGAAACGTTCAATAAAAGCATTCGAAATGTGGTGCTACAGGAGGACGATGAGGATTGGTTGGGAAGATAAAGTAACAAATGTAGCCGTACTAGAATTAGTAGGGGAGAAGAGAAGTATTCGGAGAGAATTACAGCGCAGAAGAGATAGACTAGTAGGTCAATTAGTTATAGAAGGTAAAGTAGAGGGAAAGAAAGGGGTAGGTAGGCTTAGATTGGAATATGTGGGTCAGATAGTTGATGACGTTATGATGAATAGCTATAGGGAGATGAAGGAATTGGCTCAGGATAGATCGGCATGGCGTGCTGTTTCCAACCAATCTTTAGGATTGAAACAAACTTAATTTAATATTTTACCAAGGTCCAAAACTATCGACCATTTTCTATTTTATCATCCTTGCCAAAGCTGGTTGAAAAGATGGTGTATAATGTATTGTATAAGTGTGTAAGGCCCCACATATGTGAGAATCAACATGGATTCCACTTAGGACGGTGCACTGCAACTAATCTGCTTCTTTTTAGCAATTACATATCGAAATCTTTTAGTGTTGGTGCTGAAGTTCATATAATTTATACGGACTTCAGTAAAACTTTTGATACAGTTAATCATGATCTTTTATTTGATAAACTTAATATTTCAATATAGGCGATCCTTCATTGAAGTGGTTATTGTTAATCGCACCCAAGTTGTTCATATAAACAACTTTAAATCAGATCAGATAGTAACATCTGGCGTTCCACAGGGCTTGTACAAGACCCGTTACTATTCAATTTTTTTGTCAATGATGTCAGTACATTTCTAAACTCGACTCACATTCTTTTCGCGGATGATATCAAAATATTTTCTAGCATTAATTCTATTTATGACTGCAAAAAGTTACAAGACGATCTGGATAGTCTTTACGCATGGTGTAACTCGAACCAAATGTCTTTAAATATATCAAAATGCTACTTTATATCAATCTCGCGAATTCATAAAACTCAACCCTACAATTAATATCTTAATATCTACAATATCTTACAATTATTTTAAAATACAGGATGTTTCAGATTTTTATATTTGGCAATTAATATTTATTTCTCCACTTCTACAATAAATTACATATTATTCTTATTTAAATCCGCGTAAATTAAGTCGATAATGTAGTAGTCCGTCTAATATTATGAACTTCCCTCATATGTTTATACTTAGTACTACTTTGTTTAAACGTTTTATCGCAATGTTCGCATTCTATAGTCTCTCCCGTATGTGTCCGAACATGTTCCTTCAACGAAAGAGCGCATTTAAACGCTTTATCACAAAATTCACAGGCAAACGGCTTTCTAAAATTTAAATAAGTACATATACGATATTCACTTTACTACACACCAATAAATGAACTACTGCGCGTATTTTAGTGCAAATACCTGCTGTCATGTATGCGTTGCTTATGAGTAACTAAATGTGGGTACTGTCTAAATGCGGAGGAACACAAATCGCATTTATAAGGCCTTTCTCCAGTATGGATAAGAACATGCGCATTTAACGCTTGTCTGTATTTAAAACCTTTGCCGCATACATCGCAAGTAAACGGCCTAGAAGTTCAAATAAATAATTCAAACAGTCAGTCATTTGGTGTGAATACAATTTGACACCCGTCAATTACTATATACAAATATTTTTGATTTAACAAATAAAACTAAATAAATTGCATATTTATTGCATATACATGACATCTGTCATCTGTCAATTACCTGTAATTATCTTGAACCATGTGCATGCGCATTGTGTGCGTTGTTAATTGTTGCTGCTGTTTAAATGCAGACGGGCAATGTTGGCATTTATGAGGCCTCTCCCCCGTATGCACAAGTAAATGTTCCCGTAATTTCGATTTTGATTTAAATGTTTTATTGCAAAGTTCACAAATATTCGTTGTGCCGTGTTCGTTGCGCTCTGCTCGAACCTGAGGACCTACCATGTATAATTTAATTATATACAACGTGACAAAAATTACAAATATTAAATTTACCCGTGTATATTTTTGTCGTTAAAGCAGAATTTTCTAATTTACTACCGCCATCTTGTGCAGTTTTATTGAAACTGTGTTGAACTGAGTGTAACCGGCGATCGTAACGTGTTCGGAATGTTTCGGGGCAGAATTGGCAGGTTAGCGGCGTGGGGGATATATCATGTTGCTTTAAATGGTTTTCTAAAGCTACTTTTTGATTGCAAGCTGAAATAAAGTGGTGCGATAATTTTTATATAGCAAAAAAAGAATTTTCTTTTTACAATATCCGCAATTTGTACACAAGAACGGCTTTTCCCCCGTGTGAATTGATTGATGTCTTTTTAAACTCGGCCCAAACGAACTGGCGAATGAGCACAATTTGCATTTGTATTTTTTTGGTCGTATATGACCGTCTACATGATCTTTCCAGCTTGAAATTGATAACATTTTACCGCATAATGGACAAAGCTTTTCCTTTAAATATGTTTTAGTTATAGTTAAACAATAAAAGAATTTTTTATTGTACATACAACATTTTTATATGGCGTTGGCTTGTAATCTTCTTCGTGGGTTTTCATATGTCCTTTGTACGAAGTTTTTTTTACCTTAAAAATGTCATTAAATAGTATGTTAAAATGGAAGTAAAATTACGTTGAGGATTTAAAAATCGTGTTGTTGAATATAAAAAGCACCTTTTTACGGCAGATATTACACTCCATTTGCAAATGCGTCCATCGATGTCTGGCAAGTTGCAAACAATTGGGAAATTTCTTTTTACAAACGTTACAAATATACAATTTAGGATGCTTATCTCTATTATGTCGACAGAATATTCGAAATCCAACAAAATCCATAGAACATTTGTCACAACTATAAATACATTATTTTTCAATTATATATATATATATAATTTTTTTAATTCCTTACTGATATTTTTTACGATCTTTAATCCGAATCTTTTTCGAACTCTTATAATCTTCATCAGAATCCACAATATTTTCATCAAAATTCTCCACCGCATCTTCAGAATCATTATCATCATTCAAATTGCTTTTAATAAAAATAATCTCATTTTTATTTACAGCATCAAGCGCACTTTTATCATTTTCGACATCATCTACTTCACTTTTAACATTCGTTGTTGCCAATTCGGTGTTAACAATGTCAGAAAAATCAATGTCATTTATTTGTTGACAACTCCCTTCAACTTTTATATTGTCATTTGATGTTGACAGTTTACTTGAACTGTCACGTGTTCGTTTCTGACGTTTGACATTTGACTTATGCGGAATAATTTTAGTTAACTTATCGCTTTTATTTTCTCCATTATTAAAATCGTTTTCTATATTTTTTTTAACATGCAATGTAAGTTTTGGCGAGCCTTTTTTTAGATTGCATCTTTGCATTACAATTGTATTTATCTTTCGATACAAATAAATTGGTTTTGAAATTGTAACAGACTTTAGTTGATGTCGTGTAAAATCCTCATATATTTTGGATAATATTTTGTTAGCTTTTTGCCATTGCTCTATGAATAATTTTGTTGATATCAGGTGTTTAATGCAGCCGAAGCATATGAAATGAAAATTCTCGAAGTTGGAGCAATCTTCTAGCTAAATAAATATTTTAATTAGCTGTACAAAAATTGATAACATTTTACACGAATATGATGAGGTCGGGGTCATAGTGTATAAATACAAGCAACATATGCGCTGCTTCAGTATCGTCGCAATAGTCGTCTTGCTCCGTTTGAATCATTCTGAGTGACGCGCTTTTAATGTGTGTAATCTAGTGTAAAAAATAATATTGCGGAATATACTTAATTTATACGATGTTTGTGTCTTTTATATACATCAATCTAGGCACAATAAACATTGAGGAATATCATACGTACTATACATATACGAGTGCGTAATGATACGGCCTTATTTATTTTATATTAATGCTGATTCACGACGATTAGTACCGATTGTACCCGAGCTCCGATATACAAAATAGAATGTGAATGTTTAAGAATAATAAAACTATTTCTTCAAAATTCGCTACAATACATTTCGTTCAGCGTTTTCTCAAAGAAAGTTTTATTTTAAACAATGCTTGTGAAATATTTCCTACTTATTCAATATTTGCCCACAAATTAGCGTGTACGTTAATATTATGTTTTTTTATTATTTTACATCATGCCCTATTAGCATGTTTTAAACTGGGTTCATGTTCTAATACTAAAACTAACCACAATGAATGAAAAATATCTTAACTACAATTTATTTTAATTTAATTTAAAAGGTAACAAATCTGTTTGAAATATCAACATCAAACTATGTCTATTTGTCTTAGTGTCCTTTAAATATAGACTACTTTATATACTCCTGCGCACTTGCGAAAACGTACTATTTGCTTTTATGCCATAATTCTCGTATAAAATCGAAAGCAAAAAATATATTTTAATATAAAAATTTGTATCAATCACAACATACCGCCTAATAGATAAGTACTCACTATGTTTAATTCGTTTCCGTTTATAAAACTGGAAAATATCTCGGCTATTGTATGGCTCTCGTACATAGACGTTTTTGTATCGTACAAATGTCCATCAGAGAAACAAATTCGACATGTTCTTCGGAAACTCTCTGGCGTTAGTAATCGCTTGGAAGCGGTTATTCTTTTCTGCATTTTCCAATCTTTTTTTAAATACAATCTCAATGTTATTTACTCGGAAATAAACATTCGAAACAAATCGATATAAATTCGATGTAAAAATTTATCACAGGATGTTCCATCATTTTCATGAACAGAATATTAGGAAAAGTTCGTTTTTGCCAATTTAAATTTATTTAATTAAATAAGCTACACATCTTATAAATTGTTATAAAATTAATAATTTGTACAAATTATTTCATTTTCGCAGTGGATCTTCTAATATTATGAACTTCCCTCATGTGCTTATATTTATTACTGCTTTGTTTAAATTTTTTTTCGCAATGCTCGCATTTTATCGTCTCTCCAGTATGTAATCGAATGTGCTCTTTTAAAGAAAATGTACATTTAAATGCCTTATCACAAAATTCGCAGGAATACGGCTTTCTAAAAATATAACATTGAATTAAAAATTACTGCGCGCCGTTCTACGCATGTTTTTTGACATCTATCATCAGCATAATCAATGAATAATTTCTATATCATTAAATTAGTTTATATCTGAAATTATAGCCTCTTTTCAACATGATATATTGTATTCTGCGCACATTTTTGAGTATACGCCACCTGTCAATCACCTGTCATCGTGCATGCGTAGCTTGTGACTAGTCAAATGTTGATGCTGTCGAAACGCCGATGGGCACAAATTGCATTTATGAGGCCTCTCACCGGTATGAATAAGAATATGTTCTTTTAACGACGGCCTCGATTTAAAGGCCTTGTCGCAAATGTCGCATATATAGGGTGTAGCAGTGTGATGTTGTGTTCGTATATGTAGGCCTAAACTGCTTTGACAGCTAAATTTCTGTTAAAAAAAATTTTTTTTAACAAAAAATATTTGGCGGTTTAAAAAGTTTACTTTATCACAATAACCGCATGGTAGGCAACCCGCATCGAAATCGCCATGTTCGTTCCTAAGATGTCTGACTAGACCGACACGATTTTGACACATTACCGGACATGAAGGACAAATATACTGACCTTGAGCTACGTTATAATATTTTTTATCGAAAGCTTAAATTTTTTATAAAAAAATATATTAACAAAATATTTTTGAACTAAAAAATTCATTTTACCTGTGTAAGCGGTTTTGCCGGAACCACTGTTGCCAGATTTAGGTACATTCCCCGCAGCGGTGTTGCCATTACTGTGCCGGACCGAATGTAACCGACGATCGTAGCGCGTTCGGAAAGTTTCGGGGCAAAATGGACATGTCAGTGACGTAACAGATACAATGTGCTGTTTCGAATGTACTTCTAATTGCGCTTTTTGATTGCACGCTGAAAAAATAAATAAAAAACACGAGTTTTATTTGTCATAAATCAAGTTTTAAAGTAAAAACATTAAAACAAGTTTTAAAGTTGTACGTTAAAAAAAATTATTATACAAAATTACAATTTTTTTTTTATTAAAAATATATTTTACAATATCCACAATTAGTGCACAGGTACGGCTTAGCCCCAGTGTGAAGGGCCTGATGTCTTCTTAAATTCGCTGAAAACGAACTGGCGAATAAACACAATTTGCATTTGTATTTTTTTGGTCCTGTATGACCGGCCATATGATCTTTATACGCTGAAGTAGATAACATTTTGCCGCATAATGGGCAAAGTTTTTCCTTAAATTAAATAAATAATTAATCCTGCGAATAAAAATACAAAATAAAATATATTTACCACTTTTTTCCAAGGTTTTGGTTTATAATCTTCTTCGTGCGTCCTCATATGGCCTTTTAACCAAGTTTTTTTAACCTTGTAATTATTATTTTTGAAATTTTCGTTTAAAAATTTATAAATGTAGAAAAATATGCAAGAAAAGTACCTTTTTACGGCATATTTTGCATTCCATTTGCAAATGAGTCCATCTATGTAAAGCAAGTTTTTCTGAACTAATTAATTTTTTATTGCAAACATTGCAAATGTATAATTTAGGATGTTTATCCCTATTATGGCGAGAAAAAGCTCGAAATCCTAGAAAATCCATACAACATTTTTCACAACTACAAAAAATTCATGAAAATGTACCTAGTTGGTAAAAAAAAAATTGTTACTTATATATTTTACGAGTTCTTATTTTTTTATCAACATCGTCCTCTGAATTATTATTTTTTTCTAGATCATCGATTACGCTTTGAAAATAAATTTTTTCAGTTTTAATATTTTTTTCATTTTCATCGACATCGATTTCTTCTTTAACCATTTTCGATATTACTTCCAATTTAATTAAATCAGAAATGTCACTGTCAACGCCTTTATCCATTTGACCACACCCCTCTTCATTCAACAGTTTTCCGCTTGTCATATTTTTTTGATATTTTGTTATTTTTGTTTCCGTTTCGTTGAATAATTTATCATATTTTCGTTTTTTTAAATTATAATTTTTTAGTTGGCAATCAAAAAGGGCACTTTTTAAATCTGTTATGTTTGGATACGAAAGTTGTGTATATTTTTCCGAATTCTCTTGATTTAATAATTTTTCGTAATTATAATTTGACGATTTTATTTGTTCGATTAAAAAGTTTGCTATTAATACAGCTTTTAGGCAGTTTAAGCAAATATTTTGTGGCAAATATTCGTTCGAAACAAACTATAAAAAAGCACGATTAATTTTTTAAAAAATCACTAATAAATAATACATACATTATCTGGTAAAAAAAATTCTAATAATTTCAATATAGATTCATTTTTTAATTTAGATTCTGTAAGATCATATAAGACCCCTTTAGAATAACAAATTCTGCAAATCTTTTCGAAATCTTCAATTTTCAAATTAAATTTCAAATTTCGTTCATCAAAAAAATCATTTTCTTCTATAAAAAAAAATGAATTTTTAGAAAAATATACTTTTGCATATTAAAAAAAATCCTTTTCATACCTTTTCGATGTAAAAAGCAATTTTCTCTCGTAGAATCTTGTTTAAAATTCGGTAAATTTATTGTCGGTAAACTATTCTCATCAAGCTGAGAATTTAAAGCAGTTTTGCACATATAATGAAAATGATTTTCGCAAATTTCGTAGGTTTTCAATGATAAATTTGCCTTTTTAAATATCGGATTTCCAATACGCTTTTTCCACGCTTTACAAAGCTAAAACTCAAAATATTTAAATTCCAATAATACAAATTTTAAACCAAAATTTACCTTTTTATCTTTATAAGGCAACGAATAAAACATAATACACCCGTTTTTTGATATTTCGCAATCTAGAACACAACAATCTGTTTTAATATTACACATTCTTTTGATATCACAATTTGTTGTTTATAATACTATGTTTAGAAACACTAATATTATTTCGTCTCGAGTCTTTTTGTTATTGTTTTTGTTATTTGTGTACTTCATATTTGATCTACAAATTACATTGGATTAGTTCTAATTCGTCTTGTCAGAATCATTTAACCATACCGATATTCACACGCAGGTTTCGATATTCAAAATGTCATTTAAACCGATTTGAATAATTCATTAATTCTATAATAATAATAATCTTTTTTGAAAAAAACCGTTTCTTTTAAACATAAAAATAAATTTAATAAATTTAATTACAAAGAAATAAGAAGTAAAAAAAACTTTCCAGAGGGCGAAGTTCAGCTCTACAAACATAATATCGGTAAATCAAATGAAAATAAATAATTGGCTGTTCTGCCATTTTAAGTAATAATAAATTCTAAAAAAGACTAACAATATAAGTTGATACAAGACACACGAAATACACACTCTAATCCAAATCACTTCCAAATACAACATTCTATTTTGACGGTAGTATATTGATTAAAAGCAGTGGCGTACCTAGAGCTTTTGCCACCTGGGGCGGTCCCCAATTTGCCGCCCTTTCTAAGTCAATCAAAATTAAGAGTGGTTATTAAGAATTACTGAACAGAAACTGAATATTCATTATAATCATTGATTCTGTTGATTACAACATTATTATATTATTTATTTTTATTTTTATATAATTTAGACAAAAATATAAAAAAATGCCGCCCAAAATTATGTGCGGCGGCCTAGGGGGGGGCCCTAGCGTACCTAGTGGGTGCGCCCCCCTAGGTACGCTACTGAATAAAAGGTAGTATAAGTATGTAATAATAATTTACAGCAAAAGAAAGGAAAATACGTTTTTTATTATTAAATAATAATAATAATATAATAAAATTATTAAAATTATTAAAGCAACAACCCTTTACACGCAAGAACTATATGATTGTTTCTGTTTAAATCAGAAACAAGAGCTCACTATATTAAAGTTTTCTTAACGTAATTTTTAAACATTAAGATTGATTTTAAATTTTATCACTACGGTGTTAAATATTAATATAGAATATCACCCAAATACCGTAACAAGCATTAAGTAGCTAGATGTACATTTCGAGGGCTATGCTCCCATCTGCAGTAGCACAAGAGATAAAACTAAATAAAATACCTCGGTCACAAAATCGTGATTGATATACTATTAAATAAATAAGTCAATAGGCATATAATATGACCTATAAATCTTTTAAAAACAGTACAAATTAACAATTAACGAAAATAACAAGTAACAGCAAAAAATATTGGTATGTGAAATCTAAAATAACCAAAAATAAATAAATTAAATTAAATAAATTTAAAAATAGTTCTTATTAAATGAAATGTAAATGCATATTTTTACTCCAAAAATAATTGAAAAAATATTTATTCGGAAAAGCCATTAATTTAAACTTGCCTATAGTTGCTTTAATCATCTTTTTCTTCCTAACTTCAGTATATAACAAATATTTTCTGAATTGTCAGCAACATTTAGTGCAATAAAATACAGGCTGAATTAGTTTTGAAAGTGACCATTCAAATAGATCATACTTTTCAAAATGCTTAAATTAATTGCAAATACATTACAAGAGCAAATATTTAATACTTTATTCAACTAAAAATAATATTATCAATATTAACAATATCACAAAAAAATCTATTCAACAACTACATCTTTCGCTTTCTTATCTCTACTATATTTCCCTCTCATTCTTATATTATGAACCTCCCGCATATGTTTGCTTCTATTACTTCTCTGTTTGAACTTTTTTTCGCAATGTTCGCACTGTACAGTCTCTCCCGTATGGGTCCGGGCATGTTCGCCTAATTCCTGCCCTGTATTAAACGCTCGAACGCATAATTTACATGGAAAAGGCCTTCTAAAACACCAAAAAATCCCTTTTATTATCATCACTTTACATCATTATATATATTTTTAATATACTGCAGGATAATACATAAATGTTTGAAATACTCTTTCTTGTGGACGCGCTGTTTATGATTTTTCAACTGTTGCTGCTGTTTGAACGCTGACGCGCACTGATCGCATCTATACGGCCTTTCCCCGGTGTGCACGCGCATGTGCACACGCAAACTAGACTTAGTCATTTCCGGTTTTTGACACAAATCGCACACAAATCGTGGCAACGCTTTTGAACGTACCGCTGGCAATTTTTTCGACTTTTCTTTTTGCCGATGTTGCCTCGAAACATGATAACTACGCTTATATCCTGCCGTAAATGTCTATAAAAAAATTACAACATAACCTTTAAAAAATGTAAAATCGTCACTACGCTAAAGCATTAAATAATTGTATAAAACATCACCCAAAAACATTTGTATGGCGATACCAGTGAGTAAAAAAGGTATCTTTATTTGTTTTATTATTGCGCTACTGAAGATGGGGGCATAGCCTCTGAAATGCGCATCTAACTAATAAATGCTTTGTGTTACGGTTTTTGTCGATGTTTTATACAATTAAAAAAATGTTATTATTTCTTACTTCTGTACAATACGGACAAGGAAAACAATCTGCATCTACGATATTGTGGACATTTTTCAAATGCACTTGCAGCTGCGTGTCAAAAGCAAATTGCATACCACATTGCGGACAAGCAGATGCTTTTTCTTTCGGATATACTAAATTGAAAAAAAAATCATTTTACACACAAAATCACCCATATAGCACTTTAAAAGCTACGTGCGCACTTCGAATTTTAAGCTCTCATCGTCACAAGCGCAGCTAATTCGTTGAATTTACTTACATTTCGGTTTAGACATCGCCCTTAAGTTAACGCCATGTCTTTGGGCGTGTATTTGCCGATCGTATTTTGTATTAAACAATTCTTCGCAATATAAACATTGCAGAGGTGTTGGCAAAGGTTCGTGGTCTTTAGTGTGGTCATTTAGTGACATTTTTGAAGCGTACGCTAAAATTGTTGATTTTTTTTAAACTTAAAAAATGATCTTTTTAAATTAAATTTGTTACCTCTGCCACATTGAGTGCAGAGAAATAGTTTGGCACCTCTATGGGCCTCTTCGTGTCGTTTTAAAACAGATTTGCAATAAGTGGTGTATGTGCAGAATTGACATTTGCGATTTTTTGAAGCATGTTGAAGCATATGTTGTTTCATGCTATAAGTAACGACTTTTCCGCAAATTGCGCATAATTTACCCTAAAAAAAATGAGCCCCCTTCTTTTTTACTTATACAAAAATTTACAAATTTAATTACCTTATCACTTTCCTTGTTTGTTAATAAATTGCAATAATTCAAATCGTGCGATTTTATATGTTTAGCCAAACTTTTTATTACTTTATACTTAAAAACCACAAAATTATTTTAATAAAAAGTTAACATAATAAACACCGATTATAAAAATCTACTTTGTTTAATTTCTTACTTTCTTCAAGCAGATCCTACATTCAAAAATGTTAATTTCTGTATGAAATTCCACGTGTTTTTGAAGCATTTTTCTAGACTTGCATATTTTTCCACAAATAACGCAAAATATTTGGTGCTTTGTATTTTTATGTTGCCGAAGTGATTTTTGTGTTGAAAAATTTGAATTGCAAGAAAAACAACTAAAAAATGTTTTCAAAATATTTTTGTCTTTCCCCCATTAGATTAATTTACCTGTATACCGCATTCTCTTCGAATATTTCAATGTCAGTTTTTAGGTCGGTTCCGTCAAATTTTGAATCGGTTTCGATGTAGTCATTTGTCAATTTGTCACCATCGTTTATATTGATATCGATATTCGAAAAATGAATACTTTGGTTGATTTCTGAACGCTTTTCATCTATATCTCTATTAAATTTAGATTCCGACGCCTTTAAATCATTTTTCTCACGATTTAATGTTTCTAACTCTAATATCTTTTTTACTTCCAATAAATTATTTTCTAGAGCATTTGTACACTTATTTTTAATTTTTAAATTACAGTCTGATAAAATTGTTTTAAAATCAAGTTTTGTTATATAACTGACTAAAAGTGATCTTTTAGATTTTTTGGCCAAATTTTTTTTAATTGTAATCTTTTTCACGGCAGCCAATGAAGCAAATCTTAAATTCGATTCTTTTACTCGTTTCATAAATAAATCGCTCATTATCAGTAATTTAATACAATATATGCACATAGAGATGGGAAACGTTTCCAAATTAGCGGACTGAAATATATTTTTTTAAAACGATCGAAATAAATCAAATAAATTAAATGAATAAATAAACTTACTTTCGTTTTAATTAGTCTTTGCAATATCGTAGAAATAAATTGGTTTTTATACTTAGAATTATTGATATTGTATAAAATTCCTTTAGAATAACAGATTCGGCATATATCTGAACAATCTTCCAGTTCCAAATTCATTTTTTTTTTCTTATACTCTCGAACAATTTCAGCTTCTTCTTGAACATCATTTACATCTAAAGAACATTTTCTTTTTAATAAATAACTCGTATAAATAAATTTATAATCATATAAACATGCCTAATCGTTCTAAAAAACAATTAGTCCATTTAATAGTGGTTCCAAATGGTAGGCATAATGTCGGCAAACTATTTGGATGTAATTGTGAATTCAATCCAGTCTTACAAGAGTAATGAAAATGAATTTCGCATATTCTATGTATTAGTTCTGGTTTGTCTTCATTTTGCATGCATATTTCGGGATTAGCAACTCTTTTTATCCATTCCTGGCAAAGCTGAAATGAACTATTATAGCTTGATCGTTCGGTATATAAAAAAAAGATGGTAACAAGCTCAACCTCTTTGTCTTAATATGGTAAAGAATAAAATGTTAAAAACTCATCGTCAGTATTTTTACAATCAAGTACTGGACAATTTTTTATCATTTAAAAAAAATGATGCTTTGAACGTAATTACAGCTAAAAGTTTGTTTGTAAACAAATGTTTTATAGGCAACTTAACATGCACAACACATATATTTTGAATAGGTTATGGATTTGGCCGTTCCATTGTAATATTCCATATTATATGAGATTAAAGAAAAATACAGTTTTAATATCACGTAAAAATTTAAATATTTAATAATCGCTCCATATATAAAAAAAAAACGGTAACAAGCTCAACCTCTTTGTCTTTATATGGTAAAGAATAAAATGTTAAAAACTCATCGTCAGTATTTTTACAATCAAGTACTGCACAATTTTTTATCATTTAAAAAAATTATGCTTTGCACGTAATTACAGGTAATAGTTTGTTTGTAAACAAATGTTTTATAGGCAACTTAACATGCACAACACATATATTTTGAATAGGTTATGGATTTGGCCGTTCCATTGTAATATTCCATATTATATGAGATTAAAGAAAAATACAGTTTTAATATCACGTAAAAATTTAAATATTTAATAATCGCTCCATATATAAAAAAAAAACGGTAACAAGCTCAACCTCTTTGTCTTTATATGGTAAAGAATAAAATGTTAAAAACTCATCGTCAGTATTTTTACAATCAAGTACTGGACAATTTTTTATCATTTAAAAAAAATGATGCTTTGAACGTAATTACAGCTAAAAGTTTGTGTGTAAATAAATGTTTTATAGGCAACTTAACATGCTCAACACATATATTTTGAATAGGTTATAGATTTGGCCGTTACGTTGTGGTATTCCATATTATAGGAGATTGAAGTTTTACAAGTTTTGAAGAATACAGTTTTTTAATAATACGTAAATATTTAAATATTTAATAATCGCTCCATATATAAAAAAAAAACGGTAACAAGCTCAACCTCTTTGTCTTTATATGGTAAAGAATAAAATGTTAAAAACTCATCGTCAGTATTTTTACAATCAAGTACTGAACAATTTTTTATCATTTAAAAAAAAATGATGCTTTGAACGTAATTACAGCTAAAAGTTTGTTTGTAAATAAATGTTTTATAGGCAACTTAACATGCACAACACATATATTTTGAATAGGTTATGGATTTGGCCGTTACGTTGTGATATTCCATATTATAGGAGATTGAAGTTTTACAAGTTTTGAAGAATACAGTTTTAATAACACGTAAATATTTAAATATTAAATAAATATTTAAATTTTTACGTGATATTAAAACTGTGTATTTTTCTTCAATCACATATATTTTGATTATACAGATTGATTTTACTTAGCAGTAAATCATTACTTGTGAGGGAAATATATAATTTTTTTTAATTAATTGAACAAGAGCAACTGGATCAAAGTTCCAGTGGAAATTAGAAAATAAAAACTTTGCACTTGAGCTACTTGAAGTTTATTTTTATTCTGTATATTTAATATGGCTATATTACAAAATAACTTAAAGCTTTATTCTAAATCCAGTAATATACAGGAATGTAAAAATAATATCTCATTATGTGTCATGACAATAATTTAAACACAGTAAAAAAAGATATAAAAAAGTGATTATTTTCTTTTCCCGGCATTTGCTTTAGATGTAGATGGATTATTTAATTCCAATTCAGCATCTGTTGCATTGGGATGAGACCACAAATGCAGTCGTAAATTATCTGTAGTGACAAATGTCTAAAACATAAAGTGAAAATTCATTTTTTATATTTCTTAGAAACTTATAAATTTTCAATTTTGGAAAAAAAAAAAAAAGTAAAATAACGCCGCTATTTCGCTCGTCGAATGAATTCGATGCATTATTATAAAATCGAAGATAGCTACCTAATTCATAGAATGACATAAAATATAATAAATCGAGTTAAATTTACCATCGAGCAATAATTGCATTTAAACTTCGTAGGCGGATGATGATACTCTTTCAACGGCTTCTTGCCGTGATCTGTCGTTAAATGCTTCGTTCTTTCATAGCGAGTCTCAAATTTCGAAGGGCACCATTTACATGGAAATAACTTCGTCGAACGCGCATGCTGGAGTTTCATATGTTTATTCAAAACGTCCTCAGTACCAAAACCTGAATAATTTCTTCACATAAAATTATGCAAAAAACAAAATTAATTTCATACAATCCCCGCATGTGGCGCAAACGAATTGATCACCAGCTGGCGCGTGAACAAGCAAATGCTGTTTCAATGTCTTGTGATAATGTGTCCGAAATGGACATTGGTCGCATTGGAACTTACCAGGGGCGGCTGAAGTATGACAGGGGGCGTGAAATGCCCAGCGCCGCTTGAATACCCGACCACATTTGTTGCATAACTTGTGACCCTTCAATTTTACCTGATATTTTTATACAAAAAAATAACGTTTATAGTAGGTATATATATGCAACATCTATTACGTCATTTTTTTTAAATTGACAGATACGTCAAATGTGACACGCATACGCCAAGTCATAGATACGTCTAAAGTGTTTTACCTGTTCGTACCGTTCTGAATGGCCTTCATCGTGTGTCTGAAAAAAATAAAAATTTAATTTATTTTAAAAAAAATGTTAAAAAATAATACTTTTAAATGGTTCATGTAGCACTTTCTTTGTATACTTTTGCCGCAAACTTCACACGTTCTCGTATGTGACATTTTATGTTTAGAACATTCAGTGCCCGTATTAAAGGTTGCCTGACAAATTGTGCACATGAATTTTTTTGTGTTGTGTTCTTTTTTATGGCGTTTATAATAGAATTTGTCAGTGAATTCTTCGCTGCAAAGTTCACAGCTGAAATAGATATAAACGGATTGACCATAAATATAAATTATTAATCAATTAATGTGAAATATATTTCATGTTTACATTAAGAATTTATACAATAAAAAAAACGGTTTTGTTTTAGTACAGATGATTTTACCGATATATTTTTCCACTCTTTGATTTTTCGTCGTCCATTTTTACTTCTAAAATTTGCGTTATGTCTGTTAAATCAGTCGAGCTGGAGTTTAAAAAATGCTTTCGAATTTTGCTTTGGTTTTCGGTTTTGTCAGAATTATTCAAATCCATATTACATCTAAGAAATAATTTTTATTTAATTTCATACATTTTTTAATTTGAGATTATTTTTTATATATCTATTTTTAAGTTATTGATTTTTTTTGAAATTTTTTAAAATATTAAAGTTTTTAAATGTTTTATTATACAGGCACAAACCAGCACAAATTTTTCAGATATGAATTGAAAAAAATGTATGAATTTCGTTTGAGGTATTGAATATTTTTCGTGTTCTATTATACAGGTTGATACAACATAAAATGTTCACATGAAAATCTGAAAAGTAGCAACTTTTTATAAAAATTTCGATGTGTATATTTAAAAAAATTCTGCATATACAGGGTGTTCCATTTTCGGAACACATATCTCATTTCTTTTTCATTTGAAATTTTGCTATTTTTCACTGCATCGGCACTAATCACACTGTATATTAAAAAATGTTAAATTTAAATATAAAAATTTGTATGATAAAAATGTTTTAAAAATTGTACCTAATGTCAATAGCAGGTACATTGACAACTCCACTAAACCGTCCAGAACTACTAGGCAGTTGAATACTACTTGGGTTCAATTTATTGCTCCCCTCTTCCGCCAAATAGTTAACAACAACGGGGCCGCCATTCGTATCTAAATACTTAAGCGGTTCGACATTAATATGCGAACTCCTTCGAGTCGTTCGCACAAACGTACTGTAGCTCATTACTATCGGATTGCTAGAATGCCCTGGACTGTCATTCGCTACTTGTTCATTTGAACTACTGTCAATAGCAGCGTTATTTAGTTCAATTTGACCTGTTAGTTCGTTTTGATCAATAGTAGGATTCGATATTATATTCGCAGTGTCTTCTAAAGTATTTTTAACATTTGTATTTTGTGGATAATTGACATTTTTGTTAATTGGTGTGTTGTGATATTCAGTTTTGATATTAATAGTATCGTTTTGAGTATTTTCTGAGGGGGAGAGCAGGTAAACTGAAGTAATATCTGCAAAAGAAAAAGTATCTTGAGAATATAACCGATTTTTTGTATAAAATATTTCTATACAATTCTTACTTTCGCTATTTTGATTTTTAATGCCATTGTCTGTATGAAAATCATGTTTTCGATGAAGTTGGCAACAATTAAGAGCTTCGTGTAAACTCGACTCAAAATCGGAAGTTACGACATTTATACAGTGTTGCTCTTGATTTTGCAGCTGATCGAATAATGTAGCTGCATTGTGCGTTTGTTCCAAAAGCAACTTACATTGTAGTAATAATTTTAAACAAGATAAACAAATAAGGTTTGGAAAAGACGTCAATTTAGCAAAATACTGTAATTTAAAAAAAATGCGACACCAATTTTGCGTTTAATTTACAATTGCACTTACCTTGTCAGTTGTCAGATTATTAAAAATATGTTCGATTGTTAAATTTTCATATTTAGATCTGGATAAGTCAAATAAATCGTCTTGAGAGTAACAAATTCTACATATCGATTGTAAGTGATTTACTGTTAATTGCAGTCTAGGAATTATAAAACAATTTGCTTCGGTTGAAGGTTCTGAATATCCTGGAAGCCCTAAAGTTGGTAGACTATTTTTTTGTAGACCCCATTTCGATTTATTTATCCCCTCAAAGTGTAGATCGCATATTTGTAGCCTTCTTAATGCCTCGTCGGATAAATCCGTGATATTGGGATTATTTATTCGAGCTTTCCACACTTCACTCAACTTTTCAAATTTTACATAAAATAAAATAATTTTATTAATACACAATATATTTATATATATTTTTGTATTGGCTTATTGATGGTTTTTGATTATTTATATTAAAAAAAAAACCAGTTTTTAAAATATGTTTATCCTACATAAACTGTATTAAAAACAAAAATCATAGATTCCGTTTAAATAGTCGACAGAAAAATATGCGAATTTTACCTGTGCGTTTACAGGGAAATTGTAGAATTGGGCAGAGCCCCTGTTTCCGTAACTATTTATGCAATTTGGAACGCAACAAATTGTCCCTAACAGTGGAGTTTCGCTACCGGACATTATTTTTTAGATAATTATACACTCGGAAATATTTCACATTGCCAAGATGTCTGCCTTACAATACAAGCCATTTTTAACCTTCAAAATTGTAGTTTGTATATAAATTTTTGCATTTTTTAAGGAAAACTACGATTTTTCAAAAGCAATTAATTAAAAAATTAAAGTGGATTTAAGGCGGTTATAAGAAATTTCGAGGAATATAAATAAAAATAAATAAATAATTCTTTTCATTGACAATATCGAATATCGAATCCTCACTAGAACTAAATATTTAGGTTAGATTTAATTCATTACTATTTGCAATTACACTTAATAAATGAATGTGCAGGTAGGTAAATATAATCGATAGTATTTTTTTATATTTCGCACAGTACAAAACATTAAAACACCTAAAGCACTTATCTAAATATTTATGACATCTTTTTTATATAAAAAAAGTCACATTGACATTTATCCATCAATCGATCAATTTCAGCGATTCCCCAAGTGCACAAATTTCTTCTTAAATGCACATCTTAAGAAGACGAACGAAGATATAGTCTGTAAATAGTGTAATCAACGATAATAACTTCTCAATGAATCAATACAATGATGTAATTCAATTAAATCTGTACGATGACAATGATGATGGAATACGACTACGGTGCGTTTCGCAAAGAGGTAGATCTACACAACAAGTGCTGCGGAGGGGCAATTTGGTGCATCCGGGATATTTGCGGTGTAATCTGCGCTATACTGACGTGGGCTCTAATTTTCTACGCGGAGTTCGTGGTCGTGAGCGTTATTCTGTTACCGAGCAGTTATCCAGTGTATAGTGCCGTAAATATGATCATCTTTCAGTCTTGCGCCTTTCTGGCGTTTACGTCGCACTTGAGGACCATGTTCACAGATCCGGTAAGACGCGCACAGATTTTTTACCTTTAGAAATATCGATTTTTATAATTGGCAAAGTTCAATTTCTCTTAGGGGGCTGTTCCTAAAGGAAACGCAACGAAAGAAATGATTAAACAGATGGGATTCAGAGAGGGACAAGTGATATTTAAGTGCCCCAAATGTTGTAGTATTAAACCAGAAAGAGCGCATCATTGTTCCGTGTGTCAAAGGTACACACACACGAAATATACAATGGAATTGTAATTGAAATTTATTTACCCAAGTTTTTGTTATATAAATAATTTTTTTAGGTGTATTCGAAAAATGGATCATCATTGCCCTTGGGTTAATAATTGTGTCGGGGAAAACAATCAAAAATATTTTGTACTATTTACGGTAAGTGAAAATGTTTAATTTATTATTTAAAAAATATGTTTTACTATTATAGATAAGTTTTATCTAATTATCGCTCATCCGGCCGATTAACATTCAAAAACATACAAAATTTCGTAATAGCAAAACATCACTTGTGTCTTTATTTTAATTAAATATTAGATAATATTGATAAAGATAATCTGATATTATATAAGATATTATAAGCTAATGCTTTTATGAACTAAAAAAATTATTTAGACAATTTAATTTTAAAAAAAGTATTAAAAGTAAAAAAATGGTTTCTTGAAATTTTTGTTTTAGTTTTATATAGCGGTGATGTCAATTCATTCGCTATTTTTGGCTGTCAATCAGTTTATGACGTGTATGAAACACGAATGGAAAGAATGCACGGCCTATTCCCCTCCAGCCACCGTAGTTTTGTTATTATTCCTGTCCTTCGAGGCCTTACTCTTTGCCATTTTTACAATGGTCATGTTAGGTAAGGATTCGTATATTATACATCATTGTGTACCTAAGAAATTTTTGTACAGATAAAAATTGAAGATTATTTTAATAAATGTAAATGTATTAGGAACTCAAGTAACAGCAATATGGAATGATAAAACGGGAATAGAACAATTGAAAAAGGAAGAAGCTAGTTGGGTGAAGAAGTCCCGTTGGAAAAGTATTCATTCGGTTTTTGGCCGTTTTTCGATGGGATGGTTTTCGCCGTTTGCTAGACCAATGCCCAAATCGAAATTTGAAAATTATTTATATTCCGTTTAATTTTTATTTAATTGTTTTTGTTGGAGACACGTGCGTACTTTAAGTGATAATTTATTTTTGTTTTTGTTAATAATTTTTATGCAATTGTATTGTTAAAAAACTACTTTTTACATTTTTCCTATGTTCTAATTATTCTCGTACAAAAAAAATTTAATAAATCGAATTATTTGCAATTCGATATTCAGATATTAACTTGCACCCTCCACATCAACTTCCCCTTAATTAATTATTTTTGCTCCTGATGAAGTTGAAATTTTACTCTTAGCAGTATTCATTAAATCATTATTTATTTTTATTAATGCATTTTACAAATTGTATTATAAAAATCGTTAAACTGCTATTTAAATGTTACGGTTTTATTTTGCTTTTCTTAAAAAAACAATTTTATCTATCAATGAGGATTCGATATTTAGATTTTAGTTTCCCCTCAATTTATTATTATCAGTAGTTCAAATGGTAACTCCACATGTTTGTTGTTAGGATGAGTTGGTCAGTGATTTAAATTATTTAAATTATTTCACTACCTTAAATTTAAGTGAACATTTATATTAAAATGGCTGTAAGTATAATATTTCGCTAAATTATATAATATTCTATAAAAATGTAGTTATATTAAACTGAGAATTTTCTAAATTTAGCCACCACAGAAGGGTAAACAAGGCACTAAGGGTGCCAAACAAATAGTCGAGGAAAATATAGCGACTTTACAATTTTATCGAAATATGGCCGTGATTTCGAATGCCATATCACTGTGTATTTTAGTGTTTTATAACTCTACAATAAGTATCGTAAGTGTTACAATCATTTTTTTCAACCACATAAACTGTTCGTTTTTGTAGCTTCTCTACGTATTTTCCTGCGCTATTTACATAGCAGCTTATCAATTTATGGCTTACATGTCAAAAACAAAATATACTGATTCGGGTCAGCTCATTGACAGCGGTGTAGACTTAAATATGGAGGGCGGCATAGCCGAACATGTCAAAGATGTCATTATTTTGACATCTGGTTGTCAGTTACTGTCCGCTATTATATCGAACTACTTTTGGTGGTTATGGTTTCTTGCTCCGGCAAGAGGATTCTGGATTATATGGAAAAATATTTTGAGTCCGTATTTTTTCCAAACTGGAGCTCGAGAACAGGAGCCGGAAGTCAACGAGAAGAAACAAAAGAAAATGGAAAGGAAAATGAAGAGACAACATTAATTAATGATCCAATTGTCGAAGCAATTTATTTTTTGTAAGAAATTAGTTCAGATGATTGCTGTTGTATATAATATATAAAACCATGTAAAATATATCATATTTTTTAAATTTTTGTTTTCTGACTGGGAATTATTTTTAGATTGTATTTGTGTTTTATTTTGCAAATTAAAAAAATTAAATGTTTTTGTAAGTGTAAATAATTCTATTATTTGTGTAAATAGTTTATAAAAAAATAAAAAAAATCTGCCTATAGTTTTGGCAAGTTAAATCTGATTTATTAAATTTATTCACACTGGATTTAAATTTAAATAAATGCTTAATTAGTGCTTAACAGAAAATCCTTAATTTTTCCCACTATAAGAAAAGATAATTTTACAATATCCTATAAATTTATTACAAATATAACTATATAGAAATTTATTATACCCATAAAACTGAAATATATATATTTTTTAAACATTAATATAATTATTTTATATACAAAAACATAACTATTAACAATATTACATGGATTTAAAAGTACGTAATATTATTCGCAAAATTTTAATATAAACTGCGAAAAAGAAATTTGTGTTTTATATACAAAATCTACAATATTTTATGCTCTATATGTTCCGCGATACAGTTGCGCTTATAAAGTAGCCTATACTCACTAAGATTTCCAGATTTTCAATGTTTTTAACGCAGGATTAACCTCGAGTTAAGGTACTGGATGTAAGGTAAGGTACTGGTAGAAAATGAGGATAAGGCTATTCGGAACTTTGAAACAATGCGTGAATGTAGTGCAAGGAAATGTAGCTTGTTTATATGTAAAGACTATCCTTTCCTTGGTGCTAGTCCTGATGGGATACAAAAAACTTTGTATAGAATATAGTGAAAATGGTGAATTAATTTTAAAGAAAGGGCGGTTAAATATTCGCGATAAGAATTATACGAGTTAGTTTTATATACCGACTTAGGCATTGTCTGTATTACAATAAATCGCGATCGCGAGTTTTGGGAAAGAAATATGCTCCCAAGTTAATAGATTTTTGGAAAAATTGTGCTCTGCCCCAGTGACGGTTTCTTTCGAGGCACGGCCGCACGCTCCCCCTAAACATTGAGCGCATTACCGTAGATATATAATTGTATTGTGATATTTATCTCGGCATTATTTTTCATAAAAGATAAAGCTTGCGTTGTGATAGCACTCACGGTGTGGCAGCGAGCAAGATGAGTTAAATGCATATGCACTTATCCTATCTATTGCAAGCGGTAGAGTGAGAGCGACCGTATGCAGTATGTCATCTCTTTCTTTGGTTCACGTGTCGTATGCGCCGCAAACAAACTACCGACCCGCGTTGCTATGGTAACGTAACGTCACGCTGCTTCTATAGCTAAGAATATATCGTTGCTTTAAGCTATTCCAGACCGCAATTCTTTAGCGTCCCAACAGAGAAGCCTAGTCTAGTATACTGGAAAATGGATATAGAATAGCTAGATAAGACAGTTGCATTGTTCTGTGTAGTTACGTATGTACGATTTTGCCACGTGTTTCGCCAAGAATATATTGAATAAAAATGAATAGTGTTAGTTCTTTATTGAAAATAGAGTTTTGTAGACTTTCTCTTGACGGGTATGCCTACGCGATGCTTGAATTATGAATCGATGTAAATAAGTTACCTATACGGATATCACCTTTTTATGTAACGATATTGACAAAATTTTGTGATATTAAATTATTTGACGAGTCACACAGACAAAAATATAAACACGCTAATCAGTAAATGTTTCTAATATGATTGCCAGTCCCAAATCTGGATAGAGTGTGAGGGTCTTTTTTTCTATGTGTTATGCAGTTATAAAATTATATATATAAAAGAACTTTATACCTCCAAAAATTTAGCGAGCACATTGAGGTAAAGGTTCACCGGACAGTATTCTACCATTATAATCCAGGTATCTTAATGCATTTATTTCATCTAGGCACTTTAGTTATTTAATATAGGCAAGTTATTGAAAAAAATATTCAAATAATAACGTTAATGGGCTTACATTCATACAGTTTCATTATTTATTTATTTATTATTTTTGGGAAAAATTGCTTGTAAAATTGCGCTGGGCGGAATCTATTTATTTTTAAAGTCCATTTTTTTTTTCATAATGATTTAATTAAAATACTCGTTTGTTACATATAAATTAGGTAATAATTATTACCCCATTAAAAATTTTCAAAATCAAAATATATTCTAGCCAGTGCATGGTTATGAACAATGGTTTTGCAAAATTTTAGCGAAATTGATCAATTAATAACCGAATGTAAGCCCATTAATTGGTAAAAAAATAACTTTTTAATTAACCAACTAATAATTTTTTCCTTTCACAAAAACTTTTCTAAAATTATTATAAGCACGTTAACAAAATATATTTGCAAAAACTATGATTTAGGGGGTACTTTTCTATTTTTGAAAATATTCATATATTGGCGGTATGGACACCTTAAGACTTATGGACATTTTTATTTATTTTTATTAATTTTATATTTTGTCAACGTTAATTTTTGGGGGCAGTTTTAGTTGCCAAGATCTATTCCCCTCCCTTAACCGGCATTTTTCAACCAAAATCACTTTAAAACAACTTTTTACTTCATTAGAACCAGAATTAACTCAATGTTTCTTTAGCTCATATTATTGCTATCGTTGAAAAATTAATTATTTTCCAACGGAGGCACAGAGCCAAATAACGGACTCTGCACTAACCATTCAGCGACTTCAACCATAGCCTCTTTAATACAACTAGATTTTGAGTAAATCCACCAAATTATTCCCAAATAAAAAGCAATTTTCAATCCATGATGTAGTACAAAGAACCTACAAAAATAATTAAATTTACAATTCCAAAGCCACTAATTTTGTGATATTTAAATTTAAAAAAGACACAATAAAATTCAAACTGCTTACATATTTTGCTGTATTCGGCAACGTGGCAAGGTTCTCGGGTCTTCTTTCATGCAATATTGCCTGGCTCCTTTGATGCAATCTTCTAAATAATCATCTACAGAGTGATGGAAGAAATCCATTGGGAATTGAGTTTTATCGTATGGGCTCAGATCTTTGTATAGTTTCAAAAAATTGCCACTTTCGAAAGACCAATCGCGCGTTGTAAAAAATTGCAATAATTCCAAACCGTCGTGAATTTTATTTTGAATACGAACCATACTATAAAAAATAAAATAAACTCTTGAACCTGTAAAAAATATTAAATAGGATTGCCAATAGGTTTCTTTTAAAATGAAAATGGTTCCTTTATAAAGATATCATACTTAATTGTATAAAACATCACCCAAAAAGCATTTATTAACTAGATGCGCATCTTCAGTAGCACTGAAAATGGGGGTGTAGACTCCGAAATGCGCATCTACCTAATAAATGCTTTGTGTTACGGTTTTTCGGTGATGTTTTATACGATTATTTAACGCCGTAGTGACGATTTTACAAATAATATATATATTTTTATATTTACTTAGATTATTCTCCTTTTCTACTTTTGCCAATATTTAACTGTTCAGCTTTACAAGTATTTTTTATCATTCACTCATATTTTTTTTTTAAAGGTGAAGTTTGTTTACAATAGACAGATTCTTTATATTAATATAAAATTAAACAATTCCAAAATGGGAAGATATTCAAATTTCGATAGTTTTTTTTTGTCATTGTGTATGTTGTAATTTTTTTTATAACATTTTTGCAGTTAAGGTAAATGTAGAAGTTCCGCTATACACTTGCGTGTATAAAGTTGCCTATACGCAATTTTTAGTTGCCTATATTTATAGTCCTTTCAATATCCAATTGTCAATTAGAATGGTAACATAATTTGTTTTTCTTATCTTAAATGGTTGAAATATTTAAAAAAGAATCATTTTTGTGCTTCTTTCTAAATTCTGAACTCTGAAGAAAGTTTTTGCAACACCTAAACAAAACGCCAATGTAGAAATCAATTCTTTCTATATTCAATGGATCGAAGAAAGAATTAAGTTGGTAAAACATTCCACTGTTTTAGGTCTCTTTGAATAAAACTCGGTGAGTTTAAACAATTTGCAACCGTAACTTAATAAACAACTTACAATCTCTTTTGCCCGAACACGAGCATTAAAAAATCTATAAAATACGCTGGAATCCAGTGTTGAAAAAAGCAATTAATTTGATGAGTGAGGTAGCTGCTTCTCATATCGCCATCCGGGTACCAAATCATCATTTCAAACGGGTATTTCCTAGCGGTAGTTCGTCCCTTATCCAAAACATCCTTCCAAGTACTTTTTTGCACTTCCGCGTTTGTCATGTTATAAACTGGAACTTTCTCTGGTCTAAAACCATTAAGGGGTTCCCCAAGTCCACGCAAGTCTAATTCCTTTCCTGTACTTACGTATTTTTGGCAGAGCCAAGATGGTATGCCGCAACTAACATGCCGTTAATTGCATAATCAACGGGAATGACTTGTGATTGATTTTCACCTTTACAATGCATGGATCTTAAGACACCTTTACCGGCAGCTACGAGCAGGCCCATGGGACCGTTTAAGCTGTCCACCCAGCCGCGAACTGGCTCTACACAAGCGGGTGTTACAATTGAGGGCCTGATAATAGCCACGCGCATATTTCCCATTTCATTCGCCACTAAAGTTTCGGCTAAACGTTTGCTGAACGTATAACAGTTTGGATGGGGCTTGATCAAAGATGGCGTCGCTTTGGCCAGTGCCTCAGCGTTCATCCATTGCGTCACATCGATCACGTGACGTGGGTTTTCTGGGCTGGGGTATAGCTGCCCGAAAATGCATTTTTTCTTAAATTTATTAGATTTTTTCGGTTTCAACTTACTTTTTCTTCGAATACTGCGATATCTGCGCTACAAAAGGTCGTGCTTATATGAATAAAGGCCTGAAGCCCTTTTATTTGCTTGGCAATATCTACGACCCTTTGGGTGCCCAAAGTGTTCATTTGAATAGCATCATATAGGGTTGCCTCCAATTTTAATGTCGCCGCGCAATGAAAAACCATTGAAACATTTTCCACTATCAATGATAGCTCTTCTTTTGACAGACCCAGACTGTCAGTCACGATATCTCCATGTACGGGCTTTATTTTATGAATTGCCGATGGTTTGGCTTTACGTAAACGTTCAAAAAGCTAAAATTTATCAATCCAAATATATTTGTTCAAACTAATTAAAATAACAATTCGCTTACGGGTAGCTTCCAAATGTCTTCAATTCTTTGTTGGACAGTGCGTCCGCGTTTAGGTCGCATTAATATATACAGGTCGTCCAAATCGCAAGTATACAGCAACTTTTCGACAAGAACTTTGCCCATAAAACCAGTTCCTCCGGTGATGAAGATTGAGCGGCCTTTGTACCAATCCAAAATGGCGCTGTGTTGCTTCCCAACGCCATTTTGATGATGGTGAGAGCCATTTTGTTCCGACATATCGATCTGAGACGCAAATACATGTTTTTATAGCAAAAATAATGATTTTTTTTAAATAAAACGTGCAAAATTTATTTAATTTGTTTTCAAACAGGTTATAGATTTTGCCTTTATGTTGTGATATTCCATTACATTATTTTTTCTCTTCCCTAATTTGTTTTCTATTGCTAAACTTGCTCGTGTCGATTAAAAAATTGAGAAATAATTGTTGAATTTGCATCATTCAGTTGTTAATGTTCCTAAAATCTATTATCGATAATTATATTGCGTCACATTAAAAAAAAAAGTTACTTTAACAAATTGCATTTCAAGCTAAAATTAAAATAGTAGATGGTTGATATTATATTTACGAAAATAACTAAATTAATAAATAAACGAGTCATTTTTTCTGTCGAACAGACGTCAATTCGTTCAAATCAAAGACTCTTCTCAGAATGTACAATCGTCATAACTTGATATAAGTACTGGCATTATATTTATATTGGTACGTCACAAGGGAGCATTCAAGCTCCCATATTATTTCTATTTTTTGTAATGACGTGAGTACGTCTATAGAAAATATAGTAAATTCCATATTTGCCAGTTTGCAGACGATACATAAGAAATTATATCTTCTAAGGATGATATTATTACAGCTAATAGCACATCAGAAAAAAATCGTTTAAATGGTCTAGCAAAAATTGTCTTTCCCTAAATTCTATGAGTTTAGTTAAAGAGTCCGCAATCCTAAAGATTGGTTGGAAACAGCACGCCATGCCGATCTATCCTGAGCTAATCCCTTCATCTCCCTATAGCTATTCATCTCAACGTCTTCAACTATCTGACTCACATACTCCAATCTAGGCCTACCTACCCATCTCTTTCCCTCCACTCTACCTTCTATGATCAATTGCATAATCCCCCCATGCCTAAGTATATGCCCTACTAATCTGCCTCTCCTACGCTGTAACACTCTCCAGATACTTCTCTTCTCCCCTACTAACTCTAGTACAGCTTCATTTGTTACTTTATCTTCCCAACCAATCCTCATCATCCTCCTATAACACCACATTTCAAGTGCTTCTAATCTACGCTTCTCTTCCTTTCCTATAGTCCACGCCTCACACCCGTACAGTGCTACACTCCAAACATATACCTTCAGTAATCTTTTTCTAATATCCAAGTCAATATTTGATCTTAAAATCTGTTCTTTTTCTACGAATGCCTTCCTACCCTGTGCTATCCTACACTTTATATCTACCTTGCTTCGATTATCTTTTGTGATTCTACTGCCTAAATAACAAAAATCTGACACTTCTTCGATTCTATTATCTCCTATTGTGATCCTCATTTTTCTACTGCATTCCTTTTTGTCACACCTCATCACTTTAGTTGTACCTATATTTATTTTCGTGTTAAAATCCCTAGTCAATACTGCCTGCATACCATTCAATACCCTTTCTAAATTCTTTTCGCTTTCTTCCAATATAGCTATATCGTCGGCGAATCTCAGCATATATATTTTCTCTCCCTGTACATTCACACCTACACTATACTCTTCTTTTACTTTGTTTATTGCATCTTCTATATATAGATTAAATAATAACGGTGAGAGTGTACATCCCTGCCGAACTCCCTTCCCTATTTTTGCTACCTCTTCTTCCCCCTCAATTCTAACTAAGGCAGTTTGGTGTTTATATAAATTAAAAATTATTCTCCTATCCTTATAATCTATACCCGTTTCTTTTAAAATTCTAAACATTATGTCCCAATCTACATTATCAAATGCCTTTTCTAAGTCTACAAAAGCTATGCAAGTTACCTTTCCTACCCTCTTTCTTTTTTCTACTACCGTTCTTAGTGCTAGAATCGCCTCTCTCGTCCCTCTGTTTTTCCTAAAACCAAACTGATCTTCTCCTAGCCTTTCCTCTACTTTATTTTCTAATCTCCTATAAATAATCTTTAACAATATCTTCGATGCATGTGATAGTAGGCTAATGGTCCTATAGTTCTCATACAAATTAGCTCCTATTTTCTTCGGCATTGTTACTATTCTACTACGCTGAAAATCCTGTGGTACTTCTCCCTTCTCATATATTTTACAAACTAACCTGTATAATCGCTCCTGCATTTTTTCCCCTGCGTGTTTTATTAATTCGGCTGGCATCATATCAATCCCCGCTGCTTTGTTATTCCGTAAATCATTTAATGCTCTATGAAACTCTGACCTAAGTATGCTAGGACCTAAGTCATCCTCATCTATCTGTTCCACACTTTCTAGCTCCTCCATGTCCTGCCTACTTTTATATAAATCTTCAAGATACTCCTTCCATCTTCTAGCTTTTTCCTTATTTTCCGTGAGTTCCTTACCCTGCTTATCACATATTATGTTACCCTTTGGTTTTACTTTAGAAAAATGTGACTTAATTTTCCTGTAGCCCAAATCTACTTTACCTCTTCTCATATCCTCCTCAATATCCTCACAATTTCCAAATTCTAAGAATAGTAATTATATTCTTTTCAGAAATAATTATGTATCAAAACCTGATCCCAGCATACTGTTAAAACTAGATGGACTATCGATTCAGCAATCACACATTGTTAAGTTCCTATAAATGAATGGCCTCAACTGGTCATCTCGTGTTGAACATGTTTGCTCAAAAATCAACAAATCCAGTTTTCCAATGTTAAACATCAGAAACGTTGTCAGTTTATTGTCAAATCATTGTTATTATATTACTCGGCATACGTACAAATTCTAAGACAGGTGTACTAGCTGTTGTAATTAATTGTTGAAAGTCCATAATATAAGGTATTTTATAGGGGGAATGGTGTGGTTGAACAGTACTTCCTTATAATGTTGAATAATTGATTTATATCTCGAGATGTGTCGCTAAATTAATTAAGTACTATTTCAGTGGCGGCTCTTGCCATTTCAATCGAGGGGGGGCGCATTTCTTAAAAAAGAATATAATAGTAAGAAATCTGACCTAAATGGTGCAAAATGATTAAATTCAATCATTTCTTGAAAATGGTATTCCGCTCTTCTATCTTTCATTGATATAAACACTCCTTGCACAAGTTTGTGTTAAATTTAAATCAGGCAATGGCCTACCTAATTCTTTAATTTTTTCTTTGTCCACAAGAGAAAGTCTACAAAACTCTATTTTCAATAAAGAACTAACACTATTCATTTTTATTAACTTATTTCTATTAAATATATTCTTGGAGAAACACGTGGCAAAATCGTACATACGTAACTACACAGAACAAATGCAACTGTCTTATCTAGCTATCTGATATCAATTTGCTGTATACTAGACTAGGCTTCTCTGTTGGGACGATAAAGAATCGCGGCCTGGAATAGCTCATACCAACGATATATTCTTTGCTGTAGAAGCAGCGTGACGTCACGTTACCATAGCAACGCGGGCCGCTAGTTTGTTTGCGACTCATACGATACGCGATACGCAAGTGCTCGCTACCACGAAGTGTTGAGTGCCATCGCGACGCAAGCTTTATCTTTTAGGAAAAATAATGCCGAAATAAAATATCGCAATACAATTATATATTTACGGTGATGCGCTCAATGTTTAGGAGGGGTGTGAGGACGTGCGCCCTCGAAAGAAACCGCCACTGTACTACTTAAGTACTATTTAACCATACATTCTCCTACAAAATACCTTATAATATTAGTGGCGTAGATGAAATAAATCGTACAAAACGTGAAACTTGCGCTGTGTCACAAGACACGTCAACTGCTATTAATAAAGCTGAAACTAATTTAAGATCTTCGACTTGCTGGTTAGTTATATTAGAAGACATTTTGTATCTTTCACTGTTTTGGTGACTCTTTAATTTTTTTCAGAATCTCTGCTTTGTTCTTTGCTCTTCGGATGCATTTATAAAATAACTTTTTATGTATTCGCCGTCTGTGTATGGTTTTCATCTCTCAGCAATCTCTTGACTAACAATAAAGCTTGCAATATTAACATTGCTAAAAGATTGCACCCAGTTATTAAATACAGAACTTGATTTTTCTTCTGAAGTTCTTCAATTGCCTTCTTCCTTGCACCACCAACAGGATATTTACTGCCAAATGGCGCGTGTTTAGTTATAAAGTGCCGCTCCAAATTTGACTTCTTTTCATGCGCCAATTCTTCTTGACAAATAAGACAGGTCATTTAAATTTTGAATAAACGCGAAAGTATCGGTCCATTTAACGTTAAATTCACGGTTTTCGTGTTCCGTTTTTCTTTGTAGCCATGTCAAATGGGTAGCACCTTAAAAAGTGATTGAAACTGGCTGGAACTGTGCTTCTGAGATGGATCGAATGCGGAACTGAACTGCACTGGTGGTGAGAAGTGGAACGACTATTATTCCGAGTTAGCAAGAGATGGCGTTGGAGCCGTGAGGAAGTAGAAATTGCTCTTTAAATGAATTTAGATAGAACACACTGACTGATTGAAATTGTATTAAAATACTATTAAATTAAAATTTAGCAAAATGCATTTTAAACACGTCATTTGTGGAAGAGCCGCACTCAAGTAGCCGTAGAGCCGCAGTTTGCCGACCACTGGCCTAAGTGCATTGCATTTAATATGTGTATTTGTAATTGTTGAAAAAATTATTGATATATTACAGTATTATAAATATAACATATTAATCACTACACATTAATTTTGCAAGCTAGCGAAAGAAGAGTGGATAAAAGGAAATTGTGAGGATATTGAGGAGGATATGAGAAGAGGTAAAGTAGATTTGGGCTACAGGAAAATTAAGTCACATTTTTCTAAAGTAAAACCAAAGGGTAACATTATATGTGATAAGCAGGGTAAGGAACTCACAGAAAATAAGGAAAAAGCTAGAAGATGGAAGGAGTATCTTGAAGATTTATATAAAGGTAGGCAGGACATGGAGGAGCTAGAAAGTGTGGAACAGATAGATGAGGATGACTTAGGTCCTAGCATACTTAGGTCAGAGTTTCATAGAGCATTAAATGATTTACGGAATAACAAAGCAGCGGGGATTGATATGATACCAGCCGAATTAATAAAACACGCAGGGGAAAAAATGCAGGAGCGATTATACAGGTTAGTTTGTAAAATATATGAGAAGGGAGAAGTACCACAGGATTTTCAGCGTAGTAGAATAGTAACAATGCCGAAGAAAATAGGAGCTAATTTGTGTGAGAACTATAGGACCATTAGCCTACTATCACATGCATCGAAGATATTGCTAAAGATTATTTATAGGAGATTAGAAAATAAAGTAGAGGAAAGGCTAGGAGAAGATCAGTTTGGTTTTAGGAAAAACAGAGGGACGAGGGAGCCGATTCTAGCACTAAGAACGGTAGTAGAAAAAAGAAAGAGGGTAGGAAAGGTAACTTGCATAGCTTTTGTAGATTTAGAAAAGGCATTTGATAATGTAGATTGGGACATAATGTTTAGAATTTTAAAAGAAACGGGTATAGATTATAAGGATAGGAGAATAATTTTTAATTTATATAAACACCAAACTGCCTTAGTTAGAATTGAGGGGGAAGAAGAGGTAGCAAAAATAGGGAAGGGAGTTCGGCAGGGATGTACACTCTCACCGTTATTATTTAATCTATATATAGAAGATGCAATAAACAAAGTAAAAGAAGAGTATAGTGTAGGTGTGAATGTACAGGGAGAGAAAATATATATGCTGAGATTCGCCGACGATATAGCTATATTGGGAGAAAGCGAAAAGAATTTAGAAAGGGTATTGAATGGTATGCAGGCAGTATTGACTAGGGATTTTAACATGAAAATAAATATAGGTAAAACTAAAGTGATGAGGTGTGACAAAAAGGAATGCAGTAGAAAAATGAGGATCTCAATAGGAGATAATAGAATCGAAGAAGTGTCAGATTTTTGTTATTTAGGCAGTAGAATCACAAAAGATAATCGAAGCAAGGTAGATATAAAGTGTAGGATAGCACAGGGTAGGAAGGCATTCGTAGAAAAAGAACAGATTTTAAGATCAAATATTGACTTGGGTATTAGAAAAAGATTACTGAAGGTATATGTTTGGAGTGTAGCATTGTACGGGTGTGAGGCGTGGACTATAGGAAAGGAAGAGAAGCGTAGATTAGAAGCACTTGAAATGTGGTGTTATAGGAGGATGATGAGGATTGGTTGGGAAGATAAAGTAACAAATGAAGCGGTACTAGAGTTAGTAGGGGAGAAGAGAAGTATCTGGAGAGTGTTACAGCGTAGGAGAGACAGATTAGTAGGGCATATTCTTAGGCATGGGGGGGATTATGCAATTGATCATAGAAGGTAGAGTGGAGGGAAAGAGAGGGGTAGGTAGGCCTAAATTGGAGTATGTGAGTCAGATAGTTGAAGACGTTGAGATGAATAGCTATAGGGAGATGAAGGGATTAGCTCAGGATAGATCGGCATGGCGTGCTGTTTCCAACCAATCTTTAGGATTGCGGACTCTTTAACTAACACATTAATGTTTTTACAATTTAGCAGAATTATTGCATTTGAAAATAAATATACTTATTATGGAATTATTATGAAGTTAATCATATAAACAATTTATTTTGTAATTGCTTGTTTACAAAAAAAAAAATATTTTTTTGATATTCGAACATATTTGTTATTATGTACGATTTGTTATTACCTGAAAGTTAAATAAACTCACGACCATTTGATTTGTAAATACCTATATAATTGCTTTTGTATTACCATGTATTTAATCGAATTTTGGTAATAAACTATTATTATTATTAAATGGAACACTTTAAAATTTAAATTTTGCTTTGATGAACTTGATCTAGATGGTTTTTTGTTAAATAAATAGTTCTTTTAGCTCGCAGAAACCTCAAACATAATATATTTGTTAATTATAATATATAATTGTAATATATAGTTGTTTAATAATATTTAATGACAACATTCGGTGTTGTTATTTGTCAAGATCAATGGTATGACGAAAATAAGATTTTGTAATTATTATTAAATAAATCATTAACTAGCCAAGGCTAGTTAATGATTTATTGCGAGTTCCTCGGTTCATAAATTATGCGTTTTAAACAAAAGTTAAAAGTGTGCATGGAATTTTTTTATTCAATAATTATTTTTAAATGGCAATTAAGTCGACTAGGATTTTTAATGTTTTGTAGATTTTTTTATTTTTAAATGTTTTTTTAAATCTTCTTTTGCAAATTATTTAATAATATAATAAAAAATATTTAAAATAGAATTAAAAAATTAATGAATATATTTTTTGAATTTTTTTATTGAATAATTATTTTAAAAGTTTTGTAGATTTTTTTGTTTTTAAATGTTTTTTTATCTTCTTTTGCAAATTATTTAATAATATAATAAAAAATATTAAAAATAGAATAAAAAAATTAATGAATATATTTTTTGAATTTTTTTATTGAATAATTATTTTTAAATGGCGATTAAGTCGACTAGGATTTTTAAATGTTTTGTAGATTTTTGATTTTTAAATGTTTTTTTATCTTCTTTTTCAAATTATTTAATAATATAATAAAAAATATTTAAAATTGAATAAAAAAATTAATGAATATATTTTTTGAATTTGGGTATTAAGCTAAGTGAGGAGAGGTTAGGTCAGGTCAGGTAATTTTTTAATGATGTTTTCTTATATAATCATTTAATTATAAAATGATGATTTCAATTTTTTTAGGAAGTTGTTTAATAAAATAGAATTTTTAATTAATACATACATTTTTTGAATTTAGGTATTAATTCAGGTCAGTCACTTTTAAGGAATTATTTTTTAGTTAAAGTGTAAAATATAATTTAAATAATGTTAATTAAAATATAATTTCTAATCGTATGTATAATTTGGGTTTTAAGTCAGTCAGGTCATTTTTTAAAGAAAAATCCTTTTGAAAATGTTCTTATAATTTAAATCATCTTAACTAAGATACAATTTTTAGTAATGTATATAATTGGGAGTATAGGTCAAGTCAACTTAGGTTAGGTTATTTTTTATAATTTACATTTGAAAATATTTGAGCATTTTATTTAATTATTATAGAATTGCTAATTAATGTATATTATGGATTTGGATATAAATTCAAGTCAGGTCAGGTCAGGTCAAGAAAATTTATAAATCAAGGAACTAAAGCAATAATAATAATAATCTGTAATAGATCTAGGTCAATTCAGGTCAGGTCATTTTTTATAATTTAGATTTGAAAATATTTGAGCATTTTATTTAATTAATACAGAATTGCTAATTAATGTATATTTTGGATTTGGATATTAATTCAAGTCAGGTCAGGTCAGGTCAAGAAAATTTATAAATCAAGGAACTAAAGCAATAACAATAATGATCTGTAATAGATCTAGGTCAAATCAGGTCAGGTCATTTTTTATAATTAGAGATTTGAAAATATTTGAGCATTTTATTTAATTAATACAGAATTGCTAATTAATGTATATTTTGGATTTGGATATTAATTCAAGTCAGGTCAGGTCAGGTCAAGAAAATTTATAAATCAAGGAACTAAAGCAATAATAATAATGATCTGTAATAGATCTAGGTCAAATCAGGGCAGGTCATTTTTTATAATTTAGATTTGAAAATATTTGAGCATTTTATTTAATTAATATAGAATTGCTAATTAATGTATATTTTTGATTTGGATATTAATTCAAGTCAGGTCAGGTCAGGTCAAGAAAATTTATAAATCAAGGAACTAAAGCAATAATAATAATGATCTGTAATAGATCTAGGTCAAATCAGGTCAGGTCATTTTTTATAATTTAGATTTGAAAATATTTGAGCATTTTATTTAATTAATATAGAATTGCTAATTAATGTATATTTTTGATTTGGATATTAATTCAAGTCAGGTCAGGTCAGGTCAAGAAAATTTATAAATCAAGGAAATAAAGGAATAATAATAATAATCTGTAATAGATTTAGGCCAAATCAGGTCAGGTCGGGTCAGGTTACATAAGCCAGGCCACGTCAGGTCACTTTAATTTAATTATTATAGTTAAAAATGTATATCAAATAAGACAGGTCAGATAAGGTCATTTCGAAAAGTGTATAAAATAAATAAAAAATTCTGTGTTCTTGAAAATGCACAAGTTAAGTTTTTTTTTTTTATTATCGTGTCAAATTAAATTATCAGGTCGATTTGTTTAAGAAATAAATAATAATTTTTATCTCTTCCCTCTTGAAAATGCCCATACAATTAAATACATAAATGGCAATAATTTACTTTTTTAATTTATCATATTTAATATGTCATTTTTTCTTTTACATTTTTTTCAATAACCGAGATATTAATTGAAAGACAATCGCAGATTTTTTCGCTTATAGAAAAACTCTTTGTATGAGTTATTGTTAGTACAATTCAAATTATAATTGCACAGAAAGAACTAACTAACTTGATACTTTAGAGTAGAATTTTTTTTAATTTTGTTGTGTTTGTTAAAAACTACTTTTGTGTTTCTAGCAATAAAAATACTTTACCATATATAAAAAAATTTTTAAACATTTATAATTAAAAAAATAATCGATTTTTTTTTATGTACATATACATATATATATTTTTAATTTTTTCGTATATAATTTTTTTTTAATATAAAATATTTTTCTTTTTATATATATAAAATAAAATCGAAGTGTAAACATTTTAAAGAAAACAAAATTTATAAATTAGTAATTAATCCAAAAAAATAAGAATACATTAAAAATTAAATCGAAGTTGTAAAAATTGTCAAGGAAAAATTCTATAATTAAAAAATTAATCAAAATAATTTAGAAATATATGAAATATAAAATTGAAATTGTTAAAATTTTCAATAAAATAAAATTTATAATTAAAAAAATTAAAAATGTACACAAAATCGAAGTTGTAAAAATTATCTAGAATTTTTTTTATGGATTTATTATAAAAAATATATAATTAAAGAATTAATCAAACATTTAAAAATATATGAAAAATAAAATTGAAATTGTTAAAAATTTCAATAAAATAAAATTTATAATTAAAAAAATTAAAAATGTACGCAAAATCGAAGTTGTAAAAATTTTAAACATTTAAAAATATATGAAAAATAAAATTGAAATTGTTAAAAATTTCAATAAAATAAAATTTATAATTAAAAAAATTAAAAATGTACACAAAATCGAAGTTGTAAAAATTATCTAGATTTTTTTTATGGATTTATTAAAAAATATATATAATTAAAGAATTAATCAAACATTTAAAAATATATGAATCGAATTAAAAGAAAATATATTAATTAAAAGCGTAAACGGCTTAATTACAATTAATCTAATTTCTTTCAAAAATATAAATGCTAAATTATTTTTTTCAAATTAACTAAATTTCTTAAAATATAGACAAGAAAGATTTTGAATATTTGCAAATATTTGATTTTTCCTTTAATTATTATAAAATTACAAAAAAAAATCAAAAAAAGCACATATTTTTAAATGATTATTAAATCGGGTCACTGGATTGTAATAAAAAAAATTCTGTATCCATTTAGTATGAAATATAAAGCAAAATACAATAACATAAAAAGCAGTTAAGTCGTTTTTATAAAAAGTCGTGCTGTATTTTTACTGCGCACATATATATATATATATATATATTCAAGATTCTTGTTAAATGGAAAAATAAATAATTTGCATAATATATATCTAAACTGGTTGGACGGGTCTGTTACCAAATAAGTTGAACTTTGTGTGTTTTAAAATCTAATAGGACTGACATTTCTGTTTGCTTTGAATTAAATTATATACTCCTAAACAAATATAACGTACAACTGAAAAATAAATAGATAATGCAAATATTTTGCATATAGCACTGACCATGCCAGGAATTTTCTATTTCTATACATTCCGCACAATATACCGAGTGTTTCCATAATAGTATATTGAAAAGTTGACGATATTTTGCAGCTTAAAGATATTGATGAAAAATAATTCTTAATGGTTTAATTTCTGCAGGTGTAAAAATAAAGATTTTAGTATTTTTGATTTGTTTTTTTAAAATTACAATTACATAAATATGTAGGAATAAAATTTTTAATTTAAAATTTATTTCCATAAAAAAAAAAACATAAAAAATCTTCTCATCCATTCGTTCTAAAATGTTTGCTTTAGACAATTCATTTAAATTATGTTTTCTTTTTTAATAACAACATATGTATTAAAAAGTAATATTACTAAGAATAAAAAATAAATATATACATTGATCTTTGCTGGTGGTAAATTAAGAAGAAGAAAGAGGCATTTATTTGCCATTTTCTTGAACACTTTATAATATTTGCGCAAGAAGACAGAACTTGCATTGTCGTTTATAAGTGCTAGTACGTGCCTGTAAATTATTTGCTAACATCATTGTTAGATTTTAAAGTTTAATGTTGGCAAGTCAGTTGCATTATTTGATTATTTTACAGGTTGATAATTTTAAAAAACGCAAAATTAAACGGAGAAATTGAGTATTTAAAAAAAAGTATTTTTTTAAAAACTTCAAAAAGTGTTCGTTTCGATATTTCTTTTTGGTGGTTAGGTCAGGTGAGGTCATTCTAGTATTGTTAGTAAATTTTAAAAAGACAACATAGGAAGATTAGTAAATTTGTAAATAAAATATTTTTAAAATTCATTTTTGTGAATGTTCAGGTCAGGTCAGGTCAAATCATTTTAATATCTTAGTAAATTTGATATAAAAAAAATATTCTAAATTGATTAGTAAATAAAATGAAAATTAAAAATATTTTTTATGATAAATCGATTTTGAAAATGGTGAGGTCATTATAATTTCTCAGCAAATTTGAAAAGACCAATCTAAATAGATTAGTAAATAAGCTGAAACAAAAAAATAATTTTTAAAATTCATTTTCGAAAATCATTCTAATTTGATTAGTAAATTAAAAAAAATTTCATGTGTGTTAATTTTTGAAAATGTTTGAAAAGGTGAGTTTAAATCAAGTTGGGCCATGTCAAGTTATTGTAATTTAATTCAAATAAAAAATTTATTATATATCTTTGGAAAATGTTCAAGTCTGATCATTTTAATTTAATTATTATAGCTAAAAATTTATATCAAATAAGTCAGGTCAGATAAGGTCATTTCGAAAAGTGTAAAAAATAAATAAAAAATTCTGTGCTCTTGAAAATGCACGAGTTAAGTTTTTTTTTTTTTATTATCGTGTCAAATTAAATTATCAGGTCGATTTGTTTAAGAAATAAATAATAATTTTTATCTCTTCCCTCTTGAAAATGCCCATACAATTAAATATATAAATGGCAATAATTTACTTTTTTAATTAATTTACTTTTTTCTTTTATATTTTTTTCAATAACCGAGAAATTAATTGAAAGAACAATCACAGAATTTTTCGCTTTTAGAAAAACTCTTTGTATGTGTTATTGTTATTACAATTCAAATTATAATTGCACAGAAAGAACTAACTAACTTGATACTTTAGAGTAGAATTTTTTTCAGTTTTGTTGTTTGTTAAAAACTAGTTTTGTGTTTCTAGAAATAAAAATACTTTATATAATTTTTTTTTTTAAACATTTATAATTGAAAATTAATCGATTTTTTTTAGATATATATTTTATTTATATATATATATATATCTTTTTATATAAAATATATTTTAATTATATATATAAAATAAAATCGAAGTGTAAAAATTTTAAAGAAAACAAAATTTATAAATTAGTAATTAATCCAAAAAAATTAAGAATTGTATATCAAAAATAAAATCGAAGTTGTAAAATTGTCAAGGATAAATTCTATAATTAAAAAATTAATCAAAATAATTTAAAAACATATGAAAAATAAAATTGAAATTGTTAAAATTTTCATTAAATTAAATTAATATATATTTTTAATGTACGCAAAATCGAAGTTGAAAAATTTTTCTAGATTTTTTTTATAGATTTATTATAAAAATATATAATTAAATAATTAATCAAACATTTAAAAATATATGAAAAATAAATCGAATTAGTAAAAATTTTCAAGAAAAAAACTTTTTAATTAAAAACATTAAAAAATATTTTTTCCTCGACTAAAATTCCGTGTTTACAATAACCAAAAAAAAATCATAAATAATCTATTTAAACCTGCAATATCTAGTTTTAATTAATTTCTGTTTTTAATTGTAACATCTCAATATGCAAATGAACTATTTAGTAATAGAGATATATAATACATTATAATACTTTCACTCTAACTAACCTAATAATATTCGTTTCTATTAATAGTCCGCTTTTCTATTTATCTTGACAATATTATTATATTATTACATAGCAATAACAAAAGAGAAGCGCAAATTATAATATAATTATTGCAAGTTTTATATTCTTAATTTATAAATATTTCTTTCGCAATTATTTTGCATTAATTATTAATTCATTTATTAAATCATTTGCCTAATTTATGTGGTAAAGTATTATGGTAATTTATCGTATTGCGTATCATCCTGTATCATAAAAGCAACAATATATTGTGCATTCTATTGTATAAATATAAAATTAAATAAATTCTAACTAAACTAAAATGTATTGCAGATATTAAAGCCCGTTTGGTTGCAGATATTATTATTGTGGATGTGTAAGAAGTTGCATAACATTGCAACATTGCTGTATTTATTAGTAGGTTCGCAATAATATGATTTAAATAATATATTTTAAATTATAATCGTTTCATGAAATTATTTATTTATTTTATTGTAAAAATTAAGAATTTTTGGGCAGAAGAAATTTGTTTAAATTGAAAAAGTAAAAATTTTGCTTAAAAATGTTGGGAATAAATTATTTTTAGTACTGATCTGATTAGTATTGGCAATTTTAATCAATGTTATTTGTAAATATTTAAATTAAAGCGTAATTTATTTAGTATTGAAATGACAGATTAGAAGTTTATTGCGAAGTGTGTTCTAGTTCGTTTGGTTTTGACTTTTAATTTTACGAAAATATTTTATTAAACTATATATAGTAAATCGTAATAGTAATTTTATAATTGTTGCAATTTGTAATATACAGGATAGACAAAAATTCAAATTTATATTTTTATACAATGTTTGACTAATTTTATGTATTATTAAAAAAATTAGGAATTTAATGAATTTTTTCGTATAATTTTTCTATTTTATTTAAAAAAAAATTGTATCGTAAATACAATTTATCAAAAAATACTTAACATTTATAATAAATAAAAAATGTGAGATTTTTAATAATCTATTTAATTTCCGTGGACATTTCAACACTTACTTTAATACAATACAAATTCGAATCTTGTCTATCCTGTATATTGCGATTGTAAGTCTGGACAGGACCGCACTTTAATACGTTTGCTAAACTAAAGGTTTTTAAAACTAAAATTGAAGAACGAATATTCATTTTTTTTAAATAGTAAAATAATTACAACAATGTAAATTTTGCGTAATCACCCTGTATTTTTATTTCTTTTTTATTTATTTTCTAATAGTCCTTTAGTTCATCGATAATAATTCCACTATCCAATAGTAAAAAAAAATTAAAATATCACAAGTATTAAAACTTATGTACACCAGTGTATTTACAATTGATCGGCAATGTACGATGGGTTGCATATACTATCCAAACACATCTATTGTGTAGAAAGTACCAAAAAGTTGGAACCAACTGGACTATGACAAACTATAAGCCTGCAAATGGTCAATTTGTAATATCTGCAAGATCATTCATAATGATAATAATTATAGTTGATCTTTCGCAAGGCAATTTATTAAAATTTAAATCTAACTAAAAGTTGCGGTTTGTTTCGCTGTTAACTGTTTTCGACAGTTTTATCTTGTTATGTAATTTTTCGCGTTTTATATTATACAGTGAAGAAATGTTTTTTTGAGAAAGGATAAAATTTCAATAAAATAATAATAAATAATAATAAAAAATTATAAAATAATTTTACGATAAAATTCTTTTTTGCGAGTTTTTGACGAAATTTGAGATTTCTAAACATGGTAATTTTTTGGGTAGAAGTAATTTTACAAAAAAATGGAAATTCTTTAAAAAAATACCGTTTTGAAAAAATATTTTTTAATAAAGTAATATTTCGACTAGGAGAAATTTTGCAAAAATTTGCAATTTGAAAATGAAGAAATATGAATAAAGTATTCGGTTACAAAAAAATGCAAATTCTCAAAAAAAAGTTTTTTAAGAACTTTTGATAAAAATATATTTTAGTTATGAAAAATTGCAGATTGCAAAAATGTAATACTTTTTGAAGAATTTTTAACAAACATTAAGAATTTTGAAAAATTTGCCGTGAACAATTTTTAAATAAAATTTATTTAAAGTTAAAATTAGATTTTTGTATTAATTTAATTATTTTATTAAATTTTGTTCGAATTTTGTGCAAACGGGAATTTTTTGAAATTATATTATTGGAAAAAGTGAAATTTCTCACAATTTGAAATAATATTCATAAAGTAAAAAGCTGGACAAAAATTTATATACTTTTATAAGACTCTATTTTCTTAAAAATATAAATTTAACCCCAAATAATTTAATATATATTTTTTGTAACAAATTCATTTTTTATTATTAATAAAAATTTTATTATTCTTTTTCATTTAATAAATTTGAAAAATCAATCAATTTAGAATAATGTGTTTTTGTAGTTAATTTAAAAATTAATAATTTTGTATTAGCTGAATAATAAAAATATAAATACGTGAAATATAAAATTAATACTTTGCATTAAAGTTTGTTGAGAAATAATTTAATAATTAAAATTTAATAAATAATAATTAAATAATTAATTAATTAATAATAAATAATTAAAATTTTAGAGAAATTTTACATTAAATCTCGATTAAGAAATAAATGGATAATTTATTTCAACGATTATTATTTATTTTAAATTAAAAATATGGATGTGAAGAACTTATTAGAATTTTTTTTATCGATTTTTATGCAAAATATTTTTTAAATTTTAAATTCGAAAATATATATTTTTCTAATTTCTTCTATATTAATCAATTTAATCGACATAATAAAAAATCTGAAAATATAAAAAAAAAATCAATATATATTTTTGTTTTTATACTATCTTTATACTATATTTTATCTTCGCTTAGGATTAATATTTTTTTTTAATAAAATAGACTAGAATAAATTTTAATATTAATTCAAACTTCGTTTGAAAGTATTTTTGACTACCAAAGAATAAGCCGAAATTTTCTTGAAGACCTTGAGAATTTTTTTTCTTGACCTGAATTGAAAGCTCACCTGAATCAAAATACAGAACAAAATTCAAAAAAATTGCGAAATGTTTTTAAAAATATAAATTTAACCCAAATAATTTAATATCAATTTCTTGTAACAAATTCATTTTTTTAATTATTTTTAATTATATGTTTTTCAATTAATAAATTTAAAAAATTCAATCAATTTAGAATAATGTGTTTTTGTAGTTAATTTAAAAATTAATAATTTTGTATTAGATGAATAATAAAAATATAAATATGGCTTTTATACACTTTTTACAGATTTTAGATTAAAAGTTGAGGTCAGTCAATCGAATCAATTAAGTTAGTTATTTCATTTTAAATAATTATTTAAATAAATAATCCAAATATATGACAAATTTATGAACATGTTTTAATATAATGAATATTCAGTTTTAGGCTGAATACTTATCATACAATAATTTTTCTGTATAATTTTTTGTGCTACTGAAAATGGGGGTATAGCTTTCGAAATGCGCATTTAGCTATTAAATGCTCTGATTGGTATTTTATGAAGAGGGAAGTCAATTTTAATTTAAAAACAAAATATTTAGAATTTTCAACAATTAAAATTTCAGAATTTAATTTACATTAAATTTTAAATATTAAAGATATATTAAATTTGGACATGAAAAAAGGACATTATTTTTTTTTTAACTAAGCATTTGGAAATCTATTTTATATAATTTATATTTATAAAAAAAAATTGTAGTAAAAATTATTATTTTTCAATAATTACATATTTAAAAATGAAGTTGGTTTTTTCAAAATATAATTCAAATCGTAAATAAATATTCAATTTGACGATTTTCAAAGTCTAGTGAGATTTGATTGAATATTGTCCTTTTTTTCTAGGTCCTACTTTATGTATGGACATATTTTTTCAAAAAATTTAGTTCAAGAACGCACTGAATTATTTTATTTATTTATTAAAAAAATTTCTTATTAAATAATTAAATATTATTAAATAATTATTAATTATTAAAATTTACTAAACAATATTTTAATTAGTAAATATAATAATATTTTCATCAGCAGTAACCTGATTTTTTAAATTTTTAAATTGAAAAAAAAATTTTAAACAAATTAAATGCAATTTTAGCAGTAAATTTACATTTCCCCCCCAAAAAATTAATACAATTTTCATTAACAAAATTTTTTTTCTAACAATTTCTTTATGTCGATGTATTATTTATTGACTATATGGCAACAAATGGCAATGAAAATAATTGATTATTACTCAAGCGAAGATTACTTAAATTTTTGGTGGCCTCTAAGGTGTTTTTTTGTGAATTTGGTATTTAAGACTACAAAAAGTAGTCTATCGAAACTTTAACCCAATTTAAAATTTCAAAACCCAATCATTAGATGATTAGTTTATTTTAATGATTATAGATTGTAATTAATTTTTTAATTTTTTATAAATTGTATGTTGGATTGATTCTAGAAAATTGTATAATGAGTTTTTACAAATAATAATTCTTCTAAACAACGAAGTTTTTTTTTCGAAAAAATAGTTATTAAATATAATATATATATTATAAAAATATAAAAAATATAAAAATATATATCACCCAAATACCGTAACTTAAAGCATTAAGTAGATATATGCGCATTTCGAAGGCTATGCCCCCATCTTCAGTAGCACAAGATAAAACGAATGTTTATTTATTAATAAGTTATTAAATATAAGATATTTCGAAGATTTTTTAGTTATTTTTGATTTATTTTACTTTTTATGAAATTAAAAAGTTCTTCTCGTTTTGAATATTTTAAATTATCATAAAAAATTTATTATTCGCCTCCAATTTTTTTAATTTGTGAAAAATTATTTAGTTTTTGAATATAAAAATATTTTTAGAAATGTTTTTATTATTTCAAGTAGTTACAATTTTTCTAATAAATTTATTATTATTTTAGAATAATTATTAATAATATTCATTTTGGTCAACTATTAAAAATTAAAAGCATTAAAAATAGACACACATCTTTTAAATTATCTAAAAAAAAATTGTATTCGCAAGCAATTTTTTATTTACGATTATTTCAACTTATTCTTGTTTTCCCAAGTTATTTTTTCTTTTTCCGTTTCTTATATTTGACCGATTAAAAATTTTTTTTTCGATATTGAAATGTTTCAATTTTTCAGATTTTACAGTTTTTACCCATTTTTTACTCTTCTTTCAGTTTCTTCTGAAAAAGTATTTAGTTTTTGAATACAATTTTTTTTTGTTAAAATGTTTATTTTTTCAATTTACCTAAGAGTTTTTAAAACATTTTTAAGAATTTCTAAAAAAATTGAATCAATTTCTTAATATCATTATTAATAATATTAGTATCTAAAAAAAACATTAACATACCTTTTTAATACAATTTACTAATTTGAAATTTTTTTATATTATTTCAAAATATTTCACAAAAAAAATACTTAAAAAATATTTGAAAAAAAAAATCACTAATTTTTTTCGATTTTTAAAATTTGACGTATTCGTATTTCAAACAACGTAGACTAAAATAAAAATGGAACAAAACGAGCGACTCGATCCAATCACGTATGTGAGACTACTAAAGAGTAGCTCAATAGAAAGGTAACTTCGGCACTGGTATTGTATGTCCTAGTCACGTTGGTGTTGACTGTTCGATGTCGATTGGAGTACGAGTATCTATTAAAAAATGTTTGAATAAATTATATATAAAATAGTTGTAATTGGTTATTACCAAAAATTTATTAAAACATTTTTAATAATTTCTTAAAACAATTAATTAATTTCTTAAAATCATTATTAATGAATTATCAGTATAAAAAAAAACTAGCGAATTTAAGATTTCAATAAAATAACATACCTTCACTCCTGTATATTACAGGCTAGACAAAAATTTTAATTTCTATTTTTATACAATGTAGATTGTTTTTACAAATTTTTATACAATATAAAAATTGATTTTTGAAATATCTTGTTCTAGTTGTCCTATGGTCTATACTATTATATAAAAATTGATTGAATTATTTAAAAAAATAAAATTTTTCCTTATTTTAATGAAACTAAGAATATAATGAGTTCTTTGTTATAACATTCAAGTTTTATTTTATAAAAAATTGTATAATACAATTTATCAAAAATTATTCAACATATTAAATTAAAATAAATAAAATGTGATATTTTTAATAGTTTATTTAATTTCCATGGACATTCCAACACTTAATTTAATAAAATATAAATTCGAAACTTGTCTATCCTGTATATTGCGATTGTAAATCTGGTCAGGACCGCACTTAATACGTTGGCAGAATATTTGCTAAATTAAATGCACGTATTATAAAAAATTCAAAATTAAAGAACGAATATTAATTTTATTAAAAATAGTCAAATAATGCCAACTATGTAACATTTGCGTAATGACGATGTATTATTTTTAAAATGTTTATTTGTGTTATATTTTATAATACTCCCTTAGTTCGTCGAGAATAATCCTACAAACCCATTAGTAAATTAAAAAATATATATCCCAAGTACGTTTCTATTCACCATTCAACGGCAATGCACGATGGGTTGCATATACTGTACAGTCATTTATTTCACAGAAGATACTATAACGTCAAAACCAACTGGACTAGGACATACTATATCTAAAACGTACCTTAAGCTTTACCACAGATATATCACAATATTTTGTTATCTAACTGAAGCAAGGACCGAAATAAAATATGCTTTGTTTCATTTGTTTTGTGTTTATTAATTATTAAATGTTTTTAAGAATTTTTTTAAATAGCAAAATATTCCAAAATTAATTAATTGTGAATTCATAACTAAGCCCTAAATATTATAGCCTATGTGTACAAACTTCTTTGATTAAAAATTTCTCATAAGTAATTTTATTTTCTAGAAAATTATGCTTAAAAATGTAAAAAATAAAAAACAATAAAAAATTTCTCGTTTTTTTATTTTATTTTTCATTAAAAAAGATTTGTTTTCAATCCGTTCCATTTTTCCATTTTTTTTAACGTTATTTTTTCTATTTTACGTTATTTTAAGCACTTTTAATTTTTACCGCCTCAAACTATCGACCCCTCGCATTTTTCGATGATTTTTTCAACTTATTCCCATTGAACCGATACTCACTATAAATTGATACGAGAACCGGTAGTTTGCGGCCGAACCACAACTTTCCAAAAATAATTTCCCGACACTTTTTAATCGTTTTAGACCATTTAAATTAAAAAATTTGTTTGCCCAAAATGGTCCAAAAATTGATCCGCACCTTGCAAACTTTGCAAAAATTGTTTGTACACTTGTTTAGTCGTTTTAGGTCATTTTAAGCACTTTTTAAATTTTATCCAAAATTGTCGAAAAATTGTTCTACACCGGTAATTTTCGAACGAATCGGAACTTTGCAAAAATTGTTTCTAGGCACCTTTTTAGTCGTTTTAGAGCATTTTAAGCACCTTTTAAAATTTTGCTAATATCATGGGAGATAGGGCTTTGTACTTCATCATTCCCTTGTAAATGGCGAAAAAATCAATTTAGGTAAGGATTAAAAAAATAAAAATAAAAATGAAATTTATTAAATGAAATGAACGAACTAATTGATCGATTAAATCGCATCGGTTAAAAAAAATCATTTTTCAATCAATAGAGAACAATCAACATAACTCGTATAAACATTGTTATTAGTTCAAATGCCCATTTAAAAAAAGTAAATATAATATAAGCGGCGTTCTGTCAATTAGCAGTAAAATAATAATTATTAATTAATACAAACACCGTACTTAAAAATTTGATTCAATGTCCAATATTGTATATTAAGAATGAGTAATAGATTGTACTAAGTGCCTACGATATTATGGCATGACGTAGTCTGACTCTACGTTGATGTCCCATGGGATCTGGAACATATCCGCGGGGAGGGGGGTGCAGTGCATGGCCACGTGATCCTTGAAGTATTTTCGCACCTGCAAGTAGAGGATGGTAATTGTAAAATGCGGAAATAGTGGAAGGAACTTGAAAAAATAGACAGGAGAAAAATGGAAATTAGAAATTTATTTTTATGACACAACTGACAAAACTCGAAGGAACAAATAGAAAAAATCGAAAATCTTGAAATATTCGGAAACAAGCACAGAATTAAAAAAAATAATGAAAAAAAATGAAATAGAGGGAATCGAAAAAACGAAAAAGGTGAAAAAGATAACCATTTTTTTCGAATGTTTCAAGCATTTCACTTTTCACGATTTTTCCCTACTTTCGATTTTTTTTATAGTTATTTTCACTTTTCTAAAAATACAGTCAATTCTTTATATTTTTTAATTTAATCTTTTTTCGATTTTCAAGTTTTTCATTTCTTCACTTATTATTTTTTTTCATATTTTCAATTCTTATTCTTTTATCAGATTTGTTCATTCATTTTTTGATTTTTTTGGGTTTTATAAAAAAAATTCTCGCAATTTTTTTTTCCATTTTTCTACACAATATAAAACCTTATTTTTATTATTTCACGTGAAATATATCACGAAATTATATCATATTCATACAATAGAACACGTACCAGATAAAGGGCCAAGGGGATCTTCCGCTCTGTAGTCCAGCTATCCCCGATATCCTGCGGGAATGCCTTGCCGTGCTCACTCATATAAGTCTCCAGTTGCTGCCGACACAAATCGTGGTTGATTGTGTATGGTCGCACAAATTCTAAAAAGTATATACACCCTGTATATATTTTAATTTAAGAGAAAAAAGATATAAAATACGAAATTTGTAAGTATTAAAAGTAATAATATAGCATACTAGTAATAATCAATAAAGAAAAAGAATTCATAGAAAAAATGAAGAAAGAATGATAAAAATTAACAAAATTATAAAAGCGATGGAAGTTTGAAAATTCTGAAAACGATGAAAAAATAGGAATGAAATGAAAATTTGTAAAAGTTGAAAATAAGAAAACTTTTTTTTTGCCTTTTTTTCAACTTATTTCGTTTTTTAAGTATTTTTTTAGTTTGTTCGATTTTCAAATACGTTTTCATTCAGATTTTTTAATATTATTTAGTTTTTTAAGTTAATCGATTTATTTTTTCAATACTTTTTTTCGTTTCTCAAGTTTTTATAATTTTTTTTTTAATGGCTCTAGCGCTCTTCGACTTTACAAGTTTTTCGAGTTTTGTTGATTTTTGTCAATTTTAAAATATATAAAGAAAAATTATAAATACATAGTGCAAAAGCAACATGCACAAATAGCTTAATATTAGCAAACGAAAACTTTTGTGATATTTTAATATATCTACTTTTATTATAAAAAAAAAAAGAATTAATTTGTACCTTGAACAGCCGTTGGATTCAGCGCAATATAGTCATTAATAATTTTCATAACAGTCTCATCAAAAATCTGCGGATATCTATATTTCATCAATTTCGTCAACAAATAATTACATCGATTCGAAGATATATCATTCTCACTAAAAATTATTTTTTATTTCAATTGGTATTTTTACAAAAATAAATTAACAAATCCCTCGTAAAATTAATTATTTTTCAAAAATTTAACAAAAAAATCTCCTTACTTGATAGCGATAACTTCATCCAACGTTCGTCTAATAATCAGGACCGGACCCGGATACATACTCAACTGCTCATAGTGATTCAGATTGACATATTCACGCACCGCCAACCTCACAATACTATCCGCCCAGTTGGGCATGTGATTCAGCGCCAACGGCAACAAATCGTCAAAAGAAGCATCCAATATCTACACACAAAACATACACCCAGAGCCATATCGGTATCGGACAAGTAGCTATATAAGGTGTGTGGCATTGTGCGGTTGTGAGGCGTGGACCATAGGACAGGAAGAAAAGTGTAAAATAGAAGTATTTGTATAAATGTGAGGTTATAGAAGGATGGCGAGGATTGGGTGGATAGATAGTGACAAATGATGTCGTGCAAGAGTTAACAGAGGAGATGAGTATTTAGATTTGAAAATATTATAGATTAGGAGAGATAAACGTCATATTCTTAGATATGGGGGTATTAGGCATTTAGTTGTAGAAGGTATAGCAGAGGGAAAAGTAGGGGTAGGTATATCCAGAGATGAGAGAATGTAAGTCGTTTTAAATAATTGGTATTAATCGATCAAAAAATCACTTACAATGCCTTTAACTTTTGGAAAATTCATAGCGGCCCATGTTGCCGTATATCCTCCAATACTCCAACCAAACAAAAGAATATTTTCAATAGGAAACTGTAATTTATACATAGCGTACTGCATAACAATTTCTATAGCATTCTGTTCTTGGGCTGGATACGGAACACCCTGTAGATAATAATTTAATTTACGCTTCTAGTTACATTTTTTTTTTAAATCATACAGTGCTGCCACCAAATCCGGGATGATTCCACCCGAGAACCGAATATCCTGCCTCGATCGGCGTTGCCATAATTCCCATTTCGTAGTAGCCAGCATTGCCTTCGCAACAAATGACCAAGATATTGCCATTGGCGCTGTTGTTGCGTTTATCCACGAACATCGTGTCGATGTCATTTCCGTCTCTAGCACGAATTTTGGCACGTTGGCCTCGCTGCATTTGGACTAGCCAAGTACGGCCCTGCGCGCAACTCGCCCTGGTCATTGCCTGGACAATTTGCAGCTGACCCGGATATAAGAGACGAATACCGAACGAATGGGTGGCCAAATAGCCGAGTAAATGTAACGGGGGACGAAGAAACACCCCCAGTGGGGAAGATAGGAGGGAGGTGGCGGAGGCAGGGTGGGGAGGGGAGTGGATGTAGATTCTATGTTGATCGTATCGATCGCTAAAATAATGAATTGGAGCTTATAAGAAAAATATATATTGGAAAAAAAATACCCTTCAATTTCCAAAACATCTTTAGCTTCGAATTCGATCGGCCATGCAAAGAATTCGAAATCATACAGAGACAATGATCGAATCGCTAATTTGGTGGCGTTAATCTGCGCTTGGTCCAAAATGCCCAAAAATTGGGCGTACATTGGGTTATTAACACGCCCAATGCCCCGCACAATGTAAGCTACTATAAGTATGACCCCTATTCCAGTAGCTAATTTGCTGATGTTCAGCATGCTATCTGGACATGCGAAAATGCCCTTTTTGTACAAAATCCCTATTATAATGGGCGATGTGTAGATGCCCACCTTCCATATGACTGATATCTACATTAAATACGCATTAATAAACAACATACGATTTGAAAAACATATTACTTACAGCATTGATTATTTGATCTGCGTAATGTTCCATGCTTGAAGCAACATATTCTTTCTGCAATAAAATCATAGTTGAATGTGGATATTAGTTGCTTATAATATTTTACCTCATTAGGGCTGTAATGTTTGTATAGTCTAGGCGAGAAGAAGTACCGCCCGAAGGCCCCGATTGACCCAGACATGCCTCGAACGATGATTTCCACCCCCAAATCGAAGCCCGTTGAAATAGCAGCTCTAGAATATAAAGCCAGGCTGCAAAACGTTAGTAGTGTCCGTTTGTATAAACATTTGATATTAATCAGTTTTAATCGGTAAATGTATTTAATTGAATATGCTATTCACGCAGAAATGGAGTGTATTTTAATTGAAATTATGAGGAAATAGTAATAATAAAAAAATGTTCAAAGATTAAATTGCTGTTGTCTTGAAGTGTCAATGTTAGTTGAATATCGAATCTTATGACTCATGTCGTTTGTTAGTGAAACTTTCGTATTAAAAAATTATTCATTTATTAAATTCGCAAACGATTTTTTTATTAAATGATCTCACCTGGCTGAGAATAACTAATTTATTAATATTAGCTGCGAATAGCAGAATATATTATAATTTTGAATTTATTTGAATTTGAAATGCATATAGGCAACTAAACCTGCATATGTCAAACCAATGGTTGCGTCTGGAGAAGGCAATTTTATGACTGCAAATACATCGCTATCCATAGCCAGATATTCTCTGCTAAAACGTATCAATTATCATAATAAATAATGAATTGTTATTTATTTTAATATATTTGTGAAAAAATGCTGAAATATTGATCATTAGATGTACCTAACTTCGCTATTATTGACATGATAAGTATGATTTGATGTCAGTGATATCATAGACTAATATATATTTATTTTTATAGTTTTTTTAAATTCTTTTTATATTATATAGTTATTTTTATTTTTTTATATGGAGTTTTATATAGAGTATTTTTATATAAAGTTGCTCTGTCTATAGTAATTTGTCGATGGTGATATACTATTGGGAGTTAATATTGGGTCCTCCCAGTGGACCAACCAAATGTTGGTTATGTATTATTACGTTAGGGATAGCGCAATTTGCAAGAAATGATTGAAAATCAATCATTAATATCTTTTATAGAATATCACCCAAATACCGTAACAAGCATTAAGTAGCTAGATGTACATTTCAAGCGCTATGCGCCCATCTTCAGTAGCACGAGTAAAACTAAATAAAATACCTCTGTCACGATCAAATTTTGATAGTATATCAATCACGATTCGTGACGGAGGTATTTTATTTAGTTTTAACTTGTGCTACTGAAGATGGGCGCATAGCGCTTGAAATGTATATCTAGCTACTTAATGCTTGTTACGGTATTTGGGTGATATTCTATATTATAATTTAATACCGTAGTGATAATCTTTAAAATTAATATCTTTGTTTAAATAAAAAAAATTATCGTAATTTTCACCCACTCCACCCCATAACATGATGTACTGTTAATACAATCTTATAGAGGAGACTTTGATAAACAACGTTTCAACAAATTGCGTATACTATTTTTGTTTAAAGAAAGTTATTATAAATTTAATAATTGCTTCATTTATCGCGCTCTCGTATTATAAACAGTGTCATTCAAAGTCCATATTGGTGACTTGCCACCCTATAACATGGCGTATTGTTAATACAATTTCGTAGAGGAGACTTTGATAAACAAAATATCAAAAAATTGCGAATACTATTTTTGTTTAAAGGAAACTATTGTTGCTGGAGTTTTCTATTGATTTTTTAGTAACATGCCATTTCATAGACTAGGTTCCATTGGTTATTAATAAGTAATTATGCACTAAACTGATTATATATTGCTGTATTTTTGTTGTTCATTGTTTTAGTTAAAAGATACAAACATTTGTTTATGTATTAACTTTCAATTGTTATAAAAATCATTGTGTATTTTGTATTGGTCCACAAAATTAGTCATGAATAGTGTTCATCTTGCCGTACTCCCCTCTCGGTGGCTATTTGAGGTTAACCCAATATTAATGGATCACACAGACGTTATGACTTGACAAATCATCATAAACATTACTATTTACATTTCTTTTCTTATTTATTTACAAAGTCCTCTTTAAAAATGATGAAAACGGCTTGCAAAGACTACGCCGAGTATATAAAAATCGATATCGACCAACACGTACGTAAATAACATCAAACATCTATAAATCCAACAATAAAATCGCGTACATTTGATTTCAGATGGTGCCTTTAAATGATTCGATCGAATCGATGCTAGTTCGCTTGGAAGAATGCCAAACAATGTTAGGTCTTGTGCAGCAAGAACGGTGCAATGCCGTGGGGATTACCGGGGCATTAACAGAAGCCCTGGACTATCGGCCCATGTTGAGTCAATTAACGGGAAGAATAGACGCCCTACAAGGCGCTGCGAATCATCTTGGCAAGTGTTTGGATCATTTGGAGGGTAGAATGATGGATGCTGAGGAACAAGCAGGAATTGTAGACACGGCCACCAAGTTAAAAAGCTTTATTTTCCCTTTATTTGTGAGTAATGATTAATTGAAACTGTTTTTATAAGCAAAGTAAATTCTTTAAAAGTGCTCCTTTTTTATAAGCGAAGTTAATGCTTTAAAAATGCCCTTTTTTGATCGATTTTCTTGTTATTTTTAAATGTAGAAGAAGAAACAAGGAGCGCACGAAAGAAACGAGAAAGCTTCAATCGAATTGGTAGAGCCATTTTTGACAGAAAAATATTTCAATTTGGCCGAAAATTCGAAACAAACGAAATTAGAAAACGTTTTATATAGGTAATATATATTTTTGTAATTTGATACTTCCCGAAAAATGGCTGTTTTAATTATTAAAAAATACAATATATATTTAAAAAATTAAGTATAACTAAAAAAATGCAAGCAAAATGTGTTTACTAATTTTGTTTAACCTTGTCATTTATAAATATACATTATTACCTTCAATCAAGCTTGTGATTAATTGTTTGTTTGTTTAGTTGTTATAAAATTTACAATATTATTTCAACGGAGCTGTTGGAGCGATATTTGCATCTGCATTCATGTTCAAATTAACTTCAGAAGTTTCTATCATCGAATTTGTCGGTTTTACTAAATCTACGTTCGTTTCGGAAAGAGAATTTGTGTCTATTGGTCGTACCGTTGTCGTGACAAGTTGTGGTTGTGACGCTGTCGGTTCATTGACCTTTAACGGCATTAAAAATATGAAAAGAATTCACAAACAGTTTAAAGAAAAATTGCCTATTAATCGAAATTTATTTTTTATTAAATTGTATATTTCGTATATATATATATATATATATATATATATATATATATATATATAGTAATTTTTAGTTAGTTAAAGAGTCCGCAATCCTAAAGATTGGTTGGAAACAGCACGCCATGCCGATCTATCCTGAGCTAATCCCTTCATCTCCCTATAGCTATTCATCTCAACGTCTTCAACTATCTGACTCACATACTCCAATCTAGGCCTACCTACCCCTCTCTTTCCCTCCACTCTACCTTCTATGATCAATTGCATAATCCCCCATGCCTAAGAATATGCCCTACTAATCTGTCTCTCCTATGCTGTAACACTCTCCAGATACTTCTCTTCTCCCCTACTAACTCTAGTACAGCTTCATTTGTTACTTTATCTTCCCAACCAATCCTCATCATCCTCCTATAACACCACATTTCAAGTGCTTCTAATCTACGCTTCTCTTCCTTTCCTATAGTCCACGCCTCACACCCGTACAGTGCTACACTCCAAACATATACCTTCAGTAATCTTTTTCTAATACCCAAGTCAATATTTGATCTTAAAATCTGTTCTTTTTCTACGAATGCCTTCCTACTCTGTGCTATCCTAAACTTTATATCTACCTTGCTTCGATTATCTTTTGTGATTCTACTGCCTAAATAACAAAAATCTGACACTTCTTCGATTCTATTATCTCCTATTGAGATCCTCATTTTTCTACTGCATTCCTTTTTGTCACACCTCATCACTTTAGTTTACCTATATTTATTTTCATGTTAAAATCCCTAGTCAATACTGCCTGCATACCATTCAATACCCTTTCTAAATTCTTTTCGCTTTCTTCCAATATAGCTATATCGTCGGCGAATCTCAGCATATATATTTTCTCTCCCTGTACATTCACACCTACACTATACTCTTCTTTTACTTTGTTTATTGCATCTTCTATATATAGTTTAAATAATAACGGTGAGAGTGTACATCCTTGCCGAACTCCCTTCCCTATTTTTGCTACCTCTTCTTCCCCCTCAATTCTAACTAAGGCAGTTTGGTGTTTATATAAATTAAAAATTATTCTCCTATCCTTATAATCTATACCCGTTTCTTTTAAAATTCTAAACATTATGTCCCAATCTACATTATCAAATGCCTTTTCTAAATCTACAAAAGCCATGCAAGTTACCTTTCCTACCCTCTTTCTTTTTTCTACTACCGTTCTTAGTGCTAGAATCGCCTCCCTCGTCCCTCTGTTTTTCCTAAAACCAAACTGATCTTCTCCTAGCCTTTTCTCTACTTTATTTTCTAATCTCCTATAAATAATCTTTAACAATATCTTCGATGCATGTGATAGTAGGTTAATGGTCCTATAGTTCTCACACAAATTAGCTCCTATTTTCTTCGGCATTGTTACTATTCTACTACGCTGAAAATCCTGTGGTACTTCTCCCTTCTCATATATTTTACAAACTAACCTGTATAATCGCTCCTGCATTTTTTCCCCTGCGTGTTTTATTAATTCGGCTGGTATCATATCAATCCCCGCTGCTTTGTTATTCCGTAAATCATTTAATGCTCTATGAAACTCTGACCTAAGTATGCTAGGACCTAAGTCATCCTCATCTATCTGTTCCACACTTTCTAGCTCCTCCATGTCCTGCCTACCTTTATATAAATCTTCAAGATACTCCTTCCATCTTCTAGCTTTTTCCTTATTTTCTGTGAGTTCCTTACCCTGCTTATCACATATAATGTTACCCTTTGGTTTTACTTTAGAAAAATGTGACTTAATTTTCCTGTAGCCCAAATCTACTTTACCTCTTCTCATATCCTCCTCAATATCCTCACAATTTCCTTTTATCCACTCTTCTTTCGCTAGCTTGCATTTCCTATTAATTTACTAGTCATTTTATAAATTATAAAATGAATTAACAATTAAATTAGAAAGTATTATACATTTTTAATGGAAACCATCACTAAATGGCCACCGACCAACTAGGTCCTACAGCCGAGATATATATGATATATTTGATCAATTATAAAAATGAAATTAACTCGAAATATATATATTTTTATTTAAAAACACTTTTGACAACAGACAAATTACCGTCAGAAAATCAATCTACTTACCAAATTATTCTGTCCGCCCGCCTCTGAACACTCCATTAAATCTAATGGCAGTCTTGACGGCTTACAGCCTTTGACAGAAAACGTTACAACGACCCTAGGATCTAAAATAGTTGTCAGAACTTGGCTCAGTGTAGAAACGGTGACTGTTGGGGCGTACAGGCCCAAATATTCCCCCCACCCCAATGTTGTGGTGTGTATAATTGGCGGTGGGGGCGTGGGCGGTTGCTGGGCTGGTGATAGTTGACGGCTGTTTTAACAAAATGTGGAAAATTTGATTGGGGAATATTTTTTGCAATTAAAGTTAATAATTAATTTTCCAACAAAAGAATTGTTTTATTTGTTTTTTTCAATGAATAAGTGATTATTTCATTAAAAAAAAATTGATTTGACAATGCGCATTTATTTCAACTACTGTTTGATGGATTGTAAAACATTTGACAGGTAGTTCAATTAAAAAAAAAAATTCATCCCTTATATCAAAAACTATCCAAATAATTTGCACCCGTTATATCGTTGCGATCCGACAAATCGTGGAAAACTATCCAGGGTGCGAACACTACGACAAGCTGGCAAACTGGGCTCGACGTGCACACAGGAAGATGGGATTAGTGACGTCACTTCCTCTAGCTGCGTCACCGTGATGGTGTAACGGTAACCGAACCATCGACCCAAACGCTCATCGTCCACTTCCGGAATAGTTTTCGCTTCGGAAACAAGAAAAAGTGCGAAATAAAATTAAAAAAATTAATGTGCAAATATAAAATAAGTAATCGAAATGGATTTATTGTAAATGTGTTTTTTCTTGACAATATAATTCGTATATAAAAAAATTTGTAATTTGAAAAAATATTTAAGTAAATACATAATCGAAACGGATTTTTTTGTGATAGTCCCTCCAAATCGACTATGACCTAATAAATGTTTGCGTTCAAATTTTCAACGATATAATTACCAAATCCGCACATTTATGAATGAATTGTTTATAATCAGGACGATTGTTTTGTGTAATAATTAATAATTTTCCCGTATTAATTAAACTGGTATTTATAGCTGTCGGTATTATTGTTAATAAATAATGTTGTATGTATTGCCTATATTGCTTCGTCGCTATATTGAATTTAATGTTCGCCATTATATTGTCAGTAATGACCGCATCCTGTGTATGTTAAGCCTATCTATGTATACAGCGTAAGTCGTAACGTTCTCTTTGTACAAAACAATGGCATATTAAGATATCTATATGGAAACTAGTATTTAGTAATTAGGTATTAGTAATAAGTAATTAGTCATTAGTTCTTAGTAATCAGTAATAAGTGATACTTTGCTATTTTTTGTTTCTTTTTAGAATTTATTCGTAAAAAAAAAATTTTTGTTCAGTTCAGGTAAATTCTATTATATGGGGTATATATAGCGAGGGAAGGGCTTGGAATGATTGGTTTTGCAGATTGATTCATATATAGGATGTCAAACTGACAGCAATTGATTTGCGTAAATTATTTTCTTTGTTTGTGGCCAACGAGATTTTCAATAGACTTTTACGTTCGTGAAATCGATATGTTTGATGAATTAGAATTTTAAAAGTTTGAAATTTTTTGATATAGTTTGAAAACAAAAAAATGTCAATTTTAATTATTTTTTCAATCGAAAATTTCGTCTAGTTTCATAATATTTGAAATACATGTTTTTGATAGGTAGTGTCAAAATATTTGATATTGTGTAATGGCGTATGTCGTATTTCTAGACACCGTTGCCATATTAATTTCTTCATAAGATAAAATATAAAAATTATCAAATCAATCATAAAAATGTGTGTAATAATTTTAAAAATGTTTCTAAGAAAATCAGCATTTTGATTCGATATGGCAACGGTGGATGTGACTTTAGTAAAGACAAATGCGCACCTGTATATTTGTGTATATATATTAATTTGCGTATATATATTAATTTCTTCATAAGATATAATATAAAAATGATCCAAAATCAATCATAAAAATGTTAATAATAATTTATAAAAGTAAATTTAAGAAAATGTTTTTAAGAAAATCAGCATTTAGATTTGATATGGCAACGGTGGATGTGACGTTAGCAAAGACACATGCGCACTTGTATATTTGCATATATATATATATATATATCTTTATATTTCTTTATATTAAAAAAATAAACGGTACATATTTTTTTGATAAAACAAATGGCAAATATTTTTTTGAATTATGAATAAATGTATTCTAGTTGTAGAAAAATTTAATTTCTTGCAAGAAATTCTTTTTAAATGAAAAAAAATTTTAATCGTATTTTTGCTTCACAAAAAAAGTTCAATTTTAATTTTCAATTTTAGAAAAAATTAAAAAAATTCGATATAGAATATCAACCAAATACCGTAACTTAAAGAATTAAGTAGCTAGATGTTCATTTCGAAGGCTATACCCTCATCTTCAGTAGCACAAGATAAAAATAAAAAATATTTTTTTTTTTAAATTGGTTCAAAATCAGAATATTTTTTCAAAAAAAAACTAAAGAAAATTACGTTTGACGCAATTACAAAAATTTCCCAAAAAAAATCTTACCACGTACGAAAAAACCAACACAAATCAAAACCACAACAAAATTCCTCAACATGTTTTTGAACATCTACTTCTCTTGACGGCAGATAGCAGGTAACTGGGGGCATCTAGAATTTTTGCCCCATTTATAACTTATTAAGATAAGAGAACCGAATGAGATAATGCACGACCGGCCAGGTAATGGTCATTGTTATAAGTCCAACTAAAGAATTTAGGTTTATCTCCCTGGCAAGTAAGAAATAAAAAAAATACAAAACTGGTTTTGTTTCACATATTGCCGTATAATGGACTAATTGTTAGCAACGGTACAAACAAATGATCTATTCGTAATTGTCTGTATATTTTCAGAGTGAATTGTCGGTTTTTTATTATATTAATTATTATTAAAAAAAAATTAAAGCAAAATTGAATTATTCTTATTATTTTTTACATTTTTATTGTTTATGTCATTAACAGATTGACAGGAACGATATTGACAATTGACAGGTCGTTTCAGTGGTTGTTTTGACATTTTTTGTATATAAACTATAATCAATTATTTTTTAATTGTCACAATTATGACAGAACAACATTTTGTATTTATTAATTTCAAACTATTTATAAACGAAAGTCGCGTTCAGAATTTTATTTAGCGCATTAGAAAAATATGTAAAATATAAAATTTGAACCATAATATATGAGTATATATTTCTTAAATTATTCGATATTATTTTTAATATTTTTTCATTTTGCAAGTGAATAAATCATCAGATTATAATTGACAATTCGTCAATTAATTCTTTGACACGCTTCACATCGTTTCATACGCTGCAATATAATTATTACTTCTGTTTGCTGGAGCAACAAATAATTATTAGTTTGATTAAAACAATTGAATATAAATACAGAAATGTGTATGTTAGGATTTGAATGAATGAATGGGTCATTCTCTTCGTAAAGGTTTAATATCTGATTCTGTTCGTGAAAAAGATCATTTGCGTTTAATAAAGCAAAATGAGTGATCTGAATTTATTAGTTAGACTGTGTAAGAAATGTACTAGTTTACATATTACTAAGCAAAATGACAATTAAGAAAGTCAACGATTAAGAAATGTTGTTATTTATATAGAATGTCATAGTTATGCTGATTTTGAGTTTTGGACGTCGATTAGATGGTAATTTTTAAAAATATTTTTTTTTTATAAATTGTGTATATAATCGTTGCAATTGTTAATATACAGAAAAGCAAAAAATTTATTTTTATTTTTATACAATGTTGTAATATTTATGTAAAAACAGATGGATTCTTAAAAAAATTAAGAAGATATTTTTTATTTAGTGCAAATTGTATCCCCTTTGAAAAAAATCTAAAAAATACCGAAAATAGTCTAAAACAACGATAGCAAAAAAATACAAAAATACAACAAAAAAAACCTAAAACAAAATGGCCTTAGAAATTATTTTTAGCGATTTTTAGTTGACACGGAAAACGTGGAGAAAATCGTAGAAAAAAGTGCAAAGGGCACTCATTTGGAAAAAAAATCAAAATTTAAACCATCACGGTTTGAAAATACCAAAAATAACCTATATACGGCTCTAGAAATCATTTTTAGCGATTTTCAGTTGAAACGGAAAAAGCTGAGAAAATCGTTGAAAAAAGTACAACTTTGACCCTTCGAAAAATTTGCATTTTTGGTAGATTTTGATCAAAATGTAAAAGGTGCCCAAAACAACATAAATCGTCTTAGAAATCAATTTAGTGAGATCCGGTTCAATCGGAAAAAGTTACGAAATCGTCGATAACTTTTCCCAGGCTGTACTAAGGAATATTTCTTGATTTTAGTGAAAAATTAAAACTTTCTAAAAATTGTAGTATAGAATATATTTTTGATATATATTTTTATAATATATAGTTTGGATTAGATATGTAGATGACAGCTTTGCGATTTTAGATACTTAAAAATCTAATATTGATGATTTTATTCAAATATTAAATTCAAAATTTCCTTTAATTAAATTTATTTATGAAATCGAAAATAATAATCAGTTACCTTTCTTAGATGTTTTAGTCATTAGAGGTAATAATATATTAGAATTTGATATATATAAAAAAGCTACAACTACGGACCTGCTATATTTGTATCTTGTGCTACTGAAGATGGGGGCATAGCCTTCGAAATGCGCATCTAGCTACTTAGTGGTGATATTTGGGTGATATTCTATACTATTATTTAACACCATAGTAATAATTTTTAAAATTTCTAAAAATTGTTTCTAGACACTTTTTTTGTAGATTTCAAGCATTTTTTTAAAAATCTGCTAATAAATTTGTTTGTACTTCATCATTTTCTTGTAAATAGCGTAAATATGAGGGAATGGTTTAGTATTGAAATTAGAGATGAGAAGTTTATTGTGAAGTATGTTCTAGTTAATTTGGTTTAGACTTTTATGAAAATATATTTTTTTAATTTTTAAAAGATTGTATGTAAAATGACGAAAATTCAAATTTATATTTTTATACAATGTTGGAGTAATTATGTAGAAATTAAATGTATATAAAAAAATTAAGAATTTAATGTGCTCTTACATACTTTATTAAAAAAAAATTATATCAGACAATTGATCAAAAACTATTCAACATATTAAATTAAAATAAAAAAAATATGTGATATTTTTGATAATTTAATTAATTTCTATGGACATTCCAACACTTAATTTAATAAAATATAAATTCGAATATTGACTGTCCCGTATATTGCGATTGTAAGTGTGGACAGGACCGTACTTAACTACGTTGACAGAATATTTACTAAACTAAAGGCGCGTACTAAAAAAAAAAAATTCAAAATTGTGGAACGAATATTCATTTTCTTAAGAACAGTCAAATAATTGCAATCATATAAAATGTACGTAATCACCCTGTTTATTTTTATTTAAAAAACATATTTGTGTTTTATTTTATAGTTTAGTTCGTCGATAATAATCCCACTATCCAATAGAAAAAAATATATCGCTAGTGCGGTTCTGTTCACGACAAACGACAATGCATGTTGGGTTGCATATACTGTACACTCATCTATTGTATAGAAGGTACTACACAGTCAAAACCAACGGTACTAGGACATACTACACATAATTATTACAATTCAACATAATTGCAAACAAAAACAGTGTTACGTTCATCCAAATGCATGTATTGTCAAATTTTTGACAATTCGTTGCTTATAAATATTGTTTGATGAATTTATGGCGTTGTTCGTAGCAGTTGGTATTATATAAACAAAAATGAAGTGGCTTCGCAGACAATTAAACAATATCTAACAATAAACAAAAGATGTTCCGAGATCGTGATTTTACACGCGAAGATAAACATTCGCTTTTCTTGCCGCAAATAATGCTGCTTTATTCAATCAGCGGAAGAGCGTCGTTAGAGTTAGAGAGGCTGCGACAAGCCAAGACAACAACATCGTCGGTGTGTTTGTTAAAACAGTCATTTGTCATCGTGCGTTACTTATGTGTATATATACAGTGTGTCCCAGAATTGGTGGCCATATGACTTCTCAGTAGTATTGTCGAAATTTGTATTTTTCTCCTAATCGATTAAAAAAAAAAAAATCAATGTTTTGATTAGATGATAAATCGAGATGTGATTGATGAATCGAGTTTGTATTGAGAAATCGAGTTTCGATCGAAATGTCGATTTGGATCGATTAATCGAGTTATGATAGAAAATGGAGCTGTGATTAAAAAAATCATGTTAATCGAGTTGTGATGAAAAAATCGAATTGGAATCAATTGATCGAGCTAAAATATAAAAAATCGATGTGTGATTGATTAATCGAGTTCGTATTGAAAAATCGAGTTTCGATGGAAATGTCGATTTGGATCGATTAATCGAGTTATGATAGAAAAATCGAGATGTGATTGAAAAAATCATGTTAAATTCCCTTAATCGAGTTGTGATAAAATAATCGAGTTGGAATCAATTGATCGATCTAAAATATAAAAAATCGAGGTGCGATTGATTAATCGAGTTCGTAATGAAAAATCGAGTTTAGATCGAAATGTCGATTTGAATCGAATAATCGAGTTATGATAGAAAATCGACGTGATCGAAAAAATCACGTTGAATTCATTTAATCGAGTTGTGATGAAAAAATCGAATTGGAATCAATTGATCGAGCTGAAATATAAAAAATCGAGGTGCGATTGATTAATCGAGTTCATATTGAAAAATCGAGTTTAGATCGCAGTGTCGATTTTGAACGATTAAACGAGTTATGGTAGAAAAATCGAGATGTGATTGAAAAAATCATGTTCAATTCCCTTAATCGAGTTGTGATAAAAAAATCGAGTTGGAATCAATTAATCGATCTAAAATATAAAAAATCGAGGTGCGATTGATTAATCGAGTTCGTAATGAAAAATCGAGTTTAGATCGAAATGTCGATTTGAATCGAATAATCGAGTTATGATAGAAAATCGACGTGATCGAAAAAATCACGTTGAATTCATTTAATCGAGTTGTGATGAAAAAATCGAATTGGAATCAATTGATCGAGCTGAAATATAAAAAATCGAGGTGCGATTGATTAATCGAGTTCATATTGAAAAATCGAGTTTAGATCGCAGTGTCGATTTTGAACGATTAAACGAGTTATGGTAGAAAAATCGAGATGTGATTGAAAAAATCATGTTCAATTCCCTTAATCGAGTTGTGATAAAAAAATCGAGTTGGAATCAATTAATCGATCTAAAATATAAAAAATCGAGGTGCGATTGATTAATCGAGTTCGTAATGAAAAATCTAGTTTAGATCGAAATGTCGATTTGAATCGAATAATCGAGTTATGATAGAAAATCGACGTGATCGAAAAAATCACGTTGAATTCATTTAATCGAGTTGTGATGAAAAAATCGAATTGGAATCAATTGATCGAGCTGAAATATAAAAAATCGAGGTGCGATTGATTAATCGAGTTCATATTGAAAAATCGAGTTTAGATCGAAGTGTCGATTTTGAACGATTAAACGAGTTATGATAGAAAATCTATGTGATTGAAAAAATTATGTTCATTTCCCTTAATCGAGTTGTGATAAAAAAATCGAGTTGGGATCAATTGATCGAGCTAAAATATAAAAAATCGAGGTGCGATTGATTAATCGAGTTCAGATCGAAAAGTCGATTTGGATCGATTAATCGAGTTATGATAAAAAAAAATCTATATGTGATTGAAAGAATCATGTTGAATTCCCTTAATCGAGTTGTGATGAAAAAATCGAGTTGGAATCAATTGATCGAGCTAAAATATAAAAATCGAGGTGCGATTGATTAATCGAGTTCGTATTGAAAAATAGAGTTTAGATCGAAATGTCGATTTGGATCGATTAATCGAGTTATGGTAGAAAAATCGAGATGTGATTGAAAAAATCATGTTCAATTCTCTTAATCGAGTTGTGATAAAAAAATCGAGTTGGAATCAATTGATCGAGCTAAAATCTAAAAAATCGAGGTGCGATTGATTAATCGAGTTCGTATTGGTAAATCGAGTTTAGATCGAAAAGTCAACTTGGATCGATTAATCGAGTTATGATAAAAAAATATATATGTGATTGAAAGAATCATGTTGAATTCCCTTAATCGAGTTGTGATGAAAAAATCGAGTTGGAATCAATTGATCGAGCTAAAATATAAAAAAAATCGAGGTGCGATTGATTAATCGAGTTCGTATTGAAAAATAGAGTTTAGATCGAAATGTCGATTTGGATCGATTAATCGAGTTATGGTAGAAAAATCGGGATGTGATCGAAAAAGTCATGTTGAATTCCTTTAATCGAGTTGTTATGAAAAAATCGAGTTCCAATTCGATTTTTCAATTGGTTCCAATATAATAATCAATTGATCGAGAAAAAATATAAAAAATCGATGTGCGATTGATTAATGGACTTGGGATAGAAAAAAAAATGACGCAAGATTTACTAATCGAGATAGGATCGAAAAATCGATTTAAAAAAGGAATAATCGCAATTTTGAGAAGAATAAAGGTTCGATTAATCAATTTTTGCTGCAAGCATTAGTTCTTTTATTATTAAAAATACGGCAATTAATAAACAATTAGTTTGCAATTTTTTTGATATTTATTCTATACTAAAAGTATTTGCAATGGCGATTAAAAAATCTCTTACTTTGTTAAATTTTGTATGCGAACTGAAATTTGAGACAAGTTGTATTGAGCATATTCTGCTTGAACTTGTTGCAAACCTAAAATTGCTAAATTGAATAGAAGTATGTATATAATATCGAATCAGTCATCAAGCATCTGGTTTCTAAATATGTCGGATTTATACTGCACATTTCCATACTGTAAATCAGTCAACTACACTATACAGGGTGTTCATTTTTTTTGCAAAACTAAAATGACTACTTTGTCGAAAAATTTGAGGCTAGGTATATAAAATAAATATTTTTCATCTGTATGATTCTTCATACGTCAATTTATAAAATGATTTTTTTAAACGTCATTCGAAAATTACATAAAAATAAGAAAATTTGATAAAAACTGAAAGTATATTTTTTAAATTTTATATACCAAAGCGTAATTTTTGTAAGATGTTAAATTAAAAAAGCAAGTACTAAATATTTTTTACTCTAGGCATGATTGCTAAGAAAATTGTTTAAATTTTTTTCTTAAGGTTTGGCAGAAAAAAATTATTAGTCCGGTTCTGAATTAAAGCAGTCGGTCGGAAATCGATTAATTCTCCATGCAAAAATTCGATAGATATAATTAGAGGTGCGCAAATAAATCAAAGTATCGATACTTCAAAATTATATGATAATTGATATATCGATAGAATTCGTTATGTTGTAAAAAAATATCGATATTTTACAGATGGATATCGAATAACGATGGAAATGTCGATACTTTGAAATATCGCAAAAATATTCAAGATTTTAATATATACAATAATTTCAAAGATAAAAATCGATACTTCAAAAAGTATCGAATGCATCTCGACTCAAGAGTCAGTCGATTCGATTTATTAGCCACGTCTAACAATAAAATTAGTTTATGGCACACTTGCTATAATACCTATATAAAATTATATATACTATTAGATAGATCTATCGCTAATAGACATTAAAATTATACAGGAGGTTCCGAAATAAATACAATCCATCTTGAGCCGATTTCTTTCTATCGGCATTTAAAAAAAAAATCTGGTTTATTACTCAAAATTGAGTGCACATCTGCCTTTACGTTTGTCCTGCCTTTAATAACTAGGTGTGCGCCTTGAATATTTTTATTTGTTCGCAAGATAGTTACATGGAAATTTATGTAAACAATGGTATAAATGACTCTTTTTCGTGCTTAATGCACCGTCAAGACAATGCCAAAGAATAGCGGAAAATAAAGTAACTAAAAATGCTTCTTTTTCGTGCAATTGGCTATGCAGTTGGTATAAACAGGGTGAGGAAGAATGTACGATTAGTAGAGAAAATGTATTTTGATTTGGATAAAACTGCAGAAAAATAATTTAATGAATTATAAAATTGAAAATTTTGCAAGAATTATAAAACTAAATTTAAATTGTAAATTTTTACCAAAAATGTAGCAAAATGCATTTTTATTATTTTGCAAAAATTGTAATTTTTTTTTATGAATCATCGAAAATTAAAAAATTTGGCATTTTCCCACAAATTGAAAAATTGAAAAATTTTACAAGAATTATATATTTTTTAATGTAAAAAATGTAAAATTATACAAAATACAATATTGAATTTTTTAATTTCTAAAAATCGCAAAACTGAACAATTTTACAAAAATTGTGGAACTGTAAAATTTTACAAAAAAATGTAATGTATTTTTTTTTATTTTGTAAAAATTAAATATTATGTTATAATTTATCGGAATTTAAAAAATTTGGCAATTTGACTGAAATTGCAAACTTACATATTTTTTATTGTAATTTAAATTTAAATTTATATACATATATGTACATATACATATATATAAATTTTACAAAATTTATAAAACTGAATATTTTAAATTGTAAAATTTTACGAAAAATGTAGAAAAATGCAATATTGTATTTTTATTATTTTGCAAAAATTGTATTATTTAGAAATCATCGAAAATTTAAAAATTTGGCATTTTCACACAAATTGCAAAATTCCAAAATTTATAAGTCTGTAAAAGTTTACAAAAAAATGTAATGTATTTTTTTTCATTTGTAAAAATAAAATTTTATGTTATAATTGATCGAAATTTAAAAAATTTGGCACTTTGACTAAAATAGCAAACTTGCATTTTTTTATTGTAATTTAAATTTAAAATATTTCAATTTATATATGTATATATCTATATATAAACTGTATTTTGATTTTGATAAAACTGCAAAAAAATAATTTAATGAATTATAAAATTGAAAATTAAAAAAAATTTATAAAACTGATTATTTTAAATTGTAAAATTTTACGTATTTTATTGTATTTTTATTATTTTGCAAAAATTGTATTTTTTTTTTATAAATCATCGAAAATTAAAAAAATTGGCATTTCACATAAATTGCAAAATTCCAAAATTTTACAAGAATTATATATTTTTTAATGTAAAAACTGTAAAATTATACAAAAATACAATATTGAATTTTTTAATTCCTAAAAACTGCAAAACTGAACAATTTTACAAAAATTGTGGAACTGTAAAATTTTACAAAAAGATTATTGCTATAATTTATTGTTATTTATGTTAAAAAATTGTATGTTATAATTTATCAAAATTTAAAAATTTGGCACTGACTAAAATTGCAAACTTGCATTTTTTTTATTGTAATTTAAATTAAAAGTATTTTAATTTATATATATATATGTAATTTATAAATGTATAAAAAATTTAAATAAATTTAAGAAAGTAAATAAACCCGCTGATATGTAAATAGAATTTATTGTTGTTAATAATTTGATGACGAGTGAGAAAAGTGTAATTAAGGTATACTTTATGCTAATATATTTAATTGTAAGATATTATGGAAATGCGGGAAAAGTATGGGAAAAATTGTAAGCAGCAATGAATCGTAAAAAAGATATAAACTTAAAGAACCAATAATTGTAATGATTAATAAAATAAGTAATTAGCGTATGAGAAATTAATTGCTATAGCATGTAGAATTTAATATGAACAAAAAACAATATTTATTATTAATAAAACAAGTCGTAAAAAATATGCAAAATTAATTAACAAAAAATTTCTCAAGTTGAATGCAAAAACAATTTAATTAGAAAAATTAATTCACACTTTGAATTACATTTTGTTTTTATTAAATCTTTTTAATATGAACTAATTTAAATATTACAAATAGTTATAGAATATTAAAAAGGAAAATATTTCCACAAAAATTTTTTTTTTCACAACTCTCATAACACTCAACCATTCAAAATATTCCAACTTAGATATTAAGGCTTGGGCAAATTTTTTTGACGGAGCGTTAATTTTTGGCAGTCTGAAAGTAGAAAAAGAAATTTGACAAAAAACATCAATTTTGAGATTTGAACTAATACCTCCAAAATCTGTTATTACCTAACCTAAACCTTTCTCAATGTCTGTCAAAAATATTTCATCCTTACGACTTTTCCATAAAACAATTTCTTGACTCGAAACATACCATGTTTTTTTAAGAAAAAAAAAACAAAAATCAAAATCAAATTTTATGGTACTTGAGAAAATGTTTTAGGACGTCTGTAAGAGTGCCAAGCGCAAAGAAACACTTCATTAAATGCTCGGACCTAAAAACCTCGTTAGTCAGATATTTTTCAAACAGTAAGAGTAAAATAATAAATAATAAAATATCTGCAATATCCTAAAAATATAAGAAAAACAAACGAAAGGAACTGTTTTTGTACTGAGTGTTTTATAAAAAATACATTTTAATAAACAAAAATTAATAATTTGTTGAACTATAATGTATATAGTATAAAATGCAAGTATATAAGAAAATTGTGATTAATAAAAAAAATATTTTTTTGTTGTTATACAGCGTATTAAAAAAACAACCAGAAAACTTAATAATCATTACATTTAAACCAGAAAACTTGTTTTCAACAAAAAAAAATTTCTGGGTCACTCGCTATATAAATAATCGTATAGATAATTATTTCACAAGACATCTGCCATCATCATGTTCATTTGTATTATTTGCATATAATCTCTGCACATACGTTTATTCGCATATGTTCAATAGTAATTTTCATTGAAAATTAAATGGTATTTTTTTATCGCAAATCGACTTGACACTGCAAGTAGATTCTGAACGATCTTGAGATGTTAATCACAATATTGTTCGGTTATTAGTCTAAGAGTGAAAAAGCGTGAATTTGACAGATGAAGAATTGGTAAAATATTGCGCCAATTGCGCGAGTAATTTGGATGTGAAGAATGGTGCCAAAAAAAAGTTTTTCTAGTTTGAAGGAAGAAAAAATTACAAACCGAAATTTTATACAAGTTTTTGTGAAGGTAAAAAGTAAAAATATTCAAATGATTGTTTGTTGGAAGAATTTGTGTTGAATATAGAAACGTTTTTTTTTATATATAACGGGTGATTGTAAAAAAAGAAAATGATGGATGTATAATTTTTTTTTGTTTCTTTTTACAATATTTAATATATTTTTTACGAGAAATAAAAATTGAAATTTGTACAAATACTTTTTTTAATTGCTCAATTTAAAATTTTGTAATTTTAGAAATTTTAATTTCCTATCAAAATCATTTTGTGAGACCAAATACGATAAAAAAAGACCATAAACTCACTTTCGAAAGTGTGAAAATTTTGCCAAAAAAAATCAAAGGGGGCACCCTTAACATTTTTCAATTTTCAGTTTTTTGACGATATCTTCTAAATTGTTAGCCTTAGAGAGAATCTTCCTGCAGATTTAGAATCTTCAGATTATTTCCTATTAGGAAATGTCACATGCAATCACTTTTTCACGTAGAATAAAAATTGTAAATTTTAACATGGGATGTCCATATAAAAATATTTTTAACAGCTGATTTGGAAAATCTGTATCTTTTGAAATATTCATTTCCCATCAAAATCACTCCTAAATTTGGAGATCAAATTCGATCAGAAAAAATCATAAACTCACTTTCGAAAGTGTGATAATTTTGCCAAAAAAAAAATCGAAAGGGGCCAAAAAGAATTCAAAAAATTCTCATTTTTCAATTTTCAATTTTTTGACGATATCTTCTAAACTGTTAGCCTTAGAACAAAACTTCCTGCAGATTTAGAATCTTCAGATTATTTCCTATTAGGAAATGTCACATGCAATCACTTTTTCACGTAGAATAAAAATTATAAATTTTAACATGGGATGTCCATATAAAAATATTTTTAACTGCTGACTTGGAAAATTTGTATCTTTTGAAATATTCATTTCCCATCAAAATCACTCCTAAATTTGGATATCAAATTCGATCAGAAAAAATCATAAACTCACTTTCGAAAGTGTGATAATTTTGCAAAAAAAAAAAATCGAAAGGGGCCAAAAAGAATTCAAAAAATTCTCATTTTTCAATTTTCAATTTTTTGACGATATCTTCTAAACTGTTAGCCTTAGAACAAAACTTCCTGCAGATTTAGAATCCTCAGATTATTTCCTATTAGGAAATGTCACATGCAATCACTTTTTCACGTAGAATAAAAATTGTAAATTTTAACATGGGATGTCCATATAAAAATATTTTTAACAGCTGATTTGGAAAATCTGTATCTTTTGAAATATTCATTTCCCAGCAAAATCACTCCTAAATTTGGAGATCAAATTCGATCAGAAAAAATCATAAACTCACTTTCGAAAGTGTGATAATTTTGCCAAAAAAAAAATCGAAAGGGGCCAAAAAGAATTCAAAAAATTCTCATTTTTCAATTTTCAATTTTTTGACGATATCTTCTAAACTGTTAGCCTTAAAACAAAACTTCCTGCAGATTTAGAATCCTCAGATTATTTCATATTAGGAAATGTCACATTCAATCGCTTTTTCACGTATAATAAAAATAATAAATTTTAACGTGGGATGTCCATATAAAAATATTTTTAACAGCTGATTTGGAAAATCTGTATCTTTCGAAATATTCATTTCCCATCAAAATCACTCCTAAATTTGGAGATCAAATTCGATCAATAAAAATCATAAACTCACTTTCGAAAGTGTGATAATTTTGCCAAAAAAAAAATCGAAACGGGCCAAAAAGAATTCAAAAAATTCTCATTTTTCAATTTTCAATCTTTTGACGATATCTTCTAAACTGTTAGCCTTAGAGCAAAACTTCTTGCGTATGTACAATTCCAAGATCACGTCTCATCAGATTAGTGGATTCGACTCATTAATCAGCCCGTATAACAGTATGGAATCTCGTACTTGATTCAAATATATAGAATCTCATTTTCTATCCCATGCATGTATGTATTTCCACTTTCCATATGGTTGTTGTTAGAGGCGACGATTTATTACTATTATAAGAGAAGGTTGGTCACAATGGTGGCTACGAAAAGAGCTTGCACGACTTGCGATCGAACAGTATGTAGGTGCATCGAATAATAGTCTATTATTAATAATTTTCTTTTCAATTAATAAGCGGATGAACAGCCTTTAAAATCAAATTATCTAACTGCTAAGAAGAAAATGAGCTGAAATGTGGGTTAGTATATAAAATGAAATTATCTTATTAGTTTATACCACGAACCTCCGACAAAATAAATTGGAAATACAATATATACAGGGTAGGTCATTTAAAATGGAATTTCTAGCAAAAATAAAAGTTAAAGAAAGAAAACTGAATGATTTGTATATGAAAATCTACAACTTAAACAAATACGTTAAACAAAAAATATTTTCACATATACAGAGTGTTCCATTTGTCATGTGTATAATTCTATTTGTTGATTTTATATGGAATAATGCAGCTTTTTCTATTTTGCTTCATTCTTTTTATATTTAGACCTAAAACGATATATTAATTTACGTAACACCCGTTATATTTCTTTTTTCTTTTTTTTTTATAATTCGACAATTTAAAAGTCACATTAATTTTTTTATAAATAAAAAACCATTTTGTTGTTACGTTTTGTATTAGCTATTAATGAATTTCGATTGACCAAAAAAGGAAAGTTCGTTAAATGACATCCTACGGGATCAAGTCATTTATTCCTGTTAATTAAAGCATTTATTCGAGCGAATTGAAGTGGAATTTCCCTTCATTGTGGTGAATATTGCAGTTTTCACAATTTCCAACAAGGAAAGTATCGTTGGGATGACTAACTCTCGATTTTACAATGGAAAATGAAGAGCTAAACGAAAACGGCGTTTTTCTACATGTAAATTATATCTTAAGATACTGCCAAGAAGAATTAATCTCTTCAGATACTACTGATGGGTTGTGATTGTTAAGAAGTAATGAGCGACCATCACGAGAATGATTGAAGATCGATTTCCGAACTATTGCAATATTTAACCGCAATAAATATACAAGATGTTTAGAAAAGAATTTGTGAAAATGTGTAGGATATTTTAGCGCGATGAAGAATCGTTTATGGCGGATAAAATGTGAACGAATCATTAATGGCGGGTATAGAAAAGTATCAACTAAATAGTTATGAATCGTTTATAGCGGATATAATATGAATCGTTAATGGCAGACGTTGAAAATTAGTAACTAACTAACAATGAATCGTTTATGGCGGATATAATGTGAATCGTTAATGGCAGACGTTGTAAATTAGTAAGTAACTAACAATGAATCGTTTATGGCGGATAAAATGTGAACGAATCAGTAATGGCAGGCATATTAAAGTATTAATTAAATAGTAATGAATTGTTTTTGGCACATATAGTGTGAATCGTTAATGGCAGACGTTAAAAATTAGTAACTAACTAACAATGAATCATTTGTAGCGGATATAATGCGAATAGTTAATGGCAGACGTTGAAAATTAGTAACTAACTAACAATGAATCGTTTATGGCGGATATAATGTGAATCGTTAATAGCACACGTTGAAAATTAGTAACTAACTAACAATGAATCGTTTATGGCGGATAAAATGTGAACGAATCATTAATGGCAGGTATAGAAAAGTATCAACTAAATAGTTATGAATCGTTTATAGCGGATATAATGTGAATCGTTAATGGCAGACGTTGAAAATTAGTAACTAACTAACAATGAATCGTTTATGGCGGATATAATGTGAATCGTTAATAGCACACGTTGAAAATTAGTAACTAACTAACAATGAATCGTTTATGGCGGATAAAATGTGAACGAATCATTAATGGCAGGTATAGAAAAGTATCAACTAAATAGTTATGAATCGTTTATAGCGGATATAATGTGAATCGTTAATGGCAGACGTTGAAAATTAGTAACTAACTAACAATGAATCGTTTATGGCGGATATAATGTTAATAGTTAATAGCACACGTTGAAAATTAGTAACTAACTAACAATGAATCATTTATGGCGGATAAAATGTGAACGAATCATTAATGGCGGGTATAGAAAAGTATCAACTAAATAGTTATGAATCGTTTGTAGTGGATATAATGTGAATCGTTAATGGCAGACGTTGAAAATTAGTAACTAACTAACAATGAATCGTTTATGGCGGATATAATGCGAATCGTTAATGGCAGACGTTGAAAATTAGTAACTAACTAACAATGAATCGTTTATGGCGGATAAAATGTGAACAAATCATTAATGGCGGGTATAGAAAAGTATCAACTAAATAGTTATGAATCGTTTATAGCGGATATAATGTGAATCGTTAATGGCAGACGTTGAAAATTAGCAACTAACTAACAATGAATCGTTTATGGCGGATATAATGCGAATCGTTAATGGCAGACGTTGAAAATTAGTAACTAACTAACAATGAATGGTTTATGGCAGATAAAATGTGAACGAATCATTAATGCGGGTATAGAAAAGTATCAACTAAATAGTTATGAATCGTTTATGGCGGATATAATGTTAATAGTTAATAGCACACGTTGAAAATTAGTAACTAACTAACAATGAATCATTTATGGCGGATAAAATGTGAACGAATCATTAATGGCGGGTATAGAAAAGTATCAACTAAATAGTTATGAATCGTTTGTAGCGCATATAATGTGAATCGTTAATGGCAGACGTTGAAAATTAGTAACTAACTAACAATGAATCGTTTATGGCGGATATAATGCGAATCGTTAATGGCAGACGTTGAAAATTAGTAACTAACTAACAATGAATCGTTTATGGCGGATAAAATGTGAACGAATCATTAATGGCGGGTATAGAAAAGTATCAACTAAATAGTTATGAATCGTTTATAGCGGATATAATGTGAATCGTTAATGGCAGACGTTGAAAATTAGTAACTAACTAACAATGAATCGTTTATGGCGGATATAATGCGAATCGTTAATGGCAGACGTTGAAAATTAGTAACTAACTAACAATGAATGGTTTATGGCGGATAAAATGTGAACGAATCATTAATGCGGGTATAGAAAAGTATCAACTAAATAGTTATGAATCGTTTATAGCGGATATAATGTGAATCGTTAATGGCAGACGTTGAAAATTGGTAACTAACTAACAATGAATCGTTTATGGCGGATAAAATGTGAACGAATCATTAATGGCGGGTATAGAAAAGTATCAACTAAATAGTTATGAATCGTTTATAGCGGATATAATGTGAATCGTTAATGGCAGACGTTGAAAATTAGTAACTAACTAACAATGAATCGTTTATGGCGGATATAATGCGAATCGTTAATGGCAGTCGTTGAAAATTAGTAACTAACTAACAATGAATCGTTTATGGCGAATATAATGTGAATCGTTAATAGCAGACGTTGTAAATTAGTAAGTAACTAACAATGAATCGTTTATGGCGGATAAAATGTGAACGAATCGTTAACGGCAGGTATAGAAAAGTATTAACTAAATAGTAATGAATTGTTTTTGGCAGTTATATATAAATAGCAGACATATTAATTAAAACAATTAATCGTTTATGGCGGATTTATTGTTAATGAATCATTAATAGCAGATATATAAAAGTTGTCATTTTATGAGTATTACTGATTATATTGAAAGTTAGAAACTTACATTATTTATGTACAAAAATTATGGAATAAAAAAATTTAACACAAGTTAGCGGACGAACAGAAGAGCTAGCACTGGGAAGAGTTTAGAATTAAAGAATTAGAAAAAACTAACTAATCTAGAAATGTTTATGACGGATATAATACGAATCGTTAAAGGCAGATATGGAAAAGTTGTCAATTTGAGAGCTTTGCGTATTTAGTATGAAAGAGTCTAACTAACCACTAATAAAAAAAAACGTTTATGGCGGATATAATAAGAATCGTTAATGGCAGATATAGAAAAGTAGTTATTTTATTTGATGATAATTGTAAATTTAGAATCAAAATTACAAAGAACGTTTACAAAACTTACATAATGCACAGGGTGTTACATACGATAAGCGATTAATTTAAAAATATCTAAAATCATATCGATAGAAGTACGCTGTTTAATGAAAATATCTTCAATAAAAGAGATGCAATTGCACGGGTGTATAATAAATGCGAAATGTAGATGTTCATTTAATTACCTATTAGAATGTTGGTCAAAAGTCACGAACGAACATTATCTCGTTAATAACATTTACTATTAGATTTAAATCATCTTAAATATATATTAATTAAGGGAATTCATTAATAGCGCAATTAGCAGTTGGTGGAAGTTATAAAACATTATCTTCATTAGGCGAAGAATGAATCTGATTGTACTGTTGTTACAAATAAAGTATTGTTGAGGGTGAATGTGAACGCTTTCTATAAATCATCTCTTGTAAAAATCTGTCTCCGAAACTAATAAATCGTCGCTAATTATCTTCAGTTTTAGACACGGCTGTTCGTGCTCGCGAGTTAAAATAAATAAATTTAAATACATCGACCTAGATATGTTCAAAATGTTGTTGCGGCTGTTGTTCGAAACAACAGAGAAAAAGACTTTTAAACAACAATAATTGTATTATTCGTATTGTCTTGTTATATATGAGGATGCATATCTTGAGCGGTATAAAAGAATTTATACATTTTCTTTTCCGTTAGCATCATTGACTTCTGGGTCTCATAGAGACGTGAATTATTGTTGTCGACGTTCAATAGATAAACAAGAAATAATTGCTTAATATATAAAGCGAGCTGCTACAGGTTTGTCAATATACCGGGTGTTCCATTTATGAAAACATATATCACACCGGTAATGTACGTAATGTTGTTGTATTTGGCCATTGAAGAATTTGATAAAATTTTATAATTATTTGAAATATATGTATATACAGGGTTACTGAAAAGTGCCACATTAAATTCACATAAAATAATTTTTGATGTAGTAAAAAATGATGTTTGAAAATAACTAATTAAAAATAAGAGATTTTCAAGACATTTTTTCCAGATTTTTTTGTGACGCTTAAAATAAATTTAAAAATTGCTGTACATTAAAAAAATACATATTCATGAAACAAAATGTCATGGAAATTATGTTCAGCATTGATATTGTTTTTTTTTTTGTATACAAGGCACTAAAATGGTGCGCTCGTTACACGATTTAAAAAAAACCCTCAAAATTCAATATTATTACATTTAAATTATTGTTCTCTATTATTACAACCAGATTAAGTGTTTGACAAGCTTTTTAATGAGCCGTCACAAGACATAGTTACTATTTGAATATATAGGGTGGGGTAGCTTTGTGATTAGGGGGTTGGTGGAAGATGGGTTGAGAAATTGCAAAAAAAATTAATCAATGTACATGTTTTATTTACAAATAATTTATGAAAGAGATACGAATTTTATGCGAGGTTTTTAGAGTACCCTGTACATACAACTAAAATATGTATAATATTATAAATTTTGTTAATTAAGTTGAAAATTAATTAACCCATCAATCGACCTTTTACTGACCTCAGAAATTCTATAACTCAATTTTTTTGTTGATTTTTTTTAAATTTAGAAAAATTCAATTAAATATATTTATTCACCAGGACAAATCGGTGACGTACCTAAAAATCGCCGAAATCATTTTTGTGCTAGTACAAAAATGCTGCCGTTCGAATATACACAGCGTTCCAGAAAATTTGAATAAAACCCCAGAAAAAAAAAAGTTAAATATAACGAATGAGTTTATTTCGAAAAAATATTTTTGCTAGAAAAATAAGAATAAATAAGAAAATAAGAAAAGTAAGAATAAAATTTTCCTTGGAGTGAACGGAAATGTCAATAGCAGGATTTTTACAATATAGCTCGAATTGTATATCGTTTTTAATTGCTTGGCCCAAAATATGGTCAATAAATGAAGAGAACGTGCGTTCTCTTAGAAACTGGCCGCTACAATTTTAATTTCCGCGTTCAAATACATGGAAAGTTTCGGAAAATTAAGACAACATCGATTGTAATTTATACAATAAGACATACTTAAAACTTCTTCAGCAATTAAAAATGTACTACCAGATACTTTCGTTTAATTTTGATTTTAATTTTAATTTTAATTGAATATCGAGTTAGTGGCAATATAAGTTTTTCCACATTTTTTTTTATATTGTTTTAGAAATTTCTTTGGGCGGATCTAGATAAATAAAGATATAAGCTTCAAATATATTTTTTATGTTTTTATCTTGTAAAAAAAATTATTATAAAAAAGCTATTATTTTTTTGATGGTGAGGGGAAAATTGAATTTTCATTGAATAAAATTTAATGTCAGAAATGATTATATCATACGATTAAAGCCGGAATTTTGAGTAATCTAGTAGCGATGTGTCGTTCACTCGCGAACCGTTCACTTGCGAACGGTTCAATCAAATGACGGGCGTACTGTGACGATGTTTTGCAACGATCTATAGGTCACTATGACCTAGTTCGTGAACTATGAACTACATGGTGCATGGTGTACGTATTCATGTACTTGTTAGTTAAAGAGTCCGCAATCCTAAAGATTGGTTGGAAACAGCACGCCATGCCGATCTATCCTGAGCTAATCCCTTCATCTCCCTATAGCTATTCATCTCAACGTCTTCAACTATCTGACTCACATACTCCAATCTAGGCCTACCTACCCCTCTCTTTCCCTCCACTCTACCTTCTATGATCAATTGCATAATCCCCCCATGCCTAAGAATATGCCCTACTAATCTGTCTCTCCTACGCTGTAACACTCTCCAGATACTTCTCTTCTCCCCTACTAACTCTAGTACCGCTTCATTTGTTACTTTATCTTCCCAACCAATCCTCATCATCCTCCTATAACACCACATTTCAAGTGCTTCTAATCTACGCTTCTCTTCCTTTCCTATAGTCCACGCCTCACACCCGTACAGTGCTACACTCCAAACATATACCTTCAGTAATCTTTTTCTAATACCCAAGTCAATATTTGATCTTAAAATCTGTTCTTTTTCTACGAATGCCTTCCTACCCTGTGCTATCCTACACTTTATATCTACCTTGCTTCGATTATCTTTTGTGATTCTACTGCCTAAATAACAAAAATCTGACACTTCTTCGATTCTATTATCTCCTATTGAGATCCTCATTTTTCTACTGCATTCCTTTTTGTCACACCTCATCACTTTAGTTTTACCTATATTTATTTTCATGTTACAATCCCTAGTCAATACTGCCTGCATACCATTCAATACCCTTTCTAAATTCTTTTCGCTTTCTTCCAATATAGCTATATCGTCGGCGAATCTCAACATATATATTTTCTCTCCCTGTACATTCACACCTACACTATACTCTTCTTTTACTTTGTTTATTGCATCTTCTATATATAGATTAAATAATAACGGTGAGAGTGTACATCCCTGCCGAACTCCCTTCCCTATTTTTGCTACCTCTTCTTCCCCATCAATTCTAACTAAGGCAGTTTGGTGTTTATATAAATTAAAAATTATTCTCCTATCCTTATAATCTATACCCGTTTCTTTTAAAATTCTAAACATTATGTCCCAATCTACATTATCAAATGCCTTTTCTAAATCTACAAAAGCTATGCAAGTTACCTTTCCTACCCTCATTCTTTTTTCTACTACTGTTCTTAGTGCTAAAATCGCCTCCCTCGTCCCTCTGTTTTTCCTAAAACCAAACTGATCTTCTCCTAGCCTTTCCTCTACTTTATTTTCTAATCTCCTATAAATAACCTTTAACAATATCTTCGATGCATGTGATAGTAGGCTAATGGTCCTATAGTTCTCACACAAATCATGTACTTGTACTATATATATACTTGCAGTATAGTATACATTACATATACAGTACTAACATTTATTTAGTGATAAAGTGTGTTGGTGAACGGAACGAAATTATATTTCCTTATATATATGTCTTGTATAAATTATAAACATTGTTGTTTTTTCTTCATCATTCCTAATTCAAAAGAAGTATTGTAATATATCAATTTATTTATTTTTTACCATTTAATATTTTTATATTGAGAAAAAATTAGATTATTTTCAGTATGTGCATGTATTTCATATAGGTCGTGAACTAGTTCATTTTTAAAAGATGTTAATAGTTCACGATCTATAGTTCGTGAACGGTTCATTGAAATGAACTACGACCTAGGTCCTCAAAGTGACCTACAGTTTGCCATCGCTATAAACTAGTTTTCAATATCGAATTATTATTATTATTATTTTTTAAATTTTCTGATATTTAATTAAAAAAAAATACAATAAGGATAAATGGTGCATAAATACTTTTATCTACTGTTTGTTTAAACCTTCTTAAGGTACGTCACGTTATATATATATTTTTTGGTATTCTTTCGAGGTAATCCAATAAACTAAGGCAAAAAGCACGAAGAAGAACGTATATTATTCCAAGTCCAACTGCTCAGAATCAATCTTTAATCTAAATTTCCCTTTTCCCGTAGCATTTGCCAGCATTTTACTCCATTTCTCATTATGCCTACCATCAGAATACAATACAATAGACATTGACTGAGTGAGCACACATTTACTTCTACTTATATTGAGCTAATGCAAAGCCACAACGCAAGATCGATCAAATATACCTACCATTTAGAGTAGGCACTGAAATGCACACCATACCACATTATGGGTACCACTCTTACTAACCAAACATCTTATAAATACCACTTGCACTACGTCAAACCGATTCAGTTCAATTGTAAAGCCGGCGAAATTTAAATTGGAATACCTGCAGTTTCGAATCGTCAAAAGTGACAAATTAATGGTTCGTGTAAATCAACATTGAAATTCGTTTAGTGCCAAAAAAATGCTACCTACGAAATAACAGCTGTTCAAAAAAAAACCTCACCAAAATGCCAACGAATTGTTTATCGTCAATTCTAATTTTGCTTGTTGTAAATCTAACTGCGGCCATACCAAATTATTTTGTAAGCCAGCAGCAATTAATTGCCGAGTGCAATCAACGGTTGGTCAATTATAATCGGCAGCAATCGATGGTTTATCAACCGCAAAAGTTCATTGGGCATCTGCCTGGTTTGTCGTTACCTTACCTAGGGGATGTACCCATACCGAATAATATACCGCAGATTAAACCAACACCACCAACCACCACGAAAGTGGTGGCCGTTGTGACGAAATATGTCAGCAAACATCCAATTTGCATCAAAATGACCAGCAAGAAACCTGCTTGTAAGCTGAAGAGTGGCAATAAACTTGTGGGTACCACAAATGATGATATAACCGTCACCAAAGAGTTGCGTTTTAGGAATAGAAACAACAAAATGATGCGTGGTTTCGATGATGACGATTTGGTCGAACCGTTGTATTACAGCGATCAATTGGACGATCCAAAAGCAAGCGAGGAATCAGAAGAAGACACCACAGACTTGGATCTGCAAGGGAGTGAGTCGCCTCGCAAGTTTGATCCAATGCAAGTGACGCCAACGTTGAGGTCACCAAAGAAAGTCAGTGATTTGAAGGAGTTGCTAATTGAGGATCGCTTGGATCGATTGGAGGTGATCTTGCCGCATTACAAGAGATTGAGGACGTATGAAACGAGCACGATAACTGTGACGAAGACCACGAGTAATAATAAGGCCCAGGCGACGCTCTTGGTGAAGAATTGTATTCCTGAAGGGATTGAGTTTTGCGATAGCAGGAGGAAGCAGGGCAGCCAGGATTTGGGTGGTAAAATGAAGGGCAAAACGAAGAGGAAGAAGAATTAGTTGGATTCGTGAGTGTAAGTGATAATATTGTGCAATATGAGGGGATGAATTTATAAAAGTGGATTTTGAGGTTGTTAAAAATTTGATTTTTTGAAAAGTGGTTTTTGAAGAAAAATATGTTTATATAGATGTTTTAAATTTTCCTAAAATATATAGATCAATTAATTTGAAAGACTTTTTGAACAAAAAGAATTTTACGAAAAAAATGTAATTGGTTTAAAGAATAGATTTTTTAAATTTAAATTTGAGGCAAGTACCATATGTATAAATAATTTTTGATATATATTTTTATAGTGGTAATTAAAAAAAAAAAATCAAAAAAAATTATCTTAAATATAAGTGATTTTTGAAGAAAGACTTTTTAAGCAAATAAAGATTTGGTAATAAAAACCCTTAATTTTTCTTTGAATTTTTTTTGAAAAGTGCTATAAATTACAATTGATTTTTTAAGGCTATAAATTTTTTTTTTTATTGTTTTATAGTGGAACTTGGAAGAAAAAATCTCATATTTTTCTTAAAAGATTGATTTTTGACACTAAAAATTTTCGAATAAAAGAAAAAGATCAAAAAATTTAAAACATGGAATTTTTTACAATAAAAATTTGACGTAAAGACAATCCAAAAATAGAATTTTTAACAATTATGAATAGTTATAATAATATCGATTTGAAAAATGTAATGTTGATTTTACAAAAAAAATATATCAATTAATTTTTGAAATAAAGGATTTTTTCGAAGAAATAAGTTAATTGGTTTAAAAATCTAAAAAAAAGTTTAAAGTAAAAAGAAATATTTTATTATTCATTTTTCTAAAAAATATATATCAATTAGTTGCATATAATTTTTGAATTTTTTTTTCGAATAATCAAATAATTGATTATTTGGGTGATATTCTATATTATAATCAAATAATTGATTAAAAAAAATGCCCATAAAAATGTAAATATAAAAAACAATTCCAATAAGAAATCTTTCAAAATGTATCTGCAAATGAATTTGGTTTAAATAAAAAAAATATTTTTACATTTCATAAGTTTTTTTTTGATTTAATTTTAATTTTGAAACGACTAAAAATTGTACATACCCTTAGAACTTATAGGTCAATTAATATTTACTGTTTAATTAATATTTATTAATTATATTATTTATTAAATTGTTACCTGATAAAATAATCGATAATTAAATTATATTATAATTTGTATATAATTTTATTTATATTATTTTGTTTTAAGAGATCTATAGAGCAATATATAATTAATTAATTGATTAATTAATACACACATACCTATGCCTAAGAAAATTGTTATATAAATAAATAATTATTTAATTGGTCGTTGTCATTTACCTCAACGTCTAAAAATAAAACACGCAACAAGAATGCATTATGAATTGTATACAGGGTGATGAATAACATATAAAAACCAAAAATACAAGCTTAGTAATATTTTTTCACGTGATTTTATAAGCATGCGTGAAAATGATTGAAAAAGGTATTTTTTTAATGTTGATAAAAAAAATTTTGTTTGTTAGAAATTTTTTTTAAGGAGCCTTGGTATATGTTACTTAATTAAAAAATAATAATTTTAAAAGAATTTTTTAAATCTGCGATAATTGGTGGGTTTTAAATGGATCACCCGGTATATTTCCTGTTTTGTATATAAGTATAAATAGTGCTTTCAGTTTCATTTTCAGTACGGATATAGTTTCTGTAATAAACTTTTGCCCTTTAAAAATAGTAGCCTACAATTTAATTGAAAAAGGCAGCAATTTAGGCATTAATAAGTTATGCAACCAAATATACTACGTCAAGTTATGAATGTGGTATGTATTATAAATTTTTTAGTCGAATATTTGTAGTTTTATTAATCAAACATTGTGTTTGTTTAATTTTTTTTGTAATAAATTTTTTTTCAAACTATTTCGTGATGAAATATACAGATGAAAGATTATAAAAATAAAATTAGAAAAAAAATGTATATAATTTTTAAAAACGTTTGCAAAAAACGTGTGCAAAAAAACACACTGGTAATAAAAGTTGTTTAAATTTTTATTTATTTTTTTAATAGTACGGGTATAAACCATACACTACGTTTTTAGATTGATTTCAAGATGTCAAATGCTCTAGACCACCGAAACTAGTTCAGGTAAAGAAAAAATAAAAATTTCTTTCAATGAAAAGAATCGTAATTCGAAATTTCCACCTACCCATCAAATATTTAGGTTGGTGATTGAAACGGCGTTAGCTGACGTTTCACTTTTTAAAAGGACCATCATCAGAGATGCACTACATACACTAGATCGTATGAATGGAGCCTTTCAAAACCAAAATTTTTTTTTCTACAAATAAATTTGTCTAAACAAAGATTCTAACAAATAAAAGTGTTTTAAAATTAAAGTTAATTTTTTTAAAAAGAATTTTTTTTAACATAGGCAGCTTTTATAACATTTGCGCAAATGCAAATCTCTCTATGATGACGTAAATGTCTGATATGCGCATAGGCGCGCATGTGTCATAGCAACAGTCCGATCCACCGTTGCCATATCGAATCTAAATGCTGCTTTTTAAAGAAAAAATTGTAAAAAGTTTTTACACACATTTTATAGTCGATAAATTGTTTTAATTACTTTTATAAATTCTTACATACAATTTATGGTTGATAATTGTTGTTTAAAATTCGAGTAATTTATGAATCGATGATTTGGACGTTAGTTTCGCGTAAAACGGGGTATGCTTCTATTCTGTAGTTTGTTTGTGATTTGCAATGATGATCTAGTTAATTTCGGAACGAGCGTAACAAGCGGAAAAATCGAAACATGCCGCTCAAATCAATTGTTGAATTTTTTACGACCGATATCGGTCGTACAATATACAGGTTGTCTCACAAAAATCTCACAAGACTTGTAAAAAGTAAATATTTTATTGTAATTATTTTCTCTAGGAATTACATTTTTTTGGAGCACCTGTATATATTTTTATAGTGGTAATTTAAAAAAATTTCTTAAAAAAAGATCTTAAATATATGTGATTTTTGAAGAAAAAGACTATTTAAGGAAATAAAGAATTGATAATAAAAATCCTTAAAGAATTCTTTGAAAAATGCTTTAATTAAATTACAATTGATTTTTTTGAGGGTATAAGGAATTTAAAATTTTTTTTTATAGTGGAACCTGGAAAAAAAAGAATCTCATATTTTTCTTTAAAAAAAGATATCAATTGATTTTTGACACAATGAAATTCTTCGTATAAAAGAACAACATCAAAAAAGTTAAACGATGGAGTTTTTTACAATAAAATCAATCAATTGTTGAATTTTTTACCGATATCGGTTGTAAAATATACAGGTTGTCTCACAAAAATCTCACAAGACTTGTAAAAGGTAAATATTTTATTGTAATTATTTTCTCTAGGAATTACATTTTTTTGGAGCACCTGTATATATTTTTATAGTGGTAATTTAAAAAAATTTCTTAAAAAAAGATCTTAAATATATGTGATTTTTGAAGAAAAAGACTATTTAAGGAAATAAAGAATTGATAATAAAAATCCTTAAAGAATTCTTTGAAAAATGCTTTAATTAAATTACAATTGATTTTTTTGAGGGTATAAGGAATTTAAAATTTTTTTTTATAGTGGAACCTGGAAAAAAAAGAATCTCATATTTTTCTTTAAAAAAAGATATCAATTGATTTTTGACACAATGAAATTCTTCGTAAAAAAGAACAACATCAAAAAAGTTAAACGATGGAGTTTTTTACAATAAAATCAATCAATTGTTGAATTTTTTACCGATATCGGTTGTAAAATATACAGGTTGTCTCACAAAAATCTCACAAGACTTGTAAAAAGTAAATATTTTATTGTAATTATTTTCTCTAGGAATTACATTTTTTTGGAGCACCTGTATATATTTTTATAGTGGTAATTTAAAAAAATTTCTAAAAAAAAGATCTTAAATATATGTGATTTTTGAAGAAAAAGACTATTTAAGGAAATAAAGAATTGATAATAAAAATCCTTAAAGAATTCTTTGAAAAATGCTTTAATTAAATTTCAATTGGTTTTTTTGAGGGTATAAGGAATTTAAATTTTTTTTTTATAGTGGAACCTGGAAAAAAAGAATCTCATATTTTTCTTTAAAAAAAGATATCAATTGATTTTTGACACAATGAAATTCTTCGTTTAAAAGAACAACGTCAAAAAAGTTAAACGATGGAGTTTTTTACAATAAAATCAATCAATTGTTGAATTTTTTACCGATATCGGTTGTAAAATATACAGGTTGTCTCACAAAAATCTCACAAGACTTGTAAAAGGTAAATATTTTATTGTAATTATTTTCTCAAGGAATTACATTTTTCTGGAGTAACCTGAATATACCTAGAGGATGTTGATATTCATTCTTTTACTAATCATTGCCATGTTTTTTAGGTTTATAAATTAATTTGGGAAAAACAAACATATATTATATAAAATTCATATTAAAATAGTTATTTCAATTTCTGTTGGATTTTTTTATAAAAATTTCATCATAAATGATGATTTTTAGAATAGCCTGTATATCTAGCAGATGTCGATATTCATTATTTCACTTTTTTTTTAAATTCAAATTAATTTGGAAAAAATCTAGATGAATTATTTAGAATTATTATTAAAATATATATATATTTTTTTCAATCTTTGTTTAAAATTCTATATATGTAATTATAAATTTTTGAATAGCCTGTTATCGATATTCGTTCTTTCAATTAATATTAAGAATTCTTAATTATAAAAATAAATTTGGGAAAAATCTATCATTTATCAATACATATATAAAAATGAGAAAAATAATAAATTTTTTTTTTGGCAATTTAAAAAATGTCACCATAAATTATAAATTTTAGAATAGCCAGTATGTTTAACAAATGTCGATAATCGATTTTTTGTTTATTACTAAGAATTAACAATTTTTAATTAAATTTCTTTCTTTCCAGAGTGTTTGCATTTTTTTAGCAATTTTAATATCAATTATAGATTTTGGAATACCCTGTATATCTACTATACGTCGATATTCGTACCTTTATTTAAGAGTAAGATTTTATTTAAATAATTTGGGAAAAATATAGCGATTATTAAAAAAAATTATAACGTAATATTTAAAACAAAATTTAATTAGCAAAGATGTTGTAATAGATGCCTTAATATTTTGGGTTATAATGTCTTAAGATAAACAATAAAAAATGTTGATATAAAAATATAATTTATGTGCTTTGAAATCATCTATTTTATTTAAAAAATGTCATAAAAAAATAAAAAATAATAAAAATAAAAAATCGAAAAAATCTCTTAAAAATTTTCTACTAAAAGTGTTAAATTTATTGATGGTTCATACAAGTTTCTGTGTTTTAGAGAAATTGTGTTGGTAACAGATGTAGGGGGGTCGGGGGGGATGTATTATACAGTTTGCCCCCAAGATCTTTGTTAAGGGAATAAATTATCTTGCGGTCGAATGTCAATTTGACAGATTTTAACTGAAGGTTTACGCAAATAGCAAATTCATCCGTGCCGCTCGTTGCATAAACAACAATTTGATAATATATTGAGGGATATATACTGGGTGATCCAGCATATAGCCCTCAATATATAAAAATATTTATTAGAAGTTAGATCAATCAAAATAATCTTTATTAAAACATAAAATTTTAAGTAAAATTTAAAAATATATTTAAAAAATTTCACTTGGTATATTTTCGCAGATTTAAATGACATTTGCAGAACATTTTATATAAATTACATTAAAATGAATTCAAAAAGATTCTTAATTAAATCCCAGTCCATGTATAAGCGGAAATACGATAAGCCAAATTAATATACAGGATGAATAAAAATTCCACATTTTTTTTATATATATATATTCAAAAAATTAAAATTAAATCATTTCGATTTAAAATTTTGTTTTTTCAAAAATAGATTTCAGAAATTACAACATCAAATAAAATACCCTGTATGAAACAATCAACAACCCTTTCCTCACCCCATTTCACACCCTACATCCCCCTCTATAGAACTTGCCATCGTTTCGCTTCTTGTCCAATCTACAAACAGAAGCTTACATCGCATTAGGGGTTGACTTAAGGGTAGATTAAATAGATACACACCCTATATATTGTAGAATATTGGTGTCGGTATAATGACATGCAATGACCTACCATCAACAGCCGAGAGGTAGCTCTGGAAGATCAATTAAACCATCATTCGGTTTTGACTTATGAATTAAAATAGAAATTGTGACAAATAGATTGTTAAGTGTGTGGTATTTGAAATTGTACGGTTCTGAGGTGTAGACAATAATTAGTAATAGGGAAATGGCAACGGTTTTGTCGGATGTTTTTTAATTTTGTACAGTTTTTTTGGGCAACCTTTGTCAGGGCTATGATAATATTTTGCTTGGGTTTGAGGTTAGGATATTAAAACTGCACTATCGATTCAGATGGCGCTTGAGTGTTTCCGATAGCCCATCCGAAAGCGATGTTTAATCGAACCTGTCATATATGTTGTGACATGATTCCATAACCCTAAAAAATTAGCAAATTATTTTTTGCTGTCAGATTATTTTAAAACAGTAGACGTTTTTTTTTGTGTATTTCAAAAATTCAAAGATTCTTTTTAGAGTTTTCTTACAAATTTTTCCAGTCCTTCCCCAAATATTTAAAAAAATACCAAAATTATCAGTTTTTCAAATTAATTTTGTAGCATCTTTTCAATATGAAAACATAATTTTATTTTAAGCCTTTAAACATTATTTTTTTTTTATAATATAGAATATCACTTTATAATATAAGTTTTTTTTTGTGTATTTCAAAAATTCAAAGATTCTTTTTGGAGTTTTCTTACAAATTTTTCAAGTCCTTCTCCAAATATTTAAAAAATACCAAAATTATCGGATTTTCAAATTAATTTTGTAACATCATTTCAATATATAAACATAATTTTATTTTAAGCCTTTAACCATTGTTTTTTTTTTATAGTATAGAATATATTATATTATTATTTAACACCGTAGTGATAATTTTTAAAATGTTGTTTTCCATATTTTGCAAAGAAAATGAGTGGCCGTTTTATTCATCTCCAGTCGACGCAATTGTACAGTGTGATTTTTCCCGCACACCCGAACGCAGGAATGTTTCCCCATCACGTTATTCACCCCCCTAGGAAGGGAAGGAACATCAGCACCTTCCCTTATAGCTGTGACAGCGATTCTGACATAGTCCGCTTCCGTAAACGGCATTTGCAATGGTAATACCGTATGCAGTGTTTGTATACAGAGTAGTGCAGATTTTTTTTTTAGAGATTTTATTAGCGTAAATGAAATTGTCGGTTTTATGAAATGTGGTAGAAGTATTTTGTTAAAAAAAATAATACCAAACAATTTTTTTTAATCGAATATATAAGGATATAAGAATATATAATATCAGAATTTTTCCAAAGATTTTTAATACACTATTATATATTTAACTGCTAGATTTTTGAAAAAAAAAATTTTTTTTTTGATAATGTATGGAACATTATGTATATTTCGTGGGTTCCTTGCATGTTCATATGTGTAAGCATGTCAAGTTGTATACATTTCCAAAATGCCATGGTGTATAAGTTATATGCTGGCTATGGGGGTAGCAACCCCTCGTAACATAGGGCTTGTATAATAATAATCATCCTAGTTCAAAATATTTATACTCAATTTATAGAAATTTAGCGCAATTTTTTGATTTTTTTCAGAAATATTTGACATTATTAAGGGGCTTTAAAATGTTAAATATTTTATTTATTAAATGAAAACATGGTATATTTTGAAACAACAATTTTTTTACAGAAAAGTCGTAAGAACGTAATTATGAATGATTTAGGTTAGGTAATGACAGATTTTTGCGGTATTAGTTATGTTAGTTACTTTTTTTTTAAATCTCAAACTTGAATTTACTTTTTTGTATTATTTTTTTCTATTTTGAGACTGCCAAAAATTAACGCGCGATAAAAAAAATTTGCCCAAGCCTTAATATCTAAGTTGGAATATTTTCAACTACTAATTGTCTAATTTACACCACTGCACTATGTTTATCAAAAAATTTCTTGACTTAAGAATTATAGAATATTTTTTTACCAATTTTTCTTTAAATTTTTTAACAATTTTTTTTAGAGAAAAGTCGTAAGATCGTAATTTTTTTAACACTCATTAAGAATGATTTGGGTTACGTAATGACAGATTTTTGAGGTATTAGTTATGTTAGTTACTTTTTTTTAAAGTCTCAAAGTTCAATTTACTTTTTTCAATTTTTCTTCTATTTTGAGACTGCCATTAACGCGCCATAATAAAATTTTGCCCAAGCCTAATATTTAAATTGGAATATTTTCAACTACTAAGTTGAATTTACTTTTTTGTATGTTTTTTTCCTATTTTGAGACTGCCAAAAATTAACGCGCCATAAAAAAATTTTGCTCAAGCCTTAATATCTAAGGTGGAATATTTTCAACTACTAAGTGTCTAATTTACACCACTGCACTATGTTTATCAAAAAATTTCCTGACTTAAGAATTATAGAATATTTTTTAAGTTAAAAATGAAAATTTTGCACTTTTTAACATATTTGACCGAGATAGAAATCATAAATTTATGATTCACTAATTGAAACACAGATAGCGCTAAAGTTCGCTTATGGTAAATTATGCATAAAAAATATGTTTTTTTTGCATATTAAAAAAAATAAAAAAATAAATCACTACAGAAAAATTTGAAGAAAAAAAAGTTAAAAATTTAAATTATCTCTAGAATAAGCTAAAAATGTCAAATTTTAGGTTGCGCTGGAATTCTAGAAACAAAACCTTTGGGAGACACGGGTGTGGAATAAATTTGTGTTTTCTAGGGTTAAATTTCGTGTGAAATTTGTAAGCACCTTACATGGGGGATGGAGGAGCAGCTGACTATCACATATATGTAAGGTAGCTTAGAATGTGCGCTTGTTATAAATGCAAAATAAAATAATATAATATGTAAAGTATAACCCATCAGAGCTTCATATAGGGGTAGTTTATGAGTCGCAATTTTGTGGCTGATTATAATGATAATACTAAGGGGCTGTTTATGATTGAGCATGTGCAAAATTTTATATTTTATGTATGGATATTATGAAGTGCAAATTGTTTTTTTAAATGTAAATTTTTACATAAATTGAAGGTACATATTTTGTATAAAGTAGTTTTTGTATAAATAATTTTAATTTTAGAAAAAAAAATTTTAAAAACGCAAAAATTTAAAAAAGGACTAAAAAATAAGTCGATTTAGTAATAGATTATATATATAAATATATATATATGTATATACATATATATATGTAAAAAGCGAAAAATTAAAATTTAACAAGATTCCCAAATAATTTTTTGTAGTTAATTTTTTAGTATTTTTTATTATTATATACATTTTTAAATTAAAAATGATTATATTTTCTATAATATAGAATTTGCAACTGTCTTATCTGGCTATTCTATATCAATTTTCTTGTATACTACGCTCTGTTGGGACGCTAAAGAATCGCGGCCCGGAATAGCTTAAAACAACGATATATTCTTAGCTGTAGAAGCAGCGTGACGTCACGTTTCCGTAGCAACACGGGCCGCTAGTTTGTATGTGGCCAGATGAAACAGTTGATATACTGCATACGGTACTATTAACAGTACTATTAATAGTATATCAATCACGATTCGTGACAGAGGTATTTTATTTAGTTTTATCTAGTGCTACTAAAGATGGGGGTATAGCCCTTGAAATGTACATCTAGCTATTTAATGCTTTAAGTTACGGTATTTGGGTGATATTCTATACTATAATTTAACACCGTAGTGATAATTTAAAAAAAAGTTATTTCTTATGTCTAGTATATATATATACTATTCCTTCAAACTCAATATTTCACCCTGTATGTTGCGTTTCATTTAACGCGAAGGGTTCAAACGCTTCATATATACAACGAGAGGGAGAGAGAGATAGACAGGGGTGGGGAGCAGGACCACTTAAAGCACCGTTACGTCAACAACATGAGGTGAAACATGAGGAGGAGGGCCCAGAACCGGCGTATCGACTCTACTGGCTCTTTAAGAACGATACAACAGGTCCTACCGGGTTATCAGGATGTATTTTTTATAAAAATATAATATTTTCTACTTACTTAATTTGCGAAAAAAATATATTTTGAAATTATGGAAATTGAAATAGTTTTTGAAATTATGGAACATTATGTATATTTTGTGCGTTCCTTGAATGTTCATATGTATTGTCAAGTTTAATATTTTAGTGAGTTAAAAAATCAGCTGATTTTATACGAAACTAAAAATTTAAAAATTAAATAATACAGAGTGATTTTTTAACTCACCATAATTTTATTTTACAAAAAAACACTATTATTACATTTTATAGCTTATTAAGAGAAATTCCCATCTTTTTTGCATCCTCTTCTTAAAAACGGACACAAATATCATCAAAGAAAATTTAAAAAATCTTTTTAAAATTTGTTGAATAATAGAATTTTTTATTATTTTTTGTATTATAATGTTTAACAAAATTTAATGGGAATTTAATTTGATTTTGATAAAATTAAATTTTTTTTTAAATCTTTTGGTGGCTAATTAAATGTTATTTATTAAAAAAAACTGAAAAAGTTAGTTAATAATGATAATTGGAAATTTCTGGGATAAAGAAGTTGTTGGTAGGGTAGAAATTCAAAGCGTTGATGTCCGAAGACAATCCTTGAATTTAAAAAGGCACAAGAATTGCGTTTGGACAATCAAGGCTTAAGAAATTTCCTCTCGCAGGTTCCATTCGATATTTTTCCAAAATCTTGTTGATCCATCCGCGAATTTTTAATTTAGTTTTAAACATCTTATAATAAGAACAATTAATTTTATTTGTTAAAAATAATTTTGTTAATTGTTCTTATTTTAAGACACATTAATATTTTATAAAAAAAAATACACATAATATAATACAGTATAATTAAACAAAATATAAATGATTATTCTTAGATAAAATTTAGAATTAATATTAAATTATGTTGCATTAATTAAAAAAAATTGTTGGAAAATTATATTGAAACGGACAAAATAAAGAACAGAACCTAAAATATAAAAATAATTATGAAGTTTTAAAAAATATTTTTAATTATTAAAAAGTTATATACATTAATATAATAAAAAATATTTTTTTAGCTGTTAAATTTTAATAAACACATATTTTTGAAGATATTTAAGACGATTTAAAAAGTATTTTTAATTAATAAAAATTGTGTACATTAATATAACAAAAAATTTTTTTTTACTGTAAGATTTCAATAAACACATTTTTATTACCACAGATTTTTTTAATTACATAATTTTACATATATTACATATATTTTATGGCATACATGGAGAAAGGTAGAAATTTCGAAGAAATGAAAAGTATATTTGTTTTTCATTGAAAGTTTCTATTAAAAACCTTAGAAATTTGCTTTTTTTACAGAAAATTTTTAAAGAAAATTAAGCATTTTAAGGATTTTGTCCATCAGGGCCTAATTAGGATTGTTAATTTATAAAAGTCATTTAAAAAATCAAAAAATATGAAAAAAATTAGCAATATATTTATGTTTCGTTAAAAGTGACCCCTTAAAAGTACGAAAATATTCGTTTAAAGAAAATTAATATTTTTCAAAAATATACGCTGAAATGTAGGTATTTTTCACTGAAAATTTGAAGAATTTCATCTAAAGAAACTCGATTTCTGGGAAAGCAAACTTGTAATTATGAACAAAATTATATCATATTTTTATGTGTGATTTTAGAAATATTTTTAAATCAAGAAAAAAAGTTATATTATTTTTATTTCGAAAATTTTACAACAAACGCAATCAGCCAATTATTTATTAAAATAATCAAAAAATATATGACAAAATATGTATATGAAAAATTATCATATTTATATTCCTGCTTTCGTTGTAGCAAAAATATTTAAATTTAACATCTTGCATTATAAATTTTATGTCAATTTATCGTTTACAAATTTTTGGTAAATTTGTACAAACATCGTCTCGATTAAAACAAAAAAAATTGAAAGTTTCAGTCAATATTTGTACTATTTTTGTACGATTTTTTGGATATATGTTTTCATTTTCAATTTTTGATCATTGTATATAATTAAATGAATAATAGAGAATTACTCTTTAAAATTTAACATTTTCAGTTGTATAAAATTTTTTTTTTACTTCTATTTTTTATTTACAAACAAATTTACAAATTTACAAACAAAAAATTTAATACAGAAAGTCATTCTTATTTTTTATTCTTATTTTTTATTTATTTAATTTTTTCTAATTTTTCTAATTTTTCTAATTTATTTTTCTAAATTTTTTTCTGTTTTTTTTTCTTCTAATTTCTAATTTTTTTAATTTTTCTAATTTATTCTAATTATTATTCTAATTTCTTATTTTTATTCTTATTTTTTAAAGACAATTTATTTAAAAAAACTACCATGTAATATAACATTACATCAATACAGAGTTTGAAAGTAGAAATTTTTTTTTTCGTAAAATTTAAAAACAATTTTAATGAAAAAAGAAAAATTTCCATTTTTTTTTTCCAAGTAAAGAATTTTTTGTTAAAAAAAGATTTTTAAGTAAAAAAATGTTTGTTTCAAAATATAGTATATGGCTACGTCACATGGAAAAACTGTAGCTTAAATTTTTTTATTGTAGTAATTATTTTTTTATTTAAAAATGTAAATCTTAACATTAGATTGAATTTTTCATTAAGGCAAATTTTATTAATCGAAAAATCAAAATTGCATTTTCATATGTTGTGACATTTTCCAGGATAGTACACAGGCCCTTGCAGCCTGAAAACTGCAAACTAAATTCTATTTTGCTGAGCAAAGCAAAGAATGATCTAAAATAAAGTACTCCGTTTAAAAATTTTCACATAACTTGCCCTTAATTAAGTGTCTAATTATAAGAGCCTATAAAAAAAATTCCTTAGCTTTTCTTAACAATATTTCCAATACAAAATGTTAACTATTTCATACCAAATTCAAATAAATGCTCAAATAAGCTCGAGTTAATAAATTCAAAAAGCACACTCACAACGTGCGTATCTAAGAGTTAATATCCCGGTCAAATATCGCATTCCTGGAATAAATTCCCTGACACTTCAGTATGTGAACGTGTGTAGGGAAAACACTTCTCCGAATTGTTCCCGGTACGAGTTCAAATTGTTTATTTCATAAAAGAACAAATAAATGTCACGTAGAATGACATTAGAAACGATTTAAATGACGCGAAATCAAATTTTTGTTTTATATTTTTGGTTGGATCGTTGCTCTTGTAAATAAAATGTTTCTTATGCGTAGTGTAGTATAATTCTATTGTGGCGCCATCCATGTTTGAATGCCTCACTCATGAATTTACGATTTCTAACTCGATCAAAATATATGTTAAAAAGTATTTTTAAATTTCGAAAGTGTTTTGCAATTTTTGATTCAACATATTTTTTGATGAATATCAAGTACAGTGATTTAAATTTGACACCACTAGTTCAAAATATTCCAACTTAGATATTAAGGCTTGGGCAATTTTTTTTGATGGTGCGTTAATTTTGGGCAGCAAAAAATAGAAGAAAAAAAATGATAAAAAGGACGCTCAAACTTAAGTTTTATTAAATAATTAACCAGTAATTCTGGAATCTGTCATTAACTAATCTAAACCTTCCTTAATGTGTTGTAAAAATATTACCACCTTGCGACTTTGTAAAAAAATCCCATTCTCAAAAGAAACTGAACCCCCTCAAAAATACAAGAAATGTTTTATGTGACCCAAAACGGCGATTTAAATTTTTTTAACGGCACTTCGCCCCGGCTATTGTCGCTTCTAAGGGCACGTACCCTTATAGGACATAATTAGAGGTTCGCTTTATCACAAGCCACCCCTATATAACACCCTTGCCTTGAACTGGTTGCAGTTTGGGCGATTCTTCTGCTTTTTTGCCAATCAGACGGACAAATCGACACATCAATCTCCTTCAGCCTTTCATTTCAAACGCTCGATTTTTGGATCTTTCCACGACCGATTCGTTAATGTGTATATATACAGGGTGTAGAGTTTTTTTTTGGGACAACGATTGATGGGATTTTTATTGGAACTGTTATTGATTTAAAAAAAAAAATCTGCGAATACAAAAAATAATTTATGCATTTCAAACAAAATTAAATTAAAATTAAATTTAAAAAAATTTAACATCAAGGATATTGTCATCAAAGAAACTGATCTGATAATATTGATTAATTTTTTTTTCGTATATATATATATATATATTTATATATATTTATATATATTTTTTTCGATTTTCTCTAAAATATTTATCAAAAAATTTAAAAAAAAGACACCTGGTATATAGACCAGTCTCAAGTTCTATTATGCCCTTTTCAAAGGCTAATGGCTTTTTATTCAATGTTACTTACGATGGGTTCTAATTGTATACTTTGAACAAAGAACTGATTGTTTCTATGAAAAATAAATATTTTTTAAAGAAAATTTAAAAACGGTAGTGAAAATTTCTTAAGTTTGTAATAACTAAATTATAACTAAAATAGTTTTTTTTGGAGAAGTTGTATTATTTATATATATATTTATTTGAATTCTTGATTAAAATATATTTGTCGGTCTTAATGATGGTCAAATTAGTAGAAAAAATATCGAGGCATTTTTGGAAATGATATTCAGATTTCAGCTAATATTTATTTCCAAATTTTATTTTAGTAAATAAAACATATTATGGTCTATCGTACCTATTTCATTTAAAAATTTACGAAAAAAAAAATTTCATTTAGAAACTGCGAAAATGAAAAAAATGTATTATCATTATCGTAGGACTATATATAGAGTGTTCATAAAACATGTATGTTCATTTATAACTAAAATTTGGATATGTAATAAAAAAAAAACCTCCAATCACAGAAAAAAATTGTTTTTTATACCACTGTATAATTTTTCCATTTTTAAGCGGAATTTATGTCAGTGTCAAATTGTAGTAAAATATGAAAGTAGTGGTTACACTGTTAGATTTGAAAAAAAAATGATGTAAATATTTCGTTAAAAACGATATTTGTCAAATAAAAATTATTTAAGAATTATAAAAGAATAAAACTATAAGAGAATTTTTTGAAGTTTTATGGTATTTAAATTGTTTTTTTGAAATTATAAAATTTGTTCTTGTTTTAAGTAATTCAAATATGATTATAATATTACTATGTGATTATTAAATATATTACTATGACATTTTAATCACTAAAAATAGACTAAAACTTTGTTAAATCAAATCAAAAATGAATTATTTTTAATAAAGACCAAAAATTTTTTTTTGCCCAATTTTTCTCAAAAAATTACAAAATTATCAATTAAATCAAAAATGTTCAAAGGGGTCGATATTGACCCACTTTTTTTAAAAAATGGTTGATCGAACTAAAATGACCAATTTTGGTGGTCGATAGATAAATACGTTATTTATAATTTTATTGTTTTCAAAATTTTAGATTACTTTTAAAATAATAAGAATTTTTGTTAATAATTTTTCATATTTTTTTAGTACGTGAAAATGAAATTTTTTACTCTTATAATTTAAAATAAATTATTCAAAATTTTGTAAAAATTGCAAATTAAACGCAATTAGATATTTTTATCGTTGGTAGAATACCCTGTATAATGCAACCAAAACGAAATCACATTTTAATCTAAAATCTAAAAATTTGACATTTTAATCACTAAAAATATACAAATTTTTTTTTCAAATCAAATAAAAATGAATTATTTGTAATAAAGACCAAAAAATTTTTTTGCCCAATTTTTATCAAAAAAATGACAAAATTATCAATTAAATCGAAAATTTTCAAAAGGATCGATATTGACCCACTTTTTTAAAAAATGGTTGATCGAACGAAAATGACCAATTTTGGTGGTCGATAAATAAATACGTTATTTATAATTTAATTTTTTCAAAATTTTAGATTACTTTTAAAATAATAAGAATTTTTGTTAATAATTTTTCATATTTTTTTAGTACGTGAAAAATTATATTTTTAACTCTTAGAATTTTCAATTATCTTTAAAATAAATTATTAAAAATTTTGTAAAAATTGCAAATTAAAAGCAATTAGATATTTTTATCGTTGGTAGAATACCCTGTATAATGCAACCAAAACGAAATCACTAAAAATCTGACATTTCAATCACTAAAAATATACAAAAAAAATTGTCAAATCACATCAAAAATTAATTATTTTTAATAAAGACCAAAAAATTTTTTTTGCCCAGTTCTCAAAAAAAAAAAAATATCAATTAAATCAACAAATTTCAAAAGGATCGATATTGACCCACTTTTTTTAAAAAAAGGTTGATCGTACTAAAATGAACAATTTTGGTGGTCGATAGATAAATACGTTATTTATAATTTATTTTTTTTCAAAATTTTTAAATAATAAGAATTTTTGTTAATATATTTCACATTTTTTTTAGTTCGTGTAAAATGAAATTTTGAACGCTTCAATTATCTTTAAAATAAATCATTCAAAATTTTGTAAAAATTGCAAATTAAACGTAATTAGATTATTTTATCGTTTGTAGAATACCCTGTATAACGCAACCAAAACGAAATCAGTAATTCGCTATGACCAATTTTCATATTTTCTATATACGCCCGTCATATATTTTCTCCTCACAGTTTTTTTTTCTGCACGTAAATGCAAACGTTTTGTACCGAAGATGGCTATATATGAAAACGAAACGAGGATAAGATACGGTCCGCCATGCTGCGCAATAGAAAAACCGGGCGATTCTCATCTTCGAGAAAAAATCGGAAAGTCACGCTGTTTGAGCACAACACAAAAGATGGAAAAGCACTTTATCTGCTCCGCCCGTATTATCCGAGAACGAACCAGCTGAAGAGATAGATGTCTTTACTTGATGACGTGTACGAATGGCGGCCTACCCGCTAGATTTCACGTTCCAACGGACATTTACATCAAAAAATATATTTCTGTACTGCGTCCTGAGATGGCGGTTATGCATATACATGGCGGATTATAAAAACAATACACTTTTAGAATTAGTCAAAAAAATTCAAAAACACAATTTGAATAAACACAACTTTGTTTTAAACATTAAAATCTTTTTTGCCCGTTATGGATTCGCCTCCTGATTTTTATTTGTAATAAAAACACTTTTTTTAATGATTCATAATCTTGTTTTGAATACATTTTATTTATGAACGAATTTTTTGTTAGCTTCAACAATTTTTTTTTCAGATTTTTTGTTTGTTTTATGGCTCACCGGTGTATGAGAGGGCAATCAAGATACAGCCCGCTCCTTAATCCTGACTGCATGAAGATAATTCCGTCAGAGATAATTCTTTCGTTCGCAGAATCCGGTGATGACGAAGACCCCGAGTTGATGTTTTGTTGCGCTTTTTCATCATCTGAAAACAAACGCGGAAGAACTAAATGACATGTATAAAAAAAGAAAAAAAAAAATGTACGTATGCAACGTTAGCAAAAGGAACATTTTTGAATAGCTAAAATGATATGGCAGATTTTTATTAATAAAAACGATAGAAATAAATGAGATGTTTAGATTAAGGCTTTAGTATGAAAATTTTTAATAGAGAAAAAGTTTTAGAAGTTTTTTAGAAAAAGTCCTAAGCATGTAATATTTTAAACGTATATTAAGAAAGGATTAAATTAAAAATGAAACTTATTTTAGTAAAAAAAAATTACTTTTTCAAGACAGCATCAAAAAAATTTGCCCATGCCTTAATACTTAAGTTTGAATATTTTAAACTACTGCGTGTCAAATTTACAACACTGCACAATGTTTATACAAAAAAAATTCTTTGCAAACATCACCTTTAAAGTTGAAAGTCGATAAGATAGAAATCGTAAATGCATGATTGACTAATTCAAATATAGATGGCGCTTAGGGTCAAATATAGTAAACTACGCACAAAAATATTTTTTATTAACAAGTGCAACCAGCAGACTTCTTAAGTAGGATTAAAATCATCTTCTGCCACGCATAATTTACAAAGAAAAAAAATTTTGTATCTACAAATAATTCTACTACAAACAAAGTAAACTTGTATGAAATCGAATTTACTTTAAGTCACTGCAAGGACCTATCTGAGGACCAATGCTATTTACACTATACGCCATTGAATTCTTTATAAAAATAAAAATGAACAAACAAAATTTCAAACCTGTCCAAAATTATTTGTTCATTTAGCTATCTGTTCTTGTACCCACTCGCATTTTTTGTCGCACATATCTCCGGGTTTTATTCGGGACATATTCCAAGATAGCCTCTCCCTAAGGAGCAGTAACATTCCCGGTAATAAAAGATATATACGCCGAAAGGCTATAATCTAAGTACCAGCATATAATATCCACCATTTTAGTATTAAAAATGTCAACTCTGGGATTATATTTTATGCCCCTGCTCTTATCGTATATGGAACAGTGTTGCAATTCAAATAAAATGATTTAGTTTTGAAGTTTTTTAGTGTTTTTATACAATACATTATATTGGGAATAATATTTATGTAAAATTAAAATCTTCTCTAATTAAAAAATATATTTTTTGAGTAAAATTGTTTCGCAACAATGTTAGGTGCCTTGAACCCTTAGGATAAAAACATTATAGGCTTAATACGGCCCATAATAACTACCCAAATGTACTATAATATTTTATGACTTACAATACAAAAAAAAATCATCATATTGAATTCATCGGAGGATTTTCTTTAGAATAAAAATTGCAATAATTCAATTTATGGCGATAAAAATATACGTACAGGGTGTGGCCATTTTATGACCATTTTTTATATCTGTAAATAATTTTTTTTGCAAATTTACACCACCGATAATAAATTCACGTAGCGAAAGATTCACTTATGAGTTGGCACCTTTTGCAAGGAACGGGTGAAGAAGGGCGAGGGATTCTTGAAATGAGGCTCCTCAAGAGCTTCTTCGAGGGGTGGCGTGAAGTCCGCTCTGTGCCAGTTAAGTGCGCATCGGTTTTACACGCCGATAAAATTAGGTTTTTATGCGTCTATAACCGTAGTAATAATAACCGCACGGCGCTATAAAATCCATATTCTATCAGCGCCGTTGTTGGTGATGGCGATGGCGATGGCGATGGCCATGGCGATGGCGGGTGTCGACGGCACACAGACGCCGACGCTGGCGAAGTTAAGGATGACATTATTGACGGCGCCAATGAGATGTTGATTTACGCGATAAGGAAATAGTCGAAAATACCGATTTTACAAAAAAATATATTACAAGAATGAGATCGACTTGATATTTTTATTAAAAAAAAATCACGGTGTGGAAAACTGGGAAGATAGTATATTATTTGTTAATAGGAGTAAAAATGGTTTTTGTAAAGCGAGTACGTTAAATTGGACAGTCGTGTATCAAAAAGCATTTTTATTCCGAGTGAAATACACAATTTTTTTTATTAGACTTCCTTGTTCTAAAAATCGATGGAAAAGAGGCAAAATATTATTTTATTGTATTTTTTAATAATAAGTAATTTTTATTTTTGATTTAAAAATTTTTAAATTGTTATTAAAAAAAAATTCTAACAGTATTATTTATTATTGCTTTTAAAATAATAAAAAATAAATTTATTCAAAAATTAAAAAATAAGAATTTTTTTTAAATCAGATTTTTAACAATATTATTAAATTTTTATTTTTAAAAATATTGTTATATCCTGTATATAAAATATCTTTTATTTTCAAGATAAATATTTTCTAATATACAAGATTTTTAAAAAAAAGTATATTCAATATTACCTTTTTTATACAGGATAAAGAAATGTTTACATTTTTTTTTTTTTTAAATTCTATTAAAGTATTCTTAATAATATCGAATATCACCCAAATACCGTAACTTAAAGCATTAACTAGCTAGATGCGCATTTCGGAGGCTATGCCCCCATCTTCAGTAGCACAAGATAAAACGAATGTTTATTTATTAATACGTTATTAAATATGATAAGATATTTCGAAGATTTTTTAGTTATTTTTGATTCATTTTACTTTTTATGAAAATAAAAAGTTCTTTTCGGTTCGAATATTTTAAAATATCATAAAAATTTAATTATTCGCCTCCAATTTTTTAAATTTGTGACAAATTATTTAGTTTTTGAACATAAAAATATTTTTATTATTTCAAGTAGTTACGATTTTTATAGAATTTTTTTTTTCTTATAATTTTTTTTTTTTTTAAATTATCACTACGGTAAATTATAATATAGAATATCACCCAAATACCGTAACTTAAAGCATTAAGTTGCTAGATGCGCATTTCGAAGGCACGTCTTCAGTAGCACAAGATAAAAACGAAATAGAATAACTGTCACGAATCGTGATTGATATACAATTAAATATACAAGTCAACATGACAGAAGTATTTAAAAAATTGCATATAATATGACTTATAAATCTGTTAAAACGATTTTATTCAGTTTTTATCTTGTGCTACTGAAGAAATGGGCATAGCCTTCGAAATGCGCATCTAGCTACCTAATGCTTAAGTCACGGTATTTGGGTGATTTAATCTATACTATTATTTAATACCGTAGTGAAAATATTTAAAAGTATTTTTAAATATAATTTTTTTTTCAAATGAAGACATAATTTTTGCTGTTAAAATTCAGACCTAAATAACATATGATAATATCCAAACTAAAACTCTGGCAACCTACAAACTTTACATACAAACGTAGACTATATCAATATAATATTTGTATATGAATTCGGACTAAAAGCAGCGGTTAGTTGGGTTGCATACAGCACAATGAATAGACGTAGTTCAATCTCAGTCACTAGTTCCATCGCATCGCATCGCATCGTACGTCATTACATCAAAACTCCATGCGTCATCATAAAGGGTTCATTAATTACATTTTCCAACTGTATATAGAAATACATTGAACTAAACATCCGGTACGTATTTATACATTATACATTTTAAAGGTAACCCTCGAGATATAGATATGTGTACATATATATATATTCATCGCGTGAGTTTATGACTATAAATCCTAATCGCAGGCGACAGTAAAATGTCAATGATATTTTACTCACCCTGTATATTTTTTATACAAATCATTAATTTAGATAAATTTTATAAAAAAAAAACAGTAGTAAAAATTTTAATAATTGTTTTGTAAAAGAAGACTATAAAAAAAAAAATCATTGAAAATTTTCTTAGAAAATAATTTTTTTTTTTTTTATCAAAATTCGTTATATTTTGTTAATATATGAGTATGTTAATGTTTTTTTTTGAAATCTTAAATTCGGTAGTTTTTTTTAAATACAAATATTATTAATAACGATTTTAAGAAATTCTTAAAAATGTTTAAAAAATTCTTATGTAAATTGAAGAAAATAAACAACAAAAAAAAAATGTATTCAAAAACTAAATACTTTTTCAGAAGAAACTGAAAGAAGTCTAAAAAATTTGTAAAAACTAAAAAAACTGAAAAATTGAAACATTTCAAATATCGAAAAAAAAAATTTTTAATTAGACAATATAAGAAATGGAAATAGAACAAATAACTTCAAATAAATTGAAAAAATTGAAAATAAAAAATTGCTTGCGAATATATATTTTTTTTTAGATAATTTAAAAGATGTTTGTCTATTTTTAATGTTTTTAATTTTTAATTAGTTAAAGAGTTAAAGAGTCCGCAATCCTAAAGATTGGTTGGAAACAGGACGCCATGCCGATCTATCCTGAGCTAATCCCTTCATCTCCCTATAGCTATTCATCTCAACGTCTTCAACTATCTGACTCACATACTCCAATCTAGGCCTACCTACCCCTCTCTTTCCCTCCACTCTACCTTCTATGATCAATTGCATAATCCCCCCATGCCTAAGAATATACCCTACTAATCTGTCTCTCCTACGCTGTAACACTCTCCAAATACTTCTCTTCTCCCCTACTAACTCTAGTACAGCTTCATTTGTTACTTTATCTTCCCAACCAATCCTCATCATCCTCCTATAACACCACATTTCGAATGCTTGTAATCTACGCTTCTCTTCCTTTCCTATAGTCCACGCCTCACACCCGTACAGTGCTACACTCCAAACATATACCTTCAGTAATCTTTTTCTAATACCCAAGTCAATATTGGATCTTAAAATCTGTTCCTTTTCTACGAATGCCTTCCTACCCTGTGCTATCCTACACTTTATATCTACCTTGCTTCGCTTATCTTTTGTGATTCTACTGCCTAAATAACAAAAATCTGACACTTCTTCGATTCTATTATCTCCTATTGTGATCCTCATTTTTCTACTGCATTCCTTTTTGTCACACCTCATCACTTTAGTTTTACCTATATTTATTTTCATGTTAAAATCCCTAGTCAATACTGCCTGCATACCATTCAATACCCTTTCTAAATTCTTTTCGCTTTCTTCCAATATAGCTATATCGTCGGCGAATCTCAACATATATATTTTCTCTCCCTGTACATTCACACCTACACTATACTCTTCTTTTACTTTGTTTATTGCATCTTCTATATATAGATTAAATAATAACGGTGAAAGTGTACATCCCTGCCGAACTCCTTTCCCTATTTTTGCTACCTCTTCTTCCCCCTCAATTCTAACTAAGGCAGTTTGGTGTTTATATAAATTAAAAATTATTCTCCTTTCCTTATAATCTATACCCGTTTCTTTTAAAATTCTAAACATTATGTCCCAATCTACAATATCAAATGCCTTTTCTAAATCTACAAAAGCTATGCAAGTTACCTTTCCTACCCTCATTCTTTTTTCTACTACCGTTCTTAGTGCTAGAATCGCCTCCCTCGTCCCTCTGTTTTTCCTAAAACCAAACTGATCTTCTCCTAGCCTTTCCTCTACTTTATTTTCTAATCTCCTATAAATAATCTTTAGCAATATCTTCGATGCATGTGATAGTAGACTAATGGTCCTATAGTTCTCACACAAATTAGCTCCTATTTTCTTCGGCATTGTTAATATTCTACTACGCTGAAAATCCTGTGGTACTTCTCCCTTCTCATATATTTTACAAACTAACCTGTATAATCGCTCCTGCATTTTTTCCCCTGCGTGTTTTATTAATTCGGCTGGTATCATATGAATCCCCGCTGCTTTGTTATTCCGTAAATCATTTAATGCTCTATGAAACTCTGACCTAAGTATGCTAGGACCTAAGTCATCCTCATCTATCTGTTCCACACTTTCTAGCTCCTCCATGTCCTGCCTACCTTTATATAAATCTTCAAGATACTCCTTCCATCTTCTAGCTTTTTCCTTATTTTCTGTGAGTTCCTTACCCTGCTTATCACATATAATGTTACCCTTTGGTTTTACTTTAGAAAAATGTGACTTAATTTTCCTGTAGCCCAAATCTACTTTACCTCTTCTCATATCCTCCTCAATATCCTCACAGTTTCCTTTTATCCACTCTTCTTTCGCTAGCTTGCATTTCCTATTAATTAAGTTCCTTAGTTCCTTATATTTTTTCTGTCCTGCTTCTGTGTTTCCTATTTTAATTTTCCTTCTTGCTTCTATCATTTCAACTATTTCTTCCGTGATCCATTCCCTCCTACCTGCCCTTTTCTTTGTGCCTAATACTTCATTTGCTGCTGTAGTTAACCCATTTCTGATTTCCCTCCATTCGCAATCTATGTCGTTCCTAGATGTTCCATTAGCCATGATTTCTACTTTATGCTTGTACTTTTCACATACATCAGCTAATTTTAACCTATCGACATCTACTCTGACCTGTTTAGACTTCTGTAATTTCTTGAATTTGACCTCTGAGTCCAGGACTACTAAATTATGGTCACTATCAATATCTGCTCCAGGGTAACTCTTACAATTCTTAATCTGGTTCCTAAACCTCTCTTTAACCAGTATGTAATCTATCTGATACCTCCCTATATCTCCTGGAATTTTCCACGTATATATCCTGCGCTTGTGATTTTAATAGTTGACCAAAAATAAATATTATTAATAATTATTCTAAAATAACAATAAATTTATAATAAATTTTTTTTTTATAAAAATTGTAACTACTTGAAATAATAAAAACATTTCTAAAAATATTTTTATATTCAAAAACTGAATAATTTTTCACAAATTAAAAAAATTGGAGGCGAATAATAATTTTTTTATGATTGAATCATTAATTTAGATAAATTTTATAAAAAAAAACCAGTAGTAAAAATATTAATAATTGTTTTGTAAAAGAAGACAATTTCAAAAAAAATCATGGAAAATTTTCTTAGAAAAAAAAAAAATTTATTATAAAAATTCGTTTTATTTCATTACTATATGAGTAAAATTATAATAAAAGACAAATATTAAAAAAAAATTAGTTGTTGAAGATAAAAATACCATCTAATTTGACCCTAAGCGCCATCTGTTATTTAATTAGACAATCATGAATTTACGATTTCTATCTCATGGTTAAATATTTGACATAATATATATAAAAAAACAAGGCTAAAGAACTCCGGTCGATGGCCATTTGCCAAAATGTATTTACATTTTGACAATAAAATACTATTATTATTATTATTATTATATATAAAAAGTATAAAATTGTAAATTTTAATTTCAATAATGTTTTGTAATTTTTAATTTAAGAATGTTTTTAGTAGAATTAAAGTGCAGTGACGTATATTAAGGCTTGGGCAAATTTTTTGATGGAGCGCTAATTTTTGGCCGAGTCTCAAAGTAGAAAAAAAATCTCAATTTCGAAATAAACAAATATCTAATTTACCCTAACTAAAATTAATCAAAATCTATCATATAATCGACAAAATTGTACAAATCTAAAATGTTTTTAAATCTTCTACTTAATCCAAACGTGTGTTAAAAAATAATACATGTGTAAACAATTTTGTTGACACAAAATATACTATTCCCCCTTAATATAAATTCTTTTGTATGAACCATTTTGAATTTCCTAGTCAAAATGTCGACTAAAATCTACTCGTAGACTACATGCGAGAAGCATATGTTTGTTTCCCAACGTCTGCTATACATATCCTGAACATCTTCAAATCCCGAGGGAACGGAGTTCCATATATACGCTATTGTCGTCCGTTAACAATCCAGGACTATATCCTGGAAGACGCTGTGGGTACAGTATACCAAAAAAACCGGCGGCTGTCCAATAGCAGATTTTTTAAATATTTTTTAAACAAGTAGAAATAAATTCAGAATATATTAGAATTTTTTTAAATATTTAATTATATATAAAATAAAATAAAATAAATAAAATTATATTTTAAAAAAATATTTTTTAAGAATATAAATGTATTTATTATAAGGTGCAGAAAGGGCTGAGGATTGGGTAGGTAGATCTTAAAATATGTAATATGTAATTCATAATAAAAGAAATATTTTTTATTTCTTGATGTTCGATTATTTTATAATATTTATTTTTATTACTAGATTTTTAAAAGTTCAAAAATTATAAAAGAAAAATTGAATGTTGTTAAAAAAATAATTTATAATTTAAGAAACAAAATTATTTCTTAACATTCGATTATTTTATAATATTTTTAATATTACTAAATTTTTAAAAGTTCAAAAATTATAAAAGCACAATGAATGTTGTTAAAAAAAATAATTTATAATATAAGAAAAAAAATTATTTCTTAACATTCGATTATTTTATAATATTTTTAAAATTACTAGATTTTTAAAAGTTCAAAAATTAAAAAGCACAATGAATGTTGTTAAAAAAAATAATTTATTATATAAGAAAAAAAATTATTTCTTAACATTCGATTATTTTATAATATTTTTTATATTACTAGATTTTTAAAAGTTCAAAAATTATAAAAGAAAAATTGAATGTTGTTAAAAAAATAATTTATAATTTAAGAAATAAAATTATTTCTTAACATTCGATTATTTTATAATATTTTTAATATTACTAGAATTTTAAAAGTTTAAAAATTATAAAAGCACAATGAATGTTGTTAAAAAAAATTATTTATAATATAAGAAAAAAAATTATTTCTTAACATTCGATTATTTTATAATATTTTTAATATTACTAGATTTTTAAAAGTTCAAAAATTATAAAAGAAAAATTGAATGTTGTTAAAAAAATAATTTATAATTTAAGAAACAAAATTATTTCTTAACATTCGATTATTTTATAATATTTTTAATATTACTAGATTTTTAAAAGTTCGAAATTATAAAAGAAAAATTGAATGTTGTTAAAAAAATAATTTATAATTTAAGAAACAAAATTATTTCTTAACATTCGATTATTTTATAATATTTTTAATATTACTAGATTTTTAAAAGTTCAAAAATTATAAAAGAAAAATTGAATATTGTTAAAAAAATAATTTATAATTTAAGAAACAAAATTATTTCTTAACATTCGATTATTTTATAATATTTTAAATATTACTAGATTTTTAAAAGTTCAATAATTATAAAAAAAATTAAATGTTAAAAAAATAATTCATAACATGCATTTAGTTGAAAAATGAAAAAGTAAATTAAAGCGACAAGAAAATACCTTAAAAGGCATTTTATAAGGCACCAAAAGGATTTTGTAATTTTTTATATAAGGTAGCGCAAGGATAATAAAATATCAAATCGTCTAAAACGTTTGGAGGAATATTTTAAAAGAATTGTTAATAATCCGTCAACAATAAAAGCAAAAAAAAATTATGATAAATTTTAGACAGTACTATTGTGTGTGTATACAGGGTGTTCTTAGTAAGCATAATATGGCAGCATAAATTCCATGATGAAATATCACCAGGATTATCATAATGCTAGAATCGTGAACATATATATTACGTATCTTCCTCCGCGTCCTTTCTTCCTTACGTAAGATAAGTTTCTTTGACCAAGTGGTTCTCAAACTAATTGAATACGCGGGCGCATTGTCTATTTTTATGATCCATTTATTAAAAATGAAATAATTAAATTATTATGTATAAACATAACAAATGTTCTTTTTACAAAGAATAAATGTTTTGTTTTTAATTAAAAAATATATAGAAAATTTCAAAAAAATTTCAAAATATTTATAAATTGTAATATTTTTCAATTTAAAGTTATTTCTATTATACGTTTGAGAACCCCTGCTGTAATTTACATATAAAGACACAAAGCTGATATATCTCACATATGCAGAGTTGCCACATCTATCAAAGTGCATAATACAACGTTTAAGCGTTAGCTATAAATACCATAGAATTAAATCAACTACTATTTAAGAAATAGTTCAAATGATTAATACTATTAAATGAAGAAAATAAATGATTAATTTTGAGTTGTTCTTGTTTCTTACGAAATGACGTTTACTAAAAGCAGTCAAATGATTTTTTTTTTAATTGAAATTAATCAGATGTAGATGGCGCCAATTTATTTTCTCGTCGCGCTTCGGCGGATTTTATTCCTTTGTATTTTGTGTAATCAAAACTTAATTAGGGACTGTCGTTAGAATAAAAACGCTGGAATTTGGTTCCACTCGAAAATTAAGTGATTTACGGCCCCGCGACACACAATTTAATGTATTCAATTAGATTTCTGCCCTTGTCTAAAGAACGGGGAAGAAAAAAAAGGGAACGTTAAAGAGCAGGGCGTAATAAAGCTCGTTTGGGATTTTCAGCAGTTTATTTGTATAGAGAAAATTTGGAATAAAACTGTCTATTTCGAAGAAAACAGTAATATTTGAAGGAGTCGTATTATACGGCACGGGGTGCTGTGGGATTAGTTATAGAACGTAGGGCATATGATCAATATTCGAAACTTGCTTAGTTTAGTTTAAATTGAGTAAAAAATCAATAAAAAGCTAAATTAATATTAGTGTAAAATATCAACACAATTTTTGGTCCTAAAATGTTTGTCTAATTTTTCATATCCACGTTGATAATGAACTTTGCAAAAACGAAACGAAGTTTTTTTTCATCAATCGTAAATATATGTTCCATCATATATTTTTGTTCGTTAATTTACCCTGTATATACAAGTTTTTGTATCTTTTGCGTCTTTTTAGTAAGAATTTTTACGATGTCATTAAAATTAAATTAAAAAGCCATTTTCGGAAGTCTAAAGTAAAGCTTATTCGAAAGAAAAAAAAATCGCCATGAGGAATTTTATACTTTTTGATGGGTAACCAAAATATATATACGGGTTGCTCCAAAAATTAAGTACATACACACAACAAAGTAGGCACAAGTAGGTCATGTGTTTCTGATCACGCATAACTAATTGTTTCGTTATTTAATAAATAATATATTGATAAATTAAAAATACTTTAGTGTTAAAATATACAACTATAACAAATATCACAAATATTACAGTTGACATTATCTTCCATGGCAATCGTAAAGATTTATATTAATTTTAATTGAATTGTTTGTTTGGATGCTGCATTTTTCAAAAATATGTCTATATATCGAAAACTACTAGTTTTACGATAGGACATCTTTAATGAAAATAGTTCTATTATAATCGTATTATCTTTCAAAATAATAATATACGGGGTGTTCCATTTAAAAAATCGGACTTACCTTTCAAGGAAAATGCCCCAATTGAACATGATTCTTACATACGCCTGTATGTTTTAGGAAAAACACTGATTTACAAAAAACAATGCCATGTTAGTGGTTACTCAGATTTAAAACTGTGCTACTTAAATGCGCTACCTAAGCAAGTTATGATTTTTTGAAATTGGGCTTGCAATGAACCATTTTTTTACAAAATTGCTAATATCTTGGCAACGCCGCATTCTAACAAATTACAATTTATGTGCTCATAAGTACTTGTATGTCTGCTAGGAAATAGGATCAAAATATACATAGTGTTCTATTTAAAAAAATAAGACCAGTTTTAATTGCGCTTTCATGGTTCATCCTGTATACTGAAATTAATTTTAGCGTGTGCAACTCGTAATTTTATATAAGATTGCAATTTTTCGCATTTCCATTTGAATTAGTTTGGGCACGGGATTCCGATTCGTTAGAACTGCCCAACCCTGTATATTTTTAAATTGATTACACGACCAGAAATATCCAATGAAACAGATGCATAAATAACAGCTGACGAATTAAAACAAATTACCTACTTTGGCGATAACATTTTAAGGTTAGATGTGGTATCCAAACAAACACATGTCAAATACACTTGAATTTAATGCTTGATTTCGCAGCCCTATATATTATATACAGCGTCTTTTATTATTTCGCCCGAATGTCCCACCGGTGGGACGCTATGGGACATGCAGGGACTTGCGTCCCAGATAGCTATGATAATGCGCGCTTCATCGCCCATTGATAAGCATCGCGTTTAGTCGCCCAACTAAACCCAAACATATCTTAATTTCTATTTTTCAAACAATATTTTTTCGTTATTTTAAATTATCGGTACGGTATTAAATAATAGTATAGAATATCACCCAAATACCGTAATTTAAAGTAGCTAGATGCGCATTTCTGAGGCTATGCCCCCATCTTCAGTAGCACATGATAAAACTAAATAAAAACTACACATAATATCATAGATATATTATATATAGAATAAATATAAATTTAAAGTAACATATCGTTCTAATAGTCTTGCTAATTTTTTAGGAAATCCCAAAGATTTGATTGATTTCAATAAAAAATATGGTTTTTATGAAATTTATTGTTCTAGTTGTCTTAAAGTATTTGAAACTAGACCAATTGAAACTACTTTTAAGGAGCATTTAGCTCATTTCAGATTAAATAGACAATATAAAAGTGCTGTATCCGAGCATATTTTTAACTAACTCAGGTCATCCTATTCAAATTAGTTCACTTAAATTATGTAAAAGTGTTTTGAATTATTCCGAGTTAAATGCTTATGTAAGCATAAATCTATATCAAATTTATATAAACAAATTTACACAAATTAGTTTTTTTCAAAATTTGGGAAAAAATAATTTTAAAGCTAGGTACTTTTAAAAATGTATATCATATCACTAATAATACCGACATAGAGAGTTTTATAACTGGATGCGCGTTTCGAACTGTAAACGTTCATCATCAGTATAACAATTTTTATAGCACTAGATTTTTAGAAAATATAGAAAATCAAATTTAATGAAATTAGATTCGGGCCCAATTTCATCTTGTCTATTTGATTTATTTAATAAGAACTATTTATTTGATATATTTTTAGTTATTTTAGGTTTGACAAACCAATTGTTGTTACTTGTTAGTTTCGTTGATTGGATCTAGTCGCTCGTTTTGTTCCATTTTTATTTTAGTCTACGTTGTTTGAGCGTCAAATTTTAAAAATCGAAAAAAATTAGTGATTTTTTTGAAGAATTTTTTTGTGAAATATTTTGAAATAATATAAAAAAAATTCAAATTGGTAAATTGTATTAAAAAGGTATGTTGATGTTTTTTTTTAAAAATCTTAAATTCGGGAGTTTTTTTTTTAATACTAATATTATTAATAATGATTTTAAGAAATTGGTTCAATTTTTCTAATAAATTCTTAAAAATGTTTAAAAAACTCTTAGGTAAATTGAAAAAATTAACATTTTAACAAAAAAATGTGTCAATAGTGTGCCAATGCACTGCATATGCCTCCTAGGGGCAAGACATGGGCAACGACGCTCTGGCCTATAGAGCGGTCCCTATACAGGGATCCCGGTCTATAGGAAAGATTCAGGCTAACCCACGGTATTAGGGGGATTAGGCTGAATCGGTGGGGCGACGGCTAAAATATGCACTCATTGGTCGGTGCAAGGCAAGGAGAAACCAGCACTGTACCTTTCTCAAGTTTACACATGAAATGTCGATTATCTCAAATATATTACCCCAGGTGAGTAGAGCCAATGGCTCAGAATCTCACCCGGCTACTTCGGTAGCAGGCAAGCCCTCGGATTCTGGGGAGGGCAAGAAATCGATTTCGTCGGGAATTCTACGAGTCGGAGCGTGGAATATACGCAGTATGAATAGGATAGGAAAGTTAGAGAATTTGAAATTAGAAATGGAGAGACTTAAACTGGATATTGTAGGGATTAGTGAAGTTAGGGGGAAAGATCAAGTAGATACGTAGTCAGGAGAATATAGATTAATAACCACAGCATCAGATAATGGGCATACCGGTATAGGTTTTATAATGAATAGAAAGTTGGGATGTAGAGTAAAGAGTTATTGCCAAGTTAGTGATAGAATTATAACTATTAGATTAGACACGAAGCCAACGGACACAGTTATAGTGCAAGTATATATGCCAACTTCAAGTCACGATGATGAGGAGGTAGAATCCATTTATGAGGAGATCGAATCTAGGTTAGCAAACGTTAAAGGACAGGATAATCTAATTGTAACCGGAGATTGGAATGCCGTAGTAGGTAAGGGAAAGGAAGTTTCAATAGTAGGAGAATATGGAATAGGAACACGTAATGATAGAGGGGATAGATTGGTAGAGTTTTGTATTAGGAATAAGCTAGTGGTAGCAAACACGCTTTTTCAGAATCACAAGCGCAGGATATATACGTGGAAAATGCCAGGAGATATAGGGAGGTATCAGATAGATTACATACTGGTTAAAGAGAGGTTTAGGAACCAGATTAAGAATTGTAAGAGTTACCCTGGAGCAGATATTGATAGTGACCATAATTTAGTAGTCCTGGACTCAGAGGTCAAATTCAAGAAATTACAGAAGTCTAAACAGGTCAGAGTAGATGTCGATAGGTTAAAATTAGCTGATGTATGTGAAAAGTACAAGCAGAAAGTAGAAATCATGGCTAATGGAACATCTAGGAGCGACATAGATTGCGAATGGAGGGAAATCAGAAATGGGTTAACTACAGCAGCAAATGAAGTGTTAGGCACAAAGAAAAGGGCAGGTAGGAGGGAATGGATCACGGAAGAAATAGTGGAAATGATAGAAGCAAGAAGGAAAATTAAAATAGGAAACACAGAAGTAGGACAGAAAAAATATAAGGAACTAAGGAACTTAATTAATAGGAAATGCAAGCTAGCGAAAGAAGAGTGGATAAAAGGAAACTGTGAGGATATTGAGGAGGATATGAGAAGAGGTAAAGTAGATTTGGGCTACAGGAAAATTAAGTCACATTTTTCTAAAGTAAACCCAAAGGGTAACATTATATGTGATAAGCAGGGTAAGGAACTCACAGAAAATAAGGAAAAAGCTAGAAGATGGAAGGAGTATCTTGAAGATTTATATAAAGGTAGGCAGGACATGGAGGAGCTAGAAAGTGTGGAACAGATAGATGAGGATGACTTAGGTCCTAGCATACTTAGGTCAGAGTTTCATAGAGCATTAAATGATTTACGGAATAACAAAGCAGCGGGGATTGATATGATACCAGCCGAATTAATAAAACACGCAGGGGAAAAAATGCAGGAGCGATTATACAGATTAGTTTGTAAAATATATGAGAAGGGAGAAGTACCACAGGATTTTCAGCGTAGTAGAATAGTAACAATGCCGAAGAAAATAGGAGCTAATTTGTGTGAGAACTATAGGACCATTAGTCTACTATCACATGCATCGAAGATATTGCTAAAGATTATTTATAGGAGATTAGAAAATAAAGTAGAGGAAAGGCTAGGAGAAGATCAGTTTGGTTTTAGGAAAAACAGAGGGACGAGGGAGGCGATTTTAGCACTAAGAACAGTAGTAGAAAAAAGAATGAGGGTAGGAAAGGTAACTTGCATAGCTTTTGTAGATTTAGAAAAGGCATTTGATAATGTAGATTGGGACATAATGTTTAGAATTTAAAAAAAAACGGGTATAGATTATAAGGATAGGAGAATAATTTTTAATTTATATAAACACCAAACTGCCGTAGTTAGAATTTAGGGGGAAGAAGAGGTAGCAAAAATAGGGAAGGGAGTTCGGCAGGGATGTACACTTTCACCGTTATTATTTAATCTATATATAGAAGATGCAATAAACAAAGTAAAAGAAGAGTATAGTGTAGGTGTGAATGTACAGGGAGAGAAAATATATATGTTGAGATTCGCCGACGATATAGCTATATTGGAAGAAAGCGAAAAGAATTTAGAAAGGGTATTGAATGGTATGCAGGCAGTATTGACTAGGGATTTTAACATGAAAATAAATATAGGTAAAACTAAAGTGATGAGGTGTGACAAAAAGGTATGCAGTAGAAAAATAAGGATCTCAATAGGAGATAATAGAATCGAAGAAGTGTCAGATTTTTGTTATTTAGGCAGTAGAATCACAAAAGATAATCGAAGCAAGGTAGATATAAAGTGTAGGATAGCACAGGGTAGGAAGGCATTCGTAGAAAAAGAACAGATTTTAAGATCAAATATTGACTTGGGTATTAGAAAAAGATTACTGAAGGTATATGTTTGGAGTGTAGCACTGTACGGGTGTGAGGCGTGGACTATAGGAAAGGAAGAGAAGCGTAGATTAGAAGCACTTGAAATGTGGTGTTATAGGAGGATGATGAGGATTGGTTGGGAAGATAAAGTAACAAATGAAGCTGTACTAGAGTTAGTAGGGGAGAAGAGAAGTATTTGGAGAGTGTTACAGCGTAGGAGAGACAGATTAGTAGGGCATATTCTTAGGCATGGGGGGATTATGCAATTGATCATAGAAGGTAGATTGGAGGGAAAGAGAGGGGTAGGTAGGCCTAGATTGGAGTATGTGAGTCAGATAGTTGAAGACGTTGAGATGAATAGCTATAGGGAGATGAAGGAATTAGCTCAGGATAGATCGGCATGGCGTGCTGTTTCCAACCAATCTTTAGGATTGCGGACTCTTTAACTAAACTAACTAACAAAAAAAAATTGTATTCAAAAACTAAATACTTTTTCAGAAGAAACTGAAAAGAGTCTAAAAAATTTGTAAAAACTGTAAAAAACTGAAAAATTGAAACATTTCAAATGTCAAAAAAAAAAATTTTTTAATCGGACAAATACAAGAAACGGAAATAGAGAAAATAACTTGGGAAAACAAGAATAAATTGAAAAAATCGAAAATAAAAAATTGCTCGCGAATATAATTTTTTTTTTATATCATTTAAAAGATGTGTGTCTATTTTTAATGTTTTTAATTTTTAATAGTGACCAAAAATGAATATTATTAATAATTATTCTAACATAATAATAAATTTATAAGAAAATTTGAAATTATGTTTATTTAAAACTACTTGAAATAATAAAAACATTTCTAAAAATATTTTTATATTCAAAAACTAAATAATTTTTCACAAATTAAAAAAATTGGAGGCGAATAATAAAATTTGTACGATATTTTAAAATATTCAAAACGAGAAGAACTTTTTAATTTCATAAAAAGTAAAATAAATCAAAAATAACAAAAAAATCTTCGAAATATCTTACCGTATTTAATAACTTATTAATAAATATACATTCGTTTTATCTCGTGCTACTGAAGATAGGGGCATAGCCCTCGAAAAGCGCATGTGGATATTAAATGCTTTAAGTTACGGTATTTGGCTGATATTCTATACTAATCTTTTTTCTTTCAAATATTTGGAAAAAAAATTTTAAGCTGCTTTTAATATTTTATATCATAGTACTAAAAATACCAACATAAAGCGTTTGATAAATACATGCGCATTTCGACGTCGTAAGTTTTCATCATCCGTAGCACAACTGTTATAAATACAAATTTGTTTTTTCAAAATTTGGGAAAAAATAATTAATTATAACTGGATGCGCGTTTCGAATTGTAAGCTTTCATCGTCAGTAGAGCAATTTTTATAGCACTAGATGTTTAGAAAATATAGAAAATAAAAAAATAACGTTAGACTGGTTTATAAGAAAAGAAAAACATAGTGCCATTTGGAGGAAAGCTTTAATACCATTGTACGGATGGGGGCACGTGATTTATGGTGCCGCAAATGATGGTGGGCTCCAGCAAGAGTCGAAGCAGATAGAAAACGATATATACTTTCATAGTCTTCAATTCCGGATGAATTCCCAACGATATTCGGAACAATGGAGTTGGATATGAACCGTGCAATCGATTGTTACAAAAAATAGAAATGGTGACCGTTTCGTATGTCTTAAGCAATGTTCAAATCAAGAGATGCATGCAAATAAATGTTAATAACTATTAGGGAAATTAAGTTATTTCAGTAGGAATTTTGTGTGAAGAAATTGATGATTAAAATCGCCAAGAATTAGCAGTCGATTAATAAAATTTGCCCACACCTTAATATCTAAGTTGGTACATTTTAAACTACCGAGTGTCAAATTTACAGCACCGCACAATGTTTATACAAAGAAAATTCGTGGCACACAAATTACAAATCACTTTTAAAGTTGAAAGTCGATAAGATAGAAATCGTAAATGCGTGACTGACTAATGCAAATATAGATGGCGCTTAGGGTCAAATATAGTAAACTATAGTCAAATATAGTAAATATAGTCAAATTGACATCACTTTTGCACTGTTTTCCAAAAAATTTCTCGACCCAAAAATTACAAAACACGTTTGAAGTTAAAAATGGAAATTTTTATACTTTTGGGCACATTATAAAATTTGGGCATATTTAAAATCTGTAATCTCTGGTTTTCCCAAAATATAGTTTGAGGACCACTGCTTTAAAGAAGCCTACCATGAGTAGACCTGTCTATGGATAGTTTAGATTGATTAAACTGGAAAAGTTTTAGTTCAAATAGCAAAAATTCGTTTATTGAAAAAGGTGATCAGAATTAAATTAGATAAAACATATTATACAGTTCATTGTCAATTAATTTTTTTTACAATCATTTAGAGTAAAATTGAAAGTTAAAAAAAGATACATCATCGTAAAGCTATTTTTATGTAATTATATATATTTATATATTTTTTTATATTTGATGTATACGTTACGAAAGTGGAACACCCTGTATAATTAAACATATTTTTCACATATAAAGCAAGTATTATTCCTAAATGTAAAATATCTGTTTAGATTAGTGTATACAGGATGATCCGCCGCGATATTAATGAACTACCCTGTATACTATAATAATGAAAATATTGAAATGAGTTCAAAAGTTAAGTTATATACCAAATTTTCAATGGATGTTTAATTTTTAGTACAATAAAAATTTTTTGCAAAGATCTTAATATATCAACGACATCTGTTGGTGAAAAATCCTAACTAAAATTTAAATTAATATTTTTTTTAATATTTTAGTCCGAAAAGCGCGACTTCGTTTTTGGTCACATCAACATCAACCAATCGTGTCATTTAAAAAAATTTAGGCAAAAACGAAAAATTTGAATTATATTAAAAATTATTATTTTTCTTTTTCATCACATGATTACAAAAGAACGTCGGAATATATATTTTTTAATTCTGCGAATTTTAGTACGTCATTTACTTGTTGACAACGCAATTAAATTTTGATGGAAAATACACAGCGACATAATTTACTCGCAATGTTAAAAATGTATTGATTCCATTCTTCGGGAGCTGTTGATACAAATTCCCAATTTATTAAGTATGTCGCGCAGACTCGAGAGGGAAAATTCATTATTGAAGCAACGCCTTATTTTCCGTTGCTTTCATCGCTTTCCAGCTTACACGAATCGTTCCATTTAGTCTCAGTGAAAGACCTCAACGTATTCCAGAACTTAAACAATTTCACTTAAGGCGGCGGTCTGCTAAGATCAGTTTTTTGTAGAGAACGAACGTGGTACATTTTTTGAGTTTTTTTTGCAGAAAAGTCTAGATTAGATAATGACAGATTTTCGTGGAATTAGCAGATACAAATGTGAGATAATTTTTATAAAATATCGAAATATCGAATTTCACATTAACTCGAAATAAAAAATGAACACACCATTAAAAAAATTTGCCCGTGCCTTAACATGTAAGTTGGAATATTTTGAACAGCTGAGTGTCAAATTTACAACATCGCGCTATGTTTATCAACAAATTTCTTGACTGAAAACTTACGAACGTATTTTACGTTAAAAAAGAAACTTTTTATTGAATCAGGACTGGATTAGCCTATTAAAGAAGCGTAAACGCAGTTCAAAATTCGTGGAAATTCTCATTAAAATCACTCTAATGCCTAGCATTTATGGTAGGACGAATTCATTTCGTCGTGTCCAAAAAGCAGGACCGACGCCAAAACATTATACAAGTTCAAACTCCATTTAATATATACAGGATACTCCCGAATTTTCATTTGCAAAATACATGAACACAGACTAAATATTAATAAATTCTTAATGTACGCAAATAAATTCATTTAAAAAAGTAATCTTAATTCAAAAACAAAATAATTTTAAGGAATACTCAAAAAAAAGTTCTTCTGCGTCATGTATTTTTTTCATCCAATTTTCAATATGTTCCTAATTATTACAATATAATAAAAAATGTAGCTTATACATTTTCTTTCACCACCTCCCCTACTCCCCACATGTATATATATATAATTCAGTTACCAGTTTCGACATACAATGACGATCTTCAACTTTCGGAAAAATTCCAAATATTTTCACCGTCGACTAAATTGGGCTGTCAAACTTCGAGGACACGGTAGTGGGTACACCCCCGACCACCCGCCCACCCTGCCACTGCCCTGTGTACACGCGGGGACAGCGCAAACTTAATTATAACACAAATATAATGCCTTTATGACGAGAGCAAGAGGAGGGTCGACCGGAGCGACACGAGGGGGTGAAAATTCTTTGCGAAATTCTATTATAACAACCGAAAAAAAATTACCACGCGGACAGAGTGGATATAAATCATGTATGTCCATATCGGAATAAATCAATTCTAAAAAGCGTTTTTTTTTTTCAAATAAACTAAATTTTAATACCAAAATTCTACCCTTGATTAATTATTTATTCAGCCTTTTAGATATTCCGTGTGTTACTGATGATTGTCAAATAACGTTGGTTTGTACGAAACGTCTACAATAAAGACTATAATATTCTATTAGGATCCCTGGCTTTGTTTATTAATTATTTCTATGTAATAGTGGATGCGTATATATTCGTTATTAAACGTACAATACAGGTTGATTCATTGAGAGAATCTACTATTTGATACGAGTGATAATTCTAGTCAATGTGTAAAGAGATTTCAATATGAACATAAAGAAAATTAAAGTGCGATCATAACAATGATGAATGATGATGAATAAAACGATAATAATAATCATCATCATCATCATCAAATTAATAAATATCACAATTATCAAGATTTTATTCATTATCATTATAATAATCATTATCATCACTGTAGAAGATGATAAAGAAGATGAACATAAAGAAAATTAAAGTGCGATTTTAACAATGATGAATGATGATGAATAAAACGATAATAATAATCATCATCATCATCAAATTAATGAATATCACAATTATCAAGATTTTATTCATTATCATTATAATAATCATTATCATCACTGTAGAAGATGATAAAGAAGATGAACATAAAGAAAATTCAAGTGCGACCATAACAATGATGAATGATGATGAATAAAATATTTATAATAATCGTCATCATCATCATTAAATTAATAAATATCACAATTATCAAGATTTTATTCATTATCATTATAATAACCATTATCATTACTGTAGAAGATTATAAAGAAGATGAACATAAAGAAAATTAAAGTGCGATCATAACAATGATGAATGATGATGAATAAAATGATAAAAATAATCTTCATCATCATCATCATCAAATTAATAAATATCACAATTATCAAGATTTTATTCATTATCATTATAATAATCATTATCATCACTGTAGAAGATGATAAAGAAGATGAACATAAAGAAAATTAAAGTGCGATCATAACAATGATGAATGATGATGAATAAAATGATAATAATAATCATCATCATCATCATCAAATTAATCATTATCATAATTATCAAGATTTTAACAATCTTACTCTTTTCATCATCATCATTCTGATGATGATAATGTTAATGATTGTTAAGATGAGGATGATAAAAAATATGGTTCATTATTATAATAATAAGTACAACCATTGCTATTTTGATTATTATTACATTTTGATTATCATCATACATGTCATAAAAACAAGAAAAATGTTGCTCATTATCATTATAGCTACTACTATTATCAAATTGATTATTATTAACAAATACTGCTATTATTATGATAGAAATCATATTTATAATCATTGTAGTTATCACTATCATCAATTTCATCTTTATTACAAAGTCATGATCAACATTCTTAAGATGATAATCATGAAATAGTTGCTTATTATTATTATAATCATCATTTTTATCGTTAGTATTCATATCATACAAAAATTTATTCATTATCATTATAATAATCATTATCATCACTGATGATAAAGAAGATGAACATAAAAAAAATTAAAGTGCGATCATAACAATGATGAATGATGATGAATAAAATGATAATAATAATCATCATCATCATCATCAAATTAATCAATATTACAATTATTAAGATTTTAACAATATTACTCTTTTCATAATCATCAGAATGATGATGATGATAATGTTAATGATTGTTATGATGAGGATGATAAAAATTATCGGTCATTATTATCATAATAAGTACTACCATTGTTATTTTGATTATTATTACATTTTGATTATCATCATACATGTGATGATAACAAGAAAAAAATTGCTCATTATCATCATAGCTACTATTATTATCAAATTGATTATTAACCAACACTGTTATTATTATGATAGAAATCATATTTATAATCTGTGTAGTTATCACTATCATCAATTTCCTCGTTATTACAAAGTCATCATCAACATTCTTAAAATGATAATCATGAAATAGTTGCTTATTATCATTATAATCATCAGTTTTATCGTTAGTATTCATATCATACAAAAATTTATTCATTATCATTATAATAATCATTATCATGACTTTAATGAAGAAGATGATTAGTTATCAGCATCATTATCATAAAAAATATTAGTTATCATCAACATAATCATTACTATCGCCACTTTCATTAATCACTACCACCAATATCATATTACTTTTATAGATTTTTGACTAAACATATATCAACATATTATCAACATATATAACAAACATATTATCAATTTCCATAAGGTGTTAACTTCTTCGTATCATCACCCGATCATTTAATCGACCTGTACATACGCCGATGAATTGCTTTCCGAACAACACAAAACCTATGGGGAAAAATCAATTTAGCGCAAGTGGAACGATCGGCGGGTTGGATTAAATTGGGGTGAGTCCAGGGGAGGATGTGGAGGAGGAGGGTTGATATGGCGGCAGTTTGTTCCCGATGCTTCGACGCAAATTGTATGTATACACTCTTGTAATTACAGTTATTTTGTTCTTTATATATAGGCGAAACGCACGTGTAATTAACATCGAGTCGTTGGCTGTTGGATATATTTACAAGAGGGTGATGGGGTTGACGTTGGGGGGGTTATATAGATCCCCACATTATTCCATCTTGTATCAACTTCTGCTCCATTTAATAATAGTAGGCTGAGTGAACACTCGTTTTGTATGAAGAAGTGTAAAAACGATTATCTGATGATAGATAATTAATGATCAATTATTAGGCATATGAAGAGTTAACAGAATCGCTTCTACTCAACTAATTTCACTGGTTTGAATTTATGTTTCATTTGCGTTGAACTACTAAAGATTCTACGGTTAACTCGAAGATTGACAACTAGAACGTCAAGATGTTCTCGAAGAACATTAAACACCGCTCGATCGAACCAGCGGATAATGTCAGGTTGAGGTAAGATCAACTCGACGATCAATTGATGATGCTTGGTGGTTTCTTGAGATATGCGCAATATATGAGCTTGGTATTAGACAACATGATTCTCTATATTGCAGCAGTAGGAAGGTTTAGATTAGAGATTCGAATGCAGTTTCTGAAGAAAGGATATGTTAAGGTGTATTTTTGAATATTACAAGGGGAATATATTTCGAAGTTCCATCTATACCTTCCTTTCCTTCAACACTACCTTCTAGAACTCATCAACTCATAATGTCTAGGAATACAACCTTTTAGTCTCTCTCCAAAACTGTAATACCTTCAAATCCAAGTTCGTCGCTTTTCCTCAACTATGTCTATCACCACTTCATTTGTCAATAGTCACTTTATTCTCAAACCTTCTCTAAATAATCCTTCGATGGCAAACTAGTGGAATTCAAACTCATGTATATACCCGTGTAAAATAAAAACTTCCATCTTAATTGTAAAACAAACTCCCCCCCCCCGAAAAAAGGGTGCTAATGAGACTTGCAGATCAAACAAACCAATTCCCAGGTTACATCGTTTAAATGAGCAGATTTGAATGTGGCCATAGGGATTATACACGTCCCCGAACCGTACTAATAGCGCACCAACGTTTCTATCCCAGTAAATAAACCATTTTTAGGGATTTCCCAATCGCGCACACATAATCCCCACCATCTGCAATAAACCGTCAAGCTATAAATTCCATTCAAACGTCAAGCACATAAAATCGTCTTATCCGACGAATGAAACGGCAATATCGTATCAACTGGAGGAATAACAGTTTATCCTAATCTTTTGATCTGATACTAAAGATATCGAAACGCTGGGTATGTATATACAGCTGCATAGCACGAAATAATGAAGACAAAGCAGCAGTGGACAAGGACTTGTACGTTGAGATGAGATCCTGATCACGCCTCCTTACAGGGACTGTTGTAATAACTCTGTATATATGGAGAGGGCACTTAAGTGCCAATGATGATGGATGGTAAAAGGGGCGAAACGTCGTCGGGCAATTTAACTTAGAACGTCCGTAACGCTTGTTTATAGTTACCACACCAATGTTTGCCCATCAAATAGCTGGTGGAGGTTAAAGAGTTTATCATGGCAAATAAATTTCACGTTTCGTTGTTTTCGAAATATTATTATATTTGTGTAATAATAATTAGATTTTTGATATTATGGTGCTTTGGTGAAGACTTGGTTTTACACATCCATCACTTGGTGGGTGTGTAAAATATAAAATGAGGTTTTTTTATCAAAAAAATGGTTGAGGAAATTGATGGAAGTTAAGAGATATAAATTAATAGGTCCTATACAATGGAGGGTAATTAGTTATAGAAGGCGGATTTGAGAGATAGACAGGTTCGATAAGACATATTAGAATAATGTATATGTTAAAGCGAAAAATATAAGAAAATATCGTAGGAAATCGATATATATTATGCTCGTGGGTGATATGCAAACGTGCAAACATGACATTATAGCGGTACGTATGTTCCGCTAGCGTCTCATATATCAGTTTTCCTCCAGCGTCAGACAGCTTACGAGATTCCCGTTACCGTTACCACGTTTGAGGTAAAAATTACAAGTTTCTTCGTTTCGACTCCCCTCGTACGCTGCTGGGGCGGTTCCATCTTCAGGGACGCAAACGGTAAGCGGCACAGTGGCGTAGAAAACATTTCTCTTTGGGGTGGAATATACTTAGATTGTTGCTGGTTGTTTTAACAATCTTACAAGTTTTTTTCGAAAAAAGAGAACTAATGAATTGCTATGTCAAAAAAAATAATGTTTCGAGCATACTCCACTGACAAATCGTCAGTCTTCTTTTATAATGTGAATATCCTCTTTTCTGAACGAATAGCTCTCATTTTATTATCGTGGCTCGTGAAGGATGCAGGGCATATATAAACGGGTGGTGGATGAGGAGGAGGAGGTGTAAAATGACGAAACGTCGTCGAGTGAACGGTAACACCGGTAACGCGTTATAACATATATACAACCCGCGAAGCATGTACGTGGCAACGAGTTTTGCTTGTAATGTGGCGTAACTGAAAAATATGATGGGATTATGCGAAGAAAAAAATCGGTGGGGGCTTGTTAGAGGGAAAATGCGCGAAGAAATGGTAAATTTTTAGTTAAAAAAAAAATTATTTGAAACAAATGTTCGTAGATATTTTTTCAATGTACTTTTGCTGTTATCAAAACAAATTGAGTTGGAATTTTGTATAGTTTATACATATAAGAATACTATTAAAAAAAAAAACATTTTGAGGTGCGAAATTAATGTTTGGTAGCCAAAAATATTTGTAATCGAATAAATTTCGACACAATAAAGTAATTTGGCATATTTCTCTGCAATTTTCTTTGTAAATTATTACAAGTAAATTCAGGCCAACTACATTTAATCTTGCTCCATACCGGAATATTTCTTGTTAAATTATTCCGAGGGCCTAAGATTGATTTCCGCCTCATTTGTACCAGTAAATTGATGCTACAGATTCACCGCTAAAGTATAGGCAACACCTGCGCTTCATTTGCATTCATCCCTCACTACAGATATGTTGATACGGTTGCATAATATAACGACATTGCGACTCTTATTACCTCATTTCAGTATAATATTGGCATAACATAAAAACACGTCTAATTTAATTTATATTAAAATATAATATAAATTTTATTTTTTTAATTTTTTTTAGATTTAATATGAAATAAAATAAAATCTTGCAAATTCAAAAAAATATATAACTTTATAATTCCACTCTTTTTCAAGTTTTTTTTCAATTCTTCGAGTATTTTTTCAAAACAAATCGATTTAATTTAATGATACAATTTGGAAATGAACAATTGCCTGGATGTTTTACAACATTTATTCATCTAGTTCGATAGGATTGATTTTGCCAGTCACCCTGCGCCCTTAAAGCGTCCCTTAAAACAGAACTACAAACATGGACAGAGCCACAGGATGCCAGGCAGTGCAGGAGTTATGGTAATACTTAATCTGCATTCAACAGCACATCCGAAGATACGAATAGGAACGTACCAACAATGCTGGATACAGATATACAACGGTATTCAAATTAGGGTAATCGATATACAGGGTGCTCGCCGAATATTAGCGATTATCCTGTGTCGAAAGTGGAAAATTAAAAAATGAATGTGGAAAATTTTTTTAGATGCCACGGTTGTAAGTTAAAATAATAAAAATTCTTAACAGTGCTTAAGATAGTTATTAAAAAAAAATTAATAATAATGATGATGATAGTCGTTAATTTAATATTAGAACAATATTTTTGAACTTTTTGCACTGTACGAAAATTTATTAAATTAAAAATTTGAATTTTATAAATTTACTAATTTTTTTTAGAAATAAATTTGAATTTATATACTAATAATAAAATTAAAAACATCAATAATAAAACATAGTATTAATGTAAATGAAATATTTAGTTTTAGAATGACTTTAAATTAATATACAGGATGAAATATCGATTATCCTGTATTAAAAGGATTCAAGAATTAAGAAAAAAAATCTTTACTGTAATTGTTGTAATTTATAAAAATAATAAGTAATTATAATGATATCGATGATTTTTTAAATAATAATAATAATAATAACAATAATAATGACGATAAATAAAAATCGTTAAATAAATTAACATTTTACGACTGTTAATGATAAAACATAAATTTGTTACATTTTAAATTTTAATTCCATAAATTTCATTGCAAAAGAATTACGAAATTATTATGAAATTTTTAGCAAAAAAATTCAAATTTTTCATAAAAAAAAATATTAAAATTTTTTTCTTATAGCGACGATATTATCAAAAATATAAACTTTAGTGTTAATTTAAAAAACGCTCATTTAGACTGAAATTATAAATCGACTTAGCGCTAGAATTTAAGACACAGAAAATATTTTAGTAACTTAAATGGAACACCCTGTATATAATTCGAGAACATGGTATCTTTAGCATAAAGAGCATTGGTTTTGAGTTCAGTACCAGGCAAAAACAAATAATGCAAAATATAGAGATAGACCCCATTCAACGCGATTTTATTTATTTTCTACTAACAAAAATTTAACAATTTTTTTTTTTGTTTAGTAAAAACTGAGGATATATAAATACCAGGTAGTATTATTATGTAAATGAAAAAATACAAAAAACTTTAATTAATTCTAGTATACACACATAAAACAACTGGCAACGTTGCGAAAGCTTTTACAACAGTGACAGCGGCAATTAGGGCATGTAGATGTCGTGCTGGTTGCATAAACAATAAGGGAATCAGCGATATATATATATATATAAATATATATATGGGCTGCAGATAACGGTGGTGCCGTTCTAATGTAATGTTATCTGTAATCTGAACGTACAGGGTATATATATACCGTACGTTATATAGATCGGAACGTGAGAGGAAAAGTTTAAATTCGAGCGATGCGGAATCAAAACAAGAGTTTGTGCTCCCGCCGAATCAGCAACGAAACGACGTATTAATTATTTATATATTTGAATTAGTGGAATATACAGGGTGACTTTGGTTTGTATGTACAGGGTGCGGCACGAATAAACGATTTTTCTATAAATTTAATTGGTGTTAAAAAAGTTTGCAATATGATTGCGGCTATTGCATATTTTTTATTAACGAATTTTTTTTTTTTTAGAATATTTTGTTAGAAAATCTTTATTAATTCTGATATTTTTTATGCCATGTGTAAAAATTTTTATATCATTTCACGTACGAATAGATAAAATACAGGGTATTGCATTTTTTTACAGGGTATTATATATTTTTATTACAGGGTATTGTATATTTTTAATATACATATAAATAATTGTAAATTATGTAAATGAGGCCCTGTATCATTTTTTATATACTAAATTTTTGAATATGGGAAATTTAACGGTAATTTTGGTAGTCGAAATGACAATATCGGTCACTTATTTTTTTAGTAGTCAATTTAAGTTAAATCCAATAAATATTAAAATTTTAGTATAACCTAAACTGAATTTGGCAACGCTGAAAGTTTAAAAAATATTGAAAAAACACTATTTTATATTACCAATATATATAATAATTATTATTATATTACCATGTATATAAATGTATATTTCCGTTTAAAAAGAATTAATTAAAATTTGCTTTATAAATATCGATCACCCTGTATATAATTTAAAATAATTCTAGTTTTCGTATATTTAATTATATTTTCTATTAATATTTTTTTCGTAATTTACAATTTTTAGCGCACCCGCAAATACAAAAAATATATTTTTTCAATTGCAAGCAGTACAACAAAAATGTACAATCCAAAAAAAATTGGTTGAAAATCAATTCTAATTTCAAATTAGAGCATCTAACGCGAAATCCGAGGAGCGCCGGTTCAAAACCCGTTGGTTCCACATTTTCGCTAATAAAAAAACAGCTAGTAATTATAGTATAGAATATCACCCAAATACCGTAACAAGCATTAAGTAGCTAGATGCGCATTTCGAAGACTATGCATCTTCAGTAGCACAAGATAAAAACTAAATAATATACAAAATTCAGTAGTTTCACTTGTATAATGATGATAAATAAAAATTAATAATTAACGAAACTTGTCAGTTTTTATACTATACTATTATTTATTGATATTCGATACTATTATTTAACACCGCAGTGATAATTTTTTAAATAGCTAGTAATTTGTTAAAGAATTTTTGAAATATATTTTTATTTTATTTTTCCAATTTAATTTACTTGTTTTTCATAATTATAGTTACTCTTCAATAACAGTGATTTTCTAATATTTTTTTATTGTCCACCCCTCACAACCGTACAATGCCACACTCTTTTATTATAGTCCTTTATATTAAAATTTAAAAAATGTAATTTTAAAATATATGATCTTTAATTGTAGAAATTATTTCAACAAATATTCAATGTTTCTTTTTTATTGTCCACACCTCACAACCGCACAATGCTACATTCTTATACTATAAACTTTTATATACAAATTTAAAAAATGTAATTTTAAAATGTATGATCTTTAATTGTAGAAATTGTTTCAGTAAATATTTGAGTTTTCTTTTTTATTGTCCACACCTCACAACCGCACAATGCTACACTCTTCTAGTATAGTCTTTTATATAAAAATTTAAAAAATTGAATTTAAAATATATTATCTTTAATTATAGAAATTGTTTCAGCAAATATTTAATGTTTCTTTTTTATTGTCCACACCTCACAACCGCACAATGCTACACTCTTCTACTATAGTCCTTTATATAAAAATTTAAAAAATGGAATTTTAAAATATATGATCTTTAATTATAGAAATTGTTTCAGCAAATATTTGATCTTTTATTTTTTATTGTCCACACCTCACAACCGCACAATGCTACACTCTTCTACTATAGTCCTTTATATAAAATTTAAAAAAATGGAATTTTAAAATATATGATCTTTAATTGTAGAAATTGTTTCAACAAATATTTGATGTTTCTTTTTTATTGTCCACACCTCACAACCGCACAATGCTACACTCTTCTACTATAGTCCTTTATATAAAAATTTAAAAAATGGAATTTTAGAATATATGATCTTTAATTGTAGAAATTGTTTCAGTAAATATTTAATGTTTCTTTTTTATTGTCCACACCTCACAACCGCACAATGCTACACTCTTGTACTATAGTCCTTTATATAAAATTTAAAAAAATGGAATTTTAAAATATATTATCTTTAATTATAGAAATTGTTTCAGCAAATATTTGATCTTTCTTTTTTATTGTCCACACCTCACAACCGCACAATGCTACACTCTTCTACTATAGTCCTTTATATAAAAATTTAAAAAATGGAATTTTAAAATATATGATCTTTAATTGTAGAAATTGTTTCAGCAAATATTTGATCTTTCTTTTTTATTGTCCACACCTCACAACCGCACAATGCTACACTCTTCTACTATAGTCCTTTATATAAAATTTTAAAAAATGGAATTTTAAAATATATGATCTTTAATTGTAGAAATTGTTTCAGCAAATATTTGATCTTTCTTTTTTGTTGTCCACACCTCATAACCGCACAATGCTTTTAACCCTTCTATTGGGTTCTTTTATATAATAATTTTGTAAACAAATGTAAAAAATATATTTTTTTTAAGAATTAAGTGAGTTTATGTTTTTTTTTTTTCAAAATAAGTGCTTGCAAAAATTGATTCGTGCGAGGTTCTTTAGTTTCCCAGGAATATTGCGCCAAATTAAGCTAGCTCCAGTTCGCACGGAACATTTCACATCGCCATATCAATTTTATTTCATTTTACAAGGACGAAAAATGGCTCCGCAATTTCCCGTTTTTGCACTCAACTATGTATTACGTCTTATCCGTCAATTTATTATATTCTCTCTCGCCCTGTCTATGTGAGCAAAGCAAGCTGATATTTACGACGATAAATATATAAAATTTGTCGCTCCACATATTGCCTCCAAACATACTGCGTATATGCCAATTTATAACTATAAAAAAAAATCAGAAATTTCTTCTTAATAAAAAAAATATTTGAATTGCAAAAAATTTTTTTTAAACACTTTAATATTAATTTTCAGTTTGTCAATTTTTAAGTTCATAAAAAAAAAAAATCCAAGCACAAAAAACTTGTAATACCCCGTACATATGGTACTAAGTAATAAAATACTTGAGAGCAAATATACTTCACGTACAACGACGAATATTGAAACTGAATTGATTCAATTTTTTTTTTGAAAAAAGCAAAACTAAGGTTCTCTCTTGACTGCGAAAAGTAATGAAATTTTTAATAGGTGACAATGTTTGTATAAATAAAGTCATTTCGATTGAGTTTTATATACTACCTCCACGGACGTTTTTCCCTATATCTTTCAATTCCCGTGTTGGAAATTATAAAAAAAAACTTGGCTAGTACGTAAAAAGATAGCAGTTTAATCGTTTGGTCATTAAGCATCGCTCTAGCGTCGACAGTGGTCAGTTTATGTCCAATCGTAAAATGTGAGGGAGTTTTTTCAAGTAGGCGAAACGATTAAAATGACGCGAATCTAAAAATGGCGTTTAAATAGATACATTGTGTAATTTTTTTTAAATGAATTTCAGAAAATTTGAGCTTTTTCACGAACAATTTATTGCATCATATATACAGGGTGGTTAAAATATAAATTTACTTATTTGTATTTAAGAATTATATTTGTTAAATCGAGATAACAATAATTAAATTAGCTGGTAATTTTTGTATTTTATTATACTGTACATATGAAAAATGGAACATCCTGTATAGGTGAATTTTTATTCTATATTCATTTTAATTATTTTATATAGGTGAATTTATTGATATTCAATTTTCATCAGTCTTTGCAAGAAAAATAGTCGTAAATGGACTACCCTGTATATAAACATGCAATAAATAAATAAGTAAATAAATAAATGAAAAAAAATAAAAATAAAAATAAACATGCGAAATAGTAAAAATAATATTTTTTGTACTGATTTTGTAAATTTACAACGCCCTTATAATACGAAATATCTATTTATATATCATTTTTTAATATGCACTCACCCCGTACGATTTTTTTTATAACACAAAAAAAAAATTGTATGAAATTAAAAAAAAAAAAAAATATCTTCTCGAAATGTATATTTTATAATTGTGTCGAAGCCTTAAAATGTATAAATTAACTAAAAAAAATGTAACTATTTTTCAAAAAATTCAACTTTTTTGTATTTTTCAAATTATATACACAAAAAATTATAATTCTGATCAAAAAATAATAATAAGATGTCTTCTCTAAATGTTTATTTTATAATTGTGTCGAAGCCTTAAAATGTATAAATTAATTGAAAAAAATATAACAATTTTTCAAAAAATGCAACTTTTTTGTATTTTTCAAATAATACAGACAAAAAATTATTATTCCGATCATCGCGCAGCTTCGTTTTTTATACTTTTCCACATCGCCGAACCGGAATAAAAAATTGGCACAATTATGAATGATTAATTTGCGTGCGCAGGGGGGGAGTGAGGAGGTCTTAGGTGAAAAACAGCCGTCGGTAATACTGTGTCGTTTTTCACCGGAAAAACCCGCTCCGGAAAATATTAAACAGTCGAATTAATCTTGCCTTCCAAAGGAAAAATATTAAATAATTATAAAAAAAGTATTTAATATTTCGCCTCTTGCAAAATCATCCAACATATTTTTGAGGATTTTTAATAAATCCTCTTAAAACATTACCTTAAAAAATCTTAAAAAATAAAAAATAAACCTCAAAAATTTTTTTCTAGACCAAAAATATAACATTAATTTTTTGAATTTTGCAAAATCAGTTTTTTTTTAAGTTAAATCCTGCATTATGCATTATTCAGAATTATACAAAATATTATATAAATTATACAAAATATTGACCATGCAAATCAAAACTTTTAAAACACAATTAATTTAAATTCTTTTCAATTCAACCCTGTATTATTCAATTGAGAGATTTTTTTGACGAAATATTGACCAAATATGCAAACATTTTTTTTAACATAAATTTTCTAAATTTTTCAAAACTATACTTAGTTTATTTATTTTTAGTTGAATTCCGTTCTATTTATTTATTGTACTTTCGTGAGGTTTTACCATTTTACCATTTTACCATTTATATCCTTAGGACCGATATTGTCGCCCACGATAGATTACTAGACAAGTTCCCAAGGACAGATCTTCAATCATTGTCACTAGCCGCCTTTGATATGCTCTTCCTTAAAGCCCTTACTAATAGCATGTTCTATAAGTTTATAAACACTCTATACATTATACAGGGTGCCTCAAATATGCGTGTAAATAAATTATTTCACTTAGGCAAATTTAGAAGAAAAATGTATTCTTCTCTTAGTAAATGATACGAATTACAGATGGCACTTCTAGTTTGGAATGAATGACCAACAGATGGCTCTGATTTAAAATTAGTTTTACTTAATTTGTAAAGTTTTTTATATTATTGATTCGCTTTCCAATTATAGAAATAAATAAATAATATTTTATAAAATAAAAATGCAGACGTAATAATGCTAAATATTAAAAAATAATGCTAATATGAGCGCCATCTATTGGTATTCTCTTGAACAATCGTTACTGTCCTGAAAACTAGTACAGCTTCAAACCGGTTAATAAATTTAACAAGCGCGATACGTGTTTATATAAAGAATTAATAATATTCTAATAAAAAAAAATTTTAATCCTGATTTTTTCTAACAAAACAAAAGTTTGCTTCATTTTGTTAACGCAACTAGATAAATTCGTCCAATAGTGTTCTGCACTTTATTCGCAATATAAATCTAGTGTCGGTGAAGAAGGCCGACTGGTCTGGTCACCGCACTTGAGGAAATCGTTCCCGAAGGAATTGCAGGGACACCTCAGATTCTGCTAACATAAAAGGCAGTGTAAATAATAATGTATATTTCGTGCGCAGTTTAGTGGAGATGCTGCGGTAAAAGATAGCGAATATTGGCGAAAGTAAGTTGTTACAAAGTGAGGATAGAAAAGAAGTTTCCTTCCTATATTGAGGGACTTTACTAAGAAATTCGAAATCTGGAGGGAAAAAAATTTAAATAATAGTCAGCGATTTTAGATGTCAATTTTTTTATTAATAAAAATTGTTTTATAAGGTGAACATAAAATTTTATTAAAAAATCTAAAACGTTTAAAAAATTACAATCAACTAAAAATTTATATGACCAAAAATGGAATTTAAAAATTTCAATTTTCGCTAAAATAATATGAATTTGTACAAGCCTTTAAAAATGTACTAGTTTTTTTTTACTAGTATGTTCGAAATATTTTTTTCAGCCTTCTGCTACATTTATTTCAAAAAATCGCTTTGATAAAAAAAATCTTACTAAGCACTTTCAAAAGAAAATTTATTAAAAAAAATTGTTATTTTTTAAAACGATGAATTTATTTTCTTATTTTCAGTAGAAAATTAATAAAAAAAGATTTTTTTTTTTAAAACGATGAATTTATTTTCTTATTTTCAGTAGAAAATTAATAATTTTTTTATTTTTTTTAAAACGATGAATATATTTTCTTACAGTTTGTTTATTTTTTATGTTTCTTAGAGAAAGTCGTAATCAATATTAGAAGTGGCCCTGCGTATCGATTAGATCAATTATTTACCGTCCCGGTTAGCAACATCGTGCAACACTGGATCAATACGTCAGGAGATCCCAAGTCATACATCGAAGAACACGCGCAAAAAATGTAGAAAATTAATGTTACTTTAAATGGCCAATAACATTTGAATTCGTTTAGAAAATTATCGCTAAAGAAATATTTAATTATGTCAACATTCTTGCGTTTAAATTGAATAGTCAAGTGGCCTGACAATTACTTCAAATAGTATTATATATCAATTGAACTAATATACATTATTTGAACTATTAAGCACAATAATTCATAATAATCAAATGGAAAACAAGTTGCGTGCAAATAATTTTTTATTAGTTCATATGAACTAATTTACAATTTTAACTATTAGTTCATAACACACAAGTGTAAAACAAGTTGCCTGGCAATTATTTTGAATTAATATATATTATTTGAACAATGTATTCGTTCTCACAGATTAAATTGTCATATTATGATTTCGAAATTTCAAAATAAATGTTTTTTCAGTCCAATTACTGCTCCTTAAATCTTCGAAAATTGTATGTATATTACTTTTTACAAAAATTCTAACATTGACCAGGGTGAGTGACCAGTCATGGGGGGTGGGGGGTGTATAGGGGGAGGGTTGGAAGATAGATTAATGTCTGGGTAGGCCGTGACGGACGAGACAATATAGTAAATCACACTCTATGAGGTCTGTAAGACCACAACAGCAAAACAGAAGATATGAGGAGGCGGAAGCTGTAAAGGGGTGGTTGCTATAAGGGATGATATGGCACATGACATTTTCGAATAAGAACTAGTGATTGTAATATATCGTTGGATAGCAAATTTTGTAACGCAATAACATAAATTGTAAAAAATAATATTTCATATTAAAAGTTAAAAAAAATCTATATATATAAATAAAACACTACGTATATTCGCAAATATTCTTACAATGTGCCACTCAAAACTTACATAAAACATTTTTATTTGAACAAATTTAGATTAGAAATTCAATCACGTGTTAAATGAAGATATATACAGTTGACATTATCTTCCATGGCAATCTTACAGATTTATATTAATTTTAATTGAATTGTTTGTTCGGATGCTGCATTTTTCAAAAATATGTGAATATATCAGAAACTACTAGTTTTAGGTACAGGACATATTTAATGAAACTGGTTCTATTATAATTGAGTTATCTTTCAGAATAATAATATATGGGGTGTTCCATTTAAAAAATCGGACTTACCTTTCAAGGAAAATGACCCAATTGAACATGACTCTTACATACGCCTGTATGTTTCAGGAAAAACACTGATTTACAAAAAACAATGCCATGTTAGTGGTAACTCAGATTTAAAACTGTGCTATTTAAATTCGCTACCTAAGTAAGTTATGATTTTTTGAAATTGGGCTTGCAATGAACCAATTTTTTACAAAATTGCTAATATCTTGGCAACGCCGCATTCTAACAAATTACAATTTACGTGCTCATAAGTGATTGAATGTCTGCTATGAAATGGGATCAAAATATACATAGTGTTCTATTTAAAAAAATAAGACCAGTTTTAATTGCGCTTTCATGGGTCATCCTGTATACTTGAAATTAATTTTAGAGTGTGTAACTCGTAATTCGATATAAGATTGCAATTTTTCGTATTTATATTTGAATTAGTTTGGGCAGGGGATTCCGATTCGTTAAAACTGCGCAACCCCGTATATACATTTTTTGGTAATTTTTAATGCAAGGTATTTTATTAAAAGAATTGATTTTTATTTAGATTACAGATTAAATATCGTTTTAAATGAACCACCCTGTATATATAGACCCACTATTTGCGATATATTTAAAAGACAAGGTGTTTTATTATAGATAATAATAGCAAATCATCTTATTAAAACTAAATTTGATAGAATCATTTAAAACTAACACTCTGTATATTAAAAAAAAAATTTATCGATAAACTTCGAAAAAAATTTAAGTAAAATAATAAATTTTCTCTGAATTAATTTAGATTAGAAATTCAACAACGTTTTAATGAACCACCCCGTATATGTAGAAACAATTTTTAAAACACAAAGTATTTTATTACTGATAATAATAACAAATCTTCTTATTAAAACTAAATTTGATAGAATCTGCTAAAACTAACACTCTGTATATTTTCAAATAACTTTTACGATAAGCTTCGAAACAAACTTAAGTAGAAGAATAGTTTTTTTCTGAATTAATTTAGATTAGAAATTCAACCACGTTATAATGACCCACCCCGTATATGTAGAAACAATTTTTAAAATACAAGGTGTTTTCGTTAATAATAACAAAACTTCTTATTAAAACTAAATTTGATAGAATCTGCTAAAACTAACACTCTGTATATTTTCAAATAATTTTTACGATAAGCTTCGAAACAAACTTAAGTAGAAGAATAGTTTTTTTCTGAATTAATTTAGATTAGAAATTCAACCACGTTATAATGACCCACCCCGTATATGTAGAAACAATTTTTAAAACACAAAGTGTTTTATTAGTGATAATAATAACAAATCTTCTTATTAAAACTAAATTTGATAGAATCTGCTAAAACTAACACTCTGTATATTTTCAAATAATTTTTACGATAAGCTTCGAAACAAACTTAAGTAGAAGAATAGTTTTTTTCTGAATTAATTTAGATTAGAAATTCAACCACGTTATAATGAACCACCCCGTATATGTAGAAAAAATTTTTTAAACACAAAGTGTTTTATTAGTGATAATAATAATAGCAAATCATCTTATTAAAACTAAATTTCATTAGAATCTGTTAAAACTAACACTCTGTATATTTTCAAATAATTTTTACGATAAGCTTCGAAACAAACTTAAGTAGAAGAATAGATTTTCTCCGAATTAATTTAGATTAGAAATTCAACTATGTTTTAATGAACCACCCCGTATATATAGAAACCATTTTTAATATACAAGGTGTTTTATTGCATATAATAATTGCGATTCGTCTTATTATGATAATAAATGTAGAAGGAGTACTAAATTTCACGCTAGCCGAATTTATGGGGAGAATTTAAATTACATTTAGCTGGAAAATGTAAATTTTCCAGTCAGGCAAATTTCCTTGTATTATATACTTGTACAGAAACGGTTTTCTTCGCCGAGGACAGTTCAATTAAAAACGCTTCCCTTCTATTTATACAGGATACAAAAATATAAAAAATTAATTTAAATTATTAAATAAAATACAAATCATTTTTTTTTACAAAATCGTGAAAATTTGAACAAATATTATTTGAATTGGTAAAATAAAAAAAAGAATCCACATTTTTTAATTCGTTGTTGGTTGGTGTATTTGAATAATGCTTCACGCTGTATTTTTTTGTGTATAGAAATTCGTGAAAATTTAATCATATAATCTGCTAAATGCTAAAATAAAAAAATGTATATTTTCTTAGCGAGTTTTTGGTTGCTATATCGATAAAATGCTTCTCGCTGTATATTCAAAGAAAAGAATCTCTTCAGCGAATGCTTCTGTTTGCTATATAAGAATTGATTGAAGCTGTGAGATGGAAAATTGTTTTTATTTTACTTTTCATCGCCTCTTTAAACGAGACGACACAAAGGCCGCGACAATTGTTAATGGCGGACTCGGTTTTATTTCTTCTTCGGCAAAAGAAGAGCTTCAAATTAGCCCACGAACAGTTACTTCATTTCAAATAATGATTAGCGGACGAAATTGGAATGGATCGGATTAACCACCAATTAGGTTAATTAGAAAAGTCTAATATATCTTTCGGTTTTCATTTAGTAGACACGTAAAAGAATTTATATGTTGTGAAACATTTTTTTTAAATTTTTTATTTTTTTTAAATAATCATCCCTTAAATTGTTTTTTTGCAATTTTAATGTTTTTTTTTGTCAAATTTCACATTACATTAAATTTTTTTTTATATATATATATTATAACAAATTTTTGGATTTATAATGATTTTTTAGAATTTTTAAGAGTTTTTTTTTAAGAATTAAATTTATATATTTTTTATCAAATGGCATTACCATATTGTGTATGCTAAAAACTAATATGTTAAAAGAAAATTCGTAAAAATCTATTTAAAAACAAATTTAAAATATAACGGGTGTTCCATTTTTTTTTTTTTATAGTTCATAATTGTATTTAGCCAAATGTTAACCTTATTTATTAATGGCCTGTATAAAATAAGGGAAAAATATATATTTGAACAGAAATAAAATAGAATTTTTTACATAAAACAATTTTTTAATATATGGGGTGTTACATTTAAATTTTCCATTTTTTATAATTGAAAATATCTAACATTTAACAATATTTATTAATTTCCTGTATAAAATAAGGGAAAAAATATATATTTGAAAAAAAAGTCAATAAAATTCTATTTAAAATATAACGGGTGTTTCTTTAAAAAAAAATCATATTTGAAAGTAGCCAAATTTTAACCCTATTTAGTAATGGCCTGTATAAAATATGGAAACAATTATTTGTGAACAGAAATAAAATAAAATTCTCCACATAAAACTAATTTTTAATATATGGGGTGTTACATTTAAATTTTCCATTTTCTATAATTGAAAATATCCAACATTTAACAGTATTTATTAATTTCCTGTATAAAATAAGCGAAAAATATATATATTTGAAAAAAAGTCAATAAAATTCTATTTAAAATATAAGGGGTGTTTCTTTAAAAAAAATTCATAATTGAAAGTAACCAAATTTTAACCCTATTTAGTAATGGCCTGTATAAAATATGGAAACAATTATATTTGAACAGAAATAAAATAGAATTTTTTACATAAAACAAATTTTTAATATATGGGGTGTTACATTTAAATTTTCCATTTTTTATAATTGAAAATATCTAACATTTAACAATATTTATTAATTTCCTGTATAAAATAAGGGAAAAAATATATATTTGAAAAAAAAGTCAATAAAATTCTATTTAAAATATAACGGGTGTTTCTTAAAAAAAAAATCATATTTGAAAGTAGTCAAATTGTAACCCTATTTAGTAATGGCCTGTATAAAATATGGAAAAAATTATTTGTGAACAGAAATAAAATAAAATTCTCCACATAAAACTAATTTTTAATATATGGGGTGTTACATTTAAATTTTCCATTTTCTATAATTGAAAATATCCAACATTTAACAGTATTTATTAATTTCCTGTATAAAATAAGGGAAAAAATATATATTTGAAAAAAAAGTCAATAAAATTCTATTTAAAATATAACGGGTGTTTCTTTAAAAAAAAATCATATTTGAAAGTAGCCAAATTTTAACCCTATTTAGTAATGGCCTGTATAAAATATGGAAACAATTATTTGTGAACAGAAATAAAATAAAATTCTCCACATAAAACTAATTTTTAATATATGGGGTGTTACATTTAAATTTTCCATTTTCTATAATTGAAAATATCTAACATTTAACAATATTTATTAATTTCCTGTATAAAATAAGGGAAAAAATATATATTTGAAAAAAAAGTCAATAAAATTCTATTTAAAATATAACGGGTGTTTCTTTAAAAAAAAATCATATTTGAAAGTAGCCAAATTTTAACCCTATTTAGTAATGGCCTGTATAAAATATGGAAACAATTATTTGTGAACAGAAATAAAATAAAATTCTCCACATAAAACTAATTTTTAATATATGGGGTGTTACATTTAAATTTTCCATTTTCTATAATTGAAAATATCCAACATTTAACAGTATTTATTAATTTCCTGTATAAAATAAGCGAAAAATATATATATTTGAAAAAAAGTCAATAAAATTCTATTTAAAATATAAGGGGTGTTTCTTTAAAAAAAATTCATAATTGAAAGTAACCAAATTTTAACCCTATTTAGTAATGGCCTGTATAAAATATGGAAACAATTATATTTGAACAGAAATAAAATAGAATTTTTTACATAAAACAAATTTTTAATATATGGGGTGTTACATTTAAATTTTCCATTTTTTATAATTGAAAATATCTAACATTTAACAATATTTATTAATTTCCTGTATAAAATAAGGGAAAAAATATATATTTGAAAAAAAAGTCAATAAAATTCTATTTAAAATATAACGGGTGTTTCTTAAAAAAAAAATCATATTTGAAAGTAGTCAAATTGTAACCCTATTTAGTAATGGCCTGTATAAAATATGGAAAAAATTATTTGTGAACAGAAATAAAATAAAATTCTCCACATAAAACTAATTTTTAATATATGGGGTGTTACATTTAAATTTTCCATTTTCTATAATTGAAAATATCCAACATTTAACAGTATTTATTAATTTCCTGTATAAAATAAGCGAAAAATATATATATTTGAAAAAAAGTCAATAAAATTCTATTTAAACTATAACGGGTGTTTCTTATAAAAAAATCCTATTTGAAAGTAGCCAAATTTTAACCGTATTTAGTAATGGCCTGTATAAAATATGGAAAAAATTATTTGTGAACAGAAATAAAATAAAATTCTCCACATAAAACTAATTTTTAATATATGGGGTGTTACATTTAAATTTTCCATTTTCTATAATTGAAAATATCCAACATTTAACAGTATTTATTAATTTCCTGTATAAAATAAGCGAAAAATATATATATTTGAAAAAAAGTCAATAAAATTCTATTTAAAATATAAGGGGTGTTTCTTTAAAAAAAATTCATAATTGAAAGTAACCAAATTTTAACCCTATTTAGTAATGGCCTGTATAAAATATGGAAACAATTATATTTGAACAGAAATAAAATAGAATTTTTTACATAAAACAAATTTTTAATATATGGGGTGTTACATTTAAATTTTCCATTTTTTATAATTGAAAATATCTAACATTTAACAATATTTATTAATTTCCTGTATAAAATAAGCGAAAAAATATATATTTGAAAAAAAGTCAATAAAATTCTATTTAAAATATAACGGGTGTTTCTTAAAAAAAAATCATATTTGAAAGTAGCCAAATTTTAACCCTATTTAGTAATGGCCTGTATAAAATATGGAAACAATTATATTTGAACAAAAATAAAGTAAAATTCTCTACATAAAACTAATTTTAAATATATGGGGTGTTACATTTAAATTTTCCATTTTTCATGATTGAAAATATCTAACATTTAACAGTATTTATTAATGCCCCGTATAAAATATAGGTAACCAGTATAAAAAGCCGAATGTTGCACATGAAAATTGGAACATCCTGTATATGTGAAAATATTTTTACGGGCATCTTCAATTTAATTTTTAATACGTATATATAAATCCAAATTTTCAGCTATTTATTCTTTAATTCATTTTTGCCGATGGGTTTTAAAAGGACCACTCTATATATTTTCTAGTATTCAATTTATATATTTTTGGGTTTATATAATATTGATTTTTAATAATTTTGATTTTGGCAATAACGTCAACCAATATCCAGGTTTTAAGTAAACAAGCCCACATTGAAATATCAACAAAATATTATTAATTATTTGCGGAAATTAATTAGCTCCTATATATATATATATACGTATATATGATAGCAAAAATATACTCGTATATTATTCACAGGGTGATGTAAAATTATATACAAGTGTCTATTATTAATTAAAATATAAATCTATATATATTATCTCGTTTGTTTTAAAATATTAAATTTTTACATTTGAAATTTTTAAATCACCCTGTATATGGTGCAGATAAATACAATCACGTAGTAATAAAATAATTTTCTATAAGTGATATACAAATATTGCGAATTTAGTTTTGCAACAATACAACAATTAATGGAATCAAAATTGGCCGCAATATTAAATATATTATTTGCGATTTTAACAAAAATTATTGCAATTTTCTTTATAAAAAAATTAATGTTTAGTTAATACAAAATTAACACTTTGAAATAAACGTTTTTTTTTAAATAATATTTTTGGGAAAATTAGGAAATGTAGGGTGTTTGAATGAAATATAATAAATGCAAATTAAAAAAGAAAAAAGTCAATTTAAATTAAACCACTATATATTTTATTTTAATATAGGCTGACCAACGCACATATACATTACAAAATGAAAGGGGTTTAATTTAAATACCACGCTTTTGTATGAACAGCGAGAAATTTATACCCCGTCATTATTAAAAATGTAAAAAATACATTTAATAAAACAAATCAATTAATAGTTGAATTTTTTAAAATATTATTCCGTGTTATTTAACGTTGCCAAACAAAACTTTAGCTATTCAATGCTTCTATATAAAACCCTGTACATGCATTTTTTTTATTTTTTTCTTGAGCCACGCGGTGTATTGTTTCGGATGCCGCACACGTATTCGGGTACACAGCCGTATAGTCAATTACAATAGTAATTCAATGCTGACAATGCCTTTGATATGGTAATTAACGGCAGATTATTGCCAACACCTATTTTACACCAATATACAGGGTGTCCCACTTAATTAAATATAAATATCCAAGGGCATTTAATAAAAAATATATTGTTGTTAGGTCAGCAACATAATTTGGCAGTTTTTTTAAATATTTCTATCAATACGTCGAAATTTTTTAAAAAATCTACAAAAAAAATTATAATACAAAATTGTTCGAAAACCATTTTTTTTTTATTAGCGGCCAAAAGGTTATTTGATATCCACTGTTGAAATAACGTACGATAATTGAATCACTTGATTATTCTCGCGAATATTCTAATGAACTTGTGCTAATGTTGATCCTCTTACGCCCAAATAGTTCTTCAATTCGAACGTATGGGCAAATGTCGTTCATTTAAGTGAATTATTCTGCTATTCAGTATTCACTTATAAGTGAATAGTGCACAAACAATTATTCAGTATTCACATATACATGTTTCGTTCGATGGACAACATTAAGCTACGAGTATTAATTTAAAAAAATTGGAAATAAATTGTGCAACGATTAAATGGCAGTAATTTCGAACAATATTTGCACATAGCTTTGGATAATCTTTCCAAATTTTGTTAGTTCGTTTCGCCATTTTGTAATAATAATTTCACTACAATTTTTAAACTCAGGCGTAAAATAGAATTTATAAAATGACACAAATTATAATTAATATTAATATACTTACGTTAATTTAAATTTTTAATTTAATTTTTATTTTTATTTTAAATTAAATTTTTTTTAAATTAAAAATATAAATTAAGTGTGAATACGTTTATGTTTAGGCTAAATGATACCGTTAGATTAAATAAGATTTAAAATATTTATATTCGCAGAAAAGTGTTAATGCACCCCCGATTGTTTTATTATTATCTTATGCTTGAATATCAGCGATACAATTCACAATACATAATTGACAGTACTAAATGTGAATAACGTAGTGAATAATTCCTATATAAATGAATATAGAATATATAATTTGAATATTGAATACGAATCGTTCACTATGATGAATCGTTCAAATTGAACGATTCATAGAGAATTACCCAAGCCTATTGTGTAGCGATGGCAAATTGTAGGTCACTTTGGGGACCTAGTTCATAGTTCATTTCAGTGTACCGTTCACGAACTATAGGTCGTGAACTACTACACCTTTTAAAAATGAACTAGTTCACGACCTATATGAAATACACGCACATACTGAAAATAATCTCTTTTCTTCCCAATATAGTTAGTTAAAGAGTCCGCAATCCTAAAGATTGGTTGGAAACAGCACGCCATGCCGATCTATCCTGAGCTAATCCCTTCATCTCCCTATAGCTATTCATCTCAACGTCTTCAACTATCCGACTCACATACTCCAATCTAGGCCTACCTACCCCTCTCTTTCCCTCCACTCTACCTTCTATGATCAATTGCATAATCCCCCCATGCCTAAGGATATGCCCTACTAATCTGTCTCTCCTACGCTGTAACACTCTCCAAATACTTCTCTTCTCCCCTACTAACTCTAGTACAGCTTCATTTGTTACTTTATCTTCCCAACCAATCCTCATCATCCTCCTATAACACCACATTTCAAGTGCTTCTAATCTACGCTTCTCTTCCTTTCCTATAGTCCACGCCTCACACCCGTACAGTGCTACACTCCAAACATATACCTTCAGTAATCTTTTTCTAATACCCAAGTCAATATTTGATCTTAAAATCTGTTCTTTTTCTACGAATGCCTTCCTACCCTGTGCTATCCTACACTTTATATCTACCTTGCTTCGATTATCTTTTGTGATTCTACTGCCTAAATAACAAAAATCTGACACTTCTTCGATTCTATTATCTCCTATTGTGATCCTCATTTTTCTACTGCATTCCTTTTTGTCACACCTCATCATTTTAGTTTTACCTATATTTATTTTCATGTTAAAATCCCTAGTCAATACTGCCTGCATACCATTCAATACCCTTTCTAAATTCTTTTCGCTTTCTTCCAATATAGCTATATCGTCGGCGAATCTCAACATATATATTTTCTCTCCCTGTACATTCACACCTACACTATACTCTTCTTTTACTTTGTTTATTGCATCTTCTATATATAGATTAAATAATAACGGTGAAAGTGTACATCCCTGCCGAACTCCCTTCCCTATTTTTGCTACCTCTTCTTCCCCCTCAATTCTAACTAAGGCAGTTTGGTGTTTATATAAATTAAAAATTATTCTCCTATCCTTATAATCTATACCCGTTTCTTTAAAAATTCTAAACATTATGTCCCAATCTACATTATCAAATGCCTTTTCTAAATCTACAAAAGCTATGCAAGTTACCTTTCCTACCCTCTTTCTTTTTTCTACTACCGTTCTTAGTGCTAGAATCGCCTCCCTCGTCCCTCTGTTTTTCCTAAAACCAAACTGATCTTCTCCTAGCCTTTCCTCTACTTTATTTTCTAATCTCCTATAAATAATCTTTAGCAATATCTTCGATGCATGTGATAGTAGACTAATGGTCTTATAGTTCTCACACAAATTAGCTCCTATTTTCTTCGGCATTGTTACTATTCTACTACGCTGAAAATCCTGTGGTACTTCTCCCTTCTCATATATTTTACAAACTAACCTGTATAATCGCTCCTGCATTTTTTCCCCTGCGTGTTTTATTAATTCGGCTGGTATCATATCAATCCCCGCTGCTTTGTTTATAAAAATAATTTATAAAAATTAAAAATTTATAAAAATTTAAATTTAAAATCTGATCTTTCCCAATATAAAAATAGTAAATAGTAAAAAATAAATAAATTGAAATATTACAATACTTATTTTGAATTAGGAATGGGGAAGAAAAGACAACAATGCTTATAATTTATACAAAACATATATAAGGAATATAATTTCGTTTCGTTCACCAACACACTTTATCACTAAATAAATGCTAGTACTGTATATGTAATGTATACTATACTGCACCGTTTACGCGTAGGTTTAGTAGACGACGGGTTCAGGACCTAGTACAAGTACATGAATACGTACACCGTGCACCATGTAGTTCATAGTTCACGACCTATAGGTCATAGTGACCTATAGGTCGTTGCAAAACATCGTCACAGTACGCCCGTCATTTGTTTGAACGGTTCGCGAGTGAACTACACATCGCTACTAGTGTTCAGAGTTATTATGCGCCGCCGCACTGACGGATGTTCGTTGCTGTTGTTATTTCTAAGTTGCGGCAGGCGTATGCCGAGTTACCGTAGGTTACCACCGCAGGTTACCACCCTACAGCAATTGCTGCAACGTCGCAAACACACGTCCGCCCAAGTATAATGCACCAGATACGCGTAGATTACCAAATGGTTTCATGTTGGCGTACCTGAAGAGGACCGCCGTGCAGGACCGCAACTACTGCATTGTTTCCAACAAGTATATGAAATTGAAGCCTTCTATTTCAGCAATGTGAGTTGATATAGTTACTAGAAAGTTCGTAACAAGAATTAAAACTAATCTCCAAATTCTTTAACCTCTTTCTTCCTCGCCGTCTTCTTATTGTTTTTTCTAAATTCTTCTTCTAACCTCTTTGCACATTACCTCAAAAACTCTGCTTAATTAACCAAACTTCTGTTATTCTTTCATAATCTGCTATTGTAAATTTGTTTAGGTCAGGTCAGGTTGAAATTTGAAACCTGATCTGATCTGTCCTTTATTACTTAATACTATTTTCGTTCCTCATTTCATAATCTTTTATACAAATCCCCAGATCTGTTGTAATGTGACCTGACCTGACCTTATCTGAGCTGACCCCTTTATCTGACTATCACCTTTTAAAATCGACTTAAACTTTCATCCATTCTTTCATAGTTTCAAACAAAAAATATCTTGACCTAACCCGCACCTCCGTGCAGGACCGTAACTATTGCATTGTTTCCAACCAAATTGAAGCCTTATATTTCAGCTATGTGAGTTGATATAGTTACTTGAAAGTTCGCTACTAGAATTAAAACGAATCTCCAAATTCCTCAACCTCTTTCTTCCTCGCCGTCTTGTTATTGTTTTTCTAAATTCTACTTCTAACTTCTTTGCACATTACCTCAAAATATCTACTTAATTAACCTAACTTATATTATTCTTTCATAATCTGCTATCGTAAATTTGTTTCGGTCAGGTTGAAATTTGAAAACTGACCTGATCTGATCTGTCCTTTATTACTTAATACCATTTTCGTTCCTCATTTAATAATCTTTTATACAAATCCCCAGATCTGTTGTAATGTGACCTGACTTGACCTTATCTGAGCTGACCCCTTTATCTTACTATCACCTTTTAAAATCGACTTAAACTTTCATCCATTCTTTCATAGTCTTATATCTAAAAATCTCTTGAGCTGACCTGCACCTCCGTGCAGCACCGAAACTATTGCATTGTTTCCAACAAGTATATAAAATTGAAGCCTTCTATTTTAGCAATGTGAGTTGAAATAGTTACAAGAAAGTTCGTAACAAGAATTAAAAATAACCTCAAAATTCTTTAATCTATTTCTTCCTCGTCGTATTCTTATTGTTTTGTCTAAATTTTACTTCTAACTTCTTTGCATATTACCTCAAAAATCTACTTAATTAACCAAACTTCTGTTATTCTTTCCTAATCTGCCATCATAAATTTGTTTAGGTCAGGTCAGGTTAAAATTTGAAAACTGACCTGATCTGATCTGACCTTTATTACTTTGCACCACCTTCGTTCCTCATTTCACAATCTTTTATACAAATCCCCAGATCTGTTGTAATGTGACCTGAACTGACCTGACCTTACCAGAGCTGACCCCTTTAACTTACTACCACCTTTTAAAATCGACTTAAACTTTCATCAATTTTTTCATAATCTCCCATCAAAAAATCTCTTCACTGACCTGACCTAACCTTACCAGGTCAGTGCTAACACACATTTTAATATCTACTTCTAACTTCACTCATTCGATCGTCTTCAATCAAAGAAATCTAGTCTTAATTTTACCACACAATTCTATTGTTTCTCCATTTCTTTAATATGACCTGCCTAACTGACCTAACCTATACTCTTACAATTACATCATTTAAAATTTAATAATATTTTCACGGATCCTTTCAAAATCCACCAATCAGCTTGCAAATCACCTCAATTCACAATCCTTCCTAGACTAACCTCAAAAAACCAAATTCACTTACATACATCAAAGTAGGTACGAGCACACAATTGCACTTTTCCAAAAACTCTAGTTCCTTTTCCCTTACAATTTAATCTGGAAATCATCCCAATACATCCCTTACACCAAACAAACTCCCGTAGGCTGCTGCGGGACTCTGATTAAGTCGTGTTATCCTCTTTATTATGTAGTGAGAAAGCTATATAGTAATCAGCACACGCCATCTCTGTCGCACCAAAGGCGGAAAGTTGCAGAACCTATCCTTGTTCCGCTCAATAAGTGTATAGGAGTTTGTAGGTCTACAGTTTATAGCAAAAGTAAAGAGGAAACACCTTCATATACAGGATGTACTGCAATTTATATATATTATACACGGTTATGCATCGCGCTAACTGCATCACGACTCTATATAACCGAACGCGTGCCTAATGTACATCGAGGTGAGTTTAGTTCTCTATCAACTTTCCAACATCGGATCTCAGGTACCTCGAGTGTTTGCTTAACATTAGTTATGCGTTGTATACGACTGCTGAAGGCTGGGTAGGCTTACACCAACCGCTATAGTCCACAGACTTTCAACTCGCATTCAGCAGATTATCATAGAAAAACAATCCATCATCGCACCGATTATAGCGAGTGATCTAAATGTAGTCGAAAGCAACACAAAAACGTATTTTATTAATTAATTGCTGTTGTTTATCTGGTATTAACGATGGTGATACATGTTTCGAGCAATAAATGATTAATATTGGAATTGTAGTATTTAAGTGATTTAAAATTAAATTTTGTAAAATTGAATTTGCATTTGAACATCATGTTAGTATGGACCATCCTGTATATATGTATGTTATTTCAGGTATTTCTGAGATTATGCGGTTAACGCGGTAATTTAGTGCGGAAACTATGAGTGGAATTAATGTGAAAATGGATTCGAATGCTGATGTTGATTCGGTTACAGAATTTCAGATATTGACGTCAGAGATATACAGCTGTCAACTGTCAAAACTATCTAAATACATAAATGAATATTTGCTTGAATAGCGGCAATAAAGTATGTAGCGTTATATGCCCACCTAAAAAAAATATGAACAAAAACGGTTAGGTTTGCAAGATGGTGCTTATTAGGTGGGATCCCGGTTCATATGGAAAAAAATCTGCTGAAATAAATGATATTAGGCTAAATTTATGAGGCGATGACAAATTAAAATATGTACAGAAATATTTCAAAAGCAATTAAATGGCAACATCGATAAAAATATTAATTTTACGCCGTTGTAATTTTTTTTAATTTCATAACCAATTTTCTATCATTATATAACATGATAACATTCAATGTTGCCACAGGTATAAATTAAATTCCCTAAACGAAAGCATTTATATTTAACGACTATACAGGGTAATCTACAAAAATTGTTATTGTACAACATTTTTAGAACTAACTAAAATTTTCTATTTGTATGCAAAAGTTCTTCAGAATTGTTAATATGCACTATAATCATAAAAACTTATTTCCACTTCACTATGTATAATATAAGACAAACCTAATCAACTATTTTATGATATTTGATAATAAACATACGTTCGCTTATTAAATGCAATTATTGTACGTGGAGTGGAATAGAAAGCGACCTCTTGCGGAGCAATCTGCTAATACACGTCGACAATTAATCCATTGTGAAATTACTGAATAAGGTTTTAGCAATTACTATACAGGGTTCGAAAATTAATTAAATAAAAAAAATAAAGAAAAGGGCAGGTAGGAGGGAATGGATCACGGAAGAAATAGTTAAAATGATAGAAGCAAGAAGGAAAATTAAAATTGGAAACACAGAAGCAGGACAGAAAAAATATAAGGAACTAAGGAACTTAATTAATAGGAAATGCAAGCTAGCGAAAGAAGAGTGGATAAAAGGAAATTGTGAGGATATTGAGGAGGATATGAGAAGAGGTAAAGTAGATTTGGGCTACAGGAAAATTAAGTCACATTTTTCTAAAGTAAAACCAAAGGGTAACATTATATGTGATAAGCAGGGTAAGGAACTCACAGAAAATAAGGAAAAAGCTAGAAGATGGAAGGAGTATCTTGAAGATTTATATAAAGGTAGGCAGGACATGGAGGAGCTAGAAAATGTGGAACAGATAGATGAGGATGACTTAGGTCCTAGCATACTTAGGTCAGAGTTTCATAGAGCATTAAATGATTTACGGAATAACAAAGCAGCGGGGATTGATATGATACCAGCCGAATTAATAAAACACGCAGGGGAAAAAATGCAGGAGCGATTATACAGGTTAGTTTGTAAAATATATGAGAAGGGAGAAGTACCACAGGATTTTCAGCGTAGTAGAATAGTAACAATGCCGAAGAAAATAGGAGCTAATTTGTGTGAGAACTATAGGACCATTAGCCTACTATCACATGCATCGAAGATATTGTTAAAGATTATTTATAGGAGATTAGAAAATAAAGTAGAGGAAAGGCTAGGAGAAGATCAGTTTGGTTTTAGGAAAAACAGAGGGACGAGAGAGGCGATTCTAGCACTAAGAACGGTAGTAGAAAAAAGAAAGAGGGTAGGAAAGGTAACTTGCATAGCTTTTGTAGACTTAGAAAAGGCATTTGATAATGTAGATTGGGACATAATGTTTAGAATTTTAAAAGAAACGGGTATAGATTATAAGGATAGGAGAATAATTTTTAATTTATATAAACACCAAACTGCCTTAGTTAGAATTGAGGGGGAAGAAGAGGTAGCAAAAATAAGGAAGGGAGTTCGGCAGGGATGTACACTCTTTCCGTTATTATTTAATCTATATATAGAAGATGCAATAAACAAAGTAAAAGAAGAGTATAGTGTAGGTGTGAATGTACAGGGAGAGAAAATATATATGCTGAGATTCGCCGACGATATAGCTATATTGGAAGAAAGCGAAAAGAATTTAGAAAGGGTATTGAATGGTATGCAGGCAGTATTGACTAGGGATTTTAACATGAAAATAAATATAGGTAAAACTAAAGTGATGAGGTGTGACAAAAAGGAATGCAGTAGAAAAATGAGGATCTCAATAGGAGATAATAGAATCGAAGAAGTGTCAGATTTTTGTTATTTAGGCAGTAGAATCACAAAAGATAATCGAAGCAAGGTAGATATAAAGTGTAGGATAGCACAGGGTAGGAAGGCATTCGTAGAAAAAGAACAGATTTTAAGATCAAATATTGACTTGGGTATTAGAAAAAGATTACTGAAGGTATATGTTTGGAGTGTAGCACTGTACGGGTGTGAGGCGTGGACTATAGGAAAGGAAGAGAAGCGTAGATTAGAAGCACTTGAAATGTGGTGTTATAGGAGGATGATGAGGATTGGTTGGGAAGATAAAGTAACAAATGAAGCTGTACTAGAGTTAGTAGGGAAGAAGAGAAGTATCTGGAGAGTGTTACAGCGTAGGAGAGACAGATTAGTAGGGCATATCCTTAGGCATGGGGGGATTATGCAATTGATCATAGAAGGTAGAGTGGAGGGAAAGAGAGGGGTAGGTAGGCCTAGATTGGAGTATGTGAGTCAGATAGTTGAAGACGTTGAGATGAATAGCTATAGGGAGATGAAGGGATTAGCTCAGGATAGATCGGCATGGCGTGCTGTTTCCAACCAATCTTTAGGATTGCGGACTCTTTAACTTAAAAAAAAGCTTTTTTTAGAGAAATCATCGCTATGAACATTTGATTTTTATTTAATAGACTGGATATGTTAAAAAAAAATGCAATTTTTTTTATAAATTTTGAACGTATTTTAAAATCCAACAATCTGTTTTATATATATTCTGGGCATATCTTTTTTATTCTATTTTACATTCTTTTATCAATCGTTTTCGCTGCTAGACCCATTTCATTTTCACGCTCGTGTATACGCAATCTTGTCCAAGACAGAATTTATCTGAGTTTGACTTGAGTATGGCTGAAGCGCACCCGAAACGTCGCATTATATGTTTCATATATATTTCGCTTGTCTGGATCGTCTGCTAAATTTCAGACGTTTTACTGGAACAATACCCTCGCAAGAAAAAATAAATGTGCTCTTATTTCAAAGTTTACAAAAAAAATTGTAAATTTATTTGCGAGGTAGATTTTTAATTTAAAATTTAACGATAATAAATTAATTAAAAAGTAATAATCTCGATTGATTTAATGGATATTGATAGATTTTGAATTTTTCCAATTACATATTGCAATTTTTTCATTTTGTTAATTTTTCCAATATGATTATTTCTGAAAATTGGTTCTTATATTTGTACCTTAGCACAAAAATGGCCAATGTCCAATATTATAATGGTGGTCATAAAATTGTTTTTCAATTTTTTGTTTGTTTTAATTATTCGTGTTATTTGGTGAAAAAAATTTTTTTAGTTTTTTTTTATGCACATTGGCATATTTTGGACATTTTTTGTTCCATACTTGTATAATTTGGTATTAATGTCCAACTTACTTTATGAGTTATTGTATGTTCTCTCCCAGTTGATTTTGGCTTTTGAATTATTTTTTCGATAGTAATTATAGCAAATTTTTTTTTTGAAATGTATTTTCTATTGTGGCAATCAGTAATATACAGGATGGATAAAATTAAGTTTCATTTTTTTTTCAAATTATGGTAAATTTATATCGAAATTAAATGTATTATAAAAATTATGCAGAAGATTTTTTAATTTAATGTGAATTTGATGTGTTCCTTCTAATATTTTTTTAAATTAAAACTTATTAAAATCTGCATCATATAATTTATTATAAAAAATACTAAACATATTAAATTAAAGTTAATATATAAGATGTTTTAAATAATTTATTTAATTTCCTTGAATATTCCAGCACTTAATATTACAAAAAATAAATTTGATTCTTGTCTATCCTGTATATAGAAATTGTAGGTCTGAACAGGTCAGGACAGGTCAGGTCAGGTCAAATTTCAAATTTTTATAATTATGGTATATTTATATCGAAATTATTATAAATAATAAATGATTATAAATTATTATAAAAGTATTATAAAAAATATGGAGAATATTTTTTTATTGAATGTGAATATGATGTGCTCCTTCTTATAAATTTTTAAATTTAAATTTATTAAAATCTGCATCATCTAATGTATTATAAAAAATACTAAACATATTAAATTAAAGTTAATAAATAAGATGTTTTAAATAATTTATTTAATTTCCTTGTACATTCGAGCACATAATATTACAAAATATAAATTTGCTTCTTGTCTATCCTGTATATAGAAATTGTAGGTCTGAACAGGTCAGGACAGGTCAGGTCAGGTCAAATTTCAAATTTTTATAATTATGGTATATTTATATCGAAATTATTATAAATGATAAATTATTATAAATTATTATAAAAGTATTATAAAAAATATGGAGAATATTTTTTTGTTTAATGTGAATATAATGTGCTCCTTCTGATAATTTTTTAAATTTATATTTATTAAAATCTGCATCATCTAATTTATTATAAACAATACTAAACATATTAAATTAAAGTTAATAAATAAGGTGTTTTAAATAATTTATTTAATTTCCTTGTACATTCCAGCACTTAATATTACAAAATATAAATTTGATTCTTGTCTATCCTGTATATAGAAATTGTAGGTCTAAACAGGTCAGGACAGGTCAGGTCAGGTCAAATTTCAAATTTTTATAATTATGGTATATTTATATCGAAATTATTATAAATTATAAATTATTATAAATTATTATAAAAGTATTATAAAAAATATGGAGAATATTTTTTTATTTAATGTGAATATGATGTGCTCCTTCTGATAATTTTTTAAATTTATATTTATTAAAATCTGCATCATCTAATTTATTATAAAAAATACTAAACATATTAAATTAAAGTTAATAAATAAGGTGTTTTAAATAATTTATTTAATTTCCTTGAATATTCCAGCACTTAATATTACAAAAAATAAATTTGATTCTTGTCTATCCTGTATATAGAAATTGTAGGTCCGAACAGGTCAGGACAGGTCAGGTCAGGTCAAGTTTCAAATTTTTATAATTATGGTATATTTATATCGAAATTATTATAAATTATAAATTATTATAAATTATTATAAAAGTATTATAAAAAATATGGAGAATATTTTTTTATTTAATGTGAATATGATGTGCTCCTTCTTATAATTTTTTAAATTTATATTTATTAAAATCTGCATCATCTAATTTATTATAAAAAATACTAAACATATTAAATTAAAGTTAATAAATAAGATGTTTTAAATAATTTATTTAATTTCCTTGTACATTCGAGCACATAATATTACAAAATATAAATTTGATTCTTGTCTATCCTGTATATAGAAATTCTAGGTCTGAACAGGACCGCACTTAACTACGTTGACAGAATATTTGCTAAACTAAAGTTAAGTACTAAAAAAATATTAATTTTCTTAAAAATAGTCAAATAATTGCAACCTTGTAAAATGTGCGTAATCACCCTGTATTATTTTAAAAACATATTTGTGTTTTATTTTATAATACTTCTTTAGTTCGTCGATAATAATCCCACTATCCATTAGAAAAATATATATCGCTAGTGCGGTTCTGATCACCAAGGTATGTACTACTCAACGACAATGTATGTTGGGTTGCATATACTGTACACTCATCTTTTGTGCAAGAGGTACAAACAATTCAAAACCCACTGGACTAGGACATACTATATTCTAGTAGTAAAGTTATGGTTGTTGCTGTTGTTACTGTTAATATTATTACCTCTGAAGTGAACAGAGAGTTATCAGAGTTGGCCCAAGGGGCAAATATCGTATTGTATCGGATCGTATAAAACACAATAGATACAGTGCGGCAACACCGCAGCGGATTAGAGCCCGGCGATTGTTTCCGATCGCTATATTAATTAAATGTAATTGTTATGTTACGTCCGACTAGCGCACCGCTGGTTGCATACATAATACACCCGAACCGCGCGATAATACAATTGTTACGTCTATAAAGCTTATAATGTTCCGACTGAATATTAAATAGTTGCTTTTATTTTTTTAAATAAAGCGCAAAAAAATTCATTTGAAAAACTTACCCAAAAAAAACTAGCGATTTTTTGAGAAGTGGACCTGAAAACCAAAAGAAAAATATTGTTGAAAATTAGTATTTTTTTGTAAAAGTCAATATAGAAGATTTAAAAAAAATAAAAATTATTTTTATTACTACACAAAAAAAAAATTCTGTAAAATATTTTGTCATTTTAATTCAACTAAAAGAAAAAAAATCTGTGGTTATTTCTTAGTAGTCTGACAAGTCAGGTCAGGTCAGCAAAAATAAAGTCAGTAAGTCGGTAAAGCGCAAAAAATAATTCATTTGAAAAACTTACCAAAAAAACTAGCTAATTTTTGAGAAGTGGACCTGAAAGCAAAAAGAAAAATACTGCTGAAAATTTGTATTTTTTGTAAAACTCAATATAGAAGATTAAAAAATAATAAAAATTATTGTCATTACTACAAATTTTTTTTTTTTAATATTTTGTCATTTGAATTCTACTAAAAGAAAAAAAAATCTGTGGTTATTTCTTAGTAGTCTGACAAGTCAGGTCAGGTCAGATCAGCAAAAGTAAAGTCAGTAAGCGCAAAAAAAATTTCATTTGAAAAATTTACCCAAAAAAAACTAGCTCATTTTTGAGAAGTGGACCTGAAAGCAAAAAGAAAAATACTGCTGAAAATTTGTATTTTTTGTAAAACTCAATATAGAAGATTAAAAAAAATAAAAATTATTGTCATTACTACGAAAAAAATTTTTTTTTGTAAAATATTTCGTCATTTGAATTCAACTGAAAGAAAAAAAAAATCTGTGGTTATTTCTTAGTAGTCTGACAAGTCAGGTCAGGTCAGCAAAAATAAAGTCAGTTAGTCGGTAAAGCGCAAAAAATAATTCATTTGAAAAACTAGCTAATTTTTGAGAAGTGGACCTGAAAGCAAAAAGAAAAATACTGCTGAAAATTTGTATTTTTTGTAAAACTCAATATAGAAGATTAAAAAAAAATAAAAATTATTGTCATTACTACAAAAATTTTTTTTTTTTTAATATTTTGTCATTTGAATTCTACTAAAAGAAAAAAAAATCTGTGGTTATTTCTTAGTAGTCTGATAAGTCAGGTCAGGTCAGGTCAGCAAAGTAAAGTCAGTAAAGCGCAAAAAAAATTTCATTTGAAAAATTTACCCAAAAAAAACTAGCGATTTTTTGAGCAGTGGACCTCAAAACAAAAAGAAAAATACCGTTGAAAATTTGTATTTTTTGTAAAACTCAATATAGATTTTAAATAAAATTAAAATTATTGTCATTACTACAAAAAAAGTTTTTTTTTGTAAAATATTTTGTCATTTGAATTCAACTGAAAGAAAAAAAAAATCTGTGGTTATTTCTTAGTAGTCTGACTGAAGCACAGATTTTCTTTTTTCAGTGCCTTTTTCGGTATGTCTCGTTTAGTCCTCCCTTTCCTGTCTTTCCTACCAACGCTACGTGACCATCTATCTTCTTCACTCAACACAGTGCCATTCTACGTCTCAAGAGGAAATGACCCTATATATCGTGGAGCCTAACACATATCACTATTTTTCTTACCAACTCGGACCTTAAAAAAATTTTGTTTAATCGACTCTAATTTAAAAATATATATTTTCTTAAATTTTTACATTTAGAATTATTAGATAAATAATTTTTTTAACGATTTTTATTATTTGTAATATTTCAAAAATTCTATTTTAAAAATAAAAAAAAAATTATAATAAAAAAATTATAATAAAAAAATCTCACATCCAAAAATTCAACTTCCATCGACTTAACCAAAAAAAAATTCTAAAGACTTTTTTATACCAAATTAAAAAAAAAAACTATTGATTTCTCATTAATAATTAACATTTTCTCATATTTGTTTAAATAGAAAAAAAATTAATTTTTGCACTGGGCTCTACGAAACACATCTCCGACTAAAGAAAATGGGGTATCTAGTAAAAATGGCATCCCCTAACATGGGGGATGCTACGGGAATAAACGCACACGATATATCTATCCAAAACTTTGCCCGAAAACATTTGTATTTAACACTCGGGAATTTATTTCGTTTTGATGCCTCAGCGTTCTAAGAAAGTAAAAATAAGTTTCTTTTATAACAAGTTTTTTTTATATATAAATTTCGATGTATAAAATCCAGCGGATCTAATTTATTTTTGCACGAATAAATGCGACCATCTAATATTTGTCTCGATCAGTATTTTGTAAAGATTTTATCAGATCCGAACTCAAATGCAAATTCGCGCAAATATATTCATTAATCTCCCACATGGAAATGAGAATTAGATGTCTACATCGCCAACTCAGATCAATTTACAAAATTATCTTCCAGACTGATCTCTTCTTATTAACCATTCGACCAAATATTCGCCGGAATGTATACTCATGGACCAAGAAAATGTCCAACATGTTTACAAAACCATTTAACAAAAAAAGCGGCTTTTAAACGGGAAACAAATTTTTATGGATAATAATATTTTTTTTTTTTAAATTAGAATATTAAAAAATATATATAATGAAAACAAATTTTATGATAAAAAAATTTATGCAAAAAATGATTTTTTTGTCAAAATATCTGAGGTATGGTCTCACCTGAAGAAAATGTAATATCAGAGAATTTGATGTATGGAAAAATACATTTTTACCGTCCTCAAGTGTACACTTGGCTTTTACGTCCATCATGTAAAGCATTCGTTAATGCTTGTCTGAAACTTTACAAAATCTGTCTGAAAAATCTGTAAACACGCTGTGAAAAATGGATGTTTTAAGAAAAATATCTATATCCTAAAAACTTGGGAATAATTTCCAAAAAAAAAAATGCACAAACGTTGTTCGCCAATATTAATAAAAATAAAGTCAAAAATATATGTTTTAATTGTTACAGCTTTTCAACACATCAACTGAAGACTGAAAAATATTTATTCCGTTCAGTTCAAATGCTTATAATACAGTTTTCCTCTTGTTTTCCAGCATTTTCCACAGAATTCATCATAAGAACATAGTATACAATACAGGGTGTTTCGCATCTACTAACACAAAATCGATACGTGATTCGGCAACTTATATTGCATAATCATTTCATATTCGATACACGATACGCTGTTAGCAGTGAACACACACGTACAGGATAGAATAGAAAGCTGCCTGTATTACATACAGGGTGTTCCAGATGTGTGCTCAAACTATAGATCAATAATACAAAAACATAACAATTGGAAATGGGATTTTTTCGCCATATAAAAACGAACTGTTGCATTAAATTATAAAAAATGTATATATGGAATACCCTGTATAGTATTGTCAGTGAAACAACTCGTGTGCGGGAATTCGAAACACGTTTCGCTGGAACAGCATTGGAGCTAGTGCTGCTTGAAAGTCGAACAGTGGGATGTGCAATATGGGGTTGGTTTTTGGGGGTTGGTAGTGGGGATGGGGTGCAATAGGTAGTGTATAACTGCCAGTTACTAACTGCCTATCTATATAGTACCAGGTCTCGTTTTGAGGCTGCGACGTGTCATCGTGGATAGTGATAATTGTTCAATTGGTGCGTTTATAAGGAAAATTGGTTAAATGGCAACGCAGCGTTTTGAAATTTTGATTTTTTTTCTTTTTAAACATTGAGTAATGGAAATTGTTTAAGTTCGTGTTTTAAAAAAACAAAAAAGTTTTTTGAGCGTGTAATAAGCCTATTTGTTAAGGGATACCCCCACTTTTAGAAATTTAACAAGTTAAATAACAATAAAAATTTTGTACGAAAATATGTTTACAAATAAAAATATTTGTAAACCTTAAAAAACGATTTTTTTAAATTATATAAAATAAAAAAATGTAACCATTGCAACGTTGCCATTTAAAAATGATCATTATATTTGTTTTAAAATTGACGTTATAAAATGTTTGTGAAGTTTTATAGTACGGTTGTGAGGCGTGGGATAATGAAGGGTAGATGAATAGTAGTGTTTATAAAAAAAAAAATTGTTTTAACTGGAAATTGTGCAGCGTAAAATTGAGTTTTAGTAATTTTTTTCGCGAATGTAATTTGAATTTTTGCATTGTTTGGACAGGACATATTTTTTAATCGACATGTGCGCAAATAAATTTAGTTCAATTTGCATTCAATATGAATATAAAATCCGTGCGTGGGGTAGTGCTATGATTTATATCTAATTTGCGATTGCACAGGGTGTTCCATTTAAACTACCGTTTATTGCAGAAAAAAACTTTAATTTGGATTTTAAATAGAAAATTGAAAAAAGAATATCCAGAAGAAATATTATAGAAATTTTATTTTTTTATATAAAATTGTTTTATAATTTAAAAATATACACTTTTAATTTAACGAAACTAAACGCCTATTTTATTTTATTTTATTTTATTTATTTTTTATTTTTATATAGTTCTTTGGAAATTTATTAAAAAAAAATCTTTTAACGTATGAGAGAGTATAAATTTTAAGAGTACCCTGTAAAATAATTTGAGCAATATATTTCGGAATACAGAAACAAGAATTTAATAATAAAGCGACTAACTAATCATTGCATGCACTAGCAAGCAAATTGAAATTTCATTTTTAATTTACTACAAAATTAATTAACGAATTTATAGTTTTGTTGCGAACATTTGGCTTATTTCAGTGCTTATTTTATATTGTTTAACTAATCTGTAAAAATCTTTTTAAAAAATAGGCGGAATTATGAAAAAAGTTAAGCCAGAAATTTTTTTATATATAATTTTTCCTAATATATAGATAATTTATTATGATTACTATTTATTTCAGATCAAAAAAGTTTATTATTAATTACTTTTTCATTATATTATTATTAAAAAAAATTATTTCAATCAATTTCTAGAGCAAATTAATTTTTTTTTATTAAATTTTGAGAAATATGTTTTCGATATTTAGGCAATAATCTTAATTTAGTGCTTATTTTTATATTGTTTTAAGTAATCTGTAAAAATCTTTTTAAAAAATAGGCGGAAATATAAAAAAAGTTAAGCCAGAATCTTTTTTATATATAATTTTTCTTAATGTATAGATAATTTATTATAATTACTATTTGTTTCAGATCAAAAAAGCTTATTATTAATTAATTTTTCATTATATTATTATTTAAAGAATTTTTTTTTTTTCAAATTCTAGAACAAATTAATTTTTTTTAATAAATTTTAATTTTGAAAAATATTTTTTCGATATTTATGCAATAATATTATTTCAGTGCTTATTTTTATATTGTTTAAGTAATCTGTAAAAATATTTTTAAAAACTAGGCGGAAATATAAAAAAAGTTATGCCCGAATTTTTTTTATATAAACAATTCATACATATATATATAATTAAATGTATAGATAATTTATTATAATTACTATTTGTTTCAGATCAAAAAAGCTTATTATCAATTAATTTTTCATTATATTATTATTTAAAGAAAATTTTTTTAATCAAATTCTAGAGCAAATTTTTTTTTTAATGAATTTTTATTTTGAAAAATATTTTATATTATTTAAGTAATCTGTAAAAATCTTTTTAAAAAATAGACGAAAATATAAAAAAAGTTAAGCGAGAAATTTTTTTATATATACATACATTCATTAATATATTTTTTTATTGTATAAATAATTTATTATAATTACTATTTGTTTCAGATCAAAAAAGCTTATTAAAAAGTTTTTTTAAATTTTTAAATTTTTTAAAAATTAAATTTTTTATTTTTATTAAAGTTTATTAATTAATTTTTCTATAGAATATCACCCAAATACCGTAACAAGCATTAAGTAGCTAGATGTACATTTCAAGCGCTATGCGCCCATCTTCAGTAGCACAACATAAAACTAAATAAAAAACCTCTAGAGCAAATTATTTTTTTTTATGATTTTTAAATTTGAAAAATATTTTTTCGATATTTATGCAATAATCAGTGTATAGTGAAGAGTGAATGTAGATTTGCAAAATTGCAACGTTTCGACACATGTAATATCAATCATCAGTGCATGTCATAAATTGGACAAGTAGTCAACTATGTCGGAGCGCGGTTTAAATTATTGCGCGCCATCTTGCGTGCAAATACAACAATTCCGGTTGATTTTCGAATTAAAACAATTAATTAAACATTAAATAATATTTCACACAAAATTGCTGTTAGTGTTGTAAAAAAAGTAATAAAAATAAAATAAACTAATAAAATATATGTATATATATTTTTTAAATTTAATAAATTGTTTTTTAATTAATATTTAAAAAACTTGTTCGAAAAACTAATAAAAAATAATGAAAGAGCCGACTTTAATACTTTTATCATGTATTTTTATTTGTGTAGTTTGGCCTTACTAGTTTCGCATATTAATATGAATAAAAAATTTAAAAAATTAAAATTAAAAAACTAATAAAAAATCTTTTAAGTGTAAAAGAAAATTGTACAAAAATTTAAAAAAGTTTTAATAAAAATTAAATCATTTTTTAAATAATACAAGAATTATTATTCAAAATTAAATAAAAACTTTTTTCATGAGTAGCTCATTTTTGTTATAAAAATATTTATCAATTTATAAATTATACAAAAATTTTTGCTCTAAAAATCCAACAATCCTCGTTTTTTTGAAAAAAAATCTTTTTTTTCATGTATTTAGAAAAATTCCATTGAAAAAAAAAACTAAATATTGTTTGACTTCCCTTAATTTTGAAAAAAAAAATTTTCATATAATTTAGGAAAATTTCATTGAGAAAAAATTATATATATCACCATATATATATTGTTTGAATTCTCGATATTTTTGAAAAAAAATAAAAAATTTTCATATATTTAGGAAAATTCCATTGAAAAAAAATATATATAACACCATATATATATTGTTTGAATTCTCGATATTTTTGAAAAAAAAAAATTCTTTCTCATATATTTAAGAAAATTCCATTGAAAAAAAATATATATAACACCATATATATATTGTTTGAATTCTCGATATTTTTGAAAAAAAAAAATTCTTTCTCATATATTTAGGAAAATTCCATTGAAAAAAAATATATATAACACCATATATTTATATTGTTTGAATTCTCGTTATTTTTGAAAAAAAAAAAATTTCTTATAATTTAGGAAAATTTCATTGAAAAAAAAAACAAAATATCACCATATCACCATAATATCATATTGTTTGAATTCTCGTTATTTTTGAAAAAAAATTTTTTTTTTCATATATTTAGGAAAATTCATTGAAAAAATATATATATATCACCATATATATATTGTTTGAATTCTCGTTATTTTTGAAAAAAATACATTTTTTCTTATAATTTAGGAAAATTTCAATGAAAAAAAAAATTCCATATATATATAAACCAATAATTTATTAAATTTAAAAAAAAATCATAGCATTAAAAATTGTTATCCAAAAAAACCAAATTAAACCGTCACGTCTAATGTAACAAAGGACATTTTCGTGGGTCGTTTGTTAGCGTCGGCGTCGGCGTCGGCGTCGGGAACAGTGTTGTAAACAACGGCGACTTTTTGCCTTAGTTTACTATTGAATAGAGTAGGAAGAAGTGGAGCTTTGAACCATTTGAGAAGAGCTTGATAGAAGCTTGAATAGAGCAATATCCTAAGAGCGAAATATGAAAATATATATCTATCATTGGGGATGAATTTACCAAACACAAAAAAAGACAAATTTGGGGTTTTAATTAATAGTCAAGGGTTCTCAATCTGTTTAGAATGTATATAATACTTTGTATATACAGGGTGATATGTTAGGATATCCATTTATTTAAATATTTAAAAAAATCGCTAAATTACAAATTCATTTCGACGATATCTTTTTTTTTTTTTCAAATGTTTGAAAAACACAATTAAAGCTAAATCGATAAAATATATATTTTTTATATATAAATCTGAAATATGCAATTCTTCTGTAACTAATAATTAATTGTAAAAAAAAATAAAAAATCTAAATTATCGTTTAAAATTTGAAAAAAAAATCAAAAAATATAAGGCGGTTCATTTTTAAATATTAAAAAAAATATGTTGGTATACTATGCCTAGTATTTCTGGTGTTGGCTTTCATACACCTCAAAACATACAGGATAGATAAATTTATTTATTTTTATTTTTATACAATGTATAAATTGATATAAAAATTAAATGAATTATTTAAAATATTAAGAAGATATTTTAAATTTATTTCAGTGAAATTAAAAATATATTGTGCTCCTTCCTTATATATATTTTTATTTTATCTTATAAAAATTTGTATCATAAAATTTATTACAAAAAAATATTAGATTTCAATTATATTCAAAATTTTGAAAAAAACAATTAAAGCTAAAACGATCAAATTATATATAAATTTGAAATATGCAATTCTTCTGTAACTAATAATTTGTTGTAAAAAAAAATTAAAAATCCTAATTATCGTTTAAAATTTGAAAAAAATATAAAATAATATATTATTTTTAAATATATAAAAAAATTACGTTGGTATAGTATGCCTAGTATTTTTGGTGTTGACTTTCATACCCCAACTAGTGGCTCAAAATATACAGGATAGATAAATTTATTTATTTTTATTTTTATACAATGTATAAATATTGATATAAAAATTAAATGAATTATTTAAATATTAAGAAGATAATTTAAATGTATTTTAGTGAAATTTAAAATATATTTTTAATTTCATAAATTTAATATTTTTAATTTCATAAAAAAAAAACAATATATTGTGCTCCTTCCTTATATATTTTTATTTTATTTTATAAAAATTTTTATCATACAATTTATTACAAAAAAAATTAAATTAAAATATATATATTTTTTTATACTTTGTAATAACTTATTTAATAAAGTTTATTATAATTTTGTATATTACGATTGTAAGTCTGGACAGGACCGCATTTAATACGTTTGCAAAATACTTGTCAAACTAAAGGTATGTACTAAAAAAAATTTTACATTGAACAACGAATATTCATTTTCTTAAAAATAATCAAATAATTGCAACTTTGTAAATTTTGCGTAATCACCCTGTGTTATTTTAAAAACATTTATTTGTCTTATATTTTATAATACTCCTTTACTTCGTCGATCCCACCATCCAATAAAAAAAAAAAAAAAACGCAAGTACGGTTCTGTTTGATTCACATTTTTTTATTTAAAATAAACTGGAAATAAATTTATGCATAAGCAGGAATCTTTCCGGCGAGTTCATGAATGCTTTCTGTATATAGAATAATTTTATCGCCTGTGTAATAAAATGTAAAATTAAAATTGTATTGCTGGTTGCATAAAACAAAAGCCATTTAAATTCATCTCGTTTTGCAGCAGGCAGAGATACTAGATATTCATATATAAATAACGTTCTATGACTTTATTTATACAGCAGCACCTCTATTAACAAGGAAAAATTTAAAATAAACTTTTATTTATTTATTTATTTATTTATTTATTAAGCCATTCATATAGTAAAATATATTCATATAAAATTTGTTATCATTTTTTCTTTTAACATATTTTTACAATTAGTACGAATTTTTTTTATTAGTTTTAAAATGTAAGCTTTGATTTAAATAAAAATTATAATCAATTCGATATCTTATTAATTAATATTTTGTAAAATATAAAAAATATATATTAAATAAAAAAATATATATTCGCGTAAATAGAGGTCCGACTGTTGAAAAAATATGCAGTAAATTAGTATTTAATATATAGTCTCTATTCGATATGCAATATAAATTTAAATCAGAATAAATGTGCTATCAAAAAGTTGAACACAAATATTTTATAAGGCATAAACTTTATATGGTCGACATGATATATAATATTAAAATTAACTGGATTTACACCCCCAAATATCTATACGTACATACAGATTTTTTTAGTAGACGTAGCAAATATCAAAATGCATGCAACGGTGTTGCATTTTACTATTTGCATTTAATTTTTTATTAATTGTTATAAAAAATATCTTCAAAAAAATAGGGTATAATTTGATTAAAGAAATTTTATAACAGAGCAGTCGTAAGGACGTAATACTTTTAATACATGCTAGAAAAGTTGGGTTAAGTAACAGATTTTGATAGATTTAGCCAAATTGGTTACTTAAAAAAAACGTCAAACATTAACTTATTTTTTTGCAAGTTTTATATTTATTACATAAATTATTTTAAACCGAATAAACGTAAATTTGTTGCTAAAATTTGGATCATTCTATATAATACAAAATGAGGAATGTATCTAATATATTAAAATTAAATAATTCAACAATGAAATATTTATAAAATAAATATTAAAAAGGCAATTTGTTAAATTAATTCGCTTTGAAAAATATGGTATTTGTATTTTGAGTCTACAATTTTTTTTACAGAGCAGTCGTAAGGATGTGATTTTTATGACACACGTTAAGAAAGGTTTAGATTAGCTAATAACAAATTTTGACAGTATTAGCAGTAACAGTTAAATTTTTTTGAACTCAACTATGAACTTCATTCAATTATTAATTTAATAAAATATTTCAAACAGGAAAAAGGTAAGTTATTTGATATAATTTGATAAAAATTATAATTGTATCTAGTATGTGTATATATATTTCAAAATTCAACAAGGACGTAATTTCAATTTTTTTAATAAAAGGACAATTTGCTAAATTAATTCTCTTCAAAAATTACAGTATATTTCGAGTCTAGATTCTTTTTGCAGAGCAGTCGTAAGGACGTATTTTTTTAGGACACATTAAGAAAGGTTTAGATTAGCTAAAAATGTTTTGGACATTATTAGCTGTGACAATAAAATTTTTAAAAATCTCAAATATGAACTTTATTCAATTATTAATTTAATAAAAAATTTCAAACAGAAAAAAGGTAAATTATGTGCTATAATTTAGATTACCCTGTATAATACAAAATGAGCAATATATCTGGTATATATAAATTTCAAAATTCAACAAGGAAGTATTTACAATTTTTTTAATAAAAAGGCAATTTATTAAATTAATTCTCATAAAAAATATAGTATATTTCGAGTCTAAATTTTTTAACAGAGCAGTTGTAAGGACGTATTTTTTTAGCGCACATTAAGAAAGGTTTAGATTAGTTAACAAAAATTGTTGACATTATTAGCTGTGACAATTAATTTTTTTTACATTCTCAAACATGAACTTCAATCAATTATTAATTAAATTAAATATTTCAAACAGGAAAAAGGTAAATTATGTGCTATTATTTGGATCAGCCTGTATAATACAAAATGGGTAATATATCTGGTATATATATATATTTCAAAATTCAGCAAGGCCGTATTTTCAATTTTTTTAATAAAAGGGCAATTTGCTAAATTAATTCTCTTCAAAAAATATAGTATATTTCGAGTCTAGATTTTTTTTATAGAGCAGTTGTAAGGACGTATTCTTTTTAGGACACATTAAGAAAGGTTTAGATTAGTTAAAAATGTTTTGATATTTTTAGCGGTGACAATTAAATTTTTAAAAAATCGCATACATGAACTTCATTCAATTATTAATTAAATTAAATATTTCAAACAGGAAAAAGGTACGTTATTTGATATAATTCAGATCACCCTGTATGATACAAAATGAGCAATATATATATTATATACATGTATTTAAAAAATATTAAAAAATATATTAAAAATTCAACAAGCACGTATTTTCAATTTTTTTAATAAAAGGTCAATTTATTTTATAAATTCTTTTAAAAAAAATATTGTATATTTTGAGTCTAGAAAGTTTTTGACAGAGCAATCGTAAGGACGTAATTTTTTTAGCACACATTAAGAAAGGTTTAGATTAGCTAATAAATTTTTTTGACATCATTAGCTGTGACAATTAAATTTTTTTACATTCTCAAACATGAACTTCAATCAATTATTAATTAAATTAAATATTTCAAACAGAAAAAAGGTAAATTATGTGCTATAATTTAGATTACCCTGTATAATACAAAATGAGCAATATATCTGGTATATATAAATTTCAAAATTCAACAAGGAAGTATTTACAATTTTTTTAATAAAAAGGCAATGTATTAAATTAATTCTCATAAAAAATATCGTATATTTCGAGTCTAAATTTTTTAACAGAGCAGTCGTAAGGATGTATTTTTTTAGCACACATTAAGAAAGGTTTAGATTAGCTAATAAATTTTTTTGACATCATTAGCTGTGACAATTAAATTTTTTTACATTCTCAAACCTGAACTTCAATCAATTATTAATTAAATTAAATATTTCAAACAGCAAAAAGGTAAATTATGTGCTATTATTTGGATCACCCTATATCATACAAAATGGGCAATATATCTCGTATATATATATATTTCAAAATTCAGCAAGGACGTATTTTCAATTTTTTTTAAAAAAGGGCAATTTGCTAAATTAATTCTCTTCAAAATATATAGCATATTTCTAGTCTAGATTTTTTTTATAGAGCAGTTGTAAGGACGTATTCTTTTTAGGGCACATTAAGAAAGGTTTAGATTAGTTAAATTTTTTTTTGACATTATTAGCTGTAGATTTGGGCTACAGGAAAATTAAGTCACATTTTTCTAAAGTAAAACCAAAGGGTAACATTATATGTGATAAGCAGGGTAAGGAACTCACAGAAAATAAGGAAAAAGCTAGAAGATGGAAGGAGTATCTTGAAGATTTATATAAAGGTAGGCAGGACATGGAGGAGCTAGAAAGTGTGGAACAGATAGATGAGGATGACTTAGGTCCTAGCATACTTAGGTCAGAGTTTCATAGAGCATTAAATGATTTACGGAATAACAAAGCAGCGGGGATTGATATGATACCAGCCGAATTAATAAAACACGCAGGGGAAAAAATGCAGGAGCGATTATACAGGTTAGTTTGTAAAATATATGAGAAGGGAGAAGTACCACAGGATTTTCAGCGTAGTAGAATAGTAACAATGCCAAAGAAAATAGGAGCTAATTTGTGTGAGAACTATAGGACCATTAGCCTACTATCACATGCATCGAAGATATTGTTAAAGATTATTTATAGGAGATTAGAAAATAAAGTAGAGGAAACGCTAGGAGAAGATCAGTTTGGTTTTAGGAAAAACAGAGGGACGAGAGAGGCGATTCTAGCACTAAGAACGGTAGTAGAAAAAAGAAAGAGGGTAGGAAAGGTAACTTGCATAGCTTTTGTAGACTTAGAAAAGGCATTTGATAATGTAGATTGGGACATAATGTTTAGAATTTTAAAAGAAACGGGTATAGATTATAAGGATATGAGAATAATTTTTAATTTATATAAACACCAAACTGCCTTAGTTAGAATTGAGGGGGAAGAAGAGGTAGCAAAAATAAGGAAGGGAGTTCGGCAGGGATGTACACTCTCACCGTTATTATTTAATCTATATATAGAAGATGCAATAAACAAAGTAAAAGAAGAGTATAGTGTAGGTGTGAATGTACAGGGAGAGAAAATATATATGCTGAGATTCGCCGACGATATAGCTATATTGGAAGAAAGCGAAAAGAATTTAGAAAGGGTATTGAATGGTATGCAGGCAGTATTGACTAGGGATTTTAACATGAAAATAAATATAGGTAAAACTAAAGTGATGAGGTGTGACAAAAAGGAATGCAGTAGAAAAATGAGGATCTCAATAGGAGATAATAGAATCGAAGAAGTGTCAGATTTTTGTTATTTAGGCAGTAGAATCACAAAAGATAATCGAAGCAAGGTAGATATAAAGTGTAGGATAGCACAGGGTAGGAAGGCATTCGTAGAAAAAGAACAGATTTTAAGATCAAATATTGACTTGGGTATTAGAAAAAGATTACTGAAGGTATATGTTTGGAGTGTAGCACTGTACGGGTGTGAGGCGTGGACTATAGGAAAGGAAGAGAAGCGTAGATTAGAAGCACTTGAAATGTGGTGTTATAGGAGGATGATGAGGATTGGTTGGGAAGATAAAGTAACAAATGAAGCTGTACTAGAGTTAGTAGGGGAGAAGAGAAGTATCTGGAGAGTGTTACAGCGTAGGAGAGACAGATTAGTAGGGCATATCCTTAGGCATGGGGGGATTATGCAATTGATCATAGAAGGTAGAGTGGAGGGAAAGAGAGGGGTAGGTAGGCCTAGATTGGAGTATGTGAGTCAGATAGTTGAAGACGTTGAGATGAATAGCTATAGGGAGATGAAGGGATTAGCTCAGGATAGATCGGCATGGCGTGCTGTTTCCAACCAATCTTTAGGATTGCGGACTCTTTAACTAACTATTAGCTGTGACAATTAAATTTTTAAAAAATCGCCAACATGAACTTCATTCAATTATTAATTGAATTAAATATTTCAAACAGGAAAAAGGTACGTTATTTGATATAATTCAGATCACCCTGTATGATACAAAATGAGCAATATATATATTATATACATGTATTTAAAAAATATTAAAAAATATATTAAAAATTCAACAAGCACGTATTTTCAATTTTTTTAATAAAAGGTCAATTTATTTTATCAAATCTCTTAAAAAAAATATTGTATATTTTGAGTCTAGAAAGTTTTTGACAGAGCAATCGTAAGGACGTAATTTTTTTAGCACACATTAAGAAAGGTTTAGATTAGCCAACAACCATTTTTGACAATATTAGCTATGACAGTTAAATTTTAAAAACGCAAACATGAACTTCATTCAATTATTATTAAAAAAATATATTGCAAACAATAAAAAGGGTAAGTTATTTACTATGATTCGGATCACCCTGTACAATATAAAATGAGCAGTGTGTATAAAGCCAATATTTACGGAAAACATCTCATCGTCCTGGAGACGATGTCTATAGATTATATGAACGGAACTTGGTCTCGACCTTATTTCGTGACTCGAAGCTATCTAATAATACATTAGATGAGTATACATCGCTCTAATTTCTGTTCGTTGATCCATATTATATTCTACTACTGGGGGTAAAAACCACCCTCTTGTATTATATTGTACACCACACATCTTGAACAGGGTGAAGAATAAAAGGGTTTGCGTGAATTGATAAATTGGTTCGATTTATTTTTATTTTTAAATAATTATTCTAAAAGCGATTTGTATGAATTTTTTGAAACCGTTGTAAAACGGGGTCACGCTGGTTTTGGAAAATTTTAATGTAGAGATTTATAGATTGACAAATTGGTAAACCAAACTGTAAAATTCGAATTAATAGTAATTTTTTTTCGCATAATCAAGTTTTTAGAACATGATTTTTTTAAGCATAGAGAAAAATATAAAAATTTAAATAATTCAAAGTATAAAAATTTATATAATTTTAAATAATTTATTAATTATCCTTATTTATGTTGTGTGTTCAGATTTTTTAAAAATTAAATTGAAAATTGTAGATATACTGCTTTATAACGTTAAGTTGAGGATTTATGCCAGGAACAATGTTATTAATGATGCAAAGCTAAAATACAGTAAAATTTAATTGAAGCATAAAAGTCGTAAATTTTTTGAAAAATAGTATAAAAATTATTTAAACAATCAAAACGTTGTTAAATGTTAAGTATTAAAAAGAATCAAAAAAGTAAGCATAAGCAGATAACAAAAAAATGAAAAATAAAAAAATCCCATTTAAGAAGAGCATATATTAATATTCATATCCAATGTTGCCATTTTTCTAAAATAGTACCAAATCTAGCACAAAACTTTTAGGTTAAATATTTTTTAATAAAATTTACTAACGTTTTGCAAATTTTAGATACGCTTTAAAAAAAATTGAAATTGAAATATGTAATATTAAAAAAAAAAAAAACCTATCCAATATCCCCGATTGAAAGCTACGATTAAAATAAACATTTAATAATTTTGATAGCCGGTGTTGCCATTCCGTCATAAAGGTACCGAATCTAGCGTATTTATTGAAAAAAATATTTTTAACAAAAAAACACAGGCACGTACTAAAAATATATATTTATAGCATTTCCACCACGAATCACGAGATTACCCTCTATCTTTGACAGTCCCTTCTCATATACATATATATACAGGGGACCCTCGTTTTCCAGATAACGTATTACTTTTTGGGAAACTAGTTGCCACATTTGCCGTGAGATGGCCGTAGTCGCGCCCCAACTGAAATAGGCCACCAAATATACACACGTATATATATATACATACATAAAGGGTCAATGTAGTTTATGTTCCACATATACACAGTGAAACATTTGTTGTGAATTTATAATATGCATTTTTTTAACAATATTTTTAATTTTTAAAATGATTTTTAAAATGGAAAAAATTGCTTAAAATATTTTCTAAATAATTTTAGTTTAAAGAAATTCTAAATTATAAACATTTATAATTTTTGAAAAGTTTCTAATTTTAAAAATGTTCTAAATATTTTTAATTAAAAAAATATTAAGAAAAAAATTAAAAAATAATATTTTACCGAAAATAAAAAAATAAAAAATATATATTTTTTTATTTTAAATTAATAAATTCCACGTATTCAAACATTTAAATAATTCGTTAAAATTTTTTTTTTATGACCAAATTTTACCTATACGTTTTCGAACATTTCTGACTCTAGCGCAGTCGAACACTCGGTATATACGCTTAGCACCATATTACAGGTTCCGTTATATATCTAGTGACAGGAACCATATCAGGCATTGAATTGAGAAAGGATCTGCACTACTATAGCAAACATATACGTGTATATGTTCGGTTAAACCGTTACCGAACCGAACCGAAAATAGGTTCTGTCTGCGATGGACTGGCGGGGGCACTTTTACCGATTCCGGTCGGCTAATTCCTGGATTTCACCCACACGTCGATGATATTGTATATCTTCGAGTTTAAAGGAGATTCTGCGTTGGCTATCTAAGATAAGCTATTGTATATATTGTATTATTATATTATAGATAAATTGCAAACGCATTTTTTTTTAAAATAAAAGTTAAAGAACATAAACTTTTGAATATAAAAATACAAGTTTCATATTTTTATTTGCATCCAAAAAGCAACTGTAATATTTATACAAAAAACTCCGTACATACAAAATATTATTTTGATGATTCATTGATATTTTTAAGTAAGATTTATGGCAACTATTTTTCTAAGAATTAATATTTACTTATATTTATTAATACGTATTTATACGAAATATGGCAACACCGCATGACATTAGGTCGTTTGCAACGCGACTTTGCATCCAAAAAGCAACTGTAATATTTATACAAAAACTCCGTACATACAAAATATTATTTTGATGATTTATTGATATTTTTAAGTAAGATTTATGGCAACTATTTTTCTAAGAATTAATATTTACTTATATTTATTAATACGTATTTATACGAAATATGGCAACACCGCATGACATTAGGTCGTATTGCAACGCGACATTGCATCCAAAAAGCAACTGTAATATTTATACAAAAACTCCGTACATACAAAATATTATTTTGATGATTTATTGATATTTTTAAGTAAGATTTATGGCAACTATTTTTCTAAGAATTAATATTTACTTATATTTATTAATACGTATTTATACGAAATATGGCAACACCGCATGACATTAGGTCGTATTGCAACGCGACATTGCATCCAAAAAGCAACTGTAATATTTATACAAAAACTCCGTACATACAAAATATTATTTTGATGATTTATTGATATTTTTAAGTAAGATTTATGGCAACAATTTTTCTAAGAATGAATATTTACTTATATTTATTAATACGTATTTATACGAAATATGGCAACACCGCATGACATTAGGTCGTTTGCAACGCGACTTTGCATCCAAAAAGCAACTGTAATATTTATACAAAAAACTCCGTACATACAAAATATTATTTTGATGATTTATTGATATTTTTAAGTAAGATTTATGGCAACTATTTTTCTAAGAATTAATATTTACTTATATTTATTAATACGTATTTATACGAAATATGGCAACACCGCATGACATTAGGTCGTATTGCAACGCGACATTGCATCCAAAAAGCAACTGTAATATTTATACAAAAACTCCGTACATACAAAATATTATTTTGATGATTTATTGATATTTTTAAGTAAGATTTATGGCAACTATTTTTCTAAGAATTAATATTTACTTATATTTATTAATACGTATTTATACGAAATATGGCAACACCGCATGACATTAGGTCGTATTGCAACGCGACATTGCATCCAAAAAGCAACTGTAATATTTATACAAAAACTCCGTACATACAAAATATTATTTTGATGATTTATTGATATTTTTAAGTAAGATTTATGGCAACAATTTTTCTAAGAATGAATATTTACTTATATTTATTAATACGTATTTATACGAAATATGGCAACACCGCATGACATTAGGTCGTTTGCAACGCGACTTTGCATCCAAAAAGCAACTGTAATATTTATACAAAAACTCCGTACATACAAAATATTATTTTGATGATTTATTGATATTTTTAAGTAAGATTTATGGCAACAATTTTTCTAAGAATGAATATTTACTTATATTTATTAATACGTATTTATACGAAATATGGCAACACCGCATGACATTAGGTCGTTTGCAACGCGACTTTGCATCCAAAAAGCAACTGTAATATTTATACAAAAACTCCGTACATACAAAATATTATTTTGATGATTTATTGATATTTTTAAGTAAGATTTATGGCAACTATTTTTCTAAGAATGAATATTTACTTATATTTATTAATACGTATTTATACGAAATATGGCAACACCGCATGACATTAGGTCGTTTGCAACGCGACTTTGCATCCAAAAAGCAACTGTAATATTTATACAAAAACTCCGTACATACAAAATATTATTTTGATGATTTATTGATATTTTTAAGTAAGATTTATGGCAACTATTTTTCTAAGAATTAATATTTACTTATATTTATTAATACGTATTTATACGAAATATGGCAACACCGCATGACATTAGGTCGTTTGCAACGCGACTTTGCATCCAAAAAGCAACTGTAATATTTATACAAAAACTCCGTACATACAAAATATTATTTTGATGATTTATTGATATTTTTAAGTAAGATTTATGGCAACTATTTTTCTAAGAATGAATATTTACTTATATTTATTAATACGTATTTATACGAAATATGGCAACACCGCATGACATTAGGTCGTTTGCAACGCGACTTTGCATCCAAAAAGCAACTGTAATATTTATACAAAAACTCCGTACATACAAAATATTATTTTGATGATTTATTGATATTTTTAAGTAAGATTTATGGCAACTATTTTTCTAAGAATGAATATTTACTTATATTTATTAATACGTATTTATACGAAATATGGCAACACCGCATGACATTAGGTCGTTTGCAACGCGACTTTGCATCCAAAAAGCAACTGTAATATTTATACAAAAACTCCGTACATACAAAATATTATTTTGATGATTTATTGATATTTTTAAGTAAGATTTATGGCAACTATTTTTCTAAGAATGAATATTTACTTATATTTATTAATACGTATTTATACGAAATATGGCAACACCGCATGACATTAGGTCGTTTGCAACGCGACTTTGCATCCAAAAAGCAACTGTAATATTTATACAAAAACTCCGTACATACAAAATATTATTTTGATGATTTATTGATATTTTTAAGTAAGATTTATGGCAACTATTTTTCTAAGAATTAATATTTACTTATATTTATTAATACGTATTTATACGAAATATGGCAACACCGCATGACATTAGGTCGTTTGCAACGCGACTTTGCATCCAAAAAGCAACTGTAATATTTATACAAAAACTCCGTACATACAAAATATTATTTTGATGATTTATTGATATTTTTAAGTAAGATTTATGGCAACTATTTTTCTAAGAATGAATATTTACTTATATTTATTAATACGTATTTATACGAAATATGGCAACACCGCATGACATTAGGTCGTTTGCAACGCGACTTTGCATCCAAAAAGCAACTGTAATATTTATACAAAAACTCCGTACATACAAAATATTATTTTGATGATTTATTGATATTTTTAAGTAAGATTTATGGCAACTATTTTTCTAAGAATTAATATTTACTTATATTTATTAATACGTATTTATACGAAATATGGCAACACCGCATGACATTAGGTCGTATTGCAACGCGACATTGCATCCAAAAAGCAACTGTAATATTTATACAAAAACTCCGTACATACAAAATATTATTTTGATGATTTATTGATATTTTTAAGTAAGATTTATGGCAACTATTTTTCTAAGAATTAATATTTACTTATATTTATTAATACGTATTTATACGAAATATGGCAACACCGCATGACATTAGGTCGTATTGCAACGCGACATTGCATCCAAAAAGCAACTGTAATATTTATACAAAAACTCCGTACATACAAAATATTATTTTGATGATTTATTGATATTTTTAAGTAAGATTTATGGCAACTATTTTTCTAAGAATTAATATTTACTTATATTTATTAATACGTATTTATACGAAATATGGCAACACCGCATGACATTAGGTCGTTTGCAACGCGACTTTGCATCCAAAAAGCAACTGTAATATTTATACAAAAACTCCGTACATACAAAATATTATTTTGATGATTTATTGATATTTTTAAGTAAGATTTATGGCAACTATTTTTCTAAGAATTAATATTTACTTATATTTATTAATACGTATTTATACGAAATATGGCAACACCGCATGACATTAGGTCGTATTGCAACGCGACATTGCATCCAAAAAGCAACTGTAATATTTATACAAAAACTCCGTACATACAAAATATTATTTTGATGATTTATTGATATTTTTAAGTAAGATTTATGGCAACTATTTTTCTAAGAATTAATATTTACTTATATTTATTAATACGTATTTATACGAAATATGGCAACACCGCATGACATTAGGTCGTATTGCAACGCGACATTGCATCCAAAAAGCAACTGTAATATTTATACAAAAACTCCGTACATACAAAATATTATTTTGATGATTTATTGATATTTTTAAGTAAGATTTATGGCAACAATTTTTCTAAGAATGAATATTTACTTATATTTATTAATACGTATTTATACGAAATATGGCAACACCGCATGACATTAGGTCGTTTGCAACGCGACTTTGCATCCAAAAAGCAACTGTAATATTTATACAAAAACTCCGTACATACAAAATATTATTTTGATGATTTATTGATATTTTTAAGTAAGATTTATGGCAACAATTTTTCTAAGAATGAATATTTACTTATATTTATTAATACGTATTTATACGAAATATGGCAACACCGCATGACATTAGGTCGTTTGCAACGCGACTTTGCATCCAAAAAGCAACTGTAATATTTATACAAAAACTCCGTACATACAAAATATTATTTTGATGATTTATTGATATTTTTAAGTAAGATTTATGGCAACTATTTTTCTAAGAATGAATATTTACTTATATTTATTAATACGTATTTATACGAAATATGGCAACACCGCATGACATTAGGTCGTTTGCAACGCGACTTTGCATCCAAAAAGCAACTGTAATATTTATACAAAAACTCCGTACATACAAAATATTATTTTGATGATTTATTGATATTTTTAAGTAAGATTTATGGCAACTATTTTTCTAAGAATGAATATTTACTTATATTTATTAATACGTATTTATACGAAATATGGCAACACCGCATGACATTAGGTCGTTTGCAACGCGACTTTGCATCCAAAAAGCAACTGTAATATTTATACAAAAACTCCGTACATACAAAATATTATTTTGATGATTTATTGATATTTTTAAGTAAGATTTATGGCAACTATTTTTCTAAGAATTAATATTTACTTATATTTATTAATACGTATTTATACGAAATATGGCAACACCGCATGACATTAGGTCGTATTGCAACGCGACTTTGCATCCAAAAAGCAACTGTAATATTTATACAAAAACTCCGTACATACAAAATATTATTTTGATGATTTATTGATATTTTTAAGTAAGATTTATGGCAACTATTTTTCTAAGAATGAATATTTACTTATATTTATTAATACGTATTTATACGAAATATGGCAACACCGCATGACATTAGGTCGTTTGCAACGCGACTTTGCATCCAAAAAGCAACTGTAATATTTATACAAAAACTCCGTACATACAAAATATTATTTTGATGATTTATTGATATTTTTAAGTAAGATTTATGGCAACTATTTTTCTAAGAATGAATATTTACTTATATTTATTAATACGTATTTATACGAAATATGGCAACACCGCATGACATTAGGTCGTTTGCAACGCGACTTTGCATCCAAAAAGCAACTGTAATATTTATACAAAAACTCCGTACATACAAAATATTATTTTGATGATTTATTGATATTTTTAAGTAAGATTTATGGCAACTATTTTTCTAAGAATGAATATTTACTTATATTTATTAATACGTATTTATACGAAATATGGCAACACCGCATGACATTAGGTCGTTTGCAACGCGACTTTGCATCCAAAAAGCAACTGTAATATTTATACAAAAACTCCGTACATACAAAATATTATTTTGATGATTTATTGATATTTTTAAGTAAGATTTATGGCAACTATTTTTCTAAGAATGAATATTTACTTATATTTATTAATACGTATTTATACGAAATATGGCAACACCGCATGACATTAGGTCGTTTGCAACGCGACTTTGCATCCAAAAAGCAACTGTAATATTTATACAAAAACTCCGTACATACAAAATATTATTTTGATGATTTATTGATATTTTTAAGTAAGATTTATGGCAACTATTTTTCTAAGAATGAATATTTACTTATATTTATTAATACGTATTTATACGAAATATGGCAACACCGCATGACATTAGGTCGTTTGCAACGCGACTTTGCATCCAAAAAGCAACTGTAATATTTATACAAAAACTCCGTACATACAAAATATTATTTTGATGATTTATTGATATTTTTAAGTAAGATTTATGGCAACTATTTTTCTAAGAATTAATATTTACTTATATTTATTAATACGTATTTATACGAAATATGGCAACACCGCATGACATTAGGTCGTATTGCAACGCGACTTTGCATCCAAAAAGCAACTGTAATATTTATACAAAAACTCCGTACATACAAAATATTATTTTGATGATTTATTGATATTTTTAAGTAAGATTTATGGCAACAATTTTTCTAAGAATGAATATTTACTTATATTTATTAATACGTATTTATAAGAAATATGACAACACCGCATGACATTAGGTCGTATTGCAACGCGACATTACGTTCAATGCTGAGTAGGTCGATCGTAAAGGCGATTCGAGTGGCGGAAGTGTTGAGGAGCGCGGGTCACTTGCGTTTATACGGAACGGTAATGAATCTCCGCTCTGGCGGATTTTACGATATGAGAGTGCCGGGTTGCCTATAATGGGCCGGTATACACGTATAAACGCTACGTCCTGTATACAGCAATGACAACGACGACGACGTTCGTGTGTATTTTGTGTAAGATCCATTTCCGTGCATGGTATAAGTGTTTAACATATTCGCAGATTGTTAAACAGAATGTGTTTGTGTTTTATAGGATTTTTATATTTGTTTTAAAGCGAAGATGCCAAGATATGGCAACGTTATTGCTATGCCATCAGTATGTCATTCTTTCATATCAACGTCATTTATTGATTTAACAATAAAATTTGTAAACACTGAATACGATTCATTATGAAATTCAAATTTGACAGTTCGGCACAAAATTTATCATTTTCAAGGATACATTTTGAGAAAAAAAAATTAAATATCTTTAGAAAAAATTACTTCGTATCTATAATTTTTTTTTATTATATAGGCGTACTGAAAATGGAACACTTTGTATATTTGAAAAAATTCTTTAAAGTTTCCCAGTTTTAATTTTATTTAGACTTTACTGCAACATTACTAAAACACCCTGTATAAGGGATATACAGGGGCTATACAGTAGAAAGGGGTTCTTGTCCTCTTACCCACCTTCTATAATTAATTACATAAAACCTCACGCTATATCTAAAAATCCAACTCTTATACTCCAATACCTTCCAAATAAACTGCGTAGTTTTTCAACTAACCCTAAAATATCTTCGGTATTTATTTTTTCTAATAAAAATTTTGACAAACGAACTTTAGACATTAAGCGAAACCATTGTGCCTTTTCTACAAACAATCATACAAAACATCTCATATCGATCTATAATAAGGTCATATTTACATTGGCTTTCCGCCAATTTCCGGAAAGCTCGAATAAAACCGATTTCGGCACTGAATTAAACCCCTTCAGTCACATTTACTATATACAGCGTCGCGTAATCTATAAATACGTCATTTTATAATCGGATTTTCAAGTTTAACATATATAATAAATTGTATAGATATAGAATACCGTAACTTAAAGCATTAAGTGGCTAGATGCGCATTTCGAAGGTTATGCCCCCATCTTCAGTAGCACAATTGTATAACAATACCGGTGAATGACAGAGGTACCTTTATTTGTTTTATTATTGTGCTAATGAAGATGGGGGCATAGCATCCGAAATGCGCATCTATCTACTTAATGCTTTGAATTACGGTTTTTGGGTGTTTTATACAATTATTTAATGCCGTAGTGACGATTTTACAATATATAATAAAATTTACTTATTTAAAACACCCTATATGTATATATAATCGGTGGAAGATTTAAAAAAATATTTTTTATGTTCTTTTTAAAAAGTTATCAATAACTAGAATATGTACAGCTCCTTTTTGTTTTAATTGGCAGAGAATTTTGGTAGTCGTCTGCGCATAGAGTTGTGCTTACCAGTGGTGCCAGACAACAAAAAATACTCTAGGTCCAAGAATTTTAATTTGTCACTATTTTATAGCTATCGTACAAATTAATTATGACGTAAATATGATACTATAATAAGTATTTATCAACATTTCTTATATTCTAGTATAACTTTTCTGCATTTTGTATTAATTTCAAAGAATTCATTCTAATTGCATAAAATGGTTGTTATAACTGTGCGTGGTGATTTGTCAACATTGCATTTCTTAGGACGCACACCTTCTGCACTAGACACACCTACTTATTCTTTGGAGAAGACAGAAGCGTAGCGTGTTTTGGTAGAATTATATTTATTGAAATAATAGTTATATTTTTGTTTAAAATCGAAATAATATTGTAGGTGAAATGGAGATGTATATATATATAGGATGGACCTATTTAGTTGATCAGTGGCAGGGGTTGAAAAATGAAAAGGGGATAATATGACATTAATGGCTTCTGAAATTATGACGTGGCAATGAGAAAATGGCTAAACCAAAACAAACGGTATTATATAGACACTATACAATATACTCTATCCATAATAAGAATGTATATAAAAGCCTATATAAAAAAAACACTTTTATTATTTACAGTATTGCCTAATATTATATATTGTATATAAAAATTCCTGTTCGTATTTGAATGTGTTTTTAGCATGGATAAGGTATATTTTTCTATATGGGTTTATAGAATGATAAGATGGAAGAGAAAAGTCATAAAAGAGATAATATCTCTTTTGGAGAGAACATTAGTTTTCTCTTGTTTATATAGCAGATGTATAACAGTAAGCAATATATACATAACACCCCGTATAATAGCGTATGAATATATAATAATATCGTAAATATAAAGATTTCGGTTTTAAAAAGAAATGCAACGCTGTAGAAATATTTGAAATAAAAAATTTGGAGGGGCCTATATTTTATATTGATATAAAGTATATAAAAAATCGACAATTAAATGTAACATACGGTATTTATAAGAATATTTGTTTATTTTAAAAACCAAAAGAAATATTATAAATTTCAAAAGCCTGAATATTAAAAATCGTAAAATATTAAAAAAAAATCGAAAATTTGCAAATTCGATACTTTAGAATTTTTTTTAAAGAATTAATATGTCCGCGTATATACAGGGTAGTATATTTAAATAAAACGCTACGGTAGAATGTAATTAAAAAATAATAAAAATTTGCAAATACATATAATAAAATCGTAAATATAAAGATTTCAGTTTTAAAAAGAAATGCAACGCTGTAGAAATATTTGAAATAAAAAATGGGGGTGTGGGATTTTTATGTAATTGTATTGATATATTAAAGTATATAAAAAATCGACAATTAAATGTAATGTGCGGTATTTATAAGAATATTTGTTTATTTTAAAAACCAAAAACATTTTATAAATTTAAAAAATCCTGAATATTAAAAATCGCAAAATATTTAAAAAAAAATCGAAAATGTGCAAATTCGATACTTTAGAATTTTTTTTAAAGAATTAATATATCCGCGTATATACAGGGTAGTCTATTTAAATAAAACGCTACGGTAGAATATAATTTAAAAAAAATTCAAATTTGCAAATAACTTATGAAAAAATTTAACCATGAATTAGTATAGACAGGGTACCATATTTAAATAAAATTACGAAATTTCCTGCAAAAAGTAATAAAATATAAAAACATAAAAATTTCATCTAATTTTAAAAAAAAGATTAATGTAAACAGCGTCATCAACATATTTGTACATATACAAGGTGTACCATTTTTCATGCGCACAGAATTTTAAATTTTAAACGATATCATTTTAAATGGAATGATGTATATTTTTTGGATATTTATTTATTTAATATGCTTGAATAATAAGTATATTTTATAGAGGGGATTAATAAGTACAATGGACATGTGTACATTTTCAACTTAAAAATTCAAGAATTTTAAATGTAACATCCCATAGATTGTAAATTAATTTTTAATGGAATTTTATGGACGTTCTGTTAAAATATAATTTATTCCATATTTTATGCAGAGTATAAGTAAAAAGTTTAACTATTTTCAACTATATGCTTAAAAGAAACGCCTACTGCTTAAAAAAACGCTTACTGCTTAAATAAAAAGGAAACCATATAATAAAAAACATATCTTCCATTTTACGGCTCTTCTAATATCGGATATTAAATACTCCCGTGTTAAATTGTCGTATAAGCAGGTTTGACGTAACTCCTGAAGACGTAACATATACGCCGATTTCTCCACAGGACACAAAAGACCGTATTATACTCATTCTCTAAACCTCCCGTTCGTTCGTTTCTTTCTTCTTCAGAGGCCCTTTTATATTACTTTTCGTCGCCCTTTTTGCCCCCGCCCTTAACTAGTTAGTCCCTGACGAAAAATAATATGCCGCAGATGTTGAAGTAACAAATTGTCACCATGAAATCATACAGAATTATATATATATATATATAATATTTTTTAATCTTAATGAAAAATATTCATTTTTTGACATTTTTATAAATTTCTTTAAATTCGTGATTTTTGTACAAAACAAAAAATTGACAACAATGCCTTTTTAAATACCCAATTCATTTTTTAGTGGCTAAATAATAAACTACATGACATATGTCAAATGGTGTCAAGCAATCACATTATATAAAATCTATTTTTGACATCTCCGCCATACTTTTTAATTTCTTGTCTATTGCATTCTAAATAAATTTGGCAACAATGGCTTTTTAAATACCCGATTATTTTTTTAGTGGCTAAATAATAAACTACATGACATATGTCAAATGGTGTCAAACAATCATATTATATAAAATCAATTTTTGACAACTCTGTCATATTTTTTAATTTCTTGACTATTGCATTCTACATAAATTTGGCCACAATGGCTTTTTAAATACCCAATTAATTTTTTAGTGGCTGTATAATAAACTACATGACATATGTCAAATGGTGTCAAACAATCATATTATATAAAATCAATTTTTGACAACTCTGTCATATTTTTTAATTTCTTGACTATTGCATTCTACATAAATTTGGCCACAATGGCTTTTTAAATACCCAATTAATTTTTTAGTGGCTGTATAATAAACTACATGACATATGTCAAATGGTGTCAAACAATCATATTATATAAAATCAATTTTTGACAACTCTGTCATATTTTTTAATTTCTTGACTATTGCAATCTACATAAATTTGGCCACAATGGCTTTTTAAATACCCAATTAATTTTTTAGTGGCTGTATAATAAACTACATGACATATGTCAAATGGTGTCAAACAATGACATTATATAAAATCAATTTTTGACATCTGTGTCATATTTTTTAATTTCTCGACTATTGAATTCTACATAAATTTGGCAACAATGGATTTTTAAATACCCAATTAATTTTTTAGTGGCTGTATAATAAACTACATGACATATGTCAAATGGTGTCAAACAATCATATTATATAAAATCAATTTTTGACAACTCTGTCATATTTTTTAATTTCTTGACTATTGCATTCTACATAAATTTGGCCACAATGGCTTTTTAAATACCCAATTAATTTTTTAGTGGCTGTATAATAAACTACATGACATATGTCAAATGGTGTCAAACAATCATATTATATAAAATCAATTTTTGACAACTCTGTCATATTTTTTAATTTCTTGACTATTGCATTCTACATAAATTTGGCCACAATGGCTTTTTAAATACCCAATTAATTTTTTAGTGGCTGTATAATAAACTACATGACATATGTCAAATGGTGTCAAACAATGACATTATATAAAATCTATTTTTGACATCTCCGCCATACTTTTAAATTTTTTGTCTATTGCATTCTATATAAATTTGGCAACAATGGCTTTTTAAATACCCGATTATTTTTTTAGTGGCTAAATAATAAACTACATGATATATGTCAAATGGTGTCAAACAATGACATTATATAAAATCAATTTTTGACATCTCTGTCATATTTTTTAATTTCTTGACAAATTTGGCAACAATGTCTTTTTAATGCTTCATAATTTTTTTAATGATTAACTAATAATATACATGACATACGTCAGGAAATGTCAAACAGTGTTAAGTCAAAAATTACTAATATTTGACAAATTTTGAATTTTTTTTTAAATTCCTGTTTATTGTAATCGAAATAACTTCGGCAACTTCATTATTTCATTAGTAAATAAGTGCCATGTATTGTTGAGTCAAAAAAAATATGACACTCCAAAAAATCACTGTACGTCATTTTTTTTCTCAATTTTTGACAATTGCAGTTTACAAAAATTTGAAACGATGAATTTTTTTATGTCTCTTTAACAATTAAGATGGCATATGTCATATTTCATCAAAAAATGTCAAATATGTGTCATTTAACCTAATATAATTTCTCTTCTGTAATTTCTACATTTCACTTAATAAAAACATTTTCCAACGACATATTTTGTTCCACTCACTTTTTTTTTCTTCACGAGAAAAGTGTAGCATTTTACATTAAGCATTTTCGTTTTCCGCAAAGATCATATTTATTTCAATTTATTTTTTTAACTGGCGAAACGGAATTTATTCCGACGCCATGTACCGTAATAATTTTCCACGATATTTTCCCGAAAGTGGCACACTTTTCGCAAAATAAATATGATTGCAACATACACAAAGAAACAAAAAAATGAAAATATATATTTTCCTGTTAAAGATACCGAAATGAAATGTGATATAGGAAAGCATTAAGCAGCCTCCGTAACAAGTTTGCATTATTTAATCTAACAAATCGTATTTTTAATTTTATTGGCGCAAAGGATACCGTCCTGTACATTTTTTTTTTAATAAATTGCTAAATCATTTTTATGTTAAAATATTTCGAACCGAAAAATTAAGACAACGGTGGGTTAGCGTGAAATCTTTCCTACACACCGGGATCCCTTTATATAACCCTACGCCTATGGACAAATTTCGAATCAGAATTTAATTTATTCTTTAGTGGAACCGAAAATGTTGTAACTTATGCAAAAACAGTCCGTAATGTGCTCATTAATATTTTCCGCGGAGTTTTGAGTTTTGCACAAGTCTGGACCACTTCGTGGGGGGGGAATTAAATAACCCGAGCTGCAGAAGCATTTGCTCTTTCGAGTCCTTCGAGAGTCTGAAAAATAACATCTCAGCGTTGCTGCAGTTGTAGCTGCACCATGTCATTGCTGGACCATTTTATTAGCAATCGTTAAAAGTGATTTATTTTACGTGCTGCGCCTTTATAGAGAGACGCCGGGCGTCGGTTTGAGCGTCGCTCGCCTTACTTAAGAATAATTTGTATGTTTACAAATATTATTCAATGTATTCTATTATATACATCGAGTGTCCTAATAAAAAAAAATAATAAAAAATAAACGTGGACCCAGTTATCCACCTTGGGGAACCCGAAATAATCAATTAATCACTAATTCATTTATTTATAATATTTTAGTTTTAATTTTCCAAACTACATATTTTTTTTTTAAAGAATTGTTGGTCAAATTTACACTTAGACAGAAACTGATTTTTACACTGGTATTTTTAGTTTGTCAAAAAATAATATCGCCTCAAATAACCTGGTCCAGTGTAGTTCAATAAAAAGGTAATAAATTTCTAATTTTATTGTGATGTTTTGTTTGAGCGTGTTTTTTGGAACATTCGGTATATTTGGCAAGCGAATTAAGTCGTAAAATGCAGAGAATAATTGGAAAATAAGAATGATAATAATATATACGAATTCTATAATTGGAAAAGGCATGAATTATTTGAAAAAACAAAATTTATTAACAATTGTTATACAAAAAATATATATTGATAATAGTTTGAATAGAGGAAACTGAATTTTTTTTTTGCGAGTTTGCTTGAAGAAGGAAATATTATTAAATTATGGAAAACCTAAAAAAAAATATTTGAAATTTTTTTGTATATATCTTACCAGTGTTAAAAACTTTTTTATGGACTTAATTGCAAAATTGGCGCAGTAGAAGATTTTTTTTTACACAAATCACAATGATTTTTAATAAAAATTTAAATCGCGAGTGCGTAAAATATTCAACAAATAAAAATTAATTGAAATAATACATGTTTTTTAAACATTTCAGGGAACAAAATCAAATTTTTGATCTAAAAATGAATTTTTCGTAATACAGAAAATATTTTAATATTATTTTTTTTAATGAAATATTATCTTATTAGCGCAAGATAACTTTGCCATATTATTTAAGAATTTAATGATTATTTTGATCATTAAGACAACAGTATTATAGTTCAAAGCTTTTGGATTAAATTCATGTCCTGGCGAAGGACGAAATATAATAATATTTGAAATTACAATATTTTAGGAACAAGGACTAACAGTCCAGCACAAATTAAGACAAAAGGATAAATGTGGAATATCAAAGAAAATTAATTCGATTTTTTTTAGAATTTCTTAAAATATATAAGATTTTGGTACGAATTAACATTCTTCGAGATTTCTGCTAGATATTTTTTATGAAAACTAGAAATGAAGGGGAAAATGAAGAGACCAATATTTAAATAAAAAAGGATCTACTACAACACAAATTTTTTTTTTTTATAGAAAAAACACCACTCACATTAACCAAACACGACTTCATAAAAAAAAAAATTTTTTTCACGTAACAACCCAAAACCGCAACAACAAAAAAACAACGAACCGGTAAAATCGAATACAAAATCGCAATCGAAACGAACCCTTTTTCCCGCTTCCCAATCTGCAGAAAACACTTCAATCGGAATCTACACCCAACACTTTGTCGCTTGCTATTTCTAACTTAACTCTGGAGCGGTTCAACAAGACCGCCGAATATCCCGCTGTGCCGCTGCTGCTGAACCGCTCGCGACCGCGAATCGTTTCACTCTGAACATACCGACCGAACGTACCGCTAACGATACGATACGATAGGATAGGATAGGATAGGAAAGGAAAGCTCTGGAGCTGCTGCTGCTGCCGCTACTGCGCTATAGGAAGCTGTAGCGTTATAGAATGTATGGACGAGCGAACGGTCCCTTAGCCGACGCCAAGCGGTATATACACAGTATCTATCTGTCTAGGCGTTTCGCTTATCTGCTCCTATATATAGGGCGTGCCAAATTATTTAAAAAAATCCGCTTAAGTTTTAGGCGAATGTTATTTTGACTAATGTCAGCTTGACAAATTTTTAGTTGATAAATGTCAGCTTGACAAATTTTAAGTTGACAATTATCAACTTGGCAAATTTTAAGTAGAAATGATTAACTAGACTGATTTTACATGGACAAATGTCAACTTGACAAATTTTATGTCGACAATTATCCACTTGACAGATTTTATATCGACAAAAGTCAACTTGACAAATTTTAAGTTGGCAATTATCAACTCGACAAATTTTAAGTAGATAATTATCAACTTGACAGATTTTAAATGACAAATTTCAAATTGACATTTTTTAAGTTGGCAATTACCAACTTGACGGATTCTACATGGACAAATGTCAACTTGACAATTATCAACTTGACATATTTTACATACACGAATGTCAACTTGACCAATTTTAAATTGACAATTATCAACTTAACAATTTTTAAGTAGTAAATTATGAACTTGACAGATTTTAAATGACAAATGTCAACTTGACAATTTTTAAGTTGACAATTATCAACTTGACAGATTTTACATGGACAAATGTCAACTTGGCCAATTTTAAGTTGAATTCCCAACTTGACATTTTTTTAAGTTGACATTTATCAAATTCACAGATTTTACATGAACAAATATCAACTTGACAAATTTTATGTCGACAATTATCTACTTGACAGATTTTACATGGACGAATGTCAACTTGACAATTTTTAAGTTGACAATTATCAACTTGACAGATTTTACATACACAAATGTCAGCTTGACCAATTTTAAGTTAACAATTATCAATTTAACAAATTTTAAGTACATAATTATCAACTTGACAGATTTTAAATGACAAATGTCAACTTGACATTTTTTAAGTTGACAATTATCAACTTGAAAGATTTTACATGGACAAATGTCAACTTGGCGAATTTTAAGTTGAGATTCTCAACTTGACAATTTTTAAGTTGACAATTATCAAATTAACAGATTTTACATGGACAAATGTCAACTTGACCAATTTTAGGTTGACAATGATGAACTTGACAGATTGACAAATGTCAACTTGACCAATTTTATTTTGATATATGTCAATTTAACAAATGTCACCTCGACAAATATATTTCAAAAATATCAATGAGATATTATGATATTAGATATCAATGAGATTTGATGATTATTAAATTGCCAAAGTAAATTTAAACAAATATCAACTTGAAAAATGTACTTAACAAATTGCAGGACAAAGGATAACTTGACAATTGAATTTTTTTGGCAAATTTCAACTTGACCAATGTTTTTATATTATATAATTGAGAGAAATTACATTTCGACAGATATCAACTATTCAAATGTAAGTTTTGACAAATGTTAACGTGACAAATTTAATTTTAAAATTATCACTACGCTGTTAAATAATAGTATAAGAATATAACCCAAATACCGTCACTCAAAGCATTAAAATTTTAGGTTTGACCAACCAATATTTATTGTTTTAAAAAATTTATAGGTTATATTATTATGCCATATTGTGAAATACTTCTGTCATGTTGACTTATTTATTTAATAGTATATCAATCACGATTCGTGACAGAGGTATTTTATTTAGTTTTTATCTTGTGCTACTGAAGACGGCGGTATAGCCTTCGAAATGCGCATCTAGCTTTAAGTTACGGTATTTGGGTGATATTCTATACAATGACAAATTTAAGTTGTGCCAAATATCAGCTTGACAAATTTTAGTTATAACAATATATAAATTTGACGAATATTTACTATAACAACTTGACAAATGTTAGTTTTGACAATTGCCGATTTGACAAATAACAATTTATACTTTTTAGCGTTAAAAATTCTTAATGAAGAACACGACTGAATTCAGCAAGTCGTTTTGTCAATGATCACTCATAGTGAACACCCTGTATATGATGGAGAGCGAAGGGAGCAGCGACGGTATGTATGTATGTATTTCCCAAGAAAAGGGTGGCATTAGGTTACGATGCGCGCGCAACTCCAACACAGATATACAAGTGCGGACAAGTTTTCATGTGAAAATGTGTGGGGAAATGCGGAAGTGTTACATACGGTAAATTAAACTGGTCTAAATATTCAGGTTTAAAAATTATTGCAAATTTAAAATGTAGGCGTTTTCAAAAAAATTTAGTATTTACAAAAAAAATAGTCTAAACTTTGTAAAATTGTAAAAAATTGTAAAACATTGTAAAAATCACTTTTATTATATTGTAAAAAATTATATACTGTAAAAAAATTGTAAAAAATTGTTAAAATCCCTTTTATTATATTGTAAAAAATGATATACTGTAAAAAAATTGTAAAAAATTGTAAAAATCCTTTTATTTTATAAACTTCGAATTTTCAAATAAAATATACGTATATGAAAAAGTATATGAAAGTATATGAAAAAGTATATGAAATATACGAAAAAAGTATATGAAAAAGAAATGCCTTTTTTTTTAATTCCTCAGACTTAATTTTGAGCATTCTTCAGATTTTTAATAACTTAATATTTCAACTAATTTAATACTGATAATTTTGTTATACCTTCCACGCATTTAAACGAAAACAAAAATCGAATTTTGAACACTTCCCATGTTCATGAGCATCTTTTTCGAACATTACACGAAATTAAATTTCAAAATCGAACATCAAATTTATATAATAATCTCGATCACATTTCCTGCACTGCAACAGCATAGTTCGCACAATTAGCAGAACTTGTGTTGAAATCAATTGTTTCCGATATAACTACATACAATTGTAGACGTCATACAAAATCTATTGAACCGTAATTCCATATATTACGCATACAAACGAAGGTTCAGTAAAAAGTACACTTGCTATATACCAACTTATTGTACATCATGATCGTTGATACGAAGAGGAATTCTGGTAAGATACTATTCAATACCATAGACTGCTAAATTATATACAGAGTGAGTCATAAAAAAATCGAGATATAATTTGAAGTCGTCTTTCATTTACTAATTTAAAATGTATGTACTTTAATCTTGAGCTACATATGTATATGCTATACTTTCCTTATGCTCTGCCTTTTATAACATATTGTACAAATCTTATTGTTCTACGCTGTAACATCTTAAAAATCCTTCTCTCAACTAACTCTAATAATTCTTTATTTAACACTATATTTACCTACCCAATCTTCATCATCCTCCTACAGCACAACGCGTGAAATTAAACATATACAATATATATTTTTTAAATAGTACATATTTTCATTTTTTAATTACTTTTTTAAGAATTTAGTTTAAGAAAAAATATTGAGAAAAAACTAAGAAAAATTTCACATACAAAAAAATATTTTTTTTACTAATTGCAGCTTTTAATTGGTTTCTTTTTATTTCCTTTCGGTTCACCATGTATAATTAAATGTAATTCACGAGCACAGCGATTCATGTTTTACAGGAGGGGTGGGGGGGGGGGGGGGGGTGCTAAAATAAAGTGGGGGCGCCAGAGGCGGGTGCGTATTCATTATAAATTTCATTTAACTTGGCAAGTTTCTTGTTTAGAAGCACACAGAGCCAGGTTAATCAATCGCAATAAGTAAGTTCTCTCCGTTCATCGTCTTTCTCCTTATACATCGAGCCTCCTCGAACTGAGTTAGAAACCACAGTCCGGACAAACATAATCCGAACTAATAACAGTCAATCGTTTTTGATCTAAAGTTTTATTGCAGTTATTATATTCAAATATTTTCTTAAATTATGAACATCAAAAATTTTTTTTTTTATCTCACTCGGTATATATATATTTTTTTTTAAACAACTTTTTTGTTCACAATCATCTTGTTTTTTGGTATTCCTTTAAAATTACATACATAATACAATATCTCATGTGTGTAAATGGAACACCCTGTATATACCGACTCTCATTTATCGCATATTATACATAGTTAGTTGGATCTTCCGTTCCCCTTAATTTTGCGTATGATCTCACCGAATCTTTGGGATATTATCTGTTTCTAGTTTTCGCGATTCAAACTTCCGAGGAGCGTAATTATTTAATTTAAATTACGCAATTATTGAAGCATGGTTATAATATTTTCGGGGTGATGTAATTTATATCGAAATTCGAAAGTGAAGAATTTTATAGTAAATATTAAGGAGTGAAAGTAAGTTAAATAAAGCGACACCTATGACGAAAATGAAGAGTTGTTTAGTATATTTTATAAAGTTATATTGTGGCGCTATCTAATTTTATAGTAAATATTAAGTAGTGAAAGTAAATTAAATAAAGCGACACCTATGAAGAAAAAGAAGAGTTTTTTAGTATATTTTATAAAGTAATATTGTGGCGCCATCTAATTTTATAGTAAATATTAAGGAGTGAAAGTAAATTATATAAAGCGACACCTGTGAACAAAATGAAGAGTTGTTCAGTATATTTTATAAAGTTATACTGTGGGGCCATCTAATTTTCTAGTAAATATTAAGGAGTGAAAGTAAATTAAATAAAGCGACACCTGTGAAGAAAATTAAGAGTTGTTTAGTATATTTTATAGAGTTATATTGTGGCGCTATCTAATTTTATAGTAAATATTAAGGAGTGAAAGTAAATTATATAAAGCGACACCTATGAAGAAGATGAAGAGTTGTTTAATATATTTTATAAAGTTATATTGTGGCGCCATCTAATTTTATAGGAAATATTAAGGAGTGAAAGTAAATTATATAAAGCGACACCTATGAAGAAAATGAAGAGTTGTTTAGTATAATTTATAAAGTTATATTGTGGCGCCATCTAATTTTATAGGAAATATTAAGGAGTGAAAGTAAATTATATAAAGCGACACCTGTGAACAAAATGAAGAGTTGATCAGTATATTTTATAAAGTTATATTGTGGCGCCATCTAATTTTATAGTAAATATTAATGGGTGAAAGTAAATTAAAATTAAAGTAAATAAAAAAATAAAGCGACACCTGTGAAGAAAATGAAAAGTTGTTTAGTGTATTTTATGAAGTTATATTGTGGCGCCATCTAATTTTAAAGTAAATATTAATTAGTGAAAGTAAATGAAATAAAGCGACATCTGTGAAGAAAATAAAGAGTTGTTTAGTGTATTTTATGAAGTTATATTGTGACGCCATCTAATTTTCAATGATTTAGTTATAGTATAAAATAGTTTGTCGGTAATGACTTTATGATTTATAACAATTTTTGGTGCAAAAAAGTATAAAAATTTCATTTTGACTTCAAAAGTGTTTTGTAATTTTTGAGTCAAGAATGTTTTTGAAAAACATTAGAATGATGATGTAAATGTGACACTCAGTAGTTCAATGTAATTAGATATTAAGGCTTGGGCAAATTTTTTTTGATGGCGTGTTTATTTTTAGCAGAGCTCAAAGTAGAAAAAAATGACAAAAACAAAACTCAACTTGGAGATTAAAAAAAAAAACTAACACAGCTATTACCGTCAACATTTGTAATTATCTAAACCATTTTAATGTGTGTTAAAAATATTACGTCCTTAAGATCTTTCTGTAATAAACATTGTTGCTTCAAAATATATAATGACAAACTAATCGATGATTTTTTATAATTTTTGTTTTAAGAAATTTTTAGAAACGCTTAAGAAAAATACCTACGCAAAAATTAGTTTAAAAAAATTTACCAAATTTAATTTTTAATAAATAAAAAAAATTATAAATTCTCAATAGCAAAAATATCCGAATTGAAAAAAATAATATTCAGAAAACAAGAAAAAATTTATTATATAAAATATATATAGAGAGAGAAATTTCTCTTGCTAATATTTATATACAGGATGAGTGTTTTTTTTTATTATTAGAGTATAATTTCGATTCGCACATGGATAATCTTTCGCACTCTAAAGTATCTTTAGGTGTCTTTCTTAGTTTTTTAGAGGCAAATCCAGCGGGAGGAAATAAAGAAAGTGTTCGAGTAGTTCGTCTTAGCGGTAATACGATTCGTTTTCGCGGCCCATTACCCCGCAGAATGTATTTATTTAATGACGATTGCCCCACAGAAATAGCATACATGTTGCATTGTGAAAATCACTTACTCTGACATTCATGTGTATAAATCATCCAGCGAAATTTTTCGCAAGATTGAAACCAAAAATTAATTTCCAATTTATATACATATACACAAAAAATGATTTAAAAAGGTAATTAATTGTCTTCCTTGTACGTGTACGAAAAAAAATTTTTTTAATAGAATTTAATATTTTTTAAATTTCTAAAAATTGAATTTTTTTTTTTATTTCAACATTTTAATTCAACTCAACGTAAAAAATATATAATAAACTTTTATTTTTATAATGTATTGTTATTTTTAAAGTTGGCATGATTTCACTGAACTGGTGCCTAGATAAATGATTTGTGTATTGCAGTGTTCGCGGGACCATTATATCTGATTCCTGACGGTGCCCTTTTTATGTGTCGTAACGTTTATGGCCACCCGTTTCGTGCCCGAGCTGAGAGCAGCCAGCATCCATCCTCAGGGCTAAAGACACGCAGACGCAAACGCATCCAAAGGCAAACTTTGATTTTTGACATTTAAAAAAAAAACATTTTTTAGCGTGTTTTTTAAAAAGACCATAGCTGCCAAATTTATGCCATTTAAACAAATTTCTTAAAAGTATACGAATATTTTGACAAAAAAATAAGCCTGATCATTTTGTACACTCTGTATATAGTCTCTTTTTCAGTTTTTTCTCTTTTTCAACCATAGTTGCCATAGTTATGCAATTATAACAAATTTCTCGATGATATACGAATATTTTAACAAAAAAATAAGTCTATTAATTGTATACACCCTGTAATATAGTCCCTATTTTTGCACTATGTATCTATAAATAACAAATCAAATAACACAGTTGCCAAATTTCTGTACTTTTAACAACTTTCTCAAATACACACGAAAACTTTTACAAAAAAAACAAGTCTAGTAATGGTATACACCCTGTATATGTTTTTTCCATGATACGGCACTGAAGTTATTTTTCTCTAAGGATGAACCATGTTAGAAGGCATATAGATTTTTCGGATAAAAGATGATTTTGTAAACTTATATAGTCGGCCATTTTAGCTAATGGACATATTAAATATCGCCCGTTCATCCGTCATCATTGGCTGTCACCCGGGCGACACGACGGGGCGATGTCAATATTGATGACAGACCACCACGGAGATGTACTTTCATATACAAGGTGAACTCGGATATATATACATAAAAGCTTCGCAGTAAGATTTTATTTATATAAATTTTTGTTTTGTAATTTTGGCAACCCTGTGTAAATTGCATAGTAATAAAAGTAGTTTTATAGATATTATTTATCTAAAACGTCTATAAAAATGTAAATAGATAAAATTGATAGTTTATTATTATTAATATTGTCCTATAAAAATTCATATTTTATGTAAGTTTTAAATTATATCAGGAAAGTATTATTTTTATACATTTCTAATAAAATGTAAAAGCTCGATCTTCAATTAAATATGAAATCTTAAGTTAAAATTACACTGTTTAAAAATAACAACAACTTGTAGTGTTTTGCGCTTAAAATATGGAATTTTTTTTTGGAATTTTTTCTTAACTTTGTACTTGTATGTGAAATATGATGACTTATTTTTGTACCAATTTTCACAGATATACAGCATATAGTTTGCAAGAAGAACTTGTTAATATTACCAGCACTAATTATAAAAAAAAAATTGGGTATCCCCTTAACATTTCGCAATAACAACTTTTAGTGTTTTGCGCTTAAAATATGAAAAATTGATATATGCTATAAACTGGGTAATACATTTAAATTTACAAATTTTATTTATAATTATCTGATTACAGAAAATATTTTTTTATTCTATGAAATAGCTAAATTAATATATCATATTAATTTTTTGTATTATTTCTAAATATGATTTTTTTTTTAAATCAAACTTGAAGTATACATTTTTTTTTAACAGTGGAAATTCTTCAATATATTTTTTAAGAAAATTCATTATTTAATTTAAAAACATAAAAAACGGACAAAATTTTATAATTGAACTAACACTTCCACACTAAGGGAGAATCGCACTTTTTAGAATTTCAAACAGCTAATTTAAATTCCAAATTATGGCTTAAGTAAGCGCTAAAATAAGCTCAAATTTGCAAAATACAGTTCTAAATATATATTTAACAGAAGAGCACAGCTCGAAAATAAAAAATAAATTTTTGTGTTACAAAAAAAATTAAATAAATTCGATTATATATAAGATTTTGCAGACTATATTAAAAAATAAAATAGAATTTTTTTCGTAACTTTGTCCTTGTATGTGAAATATGATGAATATTTTTGTACCAATTTTCACAGATCACCAGCATATAGTTTGCAACAAAAACTTATTAAAATTAACAGCACTAATTATAAAAAAAATTTGCGTATCCCCTTAACATTTCCAAATAACAGCAACTTTTAGTGTTTTGCGCTTAAAATATGGAAAATTGGTATGTGCTATAAATTGGGTTATACATTTAAATTTGTAAATTTTATTTATAATTATCTGATTAGAGAAAATATATTTTTTTTTTCTATGAAATAGCTAAATTAATATATCATATTATTTTTTTGTATTATTTCTAAATATGAATTCTTTTTAAATCAAACTATATGAAATATATAAAAAAAATTAACAGTGGAAATTTGTCAATATATTTTTTAAGAAAATTCATTATTTAAATTAAAAATATAAAAAATCTGACAAAATCTTATAATTGAACAAGCACTTCTAAGGGAGAATCGCACTTTTTAGAATTTCAAACACAGCTAATTTAAATACCAAATTCTGGCTTAAATAAGCGCTAAAATAAGCTCAAATTTGCAAAATACAATTCTAAATATATATTTAACAGAACTGCACAGATCGAAAATAAAAAAATAATTTTTGTGTTACAAATTTTTTTTAATAAATTCGATTATATATAAGATTTTGCATATATATATATATATCTATTTTTTAAATAGAATTTTTTTTTGGAATTTGTTATTAACTTTGTCCTTGTATGTGAAATATGATGACTTATTTTTGTAAAAAAACTTAACATTACCAACACTAATTATAAAAAAAAATAGGGTATCCCCTTAACATTTCCAAAATATTCCTCCAAAGCATTAAACACACTATATATAATGGCTGCATTTTATTATTATACAGAGTGTTATGTATTTGCTAATGTCCGGATTTGGAAATAATCATCGCATAAAGCGCAAAGTCCTGCATTTAAAAGCAAATGTGACATATTATCATATCATTAAGAGGTTACGATCCAACATTTCTAATAATCGCACAATATTGCATAAACAGATTCATGTGCAAAATCTACATTATTGTAATACCTTGTATACATACATATATCGTTAACTGTTTAAAGCAAAACAATTTTTTTTTATAAATATGGAAGAAGAACAAAAATTGTTTGCAAGTTTCATTAAAAATTTTACATTAAAAAGTATTTATGTAGTAATACAAAACAAATATTAATGTAATTTCTTTGTTACACTGTATAAAAATGTAATTCTTATTCATATTGATAGTTTTCCAACAGAAATGTACGTATAGTACATTCAAGTTAAATTGGATTGCGAATGTAATGTTCGCGAGTTAAGATGGTTGCCGCTATAACAATGCAAATGTCATACATTTACACAATAGTGCATGTTAGGTTGCATACTATAATACCTTGCAGGCATTTTTCTGTAAAATTTAATTATACCGCATACATGGATCTGTAATGTCAAACATTGAAAAATATTGAAACAAAAATATCGAAATAACAAACAGGGTATTAAATAAATGCGATTTTATTCATATTTATATATTTTTTGAGTGTAAACTTCAACATAAAATTTTATGAAATTTGACGTTTAGAAGAAAAATAACTGGCAACGTCCGAAAACATGCTGTTACATTTATTCAAAGGATCATAAAAAAAGGAGAGAAACGGACCAATATCCTGTGACAGTATGCCCACATCCTGAAGGATTCTAACATGTAACTGTATATAGGGTGATCATTAGAAAAAATAATGAAGTATTAAATCGTAAAAAATAAAAATGTTTAAAAATTTAAAAAAAATTCCTCAAACAATAATTCTGATTGGCTCGACATACCTAAACAAATTTGTCTTAAAAAAAATTCCGTACGCAACTTTTATGTATATATTTTTTATAAATATTACGAGTGTATTAATTTGTATAATTATTATGCTACTAAAGATGGCAGTTTAGCATTCGAAATGCACATTAAGTGTATAAATTGTGTTATAATGAATAAAAATCCACTTTGTCGGTCAAAAATTGTCATTTCATTCTAAATTGTATTTGAAAATTCATTTCTATTGTGATGCGTAGCGAACAAACACCCTGTACATATGTATAAGGAACGGACCTCGTTGGATTTGGAACAGCAATAATTTATACGTGGATGGGTGAATTATTGATGACCGATCGGGTGTATCCATCGGATCCAGGAAGAGACTGGGTAGGAGGAACTCTCCGGTTCCGGGAAGCCTAATATATCTATACATACAGGGTATCGCGAAAAATCCGATTGAAATTCATAATTGATTAATGGGATATTTTCGATATAATAAAACGTTGGAATGTAAAAATTAATTTGAATGTTTTTGTAATATATTTAAATGTTTGTCTTCAACCCCCTTAATTTTACCTTGTATTTTTTAGTTGCAAACTATGTCTTGTGACAGCTCGTTGAAAAGCTTGTCAGAAGCTTATTTTGTATGGTGGAAATATAATCATAAAATAAAATTTCAACAAAAATAATTGCAGTATTTATTAATTTTTCTTAAAAACACCTTTAAAATTCAATACTCATACACTTAACTTAAATTTTATTATTAAATCAGGATGTAGTTTTTGACAAGCTTTTCAATAAGCCGTCACAAGAAATAGTTTGCTTTTTTAAATTACAGGGTGTGGTAGCTGGGGGTTGACGATAAATATCTAAATTTAAATTTGCTAAATATCAAAATCAATTTACATGCTACAGCTTTTTATTATATCAAAATTATCCCATTAAAAACATATAAATTTTACGCGAAGTTTTTGATTACCCTATATATATAGGTATATTCACTATCGCCGCATTTGTTTGGAACGTCAGATGTATATGAGGTGTTTATACGGTAGTATATATAAAATAACCACGCGACTAATGAAATGCCTATTTGAAAAATTGTATATAATTTTGAAATTTTTATGAAATTTTTTATTTTTTAAAAATTTAACTATATAGTTTTTTAACCATCAACCAGTGCTGCCATCAGCAGCGAATTAAGTTACCATCATTTTTGCACTAGTACAAAAATTAACTCGATATATACAAGGTGTTCCATAGTAGAATGAGCATATTTTAATTTTGAATAAAATAATTTGTATTTTCATTTCGATGCGAATGCATCTACGTTCAATTTTCAAGTCCACGTTGCCATTTACGTGCAAACTAATAACAAAAAAAAAAGTTTTAACATGTAATTCTTATATTGCAATTTTAATTTTGATAAAATTTGATAATTCAAAAAATCATATATGCGTCTAAGTGCGTCGACCATGTTGCCATTTTATAATAATTTAAAAAATTCTGTACAATTAAACTGAAAAATATATACAAGTTGCAAAATATATAAATCTACTTTCGCGTGTGGCGTTTGATAAAATTGTATAATAAAATAATTGTAATTCCTTAAAAATGCCTTTTTGCCACATCGTTATCAGCGAGCTTTTATGCCATATTACCGAGGATATGTCGGACGTCAAAAGCAGACTCACTGTAAAATATTGTCCTTGGCTGTATGCCCTTCATATTCAGAATACCCTATTCATTTACAACAATGGCAATTTTAGCATTTTAAATTTTAGGAACAAAAGAAACGCACACAAAAAATATAAGGCATCGCTCATATATATATATATATATAATAAAAAAATAGTAAAATATAGCCACATTTTTTATTAAGGATACGATAAAAAATAATACTTTGATGATATTTAGTGAAATTTAGTTTACAGCTTCCTAAAAAGTTTTTCAGGTTCGCTAAGGGGTTGGTTTTACAAAAGGGGTGGTGATTGAGGGTGTAATTAATCTTCGGCAGAGTAAGGTAGGCCATTATACTAGAATTAACCCCCAAAATAAGCGTATAATACAGATACCTACTATATAGCCGATTTTCGCACTGACATCTGAATTGAAAAAAAATCTGAAATACGTGAAAATTGCATTAACAAACTAATTAATACCTAGTTGGCAACCATGTTAAGAATTAAATGGTTTATTTTATTAAATAAAATTTGATGAATTATTTGGGCAATAATGATATAGTCCGGACTTATTTTTATTATATTTATAATGGCTTTGGTTAATAAATTTGTTGGTCTCTCTATCCGATGAATATAAATTATAAATAATAACTTTTAGTTATCGAAATAAATTTCCAACTGTAGAAAAAAATAATTTAAAATTTGAATTTTTAAATTTTGATGACAAATTTTTTTCTACAGGATATATTTTAATCGAATAATTGCTCAATAATTTTTTTTCAAATCATTTTATACACAATTTCTTTATATTAGGTAAATTATCCATTTTCCAGCGTTGCATTTTTTTTTTTGTTTCTCCAGCGTATTATTACAGCGAATTATTTTCTGACTGAAAGTCAAATTAAATCATTTCCACAAGTCCCTTATCGTATTATTTTTCATTTAGCGGCCCGAAATTAAATTACGATAATAAACTGACGTACATCCTAGAAACTACACTCAACCTATACATGGTGTTCGAATAATACGCTACAATAAATCAAATCAAATTTCGAAAAATACAAAAAAATTCTTTTTGAAAAAAAGTAAGCTAAATATATAAGAAATAATTTTTATTATGGATTATGTTCAACAAAAAAAATTTTGAGAAACAAAAATTCAATCAATTCATTTATTATCGAAATCAAATTAGATAATTGCTAATATTATCTATCAAATCGAACCTTTAAAAAAATTTTTTTTTACCGTAAATATCCACACCTCACATTCATATAATGCCCAAGTAAAAAAAAAAATACACACTTGATTTTTAAATATTTTCAAATAAATACACGCACAATAAAATAAAATTTATTATTAGAGGGTTTTTCGGTAACACCCTGCGTAGTAGTGCAGTAAAGTGGACCGTCAGTATAGATCGATAAGTGAATTACAACAGTGTCCAGAATCCAAGAGATAGCTGAATCAGAATATAGTGATTTATTGCTTGCTGGATTGGAATAGGCAACCAGAAAACACACCATGCGCAATCTAGGCAACACTGGCTGTCGACAAATTAATTTTTGAGCCTGGATTAAGCCAATATATACGATAAACCAAATGCTATTTAGAGAAAAACATTTTTTTTTTAATAAAAAATTATTTAGAAAATAAATAAATTACGCGCTACTCAATTAGGCCATTTTTTCATCGATCAGCTAACTGAAACGGGCAAAAAATTTTCTAAATTTAGTAAATTGGTAAATTAGTTTAATTACTGGCAAAGGACCTGGCAAAATTGTGCCATCCCGAAAGTCAACTTCGCGTATTAGAACTCATACGCGTGAAGCTTATCCTTAGAGTCCTTAGAGAGCAAAGTGTGACGTCAGCAAGGGAATCCGCTTGATTAACACGTGTGTGTTAATTATTTTCATCTACGGAGCTGGCTATGACAATATGACAGTAGGACGTTGTCAAATAGGCTGTCATTTATCTGCGGAAGTTGCACTAGCGACGCTACAAACATTGGTCCGTGTCCAACAAAAAATCACCATCAAATTATTCAGTAGGAAAAAAATAACGGTTTGAATCGATGATTTGAAAAAAATGGATGATTAGTGCAAAAAAATGGTACTATTTTGAAATATAGTGAAAAAATGGTAAAATGGGGATTTTTTTGCTGAACATGGTAATTATGTAAACTGGACGTCGTTAAAATAAATGTCCGAGCCCGGCGTTGTATATTACTTTAATTTTCTTCGAAAGCCGTATAAACATCTAAGCAATTAACGAACTAGGTAGAAAATTAATCGGAAGCATTGCGTTGGAGACCATTTTATGCTAATGATTTTTTTTTTTTAGGGAATTTTAGCAGCATATAGAAACAAAAGTTTAAATTAAAAAATATATATCTTAAGAATCCCTTGGATATATATTTTTCGCCCAAATTTTTTTAAATAAATTTTCTCTACAAAACAAGAGTCCCTCAAGGTTGTACTGGTTGTCTAAGACTATTTAAGATTTATCAATTTTGTAAAAACTATATAATGTTTTAAAAAAAACGTTATATATTTTCGTCAATGGTGATTAAATTTTTTGAAGTAACATTTTTATAGGCGCGGTAGGGCAAATTGGCCGGACGTCGCCAAAAGTGAAACCCGCGCTACGCGCATGCGCCGCATGTACTGTGCGTACATGTACTGTGTGTATTTTATTTTATATTACACAAACACAGCTTAATCTTTTAGCTAACAATTTCCATTGTGTGAAAAGTGAAATGCAGAAAAAGACAAGTACAGACAGAGTGCGAGCCTTTAGAGAACGGAAGAAAGCGAATAAACCGCCAAGAAAAGTGCCAACAAGTACCTTGGGAAGAAGTGGAGAGTATCGAGCCAGGCAAAGGGCGTTAAAGAAACACGGTGGAAAACATAACCTTCCAACGACCTCAAATACACTGGACGAATCGATACCGTCGTTAAGTGAGGACACAGTATAGAGAGTTTGAATGCCACTGATTCAGGCGCGTGATGATACATGCGGTGTGAGAAATCAACGAAATGAATCTGCTACAGCTGAGCCATCGACAAATAGAAATGCACCCACTAGTGCTTCATACACAAAATTTAATCCAAACTCCTCTTTATAGATTGTACGACATTACAGTTAATAATGCTTTCTTTGATGATCAGAGTGTCAATCAAAATCAATGAAATCGTTAACAAATGGAAAAAAGCAATGCATAAAATCAACTTTTCCTAGGAGCTAAGAAGTTTCACTTCTACCGCGCGAGAGTCTCACACAGATTTTTTTATTTAATTAACCGCTTATTAAATTGTCCTTTATATAATGATAAATTGAGTTAAATAATATCCGAAATATTACTAAATTATGTTTGTATCAGAATTGTTTTTTTTTAAATGGTAAATTCTTTGAGCAAAAAGAAGGTACAACTATAGGAAATTGTTTAAGTTCATTTATTGGTAATTTATTAATGAGTTATTTCGCAACTAAATTAAAGGAAACTGAAATTTAATTTGCTAGAATTTGGATTAGATATGTACATGACATCTTTGCGATTTTTCGTACTGAAAAATCTAATATTGATGATTTTATTCAAATATTAAATTCTAAATTTCCTTCGATTAAATTGACTTATGAAATCGAAAATAATAATCAGTTACCTTTCTTAGATGTTTTAGTCGTTAGAAATAATAATATATTAGAATTTGATATTTATAGAAAAGCTACAAATACGTACTGCTATGTAAAGAACGATTTAAATCATTGTCAACATAAATTTGCTGCTTTTAATTTTTTAATTGACCGCTTTTTAAATTTTCCTTTATCTAATGATAAATATAACATTGAATTAAATAATATCCGAAATATAGCAGTAGAAAATGGCTTTAGTTAAACAGTCCGCAATCCTAAAGATTGGTTGGAAACAGCACGCCATGCCGATCTATCCTGAGCTAATCCCTTCATCTCCCTATAGCTATTCATCTCAACGTCTTCAACTATCTGACTCACATACTCCAATCTAGGCCTACCTACCCCTCTCTTTCCCTCCACTCTACCTTCTATGATCAATTGCATAATCCCCCCATGCCTAAGAATATGCCCTACTAATCTGTCTCTCCTACGCTGTAACACTCTCCAGATACTTCTCTTCTCCCCTACTAACTCTAGTACAGCTTCATTTGTTACTTTATCTTCCCAACCAATCCTCATCATCCTCCTATAACACCACATTTCTAATGCTTGTAATCTACGCTTCTCTTCCTTTCCTATAGTCCACGCCTCACACCCGTACAGTGCTACACTCCAAACATATACCTTCAGTAATCTTTTTCTAATACCCAAGTCAATATTTGATCTTAAAATCTGTTCTTTTTCTACGAATGCCTTCCTACCCTGTGCTATCCTACACTTTATATCTACTTTGCTTCGATTATCTTTTGTGATTCTACTGCCTAAATAACAAAAATCTGACACTTCTTCGATTCTATTATCTCCTATTGAGATCTTCATTTTTCTACTGCATTCCTTTTTGTCACACCTCATCACTTTAGTTTTACCTATATTTATTTTCATGTTAAAATCCCTAGTCAATACTGCCTGCATACCATTCAATACCCTTTCTAAATTCTTTTCGCTTTCTTCCAAAATGGCTATTCTTCTAAAATTATAAATAACATATTCAGAAAATTTAAAAGAACAAGATTATCTATATTAGGAAAATTATAGTGAGATTCTAAAATATGTTTAGCAAAGTTCGAATTGTTTTTTTTTTTTGAATAACTATTAACATATAATATAGAATATAATAGTATAATAAGAAGTAGGCACTATTAATCTTACATGTTCGTTTTTTTTTAATGGAAAAAAACTAATTTTTAGCATTGATGATTCAATTTTAATAAATTATACCCACAAATTAGACCAGGATGATACAATCTGATTAGCTGTTGATTTAACGCATAGAAATGATCATTCGTAAAATTAAGCTTATCATAAGTTCGGCTAATATATTGGGCTATTTTTCGTTCGATCTTGCAAGTAAAAAATCAATTTAACGCGAGTTAGATAAATCAAAACTGGCAGATGAAATAAATGCGTTCGATTGAGAAATAGAACATTTTTATCGTAGGATAAATTTCGTTTAGTATACAAGATGATTTAGTTAGTTAAAGAGTCCGCAATCCTAAAGATTGGTTGGAAACAGCACGCCATGCCGATCTATCCTGAGCTAATCCCTTCATCTCCCTATAGCTATTCATCTCAACGTCTTCAACTATCTGACTCACATACTCCAATCTAGGCCTACCTACCCCTCTCTTTCCCTCCACTCTACCTTCTATGATCAATTGCATAATCCCCCCATGCCTAAGAATATGCCCTACTAATCTGTCTCTCCTACGCTGTAACATTCTCCAGATACTTCTCTTCTCCCCTACTAACTCTAGTACAGCTTCATTTGTTACTTTGTCTTCCCAACCAATCCTCATCATCCTCCTATAACACCACATTTCAAGTGCTTCTAATCTACGCTTCTCTTCCTTTCCTATAGTCCACGCCTCACACCCGTACAGTGCTACACTCCAAACATATACCTTCAGTAATCTTTTTCTAATACCCAAGTCAATATTTGATCTTAAAATCTGTTCTTTTTCTACGAATGCCTTCCTACCCTGTGCTATCCTACACTTTATATCTACCTTGCTTCGATTATCTTTTGTGATTCTACTGCCTAAATAACAAAAATCTGACACTTCTTCGATTCTATTATCTCCTATTGTGATCCTCATTTTTCTACTGCATTCCTTTTTGTCACACCTCATCACTTTAGTTTTACCTATATTTATTTTCATGTTAAAATCCCTAGTCAATACTGCCTGCATACCATTCAATACCCTTTCTAAATTCTTTTCGCTTTCTTCCAATATAGCTATATCGTCGGCGAATCTCAACATATATATTTTCTCTCCCTGTACATTCACACCTACACTATACTCTTCTTTTACTTTGTTTATTGCATCTTCTATATATAGATTAAATAATAACGGTGAAAGTGTACATCCCTGCCGAACTCCCTTCCCTATTTTTGCTACCTCTTCTTCCCCCTCAATTCTAACTAAGGCAGTTTGGTGTTTATATAAATTAAAAATTATTCTCCTATCCTTATAATCTATACCCGTTTCTTTTAAAATTCTAAACATTATGTCCCAATCTACATTGTCAAATGCCTTTTCTAAGTCTACAAAAGCTATGCAAGTTACCTTTCCTACCCTCTTTCTTTTTTCTACTACCGTTCTTAGTGCTAGAATCGCCTCTCTCGTCCCTCTGTTTTTCCTAAAACCAAACTGATCTTCTCCTAGCCTTTCCTCTACTTTATTTTCTAATCTCCTATAAATAATCTTTAACAATATCTTCGATGCATGTGATAGTAGGCTAATGGTCCTATAGTTCTCACACAAATTAGCTCCTATTTTCTTCGGCATTGTTACTATTCTACTACGCTGAAAATCCTGTGGTACTTCTCCCTTCTCATATATTTTACAAACTAACCTGTATAATCGCTCCTGCATTTTTTCCCCTGCGTGTTTTATTAATTCGGCTGGTATCATATCAATCCCCGCTGCTTTGTTATTCCGTAAATCATTTAATGCTCTATGAAACTCTGACCTAAGTATGCTAGGACCTAAGTCATCCTCATCTATCTGTTCCACATTTTCTAGCTCCTCCATGTCCTGCCTACCTTTATATAAATCTTCAAGATACTCCTTCCATCTTCTAGCTTTTTCCTTATTTTCTGTGAGTTCCTTACCCTGTTTATCACATATAATGTTACCCTTTGGTTTTACTTTAGAAAAATGTGACTTAATTTTCCTGTAGCCCAAATCTACTTTACCTCTTCTCATATCCTCCTCAATATCCTCACAATTTCCTTTTATCCACTCTTCTTTCGCTAGCTTGCATTTCCTATTAATTAAGTTCCTTAGTTCCTTATATTTTTTCTGTCCTGCTTCTGTGTTTCCAATTTTAATTTTCCTTCTTGCTTCTATCATTTCAACTAATTCTTCCGTGATCCATTCCCTCCTACCTGCCCTTTTCTTTGTGCCTAATACTTCATTTGCTGCTGTAGTTAACCCATTTCCGATTTCCCTCCATTCGCAATCTATGTCGTTCCTAGATGTTCCATTAGCCATGATTTCTACTTTCTGCTTGTACTTTTCACATACATCAGCTAATTTTAACCTATCGACATCTACTCTGACCTGTTTAGACTTCTGTAATTTCTTGAATTTGACCTGTGAGATGATTTATGCCGTGAAAATAATTTTAGTTGGTGATTTGCTTCATTCGATTTTTTATGAAATAAAAAAATTTATATATACAATTAAATTCAAAAATTTATCCTCAGATATTTAATTTTTTTCCCTAAAATTTGGCATATATCCTAAATATTTTTTTTAGTATTATTTAATTTAAATAAATTTTATTTTTATATTAATTTCATTTAATTATCTAGATTTAATTGTCCAGCATTTCGTATGATAATTTTTCTTTTTTATTTTTCTTGGAGTTTTAAAGATATTTAAATATACACAGTATGATGCATTTTTTATTGTATTTAAAATAAATCGTTTCGGTATTTGTATCAACAATTTAAAGTTGATTTATTCCAATTAGTGTATTTAATTGTGTAATAATGATTACGTAAATTAAATTATTTTTTTCTTTTATTATAAATGCGAGTACTAATAATATTGGATTATATTCAAACATAGAACCTTCAAAGGCATTAGAAGGTTCACGAAGAATAAATTCGTTTCTAAAAAAAAGTTTATACAAATAGATGATTTCAAAGTACCCATTTTTTTAGAAATATCTTACAGAGATATTATAAAAATCTACAAGATATATCAAAAACTGTCGAAGCACAGCTGAATTTTTTTTTTTTAAAAAACCTCACCTTGATAAATTGTAGAAGAACTAGCTCGTTTAATGAAAATTTTTAAAACTATTAACATGTTCATTAAATCCAATTTTAAAGCTACATTTAGACAATTAATCTTATATACTCCACTACAGTAAACATAAACATGTTTAGAAGTTCTGTGAAAATAAATAATAAAAAAATATTTTTTTAGCTAAATTATTTATTTCTTACAAGACTCAAAATATCTTCTAATTTAAAAAAATGTAAAAACATTTTTTAATTTCCTTGAAAATAAATAAACAGTCTAACTTGTGCAAAAATTAATTAGAATAAAAAAAAATTGTGAGTTCAATTATAAATCTTTTTACAGTAGAAACAAATTTCTAGTTAATTAGAAAGAAATTGCAAGTATCATTTTTAATTTACTTAAAAATAAATAAAAAAATTACTAAACAAACATTTTTAGAACTTGTGTGAAATTTAATTTTATTAATTATTAATTAATAATTTAATAAAATTAATTTCTATAGAATTTAGAAAAAAATTCTAGGTCTAACCACGTGTTTTTTTGCAAAATTAAAATTGAAAATTGTAAAAAATAATTTGCAAGAACAATTTTCAGTTTGCTTAAAAATAAATCAACATCTTTAGAACCACTAAAAGTAACTAAAATTTAAAAAAATTTCTAGTTATTTTTTATTTTCCTTTTTCTAGCGATTCAAGCACATTTAATTTACGACTCTTTGAACAAAAATATAAAATTATTAAATTATCTATCCTAGGATATTTATGGTGAGATTCTAAAATATGGTCAACGAAGTTCGAATAATTTTTTTTTAATTTATAACTATTTACATGTTAGTATAAAATATCACCCAAATACCGTAATTTATAACATTAAGTTTATAGATGCGCATTTCGAAGGCTATCTTCAGTAGCACAAGATAAATACTAAATAAAATAGTTTTCAATAAAAAAAAAAATGTTTGTTCATTTTCTTCTTCTTATTTTTCAAGTTTTTTTTTTATTATCAAAAAAAAACAAGACTTTAAATCCCAATTACATTTTTACAATTTTTCATGTCATGCACAAAAATTATTGTTACCTTTTTCGGGACTCGAACTAGCAAGCTGTGGGTTTACGTATTCTCATATACATTTATTATAACTAAAATATTTTAAAGGAATACAAAAGTGCCAAAATAAATTAAAAATAAAAATCCTATAATACAGTAGAGATGGTTTAGCATACAGGGGGATGTTTATACATGTACTCGCCTAAAGGGGTCTCGTTCTGAACAAAACCAAGAGTGTTGTAGTTATTTTTGTATAATAAAGACAGTAGCAAATTTAAAAGTTGGCACAATTGTGTCGGGTAAAGAGCAGAGCAGCAGAGCAGCAGAGCGACAGCCTGCTACATCTGATATAGAGAATTTTATATTATATACAGGGTGTTGCGAAAAAAATAAAAAATGCAATAATTTATCTATGAATTTTACATTTTATATAAATTTATACAAAATGTTCTATTTAAATTTGATGTGCCGATGTTGAGTTCGTATATTTTTTTTTACAAAAAATGGAGCAAAATTATCACATTATACGATTTTGACGTATGAATAATAATAATGAAAATAAGTTAAAAAAAAATTGAAATATTATTTAAAGTTCGATATTAATTAAAGGTACATTACGAATTTATTTCAACACCCTGTATGGAACAAATGAAAAATTATTAAACACCTGAAAAAAATACGAATTAAACTATGATATTACTGAAAATATGTTAAATTAATTGTGACACCCCGTATATAGCAATTTGAGTGTATGAGTACAATTGCAGTGATATTCCTGATACATGCATAGCGAAAAACGTTTCGCTACCAGCTAAAACATATCTTCAGGAATAAAAAGACAATTTTCTCGCACTCTGGGCAATTTGAGGATCACGATGCCGTTGGAGTGGGGGGTGGGGTGGGGGGTAGAATTTGCGGGGGATGAGAAACTAAAGAACAACAAAGAAATGAAATGGCAACGATGTACATAATAATATGTAACATCATACACCAAGTGCTAATAATCAGAGATATTTTAAAATAGAGTAGGTTTTGTTATGTATATACAGGGTTGGGCAGTTATAACGAATTAGAATCCCCTGCCCAAAATAATTCAAATAGAAATGCGAAAAGTTGCAATATTATATAGAATTATGAGTCGCACACTTTAAAATTAATTTCAAGTATACAGGATGAACCATGAAAGCGCAATTAAAACTGGTCTTATTTTTTAAATAGAACACTATGTATATTTTAATCACATTTGATAGCAGACATTCAAGTACTTACGAACGCGTAAATTGTAATTCGTTAGAATGCGGCGTTGCCAAGATATTGTCAATTTTGTAAAAAAATGGTCCATTGCAAGCCCAATTTCAAAAAATCATAACTTACTTTCGGTAGCGAATTTAAATGGCACAGTTTTAAATCTGTGTAACCACTAACATGGCATTAGTTTTTGTAAATCGGTGTTGCGCCTGAAACATACAGGCGTATGTAAGAGTCATGTTCAATTGGGGCATTTTCCTTGAAAGGTAAGTCCGATTTTTTAAATGGAACACCCCGTATATAATTATTTTGAAAGTTAATTCGATTATAATAGAACCATTTTGTGAAGAAGAGTGAAGACGAAAAAAATTTTCTTTTTAATAAAATAAATAAATCTATTATAAAAGCGTCTAAAAATATTTTATTTCTAGCAAAAAATCAGCAATACTTTTATTTTAATTTCACCATAATTCAGAAAATTATTGTCTAACTAAAAGCTAACCTCTTCTCAAATTAATTATCTCTTGGATGTGTAGAATAATCTTCCGACGGGTTGAGAGGAGGAATAATAAAGTCTGCTTTGCAGACTGGTTAAAATGTTATTATTATTATTCGAACCGTTTTTGGATAAATATTGACATTTTCAATTTGGCAGTCTAACAAGATAACAGAATACTGGAATGTATAGATCTATATAGAAATTGTATTGACGTTTGAAAATATATAGGGTGGTCTACCGAAGATTTGGCAGAATTTCGTTATTTTTTGTAAAAAAGTAATAAAAATATATGTATAGAAGATCAAAATTTGGATTTGATTTATAATTCCACGTTAGAAAATAATATTTTTACTAATACAGGCCGTTCCAATTTTTATAAGCAGTTTTTTAATGCATTTAGTGCATTTTATTAAGAAGTACAGTAAAAAATTTGGAAATTTTCAATTAAAAAAAGTAGAAAACGGTAAATGCAACAAGGCAGATATTTAATACACTATTTTTGAAAAGTTCAAATTATTTTCATACGTTGAGATTATAGTAATTGTATAGAAAAGCATTTTATTTATGCACATTATTAAAAACGAAATGGATGATTTTAACTGTCTTGAGCTTAGTGGACTGTATCAGTACATGTTGATGAATAAACAACACTATTTGATTATACTAACGATGGGAAACTGTAGATCACTTTGAGGACCTAGTTCGTAATGTTAGTACTGTATATGTAATGTATACTATACTGCATCGTTTACGAGTCGTTGTGATTCGTGAACGGTTTAGTAGTACACGACGGGTTCAGGACCTAGTACAAGGTCATAGTGACCTACAGATCGTTGCAAAACATCATCACCGTCAGAGTGATGATGTTTTGCAACGGTGATGATGATCACCGTTGATTGAACCGTTCAGAGTGAACGGTTCGCGAGTGAACTACACATCGCTATATTAAACACATATAAATTTTAGTCTAGAAATACGACAAGTAAGACATTATTGACAACATCGACAATTATTAATAAAGAATTAAAGGAATAAAATCCCTTATATTTAAATTAATCCATTTTGTATAATGCCAAAAATATAATCCAATAAAAATATTAAATCTATAGACGTGTAGAATCCAATGAAAAATTTGTTTTACTAAATAACAATTTTTTTTTCGAAAATTTCAAAAATTCGAAATAACAACATTTCGACGTATGGTTCATTTTGTAATTGGACATATCGAAAGCAGAAATAATTTGAAAGCAAAGCGATTACGTTTCACAAGACTTTGGAAGTGGTTAGTGGCGATCTCAAGAGACTAAATACCAATTACAAAGCGAAACTAGTGCCATCTAGTCGACTATACAGTCGGATTAATCCCTAGGGATAGTGTCAACTGAACACTATCTTCACACTAGCCACAATCGATAACAATACCATTTACTAATCAAATCAAATTTAAACAATTGCAAACTATACACAATTATTCAAGCTAAAATGCGAATTTTATCGTATTCGAACCTCAGACCGACTGATTTTTATATTAGCCCATATTATATGGCATTTATATTAGCGATGTGTAGTTTACTCGCGAACCGTTCACTCGGGAACGGTTCAATCAAATGACGGGCGTACTGTGACGATGTTTTGCAACGGCCTATAGGTCACTATGACCTATAGGTCGTGAACTATCAACTACATGGTGCACGGTGTACGTATTGATGTACTTGTACTATATATATACTTGCAGTATAGTATACATTACATATACAGTACAAACATTTATTTAGTGATAAAATGTGTTGGTGACCGGAACGAAATAGGAAACTCGATGCAATATTGCAACAGCAGCATTGCCGAGCTGAGTCACAATTTATATGTTTGGTATCAGATTTCATTTGGAATAATATAATTAATATATTCGCAAGATTAAATATGTCATGTCATAGCAAATTTTTGCAATAATGCTAAAATAAACATCTAAATCTTATAGTTCTTCTATTTCATACTTATTGATGTACATGTACTAGGTCCTGAACCCGTCGTGTACTAAACCGTTCATGAATCACAACGACTTGTAAACGATGCAGTATAGTATACATTACATATACAGTACCAATAGCAGTACTAACATTTATGTGATAAATTGTGTTGGTGAACGGAAGAAAATTATATTTCCTTATATATATATTTTTTTTGTATAAATTATAAACATTGTTGTCTTTTCTTCCTCATTCCTAATTCAAAATAAGTATTGTAATATTTCAATTTATTTATTTTTTACCATTTAATATATACTAGGTACTAGGTCCTGAACTCGTCGTGTACTAAACCGTTCATGAATTACAACGTCTCGTAAACAATGCAGTATAGTATACATTACATATACAGTACCAATACTAACATTTATGTGATAAAGTGTGTTTGTGTGTTTTTTATATTGAGAAAAAAAGAGATTATTTTCAGTATGTGCATGTATTTTATATAGGTGGTGAACTAGTTCATTTTTTAAAGATGTAGTAGTTCACGACCTATAGTTCGTGAACGGTACATCGAAATGAACTACGAACTACAAACTATGTCCTCAAAGTGACCTACAGTTTGCCATCGCTAATTTATATGGCAAAATGGCAAAAATATTATATGGCAAAATTATATGGCAAAAAAATATATGGCAAAAAAAAAATTTGATGGCGAAAATGGATATAGTAAAATTGTCAGTCGAGATACTAATTGATTGTTGGATATTGTCGAAATTGACACGTTACTTCTAAATTTATAAGTAGTTCGAACTGAATAAGATAAAGGCGAATGCAAATCAATATATACGATCCGGCAGAGTTTCGATGTTTCACCGCAGAAGAGACAAGACAAGATGTCCTGTCGTAATCGATTCAACATATGTATATATTGTACGCCACGCACAGTATAATCAAGCCAATATATACAGGGTGTTACAGAGAAACAACGAATTGTAAAAAATGATCTATGGAAAGTTACAGTTGTACCAATTGTTGTTGATGGTTTTAACTTCATACAAAAAAACGTTTTATTTTTATTCGTTTAAAAAATAATAATTGGATTGATTTAATATCGTGAAAATAATTGCTGTGATGAAATCATTTTTAAATGTTAAATAAAACGAACACTCACCCTTAAATGCGATTATTAAAATATTTGATGTTTGGGGGGGTTTCGAACCTTCGGCCTATATATTGCAAAACCTTTTAATCTGTAATATAAAATACAAAGAAAAATGAATTACATTTCTTTATTAGATATATGTAATGAAGTATAGAATATCACCAAAATACCGTAGCTAGATGCGCATTTCGGAGGCTATGCCCCCATCTTCAGTAGCACAATATTGCTAAAATAGCTTGGTTAGATTCTGAAATAAACCGTTTTTATACAAAGCGAATTTCTTTGAGAATTGGAATCATACAATCTATACACTGATCTTTCACATAGTTTGGATGATTCTCAATATTTAGAATGGAGTGAGTTTCAACAGAAGATTATTGATGTTAATGAAAATAAATACGCTAAAAGAAAACAGCAAATTTACAATTAAAATTTGAGCGTTTGTGCAAAAACCAGCGTAATCTTCAACTACAACAACATAATAAGCCAATTAAGAATATTGTAGTTAATTAATCGTCTGTATTCTTTAATAATGATGAACTAGCTCTTTGATTTAAGGTTTAAAACATAATTTGAGTTATATAAAACCTTTTTTGGAACAATATGTAGCTGGTATTGAAAGTGCGTTACAATTCACCGAAGATACAATTAAAAATTGTGTTAGAAATGACTTCTTACGCCAAATTGAATCAAATTTAAAATTAATTAATCAGGTTGTAAAGAAACCGGAATATAACATTATTAAAGAACTCAAGGTTTCAAGAACTCAAGAACTCAACAGAGGTTTAGGAACCAGATTAAGAATTGTAAGAGTTACCCTGGAGCAGATATTGATAGTGACCATAATTTAGTAGTCCTGGACTCAGAGGTCAAATTCAAGAAATTACAGAAGTCTAAACAGGTCAGAGTAGATGTCGATAGGTTAAAATTAGCTGAATGATGTACGTGAAAAGTACAAGCAGAAAGTAGAAATCATGGCTAATGGAACATCTAGGAACGACATAGATTGCGAATGGAGGGAAATCAGAAATGGGTTAACTACAGCAGCAAATGAAGTATTAGGCACAAAGAAAAGGGCAGGTAGGAGGGAATGGATCACGGAAGAAATAGTTGAAATGATAGAAGCAAGAAGGAAAATTAAAATAGGAAACACAGAAGCAGGACAGAAAAAATATAAGGAACTAAGGAACTTAATTAATAGGAAATGCAAGCTAGCGAAAGAAGAGTGGATAAAAGGAAACTGTGAGGATATTGAGGAGGATATGAGAAGAGGTAAAGTAGATTTGGGCTACAGGAAAATTAAGTCACATTTTTCTAAAGTAAAACCAAAGGGTAACATAATATGTGATAAGCAGGGTAAGGAACTCACGGAAAATAAGGAAAACGCTAGAAGATGGAAGGAGTATCTTGAAGATTTATATAAAGGTAGGCAGGACATGGAGGAGCTAGAAAGTGTGGAACAGATAGATGAGGATGACTTAGGTCCTAGCATACTTAGGTCAGAGTTTCATAGCGCATTAAATGATTTACGGAATAACAAAGCAGCGGGGATTGATATGATACCAGCCGAATTAATAAAACACGCAGGGGAAAAAATGCAGGAGCGATTATACAGGTTAGTTTGTAAAATATATGAGAAGGGAGAAGTACCACAGGATTTTCAGCGTAGTAGAATAGTAACAATGCCGAAGAAAATAGGAGCTAATTTGTGTGAGAACTATAGGACCATTAGCCTACTATCACATGCATCGAAGATATTGTTAAAGATTATTTATAGGAGATTAGAAAATAAAGTAGAGGAAAGGCTAGGAGAAGATCAGTTTGGTTTTAGGAAAAACAGAGGAACGAGAGAGGCGATTCTAGCACTAAGAACGGTAGTAGAAAAAAGAAAGAGGGTAGGAAAGGTAACTTGCATAGCTTTTGTAGATTTAGAAAAGGCATTTGATAATGTAGATTGGGACATAATGTTTAGAATTTTAAAAGAAACGGGTATAGATTATAAGGATAGGAGAATAATTTTTAATTTATATAAACACCAAACTGCCTTAGTTAGAATTGAGGGGGAAGAAGAGGTAGCAAAAATAGGGAAGGGAGTTCGGCAGGGATGTACACTCTCACCGTTATTATTTAATCTATATATAGAAGATGCAATAAACAAAGTAAAAGAAGAGTATAGTGTAGGTGTGAATGTACAGGGAGAGAAAATATATATGCTGAGATTCGCCGACGATATAGCTATATTGGAAGAAAGCGAAAAGAATTTAGAAAGGGTATTGAATGGTATGCAGGCAGTATTGACTAGGGATTTTAACATGAAAATAAATATAGATAAAACTAAAGTGATGAGGTGTGACAAAAAGGAATGCAGTAGAAAAATGAGGATCACAATAGGAGATAATAGAATCGAAGAAGTGTCAGATTTTTGTTATTTAGGCAGTAGAATCACAAAAGATAATCGAAGCAAGGTAGATATAAAGTGTAGGATAGCACAGGGTAGGAAGGCATTCGTAGAAAAAGAACAGATTTTAAGATCAAATATTGACTTGGGTATTAGAAAAAGATTACTGAAGGTATATGTTTGGAGTGTAGCACTGTACGGGTGTGAGGCGTGGACTATAGGAAAGGAAGAGAAGCGTAGATTAGAAGCACTTGAAATGTGGTGTTATAGGAGGATGATGAGGATTGGTTGGGAAGATAAAGTAACAAATGAAGCTGTACTAGAGTTAGTAGGGGAGAAGAGAAGTATCTGGAGAGTGTTACAGCGTAGGAGAGACAGATTAGTAGGGCATATTCTTAGGCATGGGGGGATTATGCAATTGATCATAGAAGGTAGAGTGGAGGGAAAGAGAGGGGTAGGTAGGCCTAGATTGGAGTATGTGAGTCAGATAGTTGAAGACGTTGAGATGAATAGCTATAGGGAGATGAAGGGATTAGCTCAGGATAGATCGGCATGGCGTGCTGTTTCCAACCAATCTTTAGGATTGCGGACTCTTTAACTAACTAAAATATCATAAAATTTTGCTAAATATTTATATTCTTTTCAACATACATTTTTTTGCTAAATATATATATTCTTTTCAACATCTGCATGCGTTTTTAACAATTTCCTGATCATACTTTTTTTTTTAAATTATTATTAAACCATATTTGTTAATTTTATTAAAACTATCAACATACATTTTTTCGCTAAATATTTATATTCTTTTCAACATTTGCGCATGCGCTTTTAACAATTTCCTGATCATACTTTTTTTTTTTAATTATTATTAAACCAACATTGTTCATTTTGCTAAATATTCATATTCCAAAAAACAATTTTTGTTCAAATACAAAAACAACGTGAAGTTATCTCAAAAACTCGTCACACTGAAAATAATTTCTTTAATCCCAACCCTTTTTTCATTCACAACAGCACCGATGAAAGGAGCCCCGCCAATGTGACAGCAGCATAATATTCCACCCCCGCAGCTTACCGGTCCGGGGGTGGCTGGCCCTAGTGCACCCACCACATTCACTTCATACACAACGGGAGCTGAAACCTTGCAGATACCAAGACCAAGAAATGTCGCTATGAAAACACAATGGCTATTCTTTTTTGTTAGTACGTATCAGAATACTACGGATTTGACTTGGGTCATATTTTTTTCGAAATTTTTAATTCAAAAATGGTATTATATATATTTTTTTGATAGTTACGTAAAAATAAAAGTTTGAAAAACAGTTATTAAAATTACAATTCATTTTTTTTTAATTAAATTTAATCAAAATAATAAATTTCAAAAAATATATTGTATTCTCTAAAGTTATTACTTCCAGCATACCATTAGGAACTAAACTTTGCTTCTTATGTATTCTCATCTTGTTGTCGTTGTTGACGACATAATGATTCTGTTATGAAGCGTATGTTGGCGTGAATTATGATTATGAGCTGCTAAGGAGCCAGGATGCGAAATTAAGGCTTGTCATGATTGTCAGGATAATCACATCCTTACTCGTACAGTCATTACACTACGTCCTGTATACTAGATATATAATGAAAAGTGCGATTCGAATAATCAATAATTTTTTTTCAAAAACAATATTTAAAAAAAAATTTTTGTACAGTTTAGAATATATAAAAATGAAAATATTTGCCGCATCTATTTTATCATAGAAATATATCACAGAAAAATAAATATTTTTAATGTAGGCAACTTGCGTTACATTTGACCCATTGTTAGTTGCCCTATTATGACATAGGTTGTATTTAAGTGTCTGATATGCCTAGGTGCGCATGTGTCATAGAAAAAATCCAATCCAACGTTGCCATACCGAATCTATATGCTCATTTTTTAAGGAAATATTTTTTCAAAATTACAGACCATAGAATATGTCAAAAATTTGCCAAACAATTTCCCCAGCCATAAAATACAAAATATCTTATCAGAATATGAAATTTACACAATCAAAATAAATTATTTATAGATTAATTTATATTTTATATTTATTATATATCTATATATATATAAATAAAATTATATTTTTATTATTTTATATATTCTAATAATTTTATTTTCCTATTAAGACAAAACCTTTAAGACTAAAATTCAGTTACTTTTAAAAGGTTATTTTGCAGATTATCTACGGAAAGTTTAAACTTTAAATAAGACTCCCGAAAGAATCCGTTATTAAGAAAAGTCTTCAGAAAATTCAGGGCCGTGTTTACACAACACTAAAAATGTCCATAAAAAATATGTATGTACAATAAATTTAAAGCAAATTTAAAAAATTATGTTAAAAATATTGTCTGTTATTTGCATTTCTTTTACACAATATGAAGATTTGTTTATAGTTATAGAAGGTAAAGCAAAGGCAAGATAGAACAATATTAGAGTATTCAAAAAATTGAAGAAGAAAAATTGAAAAAATATTGATAAAAATAAGAAGCTTGAAAAAATTGAAAAACTTTAAGAAAAACCGGAAAAACTTAAAAGAAACGAAAGAAAACTTTGAAGAATAGAAGAAAAACTTGAAAAAACTTAAAAAATCGAGAAGCCTTTGGAATATGGATACAATTGAAAAAAAATTAAAAAAACTTGCGAAAAATTAGAAGATTTGAAAAAATCGAAGAAAAAATCCCCAAAAAAAAAAAAAAAACTTAAAAGCTGAAGAGTTTTGAAAAACGTGCGAAGATAGAAATATTCTTTGAAAAAGAGCGAAAAATAATTCAAAAGTATCAAAAAAACGTGGAAAAACTGAAAACGTTGAGAAACATGAATAAAATGATGAAAAGACTAAAATATTAGAAAAGAAAAACTTGAAAAAACTGAAAATATTGAGAAATATGGCGAAAAATTTGAAGAAACTTAAAAAATCGAGAAGCCTTTAGAAAATGGAACACAATTGAAAAATATAAATATAGGAAAACTTGCGAAAAATTAGAAGATGAAGAAAAAATCGAAGAAAAAATCTCAAAAATAAAAAAAGACTACAAAACTGAGGAGTTTTGAAAAATGTGCGAAAGTAGACATATTCTTTGAAAAAAAAATCGAAAAACACTTCATAAGAATCAAAAAACTTGGAAAAACTGAAAACGTTGAAAAACATGAATAAAATGATGAAAAGACTTTAAATAAGAGAAAAATATATATTTGAAAAAACTGGAAATATTGAGAAATATGGCGAAAAACTTGGAAAAAAAAATGAAAAGACTTTAAAATATTAGAAAAGAAAAACTTGAAAAAACTTAAAAAATCGAGAAGTTTTTGGAAAATGGAACACAACTGAAAAAAAATAAAAAATAGGAAAACTTGCGAAAAATTAGAAGATGAAGAAAAAACCTCAAAAACAACAACAACAAAAAACTGAAGAGTTTTGAAAAAAGTGCGATGATAGAAATATTCTTTAAAAAAAAGCGAAAAACACTTCATAAGAATCAAAAAACGTGGAAAAACTGAAAACGTTCAGAAACATGAATAACATGATAAAAAGACTTTAAAATATTAGAAAAGGCAAATTTGAAAAAACTGAAAATGTTGAGAAATATCGCGAAAAATTTGAAAAAAAAAATGAAAAGACTTGAAAAAAATGAAAATCTTGAGAAACATGGGGAGAAAAAATGAAAAAATTGATGAAAAAAATTGAAAACCCGAAAACTAAACCTACAAATATTAAAAAAAAAAACATTTTCGTGAAAGTCTCTTCCTGTATACAAACCGTATTATTTTTTACTCCTCAATTCGCGAAGATAGGTTCAAAACTACTACACTATTGTACGTACCACTTACAATTACTTCTAATTCTAAGGTTCTGATAATGAAAACGTACACGAGCAGCGAGCGAACGAGAGAACGGGTTCGGGTACCTAACCTAACCTAGATCTACCTACCTACCTACCCCCATTATACATCCCCTACCTCGTAGTCCACACTCACCAGTTGTACTAAATCTATCCTACAGGATCGACGGGATCAACTGGGTGGGTGGGCGGCTGGATATACGGGAACAACAATTATTGTATTATACACTATATATATACAGGGTCGCTCATAACATAATAAAAGACGGAAGTGAATAATCGGTTATGTGTAAATAAACAAGCTGAAATTGTAATGTGAATTATTTATTGTTATAATATAAATAATTAATATAATATAAATTATATTAATTATTTATATTATAATTATTTATATTATAATATAAATAATTATAATATAAATAATAAATAACTAGGGATTTTAACATGAAAATAAATATAGGTAAAACTAAAGTGATGAGGTGTGACAAAAAGGAATGCAGTAGAAAAATGAGGATCACAATAGGAGATAATAGAATCGAAGAAGTGTCAGATTTTTGTTATTTAGGCAGTAGAATCACAAAAGATAATCGAAGCAAGGTAGATATAAAGTGTAGGATAGCACAGGGTAGGAAGGCATTCGTAGAAAAGGAACAGATTTTAAGATCAAATATTGACTTGGGTATTAGAAAAAGATTACTGAAGGTATATGTTTGGAGTGTAGCACTGTACGGGTGTGAGGCGTGGACTATAGGAAAGGAAGAGAAGCGTAGATTAGAAGCACTTGAAATGTGGTGTTATAGGAGGATGATGAGGATTGGTTGGGAAGATAAAGTAACAAATGAAGCTGTACTAGAGTTAGTAGGGGAGAAGAGAAGTATCTGGAGAGTGTTACAGCGTAGGAGAGACAGATTAGTAGGGCATATTCTTAGGCATGGGGGGATTATGCAATTGATCATAGAAGGTAGAGTGGAGGGAAAGAGAGGGGTAGGTAGGCCTAGATTGGAGTATGTGAGTCAGATAGTTGAAGACGTTGAGATGAATAGCTATAGGGAGATGAAGGGATTAGCTCAGGATAGATCGGCATGGCGTGCTGTTTCCAACCAATCTTTAGGATTGCGGACTCTTTAACTAATAATATAATTATATATTTTGTTTCAATCACCCTACCCCCAGCTACCCCCACCCTATATGTTTAAATAGTAATGTATGTCTTATGACGGCTCGTTGAAAAGCTTGTCAAAAACTAATTCCAGATTTAATAATATGACACAATTCACATGTAAGATTTTTTTATTTAAAGATCAATGATAATTTCATACAAAGATATATTTATTTTCATGCAAGAGATAATATTGTTTAATAAATATTGAAATTATGTTTATCTCACGATTTCGCTAATTTGTGATTTTTTTAAGAATGCGGGACATTTTTAAATGTATTAAGAAATTTAGCAAAATTTATTAGTACATATTTTTAAATCGAATTTTACAAAAACAATATCCTGTGATAAAAATGAAAATTTAAAAAATACCATTTTTCAAATAATATAATTATAAAAGTACAAATTTTCTAAATTGAAGTTTCTAAAAATAAATTACGTTTCACGATTAATAGCTAATTTTTGATTTTTTAAGAATGCGGGGCATTTTTAAATTTTGCAAAATTTATTAGTATTTTTAAATCAAATTTTACAGAAAAAAATAATCCTGTGATAAAAATGAAAATTGAAAAAATACAATTTTTAAATAATATAAATTTAAAACTGTAAATTTTCTCAATTCAAGTTTCTAAAAAGAAATTACGTTTCACGATTCATAGCTAATTTTTGATTTTTTAAGAATGCGGGGCATTTTTAAATGTCTTAAGAAATTTAGCAAAATTTATTAGTACATATTTTAAAATCAAATTTTACAAAAACAATATCCTGTGATAAAAATGAAAATTAAAAAAATACAATTTTTCAAATAATATAATTTTAAAAGTATAAATTTTCTAAATTGAAGTTTCTAAAAAGAATTTTCGTTTCACAATTCATAACTAATTTTTGATTTTTTAAGAATGCGGGGCATTTTTAAATGTCTTAAGGAATTTAGCAAAATTTATTAGTACATATTTTTAAATCAAATTTTACAAAAAAAAAAATCCTGTGATAAAAATGAAAATTAAAAAAATACAATTTTTTAAATAATATAAATTTTAAACTATAAATTTTCCTAGACAATTTTTCAAAAAATAAAACTATTTTAGAAACAAAATAGCCATTTTTTAAATTTAACCCTTCACATCTTGATGCCAGATAATCCGCTCTAGCTCCGCAACGTGGCGAAGAATCAAGTTGAAACTTGTAATGATACAAGACAAGACAAAGAAGGACACTACTATAGAACTAGAACAAGAGGATGCCCGATTCTATCCACTTGCGGCTGTATTGCAAGTTGCAGATGCAGTTGGATAAGAGCCGAAACGCAATGACTCTATTTTATAGTATATATAGTATGTCCCAGTTACGCTGGTTTTCACTGTCCGACGTCGAATATATAGTAATATTATGAGAAGATTTATTCATTTATAAATTGTAGTTACAATCGTTCCAAACGGCAATAGATTATAATTTTTGGATTTTATTTTATACAATTTTTTTTCAAACAATTTATACTACAAAAAAATACTTGACATACCATTAAATAAAAATAATATTTTTAATAATTTATTTAATTTCCCTGGACACTTAATTTAATAAAATATAAATTCGAATGTTGACCACCCTGTGTATTGCGATTGTAAATGTGGGCAGGACCGCACTTAATACCTTGTCAAAATTTACGTACGTAAATTGAAGAACGAATATTCATTTTCTTAAAAAATTTCTAAAAATAGTCAAATAATTGCAACCATGTAAAATTTGCGTAATCACCCTGTATTATTTAAAAAAATTATTTGTTTTATATTTTACAATACTCCTTTAGTTCGTCAATAATAATCCTATCATCCAATAGTAAAATAAAATAAAATAAAATAAAAATATATCTCAAGTACGGTTATGTTCACCAATTGAACGGCAATGTACGATGGGTTGCATATACTCTACACTCATCTATTGTATAGAAGGTACTAAATAGCCAAAATCAACTGCACAAGGACATTATATATATGGACGATATATTAGGAGCCTAGAATATACAATTCAGGTAAATAGAGTTAGCTAAATTGTGATTATTTGGCTTAAGCACGGTCCTGTCTTAATCCTTAGCAAATGTATTAATTTATTTTTAAATTCATTGTACATATACAACTTGATATCTTGTACAAAATAAAGTAAAGTTGTATTTTTTTAACGAATAAAATATATATAGTATTTTCTATGTTTTCGCCGTAGAATAAAATTATATTTATGACGAAACATAAAAGTTTCAGATGAAAACATATCTGAAATAAACAACAGATATATGCTTGATAAATGGCTATTCAAGGATTGGGTGTTTATAAGGCTGCACCCTTTAATATTATTTAATAAGGACTGGAAATATTTATAAAAGCCAAAAATATCTTAACCAAACCAATTTTTTTATCAACAGTAATTTTTTTTAACCACCCATTAAAAAATCAAACGAAACACATCCACTAAATGAAAAATAAAGTTTAATACAAATTTTTAAAAATATATTTAAAGTCTAAAGTCAAAGTCAAAAAGAACTAAAGTCAATAAATTTTCCATTCATGTGCATATAAGAAAGTTGTCTTATAAATGCAAGACTAAACGGAACCGGTACATGCTTGCGTGATATTTCCTGTTTCAGTGAAACGGTACAAATGCACCTCTATATACGGCTAGCTCATAAACCGGAACCGGAACGAAAACTCGGCGAAACGTTGCATAAAATAGCCACCGACGAAACGGTACGTCTTATTATTAAAAATACGCGAAAAAATTGTATACAACAAAAAATATTTTATTTTATTTGACGAAGTATTTTTAGAAGGGTTTTTATGTCTTTTAATTATACCTTGAAATCTCATAAAGACATCCTAAGTCCTATAATGGCAACAGATAACAGTTTCGACCCTTTTGTCCTTTATTTATAGGACAATCCTTACGAAGCGGATGAAATTGCTTTTCTCATATATATACATTACATTATTAGCTAATATTATATAAAAATAGCGTTATTTTTGTCACATTATTCACAAAAAAAAAACTCGAAAAGAACAAGATAATGAACTGACATAAACATTAGTGAAGTTTCGCAGAACCTCTTTCTTAATGGCCTAATTTAATAAAATCACAAAGCCACTTATTTTTATAATAATAAACATACAATTTACTAGTATAGAATATCACCAAAGCATTGAGTAGCTGGATGCGCATTTCGAAGGCTATGCCCCCATCTTCAGTAGCACAAGATAAAGGATAAAGATAGCTCATTTCAGATTAAATATAAATTTTTTTTGATCATAATTTTGATGATAAAAATGATATTAAAAAAAAAACAATTTACTCGTCTTAGAACAAAAAATATATCAGAACATTTGTTACGTTTGATTTAAGTATTTCTGACAATTGAATCGTTTATTTTGAAAAGGGGATAAGTCAAAAAATTTAAACTTTTCAAGAACTTCGTAAAAACGGTCTAGGACTAATCATTACGGAGAATGTACGAGGGCTATCCAGAAAGTAAGTTCCGTTTGGCTATCAAACAAAAACAAAACGTATATAAACAAATTTTTTGTTTGCATTGTAAAGTACGAACACTAAACAAATTGACCACGTAATTTCCACCATTTTTTAGGCATTTGTCATAGTGGGACACAAGTTTTTGTATACCCCAGTCATAAAACGTTCCCGCCTGTGATGCAAACCACGTAGTAACAGCATCATGTACATCATCACGTCATCTTGCACATACATCCTTCATCATGCACATTCATCCTTCATCATGCACATTCTCACGTCCGTCATTAAACGGTCGTACCCATCTCCGTACCATTGAATCGCTCATTGCGATTTTCTCCGTACACTTCACAGATTTGTTTATGAATTTCACATTCCTGGCATTGAGAAAACGTATTACATATCGCATTTCACAGGTGGCGGGATTTGCAATTCGCTTAGACATTATAAAGTCGCACAGCGCATGCGTTAAATTGCCACAGTAGCGCCTGCGCGGCAACACGTGGCAACGGAACTTACTTTCTGGATAGCTCTCGTACTTAAACAACTTGTGTAAATGCATTAATAAAATGATAGGTTGGGTGAAGAATTGTGTCCTTATAATACAAAAAGGATGTACAATAAATAATATATACAGTCGAACTAGGCCTTATAACGTCATTGCAGGGACCGAACAATTTTGACTTACTAATAGAGGTGACTTATTATCTGAGGTAAGGAAGGGATACAAATTTAATGAATTAGATTTTTATTTGAATTTTATTTCAATAATACCTAACATTTAAAACATTTAAACATTAAACTTAAAAAAAAAAATCGGTTAACATTGTTAGCTTTTTTCTAGAATTCCAAATTTTTGTTTCTAAATCCTCTTCTATTTTATATAAATGATCTAAATGTACACTTATTTCGTCGGCTTCATAATATGTAATTAATTTAGGTTTTGGGTCTGGCATTATCTCTCTTCTTCTTCTTCTTCTTCTTCTTCTTCTTCTTCTTCTTCTTCTTCTTCTTCTTCTTCTTCTTCTTGTCGTTGTCGTTGTCGTTGTCGTTGTCGTTGTCGTTGTCGTTGTCGTTGTCGTTGTCGTTGTCGTTGTCGTTGTCGTTGTCGTTGTCGTTGTCGTTGTCGTTGTCGTTGTCGTTGTCGTTGTCGTTGTCGTTGTCGTTGTCGTTGTCGTTGTCGTTGTCGTTGTCGTTGTCGTTGTCGTTGTCGTTGTCGTTGTCGTTGTCGTTGTCGTTGTCGTTGTCGTTGTCGTTGTCGTTGTCGTTGTCGTTGTCGTTGTCGTTGTCGTTGTCGTTGTCGTTGTCGTTGTCGTTGTCGTTGTCGTTGTCGTTGTTCATCGTCTAATTCTTTTCCTTTCTTTTCTGTACGTCTCTTACTAAATGGAGATCAGATGGAGATCTCCAGTCGTTCGAAGATCTTCTCATCCATTTCGATAAAATCTTCTAAATTATTTGAAGTGGGAATATCGAAAGGTTGTAGCCAATGTTTCAGAGGTAAATCATCTTCCTCATCAAAATGATGGTCGCATAAACCCGCATGCCGGAAGCATCTCCTAATTATAGCATCCTTCCAGGCTTTTTTTCAGTATTTTCAGAGCATCAAGTAGAGTTACTTTGCTCAAGTTAATGTTAATTCTCCATCATTTTCAAAACCAATCTTTTTCCTTACGCACATTTCAGGCTTCTTATTACTCCTTGATCCATCGGCTGGTTATATTTGGAGGCAAATACATCAAAGTCATAAATTTCAATCCCACTACGCGAGGATGAGCTAGACAATTATCCAAAAGTAGAACGTCGGATTTCTTTTGCAAATAACTCGCTTGTCATCCAAGACTTCTTATTGGGTTCATAGGTCACAGGCAAGCTTTTTACAATTTTGAAGCATCGTGGGTTTTTTGATTTGCCGATCACTAACAAATTGTTTTTTTCCAGTGGCGCTTACATTAGCACAAACAAAAACAGTGATCCTTTCTTTTGGCAGTTTTCCGCCAATGCATTTTCCATTTTTGAACTTTAAAGTGTGGTCTGGTGTCAACTTGAAGAAGAGGCCTGTCTCGTCCCCGTTGGAGATGTCTTCGTATTTAAAATTTTTACGGATTTCTTACCACTCATTTTTAATCCACGCACTGGTGATATTCAAATTGACGTCTATGGCTTCGCCAATCATTTTTCCATAATTGATTTCAGGCCGTTTTTTGAAACGGTCTATCCATGCCGGGAAACACTCAAAATGTTCTATTCCCAACAATTCATCCAATTTTCCAGCTTTTACTTGGAGAATACCGGTAAATTGACCAGGTTCTTTGTTGTTTAAACCAGTTCAATAAAGCAGCATCCTCGTGAGTAGGTTTCCTCATACGCTTCACACTTTTGCTTTCTTCATTTTCTTTCATTTTATTTCGAGCCGCCCATATTGAACCCACCGATCAATTTACTAAGTTGAAATGCTTACACACTTCACTTTCTTTACACCGCTTTCTAACATATTCACCACTGCCAGTTTTGTTTCTAAGGTTATTGCTTTACGCTTAAGGCTTGCCATTTCGTTTTCTAAGAGATCAAACTCAAAACTGATTTGATGTTTTTGCTTGCAAACTATTAAACAACCTCATTAGTTGGTAATTACCAGAAAACCCGTCTAATCTCCTAAACGGATGAAATTATAATGTCGTCAACATAATCACTTAATAAGTGAGGTATGATGACTTATTATCCGAAGTCATAATACATAAAGTGTAAGAGCCTTGGGTTGGGACCAAGCCATTTTGACTTACTAACCGAGTTGACTTATTAACCGATGACTTACTAACCGAGTACGACTGTATAACTAATATTTGACTGATTTTTTGACTTATCCCCTTTGCAAAATAAACGATTCAATTCAGCTGCAGCTGATTTGTATATCAGTAGTTCAAATGACCATTTCCTCTTACACAATAAGTAACATTGCACGAGTTCATTACTCGATTAATGATCGAATTTGCCGAAAAAATACGTTTCCAAAACCCGATTTTTACAAAAAAAAAAACTTACAGGAACGTATTGAACTAGTTGGGGGGTTTTGAAATGGGCTTTATGTAAGATTTTTCTTGATTTTAATGGTAAGCAACGCGAGCCATATAAAACGGCTTAATTGCAAAATTTACACTTGCCATGTTGCCACGTTTAGAAAAAATCTTCATATACAGAGATAATCGAACAAACATAGTATAAATTGTATATTTTAATTAATTAAGTCAATCGCTAAATTTTTTTTAATCCAGCCGAGTCAATTGAAAATACCGGTATTTAAATAGTCCTCGCATAATCGGTTCCTTTTCTTTCCTTGGCGCAAATGCAAAGATTTACTTTTCTTGGAGATGTAGAAAAGTTCGCACTAATCTGTGAAGATTTTATTCAGTTTTAAAATAAATTTCCAGCTGCTCGAGCGTATGCAAAGTTTATAGATTTTAATCAACCTACATTCAAATGAAATTCTGTAAAGTTGCAAATTATTTTTAGATTTTGGTGGGTTTTTTTTTTTTATATCTAAAAAAGCATTTATTCTACTAACAATTAAAAAAAATCAAGATAAAATATTAAAATTTTGCGTTTAAAAAATTCTAACTAACGAATGTAAATTTTGTACGCTTCCAAGTTTTGTCAACGACGATTCGAAATGGAAACACCCTGTATAATTAGTGTACTTTCCCGAGTGTAGCCGCCTTTAGAGCAGTTTATGACTCTTGGAAATTGTTTAATAGAGTTTTCTTTTGACTAATGGTGTCGAAAATTATTCCCGCATTTGTGCCAGTAAAATACGTTAAATAATATACAGGGTGTTGATTTTATGAATCATTAATCTGTCCATATTTGTATGTATATATATTTTTTAATTTTAATAGATTTCATAATAAAAAAAAATTATAATGAAAATATAATAAAAAAAATTTCGTGACTTATCAAAAAAATTAACAAAAAAATTATCATTTCGTGACTTGACTTGAAATGAGTTCATTTGAACTACCGATTATTAAATTTAAATAAAATCTACTAAATTCTATATTAATTCCAAATATGATTTTTTTGGAATTTGCAAAAATTTCTAGAGGTATTTTCATATATACACCCTGTAATATACAGGATTTTAAGAGTTATCCTATTTATCTAAGTAATGTTATATTACCTGACAATAAAATGAAGAAATTACCAGCTTAATTGCCGTATATTTTAATACTTTAGGTGAGTGATTTTATTACTCCTAAAAATTAGTTAAACTAAAACTAAAACAAAACAAAATTGCAATTTTTTTAAGTCGAATATGTCATTGTTTTAAGAAAAAATATATATTATTTTGTGAATAATACAATATATATAATAAAAAATAATATAAAATAAAATAAGGAGATATAAGGAGGTATCAGATAGATTACATACTGGTTAAAGAGAGGTTTAGGAACCAGATTAAGAATTGTAAGACTTACCCTGGAGCAGATATTGATAGTGACCATAATTTAGTAGTCCTGGACTCAGAGGTCAAATTCAAGAAATTACAGAAGTCTAAACAGGTCAGAGTAGATGTCGATAGGTTAAAATTAGCTGATGTATGTGAAAAGTACAAGCAGAAAGTAGAAATCATGGCTAATGGAACATCTAGGAGCGACATAGATTGCGAATGGAGGGAAATCAGAAATGGGTTAACTACAGCAGCAAATGAAGTATTAGGCACAAAGAAAAGGGCAGGTAGGAGGGAATGGATCACGGAAGAAATAGTTGAAATGATAGAAGCAAGAAGGAAAATTAAAATTGGAAACACAGAAGCGGGACAGAAAAAATATAAGGAACTAAGGAACTTAATTAATAGGAAATGCAAGCTAGCGAAAGAAGAGTGGATAAAAGGAAATTGTGAGGATATTGAGGAGGATATGAGAAGAGGTAAAGTAGATTTGGGCTACAGGAAAATTAAGTCACATTTTTCTAAAGTAAAACCAAAGGGTAACATTATATGTGATAAGCAGGGTAAGGAACTTACAGAAAATAAGGAAAAAGCTAGAAGATGGAAGGAGTATCTTGAAGATTTATATAAAGGTAGGCAGGACATGGATGAGCTAGAAAGTGTGGAACAGATAGATGAGGATGACTTAGGTCCTAGCATACTTAGGTCAGAGTTTCATAGAGCATTAAATGATTTACGGAATAACAAAGCAGCGGGGATTGATATGATACCAGCCGAATTAATAAAACACGCAGGGGAAAAAATGCAGGAGCGATTATACAGGTTAGTTTGTAAAATATATGAGAAGGGAGAAGTACCACAGGATTTTCAGCGTAGTAGAATAGTAACAATGCCGAAGAAAATAGGAGCTAATTTGTGTGAGAACTATAGGACCATTAGTCTACTATCACATGCATCGAAGATATTGCTAAAGATTATTTATAGGAGATTAGAAAATAAAGTAGAGGAAAGGCTAGGAGAAGATCAGTTTGGTTTTAGGAAAAACAGAGGGACGAGGGAGGCGATTTTAGCACTAAGAACAGTAGTAGAAAAAAGAATGAGGGTAGGAAAGGTAACTTGCATAGCTTTTGTAGATTTAGAAAAGGTATTTGATAATGTAGATTGGGACATAATGTTTAGAATTTTAAAAGAAACGGGTATAGATTATAAGGATAGGAGAATAATTTTTAATTTATATAAACACCAAACTGCCTTAGTTAGAATTGAGGGGGAAGAAGAGGTAGCAAAAATAGGGAAGGGAGTTCGGCAGGGATGTACACTTTCACCGTTATTATTTAATCTATATATAGAAGATGCAATAAACAAAGTAAAAGAAGAGTATAGTGTAGGTGTGAATGTACAGGGAGAGAAAATATATATGTTGAGATTCGCCGACGATATAGCTATATTGGAAGAAAGCGAAAAGAATTTAGAAAGGGTATTGAATGGTATGCAGGCAGTATTGACTAGGGATTTTAACATGAAAATAAATATAGGTAAAACTAAAGTGATGAGGTGTGACAAAAAGGAATGCAGTAGAAAAATGAGGATCACAATAGGAGATAATAGAATCGAAGAAGTGTCAGATTTTTGTTATTTAGGCAGTAGAATCACAAAAGATAATCGAAGCAAGGTAGATATAAAGTGTAGGATAGCACAGGGTAGGAAGGCATTCGTAGAAAAGTAACAGATTTTAAGATCAAATATTGACTTGGGTATTAGAAAAAGATTACTGAAGGTATATGTTTGGAGTGTAGCACTGTACGGGTGTGAGGCGTGGACTATAGGAAAGGAAGAGAAGCATAGATTACAAGCATTCGAAATGTGGTGTTATAGGAGGATGATGAGGATTGGTTGGGAAGATAAAGTAACAAATGAAGCTGTACTAGAGTTAGTAGGGGAGAAGAGAAGTATTTGGAGAGTGTTACAGCGTAGGAGAGACAGATTAGTAGGGCATATTCTTAGGCATGGGGGGATTATGCAATTGATCATAGAAGGTAGAGTGGAGGGAAAGAGAGGGGTAGGTAGGCCTAAATTGGAGTATGTGAGTCAGATAGTTGAAGACGTTGAGATGAATAGCTATAGGGAGATGAAGGGATTAGCTCAGGATAGATCGGCATGGCGTGCTGTTTCCAACCAATCTTTAGGATTGCGGACTCTTAACTAACTAAAATAATATAATATAAAAAAATAATTAATTAGAGAAAAGTGATTTTTTTTCTCGCTGCGCTCGAACGTTAAAAAATCGAACGAGTTGCAAAGGCATTTTATGTTCCATTATAAAAATCAGACGAGTTGAAAAAAACAGTTTTAGTCCGAGCGCAACATATTAGTGTTTTAAAATAAAAATTAAGTGTTTTTAACTCGTACGTTAAAATCACACAAGTCGCAAAAGCATTTTTAGTCCGAGTGAATCATTTAATATTAAAAAAAAAATTAAGTGCACAAACAATTAATTTTAGAATTAACAAATGACTAAAATAAAATCTTGTGCAATAATTCAACCAATAAGCGTTCGATGTTAAAAAAACAACGATTACAATTCTAGATATCCCATTTTTTAAACTCAAGCAGGAGGAATAATATGTGGGGATTATAGAATCGCTGATAAATCGAACATTTCCTAAAATATTCCTCATATGTGATTTTATCCGGAAGGTACACACATATGGAATATTTAAATTGCATACCGTGCGAGCGATTTTATATTATCGTCTCGTTCGTTTTTGGACGTTAAATTGGCATATAGATCCTTCCGAATTAAGTAATAAAATAAAATAAAGCGTATCGAAATTGGGATATAAAATTATAGCGTGACATTATAAAATTTATATGTACAATATACCGTGTGATGAATTTGCAAAAAATAATTTATATATTACCTAAATAAAAAAATCGATATAATAAATATATAATACAAGTATATAACAATTTTTTAAAGTTTTAAAATTGAACGCCCAGTATATAATTTTCATTTTGCATCCATAGCATCGAGCTATGTCAATTAAAACAAATATTTCCACATTTTATTGTATATTTATTTACATACAGGGATTCCGCTCTAAAAAACAAGATGTCCAAAAATAAACTTACATTATAAAATCCGCAAAATAGAACAATATTCCCGATTTTAGCACAGAAACACGTTTTTATTAAAATATTTTTTTATGACCCTGTACATGAAATTTTGTTAGCTAATCCTTTCAAGCAGGAAGAGTTTTTGCTGCGCAAACGTGTCTACATTTTTCTAAATGGCGTTAAGGCGAACCCGTCCTCGACTAATAGCGTGGACCGTATTCTCATATCTCGGCGCTGTTTGGCTGTTTGCATAGCTTAATTGGCCTGCGGCCTTCCGTGCCAGTTCATATACACCTACAGCTGCACCTGCACCTGCATATGGTATACCTGCGTTGAATATGCCTCCCTTAACATGGAATAGAACAAGCACTGAATCATTATTTAGCTGTACGAATGTCAACGGAAATTGTATTTAGCTTGGCTTTCTTTTTGAGGGTGTATATGGATATGTGTTGACTTTTCATTTTTTAATTTTTAATTTTTTTTTAGAAATATACTACGTTGCGCGTTATATACATATGTTGCGCGATTTGGATATTTTATATTGATTTATAAATTTAAGAAAGAAATATTTGTGATAAGGTGTTAGTATTTGTGGAGTGCGGCTTTGTATGGTTGTGAGACGTGGACAATAAAAGAGACAGGTGATGGTGAAGAATGGACAAAGAAGGTTGATAATAAGCAAGAAGATAAAGAGGATACTAGGAGAGAAAAGTGGACAAATAGCAAAGAAGAAGCAAAGACGATTGGATTTTATAGTGAATAAATAAACGTAGAAAATGGACAAGAAAACAGCAAGTAGGTGGACAATAAAAGAATAAAAAAGAAAGGACGTTAAACAATAAAATTAGAAAATAACAAAAAGGTGAATAATAGATGGAGAAGGTGGGTAATAAGAGAAGAAGATTAATAATAAACAAGGAAGGTAGACAATAGGTATGCAAAGAAATGGATAATAGCGAAAGAAGATGAGTAATAGACAAAGTTGAAAAACAATAGGGCAAGAAGGTACACAATGGACGAAGAATCTGAACAGATAGTCAACAGTCAACAAGCTTTGACAGCTGTCAATTTGGTTGCCAGGTACAATCAAAGGCTGAAGCTGCAATTATAAATTTAATAACACAGATAAATAAGCACATTGACCAGGGAAAATACACTGCTGCAATTTTGGTTGACGTCAAGGAAGCTTTTGATATGGTTGACCACCATCGCCTACTAACAACCCTAGAAGAAATAGGAATCAGAGGGACCGCCAACTCACTCATAGAAAGTGACTTATCAAACAAAACTTTTATTACTAAAATTAACTCAATCTCCAGTTCAGAGTTGACTGTGAGAAGAGGGGTGCCGCAAGGATCGGTACTTGCGCCTATCCTCTTCTTTCTATACCTACAGAATCTAATGAATGTCAAACTAAGTGCCACCTACACGATCTAGAGATCTAATATAGAGATCGAGATCTAGAAGTGATAAAAACGGATCTAGAAGTGAAATATATGAGGACTTGAAACACTTGACTTGACCTGACCTGGCCTGACCTGACCTGACCTAACCAGACCTGACCTGACTATGAGAAGAGGGGTGTCACAAGGATCGGTACTTGGGCCTATCCTCTTTTTCTATACTTACAGAATCTAATGAATCTCAAACTACACGATGTATGCGGATGATATGGCCATCGTCTACGCTAGTGAAATAAAAACGGATCTAGAAGTGATAATAAATGAGGACTTGAAACAAGTGGATAACTGGTTAACTGCTAATTAGATAACAATTAATCCTAAAAAGACAGAGTACACAATCTTCCTTAACAAAAATAAGAGAGACATAATAACTGACTTTAAAATAAATGGTAAAACTATAATCAGAGTGCAAACGGTAAAATATCTCGGTACTTTAATGGATTACAAGTTGAACTGGACGAGCCATATAAATTTTGTTAACAAACAATTAAGTGCAATAGAATGTGCCTTCAGACGTTTGCCCAAACTAAAAAAAGAAACTGCTGAACTCTTTTATAATATACACGCCTTAAGTCACGTTACATGTAATCTAAGCGCATGGGGCCAAGCAAATAAAACGAACCTACAATTAATTCATCGGAATCATAACAAAATGTATATAAATTCCACCATTCTACGTGGTACCATCTGTATATAAATTTATCAATGTAATATTTTAACTACTTATTTGCATAACATGTAGAAAATAAAAATATCATTTTGGGCAAATTAAAAAAATAATAATAATAGTAAAACAAAGTGAACAAACGGCAAATAAGGTGGGGAATGGATAAAGAAAGTGGGCAGTAAATTTGAAAAGGATGGACAACGGAAAAGGAAAATGGAAAAAATGCGGATAGTAGGAAAAGGATAGTAGACAATAAACAAATAAAGTGGATAATGGAAGAAGAATGTATACATATAAGCAAAGAACGTGGACAATAGGAAAGAATGGTGGACAAGAAGGTGGATAATAAGTGAGTAAAGGTTGTGGATAATGGGACGGAAAGTGATAAAGGTGGTCCAGTAGGAAAGGATAGAAGATAACAGGCAAAAAGTAGACGATAGATGAAGAAGGTCTAATGGTAAAGGTAGATTGATAGTAAATAAGTGAAACATTTTGATAATAGTATAGAAGAATAAAGTAGAACATAGGCAAAGAAAGTGGACAATAAGAAAGAATAGTGGACAGATAAGAATGAAAGAAAGATACAAGTAAAAGGCAAAGTGAACAATTACCAAAAAGGTGGATAATAAATAATCAATGAATGTGGACAATACGAGGGAAAAAAATCATATAAGGAGAAGAGTGGAAAAGATAGGATAAATAATAGGCAAAGAAGGTGGACTATAGTTAAAGAAGGTCTAGACCAGTGGTCGGCAACCCTATACCCGCGGGTAATTGCATTACCCACGGCCTTCATTTTAATTACCCAGTCATTACTAGCTCACTTACTAGACATCTTAAGATTTCGTATTAAAACTTCCTCCTGGTGAATCAAACTATTTTTTACAGATTAAACTACCGCTTTCCACTGCAAGCGTACCCATATACAGGGGCGTCGTTTGGGAGGGGCAATTGGGGGCATTTGCCCCCCCCCCCCCTGGAAATTCACTACTGTATTACTAGATATTAAATTCCCTTTATTATATGGCAATTGTGATGCAATTTGAAAATCACTTCATTTCTATGTTTATTTTTATTATAAACGTTAGTCTTGCGCGCATCGGGGAATTCCTTGTCTAATGCCTATACTCCTACAACTATTGTATTATGATACAAGATAGAGGCTGCTGTCTTATGCCGAACACTCCGAGGAATCTTTATCTATTAATGAAACAAATCTTTGTAATGCAAATTGCAAATTGTAATGCAAAACAGTAGAGGTAGAGCATCAGCGTGTGAATGCAGAGGGTGCACCGCCAAACAAAAAACCAAAGAATAGTCCAGACGATAATCCATTACCTGGGACTTCCAAAGCTCCAGAACCAACTTGTTTTGAGAATGATTTAGGCTTATTCATAAATAAATCGATAATGCCGGACATTCAGGTATACGATCTGTTAAAAGCCGCATTCAAGTCGAGCGCTCAATATGATTTTAAAAACAATATAATTACAACGAATAATCGATGTTTCAAAATGTCATGGTTGGAAGAATATGAATGGATCGTGTATTTCCCCCAAAATTAAAATGTGTTTCATGCAAGTTTTGTGTACTGTTTAAGCCTATTATAAAGAGGGGCAAGTTTGGATCATTTATAGTCAAAGAATTCAGCAATTATAAAGAAAATATATGTGAGACTCTCGCGCGGTTGATGTGAAACTTCTTAGCTCCTAGGAAAAGTTGATTTTATGCATTGCTTTTTTTTCCATTTGTTAACGATTTTTATTTTTTTTTCGTATATTTATAGATTTTTTTCACACAATTTCCATTGTGTGAAAAGTGAAATGGAGAAAAAGACAAGTACAGACAGAGTGCGAGTGTTTAGAAAACGGAAGAAAGTGAATAAACCGCTAAGAAAAGTGCGAACAAGTACCATGGAAAGAAGTAGAGAGTATCGAGGCAGGCAAAAGGCGTTAAAGAAACACGGTAGACAACATAACCTTCCAACGACCTCAAATACACTGGATGAATCGATACCGTCGTTAAGTGAGGACACAGTGAGTGGTAAAGAGAATTTGATTGGCACTGATTCAGGCGTGCCGTCTACACGTGATGATATATGCGGTGTGAGAGATCAACGAAATGAATCTGATACAGCTGAGCTATCGCCAAATAGAAATGCACCCACTAGTGCATCATACACAAAATTTAATCCAAACTCCTCTTTATAGACTGTACGACATTACAGTTAATAATGCTTTCTTTAATGATCAGAGTGTCAATCAAAATCAAAATCAAAATGAAATCGTTAATAAATGGAAAAAAAGCAATGCATAAAATCAACTTTTCCTAGGAGCTAAGAAGTTTCGCTTCTACCGCGCGGGAGTCTCACGCTTTTTTTTCTGATATATTCAAAACTATAGAAGAATTATCGAAAACGATGGACATAGCAATAAAGCTACCACGGTTCACTGGACGGCAATCTCATCGAACTAATATTCCTGCAAAATCAGCTGAAGAGTATTTTAGAAGAGCTATACTTGTATTCCTTAATTACATCACTTCAAACAAGATTTTCGAAAGATACTAGTGTTGCATTTTCGTTAAGTTTAGTGCATCCAATAAAAGTTCGAAATAATGATTTGTTGAAATCAGATGATTTTGAAAATATAACAAAGAAATGTGAAATAAACAAAAAAACTGGCAAAAACTTCGACTTTGTAGAGCTGCTTAACCAAGAGTGTGAGTTTTGTCCCGCTATAAAAAAAGCTATAACAATCTTCTTAGCTTTGCCACCAACAACTTGTACTATTGACCTATCTTTCAGCACACTAAGACGGGTAAAAACATGGCTTAGGTCTACAATGAGTGAAGCCAGATTATCGGGTCTTTGTATGGTCGGTGTGCATAGAAAGTTGGTGGAAGCAGACAATCAGAACATAATTGCTGCTGTTATTGATTTTTTCGGTGCTGACCGAAGGAACATAATATTATTGTTTTCTTAACTGACGTAACATGACATGGCACTTGTTAGGCACAGTTGGCCACAGCAAACATTTGTAAAAATTTGTAAAAATATAAAAAAGCTATAATAAAAATCATTTGATTCAGCTTGTTTTTCTGTGGTACTTGCATCATCTGATTAATTTTGTTGTTAATTTTAGAATATTAAGTAAGTATGTTTAGTTAAAGAGTCCGCAATCCTAAAGATTGGTTGGAAACAGCACGCCATGCCGATCTATCCTGAGCTAATCCCTTCATCTCCCTATAGCTATTCATCTCAACGTCTTCAACTATCTGACTCACATACTCCAATCTAGGCCTACCTACCCCTCTCTTTCCCTCCACTATACCTTCTATGATCAATTGCATAATCCCCCCATGCCTAAGAATATGCCCTACTAATCTGTCTCTCCTACGCTGTAACACTCTCCAGATACTTCTCTTCTCCCCTACTAACTCTAGTACAGCTTCATTTGTTACTTTATCTTCCCAACCAATCCTCATCATCCTCCTATAACACCACATTTCAAGTGCTTCCAATCTACGCTTCTCTTCCTTTCTTATAGTCCACGCCTCACACCCGTACAGTGCTACACTCCAAACATATACCTTCAGTAATCTTTTTCTAATACCCAAGTCAATATTTGATCTTAAAATCTGTTCTTTTTCTACGAATGCCTTCCTACCCTGTGCTATCCTACACTTTATATCTACCTTGCTTCGATTATCTTTTGTGATTCTACTGCCTAAATAACAAAAATCTGACACTTCTTCGATTTCTATTATCTCCTATTGTGATCCTCATTTTTCTACTGCATTCCTTTTTGTCACACCTCATCACTTTAGTTTTACCTATATTTATTTTCATGTTAAAATCCCTAGTCAATACTGCCTGCATACCATTCAATACCCTTTCTAAATTCTTTTCGCTTTCTTCCAATATAGCTATATCGTCGGCGAATCTCAGCATATATATTTTCTCTCCCTGTACATTCACACCTACACTATACTCTTCTTTTACTTTGTTTATTGCATCTTCTATATATAGATTAAATAATAACGGTGAGAGTGTACATCCCTGCCGAACTCCCTACCCTATTTTTGCTACCTCTTCTTCCCCCTCAATTCTAACTAAGGCAGTTTGGTGTTTATATAAATTAAAAATTATTCTCCTATCCTTATAATCTATACCCGTTTCTTTTAAAATTCTGAACATTATGTCCCAATCTACATTATCAAATGCCTTTTCTAAATCTACAAAAGCTATGCAAGTTACCTTTCCTACCCTCTTTCTTTTTTCTACTACCGTTCTTAGTGCTAGAATCGCCTCTCTCGTCCCTCTGTTTTTCCTAAAACCAAACTGATCTTCTCCTAGCCTTTCCTCTACTTTATTTTCTAATCTCCTATAAATAATCTTTAACAATATCTTCGATGCATGTGATAGTAGGCTAATGGTCCTATAGTTCTCACACAAATTAGCTCCTATTTTCTTCGGCATTGTTACTATTCTACTACGCTGAAAATCCTGTGGTACTTCTCCCTTCTCATATATTTTACAAACTAACCTGTATAATCGCTCCTGCATTTTTTCCCCTGCGTGTTTTATTAATTCGGCTGGTATCATATCAATCCCCGCTGCTTTGTTATTCCGTAAATCATTTAATGCTCTATGAAACTCTGACCTAAGTATGCTAGGACCTAAGTCATCCTCATCTATCTGTTCCACACTTTCTAGCTCCTCCATGTCCTGCCTACCTTTATATAAATCTTCAAGATACTCCTTCCATCTTCTAGCTTTTTCCTTATTTTCCGTGAGTTCCTTACCCTGCTTATCACATATAATGTTACCCTTTGGTTTTACTTTAGAAAAATGTGACTTAATTTTCCTGTAGCCCAAATCTACTTTACCTCTTCTCATATCCTCCTCAATATCCTCACAATTTCCTTTTATCCACTCTTCTTTCGCTAGCTTGCATTTCCTATTAATTAAGTTCCTTAGTTCCTTATATTTTTTCTGTCCTGCTTCTGTGTTTTCAATTTTAATTTTCCTTTTAAGTATGTACTTACTTAAAATTTATAAAATATAAAAATATATAAGGAAGAAAAAATTAAGTTATGATTTTTTTTACAGGAGAATGGAACCGAAGTCCAAGGAAGTTTCATGTTTTGGGAAGAAACATATGGGTGTGTTAAAGTAAGTGTTAGTGTTGTACATAACGAATCTATGACGCGAACATACAATATTGAACGACATTTTCTAACCAAACACAAAAGTTCATTGAGTAAAATGCAAAAAGACGAAAAATCAGAGCATATTAAAAATGCATATTGCGCTATGGTCAACAAAAAAAATCTTTCCAACAATTCTTAATTAAGCATCAGCCATCTACGAAAGTGTGTTTTATTGCATCCCTTAACATAGCCAAAAACGGAGAACCATTCACAGATGGTGAGTTTAAAAAAAATGCATTTTTAGAATGCGCGACTCTTTGACGACTTCAAAAATAAAAATGATATACCGATACGTATTTGTCAGCTAGAAGTGTTCAACGTTAACGTAAAATATGATGTCGTTATGAAAATGAACATTAACATAAGATATTATGTCGAGGCGTAGGAAGAGTGTTTGTTTTTTGCCTTCCCTAACTTCATCTTTTTATAGAGAGCAAAGTAAATCTTCGAAGACATCCAAAAGTGAATAATGCCGGAATTTTAACGGCTAAAACTCCTCTCCTCCTCGATTACTCTTATCAGTACTACTTTAATGCAAGAACTATTTTAAAACTATTTTCTATTTCTTTACTTCCGAAACTTGCAAACTCCGAATTAGCCTCCGAAACCAGCGTGAATTTCACCATATTGTCAGAATCTAGGCTTCTTCACTTCAGTCTTCATCACTCTTCCTCCTCCAAATATTTACATTCGAAAAGAATGTATTTTTTAGAAATCTTCTTCCTCCTCGCAGATCGCGCACCTATCTTTCCTATCCTGTGATCCCACATAGAGATGACCTGACCTCACCTCACCTGATCTTATACACCACATAACCCAACCATTTATAATTAACATTTTACAATCGAAATAAATATATGACTATCAATTTAAGATATGTAGAGGAGTACCGAGAGTGACTGGTACCTGGGGGCAAATCATATCTTGCCTCACCTCCATCTATCTCTAGTTGAAGTTATATCAAAAGATGTCGATGCGCAAGTTAAAGATAATTTGGTAAATAGTGATGTTATTAGCTTCGCTATTGACGAAAGAACAGATATTAATAATATTGCTAGGCTGGTAATAGTTGCCCGATATAGATCCATTGATTCTTCAGAGATACTGGAGGAGTTTTGTGAAATTGTACCTACGGACAGGTACGACAAAAGGCGTTGATATTTTTGAAAAATTAAATGAATGGAAAAATGGAAAATCTTAAATCTAAAATCGTATGGACTTAAAGATGGCGCACCAGCAATATTGGGAACGAATATTGGTCTTGTAAAATGATTAGAAAATTGTGTTGATCGTCCACTCTTATCATTTCACTGCGTTATTCGTGAAGAGAGTTTATGTTCAAAAGCATCTGCAAAACAGTTAACTGAAGTTATGAAGTTAAGGTAATTAAAATCGTCAACATAATTGTAGCGCGTTAATTCATAGGCAGTTCAAAGATATTTTAAATAGATTAGAAGCCGAATATGGTGATTTGCTTTTGCAAATTTGCAGAAGTTCGATGGCTTAGTAGGGGAAAGGTTTCGAACAGATTCCTTTCTCTCATTGATGCTATCTAAAATAGTTTGAATGAAATAAGTGAAAATTTTCCTCAACTCGATGATAAACTCTGGTTATTAAAATTCAGATTTTTAACGGATATTACAAACCACGTTAATGAGCTCAATTTGCGCCTCCAAGGAAATCGGCACACTATTTTAAAGTTATTTGAACAATGGAAGAATTTTGATTTTAAAGCTGGAACTGTTTGAAAAGGACATAAAAACTTTAACTTTCCGATATATTCCCATGATCAAATTATTTAATGAAGAAATTGATAATGCTTATTAATTATCACCGTAACATAAAACAAGATTTTTCATCCAGATTTGAAAGACTAAAATCCTTCGGTCCAATGTTTTCATTTATTATACGGCCCGATGAAATCGGATGAAAAAGATATGGATCTTAAATATTTGGAATTTCTTGGAATAGAAAATGTTGTACTTGAACTCATTGATTTTAAAAACTCAAGAAGCTGGCAAGGAATTAAGACAAGCAACTGTTAATATAATATCAAATTGTTGGTCATCACCTGCACCAAGGTTTTCTTGCTTGAAGATAGTTGGATTTGCTTTGCTGTCTGCTTTTGGTTTAAGCTATGCTTGTGAGCAAATATTTTCACAAATGAAATTTATTTTGAATTCAATGAGAAATAGATGAAGACGCTGGAAAATTCTGATGCTTGTATCAGATTGAAGACAACAAAATACCATCCAAATTTAGAAACGATTCGCAAGGAATTTCAACCTCAAGGAAGTCACTAATTGAAATTGCAAAAAAACAAAAAACATTGAAATAGGAGAGGAATTATGAGCAACGACGTAAAGAACGGGGACAATAGCCAAATAAGAACAATAGGAAAAAATAGTAGGTAACAAGAAAAAGTGGATAAAAGGTTTCATTTGAAATGTGGTGCTACAGGAGGGTGATGATGAAGATTAGTATTTGAAGAGTATTACAGCGCAGGAGAGACAGACTAGTAGGTCATATTCTTAGACATGGTGGTATTATGCATTAGTTATAGAAGGTACAGATACAAATATTATATATGAAATAAAACTGGATTATTTTGAGGCTGGATTACTTTTATAATGATCGAAATTGTTCAATATTTCATATGTGAACTTCGAGCACAAGTGTGCGGGCGCTTCTTGAACGAATTGTATATTTTTTTCTCGCAGCGCCGCCAGATGTCATTGCTAATCGAGCAACTTTTCGTAGACCTCAAACTTTTCTACCATATGTTATGTTAACCTTAGAAATGTCATTTTATATCTATCTCTACCACCACGTTGCCGTTTCAGTTTCCCAGCACCGGTCTTGGTTATTAAAATATTTTCAGATTGTTTTATTGATTTATTTTTTATCGGATCAATTAAAAAAATATTTAAAAAATAATATTAGAATTATTTTTACGCGGATTATTAATAGAAAAATGATATTTTTCAATTTTAGAAATCTATGTTCGCTAAAAACTAAATTCTGGGTGAATGTGGAAATAATGAAAATTACATATAGTTTTAGCCAGCGCTTTTATTTGAGGGAAGTTTTTAAGGGAAGATATCGATATGTACAAAACATTGAGGTTTGTTAAGAGATATATCATCTGGTAAGCTAATCACGTCTCCTAGACAAGCACAGGTCTGTATCCAAGAGAATTTTTTAAACTGAAATTTCTTTTTTCTGCTAAAGTATATTCAAATTAAAATTTTAGATTCTGATAAAAAGGTAGAAAAATTCTAAAATCCTTTTTTCATTATTCGGAAATTATTAAAAATAAAAAATATTTGTACTGTTAATAAGTATAAAAAATATATTTTAGTGTTAAATATTTTTAAAATCTAAAAATTCTTTCTTTGAATTTATTCTAGAATAATCCTACCCAAATTTCTAAAAATATATACAGCGTTAAAAAAACAACTTAAATTTGAAAATTAAAAATTTATTGAAAAAAATTTGCGTTTAGATAGTACTAAAAAAATATCTATAATATTTATTTAACTGTATTTTTATTTTTCATTACTTCAAAAATGAAATCCATGATTTATTTTCGTGCCATGGCCCCCCTATTATATCCGCCACTGGTCAGACACATACGTCTTGTTATGAGGAGGGTTTAGCTCTTGTTTAGCTCTTCTTCCTGAAGCGTCGTTATGCATTGATATTAGATTATATGATAGTATAAGTAAAAATAAAAATCTAGCTGCAAGCAAAATAATAAATCAAGAAGTTAAAATATTTTTTTTCAAGTGATTTTACAATGTTATATTTTTTTAGATAGATATATATATTTATAGATACTATATATTTATTAGATTATTCGATATGACTTAAAGTGATTAAAATATTAATTTTTATTATAATATTAATTTAAAAAAAAAAATTTTGTTGATGTTTATAATTTTTTTAAACTATTATAGGTTTCGTTAGGTTTATTTCAGACAGTTTCTACACACAGAAGAAATACGTAACACACACACACACATACACACACATGTGTGTGTATGTGTGTGTGTGTGTGTGTGTGTATGTGTATATATAAGATGTCCTAGTCCAGTTGGTTTTGACTTTATGGTATCTTCTACACAATACATGAGTGTACAGTATATGCAACCAAACATACACTGCCGTCTAATTGTACATGCACTGATAAGCAGAACCGTAATAGCGATATTTTTATTTAAATTTTACTATTGGATGATGGGATTATTATCGACGAACTGAAGGAGTATTGTAAAATATAAAACAAATATATGTTTTAGAAAAAATACAGTGTGATTGCGCAAATTTTACATAGTTGCAATTATTTGACTATTTTAAGAAATAATAATATTCTTTGGTTAAATAATTAAATAATTTCATTATTTAACACCGTAGTGACAATTTTTAAAATGAATATTCATTCTTCAGTTTTGAAATTTTTTTAAAGTACATAATTTTTGACATTTTTAGTACGTGCCTTTAGTTTAGCAAATATTTTGCCAACGTATTAAGTGCGGTCCTGTCCAAACTTACAATCGCAATATACAGGATAGTCAAGATTTAAATTTATATTTTATTAAATTAAGTGTCCAGGGAAATTAAATAAATGAGTAAAAATATCTTTTTTTATTTGTTATATTTTAACTTGTTTGGTATTGTTTTTAGTAATAAATTATTTGGTACAAATTTTTAGAAAATTTTGTAAAAAGCAACTCGTTATATTTAGTTTCAATAAAATAACCAAAAATATATAATCTTAATCTTTTTACTAATACATTTAATTTTTATCTAACATTCCATAAAAATACATTTTGATTCGGTCCTATCCTATATATTACCAATTACAACGATTCTATATACATTTTATTATACAAAAAAATATATTTTTTCATAAAATTACTATCTAATCGACATCTAAAACTCAAAACCAACTGTATTAGGACACACTACACTGCTTTCAACGCCATCTATATATTTCCAACAGCTCTACGTGCATTGCAGACGTTCAACAAGGAACCAGAAATCGTCCTGTCTATCCACACTGAATAATGCTGGAAATAGCCCAGGGCTATTTCCCCATCATGATTTAATATAATATCAGTATGGTGTACAGAATTTTCCAAAACACGAGTGAAATACATTATATTATTGAAGTGAACATATATCAGTAAAACACGTGTTCTTTTATTAGCAATTTAAAGGAAACTGTATGTTCTATCATATTTATTTTAGGTATTTTATGATAAAGTATGTTTAGTTGCCTACATAAATACAGATTAGAACGTAAAGTTTACAAAAATAGGTACTTCAACTAAAAACTCTTTTTTTAGGTGAAATTGTTTGTATGTGCTGTGTATTTTTTTAGTTTTTTTGGGTTCACTGGGTATATTAATATTTAAATATTGCCCTCGGTATATCGTGGGTTGTGCGATGTTACAATAGAATCGTTTATTTTGAGAGAAAATAAACTCTCTACAATGGAAAATGAAAGGCTGCGAAAGTAAAGCTTTAAAGACTATTTACATTTTTTTATTTTATATTATTTCCTGCCCTGAACTGGAATTTTTTTATTTTATATTATTAATATTATATCTACTTATTTTTTGATTTACAAACGAACAAAAAATCGTAAAAAAAATCTCCACTGATTACATTTGAACTGTAATTTCTAATAAAAGTACTTGACAGTCGATAGTTTAGTGACAGTTAAATCAACATCGAATGACAGTTTTACGTCATTTTCCAATGATGCCAATATAATGTTTAAATACATTATGACGATGAAATTGCAACGATTTTATAGATAATCATATAACTATCATTCAGTCTGCGAAATGACATAGCGATCATATTTCACTTTTAGTAGACCATTTTAGAATTATTTTTCACCCATAGTTGCCCAATGTACGGAAAATATTTAATTTTCTACAATGAAATTTTATAAAATAATTGCAAAATAGGACGATCTTCTTTTTTCTCTCCCAACTATTTTACTAAATTTTTATTTCAGATTTTTATTTATTTTATGTGTATCAAGAGTATATAATTAAAAATAAATAAAAAAGACGATTAAAAATTAATTATAAAATACAAAAAAAAATATGAAAAATGAAAAATATCTTTTAATAATTATGGAATAAATCAAATTTCAATAATTATTTTTTATATATACAGAAAGACTACAAATTTCTTGAAAATTTGAGAAAATGGAAAAAAAAATATTTAAGTTAAAAACCAAGAAAAAACATGAAATCGATTAAAATTTGAAGAATCAAAAAAATGAAGAAACTAGAAAAAATTTGAAAAACTGAAATTAGTTTATATATAAAACAGAAAGACTGCAAAATTCTTGAAAAACTTGAGAAAATGGAAAAAAAATTAAAATAAATAAAAAACCAAGAAAAAACATGAGAAAACGAAGAAATTTGAAGAATAAAAAAATATGAAGAAACTAGAAAAAATCCTCAAATTTGAAAAATTTTGAAAAACGAAAATTAATTTTTATATATATTTATATATATATATAGAGAGAGAGAGAGAGAATTTTTAAATTACAAAAATATGAAGAAAAAATTATAAAAAAGCCTCTACTACATTTATTTCACCATCGAAATTATATCACCCAATTCTACATGTAATTTGCATAAGACAACAAAATTCATATAAAACTCGGCGCAGGAATACCTGATTTATTTTTACACATATTTGTCAATTAAAATTCGCGGTTTAAATAGTTAATTTATATTCCGATTGAGATCGTCGAACGAACAAACAGCAAACATTGCTGTCCTTGTTTTAACTTCCGATAGGTAAATATATCGGCAAATAAATCGTTGTAGAATGTAGGTAATAAATATGAAATAAGTAACTAAAAGTACGCACGGTATTTGCCTGAGAAATAAATAAATTAAATTAAATGTACGTCCATGCAAATTAGAATATTCGTTATTTGAATCAGAATTTGCACCAAAGCGAATTTTTTGTATAAAAATTTATCAAAAAAAACAAATTTAATTACCGTATGATTGATTTTTTTTTGATTTTGTTAAATATTATAAAAATAAATAAAAAATAATAAAAAAATAAATTTAAAAAAATAAAAATAATTCGATTCCGTTTGAAATTTATTTATTATTTATTTATTTTTTGATTTTGTTAAATATTATTTTTAAATTAAAAATAATTCGATTCCGTTTGAAATTTATTTATTTATTTTTTGATTTTGTTAAATATTATTTTTAAATTTAAAATGATTCGATTCCGTTTGAAATTTATTTATTTTTTGATTTTGTTAAATTAAAAATAATTCGATTCCGTTTGAAATTTATTTATTTATTTATTTATTTTTTGAATTTGTTAAATATTATTTTTAAATTTAAAAGTCGATTCCGTTTGAAATTTATTTATTTATTTTATGATTTTGTTAAATATTATTTTTTAATTAAAAATAATTCGATTCCGTTTGAAATGGCGCTGCGCAGCGCGATCTGTTGTTACTTAGCCAAATCATTTTCAAAAAAAATCTTTTTTTAAAATTAATTTCCCCCAACGTAACACATGTCATTCTAAATTGACAGTACGTATAGAAATGATAATACCATTATATTATAATAAATCGCTAGTTTTCGAAACATGTCATATCACCACTTATCATAGATTATAGACTACCAACAATACACCTACTGTTCAAATATTATTAATGCCTTATTTAGAGCGACCATATATTACATACTCGGTGTAATCTTGCTCATTATTATATTAGTCCTGGCCTATGATTCACTCGGTATACCGACGCTAAAACGCAGCAAATACTCGTGACGTCACCACATACTACTTCTTATGCACTAACCAAAAATTGTTCTATACGCTGTTTATATTTTTCATAATAACAAAAACAAATTTTTCTTGTCAAATTAGTTCATCTGTCATAATGTGTCACACTTGACGTATTGTCAAATAATTTATTAAATTATTTAGCAAATGTTTTTTTTTAGAATGTGCGCTGAAGGTTCTTCCATCTTCTAATGGCTCCACATTAGCGTTACAGGTTGCCAGTGTATATATATTTTTTACATAAACTTATTCTTTCAGGGAATACCTAAATGGCAACATTCACAACGTCCATGGTCCAGAAGCGAATAATTTTCTCAATAAAATATCCCTGTCCGCAGTGGGATTCGAACCCACAGCCTGCGTCTAACAATTATATCCCTTATTAGCAAATTTCTTTATATAAATAAACAAAAATTTTTGCAAAATTGACGATTTTTTTGATTAATTTAACAATTGCGGCGTTGCTGCTTTTTCTTTATGAATTAATGTAATGTATCTGGTATAGCGGTTTACGTATATTCGTGTTGATTTATCATATTCAGCGTTTACGTGTGCAACGTTGTCGCATCTAACGTTGCCATAATATATCACAATATTTCAAAACGTATGGGTTGACAGATCAATGCTGCTTTGCACTACTCCGTACGTACGGTAGTGGCGCTGTATGTACACCTACCGAACATATCAAAAATGAGGGTAAATGAGTTGAATTTATGTCCCGACCCGAGAGCTGGGACTGTACTTACATCGAAACTGCTAGAAAATCCGCAAATAATGGGGGAAGATTTAATATATCGCATCTTTAGATATTTCAGATTTTTTCACATATTCGTGATAATAAAACATCGAATATCGATTTTATTTGACGTTAGTTCACTCGGTTTTAAAGAAATCGTATCGTAGTAGTTCAGTTTTGAACGTTATATCGAATGTATTCTAGACTGACGTTAGCCGCGATTCTAAAATCCAACCATGAAATAATTTTAATTGTAATAACACACTTAAAGTAAAATATAATTTTTATACATATATATGACGCTAGACGTGTAATAGCATTATAGTAAATTCGATGCAATCACGAATATCCCTTTTTTGTGCCAATAGTTTACTCAGTTATAAAGCAATCATGTCAACTAGTTCAGTTTTATACATTACATCGAATTTATTTTTAAACTGGAAGTTAGCAGCGTTTCGAAAATCGAATCATAATAATAAAATAATAATAATCGAATAATAAAATCAAAAATTCTACATTTGAACGAAAATATATTTTTTTATACATATACTACATGAAAAATTCAATTTTCATATTTTTTAAAATAATTAATTAATCAATAAAAAAAAATTAAAATCAACACTTGGTCAAATCTATCAATCATCAAAACATACATTTACATTATCGCATTATATTCGAACACCCTGTATATAAGAAGCATGGTATACTAATCCATATGCATTATCCCATGCAGAAATATGATTTATGGTATATATGACACAGATCTGTTTGTATGTCCATCCTTTACTAAAATACCGATAGCCTTGTCTATCTGTCAGTCCGTCTGTCCATCTGTTGGTCGGTGTGTCGCGCGTGATTTTAATCAGAACGTAATACAAATTAGTGTTTGATTATTCGCTTGGTATAACCAAAAGTCGTGAGCAAACTATGATTTTTTATATAATTAAATTGTGCCGAAATAACTTAAAAAAATTCAAAAGCTAATTTTCAGTGAATAAAAGATGCTAAAATACTGATTTTTAATTAATTTTAAAATATATTATTTTACAGGGACGACTTATTATTAATTTTAAAACTACTAATAATAATTTAAAAAAAATTCACTACGATGTTAAATAATAGTATAAAATATCACCCAAGTACCGTAACTGAAAGCATTAAGTAGCTAGATGTGCATTTCGAAGGCTATGCCGCCATCTTCAGTAGCACAAGATAAGTTACTTTAAGTTAATGATTAAAAAACATATATTTTTTGTTTTACAAATTATCACTACGGTGTTAAATAATTTTTTTTATATTTTAGTAAATTTTATTATGAATTATATTAGACATGAAACTAATATATTTTAAATTAATATATTTATATGTATATAGGATGTTGGCAATTTGAGCTCGCACTGACGTTGTATGAGTACAAATTACTCCGCTAAATTGCTTGTGTAATCAATGTTGCTCCTGTCAAATGGAGTCTTCAATCACGGCTCTGCATAATACTGCAGGGTATCAAGAAAAAATAATTTGATACTAATGTTATATATCTGAATTTCAATCAAAGTTTTTTTGTGGTATTTTTTTATTGCAGAAATTAACACAACATATCATTTAGAAAAAAATCTTGAGGCATCATTCCAACAAAAAAAAAATATTTTTTATTTGTTTAAAAACTTTTCTCGTTAGCTATTGTTTATCCATATTTTTCGCTTTTTCCACTTTTACTTTATATTATCAAGTTTTAATGGGAAATAATTTATAAGTTATATATTTAAAAAAAAAAAAAGGTGAATTATTGAAGAGAGCGATAAAAATTTTTTTTTATTACATATAAAAATGAACCCTGTATGTTGTATATTTTTTCTAGCCAAAATTTTCTCACTTTAAGAATCACGTACAGAGTTAAAACTTTGCACACGTTGCGCTCTACACTCTTGTAATTTAAAGAAAATTATTTAAAAATATTTTTTTTTTGCGAGAAATTTTCGACATTGCAGATTATTTTTTAATAATACAAGTTTTTAAATAGCGCATACCAAATATTTTTTTAATTCTTCTACTCGCATACATTCTTGAAAAATATTTGCCATATATTTCAGCAGAGAAAGAAATAAATTAAATATTTTTTAAGTAGGCAACTTGTATAACATTAAACCCAATTAAAATTGCCCTATGATGACGTGTTGTATTTAAATGTATAATATGCGCAAAAGCGCGCATGTATCATAGCTAGTCCCATCCACCGTTGCCATACCTAATCTAAATGCTTGATTTTTAAAGAAATATATATTAAATTACTTTTATAAATTATTACACACATTTTTATAATTGACATTTTTTATATAATATTCGTCTTAAAGAAAATACTTAATATATCTAAAAAGCTTATTATATTAACTATATATTTATTTTCCTAACTTATAAAGAATTTATTATGGCAACCATGTCTAAAAATACCGCATACGTCATTACACAAATATGTCAATACTACCCGCCAAGAACATTTCATTGAAATATTACAAAATTAAAAATATTTTTAGACAAAGAAATTTAATTTTCAAATATTTTATTTATTCATACCCCAAAAAAAAAATTTTCGTTTCTGAAAAGACCCTGTATCTAATGACATTTCTCGTAGCAAATTAATAGTATGTGGGATTTATATTCGAATGATACGTGGCGCGTTGTCTCCCCTTCGGTGATCCGTTGGATGAGGGTTCGGTGGGTGTGGGCGGGGTGGGGGAAGGGTTATATTACCAACCTAAATAATATCGTCCAATTAATACGGACCTGTGCACCATTTCGAAAATATTTCACAATCGAGGTTAATTATGCTTAATGTTCGGCGTGCATTACGTTTCGAAATAGATAGATTAAGTTCGAAAATATTTATGACATAATGTCCATTAGAACTACGCAAATGCAGTGTTGCCGATATAAGAAAATTCTCCGATACAATCACAAATTTAGTTTTCAAGATTAAAATTTTTTTTAAACAAAATCAATTTCTTCTATTTGATAAAAACAAAAAGTCTAAATCCAATAAGAAAAAAATTATTCACCGCAATCTATTGTGTAGTTACGGTTAAAGTCCCATCAAATTCTTTTTAAAGCGCAAAGAGTCACTCATAAAACGAAAAAGAAAACACATTGCCTTTGCAAAAAGTCCCCAAAAACTTTATCAAATAAGCACCAGAACGCCGGCTGCTACGTTTCATCCCTCCTTTTCAGCCCTTCTGTGGTCTTATGATACAGGGTGTAGCAAAAACCAAAGCCAAAAAAAATGTTTCTTCAATACCATCGAAACGATTTGGTAATTACTAAAAAAAATCAAAAAATATATATCCAAATATCTATATAATTTTTTTTATATCGGACACTTTTCATGTGAACAAAACTATTTTTTAACGTGCCGCGCATACTACGATGGTGTCATAAGTGTGTGATTCTTTTCCTTCCAACACATCACCCCCAACCTAGAGATCCACCCTTACCCCCCAAACCCCCCCAATCGTAATTCCCAGCCCCCCGCATATGTCTGCACTAGGCACTACTAAACGGCCGCCGCGGGTGCACAACAAGACAGTGGCGTGCATTTATATGTGCGCATATATATACAGGGTGTTCAATTTATTTACTCTGCATAAAAATTCATAATATATTAGCAAATAAAATATATTTTGTAGAGCAAAATTGTTAGCTTGCAATTTTTTTTTGTATATGACCTGACCTGACCCGAAATCATATTAATCATACTTGTATATGACCTGACCTGACCCGATAACATATTAATCATACTTGTATATGACCTGACCTGACCCGAAAACACATTAATCAAACTTGTATGTGACCTGACCTGACCCGAAAACATATTAATCATACTTGTGTATGACCTGACCCAACCCGAAAACGTATTAATCACACTTGTATATGACCTAACCTGACCCGAAAACATATTTATCATACTTGTATATGACCTGACCTGACGCGAAACCATATTAATCATACTTGTATATGACTTGACCTGACCCGAAAACATATTAATCATACTTGGATATAACCTGATTTTACCCGAAAACATATTAATCATACTTTTATATGACCTGACCTGACCCGAAAACATATTAATCATACTTGTACATGACCTGACCTGACCCGAAAACAACTTAATCATAAAAATATTTTTTGATAACATAATTAAAATATTTAAAAAAATATTTAGCTTGTTCAACAAAATAATGTATTGTTCATTGACCTGACCTGACTTAATATGACCTAATCTTATACAAAGAGTGTCTTAAAATGAGAAAACACATATTTTTTTACAAAACAAAAACAATCTCAGTGTATATTTTCTGTACAAATCATCACTAGCGTACATTTATAATAAAGACCGAATTCAACCGAATTCGAACGAATTCAACTGTTGATTTTGACATTAAAAAACGATCACCTGGTATATAGGGCTTGTAAAATCGACTGAACAAACCAAGTTTATCGCAAACTGTGTCTGCAGGTTCCTCACTCAACTTGCTCAAGTGTAATATATAATAATACGTAGGAAAATAGTGCGAGGAGCAATATAGACTACATATACAGGCTGACACATAAAAGAGAAAAATATAATTTTGTACACAGTTGTTCGGGAAAAAAAATTATTTAACCTATTTAATCAATCAATTTCACAAATATTACTAGTTTTGCAAATTTAACAAAAAAAAAATGGTTTATTTTTGTGTTCACTCAGTATAATACGTCTGATATACATATGGTTAGTATTATCAGTTCGAGGCGATATGATATACATATCAACCAGGTTATATGTTTGAACATAAATTTATTCTAACCGATTTCCCATTTTCTGTTCGTTTTTTACTTTTTTCACAAACTTAATACTTTTACAAGAAGGTAAAAAATAAAAATTGTGTGATAAATACAAATCTACTTCCAATTTCGAAAATATACAACATATAACGTGAAGGAACAATTTTAAACCAAAAAAAAATTATACCATATTATACAAAAAATAATAATCAAAATGTTTCAAATTTACTTTCTTTTTTTCCTATGCAAACTATCTATTAAATATTTTATTTTATTTTTAAAATAATGAAATACCGTATTAGACCTTATTTATTAATTAATATTAATTAATTAATTTATTAATCATAAATTATCTAAAAGATTTTAATAATTTCATCTGAACTACTGTCAACGGTAATGACAATATGACAGATACTTCAAATTAATTAGATCAGCGTTTTTTGAACAATTTTTTATTCCTCTTTATACCTTCGAAAATTTTATTCGAACAAAAAATTTATATTAATTTTATTTGATAAAATCTCGAAAATTTGTTGAGAACAAATTTTTCGCCATAAAATATAAACGAACGGATAAATCCAAAAAAAAAATCTGAACATATTTTTTTGGTCCAAAAATAAATGGATTCTCTTATCCACGAGCATTTTTATTTTTATACATAGTGACCAATTATCCAAAAGACAAATCCTTAATTCTCTAATCCCGTAGTATATAGAACTATTGCAAAAAGGACGAAAATAAGAGGACACTCTTATCCTCTGGAATGAGTTCCACGCTCTTCCCTGCTTAAGAATGACGTAATTTATATTATGGCTCATTTCTCGTGATGCCAACGTAGAGTGAGATCAGACAACACTGTTCAACATAAGTTCAAAAACCGACAAATATATTTTTTTAATTTTTCATAATTTGCATTTTGAACGAATGAAATACTTTATCAAAATTTTCAATAATTAATTAAAAGCTACTTAACAATTTTTTATTACATGAGAAATATAAATATTTATTTGAACTACTCAGAACTACCGTCAACTCATTGACTGAAAAATCTGACAATTACTTCAAATTAATTTCTAGTTATTTAAACGCAACATGAATTGTAATATTTTTAAAATTTTTAGTCGAATGGAAATCTTAATTTATTAAAAACAAATCATTTGTCATTTATGAATGATTGTTTTTTTGATTTTTTTAATTTTGATTTTAATGACGAAAAATTGAAATTCAATACTATGTTACGTCAAAAAAATTTCGTGTTAAAAAATATTTAGATAATATTGCATTTTTTAAGTTTAAAACTAATTATCTTTATTTCAATTTTTAATTTATTTAAAAAAATAAATAATTAATTTTTTTTTTTACATTTTGTTGAAAAGTGTATATAGTCGCATACAATTCACATAAGTGGTTAAAATATCCTCTATTTTATGCAGTAAAAAATCTGTTGCATGCAAGGGAGTATGTAAGATGAGGGCGGCCATCTTTGAGCGCCATATTCATTAGGATCTGCCGACAAGATAATGATAATAGCCGACTAATACACTCTGGTCACGGATACGCGATATACAGGATCAAATATATTAATAAATGTGTGGATTTTTTTTTGTTAGGCACCCGATCTACCAAAAAAAAATTATTACGAAAAACCATATTTTTATATTCGTTTTTATTTATTGATATTTTACGAAAAGTTTCGCAATATCCAGGAGGAAACAAATATTTAATTTATCCGATCTACCAAAAAAAATTTAGTGAAAAAAATATTTTTTTATAATAATTATATTATATTTTTTATAGTTTTTATTATATTTTATTATATTATATTATATATTATATTTATATTATTATTATTTTTTTAAATCATATTATGTCAAATCATAATTAAAAATTTTAATTTTTAATTTTTTTAAATTTTTTATAAATTTTATTATAAATTTTTAATTTAAAAGCATATAATAATCCAATTATTTATTACCTGCGCATATTTATTTATTTATTTATTAGATGATTATATTTGCAACACCCTGTTTATATAATATTTGCTATCTGATGATATTATCCACAATTTCATAATGGATTTTTTTTAAATAAAAAAATCACCAAATTATTTGTTTTATTTGTTACTTTTTCTTTTATAAAATGTTATTTTTTAGTTAAGCACCAGATCTGCAAAATAACGTTGCTAACATTTCAACATTGAATTTTTTTATAAAAAAAAAAACATTATATAACCAAATTTACGCTTTTTATTAATTGACTGTTTTTTCACCCGGTATATATAATTTTAGTTATCTCTGATTTAGCTCTGCCGTCCTCATCTTCTTTTCGGGCACATTAAGAACGTATATTTGCAAACACAATGATTTTATGCTTACATTACATTTAACACATGTTCTAATTTAAGCAAAAATTTCCTAAAACTTTTCCCCAACTCTTCCACGTCCACTCTACCTCCGCATCTACCTACCCAATCCTCACTATCCTCCGAAATCAACTTTCTCGCAACAAAAAAATTACTTAATCAACTTCAATGTGCTTTTAAAATATACTTAAAACGAACTATCTGTACAAATCCATATATGAAAATCTTCGCGTAAAATTTTCTTACTGCAAAAGAAGCTTGTTCCTTGTTCGTGCTATTGAACGTGTGTGAGAGTGAGAGCGAGTGGTTTGTTCGCGCAAAGAATGGCAAAAGGCAAAAAAAAGTTGCGAATGCGAAAAAAATGAAGCTGGAAAGCATGAGCGTAGCAGCAGGCGTAGAGAGTTGTCGACCAAGGATCATTAAGTCACGCGAATGGACCTAATTCGAAGACATATACAGGCAGATTACATAAAAAAAAATATTCAAACAATTTTACATCAAAAAAACAATTATTTTTTAATAATTTAAATTTAAAAAATCTGGATTATTTGGTATTATTATATTTGCTTAGTTATAAAAAGCTTGTTGCATATTTAAAAAACATATAATCCTGATTGAATTAATCCGGACTAACTTTGCGAGTGCTTTTTGGAATAAAGTAACGCTCTAGTTACTAAAAAGTGGTTTTATCAAAGTATCCCATTATCATGTTAAGCCAACGCATACGACAAATATATGTATGTTAGTTGCAAGAACAAATTTTTATAACCAAACATTTTGACAGATATATTAAATCGTATGACAAAATTTGTGATATGCAACTTTTTCAGCAAATTACTTCATACGGCGAATTATTAAGAGGAAATGATGACGTGCAGAATATTTATTGTTTGGATTTAATTTGTAATTTTTTTATTAAATTTCTACATTTTGCAACAATTTTTTTTTTTTTTAAATTATTATTTATAGTATTATATTTTGCAACTATTTTACCAATCTATTTTCATAAAATTGATACTTTTGTACAAAGATTTATAAAATATATTTTATTTGAAAACAATTTAGAAAATATATTTTTTCAAAATTTAGATATTTTCTGACATAAAAAGTGGCTTTCTTTTGAATATTTTTTGTAATTTTTTAATTATTATTTTTTGACTGTTAATTGCTTTAAATAACATATTTATTTTGTGAAAACATTTTTTATGTTTAAATTAAATTAAAAAAAAAAGAAACGTAACAAGATTTTTTTTCGCGTTTTATTAATTTTCATCCTAAGCCATTTATTTGTATTTTTTTTAATTCCTCTGGGTTCATTTCATGTTTTTATACAATATTATTTATTTTTTGATAAAATTTTACTTTTTTTTCAAAAAAAGCTAATCAATTTTCTTTTTTTTTCAAATCTACTTCACTAATCAATTTTTCTTTTTTTATTTCTTTCTAATAAAAAAAAGAGAATTAGTTCCATCAGATATTTCTTGTAAAAAAAAAAAAAATTTTTTGGTTAACACATTTTTTTTACATAAAAACTTGAATTTATATAAAAAAAAAATTATATTATATTTCAGGGATTAACTAATGTTTTTGCGCAAAAAAAAATTTTTTTCGAACAATAATATTTTCCAGCGATTTGTTCATTTTTCTATTCTTAAGTCATAAAATACAATTCAATTTTCCACTTTTTCGAGGATATTAATGCGATAAATTAACAAGTCGTGTAAACTGTTGAAAATAAAGAGTGCTAAAGCCTACGAAAGTTTTCTCTTTCGCGAGAGAAAGAAATACAACCAAAGCCACGGAATAAAATTTTTACTCAATGCTAAAAGAATATAAGTCTTAAATTGCCACATTCGCGAATTTATTAAAGAAAACTATGTTTAAAATATTTTTAATGTCGATTATAAGCAATTTAGGGATATGTAAAAAAAATTATATATCAATGTTTTTTACTTTAAATGAAAAATAATCATCAAATTTTCTGAAAAAAAAATATTTTCAATTTTTATTTATTTATATTTTTCAAAATAATATTTTAGCAAATATTTTCAAATCGAAAAAAATTAACATACGTCCTTATTGCATTAAGCGCTAAAAATATAGCTACTATTCGTATGAAGCTGCTTTTAGAACAACAAACAAGGGAAATTAGACAACGCTGGAAGAGAAACGACGGTAAAGTAAAATAAAAAGTTCGCAAAACTTTTTCGACTAATAATATCTGTCCGAACAACAGAATAATATAAAAGATGATTCAAGAGATGAGAAAATAAAATTTTCGTGTGATGAAATTTTCGAACTATATTAAAAAAATAATTTTTGAAATTTTTAGGAATAAAAATATTTGTATCGTGGAGATTGTGGTTTCGAATCCCCATTGGGGAAATATTTTTTGTCTGAAAATAGAATTCTCTATGAAAAATCTATTAAAAAAATAGTAAAACTAAAAAAGAAAATATCTGATGGTGAAGTAAATAGCGAAAAGATAAGATAATGAAAACAATAACGAAAATAAAACTACCCTTGGTTTTATTTAACACACTGTAAGTATATTTAAAAAGAAAATTTAATGTTTCAATTTTTTTTTGAAAAATTTATTTTTTAGATTTAATTTAATTTTATTGATGCCAATTATTTTCTAAATATTCTTTATGCTCTAAAAAAATTTTTTAATGTGAATGCGCCAAGAAGTTTTTTTCTATTTTAAAATGAACGATGTATTCACATTTCTAAAATAAAGTATGTCGACGGTCAAAATTAGAAGTTAGGGGTTCATTATAAATGGCATATTTGCCCACATAATATAAAACAGTAAACTCAATATAATGAGTTAAAAAGAGAAAGGGTGGTAAATAAAGAGCGAAAATGGATGAGGATGATTTAAAATTTTAAAAAATTGATTTTTCTTTTGAAGATAAATTTTTTTTTGTGAAACTTTTATGAAGAAACTAATTAATTGATCAATAAGGCTGCAGTTTGCTACATTTCATTTTTCTTAAGAAACATGGTATATTTTAAGGTAAGACATTTTTTACGAAAACAAAATTAAGGGCTTAATTTTTTTCAAAAAACTTTTAAAATTATCAAATTAGGTTATGACAAATTCTGGAGGTATTATTTAAATTAGTTATCTTTTAAATAAATTGTAAGTTGACCTTTTTCGAAAAAATTCTTTATCTTTAAACGCACTTAATCAAATATATTCATGTCAATTTGTTTTTAATTTTTGATTTTCAAAAAAAAGTATTAAAGAAACAAAAAAAATGTTTTTTCAATTTTTATTTGTTCTATTTTTCATAAAAAAAAATTTCATCACAAAACCAAAAATACAACATTTTGTAATATTTCAAAATTTATTAAAATATATTTTTTTATTAACAACGCCCTAAAAATTATTTTATACAAAATTTGCCTTGTCAATTTTTTTTAAACCTACACTACGCTTCAACATATATGGCATATTTTGGCAGAAATATTAAATTTGTTTCCAAATGATTTCTATTGACAAACTCGTTGGAGTATTTGGAGATATTGGGGATGCAACCCCCGCCCTGATCTGAACGGAATATTTTCAACACATACACAGAAAAAGATGATTCCATCTACGGTGTTCGACAGCGCAACCGATTCAATTCTTTACCTAATTTAAGACTATATATACAGCGTGTCTCAAATAAATATTAGCCGAATTCAATTCTGCGTAAACTCAATATCTTTAAAAAATCGTCGATTAGGATATCAAATTATTTAAATTGTTTAATCATATATATTACAAAAAAAATATGAAAAAAAAAAAATTTGTACCTTAGAATTGTTTAAAAAAATAATTTTTAGACTTAAATACAATTTAATTCGTTGCATTTTGGATTTTGTTTTTGTTTTCGGGGTGTATAATTTGTTTGCATCACCTGATATAATCTAATGTGATATTAAGAAGCTCCCAGAAGGCGATTTGAAGCTGCGAAAGGACATATGTATGCGATTATTTTAGAAGCAGGCATTCAAACGCAGTTGTAATATATTCAAAATCAATGCTCCAAATCGAATCCGGCAAATATTTTCAATGCGGGAATAAATATTCCCATCGTCTGTTTTCATCTTACCACCGGATATCTAATGTATATGCACGTTTTTATATATAAATGTTTCGCAGCTCATTCTGTATATAATACAGGATTTCATAAAAGGCTTTTTTATATATATCTAACCCGAAAAAGCAATATGAAATTTTAGAAAAATATTTTTTCTGCTAAATGCAATATTATTCGCCAAAGTAGGCATTTTGCACAAGTAAGCCATACGCTATTTCTGACGCATCATAAGAACTATTGACTTGACTTATGTAAATATTACACATAAATTGACATTTATCACATTCGTAACGATTTTTTTCAAATTAAGCATGTCATACAAATAGACCATCGATTATTAGTAACACATCATTAGAACTACTGACTTAAATAATATAAACAGTATGTAGCCGTTGACATTTGACATATTCGTGATATTTTTCGCCAAAGTAGGTATTTTGCATAAGCAAGCCATAAATTATTTCTAACGGATGATAAGAACTATTAACTTGACTTATGTAAACATTACACATAAATTGACATTTGTCACATTCGTAGCGATTTTTGTCAAATTAATCAAATCATACAAGTAGACCCTCGATCATTAATAGCACACCATTAGAACTACTAACTGAACTAATGTAAACTATGTATCCTTTGACATTTATCACAATCGTAATATTTTTCGCCAAAGTAGGCATTTTGCACAAGTAACCCATAAGTTATTTCTGACGCATCATAAGAACTATTGACTTGACTTATGTAAACATTACACAAAAATTGACATTTGTCACATTCGTAACCATTTTTGTCAAATTAAGCATATCATACTAGTAGACTATCGATTATTAGTAACACATAATTAGAACTACTGACTTAAATAATATAAACAGTATGGAGCCTTTGACATTTGTCACATTCGTGATATTTTTCGCTATAGTAGGCATTTTGCACAAGTAACTCATAAATTATTTCTAACGGATGATAAGAATTATTAACTTGACTTATGTAAACATTACACATAAATTGACATTTGTCACATTCGTAGCGATTTTTGCCAAATTAATCAAATCATACAAGTAGACACTCGATCATTAATAGCACACCATTAGAACTACTAACTGAACTAATGTAAACTATGTATCCTTTGACATTTATCACAATCGTAATATTTTTCGCCAAAGTAGGCATTTTGCAAAAGTATCCCATAAGTTATTTCTGACGCATCATAAGAACTATTGACTTGACTTATGTAAACATTACACAAAAATTGACATTTGTCACATTCGTAACGATTTTTGTCAAATTAAGCATATCATACTAGTAGACCATCGATTATTAGTAACACATCATTAGAACTACTGACTTAAATAATATAAACAGTATGTAGCCGTTGACATTTGTCATATACGTGATATTTTTCGCCAAAGTAGGTATTTTGCATAAGCAAGCCATAAATTATTTCTAACGGATGATAAGAACTATTAACTTGACTTATGTAAACATTACACATAAATTGACATTTGTCACATTCGTAGCGATTTTTGTCAAATTAATCAAATCATACAAGTAGACCCTCGATCATTAATAGCACACCATTAGAACTACTAACTGAACTAATGTAAACTATGTATCCTTTGACATTTATCACAATCGTAATATTTTTCGCCAAAGTAGGCATTTTGCACAAGTAACTCATAAGTCATTCTCTACGGGTCATAAGAACTATTGACTTGACTTATGTAAACATTACATATAAATTGACATTTGTCACATTCGTAACGATTTTTGTCAAATTAAGCATATCATACTAGTATACCATCGATTATTAGTAACACATAATTAGAACTACTGACTTAAATAATATAAACAGTATGTAGCCTTTGACATTTGTCACATTCGTGATATTTTTCGCCATAGTAGGCATTTTGCACAAGTAACTCATAAGTAATTCTCTACGGGTCATAAGAACTATTGACTTGACTTATGTAAACATTACACATAAATTGACATTTGTCACATTCGTGACGATTTTTGTCAAATCAAGCACACCATACAATTAGACCATCGATTATTAGTAGCACACCATTAGAACTACTGAATATAAACAGTATGTATCCGTTGACATTTATCACATTCGTGATCTTTTTCGCCGAAGTAGGCATTTTGCACAAGTAGGCCATACGTTGTTAGAAAAGTAACACATCATAAGAACTACCGACCTACGTGTTACGTGATCATTTAATTTAAAAGTCACTGTAGAGTAAATACTCGAATTCAATCTGTCAATTGGTAATTATATTTACCTACAAAAATTTGAACCAAAAGTATGACACATGTCACATTGTCAAAATGGCAATAGTGACTATACATATCCGGACACGAACATTTCATATACCCCTCGTGTAACCCATTTTGCATGTGTTATTATTATCATCGCAATTTTCATTCGAACTACTTAATCTACGCCAAGCATTTCATGCGAACATCGGGGGATCTTAGCGGTAATTTGTAACTGTCAACACCTTTCCATCTTCAGACTTGATACGGATTGTCCTTCTTCGGTTGATGGACAAATAGAGAAAACAGTATTGTGACAGTATCGTGTTACTAACATATACAATTCCAATTTGGACAATGCGCGAAATTTTATTTTCTTAATAAATGGATCGAAAAATAATCAGAATAATTTAGTTTTGAGCAACTGACAGTGAAAAAAGATGAAAAAATGTGTTTTGGTGAATTTAATAAAAATAGAAAGTTCAGTGGTCAAAATTAAAAAAATTATTAAGACTTTCTTCCGTTTTTGCACTATTGTGATAATTTTTGTTTATTATTTTTAATTTATAATAATTATTACCTTCCTTTTTTCAATATGAATAAAATTTAATATTTTCATTAAGGCGAATATTTAAGAAAAATAAATTATCGCTCATAAAAATGTGTAATGTAACTAAATAAATGGCTATTTATTTTTATTTTTTATTATCACTACGATTGCTGACAGAGGTATTTTATTTCGTTTTTATCTTGTGCTACTGTAGATGCGGTCATAGCCTTCGAAATGTACATCTAGCTACTTAATGCTTTAAGTTACGGTATTTGGGTGATATTCTATACTAAATAAATGTTTCTTTAAAACTCAGCATTTAGATTCGATATGGCAACGGTGGATGGAAATTTTGCTATATGACACATGCGTACCATGCACATAGCACATGTAAATAACACGTCATAATAGGGACATTTACATAGCTTACAATTACCTAACAAAAAATATTTCTTTTTTAATTTTTTAATGTAAAATATATGAGAAGGGAGAAGTACCACAGGATTTTCAGCGTAGTAGAATAGTAACAATGCCGAAGAAAATAGGAGCTAAATTGTGTGAGAACTATAGGACCATTAGCCTACTATCACATGCATCGAAGATATTGTTAAAGATTATTTATAGGAGACTAGAAAATAAAGTAGAGGAAAGGCTAGGAGAAGATCAGTTTGGTTTTAGGAAAAACAGAGGGACGAGAGAGGCGATTCTAGCACTAAGAACGGTAGTAGAAAAAAGAAATAGGGTAGGAAAGGTAACTTGCATAGCTTTTGTAGATTTAGAAAAGGCATTTGATAATGTAGATTGGGACATAATGTTTAGAATTTTAAAAGAAACGGGTATAGATTATAAGGATAGGAGAATAATTTTTAATTTATATAAACACCAAACTGCCTTAGTTAGAATTGAGGGGGAAGAAGAGGTAGCAAAAATAGGGAAGGGAGTTCGGCAGGGATGTACACTCTCACCGTTATTATTTAATCTATATATAGAAGATGCAATAAACAAAGTAAAAGAAGAGTATAGTGTAGGTGTGAATGTACAGGGAGAGAAAATATATATGTTGAGATTCGCCGACGATATAGCTATATTAGAAGAAAGCGAAAAGAATTTAGAAAGGGTATTGAATGGTATGCAGGCAGTATTGACTAGGGATTTTAACATGAAAATAAATATAGGTAAAACTAAAGTGATGAGGTGTGACAAAAAGGAATGCAGTAGAAAAATGAAGATCTCAATAGGAGATAATAGAATCGAAGAAGTGTCAGATTTTTGTTATTTAGGCAGTAGAATCACAAAAGATAATCGAAGCAAAGTAGATATAAAGTGTAGGATAGCACAGGGTAGGAAGGCATTCGTAGAAAAAGAACAGATTTTAAGATCAAATATTGACTTGGGTATTAGAAAAAGATTACTGAAGGTATATGTTTGGAGTGTAGCACTGTACGGGTGTGAGGCGTGGACTATAGGAAAGGAAGAGAAGCGTAGATTACAAGCATTAGAAATGTGGTGTTATAGGAGGATGATGAGGATTGGTTGGGAAGATAAAGTAACAAATGAAGCTGTACTGGAGTTAGTAGGGGAGAAGAGAAGTATCTGGAGAGTGTTACAGCGTAGGAGAGACAGATTAGTAGGGCATATTCTTAGGCATGGGGGGATTATGCAATTGATCATAGAAGGTAGAGTGGAGTGAAAGAGAGGGGTAGGTAGGCCTAGATTGGAGTATGTGAGTCAGATAGTTGAAGACGTTGAGATGAATAGCTATAGGGAGATGAAGGGATTAGCTCAGGATAGATCGGCATGGCGTGCTGTTTCCAACCAATCTTTAGGATTGCGGACTGTTTAACTTAATTTAAAACAATATACATATTTCTCTGATAAAATGCGCGGAACATATTTTTATTTTATAGAAAAAAAAGGGCTTTAATTCGTACAAAAATAACCATTTTTTTTATGCGGGTTCTGCATAAACTATAAAATAAGCAGAAATATTTAAAAAACTAAAATAAATATTTATAATTATTTTAAAATACATTTTACCGGTTTGAAAATACAGTTTTGGATATTAGCAATTGTCCGTGCTCAAAATTAGTTTGGGCATATTTTTCGGACATTGTCCTAAAACAGTTTTTCGGTGTAATATATGTATATATATACGCGAATATTTTTACAATTTTTTTTCTTCTAAAAATGATTATATTCTATTTCTAGTGCAATAAGAAACAATTAGAAAAAAAAAACAATTAAAAAATATTCATAAAACAAGAGCATCTAAATATCTTTGAAATAGCGAGCGGCATTTTTTTCTTTCTCATATAAAAAAAATTAAATTATAATAAAAATTACTTTGCATAATCAATCATTTATCTAGTTAAGCTATTCATTCATTTTTATTAATTATGCAAAAATTTTACTTAATAAATATTATCTGTACTCTTCCGTATCTCTTGTATCCATATATATATATATATATATATATATAAAGTTATAATATTGTGAGCTTGAGCTTAAAAGGATTAAGTGCTATGTGACACTTGCCAGTTGAATTTAGCAGCGTCATTTAGCAAAATATAACAAGTAAAATTTAAGATTCTTATAGGAACAAATATTAAGGGGATACCGCACTTTAAAAAATTTGCAACAAAAAAATTCAATAAAAAGAATTTTTATTGCTCCGCGCAACCCCATCGTTGATTGTGTCAAATCATATGATACTTCATTTTACTTCGTAGTACAAGAAAAGCTTAATAGATGTCGCTATTTCAGTGTACAAAAAAGTAAATATTTAAAAAACGACTGAATTGAGCGATTAAATAAAATGATATTTGGCGAATGAAATTTCAGATCAAAAACACATAGAAATATAAAGAGAAAAATGTAAAAAATGATTTTTCAGTTGTTGAAAAATTGAAAAAATCGATTATATAAATAGTTATGTAGAAATAAATTGTAAAAAAAACTTTCTGTAGTTGAATGTAGAATAAAGTAACTTAGTGCGTAAAAAAATTTCACTGGTCCAGCACAAGTAGCTATAGGGTAAAACTGTTTCGCGTGAACATTGCCAGGGTAAAAAGTGCGGTATCCCCTTAAAGGAATTTTTTTATTTAATAAATTTGAATTTTTTTAGAATTTTTTATTTAGTTAGTCGATATTTCGGCTACACTAAAAATAGCGTTGTGGCCACCACACGTCTTTCATTTAATATTCAGTTATTCAGGATGACGTTAAAAGCTTAAATTAACAGTTTCAAAATGTAAAATCATTAAAAATATTTGTCAATCAGAAAAATCTTGATATATATTTTTTTCGGATCATTTGACGATTTTGACGAAAACTTAACGTGCATATGCTCAAATTCCTCAAGCTACATTACAAGAGTAATTTATACACAACATGCCCTATCAATATTGTCCAAACTAATTTTGTAAAGACTCATCAATTCAACTGCTTAATTAACGCACTAAATAACCACTACGAGACACCCTGTATATTGCCATTTTGTAATTTATAGAGGGCGGTGAAGAAAGGCAATGTCCAAAGCTCAATTTGACGGTAGATTTATGGATTTCATAAAGAGTGGACAGTAATTGACCATCGCAAGCCTTAAAACTGTCCCTCTGCACTGGAGGACGGAAGCAACTGTCTTTCTATTTTATTAATAAAAGCCAAGGAGAAAGATGCAGAAAAATACGCGAATCTCGCGTAAACTAACGAGAAATTGCTTTAAAAATGGACTTTGCTCTTTTGACATTTTTAGATAAACTAACAAAATTTGCTGGCAAATGAAAAAGCGCTCCATAATTTTTTTCCATCAACTTTCAGCAATATTAAAAATTTTTAGTTAAAATCATCAAAAATTACATATATTTTTTGCTACTTTACGCAATTTCTTATTTTTTCGCAATAAGAAAGCTTCAAGGTACAATGAGATAACTTCCACCAGCCAGAGTTGCCGGATTTATGCTCTCATAAAGCGCGTGGAAAAGTTTGTTAAAACTTGACGCGTGACTATACTATAATCAACCCCTCGATGGGTTAAGGGTGCTTTTGCTTTGCACCACCTCCACCACCTTCTGTAATGAGCGGGAGTGAGATGGATAACGCACGCAGCTCAAGAAGTAACCGAACAAGTATTACCACGTTATGGATAATATGTTGAAAATATAACGGCATATAGATGTGGTCTTGGTTAAGCTAAAAGTGCGCCAACAGTGGTTTTTTTTTAACAATGGCAACATTGTAATTGTAAAAAATAATGATATTTTGCTTTTGATCCTAATTATCATCCCATCATTGTAGCGATGGCAAACGGTAGGTCACTTTGAGGACCTAGTTCGTAATGTTAATTGTAATTTTATCGCTAAATAAATGTTAGTACTGTATATGTAATGTATACTATACTGCATCGTTGTGATTCATGAACGGTTTAGTACACGACGGGTTCAGGACCTAGTACAAGTACATCAATACGTACACTGTGCACCATGTAGTTCATAGTTCACGACCTATAGGTCATAGTGACCTATAGGTCATAGTGACCTATAGGTCGTTGCAAAATATCGTCACAGTACACCCGTCATTTGATTGAACCGTTCAGAGTGAACGGTTCGCGAGTGAACTACACATCGCTACATCATTGCACGCAGGTGTTTTAATTTTTTAATATTTTAACAGGGATCACTCAGTATATATTTTTTCATACTTGTTTTAAATATTTTAAAGTGATCACCCAGTATAATATTATACTTACGTGATTTTACAAAAGAATTTTTAATATTTTACATGGTCGTCTAATATAATACCGTATTATAAATTTTTATACTAATTTTTTAATATTATAAATGGATCACTTAGTATAGTAGTATACTTATATATTTTCATCGAATTTTATCGAATATTTTTAAGGGCGTCCAGTATATTAGAAACAAACTCAACAAAATTTGTTTTCAGATTGCCAAATTTTTCTTTCTAATGACTTATATTGTATTGCAACGTTGTCAAGTTTACTTTCTTTTATGATTTTTAAAGGATTATATTTACTTTCTGTATTATTGGTCATCTTCTAAGTTTTTTTTTTTTTTATTGCCATTGTATCACTAGAAAGCAATATACGCATATACTGGATGATACATTTGAAACACAATTTAGTAAAATTTAAAAATATATATTATTTTGGAAAAAAAAAATTTTAAATGTAGAAAAATTATTTATTTATTTAAAAAATTTATTTAAAACGAAAAAAATCATATTTCAGTATGAGCATATACTGAGTGATATATATGAAAACAAAATTAGTAAAAATTAAAAAACAGATCATTTATTATCACCTTTTATCGAGTATTAAAAATCAATAAATAAATAAATAAATAAATAAACGCTCTTGCGAAAAATTTAAACAAAACATATTTAAAAAAAGTTCACGTGGAAAGATGGTTATTATTTTTTGACCACCTGTATATGGGACGCTGTAATATCGATATACCGTTTTATTTCTGACACTCAGAAGTCGAGTTGAAAAAGTCCAGAGGCTGGCGCAGGCTCCAGGGAGCGCCTGGAATCGCTGGGAATGCGAGAAACTTCTCCCATCGTATAATAACGATCTGACCAAAGAGTTTTTTCTCCCCTTTTATTCTCAACGGCAATACAATACAATAAAGCCCATCGCGGTTATTGAATTAGTCCGGTCAAGTAATTATTGTAATGTAGTGTGTTTCTTATACAATGAAGTAGTCGCCACTATACAGGGTGTTTGAAATTTATTTTTCTGGGCATTATTATTTTTTACATTTATTTTGCCAGTAACAAATTATTAAATAAATACTAGTGTTTAGTGACTTTTATTTCGGAAAATTATACCGGGTGTTATTACATTTATATATTAATTCTAGATATGTCAATTTCTTGCGGGGATAATTTCAATAATTAATATTCCTATAAATATTTTTTTAAATACTGGAAATATTTTCGACACTGTATATATGATGTGGACGTTTATTTATTTCGTACATTTCGGCTGCAATTAGCAGGTGGGAATTTTTTTTTTGATTGATAAAGTGCTCATAATTCTTAGTGAATGATGCAATAACAAAAAGAAATATTTGAAAAAAAATGTATACAGGGTATATAAGAATTTCGTTTCCTATACCTAAAAAAATGAAAATGTTTTTATCAAGTGTGGTGTTTTATCAGCTGTCAAAGTATCAATTTTAAAAGTGGCAGCTGTCTAAATGCCAGCTGTCAAAGAGTCAGGCGTTAAGGTGACTTGAAGTCAATGTCAAAAAATAGTTGAAAAAAGTTTTTTTGTAAATCTTAAGGAAATATATAAACAAAAATTATGAATTAAAAAAAAAATGTATTCGCAAGCGATTTTAATGCAACATATAACAACTTGCGGTTGCTGCGAATGATAACATAACACTTTCCGGTTCGCTATTCAACCGGAACGGATGTACCGTTACGTTAATACAGATGTCCTTGCGCTAGAGTGAGAAGGGCACGTGCTTTTCACAGCGTACAGGAGAAAATTAAATATGCCGGAAATATTTAATGGGACAAGTGTGTGTTGCGGAGGTGAGCAGAGGGCGAGCGGGGGAGAAGAGCGTGCGTTCTAATTTAATTTAATTTAATTTAATTTAATTTAATATTCCGGTGATATGTTTACAGTTTTCTGTATTCAGTGTTTGTAAATTAAAATACAGAAATTCTAGTATTTAAAATTCGTATTTTATAAATAATTTTTCGGATCATGAATGAAAATTGTTAAGTATAAATAAATAAATAAAAAATAACAAATGCAAAAAATAATTTAAAAAAAAATTAAAAAATAAACTTTATAATAGAATTTTTATTATAATATTTTATAATTTTATAATAATATTTTTTGGGTGATATTCTATATTTGTAATGTCGAAAGTGTGCCAATGCACTGCATATGCCTCCTAGGGGCAAGACATGGGCAACGACGCTCTGGCCTATAGAGCGGTCCCTATACAGGGATCCCGGTCTATAGGAAAGATTCAGGCTAACCCACGGTATTAGGGGGATTAGGCTGAATCGGTGGGGCGACGGCTAAAATATGCACTCATTGGTCGGTGCAAGGCAAGGAGAAACCAGCACTGTACCCTTCTCCAGATTACAGTATGAAAATGTCGATTATCTCATAGAAAGTTGGGATGTAGAATAAAGAGTTATTGCCAAGTTAGTGATAGAATTATAACTATTAGATTAGACACGAAGCCAACGGACACAGTTATAGTGCAAGTATATATGCCAACTTCAAGTCACGATGATGAGGAGGTAGAATCCATTTATGAGGAGATCGAATCTAGGTTAGCAAACGTTAAAGGACAGGATAATCTAATTGTAATCGGAGATTGGAATGCCGTAGTAGGTAAGGGAAAGGAAGTTCCAATAGTAGGAGAATATGGAATAGGAACACGTAATGATAGAGGGGATAGATTGGTAGAGTTTTGTATTAGGAATAAGCTAGTGGTAGCAAACACGCTTTTTCAGAATCACAAGCGCAGGATATATACGTGGAAAATGCCAGGAGATATAAGGAGGTATCAGATAGATTACATACTGGTTAAAGAGAGGTTTAGGAACCAGATTAAGAATTGTAAGAGTTACCCTGGAGCAGATATTGATAGTGACCATAATTTAGTAGTCCTGGACTCAGAGGTCAAATTCAAGAAATTACAGAAGTCCAAACAGGTCAGAGTAGATGTCGATAGGTTAAAATTAGCTGATGTATATGAAAAGTACAAGCAGAAAGTAGAAATCATGGCTAATGGAACATCAAGGAGCGACATAGATTGCGAATGGAGGGAAATCAGAAATGGATTAACTACAGCAGCAAATGAAGTATTAGGCACAAAGAAAAGGACAGGTAGGAGGGAATGGATCACGGAAGAAATAGTGGAAATGATAGAAGCAAGAAGGAAAATTAAAATAGGAAACACAGAAGCAGGACAGAAAAAATATAAGGAACTAAGGAACTTAATTAATAGGAAATGCAAGCTAGCGAAAGAAGAGTGGATAAAAGGAAACTGTGAGGATATTGAGGAGGATATGAGAAGAGGTAAAGTAGATTTGGGCTACAGGAAAATTAAGTCACATTTCTCTAAAGTAAAACCAAAGGGTAACATTATATGTGATAAGCAGGGTAAGGAACTCACAGAAAATAAGGAAAAAGCTAGAAGATGGAAGGAGTATCTTGAAGATTTATATAAAGGTAGGCAGGACATGGAGGAGCTAGAAAATGTGGAACAGATAGATGAGGATGACTTAGGTCCTAGCATACTTAGGTCAGAGTTTCATAGAGCATTAAATGATTTACGGAATAACAAAGCAGCGGGGATTGATATGATACCAGCCGAATTAATAAAACACGCAGGGGAAAAAATGCAGGAGCGATTATACAGGTTAGTTTGTAAAATATATGAGAAGGGAGAAGTACCACAGGATTTTCAGCGTAGTAGAATAGTAACAATGCCAAAGAAAATAGGAGCTAATTTGTGTGAGAACTATAGGACCATTAGCCTACTATCACATGCATCGAAGATATTGTTAAAGATTATTTATAGGAGATTAGAAAATAAAGTAGAGGAAAGGCTAGGAGAAGATCAGTTTGGTTTTAGGAAAAACAGAGGGACGAGAGAGGCGATTCTAGCACTAAGAACGGTAGTAGAAAAAAGAAAGAGGGTAGGAAAGGTAACTTGCATAGCTTTTGTAGACTTAGAAAAGGCATTTGATAATGTAGATTGGGACATAATGTTTAGAATTTTAAAAGAAACGGGTATAGATTATAAGGATAGGAGAATAATTTTTAATTTATATAAACACCAAACTGCCTTAGTTAGAATTGAGGGGGAAGAAGAGGTAGCAAAAATAAGGAAGGGAGTTCGGCAGGGATGTACACTCTCACCGTTATTATTTAATCTATATATAGAAGATGCAATAAACAAAGTAAAAGAAGAGTATAGTGTAGGTGTGAATGTACAGGGAGAGAAAATATATATGCTGAGATTCGCCGACGATATAGCTATATTGGAAGAAAGCGAAAAGTATTTAGAAAGGGTATTGAATGGTATGCAGGCAGTATTGACTAGGGATTTTAACATGAAAATAAATATAGGTAAAACTAAAGTGATGAGGTGTGACAAAAAGGAATGCAGTAGAAAAATGAGGATCTCAATAGGAGATAATAGAATCGAAGAAGTGTCAGATTTTTGTTATTTAGGCAGTAGAATCACAAAAGATAATCGAAGCAAGGTAGATATAAAGTGTAGGATAGCACAGGGTAGGAAGGCATTCGTAGAAAAAGAACAGATTTTAAGATCAAATATTGACTTGGGTATTAGAAAAAGATTACTGAAGGTATATGTTTGGAGTGTAGCACTGTACGGGTGTGAGGCGTGGACTATAGGAAAGGAAGAGAAGCGTAGATTAGAAGCACTTGAAATGTGGTGTTATAGGAGGATGATGAGGATTGGTTGGGAAGATAAAGTAACAAATGAAGCTGTACTAGAGTTAGTAGGGGAGAAGAGAAGTATTTGGAGAGTGTTACAGCGTAGGAGAGACAGATTAGTAGGGCATATCCTTAGGCATGGGGGGATTATGCAATTGATCATAGAAGGTAGAGTGGAGGGAAAGAGAGGGGTAGGTAGGCCTAGATTGGAGTATGTGAGTCAGATAGTTGAAGACGTTGAGATGAATAGCTATAGGGAGATGAAGGGATTAGCTCAGGATAGATCGGCATGGCGTGCTGTTTCCAACCAATCTTTAGGATTGCGGACTCTTTAACTAACTATTCTATATTTATAATAGAAATCAAAAAATATATAAAAATTCAATGTGAATTTAAAAAATTAAAAATTCTTCATAATAACTTTGTGTTCAATTTAAAAAAATTGTCAGTATTTTTTTTTGATTTTCTACACAAGAATTTAACATTACATAATTTTACTATCATGTATTATCAAGTATAAATAAATAAATAAAATAAATAATGCAAAAAAATATAAACTTTATAATACAATTTTTATAATAATATTTTATAATTTTATAATATTTTTTGGGTGATATTCTATATTTATAATAGAAAAAATAAAAAAAATTAAAATTCAATGTGAATTTAAAAAAATAAAAATTTGTCAAAATGACTGGGTTCAATTAAAAAAAAAATATCAGTATTTTTTTTGATTTTCTCTACAAGAATTTAACCTTACATAATTTTACTATCTTTGTATCACCAAGTATAAATGAATAAAATAATAAATGCAAAATATAATAATAAGAAAAAATTAAAAAATAAACTTTATAATAGAATTTTTATAATAATATTTTATAATTTTATAATATTTTTTTGGGTGATATTCTATATTTATAATAGAAATCAAAAAATAATTAAAAATTCAATGTGAATTGAAAAAAATAAAAATTCGTCAAAATAACTCTTTGTGTTCAATTAAAAAAACTTGTCAGTATTTTTTTTTTGATTTTCTACACAAGAATTTAACCTTACATAATTTTACTATCTATGTATCACCAAGTATAAATAAATAAATAAAATAAGAAATGCAAAAAATAATAAGAAAAAAAAATTAAAAAATAAACTTTATAATAGAATTTTTATAATAATATTTTATAATTTTATAATAATATTTTTTGGGTGTTCTTCTATATTTATAATAGAAATTATAAAATAAATAAAAAATTCAATGTGAATTGAAAAAATTGAAAATTAGTCAAAATAACTTTGGGTACAATAAAAAAAAATATTTCAGTATTTTTTTTTTGATTTTCTCTACAAGAATTTAACCTTACATAATTTTACTATCATGTATTATGTATTATCATTTCAAATACGTTTTTTTTTATAATATTCCGACATTTCAAAAACTATTAAATTTTCGCCAACTGCATAATATTCATGCATTCTATCTGCAAGTTTCACGCAGAAATTTATAGTTTAAAAGAAGCGAAACGACATGAACTATATATAGTATGTCCTAGTCCAGTTGGTTAAGACGACATAGTACCCAGTATATGCAAACCATCATGCATTTCCGTTGTACACTGGTGAACATAACCACACTTGCGATTTTTTTTTTCTAATTTTATCTATTGGATGGTGCGATTATCATCGACGAACTAAAGGTATATTAGAAAAAATAAAACAAATAAACGTCTGAAAAATAATACAGATTGATTACGCAAATTTTACAGAGTTGCAATTATTTGAATATTTTTAAGAAAATGAATATTGGTTCTTCAATTTACGTACGTAAATTTTGCCAACGTATTAAGTGCGGTCCTGCCCACATTTACAATCGCACTATACAGGATGGTCAAGATTCGAATTTATATTTTATTAAATTAAGTATCCAGGGAAATTAAATAAATTATTAATAATAATTTTTTATTTATTTTTATTTAATATATCAAGGGTTTTTCTTGTAATAAACTGTTTGAAAACAAATTGTATAAAATAAAATCCAAAAATTATAATCTATTGCCTTTGGAGCGATTGAATATACAATTTATAAATGAATAAATATTCTCATAATATTAATATCTAATCAACGTCGAACAGGCGAAAACCAGCGTGACTGGGACATACTATATATACTATAAAATTGAGTCATTGCGTTTCGGCTCTTATCCAACTGCATCTGCAACTTGCAATACAGCCGCAAGTGGATAGAATCGGGCATCCTCTTGTTCTAGTTCTATAGTAGTGTCCCTCTTTGTCTTGTCTTGTATCATTACAAGTTTCAACTTGATTCTTCGCCACGTTGCTGAGCTAGAGCGGATTATCTTGCATAAAGATGTGAAGGGTTAAATTAAAAAATTGGCTATTTTGTTTCTAAAATAGGTTTATTTTTTGAAAAATTGTCTAGGAAAATTTATAGTTTTAAATTTATATTATTTGAAAAATTGTATTTTTTTAATTTTCATTTTTATCACAGTATTTTTTTTTTTGTAAAACGTGATTTAAAAATACTAATAAATTTTGCAAAATTTAAAAATGCCCCGCATTCTTAAAAAATCAAAAATTAGCTATTAATCGTGAAACGTAATTTATTTTTAGAAACTTCAATTTAGAAAATTTGTAGTTTTAAATTTATATTATTTAAAAATTGTATTTTTTCAATTTTCATTTTTATCACAGGATTATTTTTTTCTGTAAAATTTGATTTAAAAATACTAATAAATTTTGCAAAATTTAAAAATGCCCCGCATTCTTAAAAAATCAAAAATTAGCTATTAATCGTGAAACGTAATTTCTTTTTAGAAACTTCAATTTAGAAAAATTATAGTTTTAAATTTATATTATTTGAAAAATTGTATTTTTTTATTTTAAATTTTATCACAGGATTTTTTTTGTAAAATTTGTGATTACGCAAATTTTCTATAGTTGCGATTATTAGACTATTTTTAAGAAAATTCCTTATTCAGTTTTGAAATTTTTTTAGTTTAACAAATATCACGTAAACGTATTAAGTGCGGTCCTGTCCAGGACTAACAATCGCAATATACAGGATAGACAAGATTCGAATTTATATTTTATTAACTTAAGTGTGGGAAGACCCATAGAAATTAAATAAATTATTAAAAATATCATATTTTTATTTAATATGTTCCGAATATTTTGTAATAAATTGTCTGATATAATTTTTTATAAAATAAAATAGAAAAACTATAAGAAAGAACCTATTACATTTTGTTTCATTAAAATAAATAAATAATATGTTAATTTTGTTAATAATTCAAAACCAATTGGACTAGGCCATACTATACCATATCGAAATATAAACCAGCTGAAGGGCGGACGAAGTGGATACCAAACAGAGGACAGAGGGGGACGGAACAGAATTTTTATTGAATTCAGACAGCGCGCAAACTATCTAATATAAAAATATATGAATCGCTGGTTTTACGATCAGTGAAACAAGAAAACGAAGGGCAAAAGAGCGTATTGAAAATTGCATTAATATACAAAATAAACGCGACAAAAAAATATTTTTTGGACAGTTTTTTTTTTGATTTAGCAAAAGAAAACCGGAAAGCAAGAATTGACAAAAACAATAAAAATTTTTGGTGATTTCAAAAAATGTAGTAGGTAAATATAATTATTTTAAAAATACATATATTCCAAAATTTGTAAAAAAAATTCGCTTTGTCTTTAAAAAAATTATTTACATAAAAATACTTTCAACAAAATAATCTAAACTTTTTTCAAACTAAATTCAAAAAAATTCAAAAAAATACAAAATCTACTTTTTATGAAAAAACTGTTTTAAAATTAAATATTTTAATTTTATTTCACATTTTTTCGTAAAACCATAAAGAAATCAATAGTAACTTATAAATGATCAAAAAAAAATAACATTCAATTTTTATATTTCTAATTTATCTTTAAATACACCACCCGATTTAATACGAACATGGTAAAATCAAACCACTATTAGAAACTTTATATTCCATCATATAGTATTCTCATTCGCTAATTGGATTGCTCATCGAAGCGTCAAAAGTTCACATATAAACATATTCGCAAATAAATGGCAACGTCCTCTGCCACAAATTGACAGATGAGCAGATTTCGATACCAAAACTCACTCAACTGTCAATTTTCCCCAATTTTCCTCTGCTTTGTCAAGAATATTAGAAAATTTTTATTTTATTTTATCAACTTATTAAATTGACAGAATTAAGGTTTAAAAAAATAATATGGTTTTAAATAATATTATTTTTTGGTTAAATTTGGTTATCATAGTTAAATTGACCACACTGTATTATTCCATCTACGCAATATTTAAATTTTTATTTTGCAAAATGAATTTAAAAAAAATACCTTATTTTTCTATTTAAAAAAATATTATAATCTTTTCTTTTTTAATAATAAAGTATTTTGAAGAAAAAAAAATTATTTATTTTTATTTTTTAATATATCATTAATTTGTTTATAGTATGAAATTTTTTTTTTTTTATATTATATATATATATATGTATTTGTGTGCGAAAAATTTAAATGTGTCAATAATTATGGATTTGCGGTAAATGGTAAATGAAACGGTTTTGAAGCGGTTGAAACGTGCCGTTCAGTTCATTTAAGTCATTAGCGGAACTACGGCTGGAAAAGGGGTGATAAATTCGATACAGGATCGTATTTAGATGAAATACGTAAATTGTCTGTACAAACGTAAAAATTAGTATGCTTTTTTATTAAAGGAAATATTTATGATTTTATTTTAAAATGAAAATACATAGTGATTTTCTTTAAATAAAATAAGTGGTGGTTTGTAAGTATCTATTAATGAATCACAGAAATTAAAAAAAAAATTAATCATTACTCCTTTTTAAATATTTTTTCAATATTAAACACCATTTAATTAAAAATCTTCATTATTACGAATTTATTAGTTGCTAATAAATTGCAACGCACTATTTGATCAATGATTAACATAATTGAACATAGCGCCATCTATGTTGCTACAAGTTAATCATGAATTTACGATTTATAACAACCCTTAATCAAATATTTTTAGCAAAATGTTTTAAAAAATCTAAATTGTTCGTTTTTACTATCAAAAATGTTTAATAATTTTTGAATTAAGAAGTTTTTTTATAAACATAATGCAGTATTGTAAATTTGACACTTAATTAAGGCTTTGGCTAATTTGCCCGATGATTTGTTAATTTTTAGCAGACTGGTAAAGTATTAAAAAAAATACAACAACTTTAAGAATTTTTTAAAAAATATCTAACTTATCAAATACGTCCAAAATCCGCTATTAGCGAATTTAAACCTTCCTTAATGTTTCATAAAAATCTTGCATCCTTACGACTTCTCTTGATTCAAAATATACCATATCTCTTTTTTTTTGCAATATTTTTTTAATTCTCCACTGCATTCCTTGATTAATAAAAAAGCATAGGGGATTGTGGACTTCTATTCAAACATTTTTTTTGGCTCGGCTATAAAAATTTCAATATCCAACAAAAAATTCTATACACCATTGACGTATGTATTGAATTATCCCACATTCTATTTTCCAAAAAAAAAAAAAACATGTTCATTTTTCATCACCTTCCATTCTTCTCATAACCAAATATCTATTACTTGACATATATTTATTTATAACCAGCCATTGCTTCCAGCGTACTATTACTAAATACCCGAACTAAATTCTACTTCCCCTCTCCAAACCATCAACATATCCACAATAAAAATATTTTGCAACACTTCGAAAAAAAAAATGATATCTAGCAAAATTTGTTCACTCTATGGTGTATTGACACTTTTTCAGCGCGAATTTTTGTGGCACTGAACCATCTGCCTGTCTGTCTGTTTATACACCCCTACGTCATATTGATATCATATTCCACTGCAATATTGCAAAGAAAAAGAAAATATTTTTACATCAATAGATTCATCCATTTTTTTAGCTGAAGAATGTTTTTTTCAATATCTAAAATGAAATAAAACAGTACAAATGTAGTTTCGTTAAAATAACATGCATTAAACGAAGGAAACAAATTGGGGAAGAAAAATAAAAATACAATGTTTTATATCACGGTTAAAAACGATGATCTATTCGACTATCGTTTCGCTTATTAAGCATTATCAGGAAATAAAATGAAAATAAATAATAATAATAAATTTTTTTTTAGCTAAATTATTTGTTTTTTACAAGACTCAAAGTATCTTCTAATTAAAAAAAAATGTAAAAACAATTTTTCATTTCCTTGAAAATAAATAAACAGTTTAAACCTCTGCAGAAATTAATTAGAATAAATAAATTTGTAAGTTCAATTATAAATCTTTTTATAGTAGAAACAAATTTCTTGTTAATTAGAAAAAAATTGCAAGAATCATTTTTAATTTACTTAAAAATAAATGTTAAAAATGTTAAAAATAAATAAAAACAATTAATAAACAAACATTTTTAGAACTTGTGTGAAAATTAATTACTTTAGAATTTATAAAAAAATTGTTTTTTTTTGCAAAATTAAAAAAAAACATTTTATCTTGCTTAAAAATAAATCAACATAAAAATTAATCCACATTTAAAAAAATTTCTAGTTATTTTTTGAAAATAACTATTCTATTATAATAAACTATTGGTTGAGTAAATCCTTACAGGTTTTTTATATTATGTAAATTTTCGACTAGTTTCGGCTTTTGGCCATCATCAGTTGAAAAAAGTGTCATATCTTACTTTAAGGACAACATGTTTTTTAGTGGTTTTGTTAAGATTATATACATTTTGTTAAACAACATCAGACTTCAGAAAATAATTAATATAAATATACCATAAATAAATTGGGGATGGGTTTCGTCTTTTTTACATTTCATATTATTATTTCATATTTTTTCATATTATATTATCAAACTATGTTTTCTTTGGTCATATTTTTTATATAATTCTTTATAATATTTGTCTGGTTAGTTAAAGAGTCCGCAATCCTAAAGATTGGTTGGAAACAGCACGCCCTGCCGATCTATCCTGAGCTAATCCCTTCATCTCCCTATAGCTATTCATCTCAACGTCTTCAACTATCTGACTCACATACTCCAATCTAGGCCTACCTACCCCTCTCTTTCCCTCCACTCTACCTTCTATGATCAATTGCATAATCCCCCCATGCCTAAGAATATGCCCTACTAATCTGTCTCTCCTACGCTGTAACACTCTCCAAATACTTCTCTTCTCCCCTACTAACTCTAGTACAGCTTCATTTGTTACTTTATCTTCCCAACCAATCCTCATCATCCTCCTATAACACCACATTTCGAATGCTTGTAATCTACGCTTCTCTTCCTTTCCTATAGTCCACGCCTCACACCCGTACAGTGCTACACTCCAAACATATACCTTCAGTAATCTTTTTCTAATACCCAAGTCAATATTTGATCTTAAAATCTGTTCCTTTTCTACGAATGCCTTCCTACCCTGTGCTATCCTACACTTTATATCTACCTTGCTTCGATTATCTTTTGTGATTCTACTGCCTAAATAACAAAAATCTGACACTTCTTCGATTCTATTATCTCCTATTGAGATCCTCATTTTTCTACTGCATTCCTTTTTGTCACACCTCATCACTTTAGTTTTACCTATATTTATTTTCATGTTAAAATCCCTAGTCAATACTGCCTGCATACCATTCAATACCCTTTCTAAATTCTTTTTGCTTTCTTCCAATATAGCTATATCGTCGGCGAATCTCAACATATATATTTTCTCTCCCTGTACATTCGCACCTACACTATACTCTTCTTTTACTTTGTTTATTGCATCTTCTATATATAGATTAAATAATAACGGTGAAAGTGTACATCCCTGCCGAACTCCCTTCCCTATTTTTGCTACCTCTTCTTCCCCCTCAATTCTAACTAAGGCAGTTTGGTGTTTATATAAATTAAAAATTATTCTCCTATCCTTATAATCTATACCCGTTTCTTTTAAAATTCTAAACATTATGTCCCAATCTACATTATCAAATGCCTTTTCTAAATCTACAAAAGCTATGCAAGTTACCTTTCCTACCCTCTTTATTTTTTCTACTACCGTTCTTAGTGCTAGAATCGCCTCTCTCGTCCCTCTGTTTTTCCTAAAACCAAACTGATCTTCTCCTAGCCTTTCCTCTACTTTATTTTCTAATCTCCTATAAATAATCTTTAGCAATATCTTCGATGCATGTGATTTGTCTGGAGCAGCATTAATTTCACTATGTGTGTCAAGTGTTAAGATGTGGAAATGTGAGTGATTTTTCTGACATTTCTCATTCGACTATAGTTTCGCTTCCTAAGCATTATCAAGAAATGAAAAACGAATTACAAAAAAACTTTTTTTTTCCTAATACATTACCGTAATTATTATGGCCAGCTCATACACTTTATTAACTTATAAACACACATCGGGGAACACCTGAGGGACATTTAGTGACGAAGACTTTGCATTGGACATACACAGTTTAATATATCCATGGTCTGAAAGGCATTGTATTTCCAGAAAAGGTCCAGGAAAATCCCGACCGGAATATCCCGAAAAAAGGAATATAACTGCTTAGTAGTGCCATTAAAACAAGCTAAAATATCATCCCCATAGCGGTACCAAAATGTTATATGTTTTTTGCCTAATGATGAATTTATTATTGTTGTTTCTAGATTATGCATTAAAATATCTGCAAGTACACAAGGGACTCAAGGGAGAGCCCATGGCTAGGCCATGCTTTTGGAAATAATATTTTTGATAAGAAAATATCCCATATTATCAATACAGCTGTTTTTGCAGTCCATAAGAAAATCCCATTTCCAAACTCAACTTAAATCTTTTTTTAGCAACATCTCCTTAATTATTCTAGAATACAAAATGACTCTTATGAACTCATCATCCCCCAAGTTGTATGGCCTTATCAAAATCTGATAACCCGAAACGATAACCCAGAGTCTCATTCATTAATAGCCAGTGGCGGTTCCTTATGCAGGCCGCAGGTCCGCGCGCCCCTCCTTAACATTGAGCGCATCACCGTAGACATATAATTGTATTGCGATATTTTATCTCGGCATTATTATTACTAAAAGATAAAGCTTGCGCCGCGATGACAATCAACACAACGTTCGTTCGTTGTGGCAGCCGTTGCAAGTCAAAGCAACGACCCATGTTGTATCTGTCTCTAACTATCGTTTGCATGGTATAGATATAACGCTACTATACTAACTATACATATACTAACGTACTGGATGCTTCTGCGTGATCAGCGCCACACAGTACGGGTTAAATGCATATGTACTCATCTCACTCTATTGCAAGCAATCGGTGAGAGCGACCGTGTGCCGTATATCTTCTATTTCTTCGGTTCGATACTTGCTTCATTGTCTAATATATGTCATAGATTCCCAGCGACTATCCATTGCCAGTACAAGTTAAATACATATATACAGTACATATGCAATGAGATGAGTGTATCATAGAGTGCAGGCGACCGATCTATTGGATGTCGCGCTTCTTTAACGGCTTAGAGAAGTGCAGAGAGAACAGATTAGACAGTATCATTTGTTCTGTGTATGTACGTTTTTGCCACGTGTTTCTCCAAGAATATATTTAATAGAAATAATTCAATAAAAATGAATAGTGTTAGTTTTTTATTGAAAATAGAGTTTTGTAGACCTTCTCTTATGGACAAAGTAAAAATTAAAGAATTAGGTAGGCCATTGCCTGATTTAAATTTATCGCAAACTTGTGCAAGGAGTGCACAAAACCGAACATTTACGCGGCATTTTACAAGAGACATTTACAAAAAAATACATGGATATATGGTTGTGAAGTTTCCAACTTATTGTACTGCTTTCCATTTATATTAAATTACAACCCTGCAGCAACTGGAATGGATCGGAATTGGGCCAGAATAGGTATGAAAGATTTGCATCACCTTCCTGATAAAATAAGAAAGCATGAATCATCTCGAGTCCATATCAGTTCATGCGCACAGTTGGCTTTACTTGGCAAAGTAAACATCATGACTCAGCTTAGTTCTGCATATCGCAAACATGTAATAGAATATAACGAACAAGTGAGGAAGAATCGCTGTATTTTAAAACGCATTATTTGTTGCGTGACATTTTGCAGTTGTTTTGAATTAGCTCTCAGAAGTCACCGTGAGAATGAAGAATCGGAAAATCGTGCAATATTTAGAGAATTGGTCTATTTTTCTGCAGAATTAGATTTTACATTGCGCGATCATCTGCAAGACGCTACGGTTTTCAAGGGGACCTCTAAAACAATACAAAATGATATTTTAGATAGTATGCTTGCGGTATGCAAACAGGAAATTTGTAGTCAAATTAAAAAATCTGATTTTTTTGTTATTCTGTGCGATGAAACTACGCATGTTACGAATTGGTGCCAAACGGTATTGATATTTAGATATGTTTTTGATGGAACTGTTTGTGAGAATTTTTGGAGCTTTATTAGGATTATAATTCATATTTGGACTCATAAGGACTATAATTAGGACTATAATTCATATTAGGCCTAGCGGGTAATGCATTGAGCATCGATAACAAGAGTTAAGCAACCTCTCGCTAGGTCAGTGCTTGGATGGTGACCGTAGCTCAGCGCCACCTATCCTCTATACTCGGTACCATTCTTAGTTGGGATATAAGTAACTAAGTTTTAGCGGATTAGCGAACCGCGATAGTAACAGGCTTCCCACCCTTCCCATATATTCCTAATATCTCCCCCAAGAACTCAGATATGCTTCACTGGCTTCGAGCTGTTTGCAATCTGATCCCAATCACAAACAATAAACAATAAATAAACAATAAATAAGAAAACCAGATTAAAAACAGTATTGGAAGTCATTTACTCGCGTCCGGATTTTTATCAAATCATTGGAGCCACAATTTTTTTTTCGTTATTGCTACAAAATAATCTCAGTGAAACTTTCCCGGAAACTATAAAAATCTTTAAAATTATTTTAACAACCCCGATGACCACAGCTGAATCAGAGCGTTAATAGCCTAGTTAGAAATCTTGTTATCCAATTAAACGATACTTTAATTCTACTCATTCGATAAAAAATGCATTTGAACTAACCAAGTTAATTAAACCACACAAAATTCCCCCATCATCTAAATTCGTATCATTTGATGTGTCCAACATGTTTCCTAATATTCCTGTAGATGATTGCCTCTTTCTAATTAAAAAGACTTAGATCAAAAAAGTATGGACCCCTTTATTCAATCTGAAATTTTTGAATCTATTATACCCTGTAGTATGCCGAACTATTTCCAATTCAACAATAAATATTATTTGCAAAAGCATGGCCTAGCCATGGGCTCTCCCTTGAGTCCCTTGAGTACTTGCAGACATTTTCATGCATAATCTAGAAACAACAATAATAAATTCATCATATTACATTTGGTACCGCTTTGTGGATGACATTTTAGCTTGCTTTAATGGCACTACTAGACAATTAGATTCATTTTTATTCTTTATGAACCAACAACATGATAATATAAAATTCACTTTAGAAACTGAAATCGATCACTATAAATTTTCTTGATTTAGCCATAAATAGACAGAATTCCAAATTAAATTTTAACGTTTATAGAACACCTACTTTCTCATCTATAATAATCCCAGTCAGCTGTTCACATTCTTCGAAACATAAATTTGCAGCTTACAAACCTTGATTCAAAGAGCCTTCCCCATCCCTCTAAGTATTGAACATTTGGGTAAAATGTGGTTTACGGTAAAAATTCCTAAAAATCCGGCGTTAATTTTTTTGTGTCCAGGAAGGTCCAAAAACCATAAAAACCAAAAAAAATCGAGGCGGCAAAGATAAAGTGGTCGAAATCGATGAGAGCAAATTTGGCCGTCGAAAGTACCACAGAGGTCATCGTGTCAAAGGTCAGTGGGTGTTTGGAGGCTATGAACGGGGGACGGGACGAATATTCATGGTCCCTGTGGAAAAAAGGTAACTTGTTTGGCTTAATTTTTTGCTTAGCAGCTTTTTTTACAGTTTTTTTAACAAAAAAATGCTATTCAAGTGATTGTTTCCGCCTGGTTTTTTCAATTCAGTGTTAAAGTTTCCACCCTAAAAAGGCCTAAAAATCCTCATTCCTCAAAATATGCAAATTTACCGTAAACGTAATTCGCTCCGAACATTTTAACCAGGACATTTCGAATATTCTTGAGATTGCTTGATGGTTGAATAGTTTTCAAAAAACATCAATTTCTAATCTTGTCTATAGAAAGCGTAAGCAAATGATTTTCAACACTATCGAACACTTTCACCGAACACACAAAAACTTGCTAATACTTACCTAACCACAATTTAAATCTATCAGAACGAAAATCTTAGCAGTGGCGGCTCTTGACATTTCAATCGAGCCAGACTCATTTCTTAAAAAATAACATAATAGTAAGAAATCGGACCTAAAATGGATGCAAAATGATTAAATTCAATCATTTCTTGACAGTGGTATTCCGCTCTTCTATCTTTCATTGATATAAACACTTCTTGCACAATTTTGTGATCAATTTAAATCAGGCAATGGCCTACCTAATTCTTTAATTTTTACTTTGTCCACAAGAGAAAGTCTACACAACTCTATTTTCAATAAAGAACTAACACTATTAATTTTTATTAAATTATTTCTATTAAATATATTCTTGGAGAAACACGTGGCAAAATCGTACATACACAGAACAAATGCTACTGTCTAATCTGGCTATTCTATATCAATTTTCCTGTATACTACTACACTAGGCTTCTCTGTTGGGACGCTAAAGAATTACGGCCCGGAATAGCTTCAAACAACGATATATTCTTAGCTGTATAAGCATAGATGGGGGCATAGCCTTCGAATTGCGCATCTAGCTACTTAATGCTTTCAGTTATGGTATTTGGGTGATATTCTATGTAAATGTAAATAATTATAAATTTAAAAAATAATAATTCGAACTTTGCTGACCATATTTTAGAATCTCGCCATAAATTTCCTGGTATAGATAATTTAATAATTTTACATGTTTGTTCAAAGAGTCGTAAATTAAATGTGCTTGAATCGCTAGAAAAATAAAATAAAAAATAACTAGAAATTTTTTTAATTTTAATTAATTTTTACAGTGTTTCTAAATATGTTAAAAAAAATGATTTATTTTTAGACAAGCTAAAAATTGTTCTTGCAAATTATTTTTTACATTTTAGAAAAAAAAATTTAAAAAATACACCTACAAAAAATTTCTAAATTCTAAAGTAATTAAATTTCACACAAGTTCTAAAAATATCTGTTTAGTATTTTTTATTATATTTTTTTAACATTTTTAACATTTATTTTTAAGTAAATTATTCTTTCAAATTATATGAGAAGGGAGAAGTACCACAGGATTTTCAGCGTAGTAGAATAGTAACAATGCCGAAGAAAATAGGAGCTAATTTGTGTGAGAACTATAGGACCATTAGCCTACTATCACATGCATCGAAGATATTGTTAAAGATTATTTATAGGAGATTAGAAAATAAAGTAGAGGAAAGGCTAGGAGAAGATCAGTTTGGTTTTAGGAAAAACAGAGGGACGAGAGAGGCGATTCTAGCACTAAGAACGGTAGTAGAAAAAAGAAAGAGGGTAGGAAAGATAACTTGCATAGCTTTTGTAGATTTAGAAAAGGCATTTGATAATGTAGATTGGGACATAATGTTTAGAATTTTAAAAGAAACGGGTATAGATTATAAGGATAGGAGAATAATTTTTAATTTATATAAATACCAAACTGCCTTAGTTAGAATTGAGGGGGAAGAAGAGGTAGCAAAAATAGGGAAGGGAGTTCGGCAGGGATGTACACTTTCACCGTTATTATTTAATCTATATATAGAAGATGCAATAAACAAAGTAAAAGAAGAGTATAGTGTAGGTGTGAATGTACAAGGAGAGAAAATATATATGTTGAGATTCGCCGACGATATAGCTATATTGGAAGAAAGCGAAAAGAATTTAGAAAGGGTATTGAATGGTATGCAGGCAGTATTGACTAGGGATTTTAACATGAAAATAAATATAGGTAAAACTAAAGTGATGAGGTGTGACAAAAAGGAATGCAGTAGAAAAATGAGGATCTCAATAGGAGATAATAGAATCGAAGAAGTGTCAGATTTTTGTTATTTAGGCAGTAGAATCACAAAAGATAATCGAAGCAAGGTAGATATAAAGTGTAGGATAGCACAGGGTAGGAAGGCATTCGTAGAAAAGGAACAGATTTTAAGATCAAATATTGACTTGGGTATTAGAAAAAGATTACTGAAGGTATATGTTTGGAGTGTAGCACTGTACGGGTGTGAGGCGTGGACTATAGGAAAGGAAGAGAAGCGTAGCTTACAAGCATTCGAAATGTGGTGTTATAGGAGGATGATGAGGATTGGTTGGGAAGATAAAGTAACAAATGAAGCTGTACTAGAGTTAGTAGGGGAGAAGAGAAGTATTTGGAGAGTGTTACAGCGTAGGAGAGACAGATTAGTAGGGCATATTCTTAGGCATGGGGGGATTATGCAATTGATCATAGAAGGTAGAGTGGAGGGAAAGAGAGGGGTAGGTAGGCCTAGATTGGAGTATGTGAGTCAGATAGTTGAAGACGTTGAGATGAATAGCTATAGGGAGATGAAGGGATTAGCTCAGGATAGATCGGCATGGCGTGCTGTTTCCAACCAATCTTTAGGATTGCGGACTCTTTAACTAATTCTTTCAATTTCTTTCTGATTAACTAGAAATTTGTTTCTACTGTAAAAAGATTTATAATTGAACTCACAAATTTATTTATTCTAATTAATTTTGCACAAGTTTAAACTGTTTATTTATTTTCAAGGAAATTAAAAATTGTTTTTACATTTTTTTTTAATTAGAAGATACTTTGAGTCTTGTAAAAAACAAATAATTTAGCTAAAAAAAATTTTTTTATTATTTATTTTCACAGAACTTCTAAAAATGTTTATGTTTACTGTAGTGGAGTATATAAGATTAATTGTCTCAATTGCAATGCATTATTAGGCCAATAAGATATTGGCCAAACAAACCAAACGTAGCTTTAAAATTAGATTTAATGAACATGTTAATAGTTATAAATTTTTTAAAAAAACCAATTCGAACTTTAGTCGAATAAATCCTCGTTTTTTACAGTGACATAAAACATTGTCGTTATATTTCTCTTCCCAAATATGGATTATCACAACATAACGGCAAAATCTATAACCCATAAAAAAAAATTAAAAAGTAAATTTAAAAAAAACTGCATAATTTTCATTTCGAATTCCGAAAAGATATATTTTCTTTGTGCAAGTGCAAAACAGTTCAGCCCCTTAATTTAGGTAGAGCTCTTACAGTATGTCATGATCTGGCAATTCGATGTATTTCTTATGTGCGGTGAGGTTCATGAGATAGCGTATGCATTATATATGTTAACATAGATAACTGTAAATTGTGGCTGTAGCATGAAGCAGCTCAGTGCAGGTTTATGATAAAAATGCATTTTCATCTGCTCCACGTCGTATCTTGTCTTTCTCGTTATCGTCTCCATAGAAGAACCTTCTTTAACTTTTATCATCAAATTGTTCCGGGATAAATGCATACATATAGCGTTTACAACAAATTTTCATTCGGCTTGCATTTAACTTCCACACATGGTGTAGCAAAAATGTCACAATATTCACATTTTTTTAATACAATCGAAAAAAGTTTTTCATTAAATAAATTTGACTAAAGTCCAACTACTTATTTTAAGGAAATCACAAGTATCCAGAAGAGCGAATTTCGAATTTTACATCGAATTTGTTGAAAAACACCACTTGGCAGTAGTTCTAAAAGCGATTTCTTCGAAGTCGAAGTAAACAGTTATTTTTCAAAATTAATTAGGATAAAATAATCACCCTGTAAGGTGTGGATATTTTTTCTTCTAGTTTGTTATGATATATAATATGATGAGGTTAGGAAGTATGAAAATAAAGATATGGGAAGGATTGGCAAAATTCTCGTAAAATAATAAAAATATAACCCTCGTGTCCGTAGAATTGCATAATACTTTAGTCAAGCTGTTGTAAACAAACACAAGTTATTTGGCACAAGATAGTTGTAAATTAATTAATTTGCCACAGCTTAAGAATATTGCTAAAATGGAATATATGTATTTTTGGAGAGTGGCAATTTTTTCCTTTTTCATTTGAGAGTAATGTAAAATTATATATATTGTAATATAAGCAAAAAAGAATTTTTGCATTTACGTTTTTTGTATTTTGAAATTTATGTATTTATATATTTTGTATTTTGTATTTTATTTTGTATACATAAAATACATTTACGTATTTTTAAATTAAATTTCATACAATAAATTAAGTTTTCTGTTATAAATAAATAATTCAAAATGTTGCTGATAATTTTCATTTAATATATTTTTGTACTAGTAGAGAAATGAATTCATTTTGAACCAATGCGAAAATGAACTAATTAAAAATAAAAATTAAGTTGATTTTTGTACTAAAGCAAAAATATATTAATATGTTGATTTTTATACTAGTGCGAAAATCTACACATTTTTGGGCAAGTGCGAAAACTAACTAACACATAAAAGTATGAGATTTTTGCACTAGTGGAAAAAAAGAAGACATTTTTTGTACTAGTGGAAAAATGAACTAATTTTTGTACTATACGGAAAATTGACTAATTTTTGCATTAGTAAAAAATCACTAGTACAAAATTCCACTAGTACAAAAATTTTCTTATTTTTTTACTAGTGCAAAAATCTTGTACATATTACATACATATTTTATCTTAGTTCATTTTCGCACTTGTAGAAAAATGAGTACCACAAATTAACTAATTTTTGCATTAGTAAAAACATAAGTTCATTTTTCCACTTGTACAAAATGAATTTAACTTTATATTAGTTCATTTTTGCACTAGTACTAAAATACACAAATATTTTTTCTGAATGTATATTATATATATATTATTTTATAAATTTCATACAAAAAAATAATTTCCAAGTTATAAAAAATAATTCAATATTTTCGTCTATCATTATTACACTAATACAAAAATGAGTTGATTTTTGTGCTACTGTAAAAAATCTTTAATTTTTGCACTAGTAAAAAAATAAATTATTTTCGAATTAGACCAAAATAAACACAAGTTTGTACTATACGGAAAATTAACTAACTTTTGCATTAGTAAAAAATCAGTAGTACAAAATTCCACTAGTACAACAATTTTCTTATTTTACTACTAGTGCAAAAATCTTATACATATTTTTATCTTAGTTCATTTTCGCACTTGTACAAAAATGAGTACCACAAATTAACTAATTTTTGCATTAGTAAAAAAATCAGTTCATTTTTCCAGTTGTACAAAATCAATTTAAGTTTATGTTAGTTCATTTTTGCACTAATACTAAAATACACTAATAGAAAAAAAGAAGACATTTTTTGTACTAGTGGAAAAATGAACTAATTTTTGTACCATACCGAAAATTAACTGATTTTTGCATTAATAAAAAATCACTAGTACAAAATCCACTAGTACAAAAATTTTCTTATTTTTTTACTAGTGCAAAAATCTTATACATATTTTTATCTTAGTTCATTTTCGCACTTGTACAAAAATGAGTACCACAAATTAACTAATTTTTGCATTAGTAAAAAAATCAATTCATTTTTCCACTTGTACAAAATCAATTAATTTTATATTAGTTCAATTTTGCACTAGTACTAAAATACACTAATTTTTTTTCTGAATATTTATTATTTTCTAAATACCTTAAAAAAAACAAATTTCCACGTTATAAAAAATAATTCAATATTTTTGTCTATCATTCTTACACTAGTACAAAATTGAGTTCATTTTTGTGCTACAGTAAAAATTCCTTAATTTTTGCCCTAGTAAAAAATTAAATTATTTTCGGATTAGACCAATATAAACACAATTTTGCACTAGACCAAAAATGAATTCATTTTTACACTAACACAAAAATTAACTTGATATATACAGGATGTTACGTAACATATCCAGAAAATTCTAATAGTAGTAATTCAAAAGACATTTTTTTTAAAATATTATAAAAAAATCGGAAGATCCTGTATAGTACGTAAATGGCATTAACAATAAACTATTTTTTTCGTGTATAGTCTAACCTTCGCGCTAGATTTATATTGCAGCAATCCAATCAGGATTGAATGCGGTAAGTCAAGAAAAGAATGCGCTACTTGTCAGAAAAAGAAACTAGCAGCAATAGGGAAAACGCAATGTGCTATCACAGTGGCGTACATTTATTATAAGTCGAGAAATACAGAAGTCGTGTCATAAAACAATTCTTATTTGTAGTGTAATTAATTTAATTTGCAAATTCGCAATTATTTTTGTTATTTACATTTTTATCTCTCATCTAGTAAATAAAAAATAATACAAACAAACAAATCATTGTGAAAATTTTATTAATTTCCTAAGGGGGAAATCTTAGCGTGCAGAAAGTAGTAGTTTAATCAACTGAGATGCGTTTTGTAAAAAATCCTTTTTAATTAAAACTAACGATAAAAGTAATTTATACTATTTGCGTGATTTAAAAATTTTTTTTATAAAAAAATAATAATAATTGTAAAATTAGAAAAATATACAAAATTATAAAATTAGTAAATGACTTAAATATTATTAAAATATCTTTATTATTTAAAAAAGACCATTCTTATGTAAATACACACAATTTTATTAATTAAACGAACTCTGTACTGAATCTTCAATTTATATTCCGCTGATGCTATTCTTATTCTCATTTTTTGTTATTTTCTTTTTTGTTTATTTATGATATGCAAGTCTACACTATGTAAGATTGAATAAGCAAAAACGACAACATGGGATCGTGATCCTCCATTTCATCCCCCAACTTTTCTCATCCCTTCAATAGAAATATCGCAGTTCATTCAAGAATTTTAGAAGAGCTCCCAAGCCAAGAACAAAAAATTTTCCTTTTGTTTAAATTAAGTCCGGACTAATTAATTATTTAATTAATTTCTATTTTTGATTTTGGTTACTTGCTAATTTTATTTTGAATTGCATTAAGTTTAACAAAAAATAGTTGGGACAATTGTAATCCGGAGTATTATTTGTAACTCCGTACCAAAGAAAATTGAAAGAAATACACTCGGAAAGTTTACGTTAGTTTATGTAAATACATCTAAACTAGCGTAGAGGGAAGTATATATACATATATACAGTGCGATCGTGCCCAGAATAACATAATTAAATTTATTTACAGAAGCTTTATTAGTTAGTTCAGACATGAGCAGAATTCTAAATTGTTTATGGAAAAAATCTTGTCTTAATATGAAGTAAACTATAAAAACTGAGGGATATACTCTAATGAAATTAATTGTTGAATATTAAAAAAATCTTAAGAACGAAGCGAGGAATAAATTTTTATTTATTTATATAAGCGATTTTTTTTAATAAAAGAATGTTACCACAAACAAAAATATCCATACAAAAGAATTAGACGATTTTAAATATTTTTTTATTTATATATACATATAATTCACAAACAACGAATTTTTAAATTTAAACGCTGAAATTTAAGAATTTAAAAAATCGACTTTTTAAATTCTTCAGATGAAAATTTTCAAACAAATGTTACCATAAGAAAACTTAAATTAAATCCACTTTTTTACATGAACCTGTATATAGGCAAATCTAGAAAATAATATAAAATATCTCGAAAGGGGGCGAACAATTGCAATTGAAAAATTAATATTAGCAAATTTCCTTTGGAAAAAAGACAGATGCTGCCATAAAGAAAAATAATTACTGAAAATGTCTACATAAAAAAAATTTGAAGGAAGTTTAAATAAATGTAATTTTAACAATTAACAAATTTTATATATAATTTTGTATACGCTGTGTATAAAATAAAAAGTTGATCTATTTTTGAAAGTACTTGCATATATTCTATTCATATAATAATATATTTTCTATTATAATATATATTACATAAATGAAAATAACTACTTTAGTTTTGACGTAAATATCGTTAGACAGAATAGACAAAAAAAAACAATAATACTCTTATTAATTTTTTTTTATTAAAATTCAACACATTATGTTGAATCTTAAATGAAAAGTTGATAGATATTTGATGCAGAATAGAAAATGGAAAATGATGAAAGAACTAAAAAATTATTTATATTTTAAAAAATTGGTAAAAAATTTTTTTGGTACATTATATATAAATCAATAATTTGGTAATTTCATAAGAAAATTAATTTGTTATGAAAACAAATGAAAACGAACTTCGTTATTAAGATTTAACGTGGCTGAGAAATATTAAGGCTGAAGTTTGCAGAAGAAGAATGATATATTTTAGTTAGTTAAAGAGTCCGCAATCCTAAAGATTGGTTGGAAACAGCACGCCATGCCGATCTATCCTGAGCTAATCCCTTCATCTCCCTATAGCTATTCATCTCAACGTCTTCAACTATCTGACTCACATACTCCAATTTAGGCCTACCTACCCCTCTCTTTCCCTCCACTCTACCTTCTATGATCAATTGCATAATCCCCCCATGCCTAAGAATATGCCCTACTAATCTGTCTCTCCTACGCTGTAACACTCTCCAGATACTTCTCTTCTCCCCTACTAACTCTAGTACAGCTTCATTTGTTACTTTATCTTCCCAACCAATCCTCATCATCCTCCTATAACACCACATTTCGAATGCTTGTAATCTACGCTTCTCTTCCTTTCCTATAGTCCACGCCTCACACCCGTACAGTGCTACACTCCAAACATATACCTTCAGTAATCTTTTTCTAATACCCAAGTCAATATTTGATCTTAAAATCTGTTCTTTTTCTACGAATGCCTTCCTACCCTGTGCTATCCTACACGTTATATCTACCTTGCTTCGATTATCTTTTGTGATTCTACTGCCTAAATAACAAAAATCTGACACTTCTTCGATTCTATTATCTCCTATTGAGATCCTAATTTTTCTACTGCATTCCTTTTTGTCACACCTCATCACTTTAGTTTTACCTATATTTATTTTCATGTTAAAATCCCTAGTCAATACTGCCTGCATACCATTCAATACCCTTTCTAAATTCTTTTCGCTTTCTTCCAATATAGCTATATCGTCGGCGAATCTCAACATATATATTTTCTCTCCCTGTACATTCACACCTACACTATACTCCTCTTTTACTTTGTTTATTGCATCTTCTATATATAGATTAAATAATAACGGTGAAAGTGTACATCCCTGCCGAACTCCCTTCCCTATTTTTGCTACCTCTTCTTCCCCCTCAATTCTAACTAAGGCAGTTTGGTGTTTATATAAATTAAAAATTATTCTCCTATCCTTATAATCTATAGCCGTTTCTTTTAAAATTCTAAACATTATGTCCCAATCTACATTATCAAATGCCTTTTCTAAATCTACAAAAGCTATGCAAGTTACCTTTCCTACCCTCATTCTTTTTTCTACTACTGTTCTTAGTGCTTAAATCGCCTCCCTCGTCCCTCTGTTTTTCCTAAAACCAAACTGATCTTCTCCTAGCCTTTCCTCTACTTTATTTTCTAACCTCCTATAAATAATCTTTAGCAATATCTTCGATGCATGTGATAGTAGACTAATGGTCCTATAGTTCTCACACAAATTAGCTCCTATTTTCTTCGGCATTGTTGCTATTCTACTACGCTGAAAATCCTGTGGTACTTCTCCCTTCTCATATATTTTACAAACTAACCTGTATAATCGTTCCTGCATTTTTTCCCCTGCGTGTTTTATTAATTCGGCTGGTATCATATCAATCCCCGCTGCTTTGTTATTCCGTAAATCATTTAATGCTCTATGAAACTCTGACCTAAGTATGCTAGGACCTAAGTCATCCTCATCTATCTGTTCCACACTTTCTAGCTCCTCCATGTCCTGCCTACCTTTATATAAATCTTCAAGATACTCCTTCCATCTTCTAGCTTTTTCCTTATTTTCTGTGAGTTCCTTACCCTGCTTATCACATATAATGTTACCCTTTGGTTTTACTTTAGAAAAATGTGACTTAATTTTCCTGTAGCCCAAATCTACTTTACCTCTTCTCATATCCTCCTCAATATCCTTACAATTTCCTTTTATCCACTCTTCTTTCGCTAGCTTGCATTTCCTATTAATTAAGTTCCTTAGTTCCTTATATTTTTTCTGTCCTGCTTCTGTGTTTCCAATTTTAATTTTCCTTCTTGCTTCTATCATTTCAACTATTTCTTCCGTGATCCATTCCCTCCTACCTGCCCTTTTCTTTGTGCCTAATACTTCATTTGCTGCTGTAGTTAACCCATTTCTGATTTCCCTCCATTCGCAATCTATGTCGTTCCTAGATGTTCCATTAGCCATGATTTCTACTTTCTGCTTGTACTTTTCACATACATCAGCTAATTTTAACCTATCGACAGCTACTCTGACCTGTTTAGACTTCTGTAATTTCTTGAATTTGACCTCTGAGTCCAGGACTACTAAATTATGGTCACTATCAATATCTGCTCCAGGGTAACTCTTACAATTCTTAATCTGGTTCCTAAACCTCTCTTTAACCAGTATGTAATCTATCTGATACCTCCCTATATCTCCTGGCATTTTCCACGTATATATCCTGCGCTTGTGATTCTGAAAAAGCGTGTTTGCTACCACTAGCTTATTCCTAATACAAAACTCTACCAATCTATCCCCTCTATCATTACGTGTTCCTATTCCATATTCTCCTACTATTGAAACTTCCTTTCCCTTACCTACTACGGCATTCCAATCTCCGATTACAATTAGATTATCCTGTCCTTTAACGTTTGCTAACCTAGATTCAATCTCCTCATAAATGGATTCTACCTCCTCATCATCGTGACTTGAAGTTGGCATATATACTTGCACTATAACTGTGTCCGTTGGCTTCGTGTCTAATCTAATAGTTATAATTCTATCACTAACTTGGCAATAACTCTTTACTCTACATCCCAACTTTCTATTCATTATAAAACCTACACCGGTATGCCCATTATCTGATGCTGTGGTTATTAATCTATATTCTCCTGACCACGTATCTACTTGATCCTTCCCCCTAACTTCACTAATCCCTACAATATCCAGTTTAAGTCTCTCCATTTCTAATTTCAAATTCTCTAACTCTCCTATCCTATTCATACTGCGTACATTCCACGCTCCAACTCGTAGAACTCTCGACGAAATCGATTTCTTGCCCGCCCCAGAATCCGAGGGCTTGCCTGCTACCGAAGTAGCCGGGTGAGATTCTGAGCCATTGGCTCTACTCACCTGGGGTAATACATTAATAGTAATCGACATTTCATTCGCTGTAAACTTGAGAAAGGTACAGTGCTGGTTTCTCCTTGCCTTGCACCGACCAATGAGTGCATATTTTAGCCGTCGCCCCACCGATTCAGCCTAATCCCCCTAATACCGTGAGTTAGCCTGAAATCTTTCCTATAGACCGGGATCCCTGTATAGGGACCGCTCTATAGGCCAGAGCGTCGTTGCCCATGTCTTGCCCCTAGGAGGCATATGCAGTGCATTGGCACACTATTGACACCCTTATATATATTAAATATATTATTATTTATATATTATACATATTATTAGATATATTTTAAATCAAAAAAAAAATTTTTCACCATATATTAATTATGACAATGACAGATTTTGGAGGTAATAGCGGTGTTGGATTTTTTAAATCTCAAAATTGAGCTTTTTTTCAAAAAATAATTTTTCTACTTTGGGATTCTGCAAATATGAACATACCATCAAAAAAATTTGCCCAAACCTTAATACTTAAGTTGGAATACTTGGAACAGCTAAGTGTCAAATTTACATAAACATTTTTAAAAAATTGTTATTAAACTTAAATTAAAATTTACATAACACCACAACCAAATTTCATAAAACACATTATTACGAAATATATATTAATAATTTTCCTCAACCGTCACCTTAAGATAAACGAAAAATAGTATAAATAATATTTTTAAAAAATGGAAAAAAAATTTTTTTGGTAAATTATATATAAATCAATCCTTTGGTAATTTCATAAGAAAATTAATTTGTTATGAAAAAATATGAAAACGAACCTCGTTATTATAATTTATCGTGGCTGAGAAATATTAAGGCTGAAGTTTGCAAAAGAAAAATGATACATTTTAAATTTAAAAAATATATTTTCACCATATATTAATAATGATAATGACAGATTTTGGAGGTAATAGCGGTGTTGGATTTTTTAAATCTCAAAATTGAGCTTTTTTTCAAAAAATAAATTTTCTACTTTGGGATTCTACAAATATGAACATACCATCAAAAAAATTTGCCCAAACCTTAATACTTAAGTTGGAATACTTGGAACAGCTGGTGACAAATTTACATAACAAAATAAAAAAAATTGTTATTAAAATTAAATTAAAATGTACATAACACCACAACAAACATTTTGACGTAAATATCGTCATAGTCAAAATATACAACCTGTAATACACAAAAAAATACAATAATTACTCTTATTAAAAATTTTAATGATCAGCGGAGTGACATTTTAAAATTTTGTCATTAAATTGTATCAATATTAAATTGGAGCTTAAAAATATAATAACTCCCATTTCAGTAGTTCATTTGATATTCTAACTTTTTTTTTTCCTAAGATATATTTATCTAATTACACTTTGACTTTGGAAACGTCAATTTGACGTTCTTTGCAATATTATGGAAAAATCATGATGTCAAATTTGACATTATCTGTTGGCATATTTTGACGTAAGTTTTTTTACAAATAAATAAATGTCAAACCACGTATACATGCGTGGATTCTTAATAAAAAGTAAAAAAAAATGTTGCGAGTTTTAAAAAAAATATATTTTATCCTTTAATTTTTGAAACTAACAAAATTATGGGTCAGGTTGTAACTGTTAAAGTGAAGCTAAAACCAAACAAACCCTTATTTCCTTCCGTAAGGGCGATTACGATTTACCGTATACAGGGTAATCCAAATCCAGTGTAAAATGTAAACATTTAATTAATAATAAATTATAAAGTTTTAAAATTTGCTTTGTATATGTAACTTAAAATTTTAAGTTATAAAAAATGTCTTCTTCGCTAATACAGGATATTCCATTTACCATATCTGCAATACAACTTTTATATTTTAAACGGAATGTTAGTTTATTTTCCAAAGAGTATATTGAAAATATTTTAAATCAGATTTGCAGGAAATTTCGTTGCAACTTAGTTGGGCTACCCTGTATATGTAGGTGTTAATTAAACAACACCTGAAATGAAAACAGAAATCTATAATTTTGATATAAAAAAATAATTTTAATATGTGTGCTGTTAGAAGTTTATGTCAAAAGTTTATAAGTTTTGATCAAATATAGCAAAATATTTATACATTTCAATTCTGTATATTTTCTTTTTGTATGTAAATCTCAGACGGACACAATAACAGAATTATATTTCTCCAATATCGGAGAAAACCCAAACATATATAAAGAATAACAATAAAAGTATTTTTCATCTATATACTGACCAATGCAATATGAAACTAGAACCAATAATATTTTTGCACAAACCATTTTCAAGATGAAAATCATTGCCAAAAATATATTTAGTTTAATTCAAATTTTCTTCAAATTATCAACTTTTGGAAAATATATATATATAATACGATGCAACCTGTATATAAAAAGCTTATTTTAGTACGAGTACAAAAAATGTTCCTGAAAATATAAACTTTTACATAAAAATAATTCATTTTATATTATAGAATACCCTGTATACAAAATGTTAAATTTTGTAATTAAATTTTTAAAAAATTCTTCAATGTAGCAACCTTAACATTTTTATTTTTTTATAGCACCCTGTATACACAAAGTTCATTTTTATACTAGTATAAAAATGATAGTAACTTAATTGACTACAACCAGTAGAACCGGCTGTAAATGTATGTAAAAAAATAGTAAATTTGTTTTCTCAAAATAAACTAAATTATTATATAATAATAATAAAATAATGTGTTTCACTCGGACTAAAAGTGATTTTTGGGACTCATGTGACATTGACCTACCGCAAGACAACTGGAATCTAAAATAAAAATAAATCAACTATCAAATCACGTGCAAACGAACTAATTTGATCAACTTAAATGTTTATTTGTAAAAAAGTATTTTATTACGAGAAGTTGCATATTTTTTTTAGTCGAATTCTGTCGAAAACTCTCTGTTGACTTTTGACATTTGACATCTATCATTGACCTACTAAAGTCAATACAAATGTCAAGTCATATACAAATAAACTAATTAAAATTTATAACAAAATAATTAAATAAATAAAACAATAAATAAAGAATAAATAAAAATAAAACAAAATAAAATAAAACTTTTTTATGTAAAGGATTTTTTTTTCGATTGGAGGTTATAGACGCTCATTTAGCCAAACTATTATTCCAAGTTGAGTTTTGAGCATTTGATTATATGTCAATTAAATTTAATATGCATATAATGTTATATTCTACATAAAAACCTATCTACTGAATTTTAGTAGTTCTTAAAAAAATCATTTTTTAACTAAACAAAAATATATTTTTTAATAATATTTATATATATGACAAATCATTTATTTGTTAAATTTTAAAAGACGAAAAACAACAGCCGATTTTTTTGAATAATTCCAAAAAAATCAATCACACTATTTAAATATTATTTGTTTGTGAAGATAAAGACACTTTGTAGAAACAATATTTTGGGTCACACTGTATGACAAGATCAAAGTGCGGCATATGATCCAAGGATTGATTATATGATCGAGTCTGGCTATGTGATATTGAACAGCAAATAACATTTGATTCTAGACGAAGAGCAAAGAAATTGTCAAACTATACAGGGTTAGGGTTAGGGTGGTGCTCCTATAGACCGACCCCAGGGAAAAAAATATATATATATATATTCAACACATTGTGTTGAATGTTAAATGAAAAGTTGATAGATATTTGATGGAGAATAGAAAATGGGACATGATGAAAGAACAAAAAAAAAATTAATAATTAAAAAATTGGTAAAAAAATTTTTTTGGTAAATTATATATAAGTCAATCGTTTGGTAATTTCATAAGGAAATTAATTTGTTATGAAAAAATATGAAAACGAACATCGTTATTATAATTTATCGTGGCTGAGAAATATTAAGGCTGAAGTTTGCAGAAGAAGAATGATATATTTTAAATCGAAAAAAAAATTTTTCACCATATATTAATAAGGGTTCAAATTCGATAATGACAGATTTTGGAGGTTAGATTTTTAAATCTCAAAATTGAGCTTTTTTTCAAAAAATAATTTTTCTACTTTGGGATTCTGTAAATATGAACATACCATCAAAAAAATTTGCCCAAACCTTAATACTTAATTTGGAATACTTGGAACAGCTGAGTGTCAAATTTACATAACAAAATTTTAAAAAATTGTTATTAAAATTAAATTAAAATTTACATAACAAATTTACATTACACCACAACAAAATTTAATAAAACACATTATTACGAAATATATATTAATAATTTTCCTCAACTGCCACCTTAAGATAAACCTATACGAAAAATGGTATATTTTATATTTTTAAAAATTGGTAAAAACATTTTTTTGGTAAATTATCTATAAATCAGTCGTTTGGTAATTTCATAAGAAAATTAATTTGTTATGAAAAAATATGAAAACGAACATCGTTATTATAATTTATCGTGGCTGAGAAATATTAAGGCTGAGTTTGCAGAAGAAGAATGATATATTTCAAACCGAAAAAAAATTTTTTCACTATATATTTATAAGGGTTCAAATTCGATAATGACAGATTTTGGAGGTTAGATTTTTAAATCTCAAAATTGAGCTTTTTTTCAAAAAATAATTTTTCTACTTTGGGATTCTGTAAATATGAACATACCATCAAAAAAATTTGCCCAAACCTTAATACTTAATTTGGAATACTTGGAACAGCTGAGTGTCAAATTTACATAACAAAATTTTAAAAAATTGTTATTAAAATTAAGTTAAAATTTACATAACAAATTTACATTACACCACAACAAAATTTAATAAAACACATTATTACGAAATATATATTAATAATTTTCCTCAACTGCCACCTTAAGATAAACCTATACGAAAAATGGTATATTTTATATTTTTAAAAATTGGTAAAAACATTTTTTTGGTAAATTATCTATAAATCAGTCGTTTGGTAATTTCATAAGAAAATTAATTTGTTATGAAAAAATATGAAAACGAACATCGTTATTATAATTTATCGTGGCTGAGAAATATTAAGGCTGAGTTTGCAGAAGAAGAATGATATATTTCAAACCGAAAAAAAATTTTTTCACTATATATTTATAAGGGTTCAAATTCGATAATGACAGATTTTGGAGGTTAGATTTTTAAATCTCAAAATTGAGTTTTTTTTCAAAAATTAATTTTTCTACTTTGGGATTCTGCAAATATGAACATACCATCAAAAAAATTTGCCCAAATCTTAATACTTAATTTGGAATACTTGGAACAGCTGAGTGTCAAATTTACATAACAAAATTTTAAAAAATTGTTATTAAAATTAAGTTAAAATTTACATAACAAATTTACATTACACCACAACAAAATTTAATAAAACACATTATTACGAAATATATATTAATAATTTTCCTCAACTGCCACCTTAAGATAAACCTATACGAAAAATGGTATATTTTATATTTTTAAAAATTGGTAAAAACATTTTTTTGGTAAATTATCTATAAATCAGTCGTTTGGTAATTTCATAAGAAAATTAATTTGTTATGAAAAAATATGAAAACGAACATCGTTATTATAATTTATCGTGGCTGAGAAATATTAAGGCTGAGTTTGCAGAAGAAGAATGATATATTTCAAACCGAAAAAAATTTTTTTCACTATATATTTATAAGGGTTCAAATTCGATAATGACAGATTTTGGAGGTTAGATTTTTAAATCTCAAAATTGAGTTTTTTTTCAAAAATTAATTTTTCTACTTTGGGATTCTGCAAATATGAACATACGATCAAAAAAATTTGCCCAAACCTTAATACTTAAGTTGGAATACATGGAACAGCTGAGTGTCAAATTTACATAACAAAATAAAAAATATTGTTGTTAAAATTAAATTAAAATGTACATAACACCACAACAAAATTTAATAAAACACATTATTACGAAATATATATTAATAATTTTCCTCAACCGCCACCTTAAGATAAACCTATACGAAAAATGGTATATTTTATATTTTAAAAAATTGGTAAAAACATTTTTTTGGTAAATTATCTATAAATCAGTCGTTTGGTAATTTCATAAGAAAATTAATTTGTTATGAAAAAATATGAAAACGAACATCGTTATTATAATTTATCGTGGCTGAGAAATATTAAGGCTGAAGTTTGCAGAAGAAGAATGATATATTTTAAATCGAAAAAAAAATTTTTCACCATATATTAATAAGGGTTCAAATTCGATAATGACAGATTTTGGAGGTTAGATTTTTAAATCTCAAAATTGAGCTTTTTTTCAAAAAATAATTTTTCTACTTTGGGATTCTGTAAATATGAACATACCATCAAAAAAATTTGCCCAAACCTTAATACTTAATTTGGAATACTTGGAACAGCTGAGTGTCAAATTTACATAACAAAATTTTAAAAAATTGTTATTAAAATTAAATTAAAATTTACATAACAAATTTACATTACACCACAACAAAATTTAATAAAACACATTATTACGAAATATATATTAATAATTTTCCTCAACTGCCACCTTAAGATAAACCTATACGAAAAATGGTATATTTTATATTTTTAAAAATTGGTAAAAACATTTTTTTGGTAAATTATCTATAAATCAGTCGTTTGGTAATTTCATAAGAAAATTAATTTGTTATGAAAAAATATGAAAACGAACATCGTTATTATAATTTATCGTGGCTGAGAAATATTAAGGCTGAAGTTTGCAGAAGAAGAATGATATATTTCAAATCAAAAAATTGTTTTTTCACCATATATTAATAAGGGTTCAAATTCGATAATGACAGATTTTGGAGGTTAGATTTTTAAATCTCAAAATTGACCTTTTTTCAAAAAATAATTTTTCTACTTTGGGATTCTGTAAATATGAACATACCATCAAAAAAATTTGCCTAAATCTTAATACTTAATTCGGAATACTTGGAACAGCTGAGTGTCAAATTTACATAACAAAATTTTAAAAAATTGTTATTAGAATTAAATTAAAATTTACATAACAAATTTACATTACACCACAACAAAATTTAACAAAACACATTATTACGAAATATATATTAATAATTTTCCTCAACCGCCACCTTAAGATAAACGAAAAATAGTATAATTAATATTTTTTTAAAATGGTAAAAAATTTTTTTTGGTAAATTATATATAAATCAATCGTTTGGTAATTTCATAAGAAAATTAATTTGTTATGAAAAAATATGAAAACGAACCTCGTTATTATAATTTATCGTGGCTGAGAAATATTAAGGCTGAAGTTTGCAAAAGAAAAATGATATATTTTAAATTTAAAAAATATATTTTCACCATATATTAATAATTATAATGACAGATTTTGGAGGTAATAGCGGTGTTGGATTTTTTAAATCTCAAAATTGAGCTTTTTTTCAAAAAATAATTTTTCTACTTTGGGATTCTGTAAATATGAACATACCATCAAAAAAATTTGCCCTAACCTTAACACTTAAGTTGGAATACATGGAACAGCTGAGTGTCAACTTTACATAACAAAATAAAAAATATTGTTATTAAAATTAAATTAAAATGTACATAACACCACAACAAAATTTCATAAAACACATTATTAAGAAATTTCCTCAACCTTAATATAAACGTATACGAAAAATAGTAATCATATCTTCATGAAAGTAATAATTTACAATTATCTTTATTTTGATTGATTTAATCTACATTTTTAACGTCGATGGAAATGTTTTCTTTCACAAGAGACTGGAATCAAAAAAAAATCATGAAGAGCACATGTGACGGATTTCGATTCACAGTTATGAACCTTTGGGGAATTGTTGCATAGTTATACATACGGCCAAAGGGAATAGTGAGCCCTTATTTTTCCACCCTCCAAAATCTTCTTTAAAAAATACTGGTATATCATATATATATATAATTTTTATATCATTAAATGAATTTATTTTATATAAAATTCTCATATTTTTTCCATATTTTTTAAAATGATTTTAAAATGATAAATTTAAAAATATAAATTTTTAAATTATCCATATATGAATTAATTAATTTTTATGAAAAAATATTATAAAACAATATATAAAACAGAGTAAGGTTGATTAAAGAAAAGTATATATTAAAAATTTTTTTTTTACTATTACAAAATATATATTATATTTAAAAAAATAGCAGAAATATGAAATTGAAAGTTGGTGTAAAATAAATATTAAAAAAAAAGTCAATTGAATCATAGAAAATGAAAAAAAGAATAGACACTAATATTTTTTGTAATATTTTTCATTTTTCAGATCATTTATTCGAAAATTTGATCAATGACAAACAATCACACCGTACGCGCCATCTGTTATTCTACAAATTGTGAATTCAATAACTCGCAATAAAATATTTTTGAAAAGTATATCAAAGTGTGTCAAATTAACTTCAAAAGTGTTTTGTAATTTTTGACTCAAAAAACTTTTTGATAAATCTACTGCGGTAATATCAGTAGTTCAAAAAGATTCCAACTTAGATATTAAGGCATGGGCAATTTTTTTTTATGGCGCGTTAATTTTCTGCATAGTCGCAAATTAGAAAATGTTTCAACAAAAAAAAGCTCAATTTTGAGACTTTTTTAAAAAGTAACTAACAGCTAATATATCCAAAATCTGTCATTACCTAATCTAAACCTTTCGTAATATATAAAATAAAAATATTACGTCCTTAAAACTTTTTTATAAAAAAATCTTGTGTGAAAATATAGCTTTTTTTAAATAAACACCACTAACATTTTCTACTATTACTATTCCTATTCATTTTTATTTTACTTCTAAGAAAACTAAATGGAAATTGCAGATCCGTAATGGCTATTTACATTTAGCAAATGAAATAACAAATAATTGCCTTTGCTGAAAAACCAACGGAAATCGCTGGATATTTTCTTACTTTATAAAATCTGTACGGTTTCTAGTAGCTACGATATTATTGTGTTTTCTCGATATACATTATATTTCCCTCGATCTCAAACGCGACTTTATTTGCAAAAGGTTCGTCCGAATTGCAAATCAGTTAAAACGGCTCCGAATTCACATCATTTTTTTTTATAATTTTTTTATAGAATTTTCCGTTTCAATATAAGCAATAATGATTTAACATTTTTAAGTAATATAAAAAACGTACATAGAAACAAATGCAATCAATATAGGCAACATGTATTTCTTCCGTGCCTGAGAAATGGCTGTTATTTTTTTATTTTTTTAACAGAAGTATTAAATTATTCATTATTTTTTCATTGAATCCAATATTTATATTATAAAACAATATTATGTACCTAAAAATTTTTTTTATTACATTTCTTATATATTTTTTAATTGAAAAAAACATTTATATTTTTTAAAAGTAGTTACAGTTTTATAATTTTTAAACGAAGTGTTTTTGAGACGTTGTGATAAAATATTTCTTTGACGCATTTGGCATTTCAAGGCACTGTTCCCAATGATATTTTCCTTATAAGTTAAAAAAATTATATATAGATGTATTAATTCATGAAATAAGCACATTTTTGATAAATAATATTAGTGGAATTAAGTATTTTTTTAAGAATAAAAAATATCAGCATAAAAATATGCTAAAAACTTTTAAAAAAAACGTATTTTTTACAAACTATTTTATAAGAATCAGCATTTAAAATCGATATGGCAACGGTGGATGGGACTTTTGCTATATACACATGCGCACCGTGCATATCAGACATTTAAATACTACCTACGTCATCATATGGATATTTACATTTACAAAAATAAAATAAAACAAATCGATAATCCCAATTTTTTCGAAATTTTCAAATTAACAATCACACAAAAATAAAATTTTCTACAAACATTTTTAAAATTCTTGACTTTTTTCTTCTGCCATCTTAAGATAAATTGTCAAACAAATATTTTTAATACCACTTTTCAAAATATCTATTTTTATAATACTTTTTCGTGTGTATATATATATATATATAAATTTCCCTTTCAGTATAAGCTATAATTATTTAACATTTTAAAATATATGTTTAAAATAATATAAATAACGTACATAGAAACAAATGCAATCAATATAGGCAACATGTGTTTCTTCCGTGCCTGAGAAGTGGCTGTTATTTTTTTATTTTTTTAACAGAAGTATTAAATTATTAATTTTTTTTTCATTGAATCCAATATCTATATTATAAAACAATATTATATACCTAAAAAATTTTTTTATTACATTTCTTATATATTGTTTAATTGAAAAAACATTTATATTTTTTAAAAGTAGTTACAGTTTTATAATTATTGCAGGAAATGTTTTTGAGACGTTGTGATAAAATATTTCTGTGACGTATTTGGCATTTCAAGGCATTGTTGCCAATGATATTTTCTTTATACGTTAAAAAAAATATATATATATAGATGCATTAATTCATAAAATAAGCACATTTTTGATAAATAATATTAGTGGAATTAAGTATTTTTTTAAGAATAAAAAATATCAGCATAAAAATATGCTGAAAACTTAAAAAAAAACGTATTTTTTACAAACTATTTTATAAGAATCAGCATTTAAAATCGATATGGCAACGGTGGATGGGACTTTTGCTATATACACATGCGCACCGTGCATATCAGACATTTAAATACTACCTACGTCATCATATGGATATTTACATTTACAAAAATAAAATAAAACAAATCGATAATCCCAATTTTTTCGAAATTTTCAAATTAACAATCATCCAAAAATAATTTTTTCTACAAACATTTTAAAAAACCATCTTGACTTTTTTCATCTTCCATCTTAAGATAAATTGTCAAACAAATATTTTTAATACCACTTTTCAAAATATCTATATTTATAATACTTTTTCGCATTTATTTATATATATAATTTTCCATTTCAATATAAGCAATAATTATTTAACATTTTTAAAAATATATTTTAAAATTATATAAATAACGTACATAGAAAAAAATTCAATCAATATAGGCAACATGTGTTTCTTCGGTGCCTGAGAATTGGCTGTATATATAAACACATGCAAAATTACGTTTTACACATTCATCAATGTTCTCCAGCTCGGCCTGCGGCCTCGTTAGTTAATAAGCGTAAAAAAACTCTTCAAAAAACATAACAATAGCTATTTTTTTCAGAAAAAAAAAAAAAAAAACAGGTTGGTATTAAGCCCAATTTAACGAAATCGCAGTCGAGTGTCAAACACAAAGATATGTATATGGTATACATATACAACCGAATTCGAGTTATTGAATCTTTTCGTATCAAAGACGACAAGAGCAGATCGGAAGAAGGAAACTGGGCGCATCCCCTCTCATCGGTGCCCATCTGAAGGGAAAAGGACAACGTTATTATGTTGGTGATGCATATTTTCGGTGTGCGAAAAGGATATCGAATCTGTAGTATGCAACCGATGTTGACTGCGCGAATATATTTCGTGTGTTCTGTCATCAATCATTGTCCAAATTATTCGAGCGATAATTCTAAATTGCTAGCTAAAAATGGTAGATTTTTATCAGCGATTTATTTATTGACTGAAATTTATTATTTATGTATTTATTTAAATTTGAAAATTGATCATTCTCATTCACATGATTTTGTATACCATATACAGAGTGTTAATTAGTATTGGCGATATAGACATTTTATACGTTAAGTCAAATATTTTAAATATATATAAAAGCATATCAAAAATTTGTTAAAATTAAACCTGTAATTATTGAAAAAGAATTTGATTGGATTAAAAGCCTTATAGCTAAGGCTAGATGGTGGGAAAGTATAGGGGAGAATACTCTAATTTGTGTAGAAATAAATAATAAAGATATAATTTCAGAAAATAGTTTTAAAAAGATTTTAATTTTGGAGATTAAAAATAAAAGGTAGTTTTTTTCGGATGTTTTAAAAGAATAAATCATATTTTTGATTTACAAGATCAATATTTTTATAAAATTAAATTATTAAAACTAATGATAAATTTTTTTATTTTATTTTTTTTCTAGTGTATTTATATTTATTTTAAAATATAATTATTTATTATTAATATTATTAAGATTAGAGATTGTTTTATTTTTAATAATAATAAGGATAATAAGGACTTATAATTATTAAATAAAATTCTCTTAGAGATCATACAGAAAATATTGTAAAATGAAATATATAAAAATAAAAATGAATATTTAAAAAAATATATATTTTACACTTCAAAAAAATATATTTTTATTGTTTACATATACAAGGTGTAAATTTCATTTAGGACATTTCTTGTTAAAATTACAAAAAAGCATTTCACTTATATTTAAATGAAACACCCTATAAATAAAAACACAAAATGCAAAAAAAAAACGTATTTTTCAACGCAACTTAATATACGCACATACAAAAACGATGTTACGGTGCTAATTCGAACCGGGAGCATAACTCTTTATTATATTCTGATGTTATGTTATCCGAGTCCTCGGCGGTCCTCTTAATAACCTCATTAGGATAATGCATTTTCATTCTCCTATATGTCCCAGGATAAAGGACGAACCGACAGGCACAAACCCGCACGCGCGCAATCAAAGACAATAGTAATGCGCCACAATAAAAATGCCGTGCAATTGTGACGTGCGTCAACTTATCTATATCGACACATTACTATTGTCTTTGATTGCACAAATAACATATATTAGTGCCCGAAAAAATTCGTAAAAAAAACATTACGTTGGCAAAAGTTATATGTTGATTACCTCATCGTACCATTAGAAAATGGCAGTAAAGGAACGTGAAATTGACATGGTTAACGCATTTTGCGTCCAAGTCAGATTTAATGGTTATTAAGAGTATGAATGTAAAATGCTATATGGTGAATGGAGATTTTTGTTTTGATGACTTGTTTGGATTTTTTGAGGGGGATTGTGAAAAGGTGTGGGCGGTTGATTTGATTAGAAGTCTCTTATGGACCACAAATAAACCAATGCCCGAGAAAGGTGCATTAATAAAGCTCGGGAAATGAGTGTGAAATGTTAATTTTTTTTGGACGGATTTTTTTGGTTTTGTAGTATTATGAAGAAATATTATTAAAGGTGTTATTATGAACTCGTATTAATTAACAGATTAAAATATTTATTTAATAATTTACCCCAGCAAAATATGTTTTATATATCATTTTATTATACGAATATATTGACATATATATGACGTTTGAATCATTTTTTAATTTCGGTTTTTTTTTCATTTTGATAATGTAGTTTTTTAACATCTTAAAATATCTGTCATTATAATTGCAAAATAATGAATTAATTATTAATCGTAAAATAATAACAAATGTTGTAGAATGAACTCGAAGTATGTACTCTATTAAAAAAAAATAATAATAAATATATATAAATTTAAGAACTTTTAAAATATTTTTTTTATTGACTATATGAACAAAATATTAATGTAAAAATATTTTTAAAAAATATATAGATATAATTGAAAATTTAATATTTTCATATTTGGCATTAACATTTAATATCCAGATATTCAAAAAAACACAAACCTAAGAAGAAATTTTAAAAAAAAATTAAGTAAAACATTGGAAATTTTTTAATTAAAAAATTTAAAATATATGAAATTTGAAATGTTCAAATGAATTTTCTAATTTTTGTATTTGGGATTTTAATTTTCCATAAATACCAGATGTTCAAAAAATTTAAAATGTAATATATGTATAATAAAAATTAAAAAACACAAATTAACATTTTTTATAAATTATATATTAAACTCTTATATTTTATAATTTGCAAATTGATCTTTTTTATTCACATATAATCGAAGGAAATTTAATTTTACAAAAAATTATATATAAATTTATTAAAAAAAAAATAAAAATTGGAATTTAAAGATTTATTATTTATAATTTTTCTATTCAAATGTGAAAATATCAGATATACAAAAAATACTGTACAAAATTAAATTTTTTTTTTAAAACTTTTATAAAACAATATATATATTGGACGTTTAAATATGAAAAGTTTTTCGTTTTAATACACATTTTAGGTAGTATTTCAGATTAATTTAAAATTCAAATTAGCACGACATAAAGCAGCTAATCCGTAGGCCATAGGCGTACATCCTGTATATACACATAACCTATATATAACCATATTTATGCCAACGAAACAGGCTTTACAGAATAATAGCGAGTGGTCTCGACTTTAATGTATATAACCAGAGAGGCAAACTTTCGCAATTAAGTTATTTACTACTTAACGTCTCCAGAACCGTTCTCTCTGTTCTCTTCTCTGCTCTACTTGTATTTGCCATTACCGTGCAATTCACACTGTACTATATACAGGGTGCCGCATTTAATATTGACATATAAAAAGAATCTTTAATAAAATTTGACCAACAAAGATTTTTAAATGAAATCCTAATTGAAAAACTAACCATATTTATATTTAAATATAAAACACCCTGTATATTAACTATATACAGGGTGTTGTATTTAATATTAACATTGACAGTATTTTTTATTAGACTTTATGATAATGATTTTTAATAAAATCCCAACAAAATGTATTTTAATTAAATTATACGAAGATGTTTTTCTTAAAAACCAAACAAAATAGTCACGATTCAATATTTAGCTATATACTGGGTGTTACATTTAATATTAAACATTGATTAATATTTTGAGAAATATTTTTAATAAAATCCTCGCAAATTATTTTTTTATTAAATTATTAAATAAAATCCTAAGAAAATAGACACGATTTTATAATTAATTATATACAGGGTGTTTCATTTAATGTATTAAATTATTGAAGACATGTTTTATTAGATTATGCGAGAATATTTTCAATAAAATCCTAACGAACTATGATTTAATAAATCGACTGTATACAGGATGTTGCATTTATAATTATTGTTAAATAATACAATTTATTACCGAAGTTTTACAGTTTTTTTACTACGATTTTTTAGACTACGAAAATTAAGACAAGGACATGGGGCGAGCTTACAGAAAACAAAAACAAATTATTTGGCTGAAGGTGAAATGCTGTCTAACGAACAAAGGGTATGCGGAATTCCCCATTCTGCATTAAACCTGAACTTCTTTGAGGAAGTTCTTATGCCGAAGACTTACGTGCGAAGCCAAATAATATTATAAATAAGGACCGGAGGACAAGAGTGCCGTACCGAAGTAGCATTGTACACGACATGAAAGAGAATACTTCAATTAAAATGCTCCAAATGGTATACGGATTGCAAATTAATGCTTCCTTGCAAAACAATTGATTATAATATTTAGTAGTATTTTTTAGGAATGTTGAAATTTTATATATTGTTAGTTTAAAAATGCGACCTGGCCGATTAGAATAAAGAAAACATATAGAAAAAAAATTATATTGGAATGAATTTGTAATTTTTTGAATAGAAATATGTATATAAAAAATTTAAATGGATTTTTTTATAAGTAAAATTGACAATATCGGATATGTAAAAAAAAACATGCAAAAAAAATTTTTTTCTGATTATATTATATATTATAAATTTATTTAAAAAAAATTTAATTCAAAATTATGACCTAACCTGACCTGACCTGACCTGATCTAGCTGATTAAAATAAAATAAAACAGAAAAATTATTATATCGGAATGAATTTGTAATATTTTTAATAGAAATATATAAAAAAATTAATTGGATTTTTTATATGGAAAATTGACAATATCAGATACGTAAAAAAAAAACATACAAAAAATAATAATTCTGATTAAATATATATTATAAATTTATTTAAAAAATAGAAATTCAAAATTATGACCTGACCTGACCTAACCTAACCTGAATTGACCTGACTTGACCTGGCTGATTAGAATTTAAAAAGCAGAAAAAAAATTATATCGGAATGAATTTGTAATTTTTGAATAGAAATATATAAAAAAATTAAATGGATTTTTTTATAAGTAAAATTGACAATATCAGATACGTAAAAAAAAAAAACATACAAAAGAAAAATTTCTGATTAAATATATATTATTAATTTGTTTTAAAAAATTGAAATTCAAAATTATGACCTGACCTGACCTGGCTGATTAGAATAAAAAAAACTATATCGGAATGAATTTGTAATTTTTGAATAGAAATATATAAAAAATTTAAATGGATTTTTTTATAATTAAAATTGACAATATCAGATATGTAAAAAAAAACATGCAAATAATTTTTTTTTTCTGATTAAATATATATTATAAATTTATTTAAAAAAATTGAAATTCAAAATAATGACCTGACCTGACCTGACCTGACCTAACCTGAACTGAGCTGACTTGCCCTGACTGATTAGAATAAAAAAAGCAGAAAAAAATTATATCAGAATGAATTTGTAATTTTTTTAATAGAAATATATTGTATAACAAATTTAAATGGTTTTTTTATAATAAAAATTGATTCTATCAGATATGTAAAAAAAAACATACAAAAAATATATATTTCTGATTAAATATATATTATAAATTTATTCAAAAAAAATCGAAATTCAAAATTATGACCTGACCTGACCTGGCTGATTAAATACATGAATATTATAAATTTATTTAAAAAAAATGAAATTCAAAATTATGATTTTTTTTATACATAATTATGACATTTAAATTTAGCATCAGATATTCAAAAATAAAATGTTTGCGTTTATATTTTTATTAAAAAATATATAATTAATTTAAATTATATACATGTATATTTATTTTATATTTTAAATGTGAAATTTGAAATTAAATTTTCATAAATTTATATATCATTTTATATATGTATAATAATTATTAATAAATATATATATATTTCAATTTTAAATTATAAATTTTTTTTATCAATTTTTAATTTTTTATAAAAAAAAAATATCTATTTTTTTATTTTTTTATCAATTTATTATTTTTATTTTTTTGTCTATCTAGCCATCGACGAAAAATCTACGACTTTTATTGATCACCATAATAATAAACCAAACTACTGGCGCTAGAATTTTTATTATACAATATTTTCCATTTGTTGTATAATAAATATAGGATCAAAGTGCACGTAGGCCGAGCATCGAAACGATCGGCCGAAATAATGGCCCATTTTTCAGGTCATTAATAACCTCTGAAAAAATCTGAAGATATTTACTTCTTGCATGGGCACATAATAAAGACGAAGGGAAAATATAAAGAAAAAAATTGGCAGTGTCTTATTTATATTAAAATACTTATAATAATATATACAGGATGATAAAGAAAAAATGTTGATGTGTGTTTTAGTACATGTAGTCTCATGAAAATATTTGTATATATAAAAAAAAATTATTTTAATAAAAAAATTATTTGTACATATAAGAAAAAAAGAAAAAATATATATACGATGTGATGAAAAAAAATATTGAATTGTATTTACACACCCACACACACACATACATTATACATACCAAATTTTGAAAAAAATGTATGTATAAAAAATCTATACAAAATTTGTATCTATAACAGTTGTTCTACGGATGATGAAAACTTAAATGTTTTAAAAAACGCTTTATGTTGGTATTTTTAGTGCTATGATATAAAATTTTAAAAGAAGCTTAAAAATTTTTTTCCAAATATTTGAAAGAAAAAATATTAATATAGAATATCACCCAAATACCGTAACTTAAAGCATTAAGTAGCTAGATGCGCATTTCGAAGGCTATGCCCCCATCTGCAGTAGCACAAGATAAAACTAATGTTCATTTATTAATAAGTTATTAAATATTATAAGATATTTCGAAGATTTTTTTGTTATTTTTGATTTATTTTACTTTTTATGAAATTCAGAAGTTCTTCTCGTTTATTTTATTCTCTTATATTCGATCATAGTTATTCTCGAGAATATTTTAAAATATCATAAAAATTTTATTACTCGCCTCCAATTTTTTTAATTTGTGAAAAATTATTTAGTTTTTCAATATAAAAATATTTTTAGAAATGTTTTTATTATTTCAGGTAGTTACAATTTTTATAGAAATTTTTTTTTCTTATATTGTATTTATTATTATTTTAGAATAATTATAAATCATATTCGTTTTTGGTCAACTATTAAAAATTTAAAAGATTAAAAATAGACACACATCTTTTAAATTACCTAAAAAAAAAAATTATTTTCGCAAGCAATTTTTATTTTCGATTTTTTCATTCTATTCTTGTTTTCCCAAGTTATTTTTTCTCTTTCCGTTTCTTATATTTGTCCGATTAAAAAAATTTTTTTTCGTTATTGGAAATGTTTCAATTTTTCAGTTTTTTACAGATTTTACAAATTTTTTAGACCTCTATCAGTTTCTTCTGGAAAAGTATTTCGTTTTTGAATACAATTTTTTTTTGTTAAAAAGGTTTTTTTTTCAATTTACATAAGAATTTTTTAAACATTATTAAGAGTTTCTTAAAAAAATTGAATCAATTTCTTAAAATCATTATTAATAATATTAGTATGTATATAAGGTGACTCAAGAAAAAATATTTGTTGATTAATAAAAAAAATGTTGGTCTAGTAAAAAATTATTACGAGATATAAAAAAAATGTAAAAAAGTTGTGGTATTTAAAAAAAAAATTTTTTTTTTTAAGAAATAAATACACGAAACTACGATTTCATAAACTATTCGTTCAATTAAATTTTCTGTCATATTTCTGCAGAGATTTTCGCTAATTAAATAGTGTTATTTGTTCATAGTTCCATTTGAACGTTCCCACTTTAAATTCTCAGTACAAATATCATAAATCCGACTCTGGTGGCCGCTCACACAGACACAGCTAGCCGGATTCTTTATCCTTACAAATGACACATCAGAACTGTCAACTTGACGTTCTATTTGACTTAGTTTGCATATAAATTGAAAATAAAGCAATGGGACATCATATGGTGATCAACGTGTCGCACGCCAAATAATAAATTATCGTTTATCCTGTGTGAAATAAAAAAAATAAAAAATCAGGATTTAATGAGAGATGTATGTGGCTCAAGATGGACGTCCGGAAATTTTATAAAAACTTAAAAAACGGCTTTATATGGGCGTTTATAAAAAGGGTGTTGAGAATTTTTTGAATTAAATTTTTAATGCAAAAAATATTTATGTAAAAAAATTTTAAATATAATTTTTAATATAATTTATTTCAAAAAATATAAATGCGGAATTTTTATTTATGCGGATGTATATAAAAGCCATTAAGATGCAAGGGTCGTTTTATGACGGATTTCCGTCATAAATAAAGCAACGAAAAAATTCAGTACAAAAAAAATAATAAGGCTAGCAATGCAACATGATTAATTATAAATATTTCAGTTTTCAATTTTTAAATATAAAAAAAAATCTTTTTTAAGAAATCTGTTTTTACGCTGACGTTTGAGAAATGTATTTAACACTATTTAATTAGCGAAAATCTCTGCAGAAATATGACAAAAAATTTAATTGAACGATTAGTTTATGAAATCGTAGTTTCGTGTATTTATTTCTTTTAAAAAAAAATTTTTTTTTAAAACCACAACTTTTTTACATTTTTTTTATATCTCGTAATAATTTTTTACTAGACCAACATTTTTTTTATTAATCAACAAATATTTTTTCTTGAGTCACCTTATATACATACTAATATTATTAATAATGATTTTAAGAAATTGATTCAATTTTTTTAAGAAACTCTTAAAAATGTTTAAAAAACTCTTATGTAAATTGAAAAAAAAAACCTTTTTAACAAAAAAATATTGTATTAAAAAACGAAATACTTTTCCAGAAGAAACTGAAAGAGGTCTAAAAAATTTATAAAAACTGTAAAAAACTGTAAAATTAAAACATTTCCAATAACGAAAAAAAATTTTTTAGTCGGACAAATATAAGAAACGGAAAGAGAAAAAATAACTTGGCAAACAAGAATAAATGAAAAAATCGAAAATAAAAAATTGCTTGCGAATATAATTTTTTTTTAGGTAATTTAAAAGATGTGTGTCTATTTTTAATCCTTTAAATTTTTAATGTTGACCAAAAACGAATATTATTAATAATTATATTAAAATAATAATAAATACAATATAAGAAAAAAAAATTTCTATAAAAATTGTAACTACTTGAAATAATAAAAACATTTCTAAAAATATTTTTATATTCGAAAACTAAATCATTTTTCACAAATTAAAAAACTTGGAGGCGTATAATAATTTTTTTATGATTGAATCATTAATTTAGATAAATTTTATGAAAAAAAAACAGTAGTAAAAATATTAATAATTGTTTTGTAAAAGAAGACTATTTAAAAAAAAAATCATGAAAAATTTTCTTAGAAAATTATTATTTTTTTTATCAAATTCGTTTTATTTTGTTGCTATATGAGTATGTTAATGTTTTTTTTTGAAGTCTTAAATTCGGTAGGTTTTTTTAAATACTAATATTATTAATAATGATTTTAAGAAATTGATTCAATTTTTTTAAGAAATTCTTAAAAATGTTTAAAAAACTCTTATGTAAATTGAAAAAATAAACATTTAAAAAAAAAAAATTGTATTCAAAAACGAAATACTTTTTCAGATGAAACTGAAAGGAGTCTAAAAAATTTGTAAAAACTGTAAAAAAATGAAAAATTGATGCGGAAATGCATTTTAAATCTATTTTTTGTCAAATTAATTTTAATTTGCTAAAAAACTTATATTATCTATTAAAAAAGCCGTCAAAATAAATTATTAAAAAAAAATTTTTTTCTGGAAATATTCTTGAATTCTAAAAAAAAATGAAATAAAAAAATCATTTAGCCGAAAATATATTAATACAACACGAGAATCATCTCAAATTTATTATGAAAATATATATTATTTTTTATAGTTTAATAACGCAAAGCTCGTAAAATTAATGATGCTTCCACTTTGAAAACTTTATCTATCCTTCAGCTAAGTTTCAGCTAATAAAAACTCATAATTCTTCTCACAGCAAAATTAAGTGCCGCAACAAAAATCAAAAAATCCATAAATAAAAATTGATTTTTTTTAAATACACCAAACTATTTTTTTTTTACAAAAAACGAAATACTTTTGAAATAATCTTTTTTTATATAAAAAAAAATTCATTGAGTTACGTCCCTTTTTCCAGCAACAAAAATTTACTTATATACATAATGCATTGTTGTCTATTTTCGTACATTATCTCTTTTCTCAACGCTTTTATTTTTTAGTCCAATCTTGTTCAGTACATTCATAAACGACGGAAGAAATGCTGATAGCTGCAGCTTCTGCTAGTTGCCAGATGTTTTTTGTCCAGTTTTATTTGAAATGCAACATATTAACGCTTTAGTTGGCGACACCGCCACTTGGAGCGCTGATTACTAAGACATACAGCGCTGAAGAAATACAATACTATTATTGTACAAATTTTTTTCGAATAAAAAAATATCAATAATAACAGGCTAGACGAATTCTGGAAATATTTATTTGTTTATTTATTTATTTACAATTTTGGGTTGCTACAGGTATGTGTATAACATATGTATATGTTATGCATTTTAACGCGTTTCTGTTTTATCTTCAGGGAAGAACAATGCTGCCATCTAAATTGGGGATTACCATTTTTTTAATTCGCGATTCCGATTCAACAATTTAAGTGCCGAATTTTCACCGATAGCCGCAACATGTCATATCTTTGTACTATTAATATATAGTATACTCTGCGCAAAAATAAAAGGTCCTGCTCCAAAAAAATTTTTTATTTTATTATTTTATAATAAAATAAAAAATTAAATAATAAAATTATATTTTATTATTTTATAATAAAATAAATAATAAAAATAAAAAGATTTTAATATTAAGATTTATCAAATCTGTTAGTTAGATAATCCTCAATCCTAGGGATTAATAGTATTAAATTTTTATTTTTCAAATAATAATTGGTAGCTATTTTTGCAAAAAAAACTGCAACATTGTAGTGTATTTTCGCTTATCAACGAAACCGCAGGCCGAGCTGGATAACACAATAAATTTTCAAAACAAATGCGTACAGCACAATTTTGCACGTGTTGCATACAATTTTTTTGCAAACTTAAAAAAAGATATTTAAAAAATGGCATTTTTTGACAATTTTGATAATTATTTGCACCAACATATTAAATTCACCAAAATTTCAAAATTTTAAAAGAAAAAAGAAAATTTGTTAACATCACGTGATTTGTAAATATCTTTAAAAAATCAATTATTTGCACCAACATCTTAAATTCAACAAAATTTCAGTTTATAAGAAAAATATATTTTTTTAACAGCACGTGATTTGTAAATATTTTTAAAAAAATCAATTATTTCCACCAATATCTTAAATTCACCAAAATTTCAAAATTTTAAAAGAAAAAATTTTTTTTTTAACATCACGTGATTTCGAAATATTTTTAAAAAATCAATTATTTGCACCAACATCTTAAATTCACCAAAATTTCAAAATTTTATAAAAAATAAAAAAATAATTTAACATCACGTCATTTGTAAATATCTTTAAAAAATCAATTATTTGCACCAACATCTTAAATTCAACAAAATTTCAGTTTATAAGAAAAATATATTTTTTTAACAGCACGTGATTTGTAAATATTTTTAAAAAAATCAATTATTTCCACCAATATCTTAAATTCACCAAAATTTCAAAATTTTATAAGAAAAAAATTTTTTTTTAACATCACGTGATTTACAAATATTTTTAAAAAATCAATTATTTGCACCAACATCTTAAATTCACCAAAATTTCAAAATTTTATAAGAAAAAAGTAAAAAATTTAACATCACGTGATTTGTAAATATCTTTAAAAAATCAATTATTTGCACCAACATCTTAAATTCACCAAAAATTTTAAAAGTTTATAAGAAAAAAATTTTTTTTTTAATTTCACGTGATTTGTAAATATCTTTAAAAAATCAATTATTTGTACCAACATCTTAAATTCACCAAAATTTCAAAATTTTATAAGAAAAAAAAAAATTTAACATCACGTGATTTGTAAATATTTTTAAAAAATCAATTATTTGCACCAACATCTTAAATTCACCAAAATTTCAAAATTTTATAAAAAAAAAAATAATATTTTAACACACGTCATTTGTAAATATCTTTAAAAAATCAATTATTTGCACCAACATCTTAAATTCACCAAAATTTCAAAATTTTATAAGAAAAAAAAAATTTAACATCACGTGATTTGTAAATATTTTTAAAAAATCAATTATTTGCACCAACATCTTAAATTCACCAAAATTTCAAAATTTTATAAAAAAATAAAAAATAATTTAACACACGTCATTTGTAAATATCTTTAAAAAATCAATTATTTGCACCAACATCTTAAATTCAACAAAATTTCAGTTTATAAGAAAAATATATTTTTTTAACAGCACGTGATTTGTAAATATTTTAAAAAAAATCAATTATTTCCACCAATATCTTAAATGCACCAAAATTTCAAAATTTTATAAGAAAAAAAAAAAAATTTAACATCACGTGATTTGTAAATATCTTTAAAAAATCAATTATTTGCACCAACATCTTAAATTCACCAAAATTTCAAAATTTTATAAGAAAAATATACATTTTTTAACAACACGTGATTTATAAATATCTTTAAAAAATCAATTATTTGCACCAACATCTTAAATTCACCAAAATTTCAAAATTTTATAAGAAAAAACATATTTTTTTAACATGACGTGTTTGTAAATATCTTTAAAAAATCAATTATTTCTCATATATCATTTATATCACAAAATATTATTTCAATTATGAAATGGCAATCCTAAAAATGCTTTTTTAAATACCCTTCAGAAAATACATCTTTTATAGTATTTTTTTGCGCCGATTGTAGAGTTTTAATTGGCTTATTTAGATATTTTCCATTGCGCATTCCTTCGCTACATGACGTTTCATTTTTTCGGTGTGCATTTTAAATATAAAAGGGAAAAGGGAAACATATTTTACCAAGCCTTAACGCTACAACTGAACAGATAAAACCATTATTTCGTATACGGCACAAACGAATTGAAAAAAAAATTCAATGAACAGTAATTTAATCTAATAATATATACCGAGTATTCATTCTATGCAACGGATCTTTTTTTTAACTATTCGCCAAAAATGCAAAAAAAAATTTTTGGAACATAATTTCTCTGGTACACCTGTATATAATATGCCATATCTTTTAGTAATAGAAAAAAAATTGTCCAGTCGGGTTTCATTAAAGAAAAATGTCTTGTGAAATTTAAGACTGTCACTATTAGTTCTTTGGTTGGACGCTCCAGTGCCATTGGCACTGTGTGTGTGTGTACAGGATGTGGAATAATAATAATCAAAGTTATATTAGAAGAAAGTTTAAATTATATATTGAAAAATTAGGAAAATAAATAAAAATCTCTGTTGAATAAATTTAACAAATATATATATTTTTTATTAATATAAAAAATATACAAAATTTAACCACAAAATAGCGCTTTTCCACAAACTAGCAAAATAGTGCCCTATTTTAACACATATGTTATATATACTTTGAAATATGAACTAAAACTTTTAATTATTCCACACACACATAAACAAACAATGTACGCATTTAATTTACTTTACGCTGGCTAGAGATAGGCAACATGCACAACAGCTTTGAATCCTGATGATGAAGCCTTTGTTATATAGGTCAAAAAACTGGCTTTTATTAAAAAATTATTCGAAATTGCCCAACAAAATAATCAAATTGTATTATTGGCACGGAAATATTGTGTTCGATCAACTGAAATTCCATAAAATTGTTTTTTTTTTCTTCTTTTTTTCGAATGTTTTATTCAGAATGAATGAAATGGTTAAACCGAAAATCTAATAAAAGTATCGTTTGTTTTAATAACACGTGTCGGAGCGCAGCGACGATAACGCGGCCATATTTGCGGCAATATGGCCGCTGCGGTTGTCCCGATGGCGGACCGTCAGATTATAATCTAGCTGTGCCATGGAATTGTGTGTGTCCTTAATTGAATTAGCGCCACGCGGATTTATAAAATCACATGGAAGATGTGATGCACATATATATATACACTGGGTGTTTTATAATCCACGTTACGCAACAAAGTATTAAAAAAATTGTTATTATACATTTTTTTTTTAATTTGTACGAACAAGCAAAAAATATTTTAATACAACACAATTTGTAATGAATTAAGTCTAATATATACAGGGTGTTTTTAGTTATATAATTGCGAATAAATTTTATTTTTAAATATTTTCCCCTCTCTACAATATGCTGTAAATTGTATATGTGCATATGAATGGGATTAAAAGTTTTCTGAAACACTGATGATGAACACATGTGCGGACGAAACAGCGTGATACTTTGGTAAAGCGCTTGATAAAACATAAACTGCCCTACGCCTTGTCATTGTACAGTTTTAATTTGTTTTACAATATCAACTTTGCGTGTTAGAACAGAAAAATTTAATGTCATATGATGTATAATTTGAACGCGGAAAATAATTTGGCTCGGGAATTATTTAAATGGAACACTCGGAGTTTTTTTTTAAATTTTTTTTAACAGTTTAAATAAGATTAGTTGTAAGTGTAGATGAGGTATGGTGAAACAAAAAAATGGCACGCGTGTACGTGCCTAAATGATGTGTGCCAAAAGTGACGTGCCGTTGTATTTTTACGTGCTTAAAGTGTAACGTGATAATGTGCCAAATTTTTGTTGGCACGTAAATGATTTATAGCTGATAAAAGTTTTATACGATTTTAATTTTTATTTTAGACATGTACGAGTAAAAACAATTTTTTTTTGCACAAAAAAAACTAACCAACAAATACGAAATTTATTGTCATGAATTTTTAAAAAATTTAGACATGTTATTAATAGACATAACTGGATATTGTAGGGATTAGTGAAGTTAGGGGGAAAGATCAAGTAGATACGTGGTCAGGAGAATATAGATTAATAACCACAGCATCAGATAATGGGCATACCGGTGTAGGTTTTATAATGAATAGAAAGTTGGGATGTAGAGTAAAGAGTTATTGCCAAGTTAGTGATAGAATTATAATTATTAGATTAGACACGAAGCCAACGGACACAGTTATAGTGCAAGTATATATGCCAACTTCAAGTCACGATGATGAGGAGGTAGAATCCATTTATGAGGAGATCGAATCTAGGTTAGCAAACGTTAAAGGACAGGATAATCTAATTGTAATCGGAGATTGGAATGCCGTAGTAGGTAAGGGAAAGGAAGTTTCAATAGTAGGAGAATATGGAATAGGAACACGTAATGATAGAGGGGATAGATTGGTAGAGTTTTGTATTAGGAATAAGCTAGTGGTAGCAAACACGCTTTTTCAGAATCACAAGCGCAGGATATATACGTGGAAAATGCCAGGAGATATAGGGAGGTATCAGATAGATTACATACTGGTTAAAGAGAGGTTTAGGAACCAGATTAAGAATTGTAAGAGTTACCCTGGAGCAGATATTGATAGTGACCATAATTTAGTAGTCCTGGACTCAGAGGTCAAATTCAAGAAATTACAGAAGTCTAAACAGGTCAGAGTAGATGTCGATAGGTTAAAATTAGCTGATGTATGTGAAAAGTACAAGCAGAAAGTAGAAATCATGGCTAATGGAACATCTAGGAACGACATAGATTGCGAATGGAGGGAAATCAGAAATGGGTTAACTACAGCAGCAAATGAAGTATTAGGCACAAAGAAAAGGGCAGGTAGGAGGGAATGGATCACGGAAGAAATAGTGGAAATGATTGAAGCAAGAAGGAAAATTAAAATAGGAAACACAGAAGCAGGACAGAAAAAATATAAGGAACTAAGGAACTTAATTAATAGGAAATGCAAGCTAGCGAAAGAAGAGTGGATAAAAGGAAACTGTGAGGATATTGAGGAGGATATGAGAAGAGGTAAAGTAGATTTGGGCTACAGGAAAATTAAGTTACATTTTTCTAAAGTAAAACCAAAGGGTAACATTATATGTGATAAGCAGGGTAAGGAACTCACAGAAAATAAGGAAAAAGCTAGAAGATGGAAGGAGTATCTTGAAGATTTATATAAAGGTAGGCAGGACATGGAGGAGCTAGAAAGTGTGGAACAGATAGATGAGGATGACTTAGGTCCTAGCATACTTAGGTCAGAGTTTCATAGAGCATTAAATGATTTACGGAATAACAAAGCAGCGGGGATTGATATGATACCAGCCGAATTAATAAAACACGCAGGGGAAAAAATGCAGGAGCGATTATACAGGTTAGTTTGTAAAATATATGAGAAGGGAGAAGTACCACAGGATTTTCAGCGTAGTAGAATAGTAACAATGCCGAAGAAAATAGGAGCTAATTTATGTGAGAACTATAGGACCATTAGTCTACTATCACATGCATCGAAGATATTGCTAAAGATTATTTATAGGAGATTAGAAAATAAAGTAGAGGAAAGGCTAGGAGAAGATCAGTTTGGTTTTAGGAAAAACAGAGGGACGAGAGAGGCGATTCTAGCACTAAGAACGGTAGTAGAAAAAAGAAATAGGGTAGGAAAGGTAACTTGCATAGCTTTTGTAGACTTAGAAAAGGCATTTGATAATGTAGATTGGGACATAATGTTTAGAATTTTAAAAGAAACGGGTATAGATTATAAGGATAGGAGAATAATTTTTAATTTATATAAACACCAAACTGCCTTAGTTAGAATTGAGGGGGAAGAAGAGGTAGCAAAAATAGGGAAGGGAGTTCGGCAGGGATGTACACTCTCACCGTTATTATTTAATCTATATATAGAAGATGCAATAAACAAAGTAAAAGAAGAGTATAGTGTAGGTGTGAATGTACAGGGAGAGAAAATATATATGTTGAGATTCGCCGACGATATAGCTATATTGGAAGAAAGCGAAAAGAATTTAGAAAGGGTATTGAATGGTATGCAGGCAGTATTGACTAGGGATTTTAACATGAAAATAAATATAGGTAAAACTAAAGTGATGAGGTGTGACAAAAAGGAATGCAGTAGAAAAATGAGGATCTCAATAGGAGATAATAGAATCGAAGAAGTGTCAGATTTTTGTTATTTAGGCAGTAGAATCACAAAAGATAATCGAAGCAAGGTAGATATAAAGTGTAGGATAGCACAGGGTAGGAAGGCATTCGTAGAAAAAGAACAGATTTTAAGATCAAATATTGACTTGGGTATTAGAAAAAGATTACTGAAGGTATATGTTTGGAGTGTAGCACTGTACGGGTGTGAGGCGTGGACTATAGGAAAGGAAGAGAAGCGTAGATTACAAGCATTCGAAATGTGGTGTTATAGGAGGATGATGAGGATTGGTTGGGAAGATAAAGTAACAAATGAAGCTGTACTAGAGTTAGTAGGGGAGAAGAGAAGTATTTGGAGAGTGTTACAGCGTAGGAGAGACAGAATAGTAGGGCATATTCTTAGGCATGGGGGGATTATGCAATTGATCATAGAAGGTAGAGTGGAGGGAAAGAGAGGGGTAGGTAGGCCTAGATTGGAGTATGTGAGTCAGATAGTTGAAGACGTTGAGATGAATAGCTATAGAGAGATGAAGGGATTAGCTCAGGATAGATCGGCATGGCGTGCTGTTTCCAACCAATCTTTAGGATTGCGGACTCTTTAACTAACTAAGACATGTTGCTGAGATAAAAAAATATATTTTACATAAAAAACAGTTAAAAAACTTATTTATTGAAAATTTTTGAGTTGCTGATTTTTGAAAATACAAATATGCAATTATCTAATCAATTTTTTCAATATAATATTGTTAATATAATGTTATATAATTGTTAATATTGTTGTCCTGTATATATAAATATTTTCCATATATTTAAAGAAAATGTTATCCATTTTATCCAATGCCTTCGAAAAAAATTGTAAATGATTTTTATTGACCAAAATTTAATTTAAAAAAATACAAAATAAATAATTATGGGGCTGAATATGCCTTTTGTGAAGCATTTGAAGAAAAAAAATTGCAAAGGCTAAATTTTTTATTTTGTTCTCTAAAGTTTATAAAAAATAATTTTAAAAATAGAATATTTACAAATATAGTTCAACGTTAAATATGACAAAAAAAAAGACAAAGTACAGGCTTGATATGTAGCAACAAAAATTTAAAATACAAAAAAATAAGAAATTACAAAAAATAGTAGATATATACGATTTTTTTTATAGAATTTTAGACTAGTTTCCAGTGTGAAATTTTTTAATTTAATTTAATATTTAATTTTTTTAAACACTAGAATTCTCAAAAAAATCCCTATTAAAATATTGTATTCCCAAATCAAAATCCCTTCAGCGACATAAAAATCATTCAATTTTTTTTTGTGAAGCCTTTGAAAAAAAAATTTGCAAAGGTTAAATTTTTTATTTTGTTCTCTCGAAAAACATTTGCTTAAAGTTTATAAAAGATAATTTAAAAAATTGAATATTTACAAATATAGTTCGACGTTAAATGTGACAAAAATATACAAAGTACAGGCTTGATATAGAACAACAAAAATAAAAAATACTAAAAAATAAGAAATTACAAAAAATAGTAGATATATACAATTTTTTTTATAAAATTTTCGACTATGTATTTTATTTTTTAATTTTATTTAATATTTTATTTTTTAAACACTAGAATTTTCAAAAAAAATCCCTATAAAAATATTGTATTCACAATTCAAAATCCATTCAGCGACATAAAAACCATTCAATTTTTTTCGGCACGGCCATACAATAAACATTAAATAAATAAAAAATCGCCAGCAGTGGTGGTACTAGACCGACAACACTGATGATATTAGTCTACTACAGTGTAACGAAACGTCGTCTAATCGCAATTAACTCAGTGCGACGAGCGTCAGCGTCCCGACGGCCAAACGACGACGTAATTGGTTAATTGCCTAGCGATGCTTCTATGCGCCGCACTTTTTCCTGATGATAAACACATGAGTATATTATAGCGGCATGGGCAAGACGAAGCGAAACGTCGGTGTGTTTTGGAAATCCAATTTAAGTTGCGGAAAATAAATGGTCATATTTTCCACGATTTATAAGATGATTTGAATCAAGACGATGGTTTGGTAAACACGTGTTTATAATGTTTTTATTATAATTAGATTCAGGCGCCATCTGTATTTCGATAAAATAATACTGTTTAATTAATCGTCACTAGATTTTTTCAATATTAGACTTTTTTTTGAAAATCTTCGATTACGAGAATTTTTTCATTGCTAATCAATTGCAACGTGGCATTTGATCAACGACATACATAATCGAACTTAGCGCCATCGGTGTTTCTACAAGTCAATTACGAATTGACGATTTCTATCTAACAATACTTTATCTAATATTTGATGCAAAATGAATCAAAAAGTATAAAATATTCATTTTTAACTTTTAAAGGGTTTTATAATTTTCGAATCAAGAAATTTTTTGACAAACATGTATATTTGACACTCAATAGATCAATTTTATATATGGGTAAATTTTTTGATGGCCTCCTTATTTTTTTGCAAAGTCTTAAAAAATTGACAAAACAGTAGCTCAATTTTGATTTTGATATTTTAAAAATAATAACTATTATAACTAATTAAACCTCCAAAATCTATCATTATTTAATCTAGACATTTCTTAAAGTATATTAAAAATATTACGACGTTTCAGTGGAAAATTTTGTAACTTCGAAATATAAGGTTTCTTATGAAAAATGAATATTAAAAACTGCAGCCTTAACTTAAATTTCTATTATATGTAAGAATATAAACAATCAAAACGAAGGATTGCTTGGTATATTATATGCAAGAAAATAGGGATTTTCGATTTTCAAAGGTGAAATTCAGTAATACCAATGTAGCAATACAATAGAATAATTATTATGGAAATAAGCTGTTTTGTCTTGAGATTTAGTCGCGAGAATTTCACGAGAAGTTGCATATATTCAAATTTGCATTCACAGAGTAGTTCAAAAAATCTGTTAATTTTAACGTTTATGTCACTCTCATAACCACCTCCTTAATAATTTAATGAAAATTAATCTTTTTTTTTTATATGTACATATTTTAAAAATTATCACTACGGTGTTAAATTATAATGAAGATGGGGGCATAGCCCTTGAAATGTACATCTAGCTACTTAATGCTTGTTACGGTATTTGGGTGATATTCTATACTATTAAATATACATATTTAAAATTGCAAAATTATCATAGAATTATCAAAATATTATTAAGAATTGCATTTGCATATTATTGCACAGCATCAGATGCTTACGAACAGAGAATATAAATATCTATATGTAACAATGCTTGTCAAGGTATTTGGATGATATTCTATACTATCTATATATTTGTTAATATATACATAGTATACATAGTATACAAAACATTTTCGAATTTTTTAAATTAATGTTTGTTAATTAATTAAAATTAATTATATATAAAAAATGTATTAAACTATACAAAAGTATTCTCGATTTTGTCCTGAAGATGCATACGCGAAACCGGTAGTCAATTTAAATAAACAAAATCATTCAAGGAAGTATACTTTTCTCAACAAATAATTTAGTTATGTATATTATATTGCCTATAATAAATAAAAATAAAAAAGAACATTTATTCAATTCGCCTTCGATATTCTACACGATCATATTCTCGAACAAAGCATCATCATCAGCATCATTTGATAATTGGCTGGATCATCAAAAGGGGCTTGTTAGAAAATTAACCTCAAACCTATTTCCATGTGTAGATATGTATGTATATAATAAGTGAATTGTATAACGAGCACAGGCATATATTGTAGCGATAGCGACGGAAGATATTGATATGCACGTAAGGGGGAGTGAGATAGTGAGAGCGCCTCGACGGGCGCCGATATAGAGATAACCCAGCACTTAATTAGGCAGTCATTTGAAGATTGGCCTGCTAATAACATGCCTGTACAGATATAGAGTCTAAGGGTGTGTTCAAAATGTGTTTGTATGAACTTTTTTTTCTAATTTTTCTGTATCGACAAAAATTGATTTTTTTTTTTATTATATCGAAATACATCCATTATATATACCAGATCTTTGAAATAAAAAAAAATTAGTTCTACTAAAAAAAAAATTCTATTAATTGTATAATTTTTAAATGAAATATTTTTGGCAGGTAGTTCTAAAATATTTGATATATTAATTATCAAAAATCTATTAATAAAACAATCACTTAAAAAGTTTTTTATGGGTGGTTGTTATGCCAAGAAAAGTTGAGAACCGCTGATTTTCCCTCTCGATCTTAAATTGCCTAATTTCGGTTTCTAATGTATACAATAATATCCAAATCTATGTATTGTAGAAGAGAGACCACGCGCACACATACTAGGCAAGGGTTGAGAGAGATGGGGTGGCTAAAGAGGGTAGTTAGTAGGTCATAACCTCCAAGGGGAAATTAGTTTAAATTTGCCACAGCGTGTATAATAAACGGACTATCTCTCGAAGCTCAATTTAACGGGCAATTTGTTTTTGTAGTTAATTGCAAACACAATTTTTTCGTTAATTTGGCAAATATATTTTGCGAATGTACAAAAAAAATTGTTGGTTGATTAATTAGTTTTTCTACAAGTGAGAACTATAGGACCATTAGCCTACTATCACATGCATCGAAGATATTGTTAAAGATTATTTATGGGAGATTAGAAAATAAAGTAGAGGAAAGGCTAGGAGAAGATCAGTTTGGTTTTAGGAAAAACAGAGGGACGAGAGAGGCGATTCTAGCACTAAGAACGGTAGTAGAAAAAAGAAAGAGGGTAGGAAAGGTAACTTGCATAGCTTTTGTAGACTTAGAAAAGGCATTTGACAATGTAGATTGGGACATAATGTTTAGAATTTTAAAAGAAACGGGTATAGATTATAAGGATAGGAGAATAATTTTTAATTTATATAAACACCAAACTGCCTTAGTTAGAATTGAGGGGGAAGAAGAGGTAGCAAAAATAGGGAAGGGAGTTCGGCAGGGATGTACACTTTCACCGTTATTATTTAATCTATATATAGAAGATGCAATAAACAAAGTAAAAGAAGAGTGTAGTGTAGGTGTGAATGTACAGGGAGAGAAAATATATATGCTGAGATTCGCCGACGATATAGCTATATTGGAAGAAAGCGAAAAGAATTTAGAAAGGGTATTGAATGGTATGCAGGCAGTATTGACTAGGGATTTTAACATGAAAATAAATATAGGTAAAACTAAAGTGATGAGGTGTGACAAAAAGGAATGCAGTAGAAAAATGAGGATCACAATAGGAGATAATAGAATCGAAGAAGTGTCAGATTTTTGTTATTTAGGCAGTAGAATCACAAAAGATAATCGAAGCAAGGTAGATATAAAGTGTAGGATAGCACAGGGTAGGAAGGCATTCGTAGAAAAAGAACAGATTTTAAGATCAAATATTGACTTGGGTATTAGAAAAAGATTACTGAAGGTATATGTTTGGAGTGTAGCACTGTACGGGTGTGAGGCGTGGACTATAGGAAAGGAAGAGAAGCGTAGATTAGAAGCACTTGAAATGTGGTGTTATAGGAGGATGATGAGGATTGGTTGGGAAGATAAAGTAACAAATGAAGCTGTACTAGAGTTAGTAGGGGAGAAGAGAAGTATTTGGAGAGTGTTACAGCGTAGGAGAGACAGATTAGTAGGGCATATTCTTAGGCATGGGGGGATTATGCAATTGATTATAGAAGGTAGAGTGGAGGGAAAGAGAGGGGTAGGTAGGCCTAGATTGGAGTATGTGAGTCAGATAGTTGAAGACGTTGAGATGAATAGCTATAGGGAGATGAAGGGATTAGCTCAGGATAGATCGGCATGGCGTGCTGTTTCCAACCAATCTTTAGGATTGCGGACTCTTTAACTAACTAATTAGTTCATTCATTATTAATTAAATTAAAATAGTAAATTAACTAATTAATTAATTCTGATGGAATTTTTAAAAGTCATAATAACTGATTATGCTCTGGACTTTTGAAATTTAATTTAAAAAATTATATAGTAGAATAATTAATTAATTAATCAATTAATTAATATCTAACAATAGTATTTTTCAATATATTTTTTTAATAATTACTTAATTTACCAATAAATTTTGTGAATATATTTCTAGTGATTTTATAAAAAAAATATTAGTTATTTAATTACAAATTTAATTTAATATTGTTTAAATTAACTACAAAAATTTGTAATTAATGGATTAATTAAGTCCGTTGAATTTTTTTTAAGTTACAATAAATGATTAAACCTAGAATTTCTGAAAAAAAAAATTATTATTTTTATTAATTAATAATTAATTAGCATCTAACGAATTTTTTTTATTTTTTTTGCAATTATCCAAAAGGAAATATTTTTATCCAGTCATAATTATTTACTGTGACTATACAAAATTTAATTAATATTAATTCACATTGTTAAATTAATTAATCAATAATAATTTGAAAAAACTGCAAAAACATATTTTCGGATCTATAGTCAGCAAATTTCCAAAATATAAATGCAAGATTAATTTAAAAAATTAATTAATTAATTGAAATTGCTCATATATATATATATATGGTGTGTGGCCAGCTTTAGATGAATATCTATATAGTACATATAATGTGACAGTTAATTGAAAACACAATTTTTTCGTTAATTTGGCAAATATATTTTGTGAATGTACAAAAAAATGGTTGGTTGATTAATTACCATGTTAATTAAAATTGTAAATTAAGTAATTAATTAATTCTGATGGAATTTTTAAAAGTCATAATAGCTGATTATGCTCTGGACTTTTGAAATTTAATTTAAAAAATAATATAGCTAGAATAATTAATTAATTAATCAATTAATTAATATCTAACAATCGTATTTTTCAATATTTTTTTTAAATAATTACTTAATTTGCCAATAAATTTTGTGAATATATTTCTAGTGATTTTATAATAAAAAATATTAGTTATTTAATTATAAATTTAATTGAATATTATTTAAATTAACTACAAAAAAATGTAATTAATTGATTAATTAATTCCGTTGAAATTTTGAAAAGTTACAATAAATGATTTAACCTCGAATTTCTGAAAATTAATGATTATTTGAATTAATTATTAATTAATTAGCATCTAACGAAAGTTTTTTGTTTTTGCAATTACCCAAAAGGAAATCTTTTTATCCAGTTCACAATTATTTACTGTGACTATTAAAAAAAAAATTAATAATTAATTCACTTTGTTAAATTAATTAATCAATAATAATTTGAAAAAACTGCAAAAACATATTTTCGGATCTATAGTCAGCAAATTTCCAAAATATAAATGCAAGATTATTTTTAAAAAATTAAAAAATTACTGAAATTGCTCATATATATATATATATATATGGTATGTGGCCAGCTTTAGATGAATATCTATATAGTAAATATAATGTAAACAAACATATTGCGAAATATTTATATTTTCGAACGGATGTTGTGTTGGTATGATTCTATTCATATGAGAGAAAAATAGGCTTTTCCTGCTATTCTATACGGAGGAAAATGTTTATTCTATCATACGTCACATTGTGCCGGTAGATGTCACCTCTTCGCGGCAGTTGTCAGGATTTCAGTGTACAAAGCTTTCAACACAAATACACTCACACAACACTACTCTATATATACACGGTGGTCATATAATTTTTTATTTTGTACGTAGACTTTCCCCACTTTATCCATCAAAAATAAGAATAAAAATACTAATACTTTTTTTTATAATTTAAGAGGGCAGTTGGTAGCAACTATTGATAAAAAAAAAGCGTATTTGAACCTTAGCGCCATATATATTTTAATTAGTCATTTACGAATTTGTCATTTCACACTACCTGCAATCAAATGATATATTATGATATATTTGTAAAAAAAAAGCATAATTTTCAATTTTCTAAATTAAATCCATCATTTTACAATTCCTTCTGCTCTACCCTCTATAACTAATTTTAAACTACCCCCATATCTAAAAATACGTACTTATATTAATCTATTCTGGCCATTTTTTGTACATACTTTTATGGCTCACGCTATATATCTACAAGTATGAATATTCTTTAAAAAAAATTCAAAAATTGTTACGACAATGCTGCAATTGAAGGTATATTATTTCCACACTGTTTATCTGACATTTTCAGTAAATAAAATAATAAAATATACCATGTGTTTTGTCATTTTACAATTTATAAAATTAAATAATTATTTTTTTATATTAGTATATATAAACAGATTTTATATTATTTATTAAAAAGCTTAGCTTATTTATTAAAAAAATTAATTATAAAAAATTTCAAAAATTATGAATTTATTTTACAATAAATTATTGATAAAATTTTTTTTTTACGATTTAATGCATTTTTACAGATAATAACCTAAACTGAAATAATAAAAATATATATTTGTTTTTTACCGAAACACCCTGTATATAACGGCAGGTACATCACGCAGAAAAGCAACCGGACAGATTTTATGATTTCCGTCTTACATTATATATAATATAAGTAAACATACAGACAGAAAAAAAATTATAAAATGCATTTGCATATATAATATTCACAAAATATTTGCAAAAAATTATTATTTTATATTTTTTATATGAAAAAGTTGTTGAAAAAAATGATATAATTTTATATATAAAAGTTTAATTAAACTCAAACTAAACAAAGCCTATAGCTATATACAGTGTGTCCCAAAAGTTCCTATAGAATTAGAATTACAATGTAGTTAGTTAACAAGAAAATAGAGTTCCTTATTTTCTTTACAATATGATTGGTATGTTACAGAAAAAAGTCTGAAAATTGGTTAAAACCTCAGAATAATTGTGCATAAATTTCCAAAACCATCTAAAGCTAGGTTTAACAAAAGTTCGGCCCTAACAATAATATAATTACGCATAGGTAGATTCTAAATGAATGAATTTAATGACTTTCTCATGAGAGAAGTTGCGAACAAGTTACAATGAAATTAAGATGAGCGTAAAATATATACAAGGTGACTCGTAAAAAAATTACAAGAAAAGTGAAGCTCAAAGAATAATAGCCAAGCTAAATAATAAAAAAAATATTAATAAGACAGGAAATAAATTGTTTGTACAAAACCTTTTTTTTTAGAGAATAGTGAAAATCGTGTGAGCGAATATAGACGAGTAGAGAAGAACGGGCAGCTCTGTGAATGAGAAGTCCTTCGGGAATCAAGAACAACTTTGAATTGGGACGAAAAGCCCCAACGACCGGTTGAAAGGTTAACGGTAATGGAACAAAACGGTGAAATATTACGAAACGAGTTCATTAATTTGTCGTAATAAATTAATCGAATTACGAAACTATTTAAATGTTTTAAAAATGTTACAATTTATATCAAATGAAGGCCCAAAGAATTCTCTTAAATTAAATAAGACTGGTTGAAAATATAAGGGGTGTTGCATTTAAAAATTGATTTTTTTCATTTCTTGATATCCTGTATAAAATATTGGTAAGCTAATGTAATGGTAAAGTATATTTACACGTAATAAATAAAATATATAGTAAAATTTCATATTTTTATTAAAAAAAAAATTATATTTAAAAAAAAATCTAATAAACAAATATATGTAAGGCACATATCGTTGTAAAGCTTAAATTCAGGCAGAGTGAAATAATATTTAAATAAAGTACCGTTATATTTATAATTTAAAGTTTAACTGTACACACACAAAATGGACCGCCCTGTATAGATGAAAATATATTTTATATAAATCGCTCCGTATATAAAACCAAAAAAAAATCCGAATTATATCTTTATCAGTTTTTACAGAAAATTCCGTGAGGTATTAGATGGAGTACCCTGTATATCAATTTTTTAGATTTTCTTATTTAATAAAAAAAATCTAGTAACAGATTCTATCGTGCAGTGGAGGTTTCTTTCGAGGCCGCACGGCCACGCGCCCCCTCTGAACATTGAGCGCATCACCGTAGATATATAATAGTATTGTGATATTTTATGTCGGCATTATTTTTCCTAAAAGATAAAGCTTGCGTTGCGCTAGCACTCAACACAACACGGTGCGGCAGCGAGCAAGTATGAGTTAAAAATGCATGTGCACTCATCCTATCTATTGCAAGCGGTAGAGTGAGAGCCACCGTATGCTGTATATTATCTGTTTCATCTGGCCGCAAACAAACTAGTAATTAATTAGTAAAATTAAATAGTAACCCGGGCCGCATACAAACTAGCGGCCCGGGTTACTATGGAAACGTGACGTCACGCTGCTTCTGCAGCTAAGAATATTTCGTCGTTTTAAGCTATTCCGCGCCGCGATTCTTTAGCGTCCCAACAGAGAAGCCTAGTCTAGTATACTGGAAAATCGATATAGAATAGCTAGATAAGACAGTTGCATTGTTCTGTGTAGTTACGTATATACGATTTTGCCACGTGTTTCTCCAAGAATATATTTAATAAAAATAATTTAATAAAAATTAATAGTGTTAGGTGTGCAAGGAGTGCACAAAACAGGACATTTACGCGGCGTTTTTCAAGAGACATTTACAAAAAAAATTCATGGATATGTGGTTGTGAAGTTTCCAACTTATTGTACTGCTTTCCATGTATATTAAATTAGAACCCTGCAGCAACTGGAATGGATCGGAATTGGGCCAGAATAGGTATGAAAGATTTGCATCACCTTCCTGATAAAATAAGAAAGCATGAATCATCTCGAGTCCATATCAGTTCATGCGCACAGTTGGCTTTACTTGGCAAAGTAAACATCATGGCTCACTTTAGTTCTGCATATCGCAAACATGTAATAGAATATAACGAACAAGTGAGGAAGAATCGCTATATTTTAAAACGCATTATTTGTTGCGTGAAATTTTGCAGTAGTTTTGAATTAGCTCTCAGAGGTCACTGCGAGATGAAGAATCGGGAAATCGTGGAATATTTAGAGAATTGGTCGATTTTTCTGCAGAATTAGATTTTACATTGCGCGAACATCTGCAAGACGCTACAGTTTTCAAGGGGACCTCTAAAACAATACAAAATGATATTTTAGATAGTATGCTTGCGGTATGCAAAGAGGAAATTTGTAGTCAAATTGAAAAAATCTGATTTTTTGGCTATTCAGTGCGACGAAACTGCGGATGTTACGAATTGGTGCCAAACGGTATTGATATTTAGATATGTTTTTGATGGAACTGTTTGTGAGAATTTTTTTAGCTTTATTAAGACTCATGATAAATCAGCAGGAGGCATACAAAATTGTATTGAAGAAGAAATGGATCCTCTAATTCTGGAAACACCTCAAAAGTGAATCGCCCAAACGTACGATGGCGCCAATGTTATGAGTGGTGCTACAGGTGGTGTACAAAGTTACATAAAGAAAAAGTATCCTTGTGCTCATTATATACATTGCTATACTCACCAACTAAATCTTCTTATGCAGAAAGCAGCATCACAACATGTTAAAGTGAGGGTATTTTTTAATAATCTATTGGCAATTCCTACTTTTTTTTCACACTCCTCGAACAGATGCTATGTTTTAGAAGAAATGGTCAACCGCAGGTTACCGAAGTCAGCTGCAACAATATAAAATTATAACATTAGAACTGTCAATACTGTGTATGAAAATCGAGAAAAGCCTATATAAGTATTTGAAGAATAGAAATTGAAGAAAAATGCTTAAGAAGTGTAACTTCTAATGAAGCCTCTGGTCTCCGGTGAGCTCTAGAAGACCCAGAATTTTTATTTTGGTTGTCATTTTTCCACAAAAGTATGCCACATGTAGATATATTGTATAATCAAATCCAGTCAAGAGATAAGGATAGTATCCAACTTCAAACTGATATACAAAATTTTGAAAAGTGTATTAGAAACATTAGATGTGAAACTGATGGTATTCAAAGTGACACTGAAGAAATTTTTCATTCAACAAAGAGAAGAAGAAAAGAAGAAAACTTACAAAGAAGTGTATATGCCAAAGAAGTGTGTGACGTAATTATAACACAGATGAAGGACAGATTCTCATATCGTGGCCATCTACAAGCCGCTGAGTTATGTAACACGAAATCGATGCGAACATTTTCTAAACAATTTCCAGTGAACCTTTTGGAAACCGTTTGTCTTGCATATCCATTTTTGAATAAAACCAGATTAAAAACAGAATTAGAAGTCATTTACTTGCGTACAGATTTTTATCAAATAATTGGAGCCACAAATTTTCTTTCATTATTGCTACAAAATAATCTGAGTGAAACTTTCCCGGAAACTATAAAAATACTTAAAATTATTTTAACAACCCCGATGACTACTGCTGAATCAGAACGTCTTGTTTTTTTATATATAATTTATTTATTTAGCACCCTATGTATAAATTTTATTTCCATTGGTTTTTTTTTCTCATTTCTCATACAAAAACAAATATTTTATTAAACAATCTATAAATAAAAACTTTCCACATATGCTGCAAAAAAATTGTTCTATGAAAAACCAATAAATTTTATAAACTGTTCATCATATCCACAAGTAAAAACAACAAAATTAACATTTTAAAAAATACGATCACCATTTTCAAAGCCATCATATAAACCCCAAACTCAGCAATGAAACAAAATACATTAAGAACAAATCATGGCATCCTTGAAGTGCATTTATTGCACCTGATTTTGAAGTGACTTATGCCTCCCAAAATCTATTGGACGACCATATCAGGTGCGGACATAAATACATCTGTCTGATATGCCAAAGAGATTTGCAAGTGCCATTTAATTTTTTCAAAAATTACGCTAAAATACATCCCGACCTATGACCTTTCTTCAGGTGATCTTCAGGTGAGTCAAAATATTTTTTTACAAAAATGTATATAACACCATTCAAAATTCAAAAAAGCTCCTAATAGGGTTTTTGGAACAGCAAAATTTAGTGGAGGTTAAAAAATAAAATTTAATTGTTTATTGTACATTTTCTTTTGAAGGTAAGTCTTCCGGGGATCAGCATATCAAAAGTACGCACAAAAAATTTACATGCGTCAATTGTGTTATTGTTTTTGAAAATGCTGTGGAATTAAAAAGTCATGAAGCTTAGGTACCATTTTTATGAATGCCATAAAATAGTTTGACCCATTTGTGTGGACAAAGAAAAAAATTATTCTAAGGCACGATTCAAATTGATTTTACCAAAAAACAATCTTGACCGAGCTTAAATTAAAAAAAAAGATTTTTTTGGACATTTCTGGTGGCAAAATAAATCAACAATTTTTTATTATAATATTTTTTTAAGAGTTTCATCTTCAGCAAGTTCACAAACTGTTGCCATGTAGAAATTGCTTCGAATTCTTGGCAAACAACCAAGAGCTAAGCGTCCATTACGAAAAGCAACTTGTGCGCAGATGTAAAGAAGACATTTACCAACGAGATGGCAATGCAAAACCATTTGGTTCAAGTTCACCAAATGAAATGCAGTGCTTGTAATGAGGTGTTTGATCAGCGAGCAAATTTTGAACGGCATTATTTTGATAAGCATCAGCAAGAACAAAGTGACGGAGGCTGTGCTAATTGTTTAGCAATAGGTAATTTTTTACCCAGCAATAGGTTTGGCTGGGTAATTTTTTGCATGAATAAATTTTAGAAATTTTTATGTTGGGATTTATATATATATACAAGGTGTCCCACGTATATATCGACAGTTTACTTTTTATTACCATGTCTGTAATTTTTATCCAAATTAATTAAACAAAACTTTACCACAACATAGTTTAACCAACATACTATATCTCAACGTGATCACCATTATTCTTCAATTTCGAACAAATGTTCGCGATATTCTAATAAAACTTTCATTCTCATTTCAACAGTAACTTTCTGAAAAGCATCGATAATTCCTTCAACACCTGAATGTGCGCCGGTCGTGTTGTATAGACTTTGGACTTAATAAAGCCCCACGGAAAAAAATCGCACGGTGTCAAATCCGGTAATCGAGGAGGCCAAGGCATTTTTGGGGATCCACGTCCCATCCAACGATCCGGGAATTTTTCGTTTAACCGATTTCGAACCACTCGTCCTCAGTGTGGAGGAGCCCCATCCTGCATAAAGATTACATCGTTTTGGATTTCTCGTGCTTCCAATTCTGGACAAAATTCTGTTTGCAGCATTTGGAGATATCGAATACTGTTGACAGATTCATCGAAAAAAAATGGTCCGAAGACACCACATTCACCAATTGCAGCCCACACTGTTGTTCTAGGGGAATGCAACGATTCTTCGACAAACCAGTGAGGATTTTAGCTAGCCCAATAACGATGATTATTGCGGTTGACACCACCGTCAAGATGAGCTTCATTTGAAAACATCAAATTGGATAAATGATCAGGATTTTCAGAAATTCTGTTCCTTTCATCTGGTGCGAATTCCAGTCGGGTTGCTTTGTCTTCCTCAGTTAATTTTATATGGATGCCATTTGAGGTCCTTAAGAATACTCCTTAAGATTGTGGTACGGCTGAGTTGAAGAACATTGGAGGCGCGGCGTAAGAATGAATACGCATTATCAGTAAAATGTTCTTGAACACGATCCAAATTTTCATCAGAACGAATTGATCTGCTGCGCTTTCTTTTGACGTCGAGGACACTGCCTGTTTCCATTAGGGCATTGTGCCATTTGTAAATGGTATCTCTTGATGGCGGGTCATGATCGAATTCTTCTCGAAATTTCTGTTGAACCAAAATAAAGATAGCTTTATCTTTCAAATTAAATCTTTCTTTATCATGAGCATGAAAAATGTTTCTAAGTGCTCACTTCAAATATTAATATATTTTTTAAATATCCATTTCCCACTTGCAGATTCTAAATTTTGAAAACAAATCCCATTAGAAAATATCATAAACTCATTTCGAAAATGTGAGAATTTTTTGTTGCGATTATATATTTTCTATATATATTCTCTTCTCATTTATAAAAATTTCAGTATTTTGACGATATCTTCCAAACAGTTAGCCATCGAGCAAAACTTCTTGAAGATATAGAATCCCCCGACTATTTTTCCCATTAGAAATAGTTCATCGATTTAAACAAATCCGAATATATTTATTTGTTAAAACGAATAGTCATATCGTGGCAAACCAGCAATTCGCAATATTGTCTTCATCCCCAACAAAAGCGATAAAACTTTACAATAGGAAACATATAGACGGAACATTGACGACATTGTCTGCCAATGCGGTGACATTTTACCCCAATATTAAGCTACAAAGTGCCATAACGCGACTTATGAACGTAAAATGCCGCCAACCATAAATAAAACTCGAATAAAAATGCACCAAAAAAAACGCGACCAAATTTGCAGTAAACAAAACTATTTAAACTGGTAATATGATTGCGACGATGGAAAGGTTCAGTTTAAATTTCGAATTAACTATCACCCGAACAATAACGACGGCTCTGTATAATATTCTAGTTGTATTTCACAATTTGGAACTGCAGCGTAGATGTTAAGCCGCCGGTGGGAATTTTACAACCGCGCTCAAGGTAAAATCTCTTTTGCTCGCTATCTGCGAGTCGTTCGGCGTTCCGACAATAAAACGCCTTGGTAAATTCAAGAAATTATCAGAGGAACTTGTAAATGCCGGTTTAACATTATATTGTCACCTGCACTTTGCCTCGAGAAATAAAAGCAGTAAAGCCTCGTTTTTCTTCTCAAAGTCAATTATATCCGTAAAATAAACAATTTTATAAAAAATACTTTTGTACATCAAAAATACGTTTCAAATTTTTATATACCCAAAAAATTCTTTATTTTACAATAAAAAAAATTCACAAAATATTGACATCAAAATGTCTGAATTTGTATACACTGTAATGTCACTCTTGTAATGACGCTTTTGTAGCGTTTGCCGTCGACTGCGCCAGCGGTTAAAATAAACCGCGAAATAAAAGACTTGTTGTTAGATTCTTGTTTATTCACTGAAACAGTGTTTGATGTGTGAACTCTTAAAATTGCTGAATCTTGAATGTTGGAATTAGAAATGTCGATGTGAACTGTTGACCTGGGACTGAGGAATATGATTGATTATTCTGAGACGGAACTGAGCTCTGGTGTTTGTATATATAGTATATGGTCACAGGTAGATGTAGTTAAGGGTGGTTGTATGATGCGCGGGGTGTGTTTAGGTAACGATGGTTAATGCGTACAATGGTAAATGGTACTTTGCCTATCTTGATTACGGGGAAAGGATAAATAATATTTAAGCAAGGTAGAATGGAGACTTCCTAATAGCACAAAGGATGGCGATTCTTGGGAAAATTAATAGAATGGAAAGATTGAATACAAGTACGAATGAAAGGAAAATATTGAAATTATATCTAAGAGGGTTGAATAAGAAATATATATACATATGGGGATATTACAACACTATACATTTGTAAAATCGTCACTACGGCGTTAAATATTTTATTTATTATATTTTATTTATTTTATTTTATAAACGTTTTATTGGAAGTGGTGGAAAGTGACAGAAGTTCACGCATCATAAATCAAGACCTGTATAATGACTTGACCAATACAGTACAGAGCAGTGCTATTCAAAACAGTATGGCGTTAGTCGTATGGCACATTGAATCTGTGCTGTGGGTACGCTTGTGTATTGTCAATAGAAAAACTAGGTGTGGCTGAGTACCTTGTGTATATAAGTATATAGTGATGTATATAAGTGCAGCCCTTATGCGCAGTAGAGGACGATACCGGTCCGCCACTTTAAAAAAAAAAAATTCAAAAATGTATAATTATATAAAACATCACGCAAAAATCGTAACAGCATACATTTGTTACGTGTAATAAGTATTTAAAACATTATACGTTTGTTCTAAATACTGCTTTTTGTTCTGTTCAAACGTCAAATCCAAAACACTCACTACATAATAAAGATATCTACAATAGTATATACTATAATATAAAGCACAAATAAAACGTGGAATATATCCTGGACGATTCAGTACAAATCCCCGCACCTGTTTCACATTTTAAGCTAGAACCATCATCAGTCTCAGTACACACAATAATCATCAAGAAGAATGGATGAAATGAAACAAGTATATTCTGTGTTGAAAAAAAACTTCATTTATAATATAATCAAACCATTTGTGTAGGCTTCTCGATGTGCATTTCGAAAATTAAACACCCATCTTTATTATTTCTACAATTGACCAATTTTTTATGCTAAAACTTTTATACTACTACTTGCAAAATCTTCTAAATAATTAAACCCGCTGTGTACAATTGCGTGTATACGCTTTAGAAAAAAAAAATTGTAGACAATTGGTACAGAAAAACCTCATCCGAAACTTCATCCATACATCAAACCACTTTTGCCTCCCCCGCCCGGAATCTTTGAGCACGTAAGTAACACAAGTAGCTCTTTAAGAGTCGTGAGAGTGAGATTTGCATGATTGATGGCAGATGTCGCCAGTGTACACACTATATAGGGTACGTGCTGTGAGCACACCGACAACATGCACGCATACAATATAGAATACACGGATTATTGCGGCAGAGTTGCCTAATGGGCTTATTATCGATTGCGTCTTTTCCATTCCATGCTATCATCGTCCTTCAAGAAAGGGCGAGCTAAGCTAAGCTAAAAGTGAGATCCACCACCACTGGTGGTGCTGGTGATGGATCTAACTCATCCACCCAGTTGTGTCTCTTAATGCAACCCTAAATTTTATAGTTACTTTCGAAACATTCGATTTTTAATTTTAAAAAAATGTATGTTCATAAATAAATTCATAAATTGATAAAAGTATTTTTATCAAAAAACTAGTAGATTATATTTTATTGTATTTGAATTATAATCATATCTTAATTCACGTACTTGACTCTATTTTTTAATCATACAAATTGTTTATTGATAAGTTTTAAATTACATCGTTCTAATAAACATAATAATATCACTTGGTCTAAAACTAAAATAAATCTACTAGCAAACGAAACACTTGCTCGCTTGCACTTTCTGCGCATGCACATCAACCTGATCTTCAGACACAACCACCTGATCGCACTTCTCACACGCTACCTCATGCACTTTACCAACATGTTCCTCCCTATTCTCTTCACATCTAAATACCAGATGGCAATACTGACACGAGAAGAGATGATGGCGTAGTATGACATGCTCATCAAACTCTTCCCTGCCAGTAAACAGGACACATCTCCAACCGCCCAATGGGCAGTAGTTCTTGTGCAGCTGGTAGCTATGCAACCAAAGCGCCTCGCCGCAACCAACATCCTGCCGGCATATTTTACACGAAGAACGATCCGAATGTATTGGCTCATCGAGGTGGTGCGTTAAGTCGGCGGCTGTATTGAAGGCTCGCCAACAGATGGGGCAAGGATGACGCAGGTTGTGTTTCTGACGTTGGTGCTTGTGAAGGTCCAGTTTGTCGGCGCAGGTCTTGTCGCACAGGGTGTACCAACAGACGTGTTTGTGTTCGGTGTTTAGATGGACGCCGAGGTCTTGGCTGGTGGTGAATGATTGGTCGCAGTAGTGGCAGGTTTCTGACATGATGGTGAGTGAAATGGTAATGTGATAATTGATGTGATCGATATGATGTTATATATCTCGTAATTGCGATTGTAATCTTATCATTTCAATGGATTTAAATTACGACGAGTGCATAATTGCGAAATTTTGCACGCTATACATTAAATATTTTGGAAATATTTCAGAATTTGTGTCCATTTTTCCAGCATTTATTGATATATCTGTTTTGTACCAAGATTTCTCGAATTTACTGATCATTTTAGATATTTACTACGACTTATCTATTCGTAACTCTATCATTTTTTGAAATTTCCATCATTTCCATCATCACCACCATCATCATTTCCATTTGACTTCCATCTTCTTGATATTTCTACATTTTTTCCCTTACCATGAAAAATTAAAATCCCTTTTCTATACAAATTAACGTATCAAGCGAACACCCTGTATATAATCAGCCGTACTCTTAAGATGTTTTCAATTCGTTTTTCCGATGGTACAGCGCGGGTAATGATTTCCTCCATATACAAGGGCCAACATGGGCGGGGGTAGAGTGGGCGGGAAGTTTTTTTACAACCCTTAAACAAGACAGGGGTTCGTTGTATATTTTCATAAAATAATGAATGTATAGTAGATCCATCAGTTGGGTTAGATATCGGATATTTACCATCTAGCCCGTATTTCGTATTAAGAAATTCATTTATTACGATATCGCGAATCGTAGGAGAAACGGCTGGGGGTCGGGGGGTTGTTTCAAGAACCAAAAATTGTATATTTACACTCGCTGGTATTCATAAACTTGATGACGTAAAATTGATCGTTTGACGCTTGGAGAGGGACGTTCCACGATCGGATATTAATTTGTTTGCCGAGATGATGTATCTCAATCAAAATACAATAGATATTGTTCGCGAATCTTTGCCGTATATTCACTAATACAGGGTTTCAAATTATATAATCTACTTTTATAATTAAAATAAAATCAAACGAAGAAAGATGAAATTAAAAAAATATATTGGCAATAAAATTATTTATAAAATTAAAGACACCTTGTATATCAGTTGAGTTTTTTTTCGAGGCCGCACGGCCGCGCGCCTCCCCTGAACATTGAGCGCATCACCGTAGATATATAATTGTATTGTGATATTTTATCTCGGCATTATTTTTCCTAAAAGATAAAGCTTGCGTTGCGATAGCACTCAGCACGGTGTGGCGGCGAGCAAGCAAGAGGTAAATGCATATGCACTCATCCTATCTATTGCAAGGAATAGAGTGAGAGCGACCGATGCAATATATCATTTTTCTTTGGTTTGCGTATCATATATATATCGACTAATAAATCGCAGCACAAACTAGCGGCCTGGGTTGCTATAGCAACGTGACGTCACGCTGCTTCTACAGCTAAGAATATATCGTTGTTTTAAGCTATTCCGGGCCGCGATTCTTTAGCGTTCCAACGGAGAAGCCTAGTCTAGTATACTGGAAAATGGATATAGAATAGCCAGATAAGATAGTTGCATTGTTCTGTGTAGTTACGTATGTACGATTTTGCCTCGTGTTTCTCCAAGAATATATTTAATAAAAATGAATAGTGTTAGTTTTTTATTGAAAATAGAGTTTTGTAGACTTTCTCTTGTGGACACAGTAAAAATTAAAGAATTAGGTAGGCCATTGCCTGATTTAAATTTATCGCAAACTTGTGCAAGGAGTGCACAAAACCGGACATTTACGCGGCGTTTTTCAGAAGACATTTACAAAAAAAAAACATGGATATGTGGTTGTGAAGTTTCCAACTTATTGTACTGCTTTCCATGTATATTAAATTACAACCCTGCAGCAACTGGAATGGATCGGAATTGGGCCAGAATAGGTATGAAAGATTTGCATCACCTTCCTGATAAAATAAGAAAGCATGAATCATCTCGAGTCCATATCAGTTCATGCGCACAGTTGACATTACTTGGCAAGGTAAATATCATGACTCAGTTTAGTTCTGCGTATCGCAAACATGTAATAGAATATAACGAACAAGTGAGGAAGAATCGCTGTATTTTAAAACGCATTATTTGTTGCGTGAAATTTTGCAGTGGTTTTGAATTAGCTCTCAGAAGTCACCGCGAGAATGAAGAATCGGAAAATCGTGGAATATTTAGAGAATTAGTCGATTTTTCTGCAGAATTAGATTTTACATTGCGCGAACATCTGCAAGACGCTACGGTTTTCAAGGGGACCTCTAAAACAATACAAAATGATACAAGAACTCAGATATGCTTCACTGGCTTCGAGCTGTTTGCAATCTGATCCCAATCACAAACAATAAACAATAAATAAACAATAAATAATAAAACCAGATTAAAAACAGAATTAGAAGTCATTTACTCACGTTCGGATTTTTATCAAATAATTATAGCCACAAATTTTATTTCATTATTGCTACAAAATAATCTCAGTGAAACTTTCCCGGATAAAAATATAAAAATCTTTAAAATTATTTTAACAACCTCGATGACCACTGCTGAATCAGAGCGTTGTTTTTCAACACTTAAAAGAATGAAGACTTTTTTGCGAAATGCTATGGGTAATGATCGTTTAAACGCGTTGGCGATGATGTGTATTAAGAAAAATGTGGTGCGAGATATTTACAATTTTAACGAAAAAGTTTTGGAAAAGTTTATATCAATGAAAGATAGAAGAGTGGAATTCACTTTCAAGAAATGATTGAATTTAATCATTTTGCATCAAGATTTCTCACTATTGTGTTATTTTTTAAGAAATGCCCCCCCCCCCCCCTCCGGATTGAAATGTCACGAGATGCCACTGTTAAATGATAAATAGGCTCTGGAATTTAGTTTAGAAACATGATCTCGAAAACTCAATCTTGATCAATAAATAAACCAAGATTTCTTGCTGATTTTAATGGAAACGTTCAGTATGTTCAAGTTGCAATTTGATATCATTTTTATACAAATTAAAATTTTTCCTATTATCAAATATCATTAGAGATGTTTTCGCCGCAATTATTTTTAGTGAGTGTTTATGCGATATATGCATTATACTGTTATACATTATACACTACGCATTATACTGCATTATACTGTTCAATGTTATTTTTTAAGAAATGCGTCCTTCTCGATTGAAATGTCAAGAGCCGCCACTGGTGTATATTAATGCGTCGTGGTCGTTTGGGTGCTGCTATATGTCATGTCCTGTCAGTGACAGCGTTATGGCAAGAACAGAATTTAAATTTAAAATGTGCTTTACCGCTAAAGTTCAACGCATAACGTCAAAATCGATAATAGTGGGACACTACCCTATACCTATTATTATTCTTCTAACACCTATTCTTAATTTAACAATATTCATTCAATTTTTTATTTATATGTAAAAAAAAATTGAAACCATAAAAAAAATATTTTGACATAACTTTTATGTGTAAAACAATTATTAGAAATAAAAATTGTCGGCGCCATCTATCGAAATTTTTAAGAAACAGTGGTCGCTATAGAGACAACGAATCGTGATGTAAACCAATTATTTTTACGATCGCGTCATCTGTGTTTTGTCGCAAGAACTAACATATTAGTATAAAAAATTAGAAACACGATCTTTTTTTGCTATAAATGTAAAATTAAATTAAAATTTACGCTTATTTCAAAATAACTTTTTGTGTTTATTACGTGTTAATTTTATTTACAATCGCCCAAAATAGATAATAATAATTAGAATAATTATTTAATATGAACAGTCATTTGTGCGATCGTAATTTTCGCGGCGAGACGGCTAAAAATAATAATAATAAAATACAAACGCCGCTCGCAAATTGAGCCAAAACATCGTTACGGACTGTATTTTGATCAAGTGCAGAAATTGAAACAAATAAAACTAAATTGTCAACGTTGAGAAATAATCTGGTCGCCCGCTGACGTAATGAAACGTCAATGTCGTAATAGCTCGCAGCGGCTTTGACTTGTAGTGCGGAGGGCGCCACACGGCCTTAATGACATTACTCCGCCGTTTTAGTAACGTTAAATTTGCCCGCAATCATATTAGACATTTTACGATCTTGTTTAAGCTGCCGCATAATAATTTTATAATACATTCATATCGCGAGCGGGTTGTAAACTCGCGATTGTCGACTAGAAACGTTTTCTCATTCAGTTTCAGTCATTCGGTAGAAATATTTCGTACAGGGCGTTCTTACATTTATCAAAATAAATGAATTTACTTTCTATAGTCAAACTATAACCATCATAAAAATTAATAATACTTTTTCAGTTTTCACTTATTTTAACATTCAAAACCATCAAAAATGCGTTTCCCATTTTTCATACCATAAATGCTAGTTCTTGCTGCAAACACAGATGGCGCTATCGTAAAACAATAATTGGTTTGCACCACAACTAATTTATCCTACAGCAACGACTGTTTCTTATAAATTTATATATTATTATTATTTCTTATAAATTCAAAAAGATGGTGCTGGATACTTTGATTTCGAAAAATTGTTTTATACGTGATATTATGTCAATACTCTTTTTATTATGAAATAGTTATATAAATCAAAAATGTAACAATTATTGATTTAAAAAACGTAAAATTATTATATAATAAGCGCCATCTATTGGTGATGCTTGTACTAAACAAATGGTTCCGTCTTAAAATTATAAAGAATCCAATTAAAAAATGGATAAATATATATACATACGCACGAATGAACTCTGTTTCTGCATGGCCCTGTGTATCAACTATATTCTGCTGTAATATTCTCGTGTCCTTTTCATCCATCGTCTACAATCTAGATGTAGATGTAATCAGAGACTATATTCTACTAAGCTTCTACTCCTTAATGTACTTGTGGTGCTTAACTGTCACTTACGACAAGTATGACAGTTGTACGTACGAATGTCATTTACGTCATCACAACCGAAATTGACGTAGCGGCAACATTTATGTAGTATGTAAATTTGAAAAATGCTTTTATTTGGTGATATTTTTTTTAATTTGATTTATTGTAAAATAAAAGTGTATATTGGATTGTTTCGTATATAACTTTATTTCGTATATATCTTTATATTGAGATTGCGGGTGTTTAAATAAAATAGCTTGCTTGTTCAAACTGGTAGTATATCACGTCATAACGGCGTCTCAATCACTCTAAATTGTAAAAAAAAATACATTTACGGGTTACGACCCGATTTGAGAGTGAGACAATTTTATTTTACGACTCGACGTATGTATACTTCGTAAAAATATACAAAACCTCCAGTTATAAAAAATTAACAAACCAAATTTTAATTGTATATTTGGCGTTCTATATATAAACCTTGAAAACAATATTTTAAGCAAATTTTAGAAAAATAATTTCTTTTATATCGACACATGTAAATAAATGTTGAAACAAAATTTTGCAAAAAATACTTTTGTATAATACACGCAGAAAAACGCTTTTTTTACAATGAAAATTCATAAATTACATCAGACATTATTTTTTATAAACTATACCTGAAATTTATACTCCCCCCCCCCTCATCGCGCGCGCCCTCCAACTTCGGGGCACATTTTTCAACGTTTCAGAACGCTGAAAACAGTTGAACAGTGCGCACGGTGATAAAATCTGGTCATTTTTAATCTTGCCCCCTTTTATCTCACGTTTGTTCATTTCTATATATTCTCTGTATACAGCACTGCTAAAGGGACACAACACAAAATCCCCAAAAAAAATTCAACTAGCCTTTAACCTTTTTTTAAATTACATCATACCCCTATGTCTAGGAATAGGACTCATTCATTTTTTCATCTACACCCTAACAACTTTCATTAAACAACATAATATTTGATTTTTTTTATTATTGTCCCTTGCTTTGTTTTAACAATTTTTTTTAGTGAATTTAGGTGTCACTGAAATTTTTTCCCTCCGGTATGGCAACCGATATAATATGTGAAAGGGATGGATCATATCGTTACAGTATATAGCAGGACAATCGCGGCAACAATGTCAAACCGCTATAAATACGGAATTACCGTTGCCGGCACGTCCGGTTCGGCGGTTCGGGTTCCGACTCGGACGAGGTAATAATACCCGGGGTATTTTCAGCGGTGTAATAGCTCTCTGTATGGCCCTGTTTCGTCTATACGTATATATATATATAACTGTACAAGTTCGTGCCTGTATGGGTGTGATCAGTGGCGGTTTCTTTCGAGGCCGCACGGCCGCGTGCCCCCCCTGAATATTGAGCGCATCACCGTCGATATATAATTGTATTGCGATATTTTATCTCGGCATTCTTTTTCCTAAAAGATAAAGCTTGCGTTGCGATAGCACTCAACACGGTGTGGCAGCTAGTAAGTACGAGTTAAATGCATATGCACTCATCCTTTCCGTTGCAAGCGGTAGAGTGAGAGCGACAGTATGCAGTATATCATGTTCTCATCTGCTTCTACAGCTAAGAATATATCGTTGTTTGAAGCTATTCCGGGCCGCGATTCTTTAGCGTTCCAACGGAGAAGCCTAGTCTAGTATACTGGAAAATGGATATAGAATAGCCAGATAAGATAGTTGCATTGTTCTGTGTAGTTACGTATGTACGATTTTGCCTCGTGTTTCTCCAAGAATATATTTAATAAAAATGAATAGTGTTAGTTTTTTATTGAAAATAGAGTTTTGTAGACTTTCTCTTGTGGACAAAGTAAAAATTAAAGAATTAGGTAGGCCATTGCCTGATTTAAATTTATCGCAAACTTGTGCAAGGAGTGTACAAAACCGGACATTTACGCGGCGTTTTTCAGGAGACATTTACAAAAAAAAAACATGGATATGTGGTTGTGAAGTTTCCAACTTATTGTACTGCTTTCCATGTATATTAAATTAGAACCCTGCAGCAACTGGAATGGATCGGAATTGGACCAGAATAGGTATGAAAGATTTGCATCACCTTCCTGATAAAATAAGAAAGCATGAATCATCTCGAGTCCATATCAGTTCATGCGCACAGTTGGCTTTACTTGGCAAGGTAAATATCATGACTCAGTTTAGTTCTGCGTATCGCAAACATGTAATAGAATATAACGAACAAGTGAGGAAGAATCGCTGTATTTTAAAACGCATTATTTGTTGCGTAAAATTTTGCAGTGGTTTTGAATTAGCTCTCAGAAGTCTAATGTAAATACCAGTGGCGGTTTCTTTCGCGGCCGCATGGCCACGCGCCCCCCCCTAAACATTGAGTGCATCACCGTAGATATATAATTGTATTGTGATATTTTAACTCCGCATTATTTTTTTCTAAAAAATAAAGCTTGCGTCGCGATAGCACTGTACACAACACGGTGTGGCGTTCGTTGTGGTATCCGTTGCAAGTCACAGTATCGATGCTGACGATTCTTTAGCGTCCTAACAGAGAAGCGTAGTATACAGTAAAATTGATATAGATATAGTTGCATTGTTCTGTGTAGTTACGTATGTACGATTTTTGCCACGTGTTTCTCCAACAATATATTTAATAGAAATATTTTAATAAAAATTAATAGTGTTAGTTCTTTATTGAAAATAGAGTTTTGTAGACTTTCTCTTGAGAGCAAAGTAAAAATTAAAGAAATAGGTAGGCCATTGCCTGATTTAAATTTATCACAAACTTGTGTAAGGAATGTTTATATCAATGAAAGGTAGAAGAGCGGAATACCACTTTCAAGAAATGATTGAATTTGATCATTTTGCATCCATTTTAGGTCCGATTTCTTACTTATATTATTTTTTAAGAAATGCGCTCACCTCGATTTAAATGTCAAGAGCCGCCACTGGGTGTGATGGTATGAAGCTGTGCAATGCGACGAAACTGTCAAAACTGTGTCAAATACGTCCATTCGTTCGGCTGACTGCTTGTAACGTAACAACTGATGTAATAACAATAAATCGGATTTTGATCGGTTTTGTTTCAAATGATGCAGAATAACAAAAAAATATGAGACAAGCTCGATATGGATTATTTTTTTAGTGCAAACTGTTATTATCGGATTTTTATTTTTTAATTGAAAATCTTTTTTCGCAATATAAGGACGTAAAAAAGGAGTGTTTTTGCACTTCTGCACGTATAATTCCTCTATTGATAATAGACTCGTTTCGGCTGTTAGCCATCATCAGTATTTAAATAAAGCTAAAAACCAAGAATACAATTTATACACATTTGTCTAGTTATAGATTAATCAATTACGAAATATAGTATTTAGTTTAAACTAATAAGCGTTCAACATTATTACGACATTTAAACATTATTAAAAGAGTTTATTAATTTATAGTTGTCTATTTACTCTAATGTAAACGTGCTGTTATAAAAATGGCCGCGAACACAAGATCAAAGTTGTGGTAGAGCACCATAGATTATAGGTGTAGGATGAAAAGCCTATAGTAACATCAACATACGACAATTTTGAAATTGAAAAACTAATATAAAATATTGAAACAACAAACATAATTGAATTTATGGCTATTTATCCGCCTTATCACCAAATGGTATATCTGCGTAATCGTTGCTTTGGTAAATAAAGCAGTAGTCAAAGTGTATAAAATCAAGAAACATTCATAAAATACAGAAATATACTATTTTCTAGCATATAAAACCCAATCACAATTGTTTCAAATTGATAAAAAGTGATTTAAACTTTAAACTTGATTAACTTAAAAATTAACTTGATCATTGAGGGAAATTAAATCTTTATTGTTTTTGATGTTATATATTTATAAAATTTAGTATAGTCGTAATTTCATCCCTTATCCAAAGAATGCAATAATTTAACGTTATCTTGTTGAGGAAAAGATGTCTACCAAAATTAGATGTAGTATTATTCCTTTAATGTTCTGTAAATATTTTCTTTATACTACGGCAAGTTTCACCGATATATACTGCAGGACAATTGTTACAACTTACAACTCAATTTATAGACCCCCTGATATTTCCAAAAAAGGCTTCGAGTTATTCAATATTTCCAATATTTCCAAAAAAGACTTCGAGTTATTCAATATGTTTAAAATAGTCTTGCGACTTAAAAGCACAGGTTACTCAATAGTTGCCATCTTAAAAATATATATCGTTTATTATTTTTTATAATAAAATATTTTAAGTTAGGCAACTTGTATAACATTTGACCCAATGTAAATTTCCCTATGATGGCGTAGGTAGTATTTAAATGTCTGATATGCTCGTGTCGCATGTGTCATAGCAACAGTCCCATCCACCATTGCAATATCGATTCTAAATGCTCATTTTTAAAGATAATATTTGACAAATATTTAATTTTACTAATATAACATTTAATAAATTACTCATTATTTGAACTACTACAACTGATATATATTTATTTTTAACTATTAAAGAATTTATTATGGCAACAGTGTCCAGAAATACCACGCACGTCACACAAATATTTTAATACCACAGACCAAAAACATTTCATTCAAAAATATTATAAAACTTTACACATTTTTTCAATATAAATAATTAAAAAATCACTTTTAAATTTTTCGATATTTTTTGTAATAACCATAGACCATGAAAATTTTTTTTATATTTTTCTACCATTTACTATTAGATAAACACTTATTTATATTCAATTTAATAAATTCTATTAAAAATTTGAACAAATTCAATTAAAAAAAAAAAAACTCGGTAAACTATAATTTGCAACAGTAATAAATAAATAATTGGAAACATCCCGTCTAGTCTCTGTTTTGTCTTCGTATGTATAATTTATTAATTCCACACTGAAATATACAGGACACTCCAAAATTCAACAATTCCATCAAGACTTGAAAGCACATTTCTCTATTTAAAATTACTAAATAGCACAAAACAACCTGTATACTATACTCATGCAACACATCTTTCTATTAAAGTCTAAAGAAATTAGGAACGATTTGCATTTGTACAACTAAAGAAATCACAAAATAAAATAAAGAAAAAATATAAACACTGTAAAATGGGGGTTTCCGCAAGGTGCTATACAATCCCTATTGTATTTTATATTATACATCATTTAACCTACTATTATCAAAACTATTCATTTAAACTACTGAATTGACCGAATATTAAACCATTCAAATGTGTGACCAGAAGTGTCCTTCAACAAACGAAGACAATCTACAAGCCACCTACATGCATGGCATTTGTTTTATGATAGTTTGGAGGACACTTTAAGTAAATTGCAACTATCTGCATGTTGTTGGAGCTTCGCGTCGACTCTTGGTGACAGTCACAATTAAGAAATGGAAATTAAGATATGCAATGCAATGGTTTCTCTCCAAGAAAGCGGAATATAAATAGCACACTCGGTTTTTTGTTAAACAAAACCAATGCTTATTTTAGATTTTATACTTAATTTTGCATTTTTTAAACAATTATATAGCTAAAATTTATTTATAATATTTTTGAGTAATTATACGATAATTATTTATATACTTAAATACTGTTTAATTTGATATAAAAATTAATTCCACATATTGAACTGCGCAACCCAAAATACGCGGCAGTATTATTATACACATAATCATCATAATTATCACATAATGATGATGATCATAATTAGTGATAATAGTGATCATAATTATCACATACGTAACAACGAATCCAAATTCAAATAATCATAACCATTTAGTAACATCTTTTTATATTTTCAGCGCAAGTTTAATAATTACACTAAACTAAATACATTTACATCTAAGTGCTGTTTCTATTCTCAGGGATGTTTTTTAGGGTTTATAATATCTTATGCATGTAATTTCTGGATGATAATAATTTCATACCAGAAATTGTGAATTGTGTACGTTCTATGGTACAAGCGAAATAATCGTTTTATTCAAATTAAGTAATTTGCAAGATTAGTGCAATACTAAATGTTATGTTAAAGCTAGAGTGGTTTTTATTTAATTTGAATACGGGGTGAATTTTTAGTCGCAATTAAAAAAATTATTTTTGTCATGCGACAACATTACAATTATGAACCGTGCAAAATGAATTAATTTTCAACGTGATTTTATATAAAGCACCAAACTAGATATAGAAGAGATATTTTAGAGATACATTTTAGCGCAATTTTTAAATACAATGTCTGCTTTGATACATAATATTTTTGATTGTTTCCTTCAAAGCAATTCTATGAAGTATCTGGTTACATAGGGAATGCCCGAATCGAATTTGCTCAAGTATTTAGTTACATTTCAACACCGGACATGTTATACAAGGCGTTTAATAAGTCTTAACTTTCAAAAATAAAATAAAATCGCTCGTTGATATTCGATTTTTGCTCATATCCAATAAATAAATTTCTCTACGAAACAGAAAGCTATTTATATCCCCAAACTGTTCGCGATTAAATTAGATAAATTTATTAATCGCAATCACCCTATATTTTACGATATCCCGGCCATCTTAAGTCATGCATCCCTCGTCAGGTTTTCCTTCATTTTCTCGTTTTCTGTACAAGCTCAAACATTTTCAGCGTCCATCGTAAATTCTTTTTATTTATTTCGTAGATAACATTAACTCTCGAGAGTGGAAATACAACCAAGTAACTGCAACACAACACAAATAAAATGAAAGCAATACACCGATATGTCCAACGGCGCTTTGCAGTACGGAGTACCTTTGCACTTACCTCAATTTACGAAAGATACAATGTTTGTACGTTGTGAACGAGTCTTCGGCGAAATATGCGAATAGTTTACTGTTGTATGGAGTATAATATACACTTGTTTGTTATGAAATTTATATTCCATATTAAGTGCAACAGTTCTTCGCCCTTCTGTTCGCAAAGAGTGTAGAAATATGGGGTAATTGTTTTTTCTCAACATGTTTCCCGAAAATTGTTTCCCGAATATGATATCTTAATGGACCGAAAACAAGCGAAGCCGAAGACGCAGTTAAGTATATCACAATAGAATAGATACGACACGATCGCGTTGTTTTCGTTAGAAATATAGACTTTTAATTTGATTTGTATGGAATGATTTGCAATTTTCGTACCAGTAAAAAGACGCTTCCAGTATAGAGCCGCTTCAAAAATTGCTTCTTAGTTAAAGAGTCCGCAATCCTAAAGATTGGTTGGAAACAGCACGCCATGCCGATCTATCCTGAGCTAATCCCTTCATCTCCCTATAGCTATTCATCTCAACGTCTTCAACTATCTGACTCACATACTCCAATCTAGGCCTACCTACCCCTCTCTTTCCCTCCACTCTACCTTCTATGATCAATTGCATAATCCCCCCATGCCTAAGGATATGCCCTACTAATCTGTCTCTCCTACGCTGTAACACTCTCCAAATACTTCTCTTCTCCCCTACTAACTCTGGTACAGCTTCATTTGTTACTTTATCTTCCCAACCAATCCTCATCATCCTCCTATAACACTATATTTCAAGTGCTTCTAATCTACGCTTCTCTTCCTTTCCTATAGTCCACGCCTCACACCCGTACAGTGCTACACTCCAAACATATACCTTCAGTAATCTTTTTCTAATACCCAAGTCAATATTTGATCTTAAAATCTGTTCTTTTTCTACGAATGCCTTCCTACCCTGTGCTATCCTACACTTTATATCTACCTTGCTTCGATTATCTTTTGTGATTCTACTGCCTAAATAACAAAAATCTGACACTTCTTCGATTCTATTATCTCCTATTGTGATCCTCATTTTTCTACTGCATTCCTTTTTGTCACAACTCATCACTTTAGTTTTACCTATATTTATTTTCATGTTAAAATCCCTAGTCAATACTGCCTGCATACCATTCAATACCCTTTCTAAATTCTTTTCGCTTTCTTCCAATATAGCTATATCGTCGGCGAATCTCAGCATATATATTTTCTCTCCCTGTACATTCACACCTACACTATACTCTTCTTTTACTTTGTTTATTGCATCTTCTATATATAGATTAAATAATAACGGTGAGAGTGTACATCCCTGCCGAACTCCCTTCCCTATTTTTGCTACCTCTTCTTCCCCCTCAATTCTAACTAAGGCAGTTTGGTGTTTATATAAATTAAAAATTATTCTCCTATCCTTATAATCTATACCCGTTTCTTTTAAAATTCTAAACATTATGTCCCAATCTACATTATCAAATGCCTTTTCTAAGTCTACAAAAGCTATGCAAGTTACCTTTCCTACCCTATTTCTTTTTTCTACTACCGTTCTTAGTGCTAGAATCGCCTCTCTCGTCCCTCTGTTTTTCCTAAAACCAAACTGATCTTCTCCTAGCCTTTCCTCTACTTTACTTTCCAATCTCCTATAAACAATCTTTAACAATATCTTCGATGCATGTGATAGTAGGCTAATGGTCCTATAGTTCTCACACAAATTAGCTCGTATTTTCTTCGGCATTGTTACTATTCTACTACGCTGAAAATCCTGTGGTACTTCTCCCTTCTCATATATTTTACAAACTAACCTGTATAATCGCTCCTGCATTTTTTCCCCTGCGTGTTTTATTAATTCGGCTGGTATCATATCAATCCCCGCTGCTTTGTTATTCCGTAAATCATTTAATGCTCTATGAAACTCTGACCTAAGTATGCTAGGACCTAAGTCATCCTCATCTATCTGTTCCACACTTTCTAGCTCCTCCATGTCCTGCCTACCTTTATATAAATCTTCAAGATACTCCTTCCATCTTCTAGCTTTTTCCTTATTTTCTGTGAGTTCCTTACCCTGCTTATCACATATAATGTTACCCTTTGGTTTTACATTAGAAAAATGTAACTTAATTTTCCTGTAGCCCAAATCTACTTTACCTCTTCTCATATCCTCCTCAATATCCTCACAGTTTCCTTTTATCCACTCTTCTTTCGCTAGCTTGCATTTCCTATTAATTAAGTTCCTTAGTTCCTTATATTTTTTCTGTCCTGCTTCTGTGTTTCCTATTTTAATTTTCCTTCTTGCTTCTTTTCATTTCAACTATTTCTTCCGTGATCCATTCCCTCCTACCTGCCCTTTTCTTTGTGCCTAATACTTCATTTGCTGCTGTAGTTAACCCATTTCTGATTTCCCTCCATTCGCAATCTATGTCGCTCCTTGATGTTCCATTAGCCATGATTTCTACTTTCTGCTTGTACTTTTCACATACATCAGCTAATTTTAACCTATCGACATCTACTCTGACCTGTTTGGACTTCTGTAATTTCTTGAATTTGACCTCTGAGTCCAGGACTACTAAATTATGGTCACTATCAATATCTGCTCCAGGGTAACTCTTACAATTCTTAATCTGGTTCCTAAACCTCTCTTTAACCAGTATGTAATTTATCTGATACCTCCCTATATCTCCTGGCATTTTCCACGTATATATCCTGCGCTTGTGATTCTGAAAAAGCGTGTTTGCTACCACTAGCTTATTCCTAATACAAAACTCTACCAATCTATCCCCTCTATCATTACGTGTTCCTATTCCATATTCTCCTACTATTGAGACTTCCTTTCCCTTACCTACTACGGCATTCCAATCTCCGGTTACAATTAGATTATCCTGTCCTTTAACGTTTGCTAACCTAGATTCAATCTCCTCATAAATGGATTCTACCTCCTCATCATCGTGACTTGAAGTTGGCATATATATCTCTTGTGGACAAAGTAAAAATTAAAGAATTAGGTAGGCCATTGCCTGATTTAAATTTATCGCAAACTTGTGCAGGAGTGCTCAAAACCGGACATTCACGCGGCGTTTTACAAAAGACATTTACAAAAAAAAATATAACACAGATGAAGGACAGATTCTCATATCATGGCCATCTACAAGCCGCTGAGTTATTTAACACGAAATCGATGCCAACATTTTCTAAACTTTTCCAAACATTTGGAAACCGTGTGTCATGCATATCCATTTTTGAATAAAATCAGATTAAAAACAGAATTAGAAAGACATTTACTCGCGTCCGGATTTTTTATCAAATAATTGGAGCCACAAATTTTCTTTCATTATTGCTACAAAGTAATCTGAGTGAAACTTTCCCGGAAACTATAAAAATACTTAAAATTATTTTAACAACCCCGATGACCACAGCTGAATCAGAGCGTTGTTTTTCAACACTTAAAAGAATCAAGACTTTTTTACGAAATGCTATGGGTAATGATCGTTTAAACGCGTTGGCGATGATGTGTATTAATAAAAATGTGGTGCGAGATATTTACAATTTTAACGAAAATTTTTGGAAAAGTTTATATCAATGAAAGATAGAAGAGTGGATGGAATTCACTTTCAAGAAATGATTGAATTTAATCATTTTGCATCCATTTTAGGTAAGATTTCTCACTATTATGTTATTTTTTAAGAAATGCGCCCCCCCAGATTGAAATGGCACGAGCCGCCACTGCAACTGACACTAAACGTAACGATGTAACGATGTAACTTTCAAGGTGTATTTTTTAACTACTCCGAACTAATATAATGCGTACTTCTTTTAAGGTTGCACAATTAACAATAGTAAATTCTGAAAAAAAAAAATTTTCATATTTATATTTATTTCTTAAATTTAAACAAAGTTCTGATAAATAACGTGCATTGTTAAATTCGGGTATTCAAAGTATCTACATTTGCTTAGGTAAATCAGGTAAATAACCAAACAATAATATTATTGAAATATTGCAGGTTTGATAATTTTGCAATTGTATTTTTGTATTAAATTAGTCCAAAAAATTCGCACAGTTCTTACCATTCCTATTTTGCATGTCGAAATTAAGTTAAAATTAAGGGAAGTCGTACGTGGTGACATTTGCCGAAAAGAGTCGCATTTAAATGCATTGCTTGTCGTCAAAGACTGTTAAATTCAGATAGACTTAATAGTCCTATTTCGTTAGCAAGACATATTAAGTCCCCCAATCGGGAAACTGGGCGCAAATAATAGAAAATAGGAAGGAACTATTTTATTTTAATATAGGAAGCAACATTCCGATAATTGTACTGAAAATTTACCAAATTTTGTTAAATTCGAATGTAGAAATAAAAATGATGAAAATAAGAATATTTAAAATATTTATTGCTCAAAAATACATTTTTAATAACACAGTAAAAGTGATGTATTTCGAAAAAAAAAATTCCCATAAAAATATTGGTTAATTATTTTTATACATAAAAATTAATAACAAAATAATTGATATAAAATAACAATAAATATAATATATTTTTATATAAATTTTAGAGGATTAGTAATAAAATTTTATAAATATTTATATTATCATTGAAATAATTGGTGTTATACGCAGAAAAATAAATATATACATAAAATCTATAATTTTTTGCAGTTTATTCTTCAGAAATACTTAAAAATCTCAACATTGCTAAAAAATATATTTATTTCTTCATGGACCAAGCTATATTTATCTATATACAAGCATTTTTTAAATTTCTACAACAAGAAAAGAATTAAATCTTCAACATTTTCCCGTATTTATTTAAATTCAAATCAGTTTCCGTAACAAATCGTCGTTCGGAGTTCAAAAAATCATTATGCATGGCAGCCACACTTCCACCAACCCCATTATTATTATGAACACCACTGGCATCTATCAAAACCTCACTAACTGACAATCGTGTAAATTCGTTGACATTCGGCGAGTCAAACTTTGACAAATCATCCTCTATCATATACGTCTTGCGCGTTATGTCGCAACGACTTATTGTGTCAACGTTTGACGTTGTTTTCGATATAGATTTTGTCAAGGCCTCTTCTGTGGACAGATTCCTGTATAAATCGATTGTTTTTTCGGTAGATTTGTCCTCTTCGTGTTTGTAATCTTCGATTATTTTCATTAATGATGAATGATCAGCTGATTGATTATTGTTATCGAAGGGATCGTTCATTATTTTTTCGGGAGATGGCGGTGGCGTTACACTAATTGAACGGTTCAAGTTTTGTTGGCAGCTGTCAAGTGTATTGTCGGTTGCTTTTGCTGTTCGATTTAAATTCTCGCGAGTGATTTTCTTGAATAAACTCTCAGATTTTCCTTTAGGCGGCTCTGGTTTTTCTTCAACGTGATTTATTATCATACCTATTAACATAATAACATGTCAATGTCAATCTACAGGATGATTCACATCAACAATTTCAATATTTACCTTCCAAACTGGCCAAAACATCATCTTCATTGCTCATCAAACTGTCCCTCCAGCAATTCCCGCCCTTAACGCCCCAGCTGTGTTCCCTCGCGCCCACCACACCCTTAACACCCCTCGGCAGACTCGCATCCTTCGGATTGTAATGCTCAATTAATCCCACATCCCAATCTTCCAATCCACCGAAGCTATCGTCGCTTTCAATCTCAGCTAAAGGAGCTTTACCGGATCGATTGCCACCTGAGGGCGTATTTGCGCCCGAAGGGTTCGTGCTGAGCTTGTGGAGGAGGATTTGTGGGAGGAGGGAGCCGAAGCTGCGAGCGCGAGACATGATTTTGTTGTTGTCGTGGATGGGAGTTGATGTGTTCGGTTGTGAGAGGTTAATTTGTTGTTGGCCATTGGCTGTTGCGAGGGAAATGTATTTTTTTTTTAATTCTTTCAATTTATCTTTGAATATAATTTAGGATTGACAGTTTTTTTTACGTTACAGCAGAATAGCCATTATGCCGTTTCATTTTAAATGACTTAACGCATGAACCCTTTGAGGTATTTAAAAAAATCTACTTCTTCGTATAGTGTCCTCAATTCTTAACAATTTTCATATAATAAATTATATTCTATTTAAAATAAGGAGAAAGTTGTATATTTAAATTTGCAACCAATTCCTCGCTAGAAATTCGTAAAACATGAATATGTTTATAAAAAAAATGTATAACTCGGCAACGCTGTCAGATATTTTTAAAATTTCGAATGTTCTTTAATATCCAATCCATTATCTACAAATTTTATATTAAAAAAAATATTCGATCTGCATTAATAACAGTTATTTATGGCAATTAGTTCAATAATTTACAAATTCGTAAAGTACTAACTAAAATATAAAAGTCTGCAACTCAGCAACGCCGGTAGCCATTTATGTTTATTTTTAATGTTCTTTAAAGCTTAATTAATTACCTTAAAATTATATATCACAAAAAAATTTCTGGTTCAAATATTTAAAAAGTTATTTAAACATTTCGAAACTTACTATCTCCCGGCAAAGAATGAACAGAACTCCTCGTAACCCCATCAATATCCTCCAAATCATCAATGGCGATTGACAGTTTACCTTCGCCATTATGCGTTGGCAACGAACTAGTCGATGTCGCACTGGCCTTCCTGTCCCAAATCGATTTATTGTTCGTTTGATTAGAATTCGCTGCGTAATCTAATTTAAAAAAAAATCATTCACTTTTATTTTTACTTCTCAAACAAAACACCCTGTATAATACTTTGTTTGGCCTTAGCGGCGGCCTGCGAGGCCTCCTGAGCTCTGTGGCGATGACAGGTACCAGAAACGGCCTCACAATGTGGACAACAATAGTTGATTATTTTCTTAACACAAATTGGTTCTTCCACGGGTTTTCTGTTGCTGTAATTTTGATTGTTGTTTGTATTGGACGCTTGGACGGCCAGAAGGCCTTGCTTAGCAACGGCCTTTATCTTCGCGCGCAGGCCTACAGGCTGTATATACAAAGTTACAATGTTTTATGAAACCCCACGTGTGTACGGTATTGATAATTTTTTGTAAAGAAATCATTTTATTTTGAACTACTAAAAATATTCGGCTGACTTTTTTGTGATGCTTCCTAGGTGGCGGTGTAGGCGTATGATTGTCATTAAATATCAATGACGGCTGCGCATTTTTCACGTAAACAACATCTGATTCCGCATCAGCAGCTGCAACTAAAGGTACATCTGTCCAATCAGATGATTTAGATAGCGGGCGATTTATTATATTCTTGTTCGATGTATGTTGTTTGTTTTTAGCGTTCTTTTCTTCGGCATCCGATCTAAAAGATTTATTTTATATATATTTATATAAAGAAATTATTTTTGACGCGTATAAATCAATATTGCGGTTTTGAAAAGTATCGTGTCATTAAATTGAGATTAAATTGTGTGAAATTGTTGCAAAGCGTATTCAAATCGAATCGGTTTACAATAACAGTCTAATTTAAAGTTTGGCGTTGCTCCAAAGTGTAATTTATAACAGACCGCACTTAAAATCAATAGCAGCCATTCGATGGAATTTAATTTTTCAATTTTACAACCACAATGGGTGCATTAAAATTGTTTATTTTTAGACAAATGCATGGAGTCATCAGAGAAATCTTAATTTAACCACAAATTTTACGTTTCTATAACCAATTTTCCAAAAATAAATTATTATTGAGCTTATATTGTAAATACTTTCAAATTTAAATGTGCTAATTTAATTAGGATAAGTATATATATAAAAAAATAATAATCAAATTCATAGGACTCCAACTCTAATATAAAGTTGTGTAATTCGGCAGCACTGCTAGATATTTTTAAAACTCTAAATGTTTTTTAAAGCTTAATCAATTATCTAAAGCTCTTATTTAAAAATCCTTTTTCTGTCTCAAATAATAAAAAAGTCTTTTAAATATACAATAAATCCAACACTTTACAAATTTGTTGTAATCAAACTCTAATATAAAGTTACATAACTCGGCAACGCTGTTAGATATGTTATTAAATTAGATGCCTAATTTCTTGTAAATTCCTCCATCTATAAATTTAATTGGAAAAAAAAATTTCTATCTCAAATATTTAAAAAGTTATATAATTGTGCAATAAGTCCAATAATTTGCAAATTAATAAAACAACTACTCTAATATATAATTATAACTCGGCAACGCTGTTAAATACTTTTAAAATGCCGAATGTTCTTTAAAGCTTAATTAATCCTCTACATGTATAAAAAGGTTTTTTCTAAATTCTCAATGCGTTAATTTACATAAGTCAGTGTAAATAAAAATATAAAAACATTTGTACCTACTTTTTACGTGAATAGAAAATATATAGATTAAAATTTTTTTAAATACATGAAAATTACTGACATATGTCATTTATAAACCAATAACACAACTGTCAATTAATACTATCTATCGTGCGATCCTGGGAGAAATGGGTTAACTACAGCAGCAAATGAAGTATTAGGCACAAAGAAAAGGGCAGGTAGGAGGGAATGGATCACGGAAGAAATAGTGGAAATGATTGAAGCAAGAAGGAAAATTAAAATAGGAAACACAGAAGCAGGACAGAAAAAATATAAGGAACTAAGGAACTTAATTAATAGGAAATGCAAGCTAGCGAAAGAAGAGTGGATAAAAGGAAACTGTGAGGATATTGAGGAGGATATGAGAAGAGGTAAAGTAGATTTGGGCTACAGGAAAATTAAGTCACATTTTTCTAAAGTAAAACCAAAGGGTAACATTATATGTGATAAGCAGGGTAAGGAACTCACAGAAAATAAGGAAAAAGCTAGAAGATGGAAGGAGTATCTTGAAGATTTATATAAAGGTAGGCAGGACATGGAGGAGCTAGAAAGTGTGGAACAGATAGATGAGGATGACTTAGGTCCTAGCATACTTAGGTCAGAGTTTCATAGAGCATTAAATGATTTACAGAATAACAAAGCAGCGGGGATTGATATGATACCAGCCGAATTAAAAAAACACGCAGGGGAAAAAATGCAGGAGCGATTATACAGGTTAGTTTGTAAAATATATGAGAAGGGAGAAGTACCACAGGATTTTCAGCGTAGTAGAATAGTAACAATGCCGAAGAAAATAGGAGCTAAATTGTGTGAGAACTATAGGACCATTAGCCTACTATCACATGCATCGAAGATATTGTTAAAGATTATTTATAGGAGATTAGAAAATAAAGTAGAGGAAAGGCTAGGAGAAGATCAGTTTGGTTTTAGGAAAAACAGAGGGACGAGAGAGGCGATTCTAGCACTAAGAACGGTAGTAGAAAAAAGAAATAGGGTAGGAAAGGTAACTTGCATAGCTTTTGTAGATTTAGAAAAGGCATTTGATAATGTAGATTGGGACATAATGTTTAGAATTTTAAAAGAAACGGGTATAGATTATAAGGATAGGAGAATAATTTTTAATTTATATAAACACCAAACTGCCTTAGTTAGAATTGAGGGGGAAGAAGAGGTAGCAAAAATAGGGAAGGGAGTTCGGCAGGGATGTACACTTTCACCGTTATTATTTAATCTATATATAGAAGATGCAATAAACAAAGTAAAAGAAGAGTATAGTGTAGGTGTGAATGTACAGGGAGAGAAAATATATATGTTGAGATTCGCCGACGATATAGCTATATTGGAAGAAAGCGAAAAGAATTTAGAAAGGGTATTGAATGGTATGCAGGCAGTATTGACTAGGGATTTTAACATGAAAATAAATATAGGTAAAACTAAAGTGATGAGGTGTGACAAAAAGGAATGCAGTAGAAAAATGAGGATCACAATAGGAGATAATAGAATCGAAGAAGTGTCAGATTTTTGTTATTTAGGCAGTAGAATCACAAAAGATAATCGAAGCAAGGTAGATATAAAGTGTAGGATAGCACAGGGTAGAAAGGCATTCGTAGAAAAGGAACAGATTTTAAGATCAATGATTGACTTGGGTATTAGAAAAAGATTACTGAAGGTATATGTTTGGAGTGTAGCACTGTACGGGTGTGAGGCGTGGACTATAGGAAAGGAAGAGAAGCGTAGTTTAGAAGCACTTGAAATGTGGTGTTATAGGAGGATGATGAGGATTGGTTGGGAAGATAAAGTAACAAATGAAGCTGTACTACAGTTAGTAGGGGAGAAGAGAAGTATCTGGAGAGTGTTACAGCGTAGGAGAGACAGATTAGTAGGGCATATTCTTAGGCATGGGGGGATTATGCAATTGATCATAGAAGGTAGAGTGGAGGGAAAGAGAGGGGTAGGTAGGCCTAGATTGGAGTATGTGAGTCAGATAGTTGAAGACGTTGAGATGAATAGCTATAGGGAGATGAAGGGATTAGCTCAGGATAGATCGGCATGGCGTGCTGTTTCCAACCAATCTTTAGGATTGCGGACTCTTTAACTAACTTAACTAATCGTGCGATCGCAAAAAAAGTTGTATTGTAACTATTAATATTTTTTTCGAAACGTAAGCCAAGTATTAAGTCTTAATATATGCAACTATCATTGTACCGGCGCTTGACAGGTTGTGATGTCATAGTGTCCATAACGAACCATAACTCACTTAACGATGATTTTGTTTTCCGTAAGAACCAAAAGGTCGTAAAGCTTAAAAACAACCGCTAAAATATGTTTTATTTTTTGCTTGTACGATTGTGGAAATAAAAACGTGTATCAATTAAATTTTTTTTTCCGTAAGTTAATTAAATGCCCAAATATTTAAAAATAAAGTAAATAAATCGTTTTTGGCAGCTTTTATTGATTTTTTGCTTTTGTATTGTAAAATAAGGATCTATATTTGAACTACTTGACATTTTTATGGCCTGTGAGTGTACATACATTCTGTGATAATATGAATTTGTGTATATACTGTGACATGAACACTGAACAAAACTAATTTACCGAAAAGAAAAACAAAAATAATCGACTAAACTCACGGCTATGTTATGATGATAGTTTATTATAGGTGGCTGTGTTTTGCGGAACAGTTACACTTCTCTGTTCTGTTTCTGCATTGCACCGAGTCTCATAAAAACCGACTATATGAGCGGGCTAAGATACCGAGTGTTTGGTTTCACAAAAAAAAATACGAATTGATAAAAACAAACTTTTATGAAAATCAACTTTTTGTTGGTAGATTATTTTTATGCTTTCATGCGACGCCCTGTATATATTAATGAGCGCTGATTTAACGGACCGTCACTACATATATACAGTGTCGTTATATTTCGCGTTTTCTGCGCTTTCATATAATCTGGAATTGTATTGAAGCGTAATAACTTTCTGTTTGAATTTGATAGGTGTCGTAAAAATTGGAATAAACGATGGCATTCTCGCAGATTCCGCGATTTATTGCAACGTCGATTTCAAGTTTTCATTTTAACGCGCCATTTCAGATTAATTTGACAGTTTCTCAAACTTGTTTAGACTGTCAATTTTTTTTTAATTTTATAACCTCATTATTAGTTCAAATGACACTCACTAATAATATAACCCTAAAATCTTAAGAGAATTTATTTTATTGATCATTAGGTATATCGTACAGGTATACAATTTTCAATTTGAATTAAATTACATGAGAGATTGAAATAGATCAAAGACTTCTCTGATGTATAAAACAATGCATTTTCTTAGCGCAAACAATTGAACTAAATGACAAGTGCAAATTAAAATTAATTAAACGGCAATTGTTCGCTCACCTTTGTTTGTTCAGATGCGAGTCTGACTTCCATTTGGGCTTTAGCTACAAAAAACGCACACACACAAGTAAAAAAATTTGACAGCTACAATTTTAAAAATCGATTAGAAAAAATTTCAACCGAAACAGCCTGTATAATAATTTTATTTCAAATGACACAATTTTACGTCATCTTGCTGGCATTAAAATTTACATTTGACATAATATTACAACTGTCATTGCGATATAGCAAAGATTAGAAATGTTTCTTTATTATAAGATCTCTGAAGCCACGGTCTGAATATTATGCAAAATAATTCTGTAGCGATGTAATTATTGTTATTGAAGATCGTGTTTAATAATTTTAATGCACGGTAGAATTTTTTCAGTCGAGAAATTGATATATTTTTAATAAAAAAATGGTTGAAATGTTTTATACTGCAACCGATGATACTTGGCAGTATATAAAAAGTTTAAACGAATTATATATTTAATAATACTTATTTGAACTACTGAAATACGTATATACATATTATATTGCATATTTTCAAATTGTTTTTTTTACAGAATATAAAAATATTTTTTTTAATCTAAAATTAGAGCAGTATTTAGGCATTTTTCTCACTACTCCGAGCGATAGCAATTATATTTCGATCTGAAATTGCAAATATTGATAACATCATATCCGTCGTTTTAACAATCGACGGAATTTTGTAAATTTTCTCGAAAAAACATTCCAGCGAATGCTCGGAAATAATAAACAGCCAATTGATTTCATATTACAATCGATAGGTAAACAAGTCTACGTAATTCTAATTCTTAATTCAACCATAGAATGAATATAAAAATGATATCGTTAATTTATCTCAGCTCAGGATGGGACTAAAAAAATTTATAGCCCCAAAGAATCACGACTTATAAAATAAACACAAAAATCTTTTTCCACCGCTAATATTATGTATTTCACCCTTATTTAATTTTTTTTAACGAACTAAAATAATTTTTAACCCCAAATACTATTTCATTGCCCAATTTAAATTAAATTTAAAAAAATATTTGTCTTAAAATCCCTTCATGATAAAATAATTTTAATCCATGGTCTTAAAAATATTTTAATCCACACCTGGCCGGTTTGGCTATTTGCATTGAAACTATATGGCATAAAGAACCTAATTGTTATGTCAATTATATTTGTAAAGGTCGCGGGACTACGTCATTTTACATTTAACGCGACATCAGATATTGAAACAAATGGATAGAGCGATTTTTAATTTTTTTTTTTGAAAAAAAAATTCTCTTTGCAAGTACATATAATAAAAGTTTTACACTTTTTATTGCACTTTTTTAAATATATATAAATATATATATAAACATAGAAAAAATAGTTTTTTTATATTTGGTTGAAGAAAATAATAATTTATTATGAGTCGCACTGTATTACATGCAACCACGTTAACTAATGTTTAATCATTATTATATAGATTTTATAATTAATTAGATCAAGTTGCAGCAGTATAATATAACGTGAAACAGTTATTCTGTACGTCAACTTGCAATTATTTCTCGCATTAAAAAGAGGAAATACAGTTTTAATTATGAATGTCGTATTTTTCCAGTTGGTAGTTCAAAATTAATAAGGAAATAAGCAAAAAAAGAATTTCTTTTTATATCTTCTGATAAATTTTATAATTTAATTTTTATTAAATTTATTAACCAAAATTATTTTTAAAAAATATATTTATGACAGTCTGCACATGTTTTTAATTTTTTTGAAATAATTCATGTGATTTTTTACAAAAAATATATATATCAAATTTTTAAGTATGTAAATCGAATTTATTTCGATGTAAATGTCAGCATTGTCAAAAGTGACGTTTCTATTTTTTGAACTACTGTATATGAAAGTTATGCAGAAATTATGCAATCAATGTTTTATTAACAAATGAAGTTAAAATTCACAAGAACGTGAATAAATTTGATTAGAGCTTTGTAATCTTGACATATTAAAAGAAAATCTATAATATTTCATTCGCTTGAATATGCGTGATGGTAAAAATAGAATTTGAATGTGCTCATAGCAGAATCATGACTAATATTCAAATATTTCTGTATGCAAAAATTATTAGTTCATGTTTTAGAGTTTGTTGTTTATATAAAGGTGTAACACAATAAAAGAAACAAAAAATAAATGTATTTTTTGAAAAAAAAATTTCTAACATTTTCAATTTTTTTTTTGCAAAAAAAAGTTAATATATTTTTAACCTTGTAATTTCCGCAATAAATTATTTTTTTCGTTAAAAAATTTTTCTTCAAGGAAAAAATTTTTCTAGTAAAAACAAAATTCAGATTTCTTTTATTTTTTATTTCTTTTTTTTTCATTAAAACTTCTTTTTAATTAACTCTTTAATGTCTTGTTTAATTAAAATCTTTCTTTTTTTCCAAAAATATATTATTTCAAGTTTCAAAAATATCTTCAGTTTCAATTCAAAAGTTTTTCGTTTTTTTTTTTTAAAACGGTTAAAAAACTTTTTAATTTTTTCCTCCAATTTTTTTTTATTTCTGTCAAAAAAATAATTGTTTTGTATTTCTTTGAAAAAAAAAAAAGTTCTTTTTCGAACTTTTTGTGTTAAAAAAATGATATGCCAAAATTTGCTATATATAAAATATAGCATAAGAAAATTTGATCAATAATTTTTTATCAAAATCAACCTGTATATAACACTATACAAAATAAACATAGTGAAAGCGATTATTAAATTTTCTGCTTTCTTTTTTATTACAACTAAACCAACTATAATCAAATTCACACCATTATAATAAAATAAAAATTAATATAACAATTCATCCTCATCATCTAATATTAATATATATTTTTTAAATGGTAATACTAACATTCCATTTCGAAATAATCCCTTTGAAGGATCTTTGCCGATTTGGCGTTTGCGCCCCATCTACGAAATCACCTTTTTTTTTGCACAACTTATTGCCCATCTCCCCAACAAACACCCTGTAAATGAATCCAATCAATTCAACAACGATTGGCAATTCACAAAAATCACTACACTGCTTAAAACGTCAACAACACTAAACAGCAAAAAAAAAAAACCTAAAAACAATGCATAAACACAAAACTACTTTTTTTATATAAAGAAAAAATATTTAACGCTAAATTAATATAATTTTTTACTTTAACAAATCAGATGATGATTTTATTTAAAAATTATGTTTATATCATTTCTGTTAGTTGATTTGCTTTATTTAGACGTTTGTCAAATTTGCTTTCGACATTTGCAATTTTTTTTGTTTTTCATTGTTTTTTATTTTTATAGAAACGAGTATACATGTTGTGGGTCGAAGCTTCATTTAAAGACTGCTCTGTTAGAATGATCACATCGCTCACTTAAGTTATTAAAAAAAATTATAAACAGCAGTATATCAAAAAAAAAATTATTTTTTTAAATCTTATTTGGTCGCTCTAAAACTAAAAAAAATTTAACCAAAAAATTCTTATACATATGTATATAAAAATATATAATTTTAATAATAATTCAGTATAAAAATGAGACATACTGCTTTATATAAATATATGACGGTTTTACGCACGAATTGCACACAATATTTTAAAAAATAGCATAACCATTATAATTTTTAATAACAAAAAATTATTTTTTCTACTTACTGCTTTTTTACAACAAAATAGTTTACCTTTACGCTTTGAGAAGCAACTATAATCAAGGTACCCAACAATGTCATAAATGTACATCGTTCAAACTTAATTTGCAGTATTCTAATATAAAATCACTTATCATATTATATACAAAAAAATACTGCAAACAATTTTTGAACAATGAAAAGGTGAACTCGGGTATGCCAGCAAACTCTTCTTAAGAACGTATTAGAATGATTACGAAATTATTAACAAATTAGAGTTTATTCTGCTATTTGTTTTGGATGATTTTGATATTTGTTACCATGGAAACTTGTTAGTTTGAGGCCAAATTAATAATAACAACGATAAATTTGCACCATTCGAATAAAATGTAAAAATAATCTAAAATGCAAATTTTATCTTAAAAAGAGTAAACAATATAAGTCATCACATTAATTTTTTTAGTACATTTATTTTATATTATTTATTTATTCAGGTCAGTTTATCTATTTTAATCGATTACACATTTAAAAGTGACAACTTCGAATTTATAACACCATGTACAGAAAAACATGCTTTCTCTTTAATAAAATAATTTAAATAATTATTTTGATTAATAAAATGTATTACAATATATTAATAAATTGTAATTTTGTATTTCCTCCAAAAACAGACTAAATTTATTAGATTTTCTAAAAATTAATGTATTTATAAATTTTACAGTTATTTTAGACGCCGAGTGGCCTATGAGAGTAAATGCATTGAGCATCAATAACAAGAGTTAAGCAACGTCTCGCTAGGTGCTTGGACGAGTGACCGTAGCTCAGCGCCACCTATCCTCTATACTCGGTACCATACTTAGTTGGGATACAATTAACTACGCTTTAGCAGAATAACGAACCGCTATAGAAAGAGGATTCCTCCCCACAGTTCCCATATGTTCCTAATATCCTTAGGATCTCAAGTACGTACGCTCATACATCTCATTACAGTGATACTGCAATCTGATTCCATAATATGAACAAAAGAAACAAAAATATTATAACATTATTAGTTGTATGATTACTAGCGACGTCTATCGATTTCCCGCTTTAGCTCATAGTGAGTAAAACCTTTGCACTACAATTGCCTATATTAAAATTGACCAATTCTAATTAAATGAATATTATATCATATTGATTGTTCAAATGCCTCAATATATTTTCTTAATCGTTTTATCTAAGAACGTTTAACGTAAACAATAATTTATTGGTTACTTTTTTAATAAAATTTAAAAACATAATTTTTAATACGTACATTATTTATAGCATTTAATATGACACTAATATGATAATACACTAATATGACAAGTAATTACTCAAATAATGTGTACGACTTCTTAGTTAGTTAAAGAGTCCGCAATCCTAAAGATTGGTTGGAAACAGCACGCCATGCCGATCTATCCTGAGCTAATCCCTTCATCTCCCTATAGCTATTCATCTCAACGTCTTCAACTATCTGACTCACATACTCCAATCTAGGCCTACCTACCCCTCTCTTTCCCTCCACGCTACGTTCTATGATCAATTGCATAATCCCCCCATGCCTAAGAATATGCCCTACTAATCTGTCTCTCCTACGCTGTAACACTCTCCAAATACTTCTCTTCTCCCCTACTAACTCTAGTACAGCATCATTTGTTACTTTATCTTCCCAACCAATCCTCAACATCCTCCTATAACACCACATTTCGAATGCTTGTAATCTACGCTTCTCTTCCTTTCCTATAGTCCACGCCTCACACCCGTACAGTGCTACACTCCAAACATATACCTTCAGTAATCTTTTTCTAATACCCAAGTCAATATTTGATCTTAAAATCTGTTCTTTTTCTACGATTGCCTTCCTACCCTGTGCTATCCTACACTTTATATCTACCTTGCTTCGATTATCTTTTGTGATTCTACTGCCTAAATAACAAAAATCTGACACTTCTTCGATTCTATTATCTCCTATTGTGATCCTCATTTTTCTACTGCATTCCTTTTTGTCACACCTCATCACTTTAGTTTTACCTATATTTATTTTCATGTTAAAATCCCTAGTCAATACTGCCTGCATACCATTCAATACCCTTTCTAAATTCTTTTCGCTTTCTTCCAATATAGCTATATCGTCGGCGAATCTCAACATATATATTTTCTCTCCCTGTACATTCACACCTACACTATACTCTTCTTTTACTTTGTTTATTGCATCTTCTATATATAGATTAAATAATAACGGTGAATGTGTACATCCCTGCCGAACTCCCTTCCCTATTTTTGCTACCTCTTCTTCCCCCTCAATTCTAACTAAGGCAGTTTGGTGTTTATATAAATTAAAAATTATTCTCCTATCCTTATAATCTATACCCGTTTCTTTTAAAATTCTAAACATTATGTCCCAATCTACATTATCAAATGCCTTTTCTAAATCTACAAAAGCTATGCAAGTTACCTTTCCTACCCTCATTCTTTTTTCTACTACTGTTCTTAGTGCTAAAATCGCCTCCCTCGTCCCTCTGTTTTTCCTAAAACCACACTGATCTTCTCCTAGCCTTTCCTCTACTTTATTTTCTAATCTCCTATAAATAATCTTTAGCAATATCTTCGATGCATGTGATAGTAGGCTAATGGTCCTATAGTTCTCACACAAATTAGCTCCTATTTTCTTCGGCATTGTTACTATTCTACTACGCTGAAAATCCTGTGGTACTTCTCCCTTCTCATATATTTTACAAACTAACCTGTATAATCGCTCCTGCATTTTTTCCCCTGCGTGTTTTATTAATTCGGCTGGTATCATATCAATCCCCGCTGCTTTGTTATTCCGTAAATCATTTAATGCTCTATGAAACTCTGACCTAAGTATGCTAGGACCTAAGTCATCCTCATCTATCTGTTCCACACTTTCTAGCTCCTCCATGTCCTGCCTACCTTTATATAAATCTTCAAGATACTCCTTCCATCTTCTAGCTTTTTCCTTATTTTCTGTGAGTTCCTTACCCTGCTTATCACATATAATGTTACCCTTTGGTTTTACTTTAGAAAAATGTGACTTAATTTTCCTGTAGCCCAAATCTACTTTACCTCTTCTCATATCCTCCTCAATATCCTCACAATTTCCTTTTATCCACTCTTCTTTCGCTAGCTTGCATTTCCTATTAATTAAGTTCCTTAGTTCCTTATATTTTTTCTGTCCTGCTTCTGTGTTTCCAATTTTAATTTTCCTTCTTGCTTCAATCATTTCCACTATTTCTTCCGTGATCCATTCCCTCCTACCTGCCCTTTTCTTTGTGCCTAATACTTCATTTGCTGCTGTAGTTAACCCATTTCTGATTTCCCTCCATTCGCAATCTATGTCGTTCCTAGATGTTCCATTAGCCATGATTTCTACTTTCTGCTTGTACTTTTCACATACATCAGCTAATTTTAACCTATCGACATCTACTCTGACCTGTTTAGACTTCTGTAATTTCCTGAATTTGACCTCTGAGTCCAGGACTACTAAATTATGGTCACTATCAATATCTGCTCCAGGGTAACTCTTACAATTCTTAATCTGGTTCCTAAAACTCTCTTTAACCAGTATGTAATCTATCTGATACCTCCCTATATCTCCTGGCATTTTCCACTTAGGTAATTTTCCACGACTTCTTATAAATTAAAATTGTAGAATTAAATATTTCTGCAATTTTTTACATAATTTTATACATAAATATCATACAACTCTTACTATAGGCAATTTTATTTGCAGCCAGTTTTTTTGTTTCAAGAAAAAGACTAGCAATTACCATGTGTATAGGTTGATTCATAAGTCAAAGCGAAAATTAAATGCCATATGCAGAATCGAATTCTAAACATAAAACATAAAATAACATTTTTTTCCGTTTGCGCGTCGTTTACGACATATTCAGGTTTAAAAAAAATTAAAGAATAACACTGCATTTTTACATAAAAGCCTTGGCACGCCATTTAAAATACAACTGACAGATAATGGCAATATTGTTGTAAGTTGTCAGTATCTGTCATCTATGACTAAAATAAGTAGCACCTTTTACATTTAATTAGTAATAATATGCAGTTCAACAATGAAGGGACAACATTGAATGTAGACACTATTTTTGTTTATAGGTTTTGTGATGGTAATGCTTCAGAAGGTGATTAAATGGACTCAAATCTTGAAGGATCTACTTCATTTAGATGTCATAGATGACAGAAACTGACAACTTACAAAAATTCTGTCATTATCTGTCAGTTGTATTTTCCATGGCATGCCGCGGCTTTTATATAGAAATGCAGTTATTCTTTAATTTTTTTAGCTTGAATATTTCTTACACGAAGCGCAATCGGAAAAAAAATTATATTTTGTGCTTAGAATTCGATTTTGCATATGGCATTTCATTTTTCGGCTCGACTTATGAATCAGCCTGTATACATTGCAGTAAGTAGTATATAAGAACTAATACTTCTTCTAGTAAAATTGTTACTACGGCGTAAAATAAATGTATAAAACATCACCCAAAAAACGTAGCACAACGCATTTATTAGCTAGATGCGCATTTCGAAGGCTACGCCCCCATCTTCAGTAGCACGCCCACGCCCCCATCTTCAATAGACCAAATAAAGTTACCTCAATCACTCACCGGGATTGCTATACAATTATATAATTGTTTATACAAATATTTCTTATACTTCAGAGCTATACAATTTGCCTGCTCCAAAGGGCATATACATTACCTAGCAGGTCCACTTGGTTTGAAGTTGAAACTCCGAACAAAATACCTGTATAAAAATCAGTCACGTAATTTGAAGCCACTTTCATATTAAAGGAAATAGAAAGTTAACGGCGAAGAATTGGAGTAATTAAGATTTGATTCGAAAAAATTTGAATATATATTTTTTTATTGCTAATCTGATGCTAGTCTTATGCTAATCTGATATGTTATTATTTATTCACTTTTATTTGGTTTGAATATTCCAATAAATGTATTCTTTTTCTCCTTTACGAATTGAATGACTAGTCACGACTAGTCTTTTATTCTAACTATATTATTTCTTGTATACTGTATGTGGGTGTTCAAGTGCACAGTGACTAGTCATTGGACTAGTGTGATCGTACCCGAGCGCCGGCATGTAGTATATAAGGATGCGCAGCGCTCGTACCGACTCAGTACCGTCGGGATCGTCGTCGTGTGAACATCGTTTCTGCTCTGCGTGACTCATTTCATATTATTCACTTGTTGACATGCGTTTAATGTGTAATCCAGTGAAATATTAAAAACAGCGTAGTGTAAAGGATAATATCGAGTGTTTAACCTATTCGAAGTTTGGGTAGTTGCATATACACCAGTCTATGCATAACCAACAATAAAAAATATCATATCGTACACAACGAACGAGTGTGTAATGATACGGCCTTATTTATTTCGTGCTAATGCGCTCACCAATTCCGATGATAGACTAGCGCCGAAGTACAATATTCAGAGTCGGTCATTCAGAATAAGAGAACAATAATAACAACAAATGTTATTGAATATAAATCAAATTAATTGTTCAAAATTTCCACCATTTGCATTATAATATTACATTAATTTGTAATCTGTAATCTTATGCTTTCTCTTAAAATGTTGAACCAACAATCAATAACATTTGTAAAAATACAGGAAAATTTAAAATAAATAATGTAGACAATACGTTTGTTTACGGAATTATTTTTTATTTGCACGTATCAAGCTCGTTGTGAATGAAAATATTACAGAATAGGTTTAATTGGATGCCATTTTATATAGAATTAAGGTCATTAAGCAAAGCAACACAGAAGGCACTTTAACGAATACGCAAATAATGGACAATTTCTCTATATTACTAATGCAAACGGAGTTTTACATTGACGTTTAAATTGTTCTTGTATGTTACGAAGGATTGTGAGTGAGTGGATAACTTATTTTGTTTCCTTTTTGTAAAAATTATACTGGGGTATTGGAACAGATGTTGAGAAAGCTCCAAAAAACGAACATTTTTATTCTGTTTCATAACCTAGTTTCCAAATACCACCAAACTTAGACATATTTCTCATATTTTCTCATTTGAATTCATTTTATTTGTTATGAATGCCACTTTACAAGAAGATAGCTCAATAGATATTCTGTGCTATAAAATTATAGTAATTTTTTCCACAGTATAGGTAAACATTACATATAGCCTAGGCGAAGAATTGGCGCAATTATAATTATATAAAAATGATTTTCTTCGAAGAAATTTGAAATATTTTTTTTTTAATTGCTAATTCGTTTTTTAATTATTACGTTATTATTTATTCACTTTTATTTGGCTTGAATAAATGTACTTCTCTTTTTTAACGGGTTAAATGACTAGTCATTGTGCACCAAGCACCAACACAGTTTGACTATGTCATGTCATGTTAAGTAATTAATAAGTCATGTTAAGTAAATCAAAACAATCCAGTATGTTAGAATTGTAAAATTATTTAAAAATCAATTAAATTATTATAGAATAACAATGATTTGCAATAGTTCTATACTTCTAATCATTAGCCTGTTCTTTTTTGTAAGTATAAACTCAATTCAAACGCGTAAATATCATTTTATAATTATTTCATTTTAGAATACTACTTACGCGGAATACACTTCCGAAGACTGCTCAAATTTTGGCTTAAACAAAGCAAATTTGGTATGCTCTACTTGCGATCAACTGTCCAAATTCAACCTAGACATTTTAAAGTAATATAGAATGTAAATATCAATTAAAAAACGCATTACAAATCGTTTTCCAGGACTCATTGTTTGGAATGTTGTCACCACGACGAAACGTCCACGTCAGTGGAAAAGAAATACGCCAGGGCCGTACTTGAAGTTTGCACGTGCAAATTCGGCGCTTATCCTCAAATACAGGCGTTTATAAAGAGCGATCGACCTGCGAAATTCCCCAATTTGCAAATAAAATATTTGCGTGGTTTAGATCCGATTATTAAATTGTATGATAAGGATGGACATTTAATTGAAACTGTCGCTATTGAGAAATGGAACACAGATTCTGTCGAGGAATTTTTGAATACTCATTTGATTAAGGAAGACGATTATTTAAGGACAAACCAAATTTAGAAAAAACTAAGAAAAACTAGTTATTTTCCAAAAATGTTATGAAAAGAAATAAAATACCTTTTTTTAAATTTTTATACATTTTCTATAATTATTACAGCGATATTGCAAATTACATTATTTCAATTAAATTATAGTTTAAACGTTGAGTAATGTAATTTTTAAGCTGTTCATTTTTTGTCAAGTCTTTCCTTGGTCATTTCGACAGATACATTTTCTTCCTTATCATTTTTTGGAATATGTTCAACGTCATTAGTTTTCTTCAGAGCCTTTTCTTTGTATTTCAAACGCCTTTTCTTGCTTTTGGATGAAATCGCTTCATCATTGCGATTCTGCACAACATCTGAACTACCAGCGTCATTTGTCTTAGCTAAATTGTCAATTTTATTTTGATTATTCTTTTTTGCTTTTTTTACGCCGTCAACGCCACTTTGGACTGGAGGAATGTCAATATTAGACTTATTCTTCAATTTATTCTTTTTTGTTGGTGATGCAGATTCAGAAGTTATTTTTGAAGCTTCAGTTCCTGCAGGAATATTTTTTTGTTTCTCTTTAGACGCTGTATTGTCTAATTTTAGTTTTTTGCTATTATCAACTTCGGAATTCTTATTTTTTCGTTTGTTTGTTTTTTTGATTTCTTTTGGTTTTTCTTCCAAAATTTTCTCTTGGTCAATCTTTTTTTTAATATCGGCCGATTTTACTTCTCCATTTTCACTATATTTACGCTTTTTGGTTTTTTTCTTTTTTTTTGTCTCATTTTCTCCATTAATTGCAGCAGAATCGTCTTCTTTTCCGCCATTTTCTACAGTTTTATTCAATTTCTCTTCATTTTGAACACTTGCAGCTTTCATATTTTGCTGCTTAACATAATTCTGAATTAAATCAAATACTTCAGAAGCATCGTCTTTATTAACTCGATTTCCCATTGTGGAAGTGATGAAATTCTATTAAAAAACAATATAATTAAACCAATACGATTCATAAATCGGAATAAAATGAAAACTACCATAAACTTGGGCTTTTTCCGTGGAATGTTCGTCTGCCCCAAAACAGCCTTAAAAACCGTTTGTAATTTCGGTTTTTTACAATCCGGTTCAGTATCATAACAAGACTGGATTATATCCACCCAATCTCCTTGTTTCTGCATGCCTTTCATGGGCTTTTGTTCAGTCCCTTTTGCAGAATACCGCTGATCCTCACTTACGCATAACGTATGAACCGAAAACTCTTCACCTCTAATACAACGCACCAAAAAAGACGATTATCATAGGAAATTAAGCTATTTTCTATTATGCTATTACCTGAAATCTTTCAAGCAGTCTACGCATGTTAAATCTTTCGGTCGCCTGCACTTTACAACGTAATGTTTTTCTACTTTAGGTTTTTGAACGGCATCCCCGCAATGATTACAGGTAAAAACAACCATATTCGCAATCTGATTTCTTCAAATTAAAGAAAATTAGAGAAAAATCTAACACGTGCTTTTCAACCACAGTAATGAAGTTCAAAGAAAGCTAACTTCATTTGAACTATTTTAGGTTAGGATGTAAACATGCGTGTGCGGTATTTGTTAAAAAAGTATGCTAATAAGATGATCATATTTCCTATCTACAAACTGTAAAATAATAGACAAAGTGTTGTAAATAATAGACAAACTTGTAATAAATTAAATAATATTGTTAAATCGAAATATTCATTACATATCATAGTTATTTGCGACTGCTTGTGCTTATAATTGGCAGTAAAATTATTTTATATGCCCTTGTTGAGGTAAGTATATTTACTAAAGCTATATTGTTAAATAAGGGAATTGAATTATTTTTATGTGTAAGAAGAGTTATTTAGCTTTGCTAAAAGGCAGTTTTGGATATTACATTTATGTTTATAATAATCGCCATTGAGTGCATTCAAGTGCTAACGGATATTATCGGACAGTCAATGTCACGTTATATAAGTCATGCGCTGATTGGGTGAAAATTCGTTATCTCATATGTCAAGCTGAAAGTTTGTTGTAATCTGAATCATTGACAATAAAAATAAAATGCGATAAAAATGAGTAAACTAATGTATAGTTAACTAGTAGTGATAATTCAAAAAATCTGCACCCCAACATGGCTATGGTAAGTTGAAACGTATGAATACAAATTGGAGAATGTAAACAATACTGTGTCGCCGTGATTCTAGCCCGAAGATGTAGGGGAAGAATTGGACCTTCTTCGGCGTGTATTCCCAAAGTGGCGAGTTGATAACATACTTAATTACCTTTTGCGGACCCGCCCTGAAAATCGTGTTAAAAATGCTATATGCAAATACATACAATCACACGATTCGCACTTGAACCGGAACGATTGCGAAACAGACGCTAAATTAGTGCACGAAGTCTTTCCGGACGTCCCATTTGCGGATATATTCACTAGAATTACCATGTTGGGCGACGAAAGAAATAGGGTTAGGATTTGTTTGAGGCTGTTATTATTCGAAAACGGGTTTAAAACTAGCAATAATTCTGGTAGCGATTTAATTAATGAAATTGATAGTGAGGAGATTAAAGATATGTTGCACGATCATAAAAACGTGGGTGGCGTGAAAAGCACTTTATCAGCCTCGACTAACATTAGGAATAAATATAGGGTAGAAAGTAATAGTGGAACGATTAGAAATGTTGATTTAAATCGCGCTTCTGTTAATCATCGTGTTGATAGTGATAGTGAGGCAGATGTTGTAATAAAACGTGATAAAGTAATTTTAAGCGAAAGTCCTGTAGGTGATGCTAATGAACCGAAACTACCCACTAGGAAGGAATCGCAAAATTCCTCTTTTAACAACTCTGAAGCGGGCTCTACCGAAAAAAGTACCGAATCATCCGAAATGTTCAATAAAACATGTCCTAAAAGCGGTAATTTCTTTTAGAAATGTCAAAACCATAAACAAAACTGCCTGTCTAAACAATTTTTTTTTGTATTTTGTAGAGCGAAAATTTTCTATAGACCTGGAACAATTAGAAGACTTTTTTAATAATTCTAATTTCGATTTTTCGGGTATCTTAGCGCCTGTCGAAGTAGCGCGAATAAAAAATATACAGGCTGATCAAATCAATTTATCCACCAACAATGTTTGTAACGAAATTCTCGTTGGCATGAACAAAGATCTTAAACAGTGTAAAGATTCTATTATTTGCAAAAATCCTTTTGAAGATTGTACGGATTTTTCAAACAAAAAGCACGAATTTATAGACTTGACAAATAAATCGTCCATGTGGAGAAAACGATCCGGAAAGCCATGCACGGTCACTTCAACCGAAATTATTAATTTAGACAACAATCGGGACTTTAATTCGGACGTTATAATTGAAGACACGAGATTACCGGAACCAATCATCGAGGAAACAGATATTATTATTCTCAGAGAAAATACATCGCAAAGGAAGAAACAAAGGATTATCGATAAATCCGCCGTTATTAACGTTGTTGAAGAATTTTTAGATTCTCAGCCAGTTCCAGGACCGTCTGGAATTAATTTATCGAAACGAAAACCGATTTTATCGACCGCTACTGGTGAAGATAATTCGCCGCCGAAAAAATCGAAAATTGATATTGATTTGATGAGTAAGTTTTTGTATATAAAATTCAATTTATTTGGGATGTAAACAATTTGTTTTGTAGGAAACTTAGAAGAAATTTTTGACGAATCGTAAGTATTTATAATATAAAATAATTGTGATATATTTGTGAATCAAAATTTTTTTTTAGAATGGATGTTTCTCTAGATAAAACATTTAAAAAGAACAAAAATACAGAAAAAAAAGAAAATACATCTCTTCAAATGTACGAGGATTTCATTGAAAAGAAAAGATGTAAATTACATTTTTTTTGTTTAGTTAATTGAATACGATTTTTTCTCAATTGTTTTTAATAAATATGTTTTTTTTTTTTTAATATTTATGAAAAAGTTTTTTAAGATAAATTGAATAATTTCTTAAAAAAAATTTCATACTTTTTTATAAAATCATTCATAATTATTGTTGTAAAAAATATTAAAAATTATTTTTAGCAATTTTAACAAGCGCATCATCTGATGTAAACTTCCTCGAAGATATTTCAGACACTGAAATTGGCGAAGAAGAATTTGTTGTAGATGAAGCTTTGTATTTTCCGCTAATGGAAATATTCCCCGAAGCCTGTCCTATTTTTCTCAAAAGAATGTGCAATGGAAAAGTAAATAATCCAGGCCAAATTAACTCGATCATATCTGAAGTGCTGGACAGTAAGTGCTAATTAAAAAAATTAATTCATTTTTAAATAAGTTGAGGAAAACAGGATATTGGTAAAAAAAAAAACAATAAAACTATTTTAATTAACCAAATAAATTGATAAATAATTCTAACCCAAAAAATATATATTTTAAAATTAAAATCTATTCAATCTATACAACCATCAAACGGCTTTAGTTAGAATTGAGGGGAAGAAGATGTAGCGAGAATAGGAAGGGGAATCGGGTATGGATGTACACTTTTGCCATTGTTATTTAACCTGTATATAGAAGATGCTATAAACAAGGTAAAAGTAGAGTATAGTGTAGGTTTGAAAATTCAGGGAAAGGAAATATATATATTGAGGTTCGCCGACGATATAGCTATCTTGGAAGAAAGAGAGCAGAATTTAGAACATGTATTAAATTGTATGCAGGAAGTAATGATTAGGTATTATACATGAAAATAAATATAGGCAAGACCAAAGTGATGTGTGACAAGAAGGAATGCAAGCGAAAAATGAGGATAAGAATAGGAGATGATAGAATAGAGGAAATGCCAGACTTTTCTTATTTAGGAAGTAGGATTACAAAGGATAACCGAAGTGACGTAGATATAAAATGTAGGATAGCACAGGGTAGGAAGGCATTCGTAGAAAAAGAACAGATTTTAAGATCAAATATTGACTTGGGTATTAGAAAATGATTACCGAAGGCATATGTGTGGAGTGTAGTATTGTACGGGTGTGGCGTAGACTGTAGTAAAAGAAGGGAAACGTAGAATAGAAGCATTCGAAATGTGGTGCTACTGGAGGATGATGAGGATTGTGGGAAGATAAAGTAACAAATGAAGCCGTACTAGAGTTAGTAGGGGAGAAGAGAAGTATTTGGAGAGTATTACAGCGCAGGAGAGATAGACTAGTAGGCAGTGGCGGCTCTTGCCATTTCAACCGAGGGGGGCGCATTTCTTAAAAAATAACATAATAGTAAGAAATCTTACCTAAAATGGATGCAAAATTATTAAATTCAATCATTTTTCGAAAGTGGTATTCCGCTCTTCTATCTTTCATTGATATCAATACTATTTGCACAAGTTTGTGATAAATTTAAATCAGGCAATGGCCTACCTAATTCTTTAATTTTTACTTTGTCGTCGAGAGAAAGTCTACAAAACTCTATTTTCAATAAAGAACTAACACTACATTTTTATTAAATTATTTCTATAAATATATTCTTGGAGAAACACGTGGCAAAATCGTATATACGTAACTCTACGCAGAACAATGCAACTGTCTTATCTGGCTATTCTATATAAATTTTCCTGTATACTAGACTATGCTTCTCTGTTGGGACGCTAAAGAATCCCGGCCCGGAATAGCTTAAAACAACGATATATTCTTAGCTGTAGAAGCAGCGTGACGTCACGTTGCCTGGCCGCTATTTTGTTTGTGGCGCATACGATACGCGAACCAAAGAAACAGATGATATACTACATACGGTCGCTCTCACTCTACCGCTTGCAATAGATAGGATGAGTGCATATGCATTTAACTCATACTTGCTCTCCGCCACACCGTGTTGTGTTGAGTGCTATCCCAACGCAAGCTTTATCTTTTAGGAAAAATAATGTCGAATTAAAATACAATACAATTATATATCTACGTTGAAGCGCTCAATGTTTAGGGGGGATGCGCGGCCATGCGGCATCGAAAGAAACCGCCACTGCTAGTAGGTCACATTCTTAGATATGGGGGTATTATGCAATTAGTTATATAAGGTATAGTAGAGGGAAAGCAAGGGGTAGGTAGGCCTAGATTGGAGTATGTGGGTCAGATAGTGGAGGACATGTGGGATGAATAGCTATAGAGAGATGAAGGAATTAACTCAGGGTAGATCGGCGTGGCGTGCTGTTTCCAACCAATCCTTAGGATTGGCGACTATTTAACTAACTAATTTTAAAAAGTTAAAAAATAATGTTTTCTTGAAAATTTTCTATAAAAAAATAAATTAAAAAATGTTTTTAACATTTTTTTTAAAGTGTCTTATGGGTGATTTTGAGGGTTATTTTATAGTTTGTGATTATCCGAAACGTAAAAAGCCGGAGGAGGTGGCTCCAAATGAAATAAACGAAGACGATCAATTTGAGATTTTAATTCAAGTTTTACCAGATGCGGATCCAATGTATTTAAAGAAAAAAATTGAAGAATTTGGCGGAGATTCGGAGTGTATTAAAGAGTTTATAAACGATGCCATGGAAACGAAATCTTATCCTACTTTAAAAGAATACCAACGGTAAATAAAAAATAATAATTTTATGTAATTTGTGAAAAAAAAAATTTCATGCGATAAAAATTATTTTTAATTGATGTTTACAGAAATATATTCAAAATTGATATTTTTCATTACCAGTATTTTTTTTCATTTATTTAAAAAAAAACACTTCCTGTGCAAAACTTTGCATTTTTTGTTAAAAAAAAAATCTTTTAGAAAACAGCAATTATCTACTCAAACTAAACAATATACTTCAGATTTTAAAGTTGAAAAATATTTGGAACAAATTCCCGATCCAGAAACTTATTTTAAAGATAAAATATACAACGAGTTTAGTTACGAAGAACGCGATTATTTACAACTTGTGCTAAAAAATGTGTTTAATATGTTGCCGATAAAGGCGATAAATACCAAACTGAATAACTTAAAAAGTGTTACTGGTAAAAATAATAATTTTATGTTAGTTTGGATTTTTTGGATTTTTGTTGTTTTGTGTTTTAGATATTTTTGATAGTCTCCATCATGTCGCTCGTAAAGCGAATAATCATATGAAATCGCGTCGTAAATTTAGCCCGTACGACACTGTGCTGCAAAATATACCGTTTTTACAAGAGGTATGTTTATTTATTCTGGGTGGTGTGTTTTAAACGCTACAAATATATTTTTATATTCGGGTATTAATTCTATTAATTAAAAATAAATAATTATAATTTAAAAAAATATATATATATATTTGTTAAGAAAAATTTCAAATTTTGTATTTTTTTTTAAGAAATGATTTTTTAAACAAATTTTTCATATTTAATATTTTGTTGTATTTTTACAAATCGGGAAACCAATATTTGAAAAAATCGAAATTACAAATTGCGTATGCCAACAACACCCGGTATAGTACCAACTCACAACGACTGCGCCAATTATTCTTTTTTTTTTCGTCATACGTAAATAAATTTATAATAATTTCTCTTCAACTTCAAATATGAATTCGAACATTTTCTGGCAGATCGCTTATAATGTCAATCGACCTGCCATTGTCAATTGGCGCGCGTCGCGCGTGAAACTTCTCCAGGACCGGCGCGAACAGCATCGCACTGCCGGTCTGCTGCAAACGTGCTGCTGTTGCTACGACGACACTCTATTACCTGAAGAGGTCGTTCAGTGCGAAACGGGCTGCGATAGCTGCATGGAATGCATGCAGCGCAGCACCGAAGTCATCTTCGGCCAGGGCCGTACTGACTTCCCCTGCATCGGCGGTTGCGGCATAGAATATTCTATGCGAATTTTACAGGTTTGTTTTGTTGAAAATTGAAATATGATGAAAAAATGTTTTTTTTTTCGAGTGATACGTGTTAAAATTTTCTACAGTTGACTTTGTTAATTATTTTAAATACCGTAATACCAAATCACCAAAATACCGTAACTTAAAGCATTACGTAGCTAGATGTACATTTCGAAGACTATGCACCCATCTTCAGTAGCACAAGATAAAAACTAAATAAAATACCTCGTGTCACGAGTCGTGATTGATATACTATTGAATAAATAAGTCAACATGACAGAAGCATTTCAAAAATGGCATATAATATGACCTATAATTCTTTTAAAACATTATAAATTAATAATATAGAATATAGAATACTTGATCTATAAATCTTTTAAAACAATACAAATTAACAATTAACGAAATTAACAAATAACAGCAAAAAATATTGGTTTGTAAAATCTAAAATAATCAAAAATAAATTAATTAATTAAATAAAAATAAATTAAAAAATAGTTTTATTAAATAAATTAAACAGACAAGATGAAATTGGGCCCGAATCCAAATTTGATTTAGATTTATGCATGTATTATTATGAATAATTCAAAATACTTAAGTAATTTAAGTGAACTAGTTTGAATAGGATGACCTTATTCAAAAATATGCTCGGCGACAGCACTTTTATCTTTTATATTTAATGCTCCTTAAATCTAGTTTCAATGGATCTACCTGTTTGTCCTATATATACTTTAGGACAACTAGAACAAGATATTTCGTAAATACCCGATTTTTTATTGAAATCAATCAAATCTTTTGGATTTCCTAGAAAATTAACAATACTAGTAGAAGTATTATATGTTACTTTAAAATTACATTTATTTAAAATACTATCTAAGCCATGTGCAATTATAAGATCAAATGGTAATTTAACTAATTTTGGAGTTGAATTATTATTTTGTTCTAAACTACTAATATTTCTGATATCTCTTGTTCTTTTAAATTTTCTTAATATGTTATTTATAATTTTAGAAGAATAGCCATTTTGTACTGCTATATTTCGGATATTATTTAATTCAATGTTATATTTATCATTAGATAAATGTTTCTGTCATGTTGACTTATTTATTTAATAGTATATCAATCAAGATTCGTGACAGGTATTTTATTTAGTTTTTATCTTATGCTACTGAAGATGGGGGCATAGCCTTTGAAATGTGGTTTGATTATCAACCAAACTTTTTTTAGGACGCCCTGTCTAAGAAGCTCTTCTCGAAAGTGGCGCAAAAGCGACAATTGGCCGAGGTTCGAGCCGCGGGTCTCGAAGACCTCGAACAATGTCCCTTTTGTGATTTCGCGAATATTCCGTCGCGTGAAGATCGTTTATTCCGCTGTTTCAATCCGGAATGTATGAAAGAGAGCTGTCGCAAGTGCAAAGAACTAAATCACATTCCTTTACGTTGCGAAGAGGTAGAGAAAGATGCAGATGTACAGGCGCGCGTTCAAATCGAAAATAAAATGACAGAAGCGCTGCTTAGGTATATAAATCGTATCGCGCGACTGCACCAAATTTGCGACTTTTTTATGTTTGCAATTTTAGATCGTGTTGGAAATGCCAAACTAAATTTATAAAATCAGACGGCTGCAATAAAATGACATGTCCAAAGTGCGGCTCGTTTTCTTGTTACATCTGCGGTAAATCTGTCAAAGATTATAAGCATTTTAATGGTCAGGGTGGGGATCGATTTGATCTGTAAGTCATTTTATACAAAATCAAACGTTTTTTTAACTTTTTTATTGAATGAAGTTTTTTCACTTCACTTTTATCAAAACATTTTGTGAGAAAATTCCTTTTTGCAGCTGTCCGTTGTATAGTGACACAAATAAGCTGCATGAGGAGGCTGTATTGAAAGCTGCTGAGGACGCAAAGAAGGGCCTAGATCAAAACGCCCTTAAGCTCGATCCAACGGCCGATATTCAGAAGCACTTTGAGGAGTATAATAAGAATAATCCTGTTGTTTTACCGCCTGGCATTCGAGTGAGTTCAGTTCAATTCATACGACTGCGCCAATTTTAATGTTATATTTTTCCGTACGGCTACGCTAATTTATAAAAATTATACGAAATTAATCGATATCATTGATAAACATATTTTTGGGATCATTCTCAAATTTTAATATGGTAGCTATGAGAAATAGTTAGTTATACAGGATATTCGAGCAGTATCGGAATTGCTGTATAATAAACGAATGTAGATACAAATTTGAAATTTCGGTTTTGCGTATGTATTCTGCTCTGTATTCTAAAATATAGATTTTAGAATACTCTTAGATTTTCTCTGTATTCTAAAATATTTTTAACTGTACAGGGTGTTCCATTTTCGTGATATACACATCAACTTTTCAAATTTAATATATATTTTTCCTAAATCGCATTATGCTACTTAAAAGTAGCTTTACATTATATAAATAATAGAAACTAGTTTTTTCTCCATCAAAACAAAGTGTTGTCACTAACTCCTATTCTATTGTTGAAAAGCCACAAGAACAACAGGCGCGACAATATAACCACGTGGTATTGAATCAGAACCAATATAGAGATGCGGGCAATGCGGATCGGCACAGACTGAACTTACATCACTATCCGTACGATGCATTCGCGCAGCACGTCGGTGACATTCACGTGCTGGATGAGCCACGGCCACCTCCACATCCACCCCCAGCGCATCAGCACCAGCATCGCCCACATCTAAATCGGCAGCATAGGCAAATGTACAGACACTACCGCAGACTAGCTGGCCAGAACGTGAATCCCTGGTTGCCGAACCAGAATCTAGCAGCGGATGGTTGGAGGGGTTTCCATCCGCAACGAAATGTCGATTACGCGGGCCCGAATAATAATGGCAGGGTTAGTTCATTGGTATTTATTTCGGTGCGGATTTTATTAATTTTTTTTTGGTTGATTTTTTACTTTTTCATTTTAAATAAATTACAACGATGACCTTCATTTTGCAAAAAAATATATATTTGCCGCTCTATATCAAATTTTGATTTATAATTATACTACATATTTAAAATTATATGGCGCCACAATATAAAATAAATTCAGAAAATTTTCATCAACACATTTTACAACACAAACAAAATATATGACGGCAACGCTGCTTAATATTTAAAATCAAAAATTTATAGCTGTTACTATAAACCAGCGTTTTCCAATCTTTTTGAGTTAACGCATTTGAAAACTAATTGGGATTTCGCGACACACCAAAATTGTTAAAATAAAAAGTATTTCACGAAATATTAATAATAACACATGTTGTCACTTGCTACAATTTATTTTTTTTTTATTTCAAAAAGACACATTTAGCAGATACCATAGAATAATAGAATATGATTATAAAAAACTTTAATGCGATACTTGTGCTTGCCGTTGTTCACATAATTTCTTTATTTGGGGTCGAATATTAGATAAGGCCACTCTGAGTTCTTGTTCCAAAGAAAGTAATCTCTCTTGTTTCTTATTTTTAATTTCCGTCATTGCTGAAAATCCCCATTCATAAAGGCAACAAAATTTTTAAGGCAACTTTTGATGTGCTTGGGAATTCAGAAGAAATTTTTATCCAAAATGCTGATAGTTTAGTAATCATAAAATTTTTGCGACACACCTAAGATCATCGCCACACACTGGTGTGTCGTGACATACTGGTTGGGAAACACTGCTATAAACCAACATGACAAAAATAAATCGCAAAATTATACCAAATTGAAATAACAAGCTTAACAATTTAAAAAATTTAATTATTTATTTTTAGTAACTTGGGTACCCTTAATTTTTATTATTTTTTGTATATGTTCAGCATTCTTATAAATATAATAGCTCAATAAAATACTCATCACAATTTCAAAGCAAAACTTCATTTATTGAATGAACACGTTTTATTTTTGATTGACAGATGGTTGGTGAACGATTAGATCAATTACGTGATATCGTTGGATTACTACCACGTGATGGTGCTCCAGATCGGCCTGGACACGGAGCCGAACCTGGACAGCGCGATCATATATAGTAAAAAAATATCAGATTTGTTATCAACTATTTTGTTTAAATTTTTTTTTGGCAGGTTAACATGATTTAAAACACTAGCCCTTTTTCCGAGGATTAAAAAAAAAGCACTTAAAATATGTACTGCTAAACATTGTCGTTTTTACGCCATATTATGTGTTTTTAACAACTAATTTGAAAAAATATCCAAATCTCTATAATTATTCTTATATTGCAAAATTTGCTTTTTAAGAATAATTTCAATAATTAAGTTGTTTGTTATCGTTTTTTTTGTTTTTTTAATAGATTTAAGAAATTATTGTTAAAATCTGTTAGCTTCTAAATTTACTTAAAATAAGTGCATTTGTCGATTTTTTTGTAAAATAGCTTTTGCTCAACAGATTGATATTTTCAAATTAAATATATCTATTTTTTTACTAACAAAACGACATAAGCATTTTTTAAATATCTACCAAAATATTAATAGTTACCAAATAGTTAATCCATTACGAGGTTATTTTTATAGAATTTCTTGTAAATATTTGTAAAAAAAGTATTTTCTTAAGAACGGAAATAATTATATATAATATGAAATGTTGAAAATTTATCAACTACTTTTTTATACAAAATAACTTTCCTAATTTGAATAAATCTTCCAATTCAATAAATTTTTTGGCCTTTTAAGGACATGGTTTCAAAATAAATCGAAGATGAAATATAATTTTTATTAAATTAACATGTAAACAAATCTATCTTTTTTTTATTAAAAATAGTAAATAAATATCTAAATAGTTACTTTTTTGGTGTAGTGCAAAAACCTTATAATTAAAAATATTGTTTCTTTTTAAATTCATCTTAAATCATTATAAATACAATTTTTTGAAATATCATTTTCCTGATTTTTTAATACCATGTACACCATTTGTAAGATTATTAAACATCTCTTTAAATTTCTAATTACTTAATGTTAGTATTTTAAAGATTCTCAATCCTTCTTCGGCGTGCTGTGATTACTCTAAAAAATAATAAATCGTAAATTTATCAGGAATTATTAATTTATTGAAAAAATGCTGTTATCAAATATTTAATGGTGCTTAAAACTTTCGGAAAGTGCAAACTAAAAAATAAACGAATTTTTTGATTTAAAAAAAATGAATTATTTTTTTTAAGAAATTTAATATATATATATATGTGCGATTATAAAACTTTAATTTTTTTATAAAAAAAATAGTATGCTGCATAATTTAGAAGTAATAATTTTTTAAAATAAAGGCTAAAAAGCGGTTGAAAATAAAAATAAAACCAAATTACGTCAGCGGGTTCCTTGCTTTTCCGATGCAAAGCTAAGCTCGCTTTCTGACTCATTATTTTATATTGTAGCTTCACCTTTTCCCGCAATTTATCCGGGATTACCATTATTGTGGTCGTTATATTCCCGAAAAATAACACCAAAAACGAAAAGCTCAATACAGGAACCTACAAAAAAATACACTTTTTAGCTGCAAAATGACCAAAACACGAATGATAGCAGTATAATTTTCGAAATGTGCTATTTATTCCATTGCACTTGAGAATATTTCATTTTAAGTGAGTGTGTGTGTGTGTATATATACATATGTGAAGAAATACAATTATATTTGTCATTTGTCAAATGCTGCGTTGCAATTCATAGGCAGCTAAAAAAATCGTACAAACGAAGATTTTCAAATAGTTTTCATCAATTATGTTGCCTAAAATAGAAATCACAAATCCGTAGTTAGCTAATCGAAACTCAGATGGCGCCTCATATAACTAATTATGATTTAAAGACACTTACATGCCATGTAGAGGTCGCTTCGTAGCTAATCTGCAACAAAACGTACGCATTGTATAGCTGAAAGAAGTAACCAATAAACAAAAACGGCAAGAGAAATGAAAGGCCTCGCCACATCCACGAATGGAATCCTTCGATGGTTATGTCCATGGTGTGACGTTCCCCCAACGCCTTTAGGCGATATAAAACGCCCTGCTGATAGCGGAATTGTAAATATTGAACCACACCTACCAATTTTATAAATAAAAAAAATTAGTGCAATTTTCTGATTTTTTATAGATATGGAGAATACTAACTAATGTATGCGTTAAAGCACATAAATTGCGTGCCGAACATATTCCATGTTACAATATCGGGCCAAATGAGCAAAATGCCCGCCACAACTGTTGATATAAAATGGTGCAAACGCCACCAACCCTTAATTCTCGACCCATTTACCCGTAAAATACTCTCCCTTATTGTCAGGGTGCAATAATACCAGACGAGGAGGAAGATATAGCCCAGTTCCAAAGGTCTGTATACAAAAACGTAAACTTCATATGTAATTTTAGTTTTTAAATCAATAATTTAAATGACTGAAATAAATTAAGTTCCATATATTTAAAAAATATATTCAAAATATTGTGATTTTAAAGTTTATTTTTTCTTTTATTACTACAAACCAATTTGGAATTTATAAACATAAAAATAATTTATTTACACCATTTTTTGTTTGTAAATTTATATATATATAAAAAAACAATACGTTGTAAAAACTCAATAAATTACTTTTTAAATCAATGATTCATATAAAAAAACAAGTTTAAATTTCAAAAAGTAGTCACAAAAATTGTTATTAATAACCAGTAGTTGATTTAAAAAAATGGTTAGAATTATTTTTAAACTGCGGGTATTAATATAGGATTTAAAATAATTTGAAATCTGAGAATTATACACCGATTTGTAAACAATAAATGTTATCTATTGACGAACCCAAAGGTTAAGGGTTAAGATTGATAAAAAATTCCCTACGTACTCACCTGAACCGAAATAGAAGATTTATAATAGCAAACACAAATCCGATTACAGACAAAACTAATTTGAATTTTTCGTATTCGTCTTTGTATTTAAATCTAAAAAATATTAACAAAATTACACGAAATGACTTTAAATGATCTTTAAACGTTAGTAATTGAATTAATATATACGACTTACTTTTCTTCTTTATTTAGTATTGAAACATTAACATTTCCCAAAATAATCTTTAAATACGTCCCATTTTGTTTCGGCAAATATTGCTCAATTTCATCGAGATGCGCTTTGCGTTTAAGCATACCATTCTCGAGTTCTAGCACTTTTTCCTGTTTCCCGTGCTTTTTTAATCTAAAATACGCAAATTATACCCCGAAAATGTATCTAAAAACTCACTTACTTCGCAGTGATTGAATGCAACTGTTTTCTCTGCTGTTCCAAACCAGAAAGACACCGTTTCTGATATGTATTGAGTTCCTCCATTTTCTCCAAGTATATTTTATGAATATTCTGAAAAGGAATTTATTGAAAATCGAGGAAATCGCGTAAAATTGTCTTCAGTATAACCTCTAAGCCCTTAAACTCGGTAGAAATGTCGTCCCATTCTTGGCAAATTTCTGTTATACTTGGCTCAAGCATTGTGCTAGCGACAGAGTAATCTATTCGCAAATGAACGAAATTTACAATATCATTTTTTTAAATAATAATTAATCAGATAAGTAATGATTTAAAAATAAGACCACAATAGATATGGACTTTACTCAATACTGATTGGCTTCAAAACTCACTAATGAACTACTGAAGTTTATTCCGACTTGAATATAAAAATCTAATTAAAGAATTTATACAAATAATGGGAATAATTATTAATTAAATTGTAGTTTTTTTTCTATTTTCTATTATTCTATACTTCTATATAATTTATTGTGTAAAAACATCATTAGTTCAAATAATTATGCGTTTACCAGCTGTTAATCAAACTTGCAAATTTTTGTACGTCAAATAATCTACGTACTTAAAAACTAAATTATTGCTTGATTATAGAATATATATTTAATAGTATTTGTGCTTTATAATAATTTTAAACACAATATATATTTATTATTTAAAAATTGTATGTACAATAATTTAAATTCAAACACTTGTCATCCGGTGACACTTAATACGGCTGTCAAATCATCTAAAGTGTAATCAACATCAAATCATAAATGAACTCACACCCAGCAATATCATTCGCACATTCTACGCTATATAATCAATCGTTATCAATAGATTCTATTTCGTTTTTTAAAGAAACAATGTGATATAAGTGTGTATAGACAAGATGAGTGTATTCGGTGAGTTCCAGCAGATGTGGCACTCGCGCTTCCCACAGGGAACTCTGTCCAGTACATGGGCAGAGGACGTGAGGGCAAACCTCGAGACGCACAAACAGCGCGTTATCGGGCTGCGGGAAGAGCTGGAGAAGGAAGAAGTGTACGTCAACTATCTGGAGACCCTCCTCACGGAGTTCGAGAACCACCAGAAGAAGGAACAGGAACTGCTCGTTCTACGGGAACAAAAGGATGACACAGTATGTTTGCCCAATGCAAATAAATAGTCAGTTTTCGAGTTGTTTCGTAAGATTTTATATGATGGGTTGTTCAATTTCCGCTAAGGAAGTTGCTAGATAGATACTTTTCATGGTTTTATTGCAATAATGGCCTTTTGCAATTTCAATACTTAAGTATATTTCATTTAAATGACTAATCCGCTTTTTTATTTTTTTATAAAGTAAACAGTGTTATCTTATTATATTTTTAAATAGGGAATACCAACTTGAAATTTTATGGCGCTTTTTGGTGTAGAAAAAGTGAATGATTTATTATATAATTATTGCGTGTTATAAAAAAAAATTTCCACACTTTTTTATTTTTTATGCTTTAGACAAATATTTGCATTTATATTTTAATATTTTCGTTTTTATTTCATTAAAAATATCGATTTAAAATAAATTATTTTAATAGATTTTAATGCATAATTTTTTTAAAGCCCTAGTTTATAGCTGTATAAATTATTGCATGTTATAATCGTTCTATTTCAGCTGGTCTTTCTGCAATATTATATTCGTTGCGCATTTTAATTAAAAATAATTATTATCCTAACCGATTTGTAGCGTTATTTAACAGTTCTGCAATAATTGATTCAGTTTTTGAAGAAATTTCAAAAGATAAATTTTTTTTTAAATTTTTTTAAATTTTTTTTTCTAATTTGCGTTTCTAATAGAGCTATTGACGAACCGAAATGAGTTCGTTTATAGCGAATTTGAGTTCGCTTATAGCATAGGGCAATTTACTGTTTCAAAGTTGGTAGCTCTGCTTGCCAGTTATCAAACGTCAAACTACAATAGAAAGCAACAAATAGGTTAATTTAAATTAATTTGACAATTTATTTCAAATGTTCCAAATGTGCCAATAGTTACTATCAACAGTCAAAAAATTCCATAAATTTTTAAATTTCGATTTTTTTTTAAAAAGGCATAAAAGACGTAAATTAGAAAAAATAGTATAAAAAACTCATTTCATAAGTCATTTATAACACTCGTTCTTTAGAAAACTCTGTGCGTAGCACCTCGTTTTTTAAACTTGAACTCGTGCAATAAAACCTGCCTTATGAAACTCGTTCTTTAATATACTATTTTCTAATTTGCATTTCTAATAGAGCTATTAACGAACCCAAATGAGTTCGTTTATAGGGAATTTGAATTCGCTTATAGCATAGGGCAATTTACTGTTTCAAAGTTGGTAGCACTGCTTGCTAGTTATCAAACGTCAAACTATAATAGAAAGCAACAAATAGTTTGATTTTAATTTTGTCCCTGAAATGTACAATCGTACGTCAAACTACAAAAGAAAGCAACAAATAGGTTAATTTAAACTTATTTGACAATTTATTTCAAATATTTCAAATGTGTCTATAGTTACTACCAACAGTCAAAAAATTCCCTAAATTTTGAAATTTCGATTTTTCATTTAAAAAAGGCATAGAAGACGCAAATTAGAAAAAATAGTATAAAAAACTCATTTCATAAGTCATTTATAACACTCGTTCTTTAGAAAACTCTGTGCGTAGCACCCCGTTTTTTAAACTCGAACTCGTGCAATAAAACCTGCCTTATGAAACTCGTTCTTTAATATACTATTTTCTAATTTGCATTTCTAATAGAGCTATTAACGAACCCAAATGAGTTCGTTTATAGCGAATTTGAATTCGCTTATAGCATAGGGCAATCTACTGTTTCAAAGTTGGTAGCACTGCTTGCTAGTTATCAAACGTCAAACTACAATAGAAAGCAACAAATAGTTTGATTTTAATTTTGTCCCTGAAATGTACAATCGTACGTCAAACTACAAAAGAAAACAACAAATAGGTTAATTTAAACTTATTTGACAATTTATTTCAAATATTTCAAATGTGTCTATAGTTACTACCAACAGTCAAAAAATTCCCTAAATTTTGAAATTTCGATTTTTCATTTAAAAAGGGCATAAAAGACGCAAATTAGAAAAAATAGTATAAAAAACTCATTTCATAAGTCATTTATAACACTCGTTCTTTAGAAAACTCGATGCTACGCACATCGTTTTCTAAACTTGAACTCGTGCAATAAAACCTGCCTTATGAAACTCGGTTCTTTAATATACTATTATATGACATTGAATCAAATAATTTATATATTTTACATTATCAAATGTGTAATAAAGATGACTCAAAGAGCAATTACAAATATTAATTATGACACTATAGTGGCGCACGTTAATTCTTCAGTGGGTGTGTCGAAATTGTAATGTATGAGGTCGATAACTCGTTTTTTTATAAATTACTAAAAATCCAAAAAAAAAATATTTTGTATTTTTATTTTGATTTTATATAATTAATTGGGTTTTTACAGGTTCGTTTTATAATAAAAAATAAAAGCAATCATTTAAATTTTTTGAAATTTAGAGAGAAAATATATTATAGAATTTTTTTTTTTGAGACTGGGAAAATATTAAAAAACAAAAATTTTGAAAAAAAATTACAGAATTTTGTAATTTTTCTATTTAGATTTTTCTAGTGTAGAAAACATTTGAAGAAAGAATTTTGTAGTGAACTTTTTTAATTTATTTTTTACACCGAATAATTAACTTAATTATAAATTCAAAAATTATTTTTTAATCTTCAAAATAAAATAAGGCATGCCTTAAATTTTGTGAAATATTTATATTATAGTAAGTATTGCCTTATGGAATGTCTGATGTCGCTTGCTAGACGCGTAGGTTTTCATTTAAATACAATTAAAACAAAATTTGTAGTGCAATAATAACAATACAGTAGCCACCGTGTAATAATATAAATTCTCTCTTAATATTTTATTAGTATGTACTAAATAATCACGAGCGTATACCGTAGTTTATTGTTCTTATAAAACAATGCCATCTTAGAATTAAGCCGTACTATTGTTACAAAAAATTGACAATAATTATACGAGTATTAGATATTTTTTAAATTAAAATTGGTAAAAGCGAAAATTTTTTTTTTATTGTTTGTACCCTTTTAATTTAACATTCAACGTAAAAGTATGTTAATATCATAAAAAAATTCTCTGAAAAAAAATCTAATAATTTTTTTCTTAAAAAAAGAAGTTTTTTCCTATAAAAATTATTTTAAGAAAAATTTCTCTGTTTTAAGTCAGCAATCACAGACACCAACACGCCCCCGTTCAGTCCCTCCGCTCCACCCAGGGAGTCCCCCCTAAACGAAACAGCCGCCTCCAAATGCGTCACTGAACTATCAGAGTGCATGCGCGAAAGCGTTAGTTCAAATCATCTGTTGACAACTGTCAATTCCACAACGTTAATTGATTTGAGCGGCGGAGGGGCGTCGACCAACTCCAACACCTCCACATCATCGTCCAACAGTGGCGCGGGTAAAACACGACCAGAGAAAAATAAATCGGTAAAAAATGAGCTGGCTAAAGATCCGAGCACCTTTGTCACGGTAATATCTGTCAACGGGAATAAATCGTCGAGCTCTGCTGTTGGGGGTGATAGAGTGGGCAGTGCCGTAGGGGAAGGAGGGGCTAGTAGAATACCTCCCGTGTAAGTATTTTTTTTTTTATAATTAAAATTAAAATTTTATTGAGGAACAAAATCCAGACTTCCAGCGAAGCCGAAATTGAAGCCTTTCGGGGCGCAGGGCAGTCCAAAACGTAGCGCCAGTTTGGACTCGAATTTATCTTCTAATGAGCAACTGTCACCTATTGAAGAGCCGTACTATGATTTAGTTGCGATTGAGGATGAAAAAGTCGATAAAAGTATGCTTAAAAATATTTTGTAAAATTCGCGAAAAATATATTTTATATTTGAAAAGGTGAAGGATCCAGCACTGAAAATGTCTTTAGTAGCTCCAGCACATTACCGTTGGGGATGCAAAGGAATTCTTTAGAGCCACAATCGCCCGAACCAACGTCAAATTACGTCAATATTGAGTATATTATAAAGTAAGTACAACAAATAAATTTCTGTAATATTTTTACATATTGTTCATTTTTTATATTTTTCACAACATTCATCGTATACTAATATATAAAACAAATTTGTTCCTATATTATCTCCTCGCGGCACCCCTCTAATCCTTTAAAAATAAATTTGTTATTTTCAAGTAGATTTGTTTATGCATTTTTCTATCGATTTTTTTTCACTGATTCCGAAGGCATCGGCTTGGCCATGATTCAGATGGCGATGATGAAGAGGAAGATGAACCGCCTCTACGTAAGAACACCGATAATTTATCGTATGCCAGCTCCAGTTCTCTGGAATCGTCCACTCCAGCTGCCAGACGAAAGTTTTGGCATGTTGCTGTAAGAAAGAAATTAATCAATTTGATTTTGGGCGATTTTTCATCTTTGTTGTGTATTTTTTTCAATAGGAAGCAGATAGTTCTAAATCTGGCGAATCCGGAGAACGTTCAACAATGTACAAATCAATTTTATTAAATATCATCGATAGCGAACGCAATTACGTTGAATGGTTGAACGTTTTATTGCACGTGAGATAAAATATCCCATTTGAATCGCAATATAATAATTGTTTTATAAAAAATCTCTAATTCTAGTACATGAAGGCAATAAAGGCAACAATGCAAACATCACAGCCGTTAGTTACAGAGTCGGATTATAAAACAATCTTTTACAAAATACCTGATTTGCACGAGTTGCATTCGAAATTTTTAGACAGCCTGAAAAGGCACTCGAAAAAATGGGATTCTCGAGTTGGTGACAGCTTCAAAAATATGGTACGTACTTTTTATTTAATTTTTCATGGAAGACTAATTAATTGTGTTTACAATCGTTTTTGTTTGACGTCGCTACTGCTAAAAATAACAAAGTTAGAATTTTTTTTCTAAGTAGAGGTAAATAATCGATAGCAATGGTCACACATTATATCCTTGAGGAACTCTATATATTATTCGTTATAATTTCTTAATTTGTGAACCTATTTTAACCACACTTAGACAAATTTGCATAATTTATCTCTATCTTTAATACCCAACAAACAATAAACAAGAATGGACCCATATACAACCTTGGGGTACCCATCATTCACCACATTTCATTTATATCCGATTTCAGTAGCTTCTTCACCAATTAAACTTTTTAACATGTAAATTATACAATAATGGCCCCTGTTACACCCTTGTGGAACCCCTCCTTCATAACTCGCTTATTTCCCAACCGATTTCGATCTTTCTTTCACCAATTGACCAATTTCACCAATCGTCTCTAATCACATTCCAGGCTAATAATTTGGAACTGTACGGGGCCTTTTTGGGCAATTACGGTCGTGCCGTTGATACAGCGCATCGGTGCTCGTTGAACTCGACCACTTTTGCCGATATTTCGCGTAATATCACGTGTAAACAGCTGGCTGATCAGCCGGTCTCTTTGGAGGAGTTGTTGCATAAGCCAGTGGCACGCATTCAAAAAAATGCGCTTGTTTTGCATGATTTGCTGAAATATACGCCCAAATCGAATCAGAGCGATTGGCAAGGGCTGAGTGATGCGCTGGAGATCACGCAAAAGTTCCTGGATCAGTTTAATATGATCCAAACGAAGAGTATGTTTCCGGTAAGTGGATTTAATGTTAGTTTTTAGTATATTTTTTTATTACAAAAAATATTTACACTTTACATAATTATATATTTCATCATGTCAATAAAAAAATATATATTACATATTATTTTTAATTATTCAAATGAATTCACATAATAAGGCTCAGCTGTACGCGTAACGCGAATAATTTAAATAATAATAATATCTAGTTAATTAAATATTCAGATTATTATTAACCGATTAACTGTTACTTCTAACACATATTTGATGCGATAGTCTATTATATACTGAATATTCAATGCAGTTGTGTTCTAAATCTCTTCCATAGAACATTAGAACATACATAGGAATTTTAAATAGTAGAAGAATTCAAATATTCAAAGTTTCTCAGGAATTTGTGTAAAAAGAAATTACTTTTTTAACGTAAAATTTTAAATACGCTTAAAAATTCGTGTGCATATTTGTATTTTTATCTATTTAAAAAGTTATCTTGTGATTTTCTTTAAATTGACAATGATTTTTTTTTTATTTAAAGTAATTTAAATTGGTTTATTTTTTTATTATAAAATTTGTTTGTTTGAAAAAAAAATGTGGTGATTTCGTTTTTTTATGAAAATGTTCTTCCGTAAAACTAAAAATGATGTTTCAATTCAAATTAAAAGATGCTAATATATTTTTGGATCTCGAAGAGGTTTTATATTTAAAAATTTCACATATTTTTTTTAAGGTTAAGTATATTTTGAAACTAATTTTTTTTTTTACAGTCAAACGATCGGGCTCAAAGACGTCTAGTCAAAAATTCATTTATTGTCGAATATGTTGATAATAATCGAAAATTACGGCATTTATTTTTGTTCAACGATGTTGTCGCTTGTGCTAAATATAAGGTAGGTTAATTAATACATGAATATCCTTTTTTTATATAGTGATTTTTTAAAACTAATTTTGGTATACGTTATCTTTAAAAATTCGATTAATTTTTTTTTTTAATTTTAGTCATCTGGTAAAAACGAATTAAAATATACGTTTGAATTAAAATGGTTCATTCCAGTGCAAGATATTTTTATCTTGGAAGAGTCTATAGCAAATCCTCACGAGGTTTCGTCCTCAAATATCGTTGCTTTAAAATCTCAAGCTGCTAATGTTAGGGACCAGATAAGACACGAAGAAAAAATTTGCGAAGAAAAGGTGTTTTTTTTTTGTTAAATCAAATTGTTAAACTCTGGTTTTTCTATATATTTTTAATATTTTAGAAAATTCGTTTAAGCCGGGGTTCTGAAAAATCTCGCAAACGTTTACTCGAGCTGGAAAGCCAACTGATATTAGTCTCCCCAAATTTGCGTTTTCGAATAAAATCGCGAAATCCCCCTCAAAATAAAACAATTTTCGAGTTTTTTTTGAGCTCAGAATTTGAACGGATGCAATGGATTGAAGCTATACAAACGTTACAACAAGTACGTTGTTATTTTCATTATTTTGGTTGCCATTTTAAGTGCTAATTTTATTTAAGGCTGGCCAACCGCCGACGCCAAGCAGCACATATAGCATGTTAGAATTGCAAACCTGGATCACGGCTTGTCGGACATATTTAAAAACTAATATGGGGTCGTATTTACTCCGAAGCGGCCATGATGAAATGTTGTTAATCGGGGACCTGCACGTCACTGTATATGACATGCAGGGACTCGAATATCCAGCGGGTATAAAAATTCATATTTTCTATAAAAAAAAATATTGGAAAAAGTTAACTATCGTTGTTTTAATTTGTATTTTTTTTAGATTTGTATATAACCATCGAAGTTGATTTTTACGGCCATTTTTTCCGTAAAGCCCGCACTAAATCAATTGGTAACTCCAGAAATCCAGTTTGGAACGAGCAATTTGTTGTCGATTTGGAAGGTTGTGAAAATTTAAGATTTTTGGTTTATCGGGAAAGTGGAAGTAACACAAGTGGTGAGTTTTTACAAAAAAAAAAACAGATTTAAAAAAAATAATACTTAAAAATATCGTAAGATACTTGAAAAAAGTATTATTTTGCAAATTTTTATTCTTTTTTTTTATCAATTTTTTACATGTTTTTTATTTAATAAATTGAAAAATATTTAGTTTTTATAAAAAAAAATTAAGAAAAATATATCGCAGATTTGGAAAACATTTTTTACTGAAAAATGTTTAACAAAAATTTTATTTTTATTTTTTATTTTAAATCTTAATATTATCAATTTAAAAACATTTTAACACATCAAAAATCAGCTAACTCGGCAACACTGTTCGGTAAACACACGCAACAATTATCGCGCCAGTGGCTTTTAAACGCCCCCACTGGCGTAGATTCTGGGGTCGTAGAGCGCCGATTGAGGGTGAACGGTTGCGATCTTAGAGTGGGGCTTCGATATACGCCGAATGAAGTCGCGCTAAGGCGAGTGCCCAGCGGTAAAGTTGGCGCATTATTTGGGGAGAAAATACAAGCGGTGTGCAAGTATGTACAGGACATTACAAAATTTTGATTAATTTTTTTTTTCATATCGAATTTAGTAATTTTTTTTAATTTAATTTAGGCGTCAAAAAAGGGATATACCGTTTATTGTATCAGCTTGTATTAGGGAAGTAGAAAGACGTGGTATGTTTGAGGTTGGAATATACAGGGTGTCCAGTTCAGCCTCTGATTTAGCACAACTTAAAAAATCGTTCGAAACTAGTAAGTTTTTACATTCTAACAAAAAACTTTTTTTGCCATTATCAAATATTCCCATTTTTTTCTACAATTTCCCAACAATTTTTAAGACTCCTACGAAGCCGAGCAACTGTTAAAAGAAGTAGACATTCATTCGGTAACTGGTATTTTTAAAATGTATCTTCGGGAACTTCCGGAGGCTCTATTTACAGACATAATGTACCCGATGTTGATTGAAGTGTTTAACCAATACAACGGAAACCTCACGAGACGAACCGAGGAGCTAAATGAATGCTTCCGGAAATTGCCGAAGGAAAACCAATCAACAATTACTTGTATATTGGTTCATCTAATTAAGTGAGTACATTTTTGTTGATAATTTGACACGTGGCTGAGATTAAAATATAGGTTTTTATATTTATAGGTCATATTATATGCCATTTTTTAAATACTTTTGTCATGTTGACTTATTTATTTAATAGTATATCAATCACGATTCTTGACAGCGGTATTTATTTAGTTTCTATCTTGTGCTACTGAAGGTGGGGGCATAGCCCTTGAAATGTACATCTAGCTACTTAATGCTTGTTACGGTATTTGGGTGATATTCTATACTATTAACTTTTATGTCTTCAAATATATTTCGATGGATTTTTTAAATTATGTGTAATTCGTGTTTTCTAAACAAATCAGCTTAACACAGTGGCGTACAGGATCTAATTTGATATATAAATCGACTTTTCTCAGAGTATATCATCACGAAAATGAGAATAAAATGTCGCTGCAGAATTTAGCGACTGTTTTTGGGCCTACGCTACTGAGACCGGGGGGGCGAAATGATTCTAAGCAACAACCACGCAGTGGCAGCGTTTTGGCCAGTGAAACTGTTGATGTTATGGCTCAAGCCAGTATATTATTGTGTTATCTGCAAGATATGAAAAACAAAGATTGCTGAAGAATTAAAAATGTGTCTTTTACAACAGTGTAAAAAAATGTTAAAGAAGCGCGTATTTTTGGAAAGTCGGGTGAATATACGTAAAGCTTTTATATGAAAAAAAAATTATCAGGAATTTGATGTAAATTTTTGTTAATTTTGCATTAAAAATCAAAATTTCTATGTAATATGATTTATGTCAACTTTGACAGTGACATCTGTCTATTTTGACAGTTACATCTGTCAAATTTGCTAATTTTGACAATTGACAGGAACACAGCCCAGAACAATTTTTAAGAAAAATAATTTATTACAATTGTATAGTGTTGCATGTTTTTTGTCAGTTTATTTCTGACGATTAAATGTCAATTCGTTTATAGACATTACGTCATTTTGACAAGTATCTATTTGACAGTTAGTCAGCCTTATAATGAGACTAATATTATAAATAATGATTTAAATAAACGCACAAATGCATCGTTTAAACAAAGAAATCGAGAAATTTGTGCTAAAAATAAAGATAAGCATATTTTAGTGTATTCAAAATTTAATTTTAAGCTTTTAAAAATATGTACTTTTCTTCCGTACTTTCTTCTGCATTAAGTTTTGTAATTGTTTAATTTTCTTTCAGAAAATTGTAAATTTCTTGTCAAAATAAGGTTTATTGCAAAAAAAAAATGAAAGGTGCCTTAATTTTGAGAGCACTTTACAATTTGGATGGGTAACTATATTTAGAAAATAAGAATAAAATATTTACAAAAAAAAACGCTTTTTAGAAGAAAATAATCAATATAATTTCAAGTTACCAACAAAAATAGATAATTTATGTAAGTAACAATTTTTATCTAGTGTAATTAAAAAAAAAAAATGCGTATATAAAAGTTCTATTATATTCAATTTGATGTAGAATGATCTCGTTTTCAATTAGGACTAATTAATAACTAATATAATTCGTTAATTATAGTTTACTTTGTCGTAGTTGCCCATCCGTTTATGAAATAATAAATATATAAGAAATTTTCTAGGGAAGTTAGTTAAGTTCATTAAAACAATTATTTTTTTGTAAGTGAAAAGTAAAATTTTGATAAGATTTTTAAGGAATTGAAGTTTTTTTTTTATGAAAATTGTCATCCTTACATTTAGATTTTAATAACGATATCAAATAAGTTTCCCTAGATAATTCCTTGATGTACTATAATAATTTTTGGTGATAGAAAGTCCGTACTTTTTAGTGATTTTTTTCGCCGACTGACCTATCAGTACTGTTTAAACTCTTAATGATAGTTGATAAGACTTATATAAGGAGCGAAACGACATTCCAAATAAAAAGATTCAATTCTCTGCTTTAAAATCACAATTTGAATGTTTAAAATGTTTTCGCTGTCTTAAATTAATATATCCTCCTTCCAAATGTTAGAAAATATACAAAATATTTTGTAGAATATTCTATTTACAATGTAATTGCTTTTTATACCTACAAAATATAGAAAATAATGAAATATTTCTACTAATAATAAATTAAGTTTATCGTAATTCCAGTAATATTTTTAATTGATTTGCTATTCTAGTGCGTAATTATTGTATTTATAAGGCATAGTAAACTAGCATGATTGATAATATATATATGTCCGTTTTGTTGATTTCTAAATTATTTATATAAATATATGTAACATTAACACTTATATATCCATTTTTGAACGAATTGTTTTGTATATATTATATTATTTATGTAAAATATATTATCCTCAGTAAATATTTATTTCATATTTTGAATTAAATTTAATATTTCAATATTTTAAAAATTGTTTACATCAGCCGTTCAAAATAATTTGTACCTGCCTTTTTTTTGTAAATTGATCTGACAGCTTACTTCGAACTTGGCCAATGGTATTACTTTTGAACTACTGTTGAATTTATATAAATAAATAATACAATGAATGTGTTTATTCAATTGTACCAAAAGATTTCTATAATTCTTAATTTTAACATTGTTTTTGTATAGTTTTCTACTATTTCTACTTGTTTGTAAAGTATTTATATAATTATCCAGGGAATTTTGATGTATGGGTTGGTAGCATTTCCGTCGTTCATAACCAACATCTATGGAAGGAGATACGCTATCAGTTTTGTTGTTTAGACAATATTCTAAAGTATTTCAGGGAAATATTCACCGATTCATGATTTATCCACGATTGCGAACCCGTTTATAATCCAGGATTCAGAATCGGGACATTGGCAGGCCTTTATATAGTTCCCGTTGCATTTGTTTATAGCGAGATAGAGTATGTCTTATTGACAAAAACTACATATATAATAATGGCCGCAACAAGAAAATTGCAAGGTGAGATGCTATTTTACATATTCACCCCCTAAATAATTAATAAATTCTTATTTCCAACCAATTTCCTAGAGTATTTTATGAATCCCTTTAGCCTTTTTTATTAATTACGCTAAATATAATTCAAGAAACTATTCAATTGCTTAATAGACAATTTGAAATGTTGTTATTACTTCGCAATAGTCGATTGCGATATGTTCGGAGCGATATTTAAATGCATTTAATACCAAATCAGCTTAATGTTGTTATATATTGAATTATACTTCGAAATTATCTAATTGTGTACATTAAAGAGGCACATTTAACCGTTACATCAAGCTGTCACAAACAGGTTTATTAATACTTGAATTTCTCGAAGAATCTTTGTATACAAGATTAAATATTTTCCCCATGATTATTAATCGTTGCCTATTTTAATATAGAATTAGTTTTTGACCCGATCCAATTTAATTCGGGCCAATTTTTAAGCGTGCAGAATTTATAAATATGACATGACGCTTTCGGTAAATAAGTCGGTGATTCTAATACAAATATGGAGAGTCCCAATTTATTTTTCCTCCCGTTTTGTTGATTTCTCAATACATTGCCTTGTCCCGTACATTTTTGGCCAATTTTAAACTTTACGTCGATGTATTTTCTCAAGGCGAAATAGATCGTTGCCTGAAGAAAGTGATGGAGGGTGTCGAAACGTTTGAGGACATTTGGCAGAAGGTCCACAATGCCACCAACTCGAACCAGAAGGAGAAATATGAAGCTGATCTCAAAAAGGAGATAAAGAAGCTTCAGAGGCTGCGAGATCAGATCAAAAGTTGGATAGCCTCAGCTGAAATTAAAGATAAGAGCGTATTGATGGAGAATAGAAAATTAATCGAAACGGTTTGTGGTTTGGGGGGGGGGGGGGGGGCCTTTGGGAGGTTTTTTAATGGGTTTTGCGTTGTTGTTTTTTTGTAGCAAATGGAACGATTTAAAGTCGTTGAGAGGGAAACAAAAACCAAAGCGTATTCGAAAGAAGGTCTGGGCGCTGCCCAAAAATTGGATCCTGCCCAAATTGAACGGGAAAAAATTCAAACGTGGCTCGTTAACAGCATAGATTCCTTAAATATACAGGTATAATTATTTAAAATCAAACCATGAAATGTATGTAATTGGTGGTAATAAATATATTTTTAAGTGTGATACATTTGAATGCGAAGTTGAATCCCTCCTTGCGAATAAAAAGAAAAAATTGGATAAAGACAAACAGGAGAAAATGGATGAATTTAAATCTCGCTTGGAAAAGCACAGATTTCATATACGAAAGTTGGAAACCCTATTACGGATGCTGGATAATATGTCTGTTGAAGTATCACAGGTTAGTTTTCTAATAAAAAATAATTGAATTACTTGAGAACGATTTTTATTAAACATTTTAATTTACTAAATTATTTTACAGTTTTTTAAATTATTAGTTTCTCTCCAAAAGTTGGAAATTTTTAAATGTGTATTTAACAGCGAAATAAACTTGTATTTAAAAAATGCAAAATATTAATTTTAAAATATATATTTAAGCAGAGAAATGTATTTTAGATCAAATTGATAAAAGATGATGTAGAATATTATATCGAATCATCTCAAGATCCCGATTTTAATGAAAACGAATATCTCTATGATGATATCGTCGGTTTGGATGAGGTCGAGCTCAGTGGCGTCGGTCTACCAACAGCCAGTAGCGCCACAACGGATAGTAATGATACAGGTACATTAATCAAGCCAAATATTCTAAAATATTTGTTTAAAAACGGTGTGTTACCGATTAAATTTTTTTTTAATAGTTTGTAAAAGTTTTTGTAAAATCGCCACTACGTTAAATAATTGTGTAAAACATCACCCAAAAACCGTAACACAATGCGCAGTTCCGAGGCTATTCCCAAATCTTCAGTAGCACAATAATAGAACAAATAAAGATACCTCTGTCACTCGCCGGGATTACTATACAATTTATTTATATAACTTTATTTGTACTTATTATTTTGCTACTGGAGATGGGGGCATAGCCTCCAATATGCGCATCTAGCTAATAAATGCTTTGTGTTACGGTTTTAGGTTGATTTTTTATACCGATGAATTTTTGTTAATTTATTAATAAAATGAACATTTTTTTATTCTATCATTTTTTAAATGAAAAGTTTATATTTTTGTAAGATTATTTTTTAATTTGTAAAATAATTGGTTGTTTTTGAAGATACAGGTGGGACGCCAACAAGTATTATGAGTGGCTCTTCGCCAGTGGCGTCCGCTAGTCCGCCGAGTAGCAGTGCGCCACTGCTTTACTATAATCACTCCAGCGGGGATAGTAGCAATGAAGAAGCGAAACGAACGAGTTTAGGGGCTTTCAAGGTAACTTTATTTTTTTTGAAAATTTTAATGTAGTAATTTGTAGCGAAATTTATTTTACAAAAAAAAATGTAACAAATTATCATATTTTTTTTTAACATACAAATTGTTAAATTTCGTTTTTGGAATATTCCGCAATTTGGGTTATTTTACTAATATTATTTTTTTTACAAATTTTTGCATTTTTTAATCCAGTGTTAATTTTTTTTCCTCAAAAAATAGCGTGTAAAAATCTTTCAATTTTGTACTTAATAAATCTCAATATATTCTTAATAACCCCCCAAAAAAAAAATTTAAATCCAATGATTAATTAAAAAACTACAATTAATTTGATTAAAAAAAACATTAACTATCAAATTTTCAGCCAATCAAGCCATTGCCCGTCCGCGCATCCTCCGCTTCCCTCACAGCCTCTCTGAACACGCCCACCTCGACAATACCTCCTCTCATTCCACCCGCATCCTCTGGTGTAACGCCCATCCCCCCACCAATGTCCATGATCTCTTCTTGTTTGACATCTTCCTCCACTTTGATGAACAACATCGGCCCTCTGCAGCCATCAACACCCAATCAAAGCACCAACAAGGGACCGTCACTCTTTGCTAGCAGCACACCCACGAAATTGATGATGGAGGGCGTGAAAATGGGAGCGGGGCAGTTGGGGGACGTCGAACAAGAACGGCAGCGGAGGGGTGAGTAATTTTTGATGAATATCTTTGCAGAAATTAGAATTAAGATGAAATGCTTAATTTAAGAATTGTGCGGGGTGAAATGAGGCGTAACGACAAAAAAGAAATTTTGGAAAATATTTAGGCGTTGCCGAGTTATGCAAGATTGTGATAGGTTAATTTATTTGAGATTTTTTTTAATGTTTTAATGACTATTTACTTTTAATTTCCAAAAATATATATTTGCACCCGCTAGAGTGTTATTTAGCTTAAAAAAAATACCCTGCCACGTTGCCGTTTTATACAAAAAACTTCTAATTCAGAGAAATTTTTGTTAGATTCCAGAGAATTAACAGTTTCGCCTCTTACATCGAATCCGCACCATGTGGCAACGTCGGCAGCTGCGGCAGCTGCAGCTGCAAACTTTGCAGCTGTTGCCGCTTCAAATAATTTGAATACCTCAAAAACTGTCACCGGTTAGTATAAATTTTTATATTAATTAAAACGTGCTGTAATTTTTTTGAATTTATTTTGATTTAATTTAATTTGGCGCGGTTTTATGATTGTGCATTTTTTAAAATATTTTTACTATAAAATATTTCAATATATTGCAAATTTAGAATAAAAAAAATTATACCAAAATTGTTATTTTTATACCAAAAAAATTATCATTTTTTTTTGTATAAAAATTTAAATCGTAAGCGAATTTATGTATTCCTAATGATGTATGTTGATGATAGAGCAAATAATAAACGAAACACTTTTACATTTCATTTTTCTTCATAATTTGGCACAGATTTAACCGCTAAAATTAGTGTAATTTCGTGTTTATTTCCGACTGAATGGTGGCATTTTCAGTATTCAGTCTGTTGAATAGATTTGGAGCGAACGTGTTCTGTGCTCTGTGTTTAATATGTGCATCGTAGAATCGTTCAGCAGATTGAGCAAGAGGAAGAAAAGGAATTTATGTCGATTCAAGAAAGTAAATTTCTTAGTTGTCCTTCATTTATTAGTTATATGGAAAATTTTTCTTGTAATAATTTTTGGGCATTTATTTATCGTTTTGAAACGTATTTTAATTGTATTGAGTTCAAAATCACGAAATTAATAAGAAATGTTTAAGAAATATTTTATTATTAATGCATATTTTTTGATTTGAAAATATTTCAAATAAAAATTGATCTATTTTTGCTTTTATTGTAATTATTATTGCAAATTATGCTAAAAAAGTTTAATGGTTATATAGAAATATTAAGGCTACTTTAATTCACATACTTTAATTTTAATTTTTCGTAATTTCTTTTGTCCAAATTTTATACATATGTATATGTAAAAAAAAATTGAAAATGTAACACTTCAATAGGTTAAAAATTTATATGGAAATTATTTAAATTTTTAATAATAAACGCATTATTAAAAAATATGCAAAAAAATCAACGTATATAATTTAAAAAAAAAACTGTCTACCCCTTTTCATATATTTTTTTAGTTTTGTTTATAATTTTACTACAAAAAAATATTTACTTTACCCGAAGAGAAATATATAAAAAATAAAAATATTGAAAAATTGTTTATATTTGTATATATATTGTATATATATATTTAAAAATTGTTAATATTTCAACAGCGAATTGTTCGGAGTCCATTACTGTGTCTGTGATATTGAACAATATGACCGGCTTCAATCAACAATCAACTTCATCCGCAGCAACAATAAGCACAGTTGGCAACACTGCCACGTCAATACAAAACCACGTAAGCGATTTTCTTTATTTTTTTGGTATAAAAAAATATATAAAATTTTATTTAGTTATAAATTATTTTTTGCATTTTTTTAATATAAAAGAAATATGAATTTCGAGAAAAATATTTTTATATACCTGTATTTTTGGTATAAAAAAAAAGTATAATAAAATTCATTTTATACTAAAATAACCACAAACAAACACATACAATTTCCATAATTTGCACAGACACTAAGCAGCTCCTCATCTGTCAACGTCTCGACATCAAATCACCTTCAGTCTTCGCATAAACAACCAGCCGTGTCGTCGTACGACCAACACCATGTGAACAACTGCAATACGAGTCCGGTGCTGGGCGTGGCGGGGGTACTCCAACACTCGGGTGGTGCGGGTAATCCGTTGGCCAATAGCAGGACATCGCCGATGGTCGAGCAGCAGATGCAGCTGCCGGCTGGTCAGGTGGTCGGTATGACCAATGGGCCCAGTATTGATAAACAGGTCAGTTGGTTATGTTGATTGCAGATATGAATATATTTTTTGCTGTATAGAAATGTTTTTTTGGTATGAAATTTTTTTCGAAAAGATTTTTTTATATTAAAGATATTTTTTGGCACGAGAAAAAAAAATTTTAGCTTACAAAATATATATTTTAGACATGGAATTTTTTTTGCCGTTTTTTTTGTATATATTTTTTTGTTCTGAAAAAAAAGTTCTACTAAAAACTAAAAATGCCCATAAAATTAAAAAAATGGGGGAAAAAAAATTTTAGCATAAGAAATTTAAAAAAATATATATATTTGCGATTAAAAATTTAAAAATATATCAAATTTTTATTAAAATATAGCATGAAAAATAAAGAATTAGCATAAAAAACATTTAAAAAATGACTCAGATCTCAGATGGCATGTCGTCACTAAAGCATATCGCCCAACAAGCCATTGACCGTGCCACAACACAACAGCAGCAACAATCGAATCAATTGAACTTGTTGAGCCCCACGAATAATCTAACTAAACACAACACCAATCCAAACAGTTTGGGTCAATCCAATAATCCGACGAACTCAAATCAGGCTCCATCTGTTGTCCAGCAACAACAATCCTCAGCGACATCTGGCGTTGTTATCAACAACAACGTCAGCAATAGCAGCAATGTCGTTAATCAGGTAAGATTTTTTGATTTGGAAATTGCTGAAATTTTTTTTTTGTTGATTGTGGGAAATTATTTTACGATTAATCGAAAATTGATTTTTTAATTCAAAATTACTCATTTTGATAATAATGAAAAATATATATGTCAATTGATTTATGAAAATTATTTTGCAAAATATCAAAATAATGATTTTGTTTTGTAAAAAAAAACGTTGATTTTGTAAATTTTTAAATTGAAAATTATTTGCAATCGCTGTATAAAAATTATTTTTATTTTGAATGAAAATTTTGAAATGAAATTTGAATGAAATTTTTAATGAAAATGGATTATTTTTTATAAAATAGCTGATTTAGATAATAATTTCGTATTTCATTGGTTTAAAAATTATTTAATATTTTGATAGTATTTATTTGAAATTTTGGTAGTTTTATTAAAAATATGCAAAACCAATTTTTATTGTATGAAATATTTCAAAAAATATTTTGGAGAAATTTAATTTGATTTTGAATTAATATTTGATGAAATATTTTTAAAAAAACCTTAAACCCAATATTTTACATTTATTTTCAAACAGCATTCTCAAAAAAACAATCATTTTTTAACTCTATAGTTCATTTTATAAAATCAAATTTCAATTATTTATCATATATACTTGCAAAAAAAACGAAAAAAAATTGAAACTGTCTAAATTTCAGCGAAACAATATTTTCTACACAGCTTTAGTTATTTTATAACAAATTTATTTTTAAACATTTTTTTTTATCTAAAAACAAATATCACCGGATTAATAAAAATATTTAATGATGCTCGTAAAAACAATAAATTAACAAATTTTAGAATACGCGATCAGCATTAACGACCCTCGAAGCGAGTATACCGCCCTTACTGGGCGTGGCGCCCTTGGGCGCAGTGCCTTTGCAAAAAGAGCATCAGGCGCAGTTCCAGATGATGGAGGGCGCTTATTATTACATGCCAGCTGCAGCTGACAGCGAACGAATTAGAGGTTATCTGAGCCGAACACCTTTTCATACCCCGCACTATTATATACAGGTTAGGGATGTAAGTTTTTATTGAAAAAAGAATCAACCTTAAATTGCCCTATTTATTAGCTAATGGAATAATAAATAATAATAATACCGGTTTGGATTTTGCGAATAAAATAAAAAATGTTTTTAGCAACCTTTGTCGCATAGTGATTCGTTGGAGTTTTATCAGAGGTTGGGCACGGAGACGTTATTTTTTGTTTTTTATTATATGGAGGGGACGAAGGCCCAGTATCTGGCCGCGAAGGCCTTGAAAAAGCAAAGTTGGAGATTTCATACAAAGTATATGATGTGGTTTCAACGGCATGAAGAGCCGAAAATAATCAATGAAGAATATGAACAGGTATATATTGAAAAAAATATTGAAAAATGTAAAAAAGTTAAATGTTGAAAAGTGTTAGAAATGAACGAAATATATTGAATGTAGTATTATTATTTTTTAACTATTGTCTTAATTTTGTAGGGCACGTACATATATTTTGATTACGAGAAGTGGGGGCAACGCAAGAAAGAGGGTTTCACATTCGAATATAAGTTTCTAGAGGATCGGGATCTTAACTGATCCACACTAACGCACCGTCCTTCCTCCGTTATAATCTCCCGTTCTAATCGTTATCACAATTTCTCTGCGATGGCGATTAGAATAGGGATTGCTATTATAACCCACAATGATGGTGATGTTTTCGTTGTCACGATCTTTTATGGTGCTGTGTTCGTGCGCCGTCATCTTGGCGGCCATGTTGATTGGTCAATATTGTCGGTGAGATGGCGCTTCAAGCGCTCGATCGCAATTACTGAGGTTTTTTTTACTTTAATTACACACTGTACAAATTTTGAACCTTATATTAATATATATAAAATTATAAATTGAAAAATATTTCAAAAAAGTGGTGTTTTTTATTAATTTAAAATGAATCAACATTTTACCAATTTTATGTTTTTACGCACATTAAACTAATGAATATATATTGCAAGTCCATCTAGAAGAGAAAATCAGAGGGGAATCACAATTGCACAAATTTCATAGGCCGGGAAGTGCTGCACTCTGATGGTAATATATAAATTGTGGTTGTATTGAAAGCTTTGGTATCTTCCATAAATCCTAAAACATTTTAAGAGCACGCACAAGTGTACAGATTACAAATTGATGAAATATAGGAATGCAATTGGTGGACATTTTGAACAAACAATTTGATTTATATTCAATAACATTTCCTGTTATTATTGTTCTCTTAATCTGAATGACTAACCCTGAATATTGCATATCGGCGCTCGTCTATGATCGGCATTAGTCGGCGCACTAAGACGAAATAAATAAGGCCTTATCATTGCACACTCGTTTATTGTGTACGATGTATGATGTTTTTTTATTGTTGCTTGTGCAGACTCGTGTATATGCAACAAACTTCGAATAGGTTAAACATTCCTCTATATTATACTTTACACTACAATGGTTTTAATATTACACTAAATTATACATATTAAACGCACGTAAACAAGCGAACATATTGATTAACACGCCGAGTGGCCTAAGAGAGTTATGCATTGAACATCGTTAACCAAAGTGAAGCAACGTCCCATCTGCATGGATGGGTAACCGTAGTGCAGCGCAACCTACACTCTACTCGGTACCAATCTTGGTCGGGATACAATTAACTAAGCTTTAGCAGAATAGCGAACCGCTATAGTAACAGGCTTCCCTCCTTAGGAGGTGAAGCATATCTGAAAATATTTCCCCAAGATCTCAAATATGCTTCACTGGCTTCGAGCTGTTTGCAATCTGATCTCATAACATAAAATGAGTCACGCGAAGCAGAGACCATGTTCGCACGACAACGATCGCGACGATACTGAACCCGTGCGAGCGTTGCGCATCCCTATATACTATATGCCGGCGCTCGAGTACGATAATACTAGCACAATGACTAGATTATATATATAATTACATTACGTAATTATATATTTGTATATAATACTCATAATATACATTGTCATTGATATTTGCGAAATGCATTTGAACTAGACGTCATATTGTATATAACATTACCCAAAAACCGTAACACAAAGCATTTATTAGCTAGATGCGCATTTCGGAAGCCATCAGTGGCGGTTCCTTATGCAGGCCGCAGGTCCGCGCGCCCCTCCTGAACATTGAGCGCATCACCGTAGATATATAATTGTATTGCGATATTTTAGATCGGCATTATTTTTCATAAAAGATAAAGCTTGCGTCGCGATAACAATCAACACAACGTTCGGTGTGGCGTTCGTTGTGGTATCCGTTGCAAGTCATAGCTGCGACCGATGCTGTATCTATCGTTCGCATGGTATAGATATAACGCTAATTTAGTGCCGCTGCGTGTTCAGCGCCACCCAGTACAGGTTAAATGCATATACACATCGCACTCTATTACAAGCAATCGGTGAGAGCGAACATATGCCGTATATCTTCTATTTGTTCGGTTCGATCCTTGCTTCATTGTCTAATATATGTCACTCATTCCCAGCGGCTATCCAATGCCAGTACAAGTTAAATACATATATACAGTACATATGTACATATGCAATGAGATGAGTGTATCATAGAGTGCAGGCGACCGATGTAGTATATCATCCATTGGATGTCGCGCTTCTTTAACGTCCTAGAGAAGTTCAGAGAGAACAGAGAGTAGTATATATATATATGTATATAAATTGATATAGAATAGCCAGATTAGACAGTAGCATTTGTTCTGTAGTTATGTATGTACGATTTTGCCACGAATATATCGTTGCTTTAAGCTATTCCGAGCCGCAATTCTTTAGCGTCCCAACAGAGAAACCTAGTCTAGTATAAAGGAAAATTGATATAGAATAGCCAGATAAGACAGTTGCATTGTTCTGTGTAGTTACGTGTTTCTCCAAGAATATATTTAATAGAAATATTTTAATAAAAAGGAATAGTGTTAGTTCTTTATTGAAAATAGAGTTTTGTGAGTGACAGAAGTATCTTTATTTGTTCTATTATTGCGCTACTGAAGATGGGGGCATAGCCTCAGAAATGCAAATCTAGCTAATAAATGCTTAGTGTTACGGTTTTTGGGTGATGTTTTATGCAATTATTTAACGCCGTAGTGACGATTTTACATGTGATATATTTATGTACAATAAGTTGCATACTCAACAATGCGTTACATTTTTATATTACCAGATATTTTGAAAATAATCGTTTGGAAGACAGTATTAAATGGTCACCGACGCTTTAGATACTATTTACTAATTATTAATTATAATTATCAACAACTTAACTCATTTTAATCGTTAATAATGCTACGTATAAAGTATTTTAATGTGAGCAAGTTGGTGAGCACCTCCGGATAATCGTGGAAAGTACAGCCGTAGCCCCAGGACCGCATCCCAATTAATTGGTTGCTGCTGCAGATGAGGGAGCCCCCAATATCATTCTAAAAAAGTTACGATTTTCTTTATATTTGGCGTATTGTTTATTTTATGCAGAAGAATATTAACCTCACAAAATTCTTTCCCTGTAAATTGGGAACATAACATTCGATTTGTTATTAACGCGTCTCTAGTTAGATAAATATCTTCGCAATAGTTTTGGTTGATTATAGAAACGTTTGAGACTTCTATATTATTTGTTTTAGTATTCCACGCTGAACAAAGCATTAAAATGGCTAATTTTCGTTTAAAACAGTAAAAAAGAAAATTACCTAAAACATGACATTTGCTATAATCATTTTCCAGAGGATGTTCCCATAAATCAATATTTCGACTATTTTCTGAATACGAAATATCAGCGTTTACTTCTAATAGTCCCAAATCGAAATCTAAACTTAACTCCTGAAAATCCGGATGGATCTTTATACGTTTTACGAAATGTAAGTTTCCGTTTTTATTGGCGAAGTCAGAGCCGGTTCTTATTTGCAAATTTTTCGCCGAAAGACTGAAAATTAAAAGCAAAATCGATTTTTTTGCTCGTGTTTAATGCAATCTAATTTTTAAAGATTCAAAAAATTGATGTGATTACTTGAAAATGCATTGAGCGGTTGTTAATATGAAGTTTTTAGAAATTATTGAACCTCCACATATTGATTTATTTTTGTATAAAATAGCCACATGATGAGGGTAGTCTTTTATAAAAGCAACGTCTCCATAAATTTTGTCAGCGACTAAAAATTTGTTTTTTAAAAATATTTTTATGCAATACACCATCACTAAATAAATGCTTAAAATTTAGTGAAACTTACTTCTTATCGACGATATTAATATGAAAATATTGACTTGATTATCGTTCATGTCAACGAATGTAGGCTTTTTCAGCAGAATATTTGTTTAACATTTAAATTTTTGTATTCAGATTGCTTTTGTCTTATCAATAAGTAAAAAATGAATATTGATATGCCCAGATAATCAGATTTTAATTCATATTATTTATTTTTTATCGATTTTACCTCATTTTCTTGCAATATAAGAATAAATATATATTTTTTGCCGAAATAATTGTATTTGTTTATTTTATAATTCGTGTACAAATAGGTAATTTATTTATTTTTAATTAAATTTTATTTTTAATACGGTCCCGTTGTTCGCAATCCTAAACTATTTTTTATTTCATAGTAATACATATTTTTTATTTTAAATATTCGAAAATTTCTTACATAAATTGTATCAAAAACAAAATCCCTTAATATTTGAATTTTTTAGTACACCCCCGGAAAATTTTTGACAGATGACAGATGTCAATATCAATGCCGTAATATAAAATCTTACAGTGCACGCGTCTCGGTTTGGCGCATTCGCGCAAATCATTCTGTCAGTTACGTCAGCTTCAAAAAATGGCATTTTTAAATATTGACGTTGACGTGTCATGATTGACAATATTCACAATACATTTCTATAGTATAAATATTTTTTTTAGAAGAATTTTTTTTTTAAATTATCACTACGATGTTAAATAATAGTATAGAATATCGCCCAAACACCGTAACTTAAAGCATTAAATAGCTAGATGCGCATTTCGAAGGTTATGTAGAATTTTCAGTAGCACAAGATAAAAATTAAAATTAAATAAAGTACCTCTGTCACGAATCATTGATATTGACAAAAATTCTTTAGTATAAAAAAATTTGAATAATTTTTTTTAGAATAATTTCTTGTGTAATAAAAAATGTTTAATATAGAAAAAAGTGTATAAATTTTAATTTTTTTTAGAAAAAAATTTAGATCAATTTATAGTAAAAATTTTAGTATAAAAATATCAATTTTACCTGTTACAAGATTTGTTAAAATTTTAAAAATAACTAAAAATGAACCGAGCGCTTTTTTCGAAATCATTTTTGCAACTATTTATTTATTGAAAGTTTGTTAGCACAAAACAATTTTTTTAAGAATTAGTTATCAAAAATACCTTGAATTTTTAGGATTTCATCAAACTTATTTAAATTTAGTTAAAACCGTTTGTACTTTTATATAATCCATAATTTACCTAATATTTAAACGTAGACAAACATTTTTAAGAAAGCATAAAATTTTATTTTTAAAATTTGATTTATCAGGAATATAAAAAAAAATTTCAATGTAGCTTTGGTTGCAGATTTTATATTTCAAAACATTCATAAATTACTATTTATAAAAGACCGAAGCGCTGACACACTGGCGTAGACACTGGGAGCTCCTCCACATCTCGACCCCCACGAAACAACACCTATTTGCTGATCACCCGCCACTAGAGGGCCACCTGAATCACCCTGCAAAAAAAAAATTTTTTTCAAAATTTTTTATATTTTTTTTACCGTCTTACATGACAAGCATCTCTGCCTCTGGCGGTCGCACAAATCATTCTATCCGACAACCGGTCACTTCCATAAATTCTCCTACACCTGCCTTGATTAATGACATTGACATTGACAGCGTACAATTGACGTGGTAACAACCCATTTTCAGATAATCGACCCCAACCGCTTATTGTACATACAACGTTGTCCGCAGGCCTAGCAGTAGCTACAGATATTGCGCGGACCTGAAATATTTTATTTTTAATTGATTTTTTTTTAATTAAAAAATTTCTTGTAGTAATTACTGCACTATTTAATGATAAATTCGACGATAGTTTTAAAATAGCAATATCGTTATCAAATTGGACACCCCTGTTATAATCAGGGTGGATAATAATTCTAGAAACAGCAGATGTTTGGCCACCAGTTGCCCAATTGCTTGAACCGGCCCTTATTGTATATCCTCTAGTCGAGTCCCTGAAATATTACATATAAAAATCTATCAAAACTATTTTGCAACATATAGGCAATTCTCCCGCACGTCATGTTTGACGATTTGCATATATATTATTTAAAATTCTTACGATAATTTATATTAATAATTCTTACGAAATGCAATGAGCCGCTGTTAAGATTGTGTTTTTGTTCAGAATGGAGCCTCCACAAATATGTTCATTGCGTATTTGTAGTGAAATGATGTAAGGGAATTGTTGTATCGTTGTCGGGGAACCTCCGACGATTTTATTGACATCTTCGGGGGCTTCCAAAGGTTCCTCCGTTTCATTAACAGCGTCAACTGGAAAGTAACAACCCTCTTTTTAAATATGCTGAAGCGAAATATATATATATAGGCAACTAAAACTGCACAAATAAATGTTTAAAATGATTTAATTGGCTTATATATTTAGCTATATCACTTGATGTAATATTAAATTAATAAAAAATTCTCCATAAATTTGAGTGGGACTTAATAATACATATTGAAGACCTGATTGAATATTTATAGGTCATGTATTTTATATATATAGGAAATCTGGCAACCTTAGTGCGCTTTGAAAGTAGGCTAATTCTTAAACGCTGCTGATCGCGGGAAATATATATACTGATTCATACTTGTGTAAGTATTCTGTCAGAATTGTAAAATTTTGAAGTATTTATATAATTAAATAAAAAATTGTTACCTGTGATATCAGTTGCAAAAATCATTAAAGTTAGTAAAATTAGAAACTTCATTGTGTGTAAACTTTTATCAATGAATAATTTATTTTTTTCGACAAAATCAAACTAATAATTTATTTATTGCTAAACTACAATTTTTTTTCCTTTATATAGCCTACGACAAATGTCTATTAAATACAAAACGCCCAATCGTCGAAAATAAATTTTCAAATTCGTGAAATTACATAAAAAGTATTAAAATATTAGCCTAATTCGTTTGGAATTTAGTTCTATTTTATTTTTATTTTTTACGATAAAATAAATTTTTAGCGAATTTTAATGTAACTCGTTAAAAAAATTATTGTATTTTTTAACGCTTTCTTAGTATTTTCGTTTTTAAACATATTTATTATGGAATTTTTAATAGAAATATTAGAAATATTTATTGAATTTTTAGGAAAAATTTAATAAATCATTTCATTTAAATTGTTTTTTAAATTCACTTTTGACAGAATAATATTTAAATATGAAACAATTTCTAAAGAATTACCAAGATATTAAACACATTTTTTTCAAAAAAATATATATTTTAATATTTATTTTTTAATTTTAAAAATGTTTCTTTCCAACAAAAAATAATTAATTTTAATTGTGATGCAAATTAATTTACATTTATGAAAAAAACATCGTTTTTTAATAAAAATCTTCTTCGGCCGGCCCTTTTTTGGCCCCACCAATAGCGTTCTTGATCTGATCTTGACTGTTATACATCTTAGCCACTTGTTGAGCCGAAGTTGCATCTTCCACCCCTTTATCTTCCCTAAAATAAACAAATATACAAATTATTATAAATAAATAAAATAGTAATGTTTATTAAAAAGAATTAAATGTTTTTATTTGATATTTTATAACCTTATGCGTATAAATCGGGGAAATCTTAAAGAGACCCCTTTTTCAGGGTCCACAATTCCAGCGGCGGCGCTATGAACGGGCGAAATTGATAAATCAGCGCATTTTATTTCCCAAACCTAAAAAAATATGTTATTTATTTTAATATTAATTATTAATTATTTTTATAAATGACAAAAAAAAAGTTTATTTTATTTGATTTTTTTAATACCTGCACAGCGTTGAACCAATGATCTGGTTCTAAAGAAGAATCATATCTAAAAAAAGATTTTTTTTTTATAAAATAAATTTTTAATTCATTTTTTCTTACCTATAATAACGTTTTGCCTCAGCAATTTTGTGTTCATTAAAAAAATCTGTATGCGTTTGTAACGATTCGTCAGTAAATCCTGTCCCTATTTTACAGATGGTTTGGTATTCTTCATTATCAGGATCGTAACAAGCGAGCAGGAAGCCCCCGTATGTGCCGGTGCGTTTGCCCTTCCCCAAATACCCGCCAATGACTACTACGTCTAAAGTATCACCGACGCCCTAAAATAAGACAAGTGAAAAATAGATTTTTTAAAAAATATTTCTTAATGAATTTTTTAAATAAAAAAATGGTTAAATTAAGCAAATTAAAATCAAAAGAAATTATTATTTTTTAAATATATTTTTAATAAATTAAAAATATGTATTTTTTGCTAATTAAAAAAATATATAATTAAATTTAATAGTATAGAATGTCACCCAAATACCGTAACAAGCATTAAGTAGCTATATGTACATTTCAAGGGCTATGCCCTAATCTTCAGTAGCACAAGATAAAACTAAATAAAATACTTCTAATAATTTATCTAATGATAAATATAACATTGAATCAAATAATATCCGAAATATAGCAGTATAAAATGGCTTTAATAATTAAATGGATTTAAGGAGCATTTAGCTCATTTCAGATTAATTAAAAAAGATAAAAGTGCTGTCGCCGAGCATATTTTTGAAACAGGCCATCTTATTCAAATTAGTTCACTTAAATTACTTAAAAGTGTTATGAATTATTCCGAGTTAAATGCTTATGAAAGTATATACATGCATAAATCTAAATTTAATTTAATGAATTTAGATTCGGGCCCAATTTCATCTTGTCTATTTAATTTATTTAATAAGAACTATTTTTAAATTTATTTTTATTTTATTTATTTTTGGTTATTTTAGGTTTGAAAAATCAATGTTTATTGTTGTTACTTGTCAGTTTCGTTAATTAATTTATATTGTTTTAAAAGATTTATAGGTCATATTTAGAGACCGGATTTTAGGCAAAATGCCTTAAATTGCCTTTTTATGCCTATTTCGACAATTTTCATCAAATTTTGCCTATTTTTCAGTTTAGCGCCTATTTTGCCTATTTCGACACCTTTTTTCATATTTTTTCGCTTTTTACCATAATTTATTTTGTTCGATGATAAAAACTTTCTCAATTGTTTGTGTCAATTGCTACAGTACCAATGGAAAAATCCCTAAGCGTACTTAATATACTCTTAAGTACCTAGTCGTAAGTACCAATAGTGGTTATTTTGTAACAACTGTTATTACAAATAAATAATTCACCAACCTTTTATCAGTCTGTGTTTAGTTAGCGCACGAATACATTCGAAAATAAATTCAAAATGCCTAAAATTAGCAGTTCAGATGAATCCAAGATCCAAAAAATAATTCGGGAGTTCGGCTCTAATATTTTTAATGGTGACGGTATAATATTATTTTGTAAGGTTTGCGATACAAAAGTGAAACATGAATGATATATTTTGTGTTTTTTACTATGTTTTTTTAAGAATTATTTTTAAATTTATTTTTAGTTATTTTAGGTTTGACAAACCAATGTTTATTGTTGTTACTTGTCAGTTTCGTTAATTGTTAATTTGTATTGTTTTAAAAGATTTATAGGTCATATTTTATGCCAATTTTGAAGTACTTCTGTCATGTTGACTTATTTATTTAATAGTATATCAATCACGATTCGTGACAGGTATTTTATTTAGTTTTATCTTGTGCTACTGAAGATGGGGGCATAGCCCTTGAAATGTACATCTAGCTATTTAATGCTTGTTACGGTATTTGGGTGATATTCTATACTATAATTTAACACCGTAGCGATAATTTTTAAAATTAAATTTAAATTTAAAAAATGTGAAATTGATTGATGTGATTTAAATTTTTTTTAAATGTATAAATAAATGTTCAAAAAAAAATATATTTTTTGTTAAATTAAAAGGAATAATTAAAAATAGTAGATTATTTATTTAATAAAAAAAAATACATTTCGTTTATTTACCTCTAAATAATCTTTCTTTAACTTTAGCCAATTTCTGCTACGTTTCGCTATTTCATAAGTGGCATCTTCCTCTAAAGTTTTTACCATAAGACCTTCGCAATTTGCTCGAACACTTTCCTCCAAAAATTCTTGCACTTCCTCCATGGTTTGCGTGTCCAGCGACGTAGCAAAACACCATTCATCTTCAGATTCCTTAAAAAAATTCAAAATTCCTTAAAAAAAATCAACAAATATTTTTAGAGAAAGATAAATTTATATTATTTCTTCTGGTAAATTTCTAAGGAATATATATATATATTTTTAAATAAACAGTAAAAAAATTTAAATTATATTTGAACAATTTGAAAAAGATATTTATAAAAAATGTACTTTAAAATGTTCCTTTAAAAGTTGTCGTCTTTCAACAAAAGGTTTTTTAACCAGTGGGGTCCCATTTAAATATAACAAATCGAACATAAAAACGCACACTTGTACTTTTATATTGGCTTCATTGGCGTCCTTACGTTTTCTAGTACTCAAAATCTAAAAATAATTATGGAATTTTTTTTGAATTTTTTTTCAATTTAATTTTTACTTGAAACGGCATAATTTGTTTCGTTTCCCTATTCCACGCCACTGCCTCGCAATCCAATACACAGGACCGTACTGCGTCAGATTTGCAATTGGATAATCGATTGACAATATCAGGATATTTGCTCGTAGTATTTTCTTGGTTTCTAGAATAAATGCTGACAGATCCGTCTTCAGAAATATGTATCTTGAAAGAAGAAAAAAAATTGGACACCCCTTTCCATTTTTTAATTCATAGAGAATAAGAAGTCATAAGAACGAAAAAAACTGGCAATTTGACAAAATTTCAACATTTTATTTTATTTTTCTCTACCTGAGCTCTTTCCCCATCATATTTCCACTCACAAGTGAACTTAAGCCCATCGAAACGTTCCAGCACTTCTTGGACACCCTTAGTTGGGTGAGCCAACATCGGCCTTAACGGAATACCGGGTGTTAGCTTGCAATGCTCCGGCAATTTATCAATTCCAACCGATAATAAAACCGGAATTATCAAATCATAATTTGGACACTCACTATAATATATTTTTTTAATTTCGTTGGTATATTTGCATTTTTTAAAGAATTTTTAATTTTTTTTTAATGTACGCAAATTAAAAAATCTACTTTCGAAACACTATTTTTATATTATATATATATATTTTTTGTCATAAATATATATATTTTTAAATTTTTACGTACCAATAAGTTGTTTTTAAAATTAAAGCCTTTTTGTCGACTTTAGCTTTAAAACTGTCAGCTGAATGTCCTTTTGAAGCATTTAAAATCTTTTTTATATATAGAAAAAACACAAAATATTTTTTTTACAATTTTTTTTAATAAACTATAAAAAATAAATACCTTGGGGGAATATTTTTGATTCGGTGGCGTTTTTGTGCACGCTAAAGCTAGAGCTTGTAAAACCGATTGTTCCGCTAAGCCAATACGTAATTTTCCCGCTAAAGATCGAATTAAAAATCTCGCTTCGGAATCTTTACAAGCCACAAACATGGTTTGAATTTTTTCCACTTTTTTTGACTGACTCTTCAAAAAAAATGTTTTTTTTGTATAATCACATTTTAATAATTTTTTTAAGTACATACAGAGTGTCCAGTCATTTTAGCAATTTCTTTGAGTTTAGCGAAGACATTTTTAACAATCAAAGGTTGCGGTTGAAAAATCATTCTTTGCTTAGATTTGCTTTGTTCAGCCACAATACCCAAATCGCCCGCATTTTGGGCGTCAACCTTAATTTGGGCAATTGTGCGCCCTGTGCTTTGGGCTATGGCTTTCATTAAACTCATTTCGGCAATACCCAATTCAATACCTTAAAAAAAAACATGAAAAATCGATTTTATTAAATTTATAACTTTATTTATTTACTTAACTTAAATAAATTCATAAATTCATAAATTTTCACTTTTAAAGTTTTATTTTTACCTTCATATGCTGGAGCGAGTTGATTCAGGCACAAATACAGACTGGGCAAAAGATCATCGGGGCTCAAAACAATTACCGACCTGAAAAAGTTGCTCAAAATTTCGATTATTTTAAGTCTGGCCGAAACTGCTTCGATTTCTTCTAAAGTCCGTGATAAAGCGGAATAGGGAACTCTAAATAATTAAAATATATTTCTTACAGCAACAGGAACATTTTTATATAAAAAAAAATTACGTTTCGCCATGTTGCCAAGTTGCATCTGATATAGGATCGTATTTAGATAATGTTGGATCATATTTTTTCGAATTTGAAGATTCCGATTTTGATTTAGGTGCTAAAAATTATATATTACAAAAAATTATGCAGATGTAGATTGCAAAAAATATTACCAAATAAACTTTTGAGGGCAGTTTTATTGCCTTTTTCTTCATTATTTTTAATATTTTTTAGTTCGTCTCGTACAGTTGATTTTTCAATCTTTTCAGGTGATTTTTCTTTTTTCGCAGACATTTTTTCAGTTACTTTTTCATCAACTTTAGCATTTCCTTCATCACCACTTGAATCTGATTGTGTAGCATTAAGCGATTTTTCTCTTTTCTCAGACATTTTTTCAGTTACTTTTGGATCAACTTTAGCATTTCCTTCATCACCACTTGAATCTGATTGTGTAGCATTAAGCGATTTTTCTCTTTTCTCAGACATTTTTTCAGTTACTTTTTCATCAACTTTAGCATTTCCTTCATCACCACTTGAATATGATTGTATAGCATTAGGCGATTTTTCTTTTTTCTCAGACATTTTTTCAGTTACTTTTTCATCAACTTTAGCATTTCCTTCATCACCACTTGAATCTGATTGTATAGCATTAAGCGATTTTTCTTTTTTCTCAGACATTTTTTCAGTTACTTTTTCATCAACTTTAGCATTTCCTTCATCATCACTTGAATCTGATTGTATAGCATTCTTTTTACGTTTCTTTTTTTGAGAACCATCATCAGACTCGTTATCTATAGATTTATTCCAACTAGACTTCCGCTTCTTGTCTTCAGGTGTACTACATGAAATACAAACAAGTTATTATAAAAAAATTAATATAATAGCCCAACAAAACTACCTTGTAATTGTACTTTTAGGTGTTTTTTCAACAATTTTCGGTGTTGTTTTGGCTTTTTTAGGTTCACTCTCATTCTTCTTTCTAAGATTGTTAAAAATTGATAGACACGCTTGTTTAGAAATATAATTAGGATTAATAACAATCCTTTTTGATACCACGGGCATTAAAAGTCGTGAAAAATTAAGCATTTTTTTCCTAAACTACGTACCCTGTTGAGAGCGGTGCATTTTCGTTTCCATCGGAAAGGCGCTTGAAAAAACTCCTGCAAAAATATATTTAATAACAAAAATAATATCTAAGTTACATTTTACTTGCGTTATACTCCTTTGTGACATGATTTTAACAACTTTTATTAATACTTTAGAGTTTGTTTACATAAACAAAATTAATCGCTTAAATCGTGATCATACGAACTACACTGAAATGACAGTAGCTACTATGGATCGAATTCGCATTTTCGCTTTTTAATTAAACTATTTATATATGTATAATAAGTTGCCTATAACAATAAAACCTGTCACTACATCACATTCATACTCCAAAATAGTTACCTACATACAAATGCAGCACGTTCCATAAAATCTTCCGTTGTTGATTAATCTCCGTTATCACCCCGTGTTCATTACAGAAATATGAGTGGCTCTAATTTGCGGGGCAAAGGCCGCGGAAAAGGACTGACTCCGTTCAAAAATGCCCCAACACAAACGAGTCGAAAATACGAAAACATCAAAACAAATAACGTCCCTTCGAAAGAAAATTTGTGCCGAATTAACGTATGTTTAGACTTGGAACCGGAGTCACAAAGGTTTTTTAACAAGTTAAAGGAGTTTTGGATGTCATGTAAGTGATTTGTCTCAATAATTCGTAGCGTTGTCTTAAGCACAGTAATTTTTGTAGATAAAAACAGTCCTTGCGTTGTCCAAATGATTACTGATTATTATAATCAATGCATGTACAAAAATATAAACCCCTACGAAGAATCTTTGCGTCTCATGTATAATTGCTTAGATTTTAAGTACGCTAAACCAAAAGCATTGTGTTTTATGATAATGGAAGTGTTTTCCAAATGGAAAACTACAGTTTGTGTACAAAATTTGCTCACTACTGATCTGAAATTGAGTGCTTTTAACGTTGTAAGGCAGCAAACTTATGTGGGTCTTTTGGAACTTGTTGTCGAAACGTTCGAAATGGTTAAAGACTGCGATATGTTCTTGGGAGTTATTGAGCGCATGATTGAGAATAAACAGTATAAAGAAGTTCGTAAACATATTTAGAATTGATTGGTTTTTTAATGATTTTTTCTCTAAGGCTTGTCAGTGTGTATCTTTACTTGGTTTACACAAACATTTTGGCATCGAGGAGTTTCTATTACCATTAGTTCTGCAAGATAAAATCAACGTCGTCGAAGAATTCTTAGACGAAAGTGTTGATCATCAACAAAAGCTAATTGCTTTCTTAGATAAAGTCATTGGAAACGTTAGAATGCATCTCGATCTGTTTATTAGCAAATACGATATAATTGATGTATGTTTAAAAAGATCTTTAAAGCTGTTTTATTACTGAAGACGCAATTTTTAGGTTAAACTGAGCAAACTGCATTTTAAACCCTGGCGAAAGCTAATAACTCGTTTAGTAAAACAATATCGCCTTCCCGAGGATCTGACACCGAATCTAAATAAAAAACGCAACGAAGGGGCGCTTCAGTTTCTGATTAATAAACGATTTACTGATAATACGTTCGGAGATGAGAGTTTTAGGGAAATGGTCCATGAAGCTGTTAAAGATGACAAGAAATTGCAGCTGGAGTTGGTTTTGCAGGTGGCTCAATACGGCGATTTGGCCGAGGCGTTGTTCTACACCCAGCAATATGGCGTCGCGAAAAGTGATTGGCCGCATGTGCTGAAGATGTTCGTTGAGAATCCCGACGATAATAGGTTCGATTTTTTAATATATATTGGTTAGCTGATGCAAGAAGAATTTTTGTTTTTTTAGGAGAATTCAAAATTATCAACTGGTTTATCAAAAATCACCGTCGCATAATGATGACTTATGGGATGTGCCGGTGAATAGTCAAACCACTCAAAATCAAAAATATTTACAACATACGTTACCTGCGAATATGATCTTATTAATTGACAATATTCCAGATTTTGAAAAGTTATTGGATAATATTTTGGTAAGTTTTTTTTTTTAAATATTTGTAATATTGTTTTGTTTTACTTGGTTTTATTGATTTTATTTTAAATGATTTGAAAAAATAATTTGTTCTATATACAAGGTGAAAATGATATAAAAATAGTTTCTTATTTATTTTTTTTATAAAAAATATGGTAGATTTTCGTCGAGAATAAAAAAAAAAATTCTGGGTGCTTGATATTTTTAATACACATTAAGAAGGGCGTAAATTAAAGACTAATTTAGGTGATATTAGCTATGTTAGTAACTTTTTAAAAATTCTTAAAATTGAGCTTTTGCCAAAAATTAACGCACACTCAAAAATAATTGCCCAAACTTTAATATTTAAGTTGGACTATATAGAACTACTAAATGTCAAATTTACAACACTGTAGTATGTTTGTCAAACAATTTGTTGACGCAGAAATTACAAAACACTTTAATTGAGGGGGTTAGAATAGAAAGGGTATAAGTAACATTTTTATAGTTTTGAGATAATTAACATGAAAGTTGACTGGACTTTATTAATTATTGAATTAGGCAATAAAAAATATTTTTACACATATAGCGCCTGAAAAGGCTAATATTTCTATGTAATAAGTATAAAACTTATCCAAACATCATAAATGACTATGTACAAATTTAAAAAAAAAAATTGCACTTATACCTTTACTATTCCAAATCAATGCAACATACATTGAAAATAAATAGAGCCAAAATATCAAAAACTGTTTTATTTAGAGGGGAAAAAAATGTAATTTTACAAGCTACATTTCATAATCCGAATCTACTAATATATCCTCTTCAACAACCTAGTCCCGATCAGAGTATTGAATTTCAATGTTATATGTAGAAGCCGTAGGAATGATGTTTTCGTCTTCTATAATTTTCTTCTTTTTGCAAGCCTTGGATCCGTGCTCCATGTCTTTATAAAATTTGTGAAATTGCGGTGGCACATAGTCCAATAATGTGTGTAGATTACTCCATTTTTCTTGAGACATTTTTAAGGCGCTGTTATTTGACAACTTAGAAAAAACCATATTCAATTTTGTTGGCGGTCGACCAGCAGTAGGAGCAATAATACATTTGGAAAATGGAAAATCATTATCTAATGTACTTTTAAATTCAAACGAATAAACTTGTGATTTTTTCGTATATTTAAAATGGATAATGCTGTTAAATTTTAAGCTCTTTTTATCAGAGTATTTTTTTGGATCGTGAATCAAACTGTTCAGATGTAGAAAAGAAAAAAAAACATTCTTTTGTCATGTGAATAATAATAATAAAATAAAAACTTACCTTCGTCACTTTCCATATTAATAGATAAGAGTTCTTTATTTAACACGAATAACACGAATTTTTGGTTTAACCGGTTTTATACGAGAATTGCATGCAACAAGCTTTCAATAAAAACAATATATTTTTTAGAATAGAAAGGGTATAAGCTCACTTGTACCCTTTCTATTCTTAGTTCATTAGTGATGTAAGTTACTTCATATTTCTACTCGACGATAAATAGCACTCGTAGTATGAAAAATCACTGGAACCTTTTCTCCACTAAAAAATGGGTATATTAATGTTCAGAAACTACACTTATCTCAAAATTTAAAAAAAGTACTTATACCCTTTCTATTCTAACCCCTTCAATTAATTATTAATTTATATTATTTTAAAAGGTGACATTCTAAACACTTTGAAGTTTGAAATGAACATTTTACACTTTTTGTCATAAAATATTTCATAGAAAATCGTTACAAATTGCAAATTCATGATTAACTAATTAAAATACTCACAAACCCTCCTTGCCTAAAAAAAAAATCATTTACTTATAAAAAAAATTTTTATTAGGATGTTGATATCGTGGGCGTAGATTGTGAATGGAAACCGAGTTTTAGTGTTCATAAAAGCGAATTGGCCTTACTTCAACTAGCTACCAGAAAATGTATCTACATTTTGGATATTATCACTCTAGGGCAGAAAGCCAGCCATTTGTGGCAAGAATTGGGAAAATTTCTATTCAACAACTGTGATATTTTAAAATTAGGTAAGCCAAAATCAATATAAATACCGCATAAAACAAAGCATAGATGTGAATTTCGAAAGCTATCTTATCTTCAATAACACAAAATCTAAAATATAATAAATATCAATGTCATTTCTTGTCGAAATTGCTAAGATAAAATTGAACTAAAATGTTAATTTTTGAATAGCAATTTTTGCCTTTTTGTGACATCTTACGACGTTTGTATGAACTAAGGTGCTGGGTGGTAGTATCATTTGCACATGCGCAGTAATCACAAAGAATTTGGGGGTGGTCAAATTAAACAACTAAACAAATTTTTGTGTGTTTTAATATAATAAATTTGAATTTATTAAATTTTATTTTGATCACATATACATGTTTTGATATATATTTTATTTTTTTAAGGATTCAGTTTAAGTAGCGATTTTTCTATGATTCGCACAGCGTTGCCACATCTAAATATAAATAATTTACATAGTTTTTTGGATTTATTAAATGTGTGGAAACATTTGGATAAAAGTGCCAAAATAAAATACCCATTCGAAGGTACATAAAAAAAACGTTTTCGAAAAAATATATTTATAAATAGGGCGTTGTACGGAATTTGATTTTAATTGTTAAATAAAACGTATGCGAATTATATTTGCTCTTCTGTATATTTTACAGTAAAAATACGATAATGAAATAATATGTTTAAAAAATTCCCTGTATGTAACATTTCGCACAACACCCTGTAAAATTTCCACTTCATTTTAAAAAAAATGTTTAATAAAAATGAGATTTTGCAAGGTTTAATGATGATAAAAATAGGCAAAGAAAATAAAAATTTAAAAATTGATTTTTTGCAATATTTATTTTTTACTATTTTTTAAAATCTTTATTAATACTTGCACATACCTCATTTTTATGATTGTATAGATTATCACCCAAATACCGTAAATCAAAGCATTAAATAGCTAGATGCGCATTTCGAAGGCTATGCATCTTCAGTAGCACAAGATAAAAACTAAATAATATACAAAATTTATGACACATTTTTTTAATTACTTATCTTCATACAGCGACATCGACGGGTCTGTCATTGAGCACATTGTGTCATTTGACGTTGGGCGCGCCACTGGATAAGTCCGACCAGATCTCGAACTGGGAACGACGCCCGTTGCGCCGCTCGCAGCTCGAGTACGCGGCTCTGGACGCGCACTGTCTGATACAAGTGTATGATGTATTGCGTACGTTGTGTTGCCACGTGGGCTTCGGGTGGGACGAGCTGTGCCAACAACTCGTGGTCAGTGGTGCAGGTGGGGGTGGCAAACCGGGCGCTAGTGCCACGACGAGTGCCCCGGGTGGGATGGGTGTGGTGGTGAGAGGAAGAGGCGCGAGTGGTGGGTGGAGAGGCCGAGGTGGCGGTGTGAAGAAGAAGGTGAGTGGTGTGGGAGGTGGGGGGGGGGGTGTTTGGAGGCATGTTTAGGGAAAAGTTAGTTAGAATTTTTTTTTGTTATATATATATATATTTTTTCCTCGTAAAAAGTATTATGCATACGTTAATCAAGAATTTATTACAGTGGACAGATACGTAATATTTTTTGTTACTTATTTATATATTATATATTATATATTACTTATACATTTCGTTGTGGACTTTGGAAAAAAAATTGTTTGATTTTTTTTATAAAAAAAAATCGTAAATGTAAAATTCAAACGTACATACATTTTAAAAATAGCACTACGGTGTTAAGTTATAGTATAGAATATCACCCAAATACCGTAACAAGCATTAAGTAGCTAGATGTACATTTCAAGGGCTATGTCCCCATCTTCAGTAGCACAAGATAAAACTAAATAAAATACCTCTGTTTTAAATCTTTTTTTTTAAGTACTTCTGTCATAGTGACTTATTTATTTAATAGTATATCATTCACGATTCGTGACAGAGGTATTTTATTTAGTTTTTATCTTGTGCTACTGAAGATGGGGGCATAGCCCTTGAAATGTACATCCAGCTACTTAATGCTTGTTACGGTATTTGGGTGTTATTCTGTACATACATTAATATAAAAATTAACAAAAACGTCAAAAATGAAATGTCTGACTGTATTTTCTTGGTTCACTTATTTGAATATGTATGTTTGGTTGCAAATTTTGTAAAAAATGCACAATATTAAAAAAATATTGGAATTGACAGAAACGTGAAACAGGTTTAAAAAATATTTTTTTCTCTAATTTGCCTTTCTAATAGAGCTATTAACGAACCCAAATGAGTTCGTTTATAGCGAATTTGTGTTTTCTTATAGCATAGTGCAATTTATTGTTTCAAAGTTGGTAGCTCTGCTTGCCAGTCATCAAACGTCAAACTACAATAGAAAGCAACAAATAGTTTGATTTTAATTTTGTCCCTGAAATGTACAATTGTACGTCAAACTACAAAAGAAAGCAACAAATAGGTTAATTTAAATTTATTTGACAATTTATTTCAAATGTTCCAAATGTGCCAATAGTTACTATCAACAGTCAAAAAATTCCCAAAATTTTTAAATTTCGATTTTTTTTTTAAAAAGGCATAAAAGACGTAAATTAGAAAAAATAGTATAAAAAACTCATTTCATAAGTCATTTATAACACTCGTTCCTTAAAAAACTCGGTGCGTAGCACCTCGTTTTCTAAACTTGAACTCGTGCAATAAAACCTGCCTTATGACACTCGTTCTTTAATATACTATTATGTAAATATTCCAATAATTTGGTAGTTTTATTGATGTTTATTTGAACTGTCAATTTTCGGTCCGCTCATCACCGTTTAGGGTCCGCAGTCAATACCACAGCCTGTTTCGCCGCACCACATGATCGCTCCGGCAAATCGGATCAGTTTTGTGTGCGACGCGATGCTGCAAGGCCTGGGCAAATCATTGCGGCGATGCGGCATCGATACTGCCATTATACAGAGCGGTGCGAATAATATACAGTGTCTGAGGTTATATCAAGACGAGAATCGGTTTATCCTCACGAAAGGAAATTATGCGTTTAATAAGGTGCGTGCAAATAAGTTTTATAAAAAAAATTATTGAATTAATTAGTGGAGAAAATATTTTATTACGAGTATGTTTCAATGTTTGATGTTTTTTTTTGTAGTTTTATGGTAGTGTGCCGCATGGACATATATTGAAAATTTTATCAGATGATAAGGACGATCAAATGAGGCAAGTTTTGGAATATTTTAATGTGGAGGTGAAGGAGTCGAACGTTTTTAGTCGCTGTATGGTGAGTTAAAAAAGTTTTATTATAAAGATCATTTATTAATAAAAATATATTTAAAGGTAAAAAACAAATATTTAAATGTAAAAAAATTTTTTTAGCATTTATTTTATTAATGAATTTTAATTTAATGAAATTTTAATAAATATCATTTGAAAAACCGCTAAAAATGATTACTAGGACCATTTATAGTCGTTTTAGGTTAGTTAAAAAAATTTCGTCCACACTTTTTCCTTTGAATATAATTATTATCACTCATTAAAATAGGTTAAAATTAGCTGATGTATGTGAAAAGTACAAGCAGAAAGTAGAAATCATGGCTAATGGAACATCTAGGAGCGACATAGATTGCGAATGGAGGGAAATCAGAAATGGGTTAACTACAGCAGCAAATGAAGTATTAGGCACAAAGAAAAGGGCAGGTAGGAGGGAATGGATCACGGAAGAAATAGTTGAAATGATAGAAGCAAGAAGGAAAATTAAAATTGGAAACACAGAAGCAGGACAGAAAAAATATAAGGAACTAAGGAACTTCATTAATAGGAAATGCATACTAGCGAAAGAAGAGTGGATAAAAGGAAACTGTGAGGATATTGAGGAGGATATGAGAAGAGGTAAAGTAGATTTGGGCTACAGGAAAATTAAGTCACATTTTTCTAAAGTAAAACCAAAGGGTAACATTATATGTGATAAGCAGGGTAAGGAACTCACAGAAAATAAGGAAAAAGCTAGAAGATGGAAGGAGTATCTTGAAGATTTATATAAAGGTAGGCAGGACATGGAGGAGCTAGAAAGTGTGGAACAGATAGATGAGGATGACTTAGGTCCTAGAATACTTAGGTCAGAGTTTCATAGAGCATTAAATGATTTACGGAATAACAAAGCAGCGGGGATTGATATGATACCAGCCGAATTAATAAAACACGCAGGGGGAAAAATGCAGGAGCGATTATACAGGTTAGTTTGTAAAATATATGAGAAGGGAGAAGTACCACAGGATTTTCAGCGTAGTAGAATAGTAACAATGCCGAAGAAAATAGGAGCTAAATTGTGTGAGAACTATAGGACCATTAGCCTACTATCACATGCATCGAAGATATTGTTAAAGATTATTTATAGGAGATTAGAAAATAAAGTAGAGGAAAGGCTAGGAGAAGATCAGTTTGGTTTTAGGAAAAACAGAGGGACGAGAGAGGCGATTCTAGCACTAAGAACGGTAGTAGAAAAAAGAAAGAGGGTAGGAAAGGTAACTTGCATAGCTTTTGTAGATTTAGAAAAGGCATTTGATAATGTAGATTGGGACATAATGTTTAGAATTTTAAAAGAAACGGGTATAGATTATAAGGATAGGAGAATAATTTTTAATTTATATAAACACCAAACTGCCTTGGTTAGAATTGAGGGGGAAGAAGAGGTAGCAAAAATAGGGAAGGGAGTTCGGCAGGGATGTACACTCTCACCGTTATTATTTAATCTATATATAGAAGATGCAATAAACAAAGTAAAAGAAGAGTATAGTGTAGGTGTGAATGTACAGGGAGAGAAAATATATTAGCTGAGATTCGCCGACGATATAGCTATATTGGAAGAAAGCGAAAAGAATTTAGAAAGGGTATTGAATGGTATGCAGGCAGTATTGACTAGGGATTTTAACATGAAAATAAATATAGGTAAAACTAAAGTGATGAGGTGTGACAAAAAGGAATGCAGCAGAAAAATGAGGATCACAATAGGAGATAATAGAATCGAAGAAGTGTCAGATTTTTGTTATTTAGGCAGTAGAATCACAAAAGATAATCGAAGCAAGGTAGATATAAAGTGTATGATAGCATAGGGTAGGAAGGCATTCGTAGAAAAAGAACAGATTTTAAGATCAAATATTGACTTGGGTATTAGAAAAAGATTCCTGAAGGTATATGTTTGGAGTGTAGCACTGTACGGGTGTGAGGCGTGGACTATAGGAAAGGAAGAGAAGCGTAGATTAGAAGCACTTGAAATGTGGTGTTATAGGAGGATGATGAGGATTGGTTGGGAAGATAAAGTAACAAATGAAGCTGTACTAGAGTTAGTAGGGGAGAAGAGAAGTATCTGGAGAGTGTTACAGCGTAGGAGAGACAGATTAGTAGGGCATATTCTTAGGCATGGGGGGATTATGCAATTGATCATAGAAGGTAGAGTGGAGGGAAAGAGAGGGGTAGGTAGGCCTAGATTGGAGTATGTGAGTCAGATAGTAGAAGACGTTGAGATGAATAGCTATAGGGAGATGAAGGGATTAGCTCAGGATAGATCGGCATGGCGTGCTGTTTCCAACCAGTCTTTGGGATTGCGGACTCTTTAACTAACACTCATTAAAAAAAACCTTAACTATTCAATAATTTATTGTCAACAATAAATCATGCGTGGAAAAAATAAAAATTAATATTAAAAAATATTAAAATGAAATACAAGTCATAAATTATTTATTTAAATTATTCTATATTTAATTTACTTTTTGAAAATATGACATTCAGTATTAATTTATAAAGATGTATATGTATATATATACGTCCAAATTTTATTTAAAATAACTAGAAATTTAAATTACAAAAAATAATTTAAATATTTATCAAATTTCTACGATTTTGTATATATTTTATATATATCGTTATTATCGATTAATTTTTAAAATTGCGTGATATTATATACTATTATCGATCACAACCTTAATTTTTTTATAATAAAACAATTAAAAAAAAAAAAATTTAAGGGAGAAAATTTTGTTTGAAAAAACAAAAAATATTTTGAAGTGAAAATTCATTTTTAAGGAGAAAAAAATAAGAAAAAATCATTTTTAAGAGAAAAAAAATTAATTAATTTATTTATTTTCCTTTAAAACATCAAGTCTTGCAACAGCGATTCATTCATCAAACTCTCCCAATCGACAATGTTCGCCCTAAGCGACGCCCACCACTCCCTAACCACACCCCCACCCTTCACCAATCTACCAATAGCAACGAACGCCCCACCACATGCACAACATTCACTAGCTCCCTCTACATGCGCCAAGAAAGTGCTGGATACTTCTAAGTTCCGTTTCCAACCAGAACTTGAAGTGTCCAGTAATGATTTCCTGGATTTGGATGATGATTATCTTGATGATGAGGGCGATCTCGATGATGGATGGCGGGGCGGTGGGCAAAGTCAGGGGGGGCATGTGGCGGGGACGATTCGGCAGGATTATCAAACGAAGAAGTGGAATTTGTGTAAGTTGACAATCAGGTTATTTTTTTAAAATATGAATATTAGTATTTTATTTTATATTTTTATTTGAAGGAAAACGTTTTCTTTTGAAGAAAAAGAAAGTAAAAAAAAATTGTAATAGTGTTGAATTAAAAAACACTTTTATTTCTTTAAAAAATTACTCTTTATTTTAAATTTTATTATTATATTATTATAAAGGCAAACAACATTTTTTTAAACATATTTCAAAAAATTGCTTTTAAATATGTTTTCTTTTGTAAAGCAAATAGAAAATTCTTTTCTTAAAAATTCTAAAATTTATTGTCTAAAAATTCATTATTCTCTAAAAAAAAGTTTTTCTTAAATCATATTCTTTGTTAAATTAAAAAATTATAATTTTTTTTAAACCATTTTTTTTTCCAAATGTCACCCTCAACTGTTACCTCTCAATTTTCCTTAAATTTTTTTTGCAATTTTCGTGCAGACTGTGATGAGCGAATTGACGTCGGCTTATGTCGAACTTACACCGGAGCTTACATTCAAATGGACAAAGTCCCAACTGGGATTATCCAGTCCCGGGATCTATTTTTCGTGTGCGAAAGTTGCGGCCAAGTCTTCTGGGATGGATCCCATTACGAAAAAACACTATGCGGCAGTTTACAAGGCATTGTTATCAAATAAACAAAAAAACAGGTCAGTGCAAAATAATTTTTATTTGATTTTTATTTTTTCTTAAATATTTCATTATAAAAAATAAACATTTATGCAATAATAAACTGAAATATTTTGCATTAAATTAAAAAAAAAATTTTTTCAACGAATTATTTTTCCAGGTGGGTTTTCTTCAATCCCTCTGTAACTATTATAACGGATGTTCATAATTACATTTTAAAAATAAATTAAAAATTATGCTGCGTAATTGTGCAATTTTTTTGATTTTTAAATTTGTTTGTTGACTTTAATATTAAATGTTTATCTTACAATTAAAAATATTTTCAATACAGAAGTACAAAATAATTTGTACCAATAAAAAGAAAAAAAAACACGATAAAAATAATAATTAAAATATTTAATCTATTTACCTTTTTTTATATAATAATATATTATAACATTTAACTAATAAAAAAAAAATTTTAACAAATTTCTTCAATATAATTTCTTATGCTAAAAATCCAAATATTAAATTACATTATTTAATTTCCTAATATTTTTTACAAAATGTTTTTTTCCGACATTATTTTTAAGTAAAATTAAAAATAGGCACATCCGTAACTTTTCGCTCTTCTATTTCCATTCAATTGCAACACAATTAATAGATAGAATCTTATACATTTTTTTTTATCAAATGGGCAATACAATTTATTGTACACCCAGTTTGACACAAATCAAAAATTGATTTGTAAATTTTTCATTTTCGTAGGACATAGGACTATCTACTAGGTATATCTACTACTGCTTTGTTATTCCTTAAATCGTATAATGCTCTATCAAACTCTGACCTAAGAATGCTAGGACCTAACTCATCATGATCCAACTGTTCCACACTTTCTAGCGCCTCCATTTCCTGTCTACCTCTATATAATTCTTCGAGATACTCTTTCCATCTTCTAGCTTTGTCCTTATTTTCTGTGATCTCCTTACCTTGCTTATCACATGTAACGTTGCCCTTTGGCTTAATTTTAGAAAAATCAGACTTAATTTTCCTGTAGCCTAAACCTACCTAACATCTTTTCATATCTTCTTCAATATCCTCACAATTTTCTTTTAACCATTCTTTCGTTATTTTACATATCCTATTAATTAAATTCCTTAGTGTCCTATATCTAGAGATGGCAACGATTAATCGAAAATATGAATTAATCGATTTTGTTTCAATTAATCGTATTTTCTCTTTCGATTAATAAATTAATCGATTATGTTCTTTGGTATTATAGTTCACAGTTACTTAAAGAATTTTAATGTCGGTCCCGAAGGCTGCAAATGGTAACTAGTAAGTCTATGCAGATGTAATAATATATGATTTGAATTTACCGCGTTTATGTAAGAACACGGCACCATATGCGAGTGCGAGTAGCACTAGCAGTCTAGCACATTTAAATTTAAACGAAAACCCGCTAACGGACGGATTTTGTATGAATTATACAATACGTACACAGCTGAGACAAAAACAAAAGATTGACGATAGAGATTGTTTATAAAGGCAATATCAATGACGATGTATACATAGACGTTGCAAGTCCATATACGAAAACGAATCAACTTATGATTTCAAAAGGAAAAAGTTGAAATTATCGTCGAAAAAAGTGAAAAAGGGCTGCATATATATACCTTTGAAATATTTCGATTTTTCGTCGATTTTTGTTTTAATATTTTTGGCAAGGTGTAGTGATACTGTTTATAAAATCATGTTTTGTAGATGTCGGAGTGGTCTCGGTGTTAAGGTGTCGCCTGCCACCGTGGGGTCGAACGTTCGACCCTGTGAAAATCCTGTATAAAAAAATTCTTGTAAAATATATGTGTAAAACATTTTTCTGCTAGGTACTCCTTTTTGTTTTTTTTTGCTAAACTGAAAATTGTTAAAGATTTTTTAGAAAATAAATTGAAGTTTTGAGTGTAGTAAATTGTATACTACAATTATTAATACTTGATTAGGTGCAATTATAAAGAAATTGCAATGAGTGACAGAAGTGAAATATTTGTTGATGACGGAAGTTTAAGTTTGGAATTGGGCATTTCAAAATTGTTTTTGATGGAGTGTAAGAGGAGGAAATTTAGGAATGCAAGTTGATATATGGCTCGTATATTTATTAAATGTGCATTGTAACTAATGCCAATGACAATGTATTTTATCGAATTTTATCAAGTCGATACATTTCTCCCGGGTTGTTGAATGTTTAACACATTTTATTCATTGTTTTAATGTTGCTGATGTCGAACTGCTGACCGTGTTCGAACACAGTAATCGAATATTTCGATTTTTCGTCGATTTTAGTCAAAGTTTAAGTCGATTGGGGACGCAACGCGCGTATTGAATTCAATTAACATAATGCTTATGGAGGGACAATGGCGCCACACTAAGTGGAAAGTTGTCAAAATTTCGCGCCCGTGTATTTGGTCAATATACTAGCGCAGTCTTCAGTTATCTTCACCAAGTTCTCGTGGGGAAGATATCGATAGATGTCGCCACATGAAAACAACCGCTTAAAGTTTATTCGTTTTCGTATATGGATTTGCAACGTCTATATATACATTGTCATTGGCAATATCTTCGGTATAGGTCTATAGGAGATAGGGATAGGCCACAGGCTAGGTCAGGCTAGACGGTCAGGTGAGGTAGCACACATAATTATATTCTCTACGCAAATTAGAAAAAATATATTAATGAACCCAAATGAGTTCGTTTGTAGCGAATTTGTGTTCGCTTATAACATAGTGCAATTTAGTGTTTCAAAGTTGGTAGCTCTGCTTGCCAGTTGCCTTCAAACTACAATAGAAAGCAACAAATTGTTTGATTTAAATTTCGTCCCTGAAACGTACAATTGAAGGGGTTGGAATAGAAAGGGTATAAGTACATTTTTTTAAATTTTTGAAATAAGTGTAGTTTCTGAACATTAATATACCCATCTTTTAGTGGAGAAAAGGTTCAAGTGATTTTTCATACTACGAGTGCTATTTATCGTCGAGTAGAAATATGAAGTAACTTACATCACTAATGAACTAAGAATAGAAAGGGTACAAGTGAGCTTATACCCTTTCTATTCTAAAAAATATATTGTTTTTATTGAAAGCTTGTTGCATGTAATTCTCGTATAAAACCGGTTAAACCAAAAATTCGTGTTATTCGTGTTAAATAAAGAACTCGTATCTATTAATATGGAAAGTGACGAAGGTAAGTTTTTATTTTATTATTATTATTCACATGACAAAAGAATGTTTTTTTTCTTTTCTACATCTGAACAGTTTGATTCACGATCCAAAAAAATACTCTGATAAAAAGAGCTTAAAATTTAACACCATTATCCATTTTAAATATACGAAAAAAATCACAAGTTTATTCTTTTGAATTTAAACGTACATTATATAATGATTTTCCATTTTCCAAATGTATTATTGCTCCTACTGCTGGTCGACCGCCAACAAAATTGAATATGGTTTTTTCTAAGTTGTCATATAACAGCGCCTTAAAAATGTCTCAAGAAAAATGGAGTAACCTACACACATTATTGGACTATGTGCCACCGCAATTTCACAAATTTTATAAAGACATGGAGCACGGATCCAAGGCTTGCAAAAAGAAGAAAATTACAGAAGACGAAAACATCATTCCTACGGCTTCTACATCTAACATTGAAATTCGATACTCTGATCGGGACTAGGTTGTTGAAGAGGATATATTAGTAGATTCGGATTATGAAATTTAGTTTGTAAAATTACATTTTTTTTTTCTCTAAATAAAACTGTTTTTGATATTTTGGCTCTATTTATTTTCAATGTATGTTGCATTGATTTGGAATAGTAATGGTATAAGTGCAATTTTTTTTTTTAAATTTGTACATAGTCATTTATGATGTTTGGATAAGTTTTATACTTATTACATAGAAATATTAGCCTTTTCAGGCGCTATATGTGTAAAAATATTTTTTATTGCCTAATTCAATAATTAATAAAGTCCAGTCAACTTTCATGTTAATTATCTCAAAACTATAAAAATGTTACTTATACCCTTTCTATTCTAACCCCCTCAATTAAAGTGTTTTGTAATTTCTGCGTCAACAAATTGTTTGACAAACATACTACAGTGTTGTAAATTTGACATTTAGTAGTTCTATATAGTCCAACTTAAATATTAAAGCTTGGGCAATTATTTTTGAGTGTGCATTAATTTTTGGCAAAAGCTCAATTTTAAGAATTTTTAAAAAGTTACTAACATAGCTAATATCACCTAAATTAGTCTTTAATTTACGCCCTTCTTAATGTGTATTAAAAATATCACGCACCCAGAATTTTTTTTTTTATTCTCGACAAAAATCTAACATATTTTTTATAAAAAAATTAAATAAGAAACTATTTTTATATCATTTTCACCTTGTATATAGAACAAATTATTTTTTCAAATCATTTAAAATTAAATCAATAAAACCAAGTAAAACAAAACAATATTACAAATATTTCAAAAAAAAACTTACCAAAATATTATCCAATAACTTTTCAAAATCTGGAATATTGTCAATTAATAAGATCATATTCGCAGGTAACGTATGTTGTAAATATTTTTGATTTGATATTTTGGCTCTATTTATTTTCAATGTGTGTTGCATTGATTTGGAATAGTAAAGGTAAAAGTGCAATTTTTTTTAATAAATTTGTACATAATCATTTATGATGTTTGGATAAGTTTTATACCTATTATATAGAAATATTAGCCTTTTCAGACGCTATATGTGTAAAAAAAAATTTATTGCCTAATTCAATAATTAATAAAGTCCAGTCAACTTTCATCTTAATTGTCTCAAAACTATAAAAATGTTACTTATACCCTTTCTATTCTAACCCCCTCAATTGTACGTCAAACTCCAAAAGAAAGCAACAAATGCGTTCATTTAAATTTATTTGACAATTTATTTCAAATGTTTCGAATGTGTCAATAGTTACTACCAATAGTCAAAAAATTCCCTACATTTTTAAATTTCAATTTTTTATTTAAAAGGGCCATAACGCAAATTAGAAAAAATAGTATAAAAACTCATTTCCTAAGTCAATTTTAGTAGTTTTTCCGTCAATTTAGAGTTCAAGTTTAGAAAACGCACCTCGTTTTCTAAACTTGGTAGGCTTAAAACAAGGTAGGCAAAATGGTTTGTCACATTCGACTCATTCTGCATAGACTTGTTTAGATTACACTGTAGAGATTTTTTCATTGCTTTGCGATTTTCCTTCAATATGATTTTTATGCAATAACAAAGACACCTTCTTTAAGAATCTCGTAAGTTAACAACCATCTTCAAATTTTATTTTTAGTAGTTCAAATGCTTACAATGTTCCACACATTGTAAAATGACGTGCACAATATAACCGTTAAACAAAAATAATAAAATTGTCCAATTTTTTATTATTTTCACAAGAAAATAACAAACTTACTTGCAATATGTTTATCCTAAGTGAAATGAAGAACGTAACACGCATTTCCCCAGATTTATTCCATTTGAAATTGAACGACGCCATTGCAAACGAATTGAACAAAAAGTTAGCCAACAAAGTACCTAATCTAAAGCTTCCAACAAGCAAAAAATAAGGCTGAATTCGTTCTTTTTAATTACAGGTAGTGTTAAATGTCGGTTTGTGCATTGCTTTGTATGATATAACAAGTTTACAAGAATCGTTCATATTCCCCGGTGATGGTTCGTCACATACAAGAGTTACTTTTCGATATATCGTCTTTAGGCCATTTATAGAAGAGATTATTATGGGGAAAATACGGTGTTGCAGCCAAGAAGGGGTGCACGGTAAGTGATTTCATTAGCAAATGTACTTTAATCGGTAAAATCTCTAATAACTTGACAAAAAGAAATTATTACATAGGCAAGTAATACTACACAATGAGCATCTAAAGTTGCCTATAACAAAATGTTCATTTCATAATATATCTGGCGAAACTACAAAAGTTAAAACTAAAACAACAAATCGAATGATTATCTTCAGTATCTCTGGGATTCTTCGACGACATTTTGATCGCCCCAACTGCACTGCAGCACCCCTCACGTTTCGACGAGACCGAACAAGCGTGGATTTGGGAATATGACACGGGAGATGGGGGCAAACATGACCTATTCATGGATTCAGGGGAAACGATTAGGTTTAGAGTGACAGCTGAGGCGTTCAATGAAACATGTCCCACTGCGCCAATGATTGCTGGGGGACAGCAAGTTGTCAAAGTTGGGGAAGATGACAGGGAGGGCAGTGGTGGGGGTTTGTTGGGGTCGTCTGGAGCGAAAGTTCCGTATTCGTTGGTGGTGAGTTTTTTTTAGGTTAGGATTTGATTAGGAAGTGTGAAGTTAACGGTGAAAACAAAAATGGGTTTTTGTCATAATTCGTTATTATTAAAAAAATTGTGTGGTTTTAAGTGACATATGACAAAATATTTTAAAAAATGATATAAAATATAATAAACGAATAATATATTTGACTTATTAATTCAATTTTTTCGTACGAAAATATTTTTTTGTATGTTTTTTAGGGAAGTATAAATGAACCGGGTTTAGGATTATTGTCATGGTGGGATACGTAACCTCACGTGTTGTTCCGGTGAGTTTTTATTTGCTGAAATGATGATTTTTTATAGTATATGTTTTTAAAAATAATTTGTACAAAATACCCAAATCTTTATTGGCAAAACATTTAAAATACAATAATATACTTATTTACATGTGATTAAATAAATAAATAATTATTTTATAAAACAACAAATCAAGAAATTGCTTTTTAAACAACTGTAGATTTTTTAAATGTAAATTAAAATATATCAACAAAAAAAATTAATAGAAGACATCTTTATTATTATTTGCTTTATATATTGGTACCCCTGCACAAAATTATAAAAAAAAATATCTGATTTTATTTTATTTTGTACTATGGATGGAGATTTTTCGTTTATTTTAAATATTTTTTAATCCGCGTAAAACGGGGTCTATCTGCACTATTATTTATTCTATTAAAAATATCTGTTAGAAAAATTATACAGGCGATACTGCAATATAAAAGCTTGCTTGATTACAGATTAATACAAAAGTTTTGCTGTTCAATTTTAATTTGATTATACAACTGGATGCACTTTTACAGCGTTGACAAACTTCTGCATTTTTCAGTATTTTAAAAGATTATTTTGAAACACTTAACAACACTTCTATTTTTTGAAATAAAATTTCTAAATTAAATAAAAAATCATTAATTTATTAATTATTGCACAAAGTATGGTTGTTATCTTAACAAGTGATTTTTTGCTTTTAAAAAGTGATTATAGAATATACCAGAAGATACAAAAATTTGTTTGTTTAATTTTTTATTGTGATGGTATTTTTTATCTGATTTTTTCAAAAATTAAATTTGTATCTTTGTCACGTTTCTATGTATTTTTTTTAAATAATATTATTGACAATAGTTTCTTTTATATATTTTTTGTATATTATATTTATTTGCAAAAATTTCTAACACTGGATGTATTTTTATTATTTTTGTTTCCTATCTAAAAACTAATTCTACAGCAGTCTTTATATACTTTAAATTATTTTTATTTTTAAATGAGTATAAACGATAACAATGAATAAAATGCGTTTGTGAAATTTTAAAAGCAGATTAAATATTTTAAGATTTATTTGTATATTTATTTTTAATTCTAAATCATTGATTAAATTTTTACAAACCGCTATTAAAAAAATTTCTACTTATTTTTGTATATATTATATGCTCTACTTATTTTTTTGCACGTGTAATATATATGTTAGTGATTTTAAAGCATCAAAAATGTTTCTAGAGAGTATTTAAATTTGGTAGCAAAAATTATTTTCAACTCTACAAAATATTTATTAAATTTAAATTCAAAAGCTCGGGATTAATATAGTATTCATTTAATAATTTATTATTGTGTTAATCCAGTGTTAGATTTATTATTTATTTAAATATTTGGATTTAAATATTTGTTATGCACTTCAACCAAATTTTGTCAGTCCTAGTTAATTTTTTTAAATTCAAATTAAACAAAATAAAAAATATAAAGAACTATTTTTCAAACAAAATCTAACATAAATTCAAATTAACATGATATGAATGTCAAACAGTAATAACCTCAAACTGTCAAAAAAATTACATACTTTTTACCAAACGTTTCCGAAAAAAAAATGGATGGGTTTCATCATTATTCATTCTACTCACATGATTGACAGAGGTCAACAAATAAACGTCAATGTCAATAGTTATTAGTTTAAACACATAGCTTGTTGAGAATCGGTGATCCGATAGGTGGACGTTGATGACTTAATATATCAGGATAAAACGAAACGCAGCGTTGCCATGTCGCCTATTTATAACCTATTATAATTACTCAATCACTAAACATCGCGGTAAATGCTCGCGCAAGTAGTCAAACAATTCCCGCGAGGCGCCCGGGCAATTTGTCAGCTCCAATTCGCGCATGTGACGTAATTGGATTAGACTTGACAGGCCGCTGGACGTCAGTAATGGACAACCTACGCGACCAAATGACAATTAAATTTATATTTATCGAATCTGCGTTGAAAGTGCTTTAGTTTGAGTGGTCACTCGACTATTCTGTCAGCATTTGACAGTTATGCTGCCAGTAATTCAAATACACTTTGACTATAAAATATGCGGAATAAAATATGTATGTGATAATTCTAGTTCATATTCGTGAGATATTTTTGTGTTGACGTAAATGTCAGTTGTCATATTTACCTGCCAGTGACAGAATTTGGAGATTGCGCATTCCGCACAGGTGTTGCAAACCAAAATCGCGCAATTGAGAACACCAACGCAGATATAATGCCGATAAAGTCAACATCGTTGAAATATAACCTACTCCAATGTCAGTTACATGAATACATCTAAAAAAAAACACATTTCTGTTTATCTCAATTTTTTTTTAATGGCAGTGTGATTTCATTAAAGCGTAATGTCAAATCATAATATTAAATGTTAAATCATAGAGTCAAAACATGATGTCAACTGTCAACATATAATGTCAAATGTCAAATTACCTATCTAAAGTGAGCTCTTCTAATTGATTTAGATCGCAAGCGATATACTCCAGGGCCGCATCAGTAATTCTAGGGCACCAAGATAAGTCTAAGGATCGTAATTTTTGTAGATTTTCAGCAATTAGTTCGACACCGTCGTCGGTGATTTTACTGCATCCGGAAAAGCTTAGAACGGTTAAATTCGGAAGCGAATGAACTAAAAAAAAATATATATATATTGTCAATATCATCTGGAAAATTTACAATTTTGCAGTCCGAATGTAGTTTCTTCGGCAAAAACATACGAGTCGTGCATAGCACTTTTAGATCGAGTGAAACACGATTTTTACCTATATTAACAACACCATGGTTGGTTAGCTCCCAGCAGCTGTGCAAACGCAGTATATTCAAACTCTGGCTTTGCTTCGGGCTGAAATATCCCAGAGCCGCATCTGTCACGTGATAGGCTTGCAATGAGAACTCGTACAGGGCCGGCAGTAGTTGCGCCACGGCCCCTACGGCCTCGTCCGCCACATTTATGCAATCTGTTAGAGTTAGGGAGACGATGCGCGGGTTCAGACACGCCCACAGCCCAGCTTCGGTTATTTCATTGCACCCACCCAGTTCCAACTCATACAGGGCCTGGAAATGCAAGTTTTTTGTGAGAATTAATAAATTGGAAAAGTGTAATTTCTTTTAATACGTGCCTGGAGATGGTCCAGCAGCGCCTCTAAACCGCGATCGGTGACACTAGAGCACCTCAAACTGAGCGAGTGAACGTGTTTGCTCGCCAGCGGGAACGTGTTCACCATATCGATGGCGTCCTCGTCGCTGGCACCCAGCAAACACATGGTATGGAATCCCCTGCGCAGTAGCGAACTGAACAGCTTGGCGCGCTCTTGTGGCGCACTCTGTCGCAACTCGCGACACTGCAGCACGGGCAGTAATCCGCCCCAAAATCGCGGGCTGCGGTATAGTATGTCTCGCCATCGCATGCACACCTAGCCAACGTACAAAAAAATTAAATATAATATTTTAGAGCCACTGTGTATATATAGACATTTACCTGGGCGAGTGTACAACGGTCTCTAGCGGAGAAATAGCGGAAGAATCGGGCTAAGAAACGGTCATCCAGGATTAGCTGATCCCAGGATTGGTAGACTGAAATGAAAAATGAATAAAAATCTAAAAATGGCGGTGTGGTCATGTGGTCACATTACTCTCTTATTTTTGACATTTCTGTCAGTTTTTAACAGTTATATATATTTTTGCCTATCTGTCATTTTCGGCGGTTCTGTCACTTTAAACACTGCCATTTTAAACACTTGTTTTTCTTCGACGTGTCTGTCATTTTTTTTTTGTTTCTGTCACTTAAAAACAACTCTGTTATATATTTTTTTGTCGCTTCTGTATTTTAGGCGCCATCTGTATTTCAATTAGTCAATCATGAATTTACGGTTTCTATTTTTACTTTTGACGTTTCTGTCACTTAGAAGCCGATATTTAAAATACATTTTTGTAAATTTTCGACGTTTCTATTTTTTTTTCTCCCTGTCACTAAAAAATAACTTGCCATCTTTTTTTTCTGTCATTTTTGACCTTTGTGTGCATTCTTGATGTTTCTGTACATTTTTGACATTTCCGATTTTTTAATAATTTTTAACGCTTCTGTCGTTTGGACGTTTCTGTCAGTTCTGACGTTTTTGTCATTATAAATACATTTTTACATACAAACACCAAACAATATCTTACCAACGGAAGGTTGCTGCTGCTGCATATTCTCCACGACATTATGCTTGCCGCCACCCATCACCTGCTGTCGCCCACCCCCAATTAGCCTCTTGGCGCCCGCCTGACTCAACTGTCCCGCCGCACTGCCACACAGAGCGCCCTGCTTCTTACTTCCCCCGCCGATCGTGGGCAACAGCATCAGCCGCGATGGTTTCTCGGGCGCACCCGCGCCTCCAGCTGCACCCGCTTGGCCTGCTGCCACACTATTCGCACTGCCGCAGAACACGTTCGTGACGCGCTCCATGACACTGCTGCTCGTCGAGCCGATCGAGTTGTTTGGTGTTGACGATTTGGTCTGTTGCTGTTGTTGATTGCCGCCGCTGTGATTGTGTTTGCCCCCGCGTAAGCCATTGATGCGTTTCGTGAGCTCGGCCGATGCTCGTTCCACAACACCTTGAGCACTGATCGAAGACATCTTCAACGGTTGCTATTTAGTCGATTGTTGTTTCGAGGTACGATTTAATTTGGTTTGGTCAAGACATGATTCGAGTCGATTTTGGATTTTTGGTGTACGAGCTGGAAGCTCAAGCTGCTCGCTGCTCACCCACACTTCTCTCTACTTTGCGTTCATCTGAGCGTCGGGACGCCTCGTGTATTCATCGTCGGTTTATCGATAATTTCTTTATGTGCCCATATACAGGTTGTAACATTTTTTACGCCCACACAATATTTCTTCACCATCTCAAATCAAATATATATTTTTCTTGGCAATTTAATCAAATTTCCTTAAAAATTGCCTTTTTTCATATTTCTCACCCTTCCGCCACAAAACAAATTAAATATACCCATCTTCCGACTTGGCCTGTACATAATATGACCCTCTAGGGTAGCATAACATCCACCCCTCTGCTATTACACTAAAGCTACCCTTACAGTTAGCCCAATATATACATAGGTACTGAAAATTGGTATAAATAGTTAAATACCATGGAACAAGTATATCAATAGCAAAGGTTTTGACAATTCAAACGTCATTATTAAACAAATATATATAAAATCATTTGAATATATCGAAGTAGTCATTTGAGCACAACCATTGTGTTTTATTAAATTTACATTCGCTTAAATCGTTTTGATAGATGTTTTACTAGTTCAAATAAATATTATTTTGTCTGCACTTATAAAATATCCAAAAATGGTTGCTGTAAAAATGGCGAAACCTTTGTAAGGTTTTCATCATGTTTTTAAGGTTATTTTAATTTTATGACACTATCAGAGAATATTTTGCAATTTTTAAATATAATTGGAAAGAAGGCTACGTTATATACTGAAGTATAAATATTAGAAGCGTCAGATTATATTAAATTGTTAAAAAATGATTGTTTATATCAAAAAAATGGCAAAAATGAATAGAAAAAAGATTAAAACAAGATGTATGTATTGAAAAATATACAAATAAATGTTGAATCTAGTGAGAAATGTTGAGAAATTTTAGATTTTGGTGAGTTGGTGTTAATTTTTCGAAATTTTTAAGATTTCAAATTGTAGCTTCACATTTTGGTTCTGTGGATTTGCCACCATTGGAAAATTCGATCAATACGTGTTTGTTGTGTGAAATCAAAGCGGAACGTTTGCCAAAGCGAACGCAGCGACCTCTAATCATAAAAAGAATTTTCTATATTAACATTTACGGCGGCTAAAAATATGAAGGGTCCAATATTAAAAGGCCATCACTCAATGAGAAAAAAAAAAATTTTATTCGTAAAAAAATTGTATATGTATATGTAAAATTGTTATTTTTGAACTAAATATATTTTTTTTGATTTAGTGTTTATAAAAATTACAAAATATATATCTGACGTTTTTGAAAAGTAGGTCATTTTAACACGTTAAATGCGATTTGCGTTGCATATATTCCACACGTATTTACGCTAAATAATATTCTTCATATGGCACTTTACTTAAAATAGACGAAGCAACGTATTTTAAAATTTCGGCGAATGTACGCCCATAATCTTTGCGTATTTCTTCAAAAATGTCCAGCGAATTATCGTTTATTACTTTCAACACTTCTTCGCTCAGTTGCGCATTTCCCTGCACTAAATTTTCGAACTGGTACTGAATTTTTTCAGTTGTTATATCCAAATTGTAAGCGCTCAATATTAATATTTGTTTGCCGTTTTTGTCCGCTAATTTTTCGCAAACGATATCGTGATAGGTATGCACATTTGCTATAAAAAAAATATATTAAAAAAATTAAGGACAATTATTTTTTATAAAAAAATAATTTTGTACTTAAAGTGATGTTATTTGCGCCAAATCCATTTATTTGCAAAATAAGGACTTTTCCGACTATTTTATATTGGCCAACTAATTGTAAATTTGGGGTTAGAACTTTCAATTTAATTTTGCAATCATTTCCATCTAATAATCTGAAAAATATATAAAAATAATTTCATATCTTAATTAACCAATTCGCTGCTCGTACTGTTTTTTTAAATACTTTGTAAATATATAAAATAGTACAAGCATATTACTATTTTTGTTTTAAGTTTTCTATTTGATTAATGTTTGTTTGGATCGAATAATATCATTATTTAATTTTAAAAGAAAAAAAATATTGCCAATTATATTTTTATCAGACTTAATTTATAATTGTCGTTTTTATTAGATTTTCCCACTTAAAATAAATATTTAAATAATAATTAATGTTTGCTTGTACAATCGTTTGCTATTTGTTGTTATTTTAATAATAAAAATTAACAAAATTGCCTTTATAAATATTTATAATTGTTTTTACCATGTAATTATTGTTTAGAAAATCCTTGGATTCAATTATTTGGTTTGGGGACAAATTTGAGTGAGTCAATCATTAATTTAATTATATTATAATTTATTTTAATACATTTATATTTTTATTTTGCCGTTTTAGTTTAAATTTTAAATGTGTTATTAATAAATGTATACAAAGATAAAATGAACTGTAAAATCGTCACTACGGCGTTAAACAATTGTATAAAACATCACCCAAAAACCGTAATACAAAGCATTTATCAGTTAGATGCGCATTTCGGAGGCTATGTCCCCATCTGCAGTAGCACAATAATAATACAAATAAAGATACCTCCGTCACCTTCATGCGGAAAGCGAGAAACTGCTGTTACATTGATATTATGAGTTATGATATTACATCGTTCAATTTTATAATGAGTGTATAATGATTGTATAATGAGGTATTTTACTTGCTCCAATTTAATATCAAATACATTTTATTCAGGGGCACCGTGGTGCCGTGGTATAGTCGTGAGACTGGCACCGCGGAGTTGTGGGTTCGAATCCACTCCGGTCGGGGTATTTCTGAACTTTTCTGGAGATAAAATGGATATGCTTTGCTAAATATGTATGTCAAAAGCAAAGTCCTTTAGCCCCAAAGTGTTCGCCACTCAGGTCAGGTGTACCACCCTGAGTGTGCTAAAAGTATGACTGTATGAGATTGCCCATACGGGCGGCAACGTAAGGCGGGGCTAATTAAGGATGGGGGAGACTTCAGGGCCGTCCGCCCGCCCGTCCTTTAATTATTTTTTATTTATTTTTAATTAGTTTGTAATCGATACAATTACTATCTTAAAGAGGCTATTTATTATTTAATTTAGTGTTCAATTAAATTCATTAACCTGTCTACGTTATAACCGTTTAACAGCCAAATGATTGGAAATCATAAAATGACATTAATTTTGTATATGAATTATCTACCATACTAATTACCGAAATATTCATTATGCTCTTTGCTTACTGCGATTTATTTCAATATATAAGAAGTCGAGACTAATTTGACATTGAGAAAACCTGCAAAACAGTTTACGTACTTTTTTTTAAATTGCTTTGGTTACAGGAGGATTTATTTAATTCGATTTTATTTCCAGAAAAAGTTCAGAAATATCCCCCCCCCCCCTACCGGAGTGGATTCGAACCCACAACCTACGTGGTGCCAGTCTAACGCCTATACCATGGCACCACGGTATCCTGTGTTTGCGTACTTAAAAACATCTTATTTATCTTATTTTTATTATATATGCCGTAAAAAAATCATTATTTACACAAAAAAAAATTTTTTAATAATACTTACAATTCAGCATCCTCTACTTTACTATCACTATATCCAAAAACCTCTAAATCTTTATAGTCTTGTTCTATATCGACTTTTCCACCATTTCCGCTAATATGAATTTTTTCTACAAATATTGGATCAATTTTCGGTACACCCAATGAAGAAAGTCCTAGAAAAATAAACAAATAAACGCGATTTAAATTAATAGTTTTCAAAATATTTTTTTGGTATTTTATATATTTTTTAATTTAAAAAATGATCACTACGGTGTTAAATAATAGTATAGAATATCACCCAAATACCGTAACTTAAAGCATTAAGTAGCTAGTTGCGCATTTCGAAGACTATGCCCCCATCTTCAGTAGCACAAGCTAAAACTAAATAAAATACCTCTGTCACGAATCGTGATTGATATTCTATTAAATAAATAAGTCAACATGACAGAAGTATTTAAAAAATGGCATATAATATGATTAGAGATCGGATTATAGGCACTAAAAAAATGCCAAAATAGGCGGCAAATGGGCACTAAAAAAAATTTTAAAAGGCGCTAAAAAAGGCATTTCTTATTTTGAAAAAAAAATCAGAAAAGGCATGAAAAACAGTAAAAAACACAAAAAATATTTGTACATGTTTCACTTCTGTATCGTAAACCTTATAAAATAATATACCGTATTATAGGCACTAAAAAAATGCCAAAATAGGCTTGCCAAAATTATTTGCCGTAGGCACTAAAAAAAATTTAAAAAGGCGCTAAAAAAGGCATTTCTTATTTTGAAAAAAAAATCAGAAAAGGCATGAAAAACAGTAAAAAACACAAAATATATTTGTTCATGTTTCACTTTTGTATCGTAAACCTTATAAAATAATATACCGTCACCATTAAAAATATTAGAGCCGAACTCCCGAATTATTTTTTGGATTTTGGATTCATCTGAACTGCTAATTTTAGGCATTTTGAATTTCTTTTCGAATGTATTCGTGCGCTAACTAAACACAGACTGAAGAAATGAAGGGTGAATTATTTATTTGAAATAACAGTTGTTACAAAATAACCACTATTGGTACTTACGGGTAGGTACTTAAGAGTACATTAAGTACGATTAGGGATTTTTCCATTGGTAATGTAGCAATGACACAAACAATTTAGAAATAAATTATGGTAAAAAGCAAAATAAATATGAAAAAAAGGCGCGAATGCATGAAAAGTGTCTAAATAGGCAAAATAAACGCTAAACTGAAAAATAAGTAAAATTTGATGAAAATTGTCGAAATAGGCAAAAAAGGCAATTGAGGCATTTTGCCTAAAATCTCTAAATATGACCTATAAATCTTTTAAAACAATATAAATTAATAATTAACGAAACTAACAAGTAACAACAATAAACTTTGGTTTGTCAAACCTAAAATAACAAAAAATAAATAAAATAAAATAAATTTAGAAATAGACAAGATGAAATTGATCCCAAATCTAAATTGATTAAATTTGATTTAGATTTACTTTCATAAGCATTTAACTCGGAATAACTCAAAACACTTTTAAATAATTTAAGAGAACTAATTTGAATACGATGACCTGAGTTAGTCAAAAATATGCTCGGCGACAGCACTTTTATCTTTTCTATTTAATCTGAAATGAGCTACATGCTCCTTAAATATAGTTTCAATTGGTCTACGTGTTTGTCTTCTATATATACTTTAGGACAACTAGAACAAGATATTTTATAAATACCAGATTTTTTATTGAAATCAATCAAATCTTTGGAATTCCTAGAAAATTAGCAATACTATTAGAAGTATTATATGTTACTTTAAAATTTTATTTATTTAAAATACTATCTTAACCACGTGCAATTATAGGATCAAATGGTAATTTAACAAATTTTAGAGTTGAATTATTACTCTGTTCTAAACTACTAATATTTCTGATATCTCTTGTTCTTTTAAATTTTCTTAATTTGTTATTTATAATTTTAGAAGATTAGCCCATTTTTTACTGCAATACTTCGCATATTATTTAATTCAATGTTATATTTATCATTAGATAAAGGAAAATTTAATATGCGGTTAATTAAAAAATTAAAAGCAGCATATTTATATCGACGACAATGATTTGAATCGTTCCTTATATAACAGTCCGTATTTGTAGCTTTTCTAAATATATCAAATTCTAATATAGTATTATTTCATATTATATGCCATTTTTGAAATACTTCTGTCATGTTGACTTATTTATTTAATAGTATATCGATCACGATTGGTGACGGAGGTATTTTATTTATGTTTCTATCTTGTGCTACTGAAGATGGGGGCATAGCCTTCGAAATGCGCATCTAGCTACTTAATGCTTTAAGTTACGGTATTTGGGTGATATTCTATACTAATATTTCTTAATAATCGAAAAATAATATATTATTTAAAAAATATTTTTAAGATCTAAAAAATATATTTTAATTTAAAAAAAATATTTAATGCTTTTTTGAATTCTTTGAATTTTCTAGTATTGGTGAGTTGCGAAAGAGGTAGCGATTAAAAGAAACGACTTACCATTTTTTAACTCACGCAAAGAGCTCTCAATGGCATTTCTTAAGCACGGTTTATAATTTGGATCGGATTTTTTGCAAGTCTTAAAAGTGTCCGCTAAAATAAAAATAAAAAGATTTTTTTAATTTTGAGAAGTTTTTTAAAATTAAATTAATTAATGAATTAATTTAAAATAAACACAAAACATTAAGGGACAAAATTAAATAAACAATTCAATTTTTTATTCATATTTTTTGTTTTTTTATACAATGTATTTTATTTCAAGAATATTATATTTTCAGAATTTCAAAAACAAAATCATAGGAGTATTATTTATCATTTTTTTTTTAAATATTTAAAGTAATTTGCATTTAAACTTGTAAATAATTTTTTTTTTTAATTTCAAATTTTTATATATGCAAATCGCGAAAATATTTTTAAAAATTATTTTATTAATCTTTTTGAACTATTTTTAAACTTACGTAAACGAGCTGCATAAGCCGTTGAAAAAAATACTCCGAAAAAACAAAACCAATTTAATATGAAATACATTTTATTATATTAATTAGTTTTTAATCGATTAAATTACTATTTTAAAGAAGCTAATTTACACTTCAATTAAATTCACAAACTTGTCAACGTTGTAAACGTTTAACAGCAAATGATTGGAAAATTTAAAATTACGTTACTTTTATACATGAATTATCTACAATACTAATTACCGAAATATTTATTATGCTCTTTGATCACTGCGATTTATTTCAATATATAAGAAGTCGAGACAAAATTGACATTGAGAAAACCTGTAAAACAGTAGTTGCGTAGTTTTTTTAAAATTACTTTGGATATAGGATTTATTTAATCCGGATACCATCAATTAGTGTGCGAATAATTCAAAATATTGGTTTTTAATTATTTTTTTTACTAAAAACAAAATTACTAAACAAAATACTAAAAAACAATGTTGTAATAGCACGAAATTGCTAAATAATTAAACGTAATAATTAAAAAATAATTAACGCGAAAATGTGGCCATAAAATAATGCCAGCTATAAATTATTTACCATTTATTTTTTTCATTTTTTCCCTCAAAAATTCTACTTTATTTTAACAAATCATTTTTTCCTATCATCAAAATTCTTCATTTGCTTTTATCAACTTTGCAATTAACAATCAATTAGCTTATCTAATTGATGCTAAACATTTAAATATTATTTTTGAACCTATATTTAAAAAACATTTATTATTCATCAATTAAATTTGATGATAATTTTTTTTTTTTACAAAAAAAAAAAACGATAATTACTATTGTGGCTGCCATAATAAATTAAACGTTTTCTGCGATACACTTGCGTCATTGACAAAATACTATAGACAGAGCAACTTCAATATGAAAATGCGTATCAACTTTAAGTATTGCCTTTGACAAATTACAATAGCCAGAGCAACTCTATATAAAATGCGTATCAATTTTAAGCGGTTGTTTTATGACTAGCGACATCTGTCGTTATCTTTACTCACTTAGTCAATCAAGATAGCGACAAGACACCAGTAGCGCCAAAAGTCAAGATAGCGGAAGATGGCTCTAGTATCGAATACAATTGACAATGTCAACAAAGAATATAATATAACCTAGAATAATACAAACGACATAAAGTTAAATAAATGTATTGGAAAATCAACCAAATCCACAATAAAGATACGCGAGCGGAACTATAAGAATTAATCAAACCTGGATAACTCAACCAAATCCACAATAAAGGTACGCGAATAGAACTGTAAAAATTAATCAAACCTGGATAAATCATTGTATAAAATATCACCCAAAAACCGGGACACAATTTTACAATGGATAAATCATGCTAATTATAAGCAAGGCTAGGGTACCTTAGTGAGTGCTTTGTTAATACCTCTGTTTTACTTTCATATGATACGATTCTATTTTAGATACTTTAAAAATAGCACGAATAATAACCACTTGTATGCTTGCATATACAAATTGAAGGAATGGATGTTCATAAAATGGAATATTTATGAATTACAGCATCAATGCTTGAAGGATTCAGAATCCTCGTACAGCTATAATTTAAAAAGACTGGGCAAATCTTTAAAGACTATTCCATTCTCAATTCGATTCCAACTGAAATATGTGCAATTTATTTAAAAGATTCCAAATTAAAGTCACACAAACTCAGTGGCGGCTCTTGCCATTTCAATCGAGGGGGACGTATTTCGTTAAAAATAACATTTTAGTAAGAAATCTTACTTAGAATGGATGCAAAATGATTAATTCTTTAATTTTTACTTTGAGATCAAGAGAAAGTCTACCAAACTCTATTTTCAATAAAGAACTAACACTATTCATTTTTATTAAATTATTTCTATTAAATATATTCTTGGAGAAGCACGTGGCAAAATCGTACTTACGTAACTCACAGAACAATGCAACTTTCTTATCTGGCTATTATATATCAATTTTCCTGTATACTACTAGACTAGGCTTCTCTGTTATGACGCTAAAGAATCGCGGCCTGGAATAGCTTAATACGAACGGAGTTTTCTTAGCTGTAGAAGCAGCGTGACGTCACGTTGCAAAGCAACCCGTGCCGCTAGTTTGTTTGCGGCTCATACGATACGCGAACCAAAGGAACAGATGATATACTGCACACGGTCGCTCTCACTCTACCGCTTGCAATAGATAGGATGAGTGCATATGCATTTAACTCATCTTGCTCGCCGTCACACCGTGTTAAGTGCTATCGCAACATAAGCTTTATCTTTTTAGGAAAAATAATGCCTAGTTAAAATATCACAATACAATTATATATTTTCGATGATGCGTTCAATGTCTAAGGGGGGCGCGCGGCCGTGCGGCCTCGAAAGAAACCGCCACTGCTCTAATTATCTGCCAAACTTTATCGCTCAACATCCGATTCAATATGCACAGACAATATTGTTCCAACCCACAAGAATCATTGGATAGAACAATGTATCTTGTGACTATAATCGATTGTTAAACGGTGTTAGAAACATATATCAGACCAGAAAATAGAGACGTAGCATCCAAATTTCAAATCACAATGAAAGATAAGGTATATAGAACGTTAGGCATATTGAGACTTCGTATTTGGTGTTCAATATGCCGAAGGCGTATTTTAATTTCGATGAATCTGTAACAGCACCCTCTCCATCCGCCACCCCCATTATAAATCTATCATGCCGTATTAGCATTTTTTAATCGGGGCCCACTTTCAAATTTATCATTAATTAACCATCAATCCCAAGGATTGGTTGGAATGTATGTTAGCAATTTATTTAAATTTGAATGTAAATACTAAATATGTAAACAAATCAAAAAATTATAACCCATGTAAAAAAATTATTTCAAACATTGTTGCATTTCGTGAATGCTTACTGATCCAGTGCATATAGGTAATCAGTAGTTCTTCAAATATTTATCAACCTTGTCATACTTGACAGCAATGTATAGGTTTGCTATCAGATCGACGCGAAAAATCTTCTGAGGAATTGTATAAAACATCACCCAAAAACCGTGACACAAATAATTTATTAGCTAGATGCGCATTTTGCAGGCTATGCCCCCATCTTCAGTAACACAATAATAGAACAAATAAAGATACCTCTGTCACTCACCGGGTTGCACAATTGAACGAAATATCAATGTAACAGCAGTTTCCCACCTTATCGTACTTATTATAAACTATGAAAACTAATTGCAGATAACTATGAACTGCGCAAACGCATAACAAAATTCAAGCGTTACTAAACTAAACTAACCAAAAAGAAAATTTATATGTTAATTAAATTGAAAAGACAGGATGATATCGGGCTTGAATCTAAATTCATCAAATTAAATTTTAATCTATGAATATAGCTAAGAAATATATGCTAAGAATTTTTTTAATTTTCGATATAAAATTGCGGAATTTTACATATTGTCCAGTGACTGGCGCAAGCTCTTTGTAATCCTAGACTCAGTATATGCGCCAAGCTCATCATCATCTATTTTACACAGTGCAGTGTACTACACAGAAGCAACGCCACTGTATCAACGTGTTCGAAAATGGTACGTTACTTGGTACGTTACTTCAAATCAGTGCGTTGATTCGAAGCAACGCGGTTTGATAAGATTCAGTAGTCGGTGCGTATTAGTGCAAATCGAAAACCGGTTTTCACCGAAAATCGGTTTTTACCCGAAACCGGTTTTCACCGGAAACAGGTTTTCGTCAAAAATTGCTAAAACAGTTAGTCGGTGAACCGGTGAAAAATCACTCGCACCGGTTTCCGGTTTGATTGGCAAATATTCCCAGCACTAATACTAACTATTATATTCATTGCTTATCAGTGGCGGTTCTTGACATTTCAATCGAGGACGGCGCATATCTTAAAAAATAACATTGAACAGTATAATGCATTAGTTAAACAGTCCGCAATCCTAAAGATTGGTTGGAAACAGCACGCCATGCCGATCTATCCTGAGCTAATCCCTTCATCTCTCTATAGCTATTCATCTCAACGTCTTCAGCTATCTGACTCACATACTCCAATCTAGGCCTACCTACCCCTCTCTTTCCCTCCACTCTACCTTCTATGATCAATTGCATAATCCCCCCATGCCTAAGAATATGCCCTACTAATCTGTCTCTCCTACGCTGTAACACTCTCCAGATACTTCTCTTCTCCCCTACTAACTCTAGTACAGCTTCATTTGTTACTTTATCTTCCCAACCAATCCTCATCATCCTCCTATAACACCACATTTCTAATGCTTGTAATCTACGCTTCTCTTCCTTTCCTATAGTCCACGCCTCACACCCGTACATTGCTACACTCCAAACATATACCTTCAGTAATCTTTTTCTAATGCATATATCGCATAAACACTCACTAAAAATAATTGCGGCGAAGACATCTCTAATGATATTTGGTAATAGGAAAAATTTAAATTTGTATGAAAATGACATCAAATTGCAACTTGAACATACTGAACTTATTCCAGTAAAATCAGCAAGAAATCTAGGTTTAATTATTGATCAAGGTTTGAGTTTTCGAGATCATGTTTCTAAACTAAATTCCAGAGCCTATTTATCACTTAAGCAAATTTATAACAATAGAAGATATTTAACCACTGGTATGAAAATCCTGCTTTGTGAAACTATGGTGCTGTCTTAATTATAATACCTGTGACGTCATTTACGGACCGTGTCGAGAACAAATGATTAGCAAAAAGATACAATACATGCAAAACAATTGTTTACGTTTAATTTACGGTATAAGGCGCAGGGTGCACATATCGCACACGCTCAAATCAGCTGGGTGGTTAAATATGGTTAATAGACGGGTCTTGCATTTAAATACCTTCTGTTTAAATATATTACAAAAAAAATGCCCGCCTTAACTTTACGATCTGTTTAATTTTAGAACGGATATTCATCTTAAAAATTATCACTACGATGTTTAATTATAATATAGAATATCACCCAAATACCGTAACAAGCATTAAGTAGCTAGATGTACATTTCAAGGGCTATGCCCCCATCTTCAGTACCACAAGATAAAACTAAATAAAATACCTGTGTCACGAATCGTGATTGATATACTATTAAATAAATAAGTCAACATGACAGAAGTACTTCAAAAATGGCATATAATATTACCTATAAATCTTTTAAAACGATACAAATTAACAATTAAGGAAATTAACAATTAACAGCAAAAAATAAAATTATTTTCATTTTATTTATTTATTTATTTTTGGTTATTTTAGATTTCAAAATACAATATTTTTTGCTGTAATTTTTACTTTGTCCTCAAGAGAAAGTCTACAAAACTCTATTTTCAATAAAAAACGAATACTATTCATTTTTATTAAATTATTTCTATTAAATATATTCTTGGAGAAGCACGTGGGAAAATCGTACATACGTAACTACACAGAACAATGCAACTGTCTTATCTGGCTATTCTATATCAATTTTCCTGTATAATAAGCTAGGCTTCTCTGTTAGGACGCTAAAGAATTGCGGCCCGGAATAGCTTCAAACAACGATATATTCTTAGCTGTAGAAGCAGCGTGACGTCACGTTGCTATAGCAACCCAGGCCGCTAGTTTGTGTGTGACTATACGATACGCGAACCAAAGAACCGATGATATACTTCATCGGTCGCTCTCACTCTATTGCTTGCAATAGATAGGATGAGTGCATTTGCATTTAACTCATCTTGCTCGCTGCCACACCGTGTTGAGTTGATGCTAATTGCTATAGCGACGCAAGCTTAATCTTTTAGGAAAAATAATGCCGAGATAAAATATCGCAAACAATTATATATCTACGGTGGTGCGCTCAATGTTTAGGAGGGGCGCGCGGCCGTGCGGCCTCGAGAGAAACCGCCACTGTTGCTTATATCTATTTTTCATTTCTAACTTAATTTCAAGTCTAACTATCATTGCTATTAGTTTATTCTCAATCAGAATCACAACAAAAGTATATTAGTAATTTTTTTAATGGCTTAGAAGATTTATCAATAAATAATTGACTATTTATTGTAAATTGAAAAAATTGGAAATAGCATATATATTTTTTTATTTTTTTATTTTAAGAAAGTTGTTGATGGGCCAATATATTGAAGTAAGTCAAACTACTCAATATATTGTATTTTGTACTTTGCTATTATTTGATGTAATCGTTTTTTACAATGTTATTCAAACAACAATGAATTTTGATAATGAATAATGAATTATAATTTGTATTTGATTTCTTAGCACTGACGATGAATTTATAAATAATTCGAAAACGTTCTGCTATAATAATTTTTTTTTCCATGGGTTAGATCACATCGTTATTTTTCTTATTATATATTTTTTTAAATTATGATTTAATCATTTTAATCAAATAAAAAAAATCATTTAAAATTATATTTTGATGATTTTATATATTTTGGTTTGCCGCATTTACCTTTTCAATAGCTTATAGCTAACTTCACAACATAGAGTATCCTTGTTTTGTGTTAAATAATAATCTATTCATCCAATTTTTAGGGCATGTTTATAAACAAATTAACGTTTTAATAAAAGTTAACAACATTTTGCGTTAATAAGAGCTGTGCGCAAAACATTTATATAATATCAAGCAGTTAATACATTGTTTTTAAACAACTCCAAAGTAAAATGACAATCTTCCCCATGTTCAGTTAATCCTACATTTTTTTACTAAAAAATCCAACTAAAAATGACCGATAGCGATGAGGAAAGTGACTTTGGAGGTGGTGTAAACCTCACGGGCTTCTTATTCGGCAATGTCGATGAAGATGGACACTTGGACAATGACGTTTTCGACTCGGAAACTCAAAAACATCTGTCGTCATTGGGAAAGTACGTTTTACTTAAAAATCTTTTTAGTTATACTTCCATTTACACATAATTTAATATATTTTTTAATGATTTAGATTGGGATTAGGTTCAATACTTAAAGAAATGATTGAGGATGATTCACCGCGGTCCAAATCTGATAGCGACAGCGATGACCAGAAAGAAGAAAAGACTCCGGAAGAAGTTGAAATTGAAAATGAATGTAATGACAAAATAATTTTAAGCATAACGTTCGTCGCATATTATCTATTTTGATAATTTTAATTGGTTAAAGCTGTTTTGACAACTATTGTCACTAATTGTCAAAATGACAATATTAATTCTTATGAATAAAAATAATAAATGTTTCTAATTTCAAATATTATAATTTCGTAAAAAGATTATATTCATTTTGTTTTAGCATTTGAGGAAAAATTAAGCAACGCCGTTGATTTTTCCGATATTACGGAACTAGCTGAAGATTTGGTTAGTTATTACACAATTACAGAACTTTTATTCCTTCATTGGATTTTATTCCACACTTTTTGGCTCGCAATTTTTTTAGCATTCCGAAACAATTTCTTTATCAAAGGATATCGAATTAATGCCTCCACCAGCTATTCCAAAATCAACAGAAGACACTCAGGCAGAGTATAAAGACGCACTGGACGAAGAATTAAATAAAAAAAAATTAGACACGCCTTTAGCTGCTATGTTGCCTTCAAAATACGCGAATGTAGATGTAACTGAATTATTTCCGGATTTTAGGCCTGGAAAGGTAGTTTTGTGTTGTGCTCTTAGTTTTTATTACGTAATTTTTGGGGATATTTTGTAAGGTTTTGCGTTTTTCTCGACTTTTTGGACCTGGCAAGCCATCGAGTTTGCCAAATATTTGGCGAAACGTGCGTAAAAAGCGTAAAAAACGTCACAGACGCAATAGCGACAAAGAACGACACCATACTCACGAAAGCGACGGTTCTGCCTCTGACGATGATCATAACAGACGCCGCAACAAGGGCTGGATATTTGACTATGCACCAGAACCTTCGCCTGGCGAAGGAAGAATGTGCGATGATGAAGAAAAGTTCCTAAAAGCAGCCGATATCGACGCTAATGCACCAAACGGCGCGAATAATAGGAGCGCGCATGCTCATGACGGTTCGGGCAATTCCGGCGGGCCGAAAGTTGCCGATTGGCGCTTTGGACCTGCGCAGATGTGGTATGACATGTTGGAGGTTAGTGAAACTGGCGAAGACTTCAATTATGGATTTAAAGTGAGAGATAATAAAGAAAATTTAAAACAACAAATAATTGTGAATGAAGAATTGTTTCCTGATGATGCTTTTTTAATGGTAACGCAACTTCATTGGGAAGATGATGTTGTTTGGGATGGAAATGATATTAAAGCGAAAGTTTCGGCCAAATTAAATTCCAAATCAAATGCTGCTGGTATTTATATATTATTTTATTATTTAAAAAATTAAAAAAAAAAATTATTTGTAGGTTGGGTTCCTAGTAGTGGCAATCGCACTGCGCAGGCATTTAGTCAGCCTGGCAAAGGCAATGCAGTGTTGCCAGGTGGTGTTGGGTCGGGTGGAGGGGGGGGTGGCATGCGCATACCGCCGATTCCAGCGCCACCTTTGCCTGGAAGTAAAAGCAGCAACAAAAACAGCATGTAAGTCTTTTCCTGTTTTTATTATCAAATTGGCAAATGAAAATCTCGCTATTTTTCCTGTTTTAGAATGTCTAAACCAATAGTGAGACAAGAAGAGCCAGATGATACGTGGTATAGCATATTCCCAGTAGAAAATGAGGATTTAGTTTACGGCAAATGGGAAGATGACGTTATTTGGGACGCTGAAAATATCGACCATATTCCAAAACCATCGATTTTAACTCTAGATTCAAACGATGAAAACATCATCCTTGGCGTGCCAGATGATATCGATCCTTCCAAACAAATTGCAGGTTAGATAATTGGTTGGAATTATTTCAGTGGAATTTCGTTGATTTTTTGTTTTTGTTTTTTTAGGCCAAACGCCAGCTGTTAAAGTAAAAATTCCTCATCCGCACGTTAAAAAATCGAAAATTCTTCTGGGCAAAGCTGGCGTTATAAACGTCCTGCAAGAAGACACTCCTCCACCGCCTCCGAAATCGCCGGATCGAGATCCGTTTAATATTAGCAACGATATGTACGATTTTTGTAATAAAAATTAAGTTAATTTTCAACTACAACGAAAAATGTATTTTTAGCTATTATATGCCTCGTTCGTCCGAATCGTCGATGCGGCTTAAAGTAGGCGGTGGAAATTTGATCCAGCATTCGACGCCCGTCGTCGAACTGCGTGCCCCCTTTGTGCCGACGCACATGGGCCCGATTCGGCTGCGCAATTTCCATCGGCCGCCAATGAAACGATTCGGAAACGGCGCTTTGTCCATCCCTGGACCACATGCAGCGTTGCCGCTACTCAAACACATCAGAAAGAAAGCTAAGGTAAGAACAAAAGGGAACAATGTTGATGTTTTTGTATTTAAAAAAAAATATTTTTGTGAATTGTTTTTAAGGGGGTGGCTTTGAATTTATTTTATATAGTGGCGCCATTTAATTTTGAATAGTTCAATTATAATTCAATTTTATATTGAGCGGTAGCCTATATTAAAGTTAATTCATGTGCATCGTTATTATAATACTATATACCATTTGGGTGATATTCTATATTGTATACCTTTTTTTTTTTATATAAAACTAACATATCAAACCGCCCTCTTAAATGAAAAAATATATTGATTATTTATTTTTATTTTATAAGTCGCGAGAGGCTGAGCGTATGGCTTCAGGTGGTGGGGATGTATTTTTTATGCGCTCGCCTGGGGATTTGACAGGTAGAGATGGGGATTTAATTCTAATTGAATATATCGAAGAGCATCCGCCGTTAATGTCTTTAGTGGGAATGTGCTCGAAAATTAAAAATTATTACAAAAGAAAAGCAGGGAAAGATCAAGGACCGCCCACCTATAGGTACAAAAAATCGATCATTTGTAAAAAAAAATGAACAAAAAAATCGTTTTTAGGTTCGGAGAAACTGCTTATGCCCATACTTCGCCGTTTTTGGGTATTTTAAGCCCCGGGCAAAGTATGCAGGCGGTGGAAAATAATATGTACAGGTTGTGTATTAATCAAAATTATTAAAAAATATTTATTTTCGAGTGTTTGATTTGTTTTTTTAGAGCTCCGATTTATGAACATAAGCTTCCAGAAACGGATTTTTTGGTGATCCGCACGCGCGAGCAATATTATATACGTGAAATTGAAAGTTTGTTTCTCGCTGGACAAGAATGTCCTTTATATGAAGTGCCAGGGCCGAATTCCAAGCGGGCTAATAATTTTGTGCGCGATTTTTTGCAGGTGAGGTTATGTTTTGTTTTGATTTGGAAGTATTATGGAGTTATTTTATATTTATTGCGATAAGAAAAAATTTCGGAAGATAAAAAATTTAATAAAATAAATAAAAATTTTATAAATAAAATTTAATTTAATAAAAAACAGAATTAAAAAAAAATCTAAATTAAATTGTTTAGTTGTATAGAATATCACCTAAATACCGTAACTTAAAGCATTAAGTAGCTAGATGTACATTTCGAAGGCTATGCCCCCATCTTCTGTAGCACAAGAAAAACTAAATAAAATACCTCTGTCACGAATCGTGATTGATATACTATTAAATAAATAAGTCAACATAACAGAAGTTTTTAAAAAATGGCATATAATATGACCCATAAATCTTTTAAAACAATATAAATTAATAATTAACGAAATTAACAAATAACAACAATTGGTTTGTCAAACCTAAAATAACCAAAAATAAATAAAATAAAAATAAATTTAAAAATAGTTCTTATTAAATAAATTAAATAGACAAGATGAAATTGGGCCCGAATCTAAATTCATTAAATTTGATTTAGATTTATGCATGTATATACTTTCATAAGCATTTAACTCGGAATAATTCAAAACACTTTTAAGTAATTTAAGTGAACTAATTTGAATAGGATGACCTGATTCAAAAATATGCTCGGCTACAGCACTTTTATCTTTTCTAGTTACTTAATGCTTTCGAAATGTACATCGAAACTTTCGAAATAGCCTTCGAAATGTACATCTAGTGACTTAATAGTTACGGTACTTGGGTGAATTTCTATACTATTATTTAACACCGTAGTGATAATTTTTTAAATTGTTTAATTGTTTGGATTAATTTTTTTTCGTAAACATTTTTTTTACAAATTTAAAAAATTTCGAAATTTCTTTTAAAAACAAATTATAATTTTTTAACAAAATAAAAATACAAATTTACCAAACCAAAATTTTATTTTACCTTATTAAAAAAAAAGAAGTAAATTTAAATAACTTTATTTCTACAAAAAAAATACAATTTTCATTAATGAATTTTTTTTCAAAAAATCCAAATAGGTATTTATATACCGTTTATTTTGGAAATCTCGCGATACCCCGCGCCGGATCCGCATGGATGACATAAAAAACGCATTTCCGTCACATTCTGAGAGCTCTATACGCAAACGCTTAAAACTCTGCGCCGATTTCAAACGTACAGGAATGGACTCAAATTGGTGGGTCATCAAACCCGAATTCCGCTTACCTACGGAAGAGGAAATACGTGCCATGGTTTCCCCGGAACAGTGCTGCTCCTATTTCAGCATGGTCGCTGCAGAACAACGACTAAAAGTAAAAAATTAAAATTAAAAATTTTGGTACAGATTTTTTTGGTTAAAAATGAAGTTTAAAAACATGGATTTATTTTTAATTTTTAATTTTGAAAAATTAAAAGAAATTTTTTTTGCAGAAATTTTGGGTTTACATTTTAATTTTTTTGACCATTTTTGATAAATAAAAAAGAAAATTTTACCCGCAGTGATTTTTTTTTACTTATGTGAAATTAAAAAAAAAATGGATTAAAAATTAAAATTACAAGAGAATAAAAAAAAATTTTGAAGAAAATTTTGATTAACATAAAATATATATTTTTTATTATAAAAAATTAGTAAAGTCGTTTTTTTCTTAATTTTAGGATGCAGGATATGGCGAAAAATTTCTATTCACACCAGCTGAGGATGACGATGAAGAAATGCAATTAAAAATGGACGATGAAATAAAAGTCGCTCCATGGAATACAACTAGAGCGTATATTCAAGCCATGAAAGGTAAATGCTTGCTTCAGCTAGCCGGACCAGCTGATCCAACCGGCTGTGGGGAAGGCTTTAGCTACGTTAGGGTTCCGAACAAACCTACAGTAAGTTTTTTTTAACGGAAAAAAATCGTACGATATTAAGGACATTAAAATTATCTTAAAGCAATTTTCCTACATATTTTTTACAGCAAACTAAAGAAGAACAAGAATCGCAACCAAAAAGAACAGTCACTGGAACAGATGCTGATTTAAGGAGGCTATCTTTGAATAATGCAAAGGCTTTGTTAAGAAAATTCGGCGTTCCTGAAGATGAAGTATTTTTTTCTCGAAATAATTTCAGTTTTTATTGGTGATTTTTTTTGTAGATTAAGCGATTAACTCGTTGGGAAGTTATTGATGTGGTCCGAACTTTATCTACAGAAAAAGCTAAGGCTGGCGAAGAAGGAATGGACAAATTTTCGAGAGGAAATCGATTTTCTATAGCCGAGCATCAAGAACGGTAATTTTGTTTTTAATAAAAAAAGATGCAATTTATTTTTGGATTTATAATGAGTCAATTTAAAAGGTATAAAGAAGAATGCCAGCGGATTTTCGATTTGCAAAATCGAGTTTTGGCGAGCGAGGAAGTCTTGAGCACCGACGAGGGTGAGAGTTCTGATGAGGATAGCGATGAGGACATCGAGGAAATGGGGAAGAATATCGAGAATATGTTGGCAAATAAGAAAACGAGCTCTCAAGTTGGTTTGAATGCGTGATTATAAAGAAATAGGTGGATTGAATGGGAATTTTTAGTTGTCTTTGGAGAGGGAAGAGCAGGAACGGCAGGAATTGCGCAAAATGATAATGGAAGGGGAAGATAAAAAGGGCAAGGATAAAAGTAAGATGCAGAAAGATATGGAGGATGAGCTGGATCAAAGTTATGCTCAACAAGGTTTGTTGGAACATATTTTTTTTGTGTTAAAAAATATATTTTTAAATAAAAATAGATTTTTTTACGATTTTTTGTAAAAAAATCTTGTTTGTATGTTTTTTTTCAGTTTTTTTTTCATATGCAATATTTTTATTAGATATAAAGCATATATATTAATTAATAAGGGGCTATATCATGATATTTTTTTATAAATCAACATGGTATTTTTTGAGCCAAGAGTTTTTTGTATAAAAACTACGTAATATTTTTTAACATACATTAAGAAAGGTTTAAATTAACTGATGACAAATTTTTGGAGATATTAGCTTAATTAGTTACTTAAAATAAAAATCTCTGAGATTGAGATTCTGTTTTTTTGGTATTTTTTCCTATTTAAAGACTACCAAAAAATTTGCCCGGGTCTTAATATTTAAGTTGAATATTTACTACTGAATGTCAAATTTAAACTGCAGCAATATATTTATCAAAAAATTTCTTGATTAAAAAATTACAAAACGTTTTGAAATTGAAAATATTTTTTTTACACTTTGACATCAAATATTTATCCAAAATTTTTAAATTCATGATTAAGTAATTGAAGAAAAACATTAAACAATTAATTAACTATTAAATCAACAAAAATACATCTACAAAATTTTATTTCAAAAACATACTTTTTCTACGAAAATAACAAAATCATCAAAAAACATTGTTGATTTTATTATGACATTTCCACCTTAGGTCGCGTGCTGCGCATCTGTCGCACATTCCGCGATCAAGACGGCCGTGAATACACCCGCGTAGAAACTGTGCGCAAACCAGCCGTTATCGATGCGTACGTGCGCATACGCAAAACTAAAGACGAACAGTTTATACGACAATTTGCAACACTGGATGAGGCACAGAAGGAAGAAATGAAGCGCGAGAAGCGCCGTATTCAAGAGCAACTGCGCAGAATCAAACGGAATCAGGAAAGGGAACGACTAGCGTTGCGTAGTGTCGAATTACTGCAAGGTCAGTTTTGACATTTACATTTTACTGTTTTTTTTTTTTTTATGGAAAAGAGCACATATTTTAATTTTTTTTTTTTTGTGTTAGTAGTTATTAAATGGTTGCCAAGTTTTTTCATTTTTTTTTTTGATTAAATTTTTTTAAATATTTTATTTTAGGATAAAAATGCAATAAAAAGAAAATTTTCTTTTTCCTACATATATACATTGTTGCTAAATCACGCCAATTTTCCTTAAGGTTCGACAACATTATCTTCCAGTAATAAAAGTAGCAGTATTTCAAATGCACTGCAGTCACTAAACAGCATCTCATTGACAGGACTGTCAATTAACACTAGCTACGATATCGATGGCAACACTGGCCGTGACGGTAGCGCCGGTAGAGACCGAGAAAGCGCTTCTTTATTCAAAGATCGCAGTTATAATAAAAGTTTGACACCTGAAAAAAAATCGTCGCCTATAAGAGAAGGTATTGAGTAATTTTTTTTGTAGTTTTTTTTTATTAGAATTATTTTTTAGGGAGGAGTTCTTTAAGTCCAGGCATTTCTTCTGCAAAACACTCTTCGAATTCGCCGTCAAAATCTGCGCGTCGCAGAACGAAGCTAAAAACGGATTTGAAGCTAAAATGTGGCGCATGCGGCAACGTTGGACATATGAGGTATGTCAATAAAACTTTCATTATTTATATAAATGTATATTTATTCAATTCAGAACAAATAAAGCGTGTCCGTTATATCAAACAACGGGCGGTTTGGAATTTCCCGCGGGAAATATATCTTGCAACACTGGGAACGGTTCTAATATGAGCGGCAGTTTGTCAAACAGCAATGTCGGGGAAAGTACGAATACTAAAGATAGTCAGGAGAGAAAACGGTCCAGTAATAACGCTGGAAATAGCAGGGAGCCGATTATTTCGATTCAGACAGTTTGCAACACGGTCGCTATGACTGAGGAGCAAGAAGAAGAGGTGGAGAAGCAATTGAATACCGATGATGAGGATTTGGTTAATGTGGATGGTACTAAAGTGAAGTTAAGTGGGAAAGTATTGAAGGTAATAATTAATAGTATAGAACAGTGTTTCCTAACCTTTTTGAGTTAACGACACATTTGAAAACAAATTAAGATTTCGCGACACACCAAAATTGTCAAAATATATTTTTTTTCATGAAATATTAATAATAACTCATGGTGTCACTTGCTATAATTTATTTTTTATTTATTTGAAAAAGAAACAATTAGCAGATACCATTAAATAATAATATATAATTATAAAAAACTTTTTAATGCGATACTTGTGCCTGCCCGTTGTTCACAAAATTTCTTTATTCGGGGTCGAATATTAGATAAGGCCACTCGGAGTTCTTGTTCCAAAGAAAGTAATCTCTCGTTTCTTATTTTTAATTTCCGTCATTGCTGAAAATCCCCATTCACATAGATACTTTGTACTTATAGAAATTTTCGCGACAAACCTGAGTTATCCTCGCGACACACTGGTTGGGAAACATTGGTATAGATTATCACCCAAATACCGTAACTCAAAGCATTACGTAGCTAGATGCGCATTTCAAATAATAATTATTTATTTTTTCATACAATTTTTGTTAAAAAAAATCTTTTTCCAAGTAAAAAATGGGCGTATAACCCATATTTTAATGTATATGACAAGTTTTAAAATGTAAAAACAGATTCTTTTACCTCCCTTCAAAATCTTTAGTCCTGCTTCAATGATGGCAATACAGATGGCGCTGCGTGTAATAATTAATAATTTTCGTAGTTAATGAGCCCAATATTCTTATTTTTTCATATTTATTTTTTAGAATATAAAAAATTGGTGAATAAAGTTTAATAGTATAATAACCAACAAAGCGTTTTTTCAATATTGTTATCAATGAATACTATATATAGAGTTAGTATTGATCGATTTTTATTTAAAAAAAATATGGATTATCACACAATACATAAAATTTGAATTTAAAATAAGAATGAAAAAAAAATCACTATGGAATTTAATATTTTAATAAAAACATCAATATTTGATTTTTCAGTAACAAAATTTAATTTAATTAATATTAATCAATTAAATTTACTTATGAAATCGAAAATAATAATCAGTTACCTTTCTTAGATGTTATGGTCATTAGAAATAATATATTAGAATTTGATATATGTATATAGAGAAGCTACAAATACGGACTGCTATATAAGGAACAATTCAAATCATTGTCGTCAACATATATATGCTGCCTTTAATTTTTTAATTAACCATTTATTAAATTTCCCGTTATCTAATGGTAAATATAACACTGAATTAAGTAATGTCCGAAATATAGCAGTACAAAATGGCCATTCTTCTAAAATTATAAATAACATTAAGAAAATTAAAAAGACCAAGAGATATCAGAAATATTAGTAGTTTAGAATAAAGTAATAATTCAACTCCAAAATTTGTTAAATTGCATTTGATCCAATAATTGCACATGGTGTAGATAGTATTTTAAATAAATATAATTTTAAAGTAACATAATACTTCTAATAGTCTTGCTAATTTTCTAGGAATTCCAAAGATTTGATTGATTTCAATAAAAATCTGGTATTTATAAAATATCTTGTTCTAGTTATCCTAAAGTATATATAGAAGACAAACACGTAGACCAAGGTAAAAGTGCTGTAACCGAGCATATTTTTGAATCAATATTCAAATTAGTTCTCTTAAATTACTTAAAAGTGTTTTGAATTATTCCGAGTTAAATGCTTATGAAAGTATATACATGCATGAATCTAAATCAAATTTAATGAATTTAGATTCAGGCCCAATTTCATGTTGTCTATTTAATTTATTTAATAAGAATATTTTTTAATTTAGATTTGGCAAACCAATGTTTATTGTTGTCACTTGTTAGTTTCGTTAATTATTTTTTATTTTATAATTATATTTATATTGTTTTAAAAGATTTATAGGTCATATTATATGGCACTTTTGAAATACTTCTGTCATGTTGACTTATTTATTTAATAGTATATCAATCACGATTCGTGACAGAGGTATTTTATTTAGTTTTTATCTTGTGCTACTGAAGATGGGGGAATTGCCCTCGAAATGCGCGTCTAGCTACTTAATGCTTTAAGTTACGGTATTTGGGTGATATTCTATACTATAAAAATAGCAACCTTAATGAAATTAATTTAATTTAATATTTTTATAATAAAAATTTGTTTTTAGAAATATAAACGATCAAAATGTCTTCCTAATAATATTTTTTAATAATACTTAAAAAAACTATATTTTATAATAGAATTCCGACATTTTTTAGCATGCAGAAGAAATGAAGAAGCGCACACTTCTTCTTAAGGTAAGTCGAGAGTCTTTGTGCGGAAATAATCGAAAGCGACGTCGGCAAACTTCGGATCTCCATTGTGATTACTTGAAGCGGCATAATCGTACCGCTAATAGACGCAGAACGGATCCCGTTGTTGTTCTATCAACCATTTTGGAGAATATTTTGAACGAACTCAGAGATTTACCGGATGTGCAATTATTTTTATTTCCTGTTAATCCTAAGGTATGAAAGATTTTTTTAAATATTTTTTAAAACTTGTAATGTTTTTTTTTTCGCATTTTTTAAATATTATTTTTTAATAGTTGGTAATGGATTATTATCGAATAATTCAGCGTCCAATGGATTTACAAACGATTCGTGAAAATTTACGGCAAAAAAAATATCAAAGTCGTGAAGAATTTTTATCGGATATTAATCAAATTGTTGTTAATTCGTCTTTATATAACGGTAAAATCTAATATAGAGTATTAAAATTAGTTTTTAATAATCTTTTTTTTTTAAGGAGCTAAAAGTAGTTTAACAGCAGCCTCTCAAAGATTATTGCAAAAATGCGTCGAACGATTAGCTGAAAAAGAAGACAGATTAATGCGTTTAGAGAAAGCAATTAATCCGCTTTTAGATGATAACGATCAAGTTGCTTTAACCTTCATTTTCGACAACGTTGTTAATACTAAACTAAAAGGAATGCAAGAAAGTTGGCCATTTTTAAAGCCGGTCAACAAAAAAATGGTTAAAGACTATTATAACGTTATTAAACGTCCGATGGATTTAGAAACGATTGCTAAAAAAGTAGCGGCGCATAAATACCATTCCAGACACGATTTTTTGGTGGATATTCAACAGATTTTAGAAAATTGCACGCTGTATAACGGACAGGACTCGAGTTATACGCAAAAAGCTGAAATTGTCGTCAAGGTTCGATTAATTTTTCACTTTTAAAGTTAAATATTGACAATTATTTTGTTACAGGCCTGTAAAGCAACTTTAGACGAATACGCTGATCATTTAAGCCAACTGGAAAGTAAAATAGCCTTAGCCCGTGAACGAGCCGCTCAAGATCACCATAACGACGACATAGAAGACGATGATGATGACCTAGATGACGATGACTTTGAAGAACTCCAACCAAACGAAGAAAACTACACAATAATCGAATCTGCGCAAACAACTGCTAATCAACAGCTAATCCAAAGCCAAGGCGAATTCCACGCTGGCTCGGAAGTATCGGATGACATTTTGAACGCCCTAAGTGGCGCCCCCACTGCGTCATTAGTCAACCAAACCGGCGCTAATGTTGCTGCCGTTTTAATGGATTTAGATCCCGATTATGTAGATATTGAAGGTACTATTGAAGGAAATACCGACCTGCAACAACTTACTGTTGTTGGTGGGGAAAATTCAGATGGCGTTGCTGTCGCATATCCTGGTGGCGGCTTAAGCGCTGCTTTTATGAGGTTTTTTTTGACAATATCTAGAAGTTTTTAAAGATTATATTAATTAATTATTTTATTAGGACGCAAAATCAACAGCAAATCGATGTTGGAGGACAACAAAAGAGTAACAAGCGACAGCGGCCTAATAACGAAGCGGCAACGCTGGAAGAGGATCTGCAATGTAGCAGTGAAGATGAAGATGACATGGAGGGGGGATTTCAGCCAAATATGGACGATATGATGGGCGGAAATGACGATGAGGATTTGCGCGATGTTAAGCAAGAGATTAGGCAACTTGGCGATGAGGGAAATATGTTGATATCAGCTGGTATGGTTGCCGGGGAAGGAGAAGATGATAGCCAACAAGTAGCTGAGGCTATGGTTCAACTTGGAACGATTGGATATTATAATCAGACGGATAATTTGGCACAAGTAAATTATTTAACCATTAACCAAAAGAACCAATGATTTTCGCTTAATTTTGATTTTTTTCACGTGTTGAAACATCTATCCAATAATTAGATTACCAATGATCAATTTTTTTCTCATAGGAGGACAATCAACTTATCAGCTACGATCAACAGTCCACAGATAAGTTACGCTCATCGGACGAATTAGATTTAGACCCAGATTACGATCCATCTGAAGATTTTTTGTCTTCTCATCGCGCTACGACATCCCAGACAGTTGCTGGGATGATAAAACGAGAGGATGATGATTTGGATATCGTAGAACATGACCTTAGGTTCGAACAAGAGCCTGGAGATAGCAAGCCGAAGATTCATGATGATTTGGCTGTTAGTGATAGTGATCCGGATGAAGAGGACAATCGGGATTTGGCGCAAGGACAACAGCAGTTTGTTCTACATGATCCAGCGGGTGCTATTGATCAACGTTTGGTTGAAAATCAACAGAATAATCTTAATTCTACAGATCATGTGGGTGGTCATGCTGCAGAGGATGTGGAAATGCTTGATGATGATGATGTTTGGTTTTAATTTATATATTTAATGTTTTGTAATAAAATATATTCTCTAAAACAAAATAATGAATGGAATACATTTATTTCATGACAAATAAAAAGAAAGTAGCAGCAACCACTCGCGCAAGCGCGAGTTACGCAGCTAGGCAACAGCTTACGCAATTCGCCCTGACGGGCGGATTGCTGGATGTTGCTGGGTCTCTGCGCTTCGCGCCTCGAAGCGTATCCCATGATTGCTAAATTTAGTTATTGTTTATCACAATTTCACGCGCACAGGCGCGAGTTCTACTGCTAGGGCGCGACCCATGTAAGATGCTGCGCGACGGGTTATATAACGTGGTGATACATGAAAACCAATTTTCAGTTTGATGCACTTGTGATCAAATGGAACTGGACAATTTAAATTCATTTCAAGAAAAGTATAGTTTATAGTATTGCTCAACTTAATATTTATTAAAATCTCCAGAATTATATATTCAGGTATAGTCACACTTATGTAATATGACAATTGAAATGAAATGCGAATCATTAAATTCATCATATTTATATACACTTCATACTATGGTTATACTATGCGCAGACTCAATCATGAACTCACACGCCTGCGTATAGTCGTGTATAGATCTCCGTCACGATAAGAAACTGACCCATCAAGTCAATAGGCCCCTACCGTCATAAGAAAGTGACCCATCGAGCCCATAGATCCCCTCGCCATAATAAAACAGACCTATCGAAACCACGGATAAAGAAATGTACTATGCGCAGACTCGATAATTAACTCACGCGCCTGCGTATAGTCATGCCCGGCGGGTAGCGTGTGCGAAGTGCGCGAGGCACACAGGCGCCGTTATAAAAGGCGCTTAAAAGTTCTCAAAAATAGGTGCTAAATAGGTATTTATATTTAAAATGAATGACAAGATTCACAAATACGATTTATATTTTATTAACTATTGATGATGATTAAGGTAGAAGTTATTTCCAGGTAGAAAGCATTTTAGGTAGAAGTTATTTCCGTGCGGCTATATAACCGTGGCCGGCTGTTTCGGTCGCCGCTAGAATTCCTACCACTGGTTGGTATAGTGGGGATAACTATCTGTATACATTTCCACGATATAGGAAATCTTCCTATATTGACACGCCGAGTGGCCTATGCGGGTAATGCATTGAGCGTCGATAACAAGAGTTAAGCAACCTCTCGCTAGGTCAGTGCTTGGATGGTGACCGTAGCTCAGCGCCACCTATCCTCTATACTCGGTACCATTCTTAGTTGGGTACAATTAACTAAACTTTAGCGGAATAGCGAACCGCTATAGTAACAGGCAGTGGTGGCTCGTGCCATTTCAATCTGGGGGGCGCAGTTCTTAAAAAATAAACATAATAGTGAGAAATCTTACCTAAAATGGATGCAAAATGATTAAATTCGATCATTTCTTGAAAGTGAATTCCATTCTTGTATCTTTCATTGATATAAAGTTTTCCAAAACTTTTTCGTTAAAATTGTAAATATCTTGCACCACATTTTTATTAATACACATCTACGCCAGCACGTTTAAACGATCATTACCCATAGCATTTCGCAAAAAAGTCTTGATTCTTTCAAATGTTGAAAAATAACGCTCTGAGTCAGCAGTGGTCGTCGGGGTTGTTAAAATAATTTTAAGTATTTTTATAGTTTCCGGGAAAGTTTCACTGAGATTATTTTGTAGCAATAATTAAAGAAAATTTGTGGCTCCAATTATTTGATAAAAATCCGGACGCGAGTAAATGACTTCTAATTCTGTTTTTAATCTGGTTTTATTCAAAAATGGATATGCATGACACGGTTTCCAAAAGGTCCACTGGAAATTGTTTAGAAAATGTTGGCATCGATTTCGTGTTAAATAACTCAGCGGCTTGTACATGGGCACGATATGAGAATCTATCCTTCATCTGTGTTATAATTTTTTTTTGTAAATATCTGTTGTAAAACGCCGCGTAAATGTTCGGCTTTGATCACTCCTTGCACAAGTTTGCGATAAATTTAAATCAGGCAATGGCCTACCTAATTCTTTAATTTTTACTTTGTCCACAAGAGAAAGTCTACAAAACTCTATTTTCAATAAAGAACTAGCACTACTCATTTTTATTAAATTATTTCTATTAAATATATTCTTGGAGAAACACGTGGCAAAATCGTACATACGTAACTACACAGAACAATGCAACTGTCTTATCTGGCTATTCTATATTAATTTATATATATATATACTCTCTGTATATATATACTACTCTCTGTTCTCTGTTCTCTCTGAACTTCTCTGTTGGAACGTTAAAGAATCGCGGCATCCAATAGATGATATATACTGCATCGGTCGCTCTCACTCTATTGCTTGCAATAGAGTTAGACACTCATCTCATTGCCTGCACTCATCGCATATGCATTTAACTCGTACTGGCCGGCCTGGGTTGTCGCTGGTTTGTGTGCAACATATTAGTCGATATATGTATTGTATTGCACCACGCGAACGAGAGAAACATATGATATACTGCATACGGTTGCTGCTCTCACTCTACCACTTGGAACGGATACAACAACGAACGCCACACCGTGTTGTGTTGATTGTTATCGCGGCGCAAGCTTTATCTTTTAGGAAAAATAATGCCGAGATAAAATATCGTAATACAATTATATATCTACGGTGATGCGCTCAATGTTCAGGAGGGGCGCGCGGCCCGCGGCCTGCATGAGGAACCGCCCCTGGTAACAGGCCACCCACCCTTCCGATATGTTCCTAATATACTTTACAAGTACACTCTGTAATTGGGATTATATCCTGTTGTGGTAGTTTCCACAAACACAAAAAAAAAAAATCGTGGGCCTTTGTGGGCTAGTCTGAGTGTGATCAGTACAGTGTACACTTGTACAGAGTTTATTTTTATATATTATTTTTATATATATTTTTATACATTTTTATTGTTAGTTATTTTGTAAAGTATTTTTTTATTTTTGTTCGGTAAGACTTTTTTCTATTTTTTTTTCAAAATAACAAAAATTTTTTTATAGAGTAGATAATATGGATCGGAAGCGAAAATTATCTGGTTGGCAAAACAAACAAAATCGAGAAAAGAGGCTGGCAGATCAATTTAGAAATCAAAGAACTCTAAACAGTTCTCTGCAAGATGGCCATAACAAAGACAATTTTGCTAAGCCTGCTGAACTAATTGCCACAAGCGAGTTTGGACACGGTTAGGAAATTGATGTCGATGGTTCTGAAACTGCCCTCAATATTGAAACAAATACTCATACAAGTGCAATTAAACAGGATGATGGAATATTAATCGGTGAAGACTCTCCAGAAATGAACGTTGCAGAAACGACTAGCTATCATGATTTTAATGAAATAGCGAATTGGCCAGAAAATTTACAGATTTTTCAAATTAAAAAGATAGTTTTAAAAGGAGCAATACAAGCTAATATAATTCACTACCCAAAAGACGGTGTGGGACGTTCCTTTAACAAAATGTATTTTCGACGACAAACGGCAAATGGTGAATTATTTGATAGAACATGGCTTGTATATTCATGCAAATTAGATCGAGTCTTCTGTTTTTGTTGCAAAATTTTTAGTAGTGACGAATTTGCATTGGCAAAGACAGGCACAAACGATTGGGGACACATGACGTTGATTTTAAAGCGTCATGAACGGAGTGCTGAACATTTTGAAAGTGGTTGAACTAAAAAAGTGACTTTCTAGTGAACTAACTGTTGATTTTTTATCGAACAAATTATACTTGAGTGAAGTGAAACATTGGAGTGAAGTGCTCAAGAGAATAATTTCAATAATTTTAATGATGGCATCAGAAAATATCCCAATTAAGAGGGTCTTCAGACAAACTATTCACCGAAAATAACGGTAAATTTTTGAAAATTGCCGAGTTGTTTTCAAATTTTGACCCGGTGTTAGATAAACATGTAAAACGGGCAGCAGAAAATTCACATAAAACTCATTATTTGGGAAAATATATTCAGCAGAAATTATTTCCATGATCGCTAAAGCTACAAAGGATAAGATTTTGGACATGGTCAAGAATGCAAAGTATTTCTCAATTATTGTGGACTGCAGATGTAAGTCATAAAGAACAGATGTCCGTTGTTGTGCGTTAGGTCCACATCGAAAAAGCAGCTGAGACTCATAATGCTAGTATAGAAATTAAAGAAACTGTTTTGGAATTTATTAACATTGTAGACACAACCGAAGCACACATGAGCGATGAAATTTTAATTTCTTTGGATCAAAATGGCTTATCTATTAAGAATCTTCTTGGCCAAAGCTGACAGTGGATCCAATATGCGAGGTAAAAGAAACGGTGTGAAGTCTCACATGACTAATATCAATCCAAGAGCCCTTTTCGTTCCATGCGTATGTCATTCCATAAATTTGGTCATTGTTGATGCAGTAATAGAAGCTATAGAAATTGTAAAAAAAAATTTCGATCATCCAAACAATTTATAACTTTTTCTCAGGATCGACAAAGCGTTGGCGGATTTTCCGGTCCATGTGTTGTAAATTAACGGTGAACTCTTTAAGCGATACAAGATCGGAAAGCCATGTTAATGCCGTTAATGCTATGAAAATTGGGTTGAAAGGCATTTATTCTGCGTTAAAAGAGGTCGCTCGTTTGGAAAAAGATTCACCTACGCGTACAACAGCAGATTCAATCGGATTAAAATTAGACAATTTTGAATTCATATGCGGACTAATCATCTGGCAGGACGTGCTAACAGAAATAAATTGTACGAGCAAATTGTTACAATCACAGAGCGTGAATGTGAAATCAGCAACAAGTGCGTTGAGAACGACAACTGCATTTCTCGTTTCTTGTAATTGTGAAGAATCTTTTGAGAAATATATTTCGCAAGCAAAAGTCCTTGCAACAGATGCGGAATTAGCAGACGATTTTAGTTCTGAAATAGAAAGAAGAATCCGAAAAAGAACATTTTTTTTTTTACGAAGAGTCAAATGCACCTGAGCCCATTGATGAAAAAATAATATTTAAAACCAATATTTTCGACATTTTGTTTACAACAGCAATTTCTCCAATGAAAAAGCGCTTTGAATCATTCAGTAGCGTCTTGAAGCCGTCTTGAATTTTTATATAACATTAAATGCTATGATAAAATGGAGGACAAATAACTAAAAGAAAAATGTAAATCGTTAGAAAAAAACTTTAAGTGACAAAGAAAATAAAGACATTGAAGCAGAAGAATAGAAGAAATAGAGCTGAAATTGTTCTCTCGAAAAATTACTGACGTTAAAACACCAGAGATAGTTTTGAAGTGGATTTATAATGACAACTATGAAGAACTTTTCCCAAATGCACTGAGAGTTCTATTGACTTTACTTGTTTCAGTTGCTAAGGGAGAGAACCTTTTCTAAACTAAAAATAATTAAAAATTACCTGCGATCAAACAGGAAAAATTGAATAGTTTGGCAATTATTTCAATTGAAAACGAGATTGCACAGTCAATTAACATTGACGAACTACGAGAGCAATTTGCAAAAATGAAAGCCCGATGAGTTCCTTTCATATAAATAAATTTAAATATGTGTAGAATAGTTAGATAAGACAGTTGCATTGTTCTGTGTAGTTACGTATGTACGATTTTGCCACGTGTTTCTCCAAGAATATATTTAATAGAAATAATTTAATAAAAATGAACAGTGTTAGTTCTTTATTGAAAATAGACTTTTGTAGACTTTCTCTTGATGACAAAGTAAAAATTAAAGAATTAGGTAGGCCATTGCCTGATTTTTTTTTTTTTAGCTCAGGCTCATTTAGCTCTTATATATAAAACTATATATTAGTCCTATATATTTTTTAGGACAACTAGAACAAGATATTTTATAAATACCAGATTTTTTTATTGAAATCAATCAAATCTTTGGGATTTCCTAGAAAATTAGCAAGACTATTAGAACTATTATATGTTACTTTAAAATTATATTTATTTAAAATACTATCTAAACCACGTGCAATTATAGGATCAAATGGTAATTTAACATAATTTGGAGTTGAATTATTACTTTGTTCTAAACATTTCAGCTCATTTCAGATTAAATAGAAAGGATAAAAGTGCTGTAGTCGAGCATATTTTTAAATCAGGTCATCCTATTCAAATTAGTTCACTTAAATTACTTAAAAGTGTTTTGAATTATTCCGAGTTAAATGCTTATGAAAGTATATACATGCATAAATCCAAATCAAATTTAATAAATTTAGATTCAGGCCCAATTTCATCTTGTCTATTTAATTTATTTAATAAGAGCTATTTTTTAATTTATTTTTATTTTATTTATTTTTAGTTATTATAGGTTTGACAAACCTAAACTTGTCATATTTTGGATGATATTCTATATTATAAACTTGTCAGTTTCGTTAATTATTAATTTGTATTGTTTTAAAAGATTTATAGGTCATATTATATGCCATTTTTGAAAAATGCTTCTGTCATGTTTACTGTCTATTTATTTAATAGTATTATCAATCACGATTCGTGACAGAGATATTTTATTTAGTTTTCATCTTGCGTTACTGAAGATGGGGGCATGGCCTTCGAAATGTACATCTAGCTACTTAATGCTGTAAGTTACGGTATTTGGGTGATTTCTATAAATTTATACTAAAAAATTTTTTGACAGAAATCAACGTTCACAATTAGTTCGAAACGAATAGCGAATCCTACCGCAACTTCCTAACGATACATTAACCTAATACACCGGCATTCTAATTTCTAAAATGATTTTATAAAATATGTAAAACATTGAAATCGAAAATATCTTCACTTTAATTCAACTCCAAAACAAGACACAAATTCTTTTCGTCCGATGGAATCCCAAGCTGAATTCCGCCTAACTGGTCCCGAAGACGCAATTTCCGCAGTCAAATTCGGACCGCAGGGCAATCAATTCCTCTTAGCCAGCTCATGGGATGGATTCCTCCGCCTATACGATACCACAACGCAAAGTCTTAAGCAAAAATACCCGCACGAGAGCCCCATTCTGGACTGTTGCTTTTCAGACCCCGCGCACGCTTTCAGCGGCGGTTTAGATAGGACGTTAAAGTCTTTCGATTTGAACACAGCCTCCGAGTCTGTTGTGGGAAGTCATAATCATGCTATTCGATGTATTGAGATGAATACGGAAGTGAATGGGATACTAACTGGCAGTTGGGATCATAATTTGAAGTTGTGGGATCCGAGGTATTTTTAAAATAGGTATTTTTAATTTTGAGGAATTGAAAAATGCTGCTTTCTTTTAGAGCGAGGGCAAGTGGTGCTTGTTGCGGAACATATAATCAAGGGGACAAGGTGTTTACGTTGAGCGTTTGTGGTGAGAAAGTGCTAGTTGGCACGGCGGGGCGGAAGATATTGGTGTGGGATATACGAAATATGGCGTATACCCTCCAAAAACGGGATTCGAACCTCAAATTTCAAACTCGGGCCATAAGGTAAGCATAAAAAATTAAATTTACACTTCTAAATTTTTGAATTCTAAATTTATAGATGTTTTCCAAATAAGTTCGGTTTTGCTGTGAGCAGCATTGAAGGACGAGTCGCTGTTGAATATTTTGACACAAATCCCGAAGTTCAAAAGAAAAAATATGCTTTCAAATGTCATAGGATCAAAGATGGCGATTTAGAAAAAGTCTTTCCTGTCAATGCTATTAGGTTTGAAAAAAATCATGTTTATTTTACAAACAAAATTCGTTGGTTTTTGTATAGAATACCACCCAAATACCCAAGTAACTCAAAGATTTTAAATGATTATTTTTTATTTCGTTTTTATCCTGTGCTACTGAAGATGGGGTGCATAGCCTTCGAAATGTACATCTAGCTACTTAATGCTTTGAGTTACGGTATTTGGGTGATATTCTATACGATTATTTAACACCGTAGTGATATTTTAATATTAAATATATATATAAAAAATATAAAAATATAAAATAATAATATAAAATATCACCCAAATACCGTAACAAGCATTAAGTAGCGAGATGTACATTTCAAGCGCTATGCGCCCATCTTCAGTAGCACAAATAAAACTAAATAAAATACCTCTGTCACGAATCGTGATTGATATACTATCAAATAAATAAGTCAACATGACAGAAGTATTTCAAAATTGGCATATAATATGACGTATAAATCTTTTAAAATCAATACAAATTAAAGATTAACGAAAATAACAAGTAACAGCAAAAAATATTGGTTTGTGAAATCTAAAATAACTAAAAATAAATAAATAAAATAATAACAAATTTAAAAATAGTTTTTATTAAATAAATTAAATAGACAAGATGAAATTGGGCCCGAATCTAAATTCATTAAATTTGATTTAGATTTATGCATGTATATACTTTCATAAGCATTTAATTAGGAATATTTGTAATTTGTAATTTTTAATTTGTATTGTTTTTAAAAGATTTTTAGGTCATATTATATGCCAATTTTGAAGTACTTCTGTCATGTTGACTTATTTATTTGATAGTATATCAATCATGATTCGTGACAGAGGTATTTTATTTAGTTTTATCTTGTGCTACTGAAGATGGGCGCATAGCGCTTGAAATGTACATCTAGCTACTTAATGCTTGTTACGGTATTTGGGTGATATTCTATATTATAATTTAACACCGTAGTGATAATTTTTAAAACCGTAGTGGTAATTTTAAAAAGTAGTTTTTAATTTTTAATTTTTTTATATAATAGTTTTCATCCAACGTACAATACATTCGCCACGGGAGGTTCAGATGGATTTGTCAATATTTGGGATGGTTTCAATAAGAAGAGATTATGTCAATTTCGTCAGTATCATACATCAGTCACTTCACTCAATTTTAGCAGCAACGGTGAATTAAACAAATAAATATTTGTTGTTATGTTTGTTTGATAATTGTATATATTTAGGTTCGACGTTGGCCATAGCTTGTTCGTATTTTCTCGGCGAGGATAATCTTCCCAATCCAATGCCCGAGGATGTTATCTTCATTCGCACAGTAAGTGATCAGGAAACGAAGCCTAAATATTCAAGTTCGTAATTGTAATGTTAATTAATGTTCTTGAAATTTTATTTTAAGTGTATTGTAATTTGATTTCTTTTTTTGTAATAAACTATTTAAATTCGGAAAAAGAATTTTTAATTTAATGATCGAAATAGAAAATTTTGGTATCAAATATGGCTTATTTTAAGGAATGCATGATATTGATAAAAATATGTTTTTTATGTTTAAAAATGTTTATTTTGTACGAATTTATTAATCTTTTGTGGCTATATGTAAGGGGAGGATAGGGCTTTGTACTCCATCATTCTCTTGTAAATAGCGTAGGTGTTTTATGGGTCAATGGTACAGGATGAGGCGAACTGCTCCTGAATCGTCCAGTTGCCCTTGGCCCCTACCCTATGGGCGATTCAGCAGGTGCTAACGAGTTGGCGTGGTAGCTCTTGGGTGACATGTAAACCCACGGTACTCTCTATTATCTATTATAAAAAAAAATCCCAGAAATAATTTTTAGTGATTTCCGTTTCGACCGAAATTTACCAGTTCGGACCAATTTTGGACTGTTGTCCAAATTTCAAAAAATGTTTAAAACTACTAAAAGTCAGTGTGGTACCTTTTGGGTGACATGGGGCTCAATGCAATCGTTCTATGATGTTTAAAATTTAGTAAGCGAACGATTTTTTTGGGTTGTAGAAACTGATTTCTGATTTCTAGAAACATTTAAAATTATAAGTAGATAGTTTTTACATCGGCGATTTAATAATTATTCGGAGTTAGCGGGTATTTGGACCAAATTCCAAAAATGTAAATAATAATTTCGCAACGTTTCGCTTTATTTTGCAAAAGCTTCAATGCATAAAACATGAAACGATATAATGAAACACGATATGATGATAAAATAGATCCAAAAGTTCAAGAAGTCAAAATTACCTCAATTATTAGTACATGACATTAAATAGTTAATTCATCTAATATACACAAAGATGGTAAGACCGAGAGGATCCAAAAATTTTACATTTAGAATAAAGGACAAGGCGACATTGTTTACTTGAAAGACCAACAAAATTGCATAAGTAAACATAATAATTGACGAAACCTAAAATAACCAAAGCAATAATGGATATTAAACTATAGACACTAATCATGAGAAAACGCTATGAAAACCAGAACAATTGAATATTTTAAATAATTTACAATAGACATAAAAATTAGAAATCACTATGGCATGTTGATAGTGTCAACTTTAGACACAAACGCAAATTCGCAGAGCAACACGTGCACCTCTAGTCGAAAAGTGGCAATATAAAGTAGTACTGTGCCTTTTTACCGGTAAAAAACTTGATTGATCAAACTGATACCGTTAAAATAATTTATTAATTAAAATTTACCGGTGATATTTTACCGGTAAAAAAGACCATGTTAAATTTAGAGATTTTACATAAGACTTTTGTGCACTCTGAAATAGAGATTAAATTCAGAGTAATTTTACAATAATTCTTTAACAAAGACCATACATCATTGTATTTTAAAGTCGACAGTAGCTATTAACTATAAAGAAAAAGAGCCTGAGAATGACAATAATATAATGTGAGATTGTATAATATCTAAAATAATATTAATTGTAGATAAGTGTACATAAGACTAAAATTATCTTTAAAAGTTAAATAAATATTTGGTATTATATTTATATGTTCACAACTACTACCTTCATTCTAATCTACGACTAAATAAACTTTTATTAAAAAATAATCATGAATGAGATGTCCATTTTATCATAATCATATTGGTAAATTTTTTCCAACTGGCGAACGTCCGCGGCTGCAAGGATATGCGCACTCGTCTTACAGCACTGGAGTAAGCACAGCTTCTAAAGCGACTTAAGTTTTCTCTTTTTAAACTTAAGAAAAAAACTTTATTTTATTTCATGGATTACAATATATATTATATTCAATTTTATATATAAGGGAACCACAGAATAACTGACAATGTTAAAGTCTGTGTACTAAATGGTTACATTTCTTGTGGAGTCAAATACTTTTATAGTATTTGCTAAGTCTAAATAAAGTAATTAATTTAACAATAGTAAATAGTTAATTCTAAATAAGGTAATTAGATTAATCAATGTTTTTAATTCGTGCCTTCAAAGAAAATAGTCGTATCGCTAACCTTGCTTAATAAACGTATTGATAAATATATAACAATTGATAATTCTAATTAAGGTAATTAGATTAATCAATGTTTTTAATTCGTGCCTTAAAAGAAAATAGTCGTATCGCTAACCTTGCTTAATAAACGTATTGATAAATATATAACACCTCCCCATTAAAACAAAGACTGGGTAATTAATTTGAAAACTGATGAATGACAATATTTTTAACTTTATTTTAAAATATTTTAATGAGCAGTAATTCGAATTGTATCCAGGCTTATGGGTTCCTCCTGGGACACTGCATGATGTTTAGTTTTCAGGGTTTTAGGTGACAACAATATACGATATTTATACAATACAAAAAATCCAATACATATTAAAATTAAATAGATAATTATAGTCCATAAACTAGGGATTCGTAGCATATTAACATTAACATTTTTGTCTAAATCTAATGATAATTTATACAAATTTTCTTTAATAATTTGTGTATCATCTAAATTAATATCTTCCAAATACAATGTACCTAAAGTTGGTGTATCAGTTGTTTTAATATGATTAAAGTTTAATTCTGGAATCTGAACAATTTTAGTAGGTATTTTCTCTTCATGAGCTTCAATTCTAATACCCTTTATATCAATATAACAATTTTTTGGGATTTGCATCGTATAAGTTCCAGACAATTCTTTATTTTCTTGTTCTTTATTACAATTTATATGGATTTTAGTTTTATTAGGAAGTACTGCAATCCAAATATTTCGTTCTAACTTTTGAATTTTTTCTTTATTCATTAAGAAATTACTTGATATGCAATTATTATAATTTCCAGTTACTGTAAGTAATTGTATTTCACATGGTGCTTCTTTATTTATTGAAAAAGTGTTTAATGAATTACATAACATTTTTCCTGGAATAATTTCTTTACATGGTTTATTTATTGAAGCATAATATTGTTCACTTAATAACAAATATTTTGACTTTGGTATTATTATTTCATATGAATGTTCATTTCTTGAAATGGGTAATGGATATAAATGGTAATAATTATAATCAATATTTTCTACGATTGGAATATCTAATAGAAATGTGATTTTGGTATTTAAAATATAAGCTCTTATATTTATAAGATTTTCAAAAGGTATAATTGTATTCAATTCTGGTTGCAATGGTAATGATTTCTCATTTAATTGTTTTTGTATTTTGATTAATTCATTAATTAAATGTACCGGATCAATAATTGATGGGTGCATTATATTTAATTTTGCAAATGTAATAGCAGTTTGTACTTTTTCCAATAATCTTAATATTGAATTTAAAGCTGTAATTAGTTGAATAAATACAGTATTTACTGATAACGTAATTAATTCTTTTGCATTACTTTGATGTATTGTTACTTCTAATTGGAGTATTTTTGATTTAAGATTCTCTTGATTGCTTGATAATTTATGAATAGTATTATTGAATTTTGTAATTGCTTCAGAAGTAAGGCTTATTTGTTGCTTTTGTGAGTTAATATATTTCACTTGATTAACCTTTAAATTTTCAATTTCATTATTCAATTTGATAGCGTCTTCTTGATCTAAATTACCTGTGATTGCTTTTATAATACTACCTAATCCATTAATTATTCCTCTTTTCTTTCGACGTGAAATTACTGGAGAAATTTGTAAAAACGTTTGTTGTATTTCCTCATTCAAATGTTGTATTAAATAAATGTAATTATGTGAATCATTTTGAATTGATAACGTAACATTAGTATTGTCATATATTTCTTTAATATTTATAAAATTTACTTTTAATTGTTCAAACTCAGTTTTTAATTTATTTAAATCAAATACTTGTACAAGAGTCCAAGTATCAGATATTATTTTAGTAGTTCCTAATTTGCATGGTAATAAACCAGGATTATTTATAATTTTAGTAATATTTAATTTAGTAGACATTATTCCGACGAAGAGGGATATAAAACAATTGGAGGAAATCTCAAATTACTAAGATGTACTTTCCGTAAAATGTCATTATGATCTTTTATCATGCATGTATTATTTGGTAATAATTCCATAATTGTAAAAGGACCTTCATATTTTTTGTTTGTCTTATTTCTAGAAACATTCTTTTCATACACTGTATCATTAATTTTAAATCTATTTACATCAGATAGATTATTTCTTTGATTTAATAATCGTTCTTTTTTTTCTATCATTTTTTCTTGAATTAGTTTATAAGTAGTTTTCATTTTATTTTTATGATTTAAACAATATTCTTGAAAATAATTAAAATTATAAAATAAATCATAAGGATTTCTATTTTCGGTATGTCCTAATAATATTTCTAGTGGAGTATATCCTGTAACAGAATGTATCGTATTGTTATATGCAATAATTGTATATTTCATTAAATGAATAGGGGATTCTTTTGAAGTTTGTCTTAGTATTCTAAAATGTTCAATAATTGTGGAATGTAATCGCTCAATAAGTCCATTAGATTCTGGATGTTTAGGGGTTGTTATATGAAAAATTATTTTATGCATTTGTAACAATTGTTTTACACATTCATTATTGAATTCGCTTCCTCCATCCATTGTAATATTTGAGGGTACTCCATAATGTTGAAAATAATGAAGTAATTTATCTGCAATTTCTACAGCATTTTTGGAAACTATATTATAAGCTTGACCTATTTTTGAGAAAGCGTCTATAATTGTAACAAAATTATTTCCTTCAATAGTAAAGGTATCTACATGTAATTTTTCAAAAGGTTTTCCAGGGGTTTCAGTAAGTACCATAGGAATACTTGGCTGATTTCGTTCATATTTTGCTTTTTTACAAAAATCACAATTATTTATATAATTACTAATACTATCTTTCATATTTTTCCAATAATAATCTTTTCTTAATCTTGCTAAGGTTTCATTAATACCACGGTGATTAGTCTTTCCTTCATGGTGGTTGATAATTAAATTTATTTGTTCTTCTATATCATTAATATTCCGTGTTTTCTTTAAACATCGTATTAAAATAGGTCCATTATTTGAAAAGTGTTTGACATATGTACCACAAATATCTTTATACATTTTTTCGGTGTCAATAAACAAATGAGTTGTAATTTTAGGTTCTGTATAAGATTTTAACAAGCTCAATATTTCTTCTTCATTCTGATCTTGACTAATATAGGCTTTAATAATAACTTTTCCTTCTTGATTTTCTACCATTGGTTGTTTTGGATTTGTCAAAACTGTTGTAATAAATATTTGTCTAGGTTTATTATTAATAATATCTTCTGAAATTGGTATGCTTTGATTAGGTTCAATATTAATATTTGTATGAACTGTATTATCAATATCATTATCAATATATCTTATTAAGTCTCGAATTTCTGGGGTATTTGGGATTTCAGTATTTTCACAAATATTTTCAAGCATTTGATCTATATCATCATCATCTAAATTTACAATTATTGAAGCAGTATCTATGTCCAATAATTCGGTTGGATTAATTTCAACTCTTGATAAAGCGTCTGCATTTGTATTTAAACTACCCTTTTTATATATGACTTCATAATCAAACTCTTCTAACCGTAATCTCCAACGGGCTAATTTCGAATGAGGGTCTTTTAAAGAAAACAGCCACTGCAATGGTCTGTGATCTGTGTATATGGTAAACTTTCTACCGTATAAATATGGTCTAAAGAATTTAGTTGCCCAAACAATAGCAAGTAATTCTTTCTCTATAGTAGAATATTTAGTTTCACTTTCGTTAAGTGTACGCGAAGCATATGAAACTGGCAAATCATTAGGTGGACTTCCTTGACTTAAGACTGCACCTATGGCTAAATTTGATGCATCTGTAGTTAAAACAAAAGGTTTCTTAAAATCTGGATATTGCAAAATTGGATCATTAACTAACATTTCTTTACATTTTTCAAAACTTGCAATAAATTCGACTGAATGTTCTACTTTCTTTCCTTTCTTTAAACATTGTGTTATGGGTTTAGTTAATTTAGCGAAGTCTTGGATAAATTTACGATAATAACCAATTAATCCTAAGAAACTTTTAATTTCCTTTTGAGTAGTTGGAATGGGAAATTTAGTAATGGCTGAAATTTTATCAGGGTTTGGCTTTACACCTTCAGGGGTAATAATGTGTCCTAAATAAGCAACTTCTTTTCTTAAAAATTCACTCTTATCTAGTTGAATTTTGAAATTTGACAATCTTAAACGTTCAAAAACTTCTTTTAATCTTGAAATGTGTTCTTGAAGAGATGTTGAAAAAATAATAACATCGTCCAAATATACACTACATATTTCATTTTGCAACCCTCGTAAGATATTGTCCATAACTCTCTGGAAAGTGGAAGGGGCATTTTTTAAACCAAACGGCATTCTATTAAATTCATAATGACCGTTTTCAGTATTAAAAGCAGTTTTTTCAATATCTTTTTCTTCCATTTGGACTTGATGGAAGCCGGAAGTTAAATCTAGTGTTGTAAAATATTGACTTTTTCCTAATTTATCAAGGATATCAGTAATGTTGGGTAGAGGATACTTATCATTAATTGTTTTTTCATTTAATTTTCTGTAATCGATGACCATACGCCACTTCTTTTTTCCGCTGGCGTCTAATTTTTTTGGAACTATCCATACAGGACTTGACCATGGGGAAATTGATTGTCTAATAATATTTTGAGATAACATAGTATTGATTTGTTTTGAAACTTCTTGTTTGTGAATATTAGGATACCTATATGTTTTTGTAAAAATAGGTGTATTATCTGATAAGTTTATTTGGTGTTTTATTTGATTATTAAAAGATAAAGGCAATTTTTCACAATAAAATATATCTCTATAATTATAACATAATTGTCGTATTTGATCATTTTTTTCATCTCAGAATTAGTATGCTGTAAGCGTATGTTTCTTAAATTTTGTTTTAGTAAATTATCATATTCTCTGTTTGGAATAAATGAATTTGTAATATGATTGATATTTATTTTTTCTAATGGATCTAATTCTTCAATTAAAATTGAATCTTTAAATATTATCGTACGTTCAATATCTGTAGAATTTGTTATGACACTGGTAGCCATTTGATTTTCAATTTTTACTAGTGCTGATGGCATTTCTAATCCTCTCTCAAAATTAATATAATTTATGTAGCCATAATTAATATTTTTATCTACGGGAACTTGAACAATTTGTGTACATCTAGGTGAAATTTTAATTGTGATTTGCTGATTTTCTAAATATAAAGGTATATTTGCAAAAGGTGTAACTAATGAATTATTCTCTAAATCGATTTTTGCATTTAATTTTTGTAATAAATCGACTCCTATTAATCCATCATAATTAGGATTGAAATTAAATAAGTGAAATTTATGAAACATAGTGTTATTAAAAATTTTTGAAATTGGTTTGGTTAAACTATAACCATGTGAAGTTGTTTTATGAGCTGTACGAATTATAAAAGGATCGTCTTCAATTAGATTTGAATAATGTTTTTCTGCTAAGTTTGGATTTATTAAAGTTTTCGTAGAACCTGTGTCTAACATGAATTTGGAATTTGTTTCTGGTATAATAATATATGGTAGAGATGATACATTTGAATTATGTAAGACTATCTCGGGAAGTTTCTTTGAAAAACTAACGGAAAATTTTCTGATTTATTTATTTCCAGGTTATCATCATTTTGATTCTGGTCATTAGATGTTGATGGTTGAACATCTTGATAATGGAGGTTATGACGTCTTGTATTAAATGTAGACGTTTCCATTGGAATTGGATGTTGATTATGATGAAAACGAGTATTATTATGATTGGAATTATTAGTGTGTCTGATGTTACCGCTATTTACTTCCATTGGTATAGGAGGTGGAAATCTCCTATTATTATTATTAGGTTTAAAAACATTTGGTTGTCTGAAATTTTTATTGAAATTATGATTTTGATTGTTAAAAAATGGTTGTTGTTGAAATGGTCTTTGAAAATTATTATTAAAATTATAAGGGGTATTAAATCTTCTTTGATTAAATGAATTTTGATTGTTAGCTTGAAATTGATTTTGAGGATTTCGGTAATTGTTTCGAAAATTATTATTTTGATTGAATCTAGGTTGTTGTTGTTGTTGTTGCATGAGTTGACCAACTTGTTGACGTATTGTTGGATTAACGTTTGTGTTGGAGTGAATTGAATTAATATTTTGTTTCTTGTTCCGATTATAGTTGAGATTTTCTTCTTCTAAGACAATTTTAATGCCTTCTTCCAGAGTATCTGGGTCCCTACATCTAACTACTAAACTCATAGATTCTTTGAGTCCTCTCATGAATGTTTTCAGTGCTAAATTATTATATAATATTATTTTTGCATTTCGAATTTCTGCAATGGGTTCTTCATATGAACATTTTGCAATTAATAAGCTTCTTATATCTTGGCAGCGTTCACCAAAAGCTATGGCGGATTCATTGCCATTTTGAGTTAACATTAACATATCATTAACAAGAGAATCTTCATCTCGCTGGTCTCCAAAAGTTATTAATAAAAGCTTTTTTAAATCATCCCAAGTGTTTATATGTCTGATAGCAACGATTTGGGCTGCTCTTCCAACTAATTTATTTTTTATATGACGTAATAAAAATGAATTAAAATTACGATTTTCAGGGTTATCGGGATTTCTAGCTAGTTGATGTAAAATATCTTCACAGTTTGTGATGAATGTTGCAATTGTGATAGCATTACCATCGTAATTTGAAATGGTTTCTAATTGATCTCTTAAAGTAGCCATGTTATTTAAATTTTTTTTTGATTTATATTTATTAAATTATTCGATATTCTCAAAATCGTGAGGTTCAATATTTAAATTATCTAAATTATTACCATCATCCATATATATAAAGCAATAAAATTGTGAACAATATTTGACTTACATAAAAATTATTATTATCTTCATTAGATTCCTTTTTTTTTCTTTCTTCTTGATTAACGTTCGCTGTTGTCTTCACCAATCGACTCCTTCTCTTCTTTGTTGATTCTGGACTCACTGTCGATCTCACCCAAGGAATTTGACGATTTTTGTTCTCCTTCCAGGAATTGGACCACAGTTGGAACAGATGTTTGATAATAAGCTCGATGAATGACAGGAACAACTTTTTAAGTTATGCGTTTATGATGTTCTATTTTTGATTAATTGTAGAGACAAAAGGACCTAAACCAATATTAGTGTTTTGGTTTCCTTCAAAAATTCTACTGACTGCGCCACTTAAGTTTTCTCTTTTTAAACTTAAGAAAAACTTTATTTTATTTCATGGATTACAATATATATTTTATATTCAATTTTATATATAAGGGAACCACAGAATAACTGACAATGTTAAAGTCTGTGTACTAAATGGTTACATTTCTTGTGGAGTCAAATACTTTTATAGTATTTGCTAAGTCTAAATAAAGTAATTAATTTAACAATAGTAAATTGATAATTCTAAATAAGGTAATTAGATTAATCAATGTTTTAATTCGTGCCTTAAAAGAAAATAGTCGTATCGCTAACCTTGCTTAATAAACGTATTGATAAATATATAACAATTGATAATTCTAAATAAGGTAATTAGATTAATCAATGTTTTTAATTCGTGCCTTAAAGGAAAATAGTCGTATCGCTAAACTTGCTTAATATACGTATTGATAAATATATAACACCCATAACACTATGCAAACCCCTTTATCGCATTTAGCTAATGTTATAAAAGATAGGGACTTAGGTAAGATCCCACATTCAATATCAAGACTCAACGATCAACACTCTCGATATTCGACACTCGATATTCAACGCTCAACGATATATTCAACATAATTAGACATTGCACTTTCAATTTCCTTAATAAATATTACAAAAATCGAATTCCATTTAATTCCTTACACAATAAATAAATATCTATCTATCTATCTATTGCCATATAATAAAGGGAATTTAATATCTAGTAATACAGTAGTGAATTTCCGGGGGGGGGGGCAAAGCTCCCATCTGCCCCTCTCAAACGATGCTCCTGCATACGAGAGGTACACGAAATAGACAAAAAGTACACCTGAATAGTGTAAGATGTAACAATTTTATTTTTAAGGCCGTACAACAATATAACAAATTACCAAACGAGACAAGAAATGTCTCAACAATTGTGCAATTTAAAAAACTGTTGACATTATATATAAAACAAAATGTATTTTAGAATTAGATTATTAGAATAGGTATTTTTAATATCTAATTTTATTACCGTTGTCCAATATTATATTATTAGAATAAGTATTACTACTAGTTTTACTACTAGTATTACGACTTTTTTAGTATAGAATCTGTAGAAATTTTTTTTCAGACATTACCACTATTGCCTGCCTAGCAGCAATCAAACCGGCAAGTATTACAAGCCATGTTATTATACACTGTATAGTTAGTTAAAGAGTCCGCAATCCTAAAGATTGGTTGGAAACAGCACGCCATGCCGATCTATCCTGAGCTAATCCCTTCATCTCCCTATAGCTATTCATCTCAACGTCTTCAACTATCTGACTCACATACTCCAATCTAGGCCTACCTACCCCTCTCTTTCCCTCCACTCTACCTTCTATGATCAATTGCATAATCCCCCCATGCCTAAGAATATGCCCTACTAATCTGTCTCTCCTACGCTGTAACACTCTCCAAATACTTCTCTTCTCCCCTACTAACTCTAGTACAGCTTCATTTGTTACTTTATCTTCCCAACCAATCCTCATCATCCTCCTATAACACCACATTTCAAGTGCTTCTAATCTACGCTTCTCTTCCTTTCCTATAGTCCACGCCTCACACCCGTACAGTGCTACACTCCAAACATATACCTTCAGTAATCTTTTTCTAATACCCAAGTCAATATTTGATCTTAAAATCTGTTCTTTTTCTACGAATGCCTTCCTACCCTGTGCTATCCTACACTTTATATCTACCTTGCTTCGATTATCTTTTGTGATTCTACTGCCTAAATAACAAAAATCTGACACTTCTTCGATTCTATTATCTCCTATTGCGATCCTCATTTTTCTACTGCATTCCTTTTTGTCACACCTCATCACTTTAGTTTTACCTATATTTATTTTCATGTTAAAATCCCTAGTCAATACTGCCTGCATACCATTCAATACCCTTTCTAAATTCTTTTCGCTTTCTTCCAATATAGCTATATCGTCGGCGAATCTCAGCATATATATTTTCTCTCCCTGTACATTCACACCTACACTATACTCTTCTTTTACTTTGTTTATTGCATCTTCTATATATAGATTAAATAATAACGGTGAAAGTGTACATCCCTGCCGAACTCCCTTCCCTATTTTTGCTACCTCTTCTTCCCCCTCAATTCTAACTAAGGCAGTTTGTATAATAATAATAATAATATAATATCCCGAATATTCAATAATAGTATATTAAAGAACGAATTTCATAAGGCAGGTTTTATTGCACGAGTTCAAGTTTAGAAAACGAGGTGCGTAGCATCGAGTTTTCTAAAGAACGAGTGTTATAAATGACTTATGAAACGATTTTTTATACTATTTTTCCTAATTTGTGTCTTTTATGCCCTTTTTTAATAAAAAAATCGAAATTTAAAATTTTAAGGAATTTTTTGACTGTTGGTAGTAACTATTGGTAGATTTGGAACATTTGAAATAAATTGTCAATTAAATGTAAATTAACCTATTTGTTGCTTTCTATTGTAGTTTGACGTTTGATAACTAGCAAGCAGTGCTACCAACTTTGAAACACTAAATTGCCCTATGCTATAAACGAACTCAAATTCGCTATATACGAACTCATTTGGGTTCGTTAATAGCTCTATTAAAAGCAAATTAGAAAAATACATATATGTATATAATAAAAAAACTTATTAATATTGTATTTGATTGTACGTTGAAATTATGCATTGATATTTTTTTATATTTGCGCAATTTGGGAAATACGAAAATTTACCGGTAAAATGTTACCGGCATTTTACCAGTAAAATATACCGGCATTTTACTGTTAAAATATTACCGGCATTTTACCGGTAAAATATTGCCGGCATTTTACCGGTAAATATCTTCTTTACCGGTGTGTTGGGAGTGCCCAGCACTAATATAAAGCTTTTGCAAAATTAAGCGACTTTGCGAAATTATTTACTTTTTTGGAATTTGGTCCGAATACCCGCTAACTCCGAATAATTTTAAGTTATCGAACAAAATTTTTCAAAGGGTCAAAATTCCGACCTTTTTGCATTATTCGACGATTTATTTAACTTTTTCCGATTGAACCGGATTGAACCGAATTACTAAAATTGGTTGTTACGGCGATTTATAGTCATTATATGTTGTTTAAACTTTGCCGAAGATGGTCGAAAAGTTGATACGAACCGGAATTTTCTGAAATTTGTTTCTAGATACTTTTTAGTCGTTTTAAGCATTTTTTTTAATTGTGCCCGAAATAGTCGAAAAATGGATATGAACCGGTGATTTTCGGTCGAACCGGAATTTTCGAAAATTTGTTTCGATACACTTTTTAGTTGTTTTAAGTCATTTCGAGCATTTAAAAAAATTTGCCCAATATTGATCTGAACCGGTAATTTTCTAGTGTTTCAACCAAAATGGTCCAAAAATTGGTCCGAACCAGTAAATTTCGGTCGAACCGGAACTGAAAAAAATCGGACTTTAGAATTTTTGTATCGTTTCTCCCTCTCTAGTAATAGATAATAGAGCGTTGATAATAATATATAATAGAATACAGATAATACAGGATTTTTGAAAAATAATAGATAATATAGAATAGCGTGGGTTTCCATGTCACCCAAGAGGTACCACGCCAACTCGTTAGCACTTGCTGGATCACCCAATCGCCCATAGTGTAAGGGCCAAGGGCAACTAGGCAATCCAGGGGAAGTTCGCCTCATCTCTCACCATTCCCCTATAAAACACCTACGCTATTTACAAGGCAATGATGGAGTACAAAGCCCTATCTCCCATTACCTTGATTGTGGGTCTTTGTTTATTCTCATCAACCGCAAGAGAAAAATATTTTGTACAACATTTATTAATATAAAAAGTACATCTACTAAAATAGACAGATATATATATATATATATAAAATTAATAAAATGGACGGATTATAATTATTTTATAATACTACTAAAAATTCGAATTTAAATGAGAATGCATTATAGGAATATCGCAATAAATGGTATGACATTAAAACTAAAACTTAGATGGAAACTTGTAAACTAGCAAACTTGTAAATAGTTCAAAGAAAAGTGAGATATTTTGTCAAGACTCCAAAATTACAAAAAAAAATTAAAATAGTAAAAATATAATAATTGATGCAAACAAAGTAATAAAATATAGTGCACTAAAGAAAATGTACTCTTATATATAAAGTAATGCAATAAAATTGATGGTATTATCGGAATGAATAAATTAGTAAAATTAATTTAAAAAATCAACAATGATATAAAAAAAATACAAATTTAGTAAAATTTACGTGCAGGGACACAAAAATGTCAAAATATTTTATCAGTCAGCTTAACCAAACTTAATTTTTGACACAAATGTCAAAAGTGAAAGAACTTTATTACTTTTTTTTTTGTCAAAATGTTCGTAATGCGAAAGAAGTCACATTTTTCGCACTTTTAATATTTTAAATTCATTTAAAAATATGTGTTAATGTTTTATCCGTAAGAGACTTTTTGTTCATATGCTTTCTCTTCGTCCCACTCACCCGGGCCTTCATCGTCGACGAAGGTGGTGTGACGAAGACCGCATATACGAGAACCGCAACGTAACATGGCTATTATAACGCCAACAATTAAGAAAAGTGTCAAACAAGCAGTCGCTGGCCAATAAATGTGAAACATTGTGACAATTTTTTTTTTAATTCGATTTTAAAATGAATAAATTGACGATTTGTAATATAAAAGCAACGGGAAAGCTAATATATGCTTTTGTTGTGACAGAGTGTGTTAAGAGTTGCATGCATACATATATAAAATTAAAGATTAGCAAAAATCGGAAAATTTGTATACAATAAAAATGTTTTTGTAATAATTAAAATTTAAAAATGCTAGTAAACTATTCTTATAAAAAAAAGCTGCCGAAAAACTAATTTCTAACGAATATAGAGATTTTATTATATATATATATATTTTTAAAGGAATTTTTTTTATGAAGAAATATCGAAAAATGAAAAAATTAAATAATTAACAACGAAGAATCAAAATTTTTTTTGCGAAAAAAATTATTTACGTTCTAAAAAATTGAATTAAGTTGAGAGAAATTTTTCAAAGGTTTTTTAAAATCAAACTTCCCTTTGCATTTAAATATCGCTCTCCTTTCTAGAAGCAGTTTGAACCTGCTGCAATTCCAGATGTTCAAATTGCTTCGGCTGATGCTGCGATTGATGGGGATCTTCCTGAGGGAAATACTCTTCGCTTCGCCCGGGAATGTCCCGATGTTGAAACTCCAAGTCCGTATATTGGGTCACGCTGCGTGGAAAGTCGCTGCTGTGAACAACAACTTCTTCCGGGACAAACTTCAGGTCGATTTCGGTATAATCGAGTGACGGTTGAAGATGCGGCGTTGCCGTCCAAAGCGAGACTATCCAACGATTCCCTAATATATCCAATGATGATTCATTTGTACGTTTTCGTTCAGTAATTTTTTACCTGTATGTCTATCGTTCCAATATTCGCTGTAACGGCTGCAGCAGCCCAGGGCAATGTTTAAGATGATTATAATGCTCACGACAGTCGAGCAGATAGCTATGGTAATGTAGAATGGGGTAAAGTCCCCGTATTCGTGCTTCGTAAAGTAAGGGCTAGCTAAATACGCGCGCCGTTCACTCTCATCAATCACAGACATCGCAAAAGCCCCATAAATCTCTTAAATTAAATAAAATTAGTATTCCCAACTATATATCGCGTGAAATTACACAAACAGCTTAAGTAAGAATAGCTTTTTAATTGAATGAAATCATCAACAATCAACAAATATATATGTACTTGTTTAAATTGGGTGTGGCAATTATTTGGTTAATAATATGCTATTTAAACTGAAATTATACAATCTATTTAATATAATAGAAATTTATAAATGAATAGATTATTTTATGCGTACCTGCAAATTCTTGTTCACTGTGGTTAAAATATTAAAATTAAAAACTGATAACGAAGAATGTCCTACATGTTTTGGGAGCGGTTCGGAATGTACAAGTGACGTACGTTCTTTTGAAAATTAACCTTAAATCGATGCGTAAGGAGAAATTTTATTAGATGTAAAGTAATAATAGTAAAATAAATAAGAAAAAAATGATTAAGAATTGCAAATAATGTACCGGTAAATATTCTTTCTATTTACCGTAAAAAGTTTGAGATTTAACCATTGACAAATTACTATAGACATTGCAACTCTATATAAAAATGCGTATCAATTTTAGGTGGTTGTTTTACATCTAGCGACATCTCTCGCTATCCTTACTCATGTAGTCAGTAAGGATATCGAAAGAGGACACCACTAGCGCAAACAGTAAGGATAGCGGAAGATGGCCCTAGTATCCAATGCGATTAAGGATTAGTTAAAGAGTCCGCAATCCTAAAGATTGGTTGGAAACAGCACGCCATGCCGATCTATCCTGAGCTAATCCCTTCATCTCCCTATAGCTATTCATCTCAACGTCTTCAACTATCTGACTCACATACTCCAATCTAGGCCTACCTACCCCTCTCTTTCCCTCCACTCTACCTTCTATGATCAATTGCATAATCCCCCCATGCCTAAGAATATGCCCTACTAATCTGTCTCTCCTACGCTGTAACACTCTCCAAATACTTCTCTTCTCCCCTACTAACTCTAGTACAGCTTCATTTGTTACTTTATCTTCCCAACCAATCCTCATCATCCTCCTATAACACCACATTTCGAATGCTTGTAATCTACGCTTCTCTTCCTTTCCTATAGTCCACGCCTCACACCCGTACAGTGCTACACTCCAAACATATACCTTCAGTAATCTTTTTCTAATACCCAAGTCAATATTTGATCTTAAAATCTGTTCTTTTTCTACGAATGCCTTCCTACCCTGTGCTATCCTACACTTTATATCTACCTTGCTTCGATTATCTTTTGTGATTCTACTGCCTAAATAACAAAAATCTGACACTTCTTCGATTCTATTATCTCCTATTGAGATCCTCATTTTTCTACTGCATTCCTTTTTGTCACACCTCATCACTTTAGTTTTACCTATATTTATTTTCATGTTAAAATCCCTAGTCAATACTGCCTGCATACCATTCAATACCCTTTCTAAATTCTTTTCGCTTTCTTCCAATATAGCTATATCGTCGGCGAATCTCAACATATATATTTTCTCTCCCTGTACATTTCTTTCCCTCTCCCTTTCCTCTACTTTATTTTCTAATCTCCTATAAATAATCTTTAACAATATCTTCGATGCATGTGATAGTAGGCTAATGGTCCTATAGTTCTCACACAAATTAGCTCCTATTTTCTTCGGCATTGTTACTATTCTACTACGCTGAAAATCCTGTGGTACTTCTCCCTTCTCATATATTTTACAAACTAACCTGTATAATCGCTCGTGCATTTTTTCCCCTGCGTGTTTTATTAATTCGGCTGGTATCATATCAATCCCCGCTGCTTTGTTATTCCGTAAATCATTTAATGCTCTATGAAACTCTGACCTAAGTATGCTAGGACCTAAGTCATCCTCATCTATCTGTTCCACACTTTCTAGCTCCCCCATGTCCTGCCTACCTTTATATAAGTCTTCAAGATACTCCTTCCATCTTCTAGCTTTTTCCTTATTTTCTGTGAGTTCCTTACCCTGCTTATCACATATAATGTTACCCTTTGGTTTTACTTTAGAAAAATGTGACTTAATTTTCCTGTAGCCCAAATCTACTTTACCTCTTCTCATATCCTCCTCAATATCCTCACAATTTCCTTTTATCCACTCTTCTTTCGCTAGCTTGCATTTCCTATTAATTAAGTTCCTTAGTTCCTTATATTTTTTCTGTCCTGCTTCTGTGTTTCCAATTTTAATTTTCCTTCTTGCTTCTATCATTTCAACTATTTCTTCCGTGATCCATTCCCTCCTACCTGCCCTTTTCTTTGTGCCTAATACTTCATTTGCTGCTGTAGTTAACCCATTTCTGATTTCCCTCCATTCGCAATCTATGTCGCTCCTTGATGTTCCATTAGCCATGATTTCTACTTTCTGCTTGTACTTTTCACATACATCAGCTAATTTTAACCTAGCGACATCTACTCTGACCTGTTTAGACTTCTGTAATTTCTTGAATTTGACCTCTGAGTCCAGGACTACTAAATTATGGTCACTATCAATATCTGCTCCAGGGTAACTCTTACAATTCTTAATCTGGTTCCTAAACCTCTCTTTAACCAGTATGTAATCTATCTGATACCTCCTTATATCTCCTGGCATTTTCCACGTATATATCCTGCGCTTGTGATTCTGAAGCGTGTTTGCTACCACTAGCTTATTCCTAATACAAAACTCTACCAATCTATCCCCTCTATCATTACGTGTTCCTATTCCATATTCTCCTACTATTGAAACTTCCTTTCCCTTACCTACTACGGCATTCCAATCTCCGGTTACAATTAGATTATCCTGTCCTTTAACGTTTGCTAACCTAGATTCAATCTCCTCATAAATGGATTCTACCTCCTCATCATCGTGACTTGAAGTTGGCATATATACTTGCACTATAACTGTGTCCGTTGGCTTCGTGTCTAATCTAATAGTTATAATTCTATCACTAACTTGGCAATAACTCTTTACTCTACATCCCAGCTTTCTATTCATTATAAAACCTACACCGGTATGCCCATTATCTGATGCTGTGGTTATTAATCTATATTCTCCTGACCACGTATCTACTTGATCTTTCCCCCTAACTTCACTAATCCCTACAATATCCAGTTTAAGTCTCTCCATTTCTAATTTCAAATTCTCTAACTATCCTATCCTGTTCATACTGCGTACATTCCACGCTCCGACTCGTAGAATTCTCGACGATTAAGGATGTCAACAAAAAATAAATATAACCCCAATTCATTCAGTGTAAATAAGCTATACTTACAAGTAAATATAGGAATAAAACAACATTTGCGATAATTGAGAGGTATATTTATGAATTACCACAATGCTTGTAAAAGTCAGAATCGTACAAATATAAAGTTTGGCGGGAAACGTCAAATTTTTAAGAGCATTATTAATATGGTTGGATAAAATGCATTCGAAATCTCACGAACTAATATGCAAATTATATTAAAGGTAAACGTAATCGTTGTAATCATTATTTTAGGGCACGCATTAAGGTAGCACATGTGAGAATTGATTTCGGTGATCTCGTAAGACTGTTATTGTTTGGATCATGAATAAATAGCTATAATAGGTTCAAAATATGGTAACTAATCTTTCTCGAATAAAGCGGAAATGAAGACTAGATAATAATGAGAAAATGTTATATATATTAAATCCAACGAAGATCAATGTACACAAACTATTCACACATAAAAATAATTTTATAAAGCTGGAAACGTCTACATGCCTATATTATTTATTCCTTTTTATCGCATTTACACGAACAGAAAAGTGTTTAAGTAATGCGTATGACTTCTCATAAATTATACAAACTTGCTTTCTTATTATTACTCATGCTTTTGTATCGCAATAAAGAAGTGAAGGTAGCTGCCAAATGTGAATATTGACTCTTTATTGCTGTTTTCGTGGTAAATAAAATCGTTTACCTTTTTTGAACTCATAAAATGCGAAAAATATTCCAGTTGTCTACCAAACCATGGCAACTGACAAAATAAAAAATATGAAACTTATGTTTTGACAAACAATTCTAGACAGATAAAACCAGCCAAAATCTGCCTCAATCCCAAATTGAAATATTAATATTGCAACTTGCTAACGAACTAAAAGTAAAACAACAATATTACGATATATCAATCATTGGTAGAAATTAAAACGTATCGGTGGATCTGTTCATAAATTTAGGTTCATATGAAGAATTGAATTTGCATATTATTGTACAGCATCAGATGCTTACGAACAGAGAAGATAAATATCAATATAAAGTGTTTTAATTATCTGCCCAACTTTACCGCTCAACAACCGATTTAATATGCGCAGAAAATATTGTTCAAATTCTCAAGAATCATTTGATAGAGCAATGTATCTTATGATTATAATTGATGTGTTGTATCTGCTGGTAATCGCCGACGCTGGCGAGAGGAACAGTTTACAGATGCCTGGATCGCTTCACTGGTTGCGGTTTAGAGAACCAGGGCTTTTTTGGGAAATTGGGGTGGTGCCGAAGAAAACAACAACAACGCCACGAATTACTTGTCCAAAATATTGTGTTTTTTAATTTAATATGCATCCAGGAATGTATTCTCGCGATTACAATGTAATAGGGATATTCTAACTTTTTAATACCCTGTGATGTTCCCGTCTTACGCTCTTCAGAATCACCTCCACCGTTTCTTATTTTACCGGGATTGCAACTTTCTTAGTTCGCTGCGAAGTTCGTTCTTCGTTCCATAGATCCTCGAGTACCAAATTATTACTTTATCTATCATTATCAAAGTGCGTCATCAGTCTGGACGGTCACAACGCAGCTGGACTTTTCAATAGTGTCACGATAGGGCTGGTCTAGATTATTGAGGCGAAAGTAATGAACGGTGTGAAAAGTGGGTTGAGATACAATAGATTGTTAAACGGTCTTAGAAAGATACACACATAACAGACCAGAAAATAGATACGTAGGATACAAATTTCAAACCACAATTATAAATATGGCATCTTCTGTAACTTGAGGCATATTGAAACTTCGTATTTGGTGTTTAATATGCCGAAGGCGTATTTTAATTTCGATAAATCAGAGTCAATACCCTTTCCATACGCCATCTCCATTATAAATCTATTAGCATTAGCATTTTTTAAACGGGGCCCATTTTCAAATATTTCACAAAACTTTATTTTCAGTAAAGAACTATTCATTTTTATTAAATTATTTCTATTAAATATATTCTTGGAGAAACACGTGACAAAATCGTACATACGTAACTACACAGAACTATGCAACTGTGTTATCTAGCTATTCTATATCAATTTTCCTGTATACTAGACTAGGCTTCTCTGTTGGGACGCTAAAGAATGGCAGCTCGGAATAGCTTAAAACAACGATATATTCTTAACTGTAGAAGCAGCATGACGTCACGTTGCCATAGCAACATAGCTAGTTTGTTTGCGGCGCATACGATACGCGAACCAAAGAAACAAATGATATACTGCATACGGTGGCTCTCACTCTGCCACTTGCAACGGATAGGATGAGTGCATATACACTTGACTCATACTTGCTCATCGCCACATCGTGTTGTGTTGAGTGCTATCGCAACGCAAGCTTTCTTTTAGGAAGAATAATGCCTAGTTAAAATATCACAATACAATTATATATCTATGGTCATGCACTCAATGTTCAGAAGGGGCGCGCGGCCGTGCGGCCTTGAAAGAAACCACCACTGATCACACCCATACAGGCACGAACTTGTTAACATGTAAACAAATCAAAAATAATAACGCAAATTAATAATTTAAAATTAAAGAATAATTTTTATTAAATAAAATTAAAAAATAAATTAAAAATATTCTCCAAAAGAATAAAATATAATTTCTTTTTGTTAAATAACCGAAATATCTCGAAGCAATACAATGAAGTACGAAAGAAATGACAACCATGCGCGTCCTTGAAGTTTGAATTGGCTGACATGAAATTAGCATGATAAGAGAAACCTGTAAGCAAACTACAAAAAACTATAATACCGTTTGTACTCACTAGGTTCCAGCACTTCCTGGATCATGAAAATTGCTCAAAAACAATTCCCCTCATATACCCCTACGATTCTCTTTTTCCTATACAGTTGCAATGTCTATTTATTTTAGTCTGTTATACATAGATATACTAAAACATTGCATAAGGTATGTACCCTATGCTATGCAAAAACAGCGACGTAGTTCTCGTGGGGAAGATATGGATAGATGTCGACACATGAAAATCAACGGCTTAAAGTTGATTCGTTTTCGTATATGGACTTGCAACATCTATCGTCAATCTTTTGTCTTTGTCTCGTGTACGTATTGTATAATGGTACACAATCTGTCCGCTACCGTGTTTTCCTTTAAATTTAAATAATTGCTAGACTGCTAGAGTAGAGTAGAACTACTCGCACTCGGATGTAGCGCCTTGTTCTTTTATAATCGCGGTAAATTCAAATCATATATTATTACATCTGCATAGACTTACTAGTTACCATTTGCAGGTCGCAAATGGGACCGACATCAAAATTCATAAATAACTAGGAACTATAATACCAAAGAATATAATCGATTAATATTAAATTGATCCATCAATTTATTCTTAATCGAAAGAGAAAATACGATACGATTAATTGAAACATAATAATCGATAAATTCATATTATCGATTTATCGTTGCCTTCTCTATTTCAATCTAACATTTTTATTAATATAATAGGTTATATGTACAGACGTATTCAATTTTTGTAAAATCAAATGGGTATAGCGTGTAGCGATCCCGGTGAGTAACAGAGTTATCTTTATTTGATTTATTATTGTGCAACTGAAGATGGGGGCATAGTCTCTGAAATGCGCATCTAGGTAATAAATGCTTTGTATTACGGTTTTTGGGTGATGTTTTATACAATACTAGGGCAGGCTTCAGTTATCATCCCAAAGTTTCGGCGAGGAAGCTATCGACAGATGTCGACACATGTAAATCAACTCCTGTTGCATCGTTTTCGTAAATGGACTTGCAACATCCATACCTACATTGTCCTTGGTTTTGCTTATATTTATTTTTCTTTCATTATAATTAAAATACGGCTATTTTTATCTTTTTGAGATTTTCGGCATATATATTTTTTGGAATATATCAATTAATTATTCTTCCAGAATACGTTCAAAATTGATTATGAATCATTTTCTATTTTGAAACAAAAAAAAATGTGGACAGATTACTATATGCAACCAATTATTCACATCAGAATACATATTCCACATAAGAAAAGAACAATCTCTAACAATTCAATAAAAAAAATATCTCCCAAATAAAATACCACGATGAAATAAGCATTTTATTATTACTAAACAGCAATTGTTGCACGAAATTTAGCTGTCAAATCATTATCACTATGCCAATTTTTCAGAGAATGATATAAATACGATTCATTATCGTCGGAACGTTCCGCTTCGGCTGTAGAATGAACTAAATCATTCAAACTGCAGGACCGTCTTATGCGATAAGCGCAGCGATGTTTCGGCTGGCCCGCTATATTCGCGGGCCTCATTAGATAATGGCCTGCAAGGCCTATTTCGCTGCGTAACCAAGGATCGTCGCCAAGCCTTCAAAATGTTCTATTTTTTATACGGAATATCAACCAAAATAAGTGAAAACATAAATTAAAGCATTGCAAGTTGCATAATACAAGACGCTTTGAAGGACAAAATATTATGTAAATAAACTGTCAAATAAAGTGATGAGGAGTGACAAAAAGGAATGTAGTAGAAAAATGAGGATCACAATAGGAGATAATAGAATCGAAGAAGTGTCAGATTTTTGTTATTTAGGCAGTAGAATCACAAAAGATAATCGAAGCAAGGTAGATATAAAGTGTAGGATAGCACAGGGTAGGAAGGCATTCGTAGAAAAAGAACAGATTTTAAGATCAAATATTGACTTGGGTATTAGAAAAAGATTACTGAAGGTATATGTTTGGAGTGTAGCACTGTACGGGTGTGAGGCGTGGACTATAGGAAAGGAAGAGAAGCGTAGATTACAAGCATTCGAAATGTGGTGTTATAGGAGGATGATGAGGATTGGTTGGGAAGATAAAGTAACAAATGAAGCGGTACTAGAGTTAGTAGGGGAGAAGAGAAGTATCTGGAGAGTGTTATAGCGTAGGAGAGACAGATTAGTAGGGCATATCCTTAGACATGGGGGGATTATGCAATTGATCATAGAAGGTAGAGTGGAGGGAAAGAGAGGGGTAGGTAGGCCTAGATTGGAGTATGTGAGTCAGATAGTTGAAGACGTTGAGATGAATAGCTATAGGGAGATGAAGGGATTAGCTCAGGATAGATCGGCATGGCGTGCTGTTTCCAACCAATCTTTAGGATTGCGGACTCTCTAACTAACTAAACTGTCAAAAGGCAATGAATGTTTATTAATATTTCTATTGGCCAATGACATTTGTTGCTATGGTAACGATGTTAGGCGGCCATCATGATTTTATTAAATTATAATAGAAATGTCAAATTGACATGTAGCTTATAAATGTTTTTGTAAATATGTTTCGTTGGGGAATAAATAAATAAATAAATATGGTTTGTATTTTTTTACCAAACAAAGAAATTTTGTCCAGTATCTGCCATTAACGTACTAATAGCAACAATTATATACGGAGCAAATGAAAGGGCTATACAAATAATCATAGACATCGTAAACATTATGGTGGATTTATCATTGTAATCTTCAGGTTCTTTCTATAAGCAAACAAATTTTAGTCCTTTTGTACCAGAAGATGCAAATACTCACCAAAACATACGCTTTTCCTTTTACCATAAGTATTTTCAAGCCGTGAATGGCGAAAATCCACAATCGGAACGTGTAAAAAAGGAGCCATTGAAACGTCAGCTCCTAAAATTGATTTCTTTCAAAGATGCTAAAAACACAAAACTTTACAATAATTGTCTCATTACTCTAGCTGCCCATAATCGCCATCTAGTATAATGTCTTGTCCTATTATGACACCACAAATAGCTTAATATAACGGCTCCAATGTAGAAATTGCAAGTTGGTATCGCGGTGGCGAAGTACTCCTTGTCATACTTCGCGGAATGTAAGATATACTGCAGAAACTTTTCGTGCTTTTCTACAAGATCGTACATCTTGCAGAAATCAAAACATGGCTGGAATATTTCGAAGAAAGCTGTCGCTTGTAATGATGGGTCAAGATATGACATTGCGGGCATTCTGTCAGTTCGACAATTCGACTAGTTAACGAAATATGAATGAGTCAATTAATTGTTTGTATGAATTAAACGTAATTTAACGTTTTTGTCTATAAACAAGCGCAATATTATGATGAATTATAATTATTTACACTGGATCTTCCTATTTAATTATCAACAATTTTTTTTTTTAAACAAAAATGGTAACATATGCAACTAATATATCACTCGTGTATTGCGCGTCATTCTGAGTATTTTGAATATAATGTCATTTATAGCGGTGAAAATTTGAAATTTAAATAAAAAACTAATAAATATATTAAAAAAAAAACAAATCCGGTGGCTAATAAATTTTTTTTTTCTAATTTGCGTTTCTAATAGAGCTATTAACGAACCCAAATGAGTTCGTTTATAGCGAATTTGAGTTCGCTTATAGCATAGGGCAATTTAGTGTTTCAAAGTTGGTAGCTCTGCTTGCCAGTTATCAAACGTGAAATTACAATAGAAAGCAACAAATAGTATGATTTAAATTTTGTCCCTGAAATGTACAATTGTACGTCAATCTACAAAAGAAAGCAACAAATAGGTTAATTTAAATTTATTTGACAATTTATTTCAAATGTTCCAAATATGCCAATAGTTACTACCAACAGTCAAAATATTCCCCAAATTTTTAAATTTCGATTTTTTATTTAAAAGGGGCATAAAAGACGCAAATTAGAAAAAATAGTATAAAAAACTCATTTCATAAGTCATTTATAACACTCGTTTTCTAAACTTGAACTCGTGCAATAAAACCTGCCTTATGAAACTCATTCTTTAATATACTATTAATAAATATCGAATATTTTGATCGTTTTTTAAGAAATCGAATCTGATTATATATGCAACTTATATAACGCTGTTGTATTACGTATCACTCAGTGTTAATGTATATTATAGCGCGAAAATACGATATTTAAAATAAATTTATAAAAAAGATTTCTTATGAATATACACACACACACATACACATCGGTTGTAAAGCTGGATTGGAAACATAGGCATTTTACATGTTAAATTTAATTTGTTCAAATATTTACTCCTCTGATTATTGTACAGCAAAATTGTAAATAAAGAATATTTTAATAATTGAAAACTGAATCTAACGAACATTTACATTCGTCTATCACTTTAATGTTTTTTTTAAGATATGCGAAGAAAACTTTTCAATGGATGAAGCCCTTTAGTTATATTAGCCTTGATTTCGACAATAAATTGATTCTGCCATCACCGGTTATTGTTTCGAATTCTATACCGTTAAAATTAAAAGTTAAAATTACTTTCATGCTGATCAATTTAATTCAAAAATCAAAACGTAATAATTAAAACCGATGAGAAAGTTACAATGGTATTTTTCTGGAAATTGGCTAAGTAGTGTCAGAGATATATTCTCTGATTTTATCCAAATCGGCAAATACCTTCACCTAAATGAATACTAAACATAATAAACCTTTTCAAGACCACGAGGAACGTAAATAAGATATCTTATTGCAATAATATATGAGGAAAAACGAAAGGAATTTTGAAGCTTTAGCAAGAATTGCTGAAAATAATAATGTGAGTCTAAGGCAAATTTGAGAAGAATTAGGAATTTGCCATACGACAACTCATTCTAGTTTGAAAAAGAAAATTCCGCCATTTCAACTTAAAAGTTTTCTTCGCATTTTTCTTCGTCATATATACATGACGAAATAAAATATACATGTTCCGTCCAATTGTATATAATTATGAATAGATATTTTATACGAATATATTGCACATTTTTAATAATTATTTTATTTTTTATTTTTTTAGTGTCTGATGACAGTACAATTTTCTGTTATAAATCGAGTAATATTAACACGACTTATTTTATTAAATATTCAAAATTCTTGTTTCAAAAACACATTATTTTAAATAAACCTCTTCAAAATTAAGGAAACAACTATATACATATTTAAAATATATATGTTGTCAACGCAAATGCTTTTATATATAAAAATAAATAATCTTAATTAACATTTGTGTTTAAATCTCTAGGAAAGGAAAATTCATTACGTTTTAAAGGCTTTTAATTGCTGCACGGTTGAGTAATTAAGTTAAAAAGAATTTAGTAGCTGTAGAAGTAGCTTAAATTTAGTATCTCTAGAAAAGATATAGGAAATTAAAATAGAAAAAAGGATTTTAAATGCGCTGCAATAAAAATAAAAAGCAAGTTTTAGTCAATTTGTTTTATTTCAGTTAGAATAGAAATTTGTTTGCGGTAGAAATTTAAAATTCGATTCATTCAATTCAATATTGCATTTTTTTTTATATAAAAAAATTATGTAACGTGCAAAAAAAAATCCAAACTTTGTTAATTATTAAATTATCACATTTTAAGTTTCGAATTAATTTTTTAGTCGACGATTAAATTATTTTTATTGTATAATTTAGAAAAAAGGCACACAGAATTCGTTTGGCATAATTTTTTTGGTGTGTATTTTGGAATGGAATTGCGGTAAAATTAGTTCTTGTGTTTCAATGATGATTAGTTAGCTATAGATTGGATTTAGCGGAAGGTCTGCGCCGGTTTAGAAGAGATAGCTGTGTAAAGGACTCAGTGAGCTTAGAATCCAGTGCTGGGAAGGTCCTGCGGAACCGTACGGGTCCCCTACCTGTGGTCCAGTATCACATTTTGCTGGAGACTGTTTGAAGAGTCGTTTTATTTTTTGTCCGGTAAAAAGTGATTTGAAAAATAATTTATTTTGAAAGTGATTCTTTGATTTTTAATAAAAAACTTTTTTGGTAAAATATTTTTGTTTCGGAAGTTTTGCAGTTTTTTTTTTAATGAGTTAATTTACAATATTTTATTAAAAAGAACAAAAATATTTCAAAAAAATTGATGTTAATTTAGTCTTTTTTTATTGCTAAATATAAAAATTTAATTTTAAAAAAGGTTTTGATGAATGGCCAGTGCTCTATTATGTTTCAGTAACATTTATTAAGGTGAGTAAATTTTTTTTAAACAAAAAATAATAAAAAAGATTTAAAAAAAACGCAATTCTTTTAAATATTTTTCCAATTTGCATATTTGCATATTTTTTAACACTAGATTAATGAAAATTTTAACTTAACGATTTTTTATTTAACAAATTTCCAAATGTGTATTATCATTTTTTTTTGAAAATTGTCAATTTTTTTACGCTAGATTAACAAATTCATTTCATCAAAACATCATTTTATAATATTTTACTTGAAAATAAATCCCTTTTTATCGAATTTCTAAAAAAAAATATTTTAGTAATTTTAGAAAATTGCATTTTGTTACTATTTTCTCAATTTGAATTTTTTTTTCACATACAATAATAAAATTTTAACTCAATATATATTTTTATTTACAAATCGAGAGTTTTAATTCAAATTTCTGAAAATTTTATTTTTCAGTACTTCTGCAATTGAATTTTTTAAAATAATTTTTGAGTCGATTTTCTAAAAAAAAATTTTTTTTATACAAGACATTTAACAAAAATGCAACAATTTGCATTTTTTTGCATTTTTTGCAAATTGTTCCATTTTTTATAGCACCTAAATTAAAAAAAAAAAATCTTTGCATATATTTTGCAAATTTCGAGTTATTTAAAAAATGAATAAAAAAAAATATTTAAAAAATCCATTCCTTTAAAAAATTTTTTATTGAATTCTTCGAAATCAAATATTTAATATACAATAATTTAAAAACATTCAATAAAAAAAAAGATTATAATTATTTTCAGCGTTTATGTATAAAAAAACTGCAAAGCGAAAACAAAGCAACATGTTTTATAAATAATTATAAATTAATTCTAAACTAATCATAAAATAGAATAAATTTCAATAATGTTATGTTAATAAAGATTAAGCGTCTTATTTTCACAATTGATGTTAGCAAATTAGTGTTCTTTAATTTTAAATAAATTAACATTTAAAATATTAATCTAACTACATATTTAAAAATAAAATAAATTACAATCGGAATTTAAAATCTCCACTAAGTCTATATATTTTTAAATATTAAATTTATCAAGTGTTGACGTCTTTTAAACATAATTTATAAAAAATATATATTTTGCACTACTTATTTTAATTTCACTTTTTCATATGCAAAACAATGTTTTTTCGCCTAATTATTATATTTTATTATTACCAAAGAACATTCTATTTATTTACACACCAAATTTTTTTGCAAATTTTTTTCTGCAATAAATTCAAATACAATTTTCGCTATACCTTGAATATTGTTTTCTGAAACTTCATGAAATAAATTAAATGATAAAGTGAGATCTGTATGATATTTCCCCCCCAAGTTCATTCTATATTCAGGAGAGGTAATTTCCTTTTCATATTCATTTCATTTTCATATATTATACAGGGTAATCAACAACAAAATATACACCAACAAATTTTACTCGACAAAAAATGGATATACATATATAAATATTTTTTGCCAATTATTTTTATTGAAAAAATATTTTTTTATATATAATAAAATTGGTTAGTATGTATATACATTTTTTTTTATAAAATATTTTACATAAAAAACAGCTTTAAAAATTGCCAAACAAATTTGAAAAATTATTCATTTAATGATTTTTTTTTTCAAAAAAAAATATCACCCTGTATATTGCATAATTTTGCGCGTATACATAAATGTACACACTTTTCCCTTTTTCACGATAATTTCATTAATATGTAATTTAATAGCATTTTAAGTCATTTAGCTAATTATATAAAGCTACAATTAAATTGCAACCCTGCAGGCTAAAAATAAAACAATAGAAACGCAATATTCAGGTTGAAAAAAAATTTTTTTTAACATAAAATTAACACAATGCAAATAAAATTATATTTAAAAAATCAGGTTTTAAAAACCCGTCGTTAATACTTAATAAATCAGAGTAGAATTTTTGCTCTATTTAAAAAATATTATTTAATAATAATCAGCACAAAAAAAAATTTAATAAAAAGATTTTTTTTTTACATTTCTATTTTCTTTACATCTTTATATCACTACGAGAAATATAGAACAGAGATTGTAACAGCTGTTTTGAAACTTTTTTAATTATTTAGAGCAAAAGGAGATGTCAGAATTTTGCCGTACCTTTTGAGAAGAAACTTTTGAATTCCTGTTTATTTTATAGTAAAGAATTTATGGGAATACAAGTTGTAAGATAAATTTTCATTTTCCTCTTGAAAAATTATAATAATTAAATAAGAACTTTTCAATGACTCTTGATCTATTTTTTATTCCAATTGTTTACATCTTTCATGTTAAAAGTCAAAATTGTTTTGTAAAATAAGTTTAAAATAATTTTTTTTTAAATAAGTGATATTAATAAAATGGTGATATTAATTTGTGACCTAAAATATTCCATTTTTAAAATTATCACTACGGTGTTAACTAATAGTATAGAATATCACCCAAATACCGTAACAAGCATTAAGTAAATGTGCTACTGAAGATGGGAGCATAGTCCTCGAAATGTACATCTAGCTACTCAATGCTTAAGTTACGGTATTTGGGTGACATTCTATACTATAATTTAACACCGTAGTGATAATTAAAAAAAAAGTATTAATAATATAATTTTATTATATAATCACGATTCGTGACAGAGGTATTTTATTTTGTTTAGTTTATCTTGTGCTACTGAAGATGGGGGCATAGCCCTTGAAATGTACATCTAGTTACTTAATCCTTGTTACGGTATTTGGGTGATATTCTATATTATAAAATATTCCAATTTAAGTAGTGCTGTCAAATTTCCTCTCATGAACCGGTAACCCGGTACAGTCCATTGTCACCGGTGCACTGGTGCACCACTTACCGGTGCACTGGTCCGTACCATACGGACCGGTACGTAAAAATAAATCGGTGCACCGAATCCGTTGATGCACCGGTACGGTACGAACCGGTGCATTGATACGTAGGTACGGACCGGTGCATCGGTACGCATGGTGCAGACCGGCACGTATAGTACGGTCCGTACCATACGTACCGGTTTTCCCTAGTATCTGATAGTGGTCTCAGCGCGGATAAGAGAAAGGATATAGTGGAATGGAATGAATAGAATGAAAGCTAAAGCAGAAAGCTAAAGCAACTGTGGAATCTATGTGCTCATTTATTAGCAGTTTATTATATTTTTGTGGATAATTGACATAAAAAAATAAATGATGTTAATAATTGATAGAATAAATGAATAAATGATATTTATAATTTATAATTGATAAATGTCTCTTGATGACCAATCTGTTTTTGTTTCATAGTATTAAAATTTAGATTTAGGCGCTGCTTCATTTCTAATACTTTCAAAATTTGTATTGATATTTCGAAACGGCCCATTTTTGTAAACCGCTGTACCGGTGCGCAGTGCGCACCGCTGCATTAGCGCGTTGCAGTACACACCGGTATGGCAGTACACACCGGTACGGCAGTACACAGCTGTGCGGTGGTACACGGCGGTGCGGCGGTACACAGCGGTGCGGTGGTACACGGCGGTGCGGCGGTACACAGCGGTGCGGCGGTACGTACCGGTACGTACCAGTGTACCACGAAAGAAAAAGTAACCGGTCCCCAACAAAAGTTGGACCGGTGCACCGGTACATCGGATTGCGTGACACCACTAAATTTAAGTATAAATTTGTAGTTATATGTACGGGAAGAACATTCTGTAGAAGAAGATGTGTGTGTGTGTGTGTGTGTGTGTGTGTGTGTATATATATATATAAACATATTATATGTATATATATAAAGTACGATTTTCACGTTGGAAAATTCTTTTAGAGAATCGTGAGCGAAGAAAACAAGAATCGTGAGCGATTGGCTCAATCAGTCGCGAGTTCGCAGCTTTCGCAGAAATGCTGATTCTACATAGAAATGAACATTTATTTCTTGGGATTCGAACTGAGGGAGTGCGTATCTAATTATCTGCAGTTTGCTATTTAATTGGAACAGTTTTTATGAAAGAAAATGACGGCTTCGAACGACATAAAAGAATGTCGAGGAAAATTGTATGTGTATGAATTAACAAAAAATAATTAGATTAGACAACATTCTATGACATTTGAACTAAAATAGATAATTAGATAAGTTGCATGAGCACTTGAACTAAAAAATCGACATATTATTATATATATAGTTCAAATAAAAATATTCAAATTTTCTAAAAATTTATAGATAATATACATTTTATTAAGTCAATATACATTTGACCTAATAAAAAAATTCGAAAAATGATTGCACATTCATTTGAGTTAAAAAAATATATATATATATATTTGAACTAAAAATAGTTCAAATAAAATTATATTGGTATATAAAATTGTTTGTTTAATGTTTAAATGATTTTTTTCATGGTAAAGTATTAGAGCTAAAATAAATTTGGTCTAAAATTATGTCTGCGCGTTTTTGTAAAAGTTAGAGTCTATAAAAATGACGGTTAGTGTCACAATGGAGTGCGAACACGTGTAATAAATTTAATTTCAAAATAAAAGTCACAATAGCCCATTCTGTGTGAATTAGAAAATATATACCTGACGTTTGAAGAAACAATTTTTTTTTACCGAATTTACAAAGAAAATTATTTAAAATAAAATATCTTGTGATTATTTTGTCTTTTAAAAATACTAAAAAATTAAAACTCATTTTTATACTTTGAACGTCATTTCAATATAATTTCAGCTACATCCTGTATTTGTTAAAAAAAAAAATTTAATTAAAAATTAAATGTACCCAATGTTTTTTCTTTAAAAAAAAACAGGCGGACGCACGAAAAAAAATGTATCCTCCAAAAAAAGAAATCATTAAATTTCCCCCCAAAAATCAATGTTTTTGCTTGTAACGTCATTTGCACATGTAATTTCAGCTACACCCTGTACATAATCACACTGCACACGGATTAATATACGATATAGATGTTGACAGTTCACACAGCGCGCCCCCTATTCGTTCGATAGATAATATATAATTACTTCAGATTCGATAATATTCTAGTCTAATGCATTCCATATTCGGTCTATGAATAACTAAATCTAGCTAGCTATATTTAGCGTATCTGCGGCGGTCTCCAACATTTATAGGTGTTCCTTAACAGTTCACAAGGTCCTTACAGTAAAGGATAAACGCACTGAATCGCGTCTGAGGATTACAGGAAACTGTCTATGATTCGATTTATGTTTAGGTTGAATGGTTATTTTGAGCGGTTTTGTGATTTTATTGAAAAAAAATGAGTTTTAAAGTTATTTTGATTATTTAACAAGTATAAAATGAATGCTCAGATGGATGATTAAATGAAAAAGAATGGAGTATTAGGAAAAAATATGTTTTTTAATGAAATAAGGGATAAATTGAACGTGTTGTTAAATGAGGTCGTTCTATGTTTTTTGGGCACTGTTAGATAGATTTTTTTTTTAATCTACCTTAGCATAAATTATATTTTACTGGCGGTAAAAAAGAATTTAAAAAGTTTTGTAACATAATTTCTTTTTATTAAAAAATAAAATATAAATTACGCAAGTTTTTTTTTTTTAAGTAAAAAATTCTTTAAATTTAAGAAAAATTTTTTTAAAACTTAAAAAAAATTTATTAAAAAAAAAATTTCCTAAAAAATTGTTTGAAGTTTTTTTTTTAAGGAAAAAAATTTTTTTTATTTATACTATATCTTTTTTTTAAATTATATCTTTTTTAATAAAAAGTACCGTTTTCATTTTTTTTTACCAATTTTCAATTTTCATAATTAATTTTTTTTTAATTCTTAAATTTTTTTTCGATCATCACCCTTCATAATCAATAGGCATAACACTGTCAAATCACCCCATAAGACCGCCCGCTACCATGAAAACTACCACGAACCAAACGTCGCCCAATCAGAGTGACGACGACCAGCCGACCTCAAACAACACACAAACGGACTCGCGCGGTACTGCAACGCCACCTAGCGGCGGCTCTACGGACGCGCACTCGATGGGCACCCTGGTGGGAGCGGGGGCAGGTGAGGGTACCATGGATGAGGGCGAGGGCGCAGGTGAGGATGACGAGCAGCACAGGCTGTTGGCCGCGGGCCGTTTGGACGAGAATAGCATCAGTACTCCGCCAGCTGTTGCTAAGCGACTGAGTAAGAGTACCAGCGACGGGTTGGTGGGGGGTGATGAGGGTGGGGGTGTCGGCAAGAAGCGCGCGAGGAAGAAAGAGAAGGTAGTGGGGGCGGGGGAAGTGGCGGTGGGGAAGGGGCAACAAGGTAAATGAAAAATATATAAGAAAAAATTAAAGCTTTCCAAGAAAATTTTGTTTTAATTTGTTTTATTTTTTATTTATTAAAGAAAAAAATTATTTAAAAGAAATTAATTCCTCAAGAATTCCCACCCTTCCCATTGGGATTATATCCTGTTGAGGTAGTTTCCAGCAACACAAAAAAAAAAAAACCAAAATTGCCTTTCCAGTTGAAAAAAAATGGATTATTTTTTTTCTAAAAAAATTAAAAAGAAAAGTTATTTTAAAAATTTAAGAATTTTTTTTTGTTTTAAGAAGCAATTTTGAAAAAATGTTCTAAGAATATTAGCTATTTACAAATATTAGTTTATATAGTACAAAAAAATACACTTTATTTTATTGAAATAAAATTTAATCTTTTTTAATTTGGTTTTTTTATTTCAAAAATAATTTATTAAAAAAACGTTTATAAAAAATTATTAGAATTTTTTTTTGCTTTTTAAGAAAAAGGAAAGAAAAAAAACATTTCAAAATTTCAGGAAAAAAATATTTTAAGAGAATATCTTAATTTTGTTAAATTAAAAAATAGAAAAAAATTGTAATGTCAACAAAAATTTACAATTGTTTTTTTATAAATTGTGATATTTTTGTTAGGCAAAGAGGTGGGGACTCGAGTGGTGGTGGTGGCACTAACGACGGACTGCAGGCGCGAAACGTGGGATAAGAAAGTGGAGTTTTTATTGGCTGTTATCGGGTTCGCTGTTGATTTGGGTAATGTGTGGCGATTCCCGTATATTTGCTATCAAAATGGTGGGGGTAAGTCAAACATTAAAAAAAACAAATAAAATACAAAAGTAAAAATATATAATAGAAATATAAAATATACTTATATTTGCTCATCTTTTTTTTGCTTTTTGCAGAAACATTTTTTTCTTCAATTTTTTTTAATAAAAAAAATAATAAAATTGAAATTCTTTCTTTAATTTCAAAAATGAAACAAAAAAAAAATAATTCAAGAATTTCTTTCTTATATTTTTGAAATTTGAAATAAAAAAAATCAAAAAGTAAATTAATTTTTTTAGACTTTAATTAATTCTGGATTTATTTTGTGAATTTTCATAGAACAAAGTAGACGTAGAAATGAAAAAAAAATTGTACTTATATATATATACCTATATGAAGGGGGACGAATATAGAATATAAGTTCCAATGAGTGAACAATTATTGGATATTCTATATGTATGTATAAAATATACAGAAGCATTTTACTTGATTTGAAGAGAAGCAAAAGACTATAGAAGTATAAAATTTGAAGTATAAAAATGATTTTCTATACTATAAAAAAATATCTTCAACTTAACACCCTGTATATATCACATCTCATCACCATCATGCATATCTTTTCTCATCACTTTCATCATATGAAAGTATATACATGCATAAATCTAAATCAAATTTAATTTAACTATTTTTAAATCTATTTTTATTTTACTTATTATTTTTTGTTATTTTAGGTTTGACAAACCTAAACTAGTAATTTTCGTTAATTATTAATTTATATTGTTTTAAAAGATTTATAGGTCATATTATATGCCATTTTTGAAATACTTTTGTCATGTTGACTTATTTATTTAATAGTATATCAATGACGATTCGTGACAGAGGTATTTTATTTAGTTTTATCTTGTGCTACTGATGATGGGGGTATAGCCCTTGAAATGTACATCTAGCTACTTAATGCTTTAAGTTACGGTATTTGGGTGATATTCTATACTACAATTTTTATCATAATTAAAAAAAAAAAAATTTGACATTCTACATTTAGTTCAAAACTCTAGGATTTCGCCAATCACAACTAGCACAGTAAGCCCTATTTTGTAAGGAATCCCTTCATCCTTCATCAGGAACAACAACAAATACACTGTTTTGCTTTTATCGCAAGAACGGCGAAGATTTAGGCATCGATTAATGTACTAATTGCTAAACAAACACGACTTAAGCACCATTGAAAAGAGATAATGTGTTTGCCTGCATTGTTAGTTGCATAACTTTCAAGTGGCTTAATTAATAAAGTGTTCCATTTTGTTTTGTAAATAAATTTATTATATTTAGTTTGTTTTATGTATATTTTCAAGACACACCTGTATATATTATAGTAGCGCCATCTCTTATTAGTTCGAGTAAATACACACATACACACATAACCTTAAATCGTACGACTTATAATATCTCCGTTCGTATTTACTTAATCGAATATTCAAAATATGAATAGCAGTCATTTGGGGAAACATGTAATGTTTGCCGAGCAAATTGCTGATCTGAGTTCGAAATAATCCAATTTCCTATACGTACTATATTAGATATTCTAGATCTAGGCACGGATGTAAATACGAGCTAATAACACGAGTTCAAATACATTTTGACAAGATTACAGACTAATTTAATTGTTACGACAAACTAACAGTACTTAAGATGAAATTAAATCGGACGAACGATAAGTAATTGTGTCCTTTTTTTGAATTAACACATTGAAACGTTTAATTTAAATGATGGATTTTGCAGAATTAGCCAATGTTTATGTTTGAGTTAATAAATCGGACGTGAAGTGACGTTGCGTCAAAATGGTGTCCATCGTTGCCATAGTAATTCGTGATTCACAATTGCTAATATATTGTTGCATTGATTTGTATTTTGACGTTTTAATAATGTTTTAGCCGTTAAAAATATTCTCTTCTCGTTTATAAATGAAATTTCAAATATCGATTTCGGCTTACTGGCTTATTTAAATATGCTTTCGTTTCTATCCGATTTTCCAATTGGATCGCTTTAATAAATACATAATGTTCAAATCTGCGAACATGATTGACGTCTCGTGGAATATATACAACCAAACAAACACCAACAAATATAAAAAAATTATATTATATTCTAGAATTTATAAAAATATATATATATATAAAGTTAAAATAAATAGTATATTTTAATATTGATCGTATTTTATTAGAAACTGGCATTCTTTTTTTGTCTCGAATCTCATTTAAAAATTTAAAAGATTTGATTTGCGCGAAAATATTACTTTGAATTTAAGTTACATGAAAATAAATGAATGGTTTTTGATGAAAAATGCTGGAAAACCCCTTTGTACTTTCATTTGGGCATGCAAATGTCGATTTAAGCAAATTTTCAAGCTGCTAAAATATCAGAAATCTGATAAATACTGAACCTATATAAATAGAACGGTTCAAGAGGACGATTCAAATGTATAGTTGCTTTTCCGAGTGAAAAATAAAGTAAAAAATATATTGGGTGGCTCAAAATTTTTTTACACGATCCGAATTAAATAAGAAAAATATTGCATTTTTTATTTTTATGTCAAATATTTTTTTATCATATATGAATATATATATATATATATTTTTAAAAGATATTTTCAATGATAAAAATGATACAATAAAAACATTTTTTTTATAGGTGCATTTTTGATTCCCTACACAATAATGTTAATTTTCGGAGGGTTGCCACTTTTTTACATGGAACTAGCCCTTGGTCAGTTCCATAAAAGCGGTTGTCTAACCATTTGGAAACGTATTTGCCCGGCCTTAAAAGGTAAGAATATATATTTTTTAACGCAATATTTATTTGAAAACATCTTTCTGGATTTCGGATGAACAGATAATGTCGAAGATCCAATTGTTTCAATCTTGCAGTAAAGCTTTTTTTAGATCAATATATTCGGGTGGCATATTTCGCATCTTCAAAGGAATAGAAATGAGTTCTATTGAGCAATATGCTGCGCTCAAAATCAAACAAATTTTCGTATTTATATATTCCAACTTATCTGCCATGAAATATTATACAGTGCGGCCGCAACACGTACACGTAATATCAATTTTGACATTCAATAAATATACAGAAAACTTCCCTATCTGACGTTTCCTTTATTATTACCATATGTTAAATTTGACATATCTGACAGTTGAAGTCAAAATAACAATAACAACTGACAAACGTCAAAAATATCAAAATTGTCTTAGCTTTTAAATCATAACTCTTAAATTATACAAAATAACATGACAAATAAATTTAAAAACATTTTTTTTTTGTAATTTTTCGTAAATAAAAGAATTTTTGGGATGATTTTTGTGCTCCACGCTGTATAAATATATCCAGAGGAAGGCATTGGATGCCGCTAAAGTAGATTAAAGTGATCTGAAAGTTAAACGATTCAATGAATCAGAAAGTGGCTGCTTTTATATACGAATAGACCACATATGTGTGGCTTATATAGGCCATAGGGCACCTCATATGTGAAGTGCTGTAATATACAGGGTGATTCGCACGGGGGGAAATAGTTTTAATTGATTAAAATGAAAAAGTATAGAAGAAATGAACAAAAATTGCAGTTTTTGAAGATTTTTGTGTAACCTTGGCAACAATGGGAACTACAATAATAGAGTTTAATTAGTATATTAATTTATACATATATTTGCAATTTGCACTTTTCTAGAAAAAATTATACTTTTCAAAATGTCGCGATTTTAAATTTAATTGTAACACCCTGTATTAATTTATTAAATTCAATAAAAAAAATTATACGAAAGATGGCATTTTTAATTGCCAACAAATAATCACAAAGAATTTTTGAAATATCTCAACTATTTTCAATGTTTTTAATAATTGTAAATTACATGGAAATTTTGTCGAAACTTCTCTAACAGCAAAAATTTTGAAGATATGTTTATTTTTATTAAATAAACTGAAGTAGACTTTTATTTGCTTATTTACGATGAAATGAATTAAATTTTAAACAAAACATCCTGTATATTCGAAAAGGTAGAATCAAGAAAAGATATTGTTAATCCTGGTGAAAGTTAGAGAGAGACAAGTGGCCTAACTATAACTAAAGTGTCTTGAAAATTCTAGCGAGGCAAAAGCAAAACGTTCCAGTTGAAAGGGATACGGCAAAAACCTTTTTAGATCATTTAGGTTCTAACAGATGTATATACAGTGTGAAATAATAAAACAAATATCTTATTTTATGAAATTTTTTTTTTCAAAGAAATTTTTTTTTCACGACAGTGGATGGTAAAAAAGATCAATGAATTTTTATTTTTATTTTGTGCGTTTAGAAGATATTTTTAAACGTTAACATAATTTTTTTTACAAAAAATAACGCATAAAATATTGAACTATTGCGATTTAAGCGAAATTTCTGGATGTTCGATTCAAAAGTTGACACACGATAAAAAGTACATATCGACAAAAATTTTAATAAAAAAAATTTCGATTTAAAAATGGACACCCGATAACAAAGTTCATGGAGGAATTTATAAAGAAATAAAAGCAACAGATTGACTTTCTTTAATATACAGAATAAAAATTTTAAAATTTGATATTAAAAATTGTGAAAATTTAAATTTTTTTAAATTTGGTTTATTAATAAAATTTATTATACTAGTAAATATAATTTCTACAATTTCAAAAATATATATAAATTTAATTCTATGTATTAAATTTTACATTCACAAAAATTGTGCATATCAGTGTATTAATGCTTATACGAAATAGTGTTTTTAATAGGCAACTTTTAAGTACAGCGAGTATGACAAGTAAAATTTCATATGAATTGTAATATTTGGAGAATTTAAAGCCTTCTATTTTTTCAAGCTATTTTTTCAAGCTATAATTTAATAAAATTAATAAAATTAATAAAACACGCAGGGGAAAAAATGCAGGAGCGATTATACAGGTTAGTTTGTAAAATATATGAGAAGGGAGAAGTACCACAGGATTTTCAGCGTAGTAGAATAGTAACAATGCCGAAGAAAATAGGAGCTAATTTGTGTGAGAACTATAGGACCATTAGTCTACTATCACATGCATCGAAGATATTGCTAAAGATTATTTATAGGAGATTAGAAAATAAAGTAGAGGAAAGGCTAGGAGAAGATCAGTTTGGTTTTAGGAAAAACAGAGGGACGAGAGAGGCGATTCTAGCACTAAGAACGGTAGTAGAAAAAAGAAAGAGGGTAGGAAAGGTAACTTGCATAGCTTTTGTAGATTTAGAAAAGGCATTTGATAATGTAGATTGGGACATAATGTTTAGAATTTTAAAAGAAACGGGTATAGATTATAAGGATAGGAGAATAATTTTTAATTTATATAAACACCAAACTGCCTTAGTTAGAATTGTGGGGGAAGAAGAGGTAGCAAAAATAGGGAAGGGAGTTCGGCAGGGATGTACACTTTCACCGTTATTATTTAATCTATATATAGAAGATGCAATAAACAAAGTAAAAGAAGAGTATAGTGTAGGTGTGAATGTACAGGGAGAGAATATATATATGTTGAGATTCGCCGACGATATAGCTATATTGGAAGAAAGCGAAAAGAATTTAGAAAGGGTATTGAATGGTATGCAGGCAGTATTGACTAGGGATTTTAACATGAAAATAAATATAGGTAAAACTAAAGTGATGAGGTGTGACAAAAAGGAATGCAGTAGAAAAATGAGGATCACAATAGGAGATAATAGAATCGAAGAAGTGTCAGATTTTTGTTATTTAGGCAGTAGAATCACAAAAGATAATCGAAGCAAGGTAGATATAAAGTGTAGGATAGCACAGGGTAGGAAGGCATTCGTAGAAAAGGAACAGATTTTAAGATCAAATATTGACTTGGGTATTAGAAAAAGATTACTGAAGGTATATGTTTGGAGTGTAGCACTGTACGGGTGTGAGGCGTGGACTATAGGAAAGGAAGAGAAGCGTAGATTAGAAGCACTTGAAATGTGGTGTTATAGGAGGATGATGAGGATTGGTTGGGAAGATAAAGTAACAAATGAAGCTGTACTAGAGTTAGTAGGGGAGAAGAGAAGTATTTGGAGAGTGTTACAGCGTAGGAGAGACAGATTAGTAGGGCATATTCTTAGGCATGGGGGGATTATGCAATTGATCATAGAAGGTAGAGTGGAGGGAAAGAGAGGGGTAGGTAGGCCTAGATTGGAGTATGTGAGTCAGATAGTTGAAGACGTTGAGATGAATAGCTATAGGGAGATGAAGGGATTAGCTCAGGATAGATCGGCATGGCGTGCTGTTTCCAACCAATCTTTAGGATTGCGGACTCTTTAACTAACTAATTTTTAAAAAAATTATTTATTTGTTTAATTAAATTTAACGACAAAAATTTAAAAATAGATTCAACCAAATTCTTTTAATCAAATGGTCGTGTTTTGCGTTTAATTGTTTATTAAGGTGTACTTTTTTCTTTGGGGGTGAATAATTTACTAAATTGCGAGTGAAATAATCAGTTTTCCTTTCGATATTCGCAGCAAAGGTTTATTCGTTCACCAAATTAGCAGATGGTGATAAATCACGTGAAAAGTGTGGGTATATATATATAAATTTAGTTATATATTTGGATGGGGGTTGCTTAGTGAAATTATGAAATATTCAGCAATTTTCTGTTTTCACCAGGCGCATATTCTACGAAGGTAATTCAATTTTTCCAACACGTCGAAAAGAATATCTTTTATTAAACTGTTTTAAGTAGATTTAACTCCGGCTGGCGAAAAATTTGTTTCGTGACCATTTTATTTTTATTTTCGTACATGTATTTTTTATACATTTATTGAATTCGAATAATATAATACAATATATTTTTTTGAATTACACATTCCTACTAAAATTGGTAAATATTTTATTTTGTGCAAAATGGTGTGAAAATACTATAAATTAAATATTTTTCTAGGTTTAGAGGAAAAACTAAGCTATACTTTATTTCCTAAATTAAACTTCTCTATCTGCAAGTGGCTTGTAGGGGTGGAAGACTATATATTTAAGGGCAAACCATGTGTCTTAAGGGCTGCTAAATATTTACGCGGCTCATTTATATCGGCTGGAAGCAGTTAGATAAACAGAAATGAATCTAACATGAGAACGAACGCCAATGAAATAGCAAAATGTTTTGATATATACAGCGAGAAAAACAAAATAAATTAAAAAAATATATGTATACTATTATGTTAGATTGCGAAGTGGATAAGATAACAAAATAGAATTAAAAAAAAAATTTCAGAGGGGTCAATCACAAAAAACGAATTAAACATTTTTTTTATGGGTTAGCTATTTAATAAAAAATATATAAAAATGGACAAATTTTTTTTTAAAATCTTTCCATAATATCTTTTCAAACTTTTTTCTTTTTCTATCGTCAATTATATTTCTTAACCGAAATGTGAACCCGAATTTTTAGGGGTAGGTTACGCCATCTGTATAATTGACATTTACATGGGGATGTACTACAACACGATCATAGGGTGGGCCGTGTATTACCTAATTGCGTCATTCCAAAGCCAACTACCCTGGACGACTTGCAACAATGAATGGAACACGAAATTCTGCAAGTCCGTTACCAGTGGCTACAATTATTCAAATGTCACGAGTCCGGCCCGGGAATTCTTTGAGTAAGTCCGAAAAATAATTAGTTAGTTAATTGATTCGGGAAAGAATGAATTAAATGGCAACGGTGGAAAAATAAATAAATTTGTTTTTTGTTGCGAAATTTTTTTTAGAAAAGAGATTAAGAAAAATTGATTATTTTTTGAGAAAATAGTTCCTGAGGAAAATTTTTTGATTTTCAAGTATGGAAATATATAGAAATGTTTTATTTCTATTTTTATTTATAAAAATATATTTTTTTTTACTAAAAAACGTATTAAAAATATTATTTCTCATCACAAATTGTAAATTAATTCCCTCTTAATACATTGTTAAAACAAAATTCCATTCTTATTTTACATCCAATTCACCCGTAAAATGACGAATACATATACAAAATAAACCCTCATGGGTCAATATCTTCAGCGAAGCAATTTCCTTAGCAAAATTAAACGCACAGTTAATTCGCAACAAAAGACACTAATTATTAGGGTAATCTGGACATGTCACGCCACTGCGTCTTCATCAAAGCCAGTGATATAAGGGTAAACTACCCCTGGATATGGTAATTAATTATAGATATCGTTAGGGGTTCAACTATCCTTAAGTTTCTTAAGAAAATGTTTGTTTTTTTAATTAATTTTGAATTATAACATTATTATTATTTTTTATATTTTGCAGGAGACAAGTTTTGGAGCAACATTTAAGTGATGGTCTGAATTCGATGGGGCCGATAAAGCCGACTCTGGCAATATGTGTTTTTTCGGTGTTTGTTTTGGTTTATTTTTCCTTATGGAAAGGTGTCAAAAGTACAGGAAAGGTACATACCAAAATGTATAAATATTTAAAATTTTATTTATTTTATTTAAAAAATTGAATTAATTATTTTATTTTAAAAATTATTTATTTAGTAGTTTTTCTTATTTTTTTGGTTCATTATCAAATTTTTAAATTTGATAAAAAAAATTTTTTAGGCTGTTTGGGTTACTGCGATCGCCCCGTATATTGTCTTGATTATCCTATTAGCCCGAGGGGTGACTTTACCAGGGGCGGACGAAGGGATAAAATACTATTTGACACCCCAATGGCACAAATTACTAAACACAAAAGTATTTTTTGATTAAAAATTTTTTTTGAAAAATTAAAAAAAAAATTTTTTTAGGTGTGGATAGACGCAGCTTCGCAAATATTTTTTTCTCTAGGACCGGGCTTTGGCACTTTACTCGCTTTATCCAGTTATAACAAATTTAATAATAATTGTTACAGGCACGTATTAAAAAAAATATTAAATATGAACAAAAAATTATTTGAATTTTTGAAATTTTAGGGACGCTCTTTTGACAAGTTCCATAAATTGTTTGACAAGTTTTTTGGCGGGATTTGTCATTTTTTCGGTTTTAGGGTATATGGCAAAAACGCAAAATAAAAATATTGAAGAAGTTGGACTTGAAGGTAAGAATTTTATAAATGATTATATTATACAGGGTGGTGTTTATTTACAAATAAGAATTATTTTAAGAAAATTTGAAAAATAATTTAAGAATTTTTGGGTTTTGCTTAGCTTTAATTTTTTTTAAATGTACATATTAAAAGATTTATAATTAAAAAAATATTTATCATAAAAAAATGAAAAGGTTAATATTTTTGAGAATTTTTTTAAGGATTTTTTGAATTTCGAAATTTGTTCAAAATCCCAGAAGAATTTATTTTTGAAATATATTTTAAAGAAAAAAAAGCTTGTTTCAATTTTTTTATTTAAGGGGTTTGATTGACTATATTAATTTAACAAATATAATTTTTCAATAAAATGTGAGAAATTCTAGATTAAAATTTTTTTATTTTTTTATTTTAAAAATTTCGCCTCTTCATTAATAAAAAAAGATATTTTTTTAAACATATCTTTAAAGAAATTTTGAGAAATTTGGCTATTTAAATTTTTATTGAGCTTTATTAATTTAAAAAATTACCATTTCACTAACAGATCATTTTTTTAAATTTTTGATTTTTTTTGTAATAAATTTTTACTTATGTTATTTGTTTGTGAAATTTTTGACTATTTTTATTTTTAAAATCAAAATACATATTTTCAATCAAATCCTCCAAAAAATAGTTTAATTATACAACCCAACAAACACACGAATTATTTAATTTATACATTTCTCTAGGGCCGGGCTTAGTATTTATCGTCTACCCGGAAGCGATTGCCATAATGACAGGCTCTGTATTTTGGTCGATAATATTCTTTTTGATGCTAATCACATTGGGCCTGGATAGCACATTCGGAGGCCTTGAAGCCATGATAACGGCCTTATGCGACGAGTATCCACGCAAACTGGGCAGGCATAGGGAGCTCTTCGTGGCAATTCTATTGCTTTTCATTTATATATGCGCACTGCCAACTACAACTTATGTAAGAAAATTATTTAAATTTAAATATTTTATTTTATTTTATACATATATTTTTACTCAAATTATTTTTTTATAAGAAATTTTTTAAAAAATTCTGATTTTTTGTAAAAAAATTTAAATTAAATTTAACACCTTTTTTTTGTTAAAATTTTTTTTTTTATAAAAATCACAGAATTTGTTACTTACCTTTTTTCTAAAATTATTTTACTCTGTAAATTAAAAAAAAAATGTATAAAGAAATTATCATTCTTAATTTTTTATAAAAAAATTTCAAGTTTTTAAATATTCATAATTTTTTTTATATATAATAAAGAAATATATATTTTTAATAAATTTGAATATTTTTATTAAAAAATGATATATATTTTTCTATAAAATTTAAAAAAAAATTATTTTTTTATTTTTATAAGAATTTCTTATAAGAAATAATAATAATAAAATTTTTAGTAAAAACTTTAGTTTGCCAAATTAAAAAATTGAACCGAATTATATTAAAAATTATCACTACGGTGTTAAATATTAATATATAATATCACCCAAATACCGTAACTTAAGCATTAAGTAGCTAGATGTACATTTCAAGCGCTATGCTATACGCATAGCGCTTGAAACAGGGTGATATTCGAATTATATTAGTCCGGACAAATCACACGAAAATTTCATTAATACATTATACAGGGTGGTGTTTATTTGGTAAATTTATTGAACATATATGGGCCGGGCTTGGCAATTTTATTCGTGGTTTTTGTGGAGGCAGCGGGTGTTTGTTGGATCTACGGGACGGACAATTTTTCCAAAGATATTGAAAAAATGATCGGCCATCGACCTGGACTATTTTGGAGGTTATGTTGGAAATATATAAGTCCCGTATTTATTCTGGTACGGTCCTGATATTCTAAAAAATATTTATATCGTCAACAAAATTTTTCTTTTTGAAAAAATATTAAATATTTTTTTTCAAAAATATTTTTAGTTAAAAAATTTAATAATAATTCTTTATTATTAATTTTTTTTGTAGATTATTTTTATATTTTCAATTGTTGGTCACGCCGACATGTTGGGAGCAGAGTATAAATACCCAGAATGGAGTATACTAGTTGGCTGGATTTTGACAGCTTCTTCGATCGCGTGCATTCCCATATATATAATTTACAAATTCTTCATTACCCCAGGAAGCCCAGCTCAGGTAAGCAAAAATACCACAAAATGCATTTGAAGTACGTTTTGACAGATCAAAGTAGTTCAAATAAAAAACTCCCAAATACGACAAGTACATTCAAAATAACATAAAGTATAAACCCTGGCATTTACAGTGTTACAAATCTATCTGGTAGTTCAAATAAACCGACCTGTCAAATGTCAAAATCTGACATAAAAATGTTTTTTATAGCGTTGGAAGTTGATATGGAAAGGAGAGCATACGCCGGAAGGTGGCTCTCTAACCTACTGTGGCGCCACCAACGTGTGACCCGCGAATCTATTAAACGAATCGTCACGGAGTAGGTCAATATGCACCATTGAGTGGCTAGTTTAGATGTTTTAACGTGTATATCCTACTGTAGGCCTTTTGAAAAAATAATTGACATTGACAGGTGACGTAAACATATGACCGAGGTTGACGTAATTGATTTATGACATTTTTTAATTGTTACTTTGTATTATATGTATTTATAATAATTTAGGCCTTTTCTAATGACATAATTTGACAATGACAGGTGGCATTTAGATGTCATCTGACGTTGGGAATATTAAAAATTACATTTTATTAATGTAAGAATTTTTTTGATATAGTACTAATTACGTAACAACCATAAAATTAAATTTAGAAAAAAAATTAGTGCAAAAACTTGTTTTTTTATAAAAAAATAAAAAATTTGTGACAAATGTTTGAAATAAGTGTTAAAATTTTATTTTTATTTGAGTTATTTAAAAAAATCGTATATTTAAGATATATGTCGCTTTATTTCAACGTACTTTAAAATTATTATACAGATATGATTCGATATTCGCGATTTAAAAAAAAAATTGTGGGAAAACAAGTGGGAAATTAAGTTTGTATAAAATTGGGATTTTCAAAAAATGAAGTTTTTTAAAACTTTTTTAAAAAGTTTTTTATGCGTTTCTTTGAAAAAAATCATAATAGCGCTTTTTTGAAAGAAAAACGTGTTTGTAGGATATTATTAAAAATATAATGTAATTTTTAAAAATAAGTAGAGAGCCTAAAGTACCATTCCAGAATGCTATAATGCTGCATTAATATACAGGGTGACCTATTTAAATTTTGAAAAATAATTGACTAAAGTTGTAATTTTTTTTTAAATTTAATCGGAACATTCTGTATATAGATATACAAAAATCGTTCCTATAATTAAAAAAAAAACATAGACGATGTTAGATTTTTAGATTATTAAAAAATCGATGTTAGATTTTTAGAATATACGCTTAAAAACAAATACTTTGCTAAATAGACAATAAAAAAGTGTATTATTGGCATATAAGGAGTGTTCTTATAAAGCAGCCATTTTATATGAATTACACTGTATATATAGATGATACAAAAAGTCTATTTTTTAAATTATTTTATAAAAATTCAAGTGAAATTGGCTTTTATAATGAAATAAAAAGGAACTATTTTATTTTTTGTATTATACTGGATGTTGCATTTGTTTTTTTAAAAATTTAATCGACATAAAATTGCGTGCATGTTATAAACATAATAAGTATTTAAAAGAATAATTTAAAATTTACAAATTTATTTTAAAAAATAGTTTTGAAAATAGATTTTTTAAATACATAATTTTGTGAATGTAAAAAAAATTATATTTAAAATTTTAGATGGGTATTTATTTGTACTAGTAAAATGTGATAGATTTAAAAATATATTATTCGGCTATCTATATTTAAAATTCAAAGTTTGTTTGCTAAAAATTGTATAAAATATTGCTGCATAAATCAAAGGGTTGAAAATGCTTTTTATTGTAGAAAATTGTTAAACAAACACTAATTTCGAATTTTTAAATTGTTAAATATTGTTTAAAATATATTTTCTTATTTTTTAATGTTTTTAAATTGTAGTTTTTTAAGAATTACAGCCATAATTCTTAAAAATGTCTTAAAAAATTATTATTAGACTAAATTGCAAATTGTTATTTAAAAAAAAAATTGATTTACAAAAAAAAATGTACTTTATTTTATTAAAGAAAATGATTTAAAAAATGACCAATTATAGGTAAAATACAGCCATATTTTATCTGTAAAAAATAATTTGTAATATTTTTATTGTAAGTAATGTAAGTTTTAAACATTAACAAAATATATTTTTTACTTTATTTAAAAATATTTTTGAAAACCATAATTCCTCAAAAAAGAACACTCTGTATAATAGTATAGAATATCACCCAAATACCGTAACTCAAAGCATTAACTAGCTAGATGCGCATTGCGAAGGCTATGCAATATGAAATATCTTGTTCTAGTTGTCGTAAAGTATATATAGGACAAACACGTAGACCAATTGAAACTAGATTTAAGGAGCATTTAGCTCATTTCACATCTCAACAACAAGAAAGCCCCAGGACAAGACATCATAACAAACTTCATACTAAAAGCACTCCCAAAGAACGCCATAGAACGTATCACAAACATATTCAACGCCATATTTATAACCGCATACTACCCCACACAATGGAAACAAGCCATAATCATACCTATCCTAAAACCAAACAAACCCAAACATATCCCCAGTAGCTATAGGCCCATCAGCCTCCTCAACACACTATCCAAAATCCTAGGCTCTATCATACTAGACCACATCCACACACACATCCACACTCACAACATCCTTCCAAACCACCAATTTGGCTTCAGGAGACAACACTCGACAACACTACAACTCCTCAGAATCATAGACCACATACAAACCGCACAAAACAACAAACAACACACCGCAATACTACCCCTAGACTTAGAAAAGGCCTTCGATAAAATCCCACACAAAACACTAACATTCAAACTTATCAAACACGAATTCAACACAAGACTACGTGAACTCATACAGAACTCCCTACACGACAGAACCTTTAGAGTCAAAATGAACAACTCCATATCAAACACATTTCCCCTAAGTGCAGGAGTACCGCAAGGCTCAGCCCGAGGTCCAATCCTATTTAACCTCTACATAGCGGATATCCCATCCCCGAAAGATCACAGGACTATATACTCACAATACGCAGACGACACAGTCATACTAACAACATCAAAGAACATTCAACTACTAACTAAAATCCTACAAAAAGAAACCACACAACTCACAGAATACTGGGGACTAACAGTAAACCCAACAAAAACAGAATTAACGCACTTCACACTTAGAAGCAAACACCAACACAACGAACCCAACAAGATCAAAGTAAACCAGAATTGGATCAACTGGACGGACGACATAAAATACTTGGGACTCACACTTGACAGAAGACTGTCATTCAACAAACACACTAATAACACCGTCAAAAAAGCCATCCAAAAAATGCACCAACTCATCCCTATAATAATAACCCCCTCCACAACACAAGAACATACTATCCTACTATACAAAACATACATCCTCCCCATCCTATCATATGCCGCACCAGCCTGGACTAACACATCAAAACATAATATGGACATGCTCCAACTAATACAAAACAAATTCCTTAGACTAGCCACCAGACTACCCATGTACACAAGCATCAAAACACTTCACGAACAGACAGCAATGACACACGTACAAAATCAACTAAACAAAACAAACCTAAAGTTCTACAAAAACATCAAACACATCAACAACCCAACACTCGAAAGACTAACAATAGAAACCGCATCACACAAACGAAAGACCAGCAAACAAACGCTACAATCTCTAAAATAACAGACATGTAATAACAAATATTAAAAAGCCACGAACTAACTAAAACGTCAAGAACACAGATTCACGCCAAGACCACACTATTAAAAACAGACAAAACACCGGAGAAAGAAACAGACGTTTGACACTCCACACACAGGCCTAACAAGCCACCAGATACAAGACGCATTAGCTCATTTCAGATTAAATAGAAAAGATAAAGTGCTGTAGCCCAGCATATTTTTGACTAACTCAGGTCATCCTATTCAATTTAGTTCACTTAAATTACTTAAAAGTGTTTTGTATTATTCCGAGTTAAATGCTTATGAAAGTAAATCTAAATCAAAATTAATAAACTTAGATTTAGGTCCAATTTCATCTCGTCTATTTAATTCATTTAATAAGAACTATTTTTGAATTTATTTTTGGTTATTTTAGATTTGACAAACCAATGTTTATTTCATTTTTATATGTTCATATCTGTGCCAAAATTATTTATACCTTTTTCTAATACCATGCTGTTTATTATAGATTATTGCGATGTTTCCTACTTACAACGACTACAATAAACATTTAGAGGATGTATATCAAATAAATGTTTATTTAAGTAGGAAATCGTTCGTATCTAAAGAAAAATTCGATTTATGGTATGAGCAGTGTAAGCGAAATGTTAATTACGCTATTGAAAAAAGGTGTCACTACGCAATGTGGCAAGAGAATCTATTACAATTGTAAAAGAAGTGATTCGAAAGGTATTAATGGAAATTCTTTAGATACTCAAGTATGAATGAGATGTTATTAATTATTTACGTTTCAGGAGTCAAGGGACAAGGAATATATTGAAAACCGGTGGTAGTATTAAACTACAAGGAACATGCCCTTCAAGAATTATTGCGAACTTAATGGAAGATGGTATTATTTTGCTTATATTTATATATATATTTTTTTTTTGAAGTGACACTTCTACAGGCGCGGTAGAACAAATTGGCCTGAAGGTCAATTGTGAAAAGTGAAACGGTTCCGTCACGAAAAGTGCAACGCGCGCCGCGTGTACTGTGTGTACACGTAGCATAAGGCAACCGTTAGATTTTATTATATATTACACACACAGCTTAATCTTTTAGCTAACAATTTTCATTGTGTGAAAAGTGAAATGGAGAAAAAGACAAGTACAGATAGAGTGCGAGCCTTTAGAGAACGGAAGAAAGCGAATAAACCGCTAAGAAAAGTGCTAACAAGTACCTTGGAAGGAAGTAGAGAGTATCTAGCCAGGCAAAGGGCGTTAAACACGGTGGACAACATAACCTTCCAACGACCTCAAATACACTGGATGAATCGATACCGTTGTTAAGTGAGGACACAGTGAGTGGTATAGAGAACTTGAATGCCACCGTCTACACGTGAAGATACACGCGGTGTGAGAGATCAACGAAATAAATGTGATACAGCTGAGTGAGCCATCGACAAATAGAAATGCACCCACTAGTGCATCATACACAAAATTTACTTTCTTTCAACCTGCTCATTGCGAATTTGATAAACAATTTTTAAATAGTCCGCTAGGTACAGTGTGTTCCATATGTGATCGAATATGGTTTAAGAACGATGTGAAACCCGTTGATCCTAAGCACGAGCAACTTTTACATACTGCGTTTCCAGCAATTATCATTGAAGATGTGATAGCGTGCAATTCATGTCGAAATGCTCTCACTCGGAATACCATTCCAATGTTATCGAAGTGAAATGGTTTTGTCTACCCAGAATTACCTGGTCATCTATCAAAATTAGATTTAGTGTCACAGAGGTTAATTTCACCCAGAATTCCATTTATGCAAATTCGACGTTTACGACATGTACATGGTCAACATGGGATTTATGGGCAAATTATTAATGTTCCAATATCTGTGAATACGGTGGTAAATCATTTGCCAAGAGACATTGATGATGATCATTGTATTAATGTCCACATAAAAAGAAGAAAAATACACAGATCGAGTTATTTAATTGGTTTGGTGAGTAAAAGAACAATAAAAATATGGCTACAATATTTAATCCAAACTCCTCTTTATAGACTGTACAACATTACAATTAATAATGCTTTCTTTGATGATCAGAGTGTCAATCAAAATCAATCAAAATCAATCAAAATCAAAATGAAAATCAAATCGTTAACAAATGAAAAAAAGCAATGCATAAAATCAACTTTTCCTAGGAGCTAAGAAGTTTCACTTCTACCGCGTGAGAGTCTCACGCATATTTTTTTTTTAAATTATATATCTTAATTAATAATTTAATCAAATACTTCTAGGTCATGTAATTGTACATTTTTTTGAGACACGACTGGGACATGAAGAAGAAGTTCAAGCACAACAACTAACCAAGAAGGAGCAGATTTACCTACTGGATCAAATGGAGCAAGGTATAAGCAAAGAGATAATAATAGCTTATGCTAGAAAATTTAACTTGCCAGATTCAGGAATGGTAAGTTGTAAAAATCTTTTTATATTAACAATGAATTTAGCTCTTCGATCAAGTTATTATTTAATACAAGAAATACATTTTTCAGCCAGGAACAATAAATTCGATTAATAGTAACGATCTTTTGAACTTAAGTAGACGTCATAATGTGAAAAACATTAAACACATTAATGACTTAGTTGCTAGGGCTATGAAGGTGGAAGAATGGAACTCCAGCGGAAAGAACTATGCCTTTTTTAAGCAAATTGGTAAGTTACATAGATTTTAACTTATTGAATAACATATATTTTAACATTGAATAATTTGTTTATAGTTGTGCCTATATGAAAAATAATAGACTCTTATATAATAATTACAGCATAAAAAGTATTTAAAAATATATTAATTGCATATGTATGTTTAGAAACGCGGAGCTTCCAGACGAGGAAGAAACTAAACCAAACAACGAGCAAGAGGAAAGGAGACCAACAATATTATTTCCCCGAAAAGAAAATACGCCTTTGAATTTTATTTTGATTACCATTGTATTATACCTATTGTTAAAAACTTGGTAAGTATTGTTGTTGTTGTTTTTACAATTTTAAATGCTTATGTTGGTTTATTTAAGATTTAAAGTTTTTTGCTCGATATATTATGTTTCATATTTTGTTGCTAACTTTTATTGATATGTTTTATATTTATAGTATTTACCAGTGGCGGCTTTTAACATTTCAATCGAGTGGGGCGCATTCCTTTAAAAATAACATAATAGTAAGAAATCTGACCTAAAATGAATACAAAATGATTAAATTCAATCATTCCTTAAAAGTGGTATTCTACCGCTCTTCTATCTTTCATTGATATAAACACTCCTTGCACAAGTTTGTGATCAATTTAAATCAGGCAATGGCCTACCTATTTCTTTAATTTTTACTTTGCTCTCAAGAGAAAGTCTACAAAACTCTATTTTCAATAAAGAACTAACACTATTCATTTTTATTAAAATATTTCTATTAAATATATTGTTGGAGAAACACGTGGCAAAAATCGTACATACGTAACTACACAGAACAATGCAACTATATCTATATCAATTTTACTGTATACTACGCTTCTCTGTTAGGACGCTAAAGAATCGTCAGCATCGATACTGTGACTTGCAACGGATACCACAACGAACGCCACACCGTTTTGTGTAGAGTGCTATCGCGACGCAAGCTTTATCTTTTAGAAAAAATAATGCGGAGTTAAAATATCACAATACAATTATATATCTATGGTGATGCACTCAATGTTTAGGGGGGGGGGGGGGGGGGGCGCGTGGCCATGCGGCCGCGAAAGAAACCGCCACTGGTATTTACATTAGAAATACATTTTATATGGTTTTTGTTCAATGAATTGTTTTATTTGACACACATATTTATTACAATATCTCCTGAAACGATTATAGTATTTCATCGTTAATGTTTTTATGTTTATGTTATTTATAAATTATGCATGGAAACTAATGCAAAAAAGCATAAAGGTAATATTTTTAATTTGCCGCAAAATATGTATATATATATATATATATAACACGTAGTAGTAATCCGAGAGTCGAATGGTTCCGAGGTATGGGAGCTTTTAACGGTATCCTCCTATTATCTAACCCTGTAATTTTATAATTCTATATTCTCCTGACAACGTTATACCTGTTCTTTCCATTTAACTCCGCGAATCCCTACAATGTCTAATTCAACCTTTTCATTTATAATTTCAAATTACCTAATATTTTTGTCCTATTAGATTACTATACCATCCGACATATAGAATGGCCCCGACCTAATTGGTCTAAGCAATTTCTCGCCTACCTCCAAAATCAGTGGGGCAGCCTGTTGTCACCACCGTCGCAGTAGCAGGTGACACTCTCGAGCCTTCAGCTCTGCTCACCAAGTGCAATTCAGTGTTAGAAATCGATATTATCATGATGGAACTACTTCAGAAAAATACCGTGCTAGCAGTGGCGGCTCCTGCCATTTCAATCTGGGGGGGTGCATTAAAAAAAAAAAACATAATAGTGAGAAATCTTACCTAAAACGGATGCAAAATGGTTAAATTCAATCATTTCTTGAAAGTGAATTCCACTCTTCTATCTTTCATCGATATAAACTTTTCCAAAACTTTTTCGTTAAAATTGTAAATATCTCGCACCACATTTTTATTGATACATATCATCGCCAACGCGTTTAAACGATCATTACCCATAGCATTTCGCAAAAAAGTCTTGATTCTTTTATGAGTTGAAAAACAACGCTCTGATTCAGCAGTGGTCATCGGGGTTGTTAAAATAATTTTAAGTATTTTTATAGTTTCCGGGAAAGTTCCCTTGAGATTATTTTGTAGCAATAACGAAAGAAAAATTGTGGCTCCAATTATTTGATAAAAATCTGGACGCAAGTAAATGACTTCTAATTCTGTTTTTAATCTGGTTTTATTCAAAAATGGATATGCATGACACACGGTTTCTAAAAGGTCCACTGGAAATTGTTTAGAACATGTTGGCATCGATTTCGTGTTGAAATTCTCAGCGGCTTGTAGATGGCCAAAACTACAAAACTCTATTTTCAATAAAGAACTAACACTATTCATTTTTATTAAATTATTTCTATTAAATTTATTCTTGGAGAAACACGTGGCAAAATCGTACATACGTACATATCGTACATACACAGAACAAATGCTAGTGTCTAATCTGGCTATTCTATATCAATTTATATGCATATATATATATACTCTCTGTATATATATACTATTCTCTGTTCTCTCTGAACTTCTCTAGGACGTTAAAGAAGCGCGACATCCAATTGATGATATACTACATCGGTCGCCTGCTCTCTATGATACACTCATCTCATTGCCTGCACTCATTGCATATGTACTGTATATATGTATTTAACTTGTACTGGCATTGGATAGCCGCTGGGAATCTGTGACACATATTAGACGATGAAGCAAGGAGCGAACCGAAGAAGCAGAAGATATACGGCATACGGTCGCTCTCACCGATTGCTTGCAATAGAGTGAGATGACTGCATATGCATTTAACCTGTACTGTGTGGCTGGGTGGCGCTGAACACGCAGCGGCACCAAATTAGCGTTATATGTATACCACGCGAACGATAGATACAGATAGATACAGCATCGGTCGCTGCTGTGACTTGCAACGGACACCACAACGAACGCCACAACGAACGTTGTGTTGATTGTTACCGCGGCGCAATCTTTATCTGTTATGAAAAATAATGCCGAGATAAAATATCGCAATACAATTATATATCTACGGTGATGCGCTCAATGTTCAGGAGGGGCGCGCGGCCCTGCGGCCTGCATAAGGAACCGCCACTGCGTGCTAGTTTCTATTTGCGTTGTGCTTGCATATTTTAACCATCACCCCACAGATTTAGCAGCCTAAACACCAAATACCGTGGGTTAGCATGAAGCCTTTCCTATAGACCGGAATCGCATTATAAACTAAAGACGTCTTTGCCCGTGTTTTGCTCCTACGAGGCATATGTGGTGCATTGGCACACGACACTATACACTAATCAAATATGACATAGAAATATGCAGCCACGCAGATCGCTTGAAATATTTGTAGTATCAGCTATGCATATGTATTTGTTTATATCCACAAAACAAAATTCTATCGATGCCGACAAAGTGAAAATCAATCCTATAGCACCCGCCATATAGTCAATTTAACAATACCGTTCTGTCATCTTAAAACTTAAAACTTACAACTTACAAAAGATGTTCATACAATTGGAGAACACTCGATTAAAAAATTTGTAAAATACATTCAAAATCCGATCTGTTCATAATTCAATGTCGGTATGTTTAAATGTATCGAAAGAGATTCAATTTAAAGGGTAGATTCTTGAACACATCTTATCTACACTAAAATATAAATTTAAATTCTACGTTTATTTGATATGTCGTCGTAAAATTACAGGAATTATGCAATTAATTGTAGAAATAAAAGGCGAGTAATTAGACCCAGATTACAGAACGTAAGTGAGATAGTGGATAGTGTGGATATCGGGATGAATAGCTTGCAGGAGGAAATGGATTAATAGGAAATGCAAGCTAGCGAAAGAAGAGTGGATAAAAGGAAATTGTGAGGATATTGAGGAGGATATGAGAAGAGGTAAAGTAGATTTGGGCTACAGGAAAATTAAGTCACATTTTTCTAAAATAAAACCAAAGGGTAACATTATATGTGATAAGCAGGGTAAGGAACTCACAGAAAATAAGGAAAAAGCTAGAAGATGGAAGGAGTATCTTGAAGATTTATATAAAGGTAGGCAGGACATGGAGGAGCTAGAAAGTGTGGAACAGATAGATGAGGATGACTTAGGTCCTAGCATACTTAGGTCAGAGTTTCATAGAGCATTAAATGATTTACGGAATAACAAAGCAGCGGGGATTGATATGATACCAGCCGAATTAATAAAACACGCAGGGGAAAAATGCAGGAGCGATTATACAGGTTAGTTTGTAAAATATATGAGAAGGGAGAAGTACCACAGGATTTTCAGCGTAGTAGAATAGTAACAATGCCGAAGAAAATAGGAGCTAATTTGTGTGAGAACTATAGGACCATTAGTCTACTATCACGTGCATCGAAGATATTGCTAAAGATTATTTATAGGAGATTAGAAAATAAAGTAGAGGAAAGGCTAGGAGAAGATCAGTTTGGTTTTAAGAAAAACAGAGGGACGAGGGAGGCGATTCTAGCACTAAGAACGGTAGTAGAAAAAAAAATGAGGGTAGGAAAGGTAACTTGCATAGCTTTTGTAGATTTAGAAAAGGCATTTGATAATGTAGATTGGGACATAATGTTTAGAATTATAAAAGAAACGGGTATAGATTATAAGGATAGGAGAATAATTTTTAATTTATATAAACACCAAACTGCCTTAGTTAGAATTGAGGGGGAAGAAGAGGTAGCAAAAATAGGGAAGGGAGTTCGGCAGGAATGTACAATTTCACCGTTATTATTTAATCTATATATAGAAGATGCAATAAACAAAGTAAAAGAAGAGTATAGTGTAGGTGTGAATGTACAGGGAGAGAAAATATATATGTTGAGATTCGCCGACGATATAGCTATATTGGAAGAAAGCGAAAAGAATTTAGAAAGGGTATTGAATGGTATGCAGGCAGTATTGACTAGGGATTTTAACATGAAAATAAATATAGGTAAAACTAAAGTGATGAGGTGTGACAAAAAGGAATACAGTAGAAAAATGAGGATCACAATAGGAGATAATAGAATCGAAGAAGTGTCAGATTTTTGTTATTTAGGCAGTAGAATCACAAAAGATAATCGAAGCAAGGTAGATATAAAGTGTAGGATAGCACAGGGTAGGAAGGCATTCGTAGAAAAGGAACAGATTTTAAGATCAAATATTGACTTGGGTATTAGAAAAAGATTACTGAAGGTATATGTTTGGAGTGTAGCACTGTACGGGTGTGAGGCGTGGACTATAGGAAAGGAAGAGAAGCGTAGATTACAAGCATTCGAAATGTGGTATTATAGGAGGATGATGAGGATTGGTTGGGAAGATAAAGTAACAAATGAAGCTGTACTAGAGTTAGTAGGGGAGAAGAGAAGTATTTGGAGAGTGTTACAGCGTAGGAGAGACAGATTAGTAGGGCATATTCTTAGGCATGGGGGGATTATGCAATTGATCATAGAAGGTAGAGTGGAGGGAAAGAGAGGGGTAGGTAGGCCTAGATTGGAGTATGTGAGTCAGATAGTTGAAGACGTTGAGATGAATAGCTATAGGGAGATGAAGGGATTAGCTGAGGATAGATCGGCATGGCGTGCTGTTTCCAACCAATCTTTAGGATTGCGGACTCTTTAACTAAGCTTGCGAGATAAGAATACTAGTTTTAACATAAGAAATAGTTTTAAGGCACAATTTTGATCAATAAAAAGATAAAAGGATTAATTATAGTTTTAGTATACCAAAGGAGATTTTATATTATATTTTCTAATTGTAAATACGTCATGGATAGTTGATGCTGTCATATTTAATACGCTGTTTTATTGGATCGATACTTTCATGCTACAAATTATTGTTTGATCGATTAATAATTTCTATTTATTTTTGAATAATGGATGATGATGAATTGCAAATATATGGTAAGCGCTTATAACATCTATACGCTTCAAAAATTAATATGCAAAAGATATGAATAAATAATTTAATTGATATTTATTTTGTTCTAATACAAGTTCCAATTAATAACGATTTGGACCGTCGAATTGCGGACACTTTTGATATTTTCGATCATGCTGGTACAAAAACAATAGATGTAAGAGAAGTTGGTACTGTACTCCGTGCACTTGGTTGTTGTCCAAGTGAAGCAGAAATTCAAGAATTGGTTATGAGAATGGAGGAACCAACAAATCCTGGAAATGTGCATTTAGTCAAATTTCTTCCCCTAATAACTTCTTATATTAATGAGCATCGGTAAGTTATATATTATATATTTATATTATATATTATATATATTATATATTTAGAGATTACAATATTAATATGTTCATTATAGATGCGATATTCATTAATATTGAAAACTCACACACTGTAGATTAACGTATTACATTTACAGCATATTATTTTACATATAAAAAGCATAGCATAATAGCACAATATTAAAAATCCCTTTTTTTATAATATTTTGATTTAATAAAATGAAAAAGAGATGAGCGTATCATTATACTTACAATTTGAATTTAAAATAGGTAACATAATAAAATCATATTTATGAAACTATTTCTGTATCGTAACTCCCTCTGCAGAAAAAAAACGAAAATATATTAAAAAATTGAAGACTATAACGCTAATTTGTTACATAATTGTTTTAGCATTTTATAGAGATTGTGACGTTATAGTAATTTATAAAAATTTTCATAATTGGATTACTATTTTTGAGTTTTAGTTACAATTTTGTCTCTCTTGATATCGTTACTTGTTAAATATATTCTTAGAGAAGAGTATGTAATTAATTAAGATATTGTTATACCCCTGTTACTAACATACGTTAGAAAATGACTAGAAGAGCAGGGGCGTCGTTTGGAAGAGGCAAGTGGGGCAATTTGCCCCCCCCGGAAATTCACTACTGTATTACTAGATATTAAATTCCCTTTATTAATAACATTGTGATGCAATTCGATATCTTCTTTCCTGTATCTAATACATACAATTATAAATATCTATTGAAATTCACTTCATTTCTATGTTTATTTTCATTATAAACGTTAGTCTTGCGAACATTCTGGGAATTCATTGTCTAAGCCTATACTCCTACAACTGTAGTATTGTGATACGAGATAAATCTATGATAAATGATAAATAGATCTATGATAAATCAGTAGGAGGCATACAAAAATGTATTGAAGAAGAAATTGATCCTCTAATTCTGGAAACACCTCAAAAGTTAATCGCCCAAACGTACGATGGCGCCAATGTTATGAGTGGTGCTACAGGTGGTGTTTATTTATTTATTTATTTATTTTTCGATATCGGACTACAAACAGGCTTAGCCCAGTGAAGTGTCCAGTACTTAATGTTCATACATGTATAATACAATATAATATATACATAATAGTATAAGAGAACCATTACTGCTATCCCAATAGCAGATATGGTATTGTGAAGTTATACATATTATTTATATATACTTATAATGATGTTTGAGAATTCCGTAAATGATTGATTATAATATTCTTAAATCTAATTAATGGTTTGTCAAATATATCTAAGTTAACCGTTCTATTTACATCATTATAGGTGTTCATAAATCTAAACAAACATGAATATTGTGTAGCGTTTGTGTCACATTGCGGTATGCGAAATAGAGATAATTTGGATTAAAAGGATAATAATGGCATATAAATTGGATAGAATTTAAAATGGACGAGCAATCAACTTGTCCATTTAGTATTTTGTATATCATACACAAGTCGTTAAGTATTCTCCTGTTTTCCAAAGTTAACATTGATAGTTGGTTACAAGAAGATACGTAATCGGTGTTATTTAATTTTAACTTGAAGCATACAAATGTAATGTTTTTTTTTGGATTTTTTCAATATTATGTATGTAAAATAAATATTGTGGATTGCATATTGACGTGGTACAATTGACGTGGCTGAATATAAATGCATAATATAAGGTTTTGAACGTCTGCAAGCAGGTGAATTCTTTGCAAGAGCGCTTCAGGAACCCTAGCATCTTATATGCTTTTGAAACTATATAATCAATGTGCCTGCCAAATAGTAATTTATCGTCTAGTATTATACCTAAATCTTTAATGGAATTAACCAGCTTTAACATATTACTATTCAAGGTGTAATGAAAAATAATTTTATTCCTATTTCTTGTGAAAGAAATAGAAGCACATTTATCAGAGTTGAGAACCAGACGATTATTATTACAATATTTAGCTAGCAGTGTTAAGTCATATTGCAATTTTAAGCAGTCGTTAGTATTTCTAATAGGTCTATAGAATTTTAAGTCATCGGCATATAGGGAAAAATCAGAGTTAGTGAAGCAAAGAGATATATCGTTAATAAACAATAAGAATAATAACGGCCCTAAGTGGCTCCCTTGCGGAACGCCAGAAGTACAATTCAAGAATCTTGATAGATATCCCTGTACGGATACTGCCTGCGACCGCATAGACAAGTATGATTTAAACCATCTATACAGACTTCCATGTATTCCAAACTTGTATAGCTTATCTAATAAGATGTCATGATCCATTTTGTCAAAACATTTACTGAAATCTGTATAGATGGCGTCAACCTGCACTTGATTGTCCAAAGCTAAATATAAGTTATGCGTATATTCTATCATATTAGTTTCGACACTGCGGCTGTTGAAAAATCCATGTTGTTGTTGAATAATTACATTTTTGTAAGTAAACATTACACTATCATATATTATTTTCTCCAATACTTTTGAAATTGAACATAAAATGGAGACAGGTCTGTAATTAACAATCATTGACTTATTTCCAGATTTATGTATTGGTTTTATTATCGCCTTTTTCCAAGTACTAGGGAAATGACCTTCTATCATAGATTTACGAAACAATAAATGTATAGGGTAGGCTAAAGTAGCCGCACATTAGTAATAAAGCGGGAATATCATCAGAACCTGGCCCTCTATTTATATCCAAATTTAATAATCTAGACCGCACATCATTTTCATTGATAGTAACTGTAGACAAAGATATATTATTAGTCTATGTTGAGTTATCCAAGGGTGCAGGCTGAGATGATACTTGAAATACTGTGTAAAAGTAGTCAGAAAACTTATTACTAATGACTTTGAAGTCGGTGTAAGTTTCGTTTTCATAAGTAATGCTAGAAGGAAAGCCAACACTTTCTTTCTTATTGTTAAAGTACGACCAAAACTTTTTAGGGTCACTGTTTATATCAATCTCTACTGATGATATATATTGTTTATAATCTTTAGATATAGTTTATAGTTTAAAGATATGTAATATCCCCATATGTATATATATTTCTTATTCAACCCTCTTAGATATAATTTCAATATTTTCCTTTCATTCGTACTTGTATTCAATCTTTCCATTCTATTAATTTTCCCAAGAATCGCCATCCTTTGTGCTATTAGGAAGTCTCCATTCTACCTTGCTTAAATATTATTTATCCTTTCCCCGTAATCAAGATAGGCAAAGTACCATTTACCATTTTACGCAGTAACCATCGTTACCTAAACACACCCCGCGCATCATACAACCACCCTTAACTACATCTACCTGTGACCATATACTATATATACAAACACCAGAGCTCAGTTCCGTCTCAGAATAATCAATCATATTCCTCAGTCCCAGGTCAACAGTTCACATCGACATTTCTAATTCCAACATTCAAGATTCAGCAATTTTAAGAGTTCACACATCAAACACTGTTTCAGTGAATAAACAAGAATCTAACAACAAGTCTTTTATTTCGCGGTTTATTTTAACCGCTGGCGCAGTCGACGGCAAACGCTACAAAAGCGTCATTACAAGAGTGACATTACAGATACATAAAGCAAAAATATCCTTGTGCTCATTATATACATTGCTATGCTCACCGACTAAATATTCTAATGCAGAAAGCAGCATCACAACATGTTAAAGTGAAGGTATTTTTTAATAATCTATCGGCAATTCCCGCTTTTTTTTCACACTCCTCGAACGGATGCGATATTTTAGAAGAAATAGTCAACCGCAGGTTACCGAAGTCAGCTGCAACAAGATGGAATTATAACATCAGAACTGTCAATACTGTGTATGAAAATCGAGAAAAGCTAATAGAAGTATTTGAAGAAATTGAAGAAAAATGCTTAAGAAGTGTAACTTCTAATGAAGCTTCTGGTCTCCGGAGAGCTCTAGAAGACCCAGAATTTTAGTTTTGGTTGTCATTTTTCCACAAAATTATGCCACATGTAGATGTTGTGACCAACATGTGTCATAGGTGCATTGGAATTTTGTATTGCTTTTATCTTGTATTCTGCTAAATTTCTTGTCGTCTAGTCTTACTTGTATACACGTCCTTAGTTTATGGCATAGTTGTAAACACTGTCTTGACGACTATAGCTCTTTGTGCTGGTTTCCGAGAAACCAGCTTTCTATTAAGCACATGTGAACTTGGGCTGCAACCCCCCTTCGTTGGCGCTTCTATATTTATTAGTGCCATCTATCGCTTGCTTCCTTTCTCCCTTACTTATTGATAGTGCTCTTCTGCTTTAACAACTGTAGTTTTCCTTACGCATGCGCATAAATACTGCAAATGCAGTTAATAGTTCAGTTCTCGTTGATCTGTGAAAACGATTAGATCTTAAATTTTCAACCTTTCATTCCTCAGTTTTATGTGAAAATAACCACTTATAATATTTACTTGTGTTATGTAATTATATTCTCATTTCATTTAATATATTACAAAAAACACATTGTGGCTCCTTTACCAAGGAACCTAGTCCACCTCTCAGTAAATAGTTGGTATTAACATAACCCCCTTAAGGATTCAATATTGCCTGAATCCTTGATCGCAATTTACACCATTAGCGATTCAAAACATGGTCCTTCGAGCCGGATTATAATTAACCGGATTGTTATTAACTTAAGTTTTAAAGAAACTAGTGCGCGCGCGAATAATTTGTCTGGTTCATAGACGTCTCAAGTGCTTCACTATATATTAATCAACATTGTATTTCGATAATAATGGAAGATTTCAAGAAGCAAAAGAAGAGCGTGAAGTTCCACATGACGAGATTTCAAACGTACGCCATCGCATTAAAAGAGCCTATAAACAAAAGGGATTTACAACATAGGTTCGATGAATATAAGAAATTACATGAAGAATTTCTTCAAGTTATTAAGGGTATAATAACTCTCACACCTGAAGAGGAAATAGATGCACTATTGGAAGAAGAACACGTAGGACGTGAAGCATACAGTACAGTGTGTGTGCGCTCTATGGAACTTCTTCAAATTGATGATTTATCCTCATCTGAGGCACCGCGTGCAGTAATTAATGCGACAGACAAAAATACTGCTAAGACATCATCCAAGCGCATTTATTCTAAGGTGCCGGCAATAGAATTACCAAAATTCCATGGAAACATAGACGAATGGCAACATTTTAAAGACCTATTCGAATCAATAATTAATAAAAATGAATTTCTCTCAGATGTTGAAAAGTTTCACCACTTGAAAACAAGCGTCAAGGGTGACGCAGCATTCATAATTCAACGGATCACCGTTTGTGATGATAATTATAATCTGGCGTGGAAAACTTTAAAGGAGTACTACCAAGATACAAGAGCTATCATTTCCACCCATTTAAACCAATTATTAAATCTTCCAAAGGTAGTAGCTGAGAATTTTACCTCGCTAAGGAGCCACGTTAACGACTTCACAAGGAATTTGGGGTCCTTAGAAATACTGCAGCAGCCAACAGTAGACTGTCTATTAATACATTTGTCAACATCGAAATTAGATTCAGTTTCCAAGGAAAAATGGGAAGAATATTGTCTATCTTTGGGTGATACGCTACCGACGCAAGCTCAATTTATAAAATTTCTCACAAATCGTTGCCAGATTTTGCGAGCCCGAGAATCTTCCTCGACCCTTTCAAGTACCGGAAGCAAAGAGCATCGTCGTGAAGCAACTCAGCGGTACACATCGTCACATGTTGCCGTATCTACAAGCTGTGTTTTTTGTAATGGAAAACATAACTCTGGAAAATGTGAAACCTATTTAAGGTTAAACTATAATGATCGATGGCAATTAGCTCGTGAAAGGAATTTGTGTTACGCCTGTTTAAATAAGGGAGGAGCTCACAAGGACTGTCGTTACAAGTGCTTCAAGTGTTCTAAGCGGCACCATTTATCTCTGCATAAGGTAACCCAGTCTAGCGATTCTCAGCAAGAAGTGACAACATTGTCACCTTCGCAATCATCTCAACATACACGGGCACTGCCAGCATCCATAACACCTGCTGAGGGTGCAACCAACTCAGGGGCATTTTACCATACAGCCTTTGATTGCAATGCATTGCTGCAAACTGTACTTGTTCATGTCCGTAGTGCCGATGGCCAGGTACACGCCGCACGTGCTCTATTAGATAATGGCAGTAGCCTAAATATAATGTCCACTCAATTTGCAACATCTATAAATACTCCTATTGTAAGGTCAAATACCACTATTTTTGGAGTAGGAAATCAAGCAGTGAATTCACGAGGTACTACTTCAAATTCAATCTATTCGATGCATTGCAAGTTCAGTGCAGCATTAGACTTTATCATATTAGATCATTTGTCATCTATGATTCCAATTAAGTTCATAACAAAGGCCAATTTAAATATACCTCCGCACCTGCCACTCGCCGATCCAAACTTTAATGTACCTGGGCCTATAGATATGATACTAGGTTCTGGTATATTTTGGCAGTTAACGTGTGTTGGACAATTCCTACTAGAATCTGGCATAACAATGCAGAAGACGAAGTTAGGATGGATTGTGGCAGGTAGCTTAAAAAACGGGTCACAACAGGCTCAATCCTTTCATGCAACATCTACCATTAATGACGATGGGTTGCATGACCTGGTGAAACAGTTTTGGGAATTGGAATCTGTTGTACAACAACCGATACTGCGGGATTGTGCAAGTGAAGGTCATTTCCGCGATACTGTACAACGTGACGCAACAGGACGCCTTGTAGTGCAGTTGCCCTTCAACGATAAGAAACCGTTGCTTGGTTCTAATTATAATCAAGCACTATCACGACTAAAATCGTTGGAAAGAAAATTTGAGCGTAGTAGTGAGTTGAAGCAACAATATTGTGCGTTCATTAATGAATACGTTACATTGGGACACATGACTATTAGTGATGATTGTGACAATTCTGGATATTATTTGCCTCATCATGCTGTGTTTAAGGAAACGAGTACTACAACAAGGTGTCGGGTAGTGTTTGATGGTTCGTGTAAAACTACCACCGGTGTATCGCTTAATGATACTCTGTTGGCTGGTCCAGTCATACAAGATGATTTAAATAGTATTTTATTACGATTTCGTAAACATCAAATTGTCATAACAGCTGATATCGAGAAGATGTACCGTCAAATACTAGTTGATACAGATCAAGTTAATTATCAAAAAATCTTGTGCCGTTCATCAGCTGATGTACCGTGGTCATCTTGGGTGAAGTTACAACGTGTGGCTGCATTCTGTTTACGCTACATCCATAATTCTCGCACCCAACCAAGGGCGACCGGCCCTTTAGCGGGCTCCGAGCTACTTGCAGCTAGAAGGGCTATACTTCAGCAAGAACAAGCAGTAGCCTTTGCCAACGAGCTTGAAGCGCTGCGCAAAGACGAGCCTGTCCCACGGATGAGCCGTCTGCTGCGACTGCGTCCATTCTTGGGTCCAGATGGGTTGCTTCGCGTTAGCGGGCGCCTGCAACACGCGGAAGTTCCATATGATCAGCAGCACCATCAAATGCGCGGTCGCGCGCTTATGCTTGCTGCCTATCTAGGGTGGTTAAGAGTAGTGCAAGATGTGTTGAAAATACTACAGACTTTATTCTTTGTGTTATGTATCTGTATGTATCTCTTTACCATTTATGTAAGATTGAGGATTTATACTGTTTAATTAGCTATTGCATTTCATATTGGAATTGAGTAAGTTCATTTATTTATGCATTTAAAGTTTCACAACTTTCAAGGTGCCGAAGATGTTGTGACCAACATGTGTCATAGGTGCATTGGAATTTTGTATTGCTTTTATCTTGTATTCTGCTAAATTTCTTGTCGTCTAGTCTTACTTGTATACACGTCCTTAGTTTATGGCATAGTTGTAAACACTGTCTTGACGACTATAGCTCTTTGTGCTGGTTTCCGAGAAACCAGCTTTCTATTAAGCACATGTGAACTTGGGCTGCAACCCCCCTTCGTTGGCGCTTCTATATTTATTAGTGCCATCTATCGCTTGCTTCCTTTCTCCCTTACTTATTGATAGTGCTCTTCTGCTTTAACAACTGTAGTTTTCCTTACGCATGCGCATAAATACTGCAAATGCAGTTAATAGTTCAGTTCTCGTTGATCTGTGAAAACGATTAGATCTTAAATTTTCAACCTTTCATTCCTCAGTTTTATGTGAAAATAACCACTTATAATATTTACTTGTGTTATGTAATTATATTCTCATTTCATTTAATATATTACAAAAAACACATTATGGCTCCTTTACCAAGGAACCTAGTCCACCTCTCAGTAAATAGTTGGTATTAACATAACCCCCTTAAGGATTCAATATTGCCTGAATCCTTGATCGCAATTTACACCATTAGCGATTCAAAACATAGATATATTGTATAATCAAATTCAATCAAGAGATAAGGATAGTATCCAACTTCAAACTGATATAAAAAATGTTGAAAAGTGTATTAAAAACATTAGATGTGAAACTGATGCTATTCAAAGTGACACTGAAGAAAATTTCCATTCAACAAAGAGGAGAAGAAAGGAAGATAATTTACAAAGAAGTGTATATGCCAAAGAAGTGTGTGATGTAATTATAACACAGATGAAGGACAGATTCTCATATCGTGGCCATAATATTGTAATAAGTGATAAACAGTAAAAATATTACTGTAATATTTTCTGTATATATTCTTGTAGTTTCTTCTTATAATGTTCACTTGATAATGGGCGATAGTCCGAAACATGTCCTTGTAATATATAAATTTTATAAATAAATTTATTTTTCCTATTGTGATATAAAAACATAGTTTTAATTCCTCCCGTATTTAATATTTTTCCCTCTTTGAAAACGTATATGAATATTATATTTAGGGCATTGGAATTAAATGTGTAATTGGATTGACAATAATTCATTCAAGACTAAAATTAAACTTTAACGGTTTGTATTAAAGGAACTATAAACTTTTGGATAAAACAGTAAAATATTTTTATTGAGCCTAGGAATCTCCAATTAATTGTATGACCAATTATTTGTACTTGTCTATAGATAATAATATAAATGGAAAATAGTTCAATTACAATGAGAAAAAAAAGAAAAAAAGAAAACACATATATAAAAGTAAAGATATCAAACTTAACAACACATTCAGTTAAATAAAAATCAACATTATAATATTATAATAGAAACCCTGTTTTCCATGTTATATTGACAAAAATAATAAAAATTATACATTTAATAATAATTAAATTTAAAAAATGTTATTGGTCGATTTCAATACAATTTATTTTCAACTTAAAACAAGATTCTGATAACTTACAAATATCAATCATATAAAAATGTTTGTTGAACGTAGACATTAAACGGTGAAAAGGTGAATTCTGACCTAATGATGTGAGTTTCGTATATGGCTTAAATAAATCAACATTTCTAGTGCTTATACATATGGAACATTAGTTAAAGAGTCCGCAATCCTAAAGATTGGTTGGAAACAGCACGCCATGCCGATCTATCCTGAGCTAATCTATATTCTTCCAATATAGCTATATCGTCGGCGAATCTCAACATATATATATTCTCTCCCTGTACATTCACACCTACACTATACTCTTCTTTTACTTTGTTTATTGCATCTTCTATATATAGATTAAATAATAACGGTGAGCGTGTACATCCCTGCCGAACTCCCTTCCCTATTTTTGCTACCTCTTCTTCCCCCTCAATTCTAACTAAGGCAGTTTGGTGTTTATATAAATTAAAAATTATTCTCCTATCCTTATAATCTATACCCGTTTCTTTTAAAATTCTAAACATTATGTCCCAATCTACATTATCAAATGCCTTTTCTAAATCTACAAAATCTATGCAAGTTACCTTTCCTACCCTCATTCTTTTTTCTACTACCGTTCTTAGTGCTAGAATCGCCTCCCTCGTCCCTCTGTTTTTCCTAAAACCAAACTGATCTTCTCCTAGCCTTTCCTCTACTTTATTTTCTAATCTCCTATAAATAATCTTTAGCAATATCTTCGATGCACGTGATAGTAGACTAATGGTCCTATAGTTCTCACACAAATTAGCTCCTATTTTCTTCGGCATTGTTACTATTCTACTACGCTGAAAATCCTGTGGTACTTCTCCCTTCTCATATATTTTACAAACTAACCTGTATAATCGCTCCTGCATTTTTCCCCCTGCGTGTTTTATTAATTCGGCTGGTATCATATCAATCCCCGCTGCTTTGTTATTCCGTAAATCATTTAATGCTCTATGAAGTTATGATGGAATAGATTTTCATGTCGTCTGCGAATATTGCTAAATTTGAAACAAGAATTAATATCATTAATAAAAATATGGTTGAATAATATGGGGCCCAAATGGCTGCCCTGAGGTACACCCGAAGACATAATAGAATAAAAAGAAACTACACCATTTAAAGCAACTTCTATCTTGTAAATAAAAACTTAAGGGAGGAACTTATACAGGATTGGGCAGTTCTAACGAATCGGAATCCCCTGCCCAAACTAATTCAAATAGAAATCGCGAAAAATTGCAATCTTATATAGAATTACGAGTTGCACACTGTAGAATTAATTTCAAGTATACAGGATGAACCATGAAAGCACAATTAAAACTGGTCTTATTTTTCTTAATGAAACACTATGTACATTTGATCCCATTTCATAGCAGACATTCAAGTACTTATGAACACGTAAATTGTAATTTGTTAGAATGCGGCGTTGCCAAGATATTAGCAATTTTGTAAATAATTGGTTCATTGCAAGCCCAATTTCAAGAAATCATAACTTACTTAGGTAGCGAATTTAAGTAGCACAGTTTTAAATCTGAGTAACTACTAACATGGCATTATTTTTTCGTAAATCTGTTTTTCTCCTAAAACATACAGGCACATGTAAGAGTCATGTTCAATTGGGGCATTTTCCTTGAAAGGTAAGTCCGATTTTGTAATTGGAACACCCCATATATTATTATTCTGAAGGATAACACGATTATAATAGAACTATTTTCATTAAATATATTCTATCGTAAAACTACTAGTTTCTGATATATTGACATATTTTTGAAAAATGCAGCATCCAAACAAACAATTCAATTAAAATTAATATAAATCTTTAAGATTGCCATGGTAGATAATGTCAACTGTAATATTTGTGATTGGACAATTAAAGTTGACTTAAACCTACTTTACATTAAATACCATAAAGATATGGCATACTCTTTGCAAGAGAAGATCGACGTGATTGGGTGTTTAGGAGATTGCCACAAGAACCCTCTATTGGCCAGTAAAATATACAAAGCAAAATTTCCAAAAAACTGAAACGAAATTAATGTTGGAATTAATATAAAATTGTTACGAGATAAACGATTATTATAAACAGACGATTAATCACAGGCAATAGAATAATCTAAATGCGAGACCTTGCTATACCGCACACTATCACTGATCACGTTTCGAACTCGATTTCTTATGTATACCATAACATATTATAGCGTTTAATTTTTATTAATTTCGTATTTTGTAAATCAGACGTTTAATTTAATTTTTATAGAATATTTACTAAGAGTAGTTTTCTATTCTGGGCAATTCTAATATTCCGAATTTTAGTGTTCATATTTGTGATGTAGTTAGCATTAGATATGATCCCATATAGGGACTGGACTCATAATACACTTGGAGCGTACCATTAATAAACGATTACTAAAAACAGACGGATTAATCATAAGCAATAGAATAATCTAAATCAGAGACCTTGCTATACCTTGCTATATCACTGATCACGTGTAGTGTTCGAAATCTCTCACTGTGCTGCGCTATATACCTACACTATGTTCTAAAAAAGCCACTAACTAACTAAAACGTCAAGAACACTGATTCACGCCAAGACCACACTATTAAGAACAGACAAAACACCGGAGAAAGAAACAGACGTTTGACACTCCACACACAGGCCTAACAAGCCACCACATACAAGACGCAACTATGTTCTAAACGTGGATAAATCTCTTATATGGGGTCATTTCTAATGCCACAGAATTACTATTTCGTGACATGACTTTAAATATGAATATACTGCGTATCCATATATGCAGAATTGCTGCATCGCGATAATACTATAGTCAAATCTGGGTTTATAAGGTCAGATGTGTACGATCACTTTTTGTCAAATTTATGTATATCCTAAATGAAAAGTATAGTATAGGCGTGAAAATTTAAGGTGAAGAAATAATTATGTTGAGGTCCGTTGACGATATAGCTATCTTGGAAGAATTGGAGCAGAATTTAGAAAAGGTATTAAATTGTATGCAGGAAGTAATGACTATAATGAATAAAACGGATTATATCATGAAAATAAATATAAGCAAAACCAAAATGATGAGGTGTGACAAGAATGGATGCAGGCGAAATATGAGTATTAGAAAAAGGGGTGTATACATATTCCTATAATTTTCAGGTAGTCTAGTTAATGATGGTCCAGTTCCTATAAAGGTACATGTAAATTCCTATAAGGTTCGGTCTCCAAGAAAATAAGCTCCATAATCCCTCGTTACTGATATTCAAAAGAAATATTTCCAATTTGAAATCAAACATTGAAGAAGAAGACATAGATATAGGTCCCCATATATTTAACGATCGTGACAATTACCCAATTAACAATTAACCAGATGACCCCCGCACGCACCGAAAACCAAAACACCAAACTCAAGCGCAAGATTCTAATTGGCGCGTACTAATTGGACTAATAGCAATACAATGCTAAGAATATGAAAAGTCAAATTTTGGGTCAAACCAGTCTTTGGGCCTTTCTAAACATTATATTGAGGGCAAGAATGATATTGGTAAATGGCTGGTTCATATATTTGGCATGCCATTTTTGAATCCAAATGATGTAGGCGACTGCTTTATTGAAGAATTCATGACAGAAAAACCGATGAACCGATGAATCTGCGATTATTTAGTGGAGACGTATATATCCGATGAAAATATATTTCCGCCGAAGTTGTGGGCAAGAGCCTCTACAGATTCCAATCGAAAACAAACGCTTGCGAATCATTCCATACTGAATTAAACGCAAGCTTTTGTAATAGTCATCCACACCTTTACACTTTTCTGGAGGTATTAAAATCATTAAGTCCAAACATACATCAAGATTGGAAGCGCAAGACTTAAAATCACACGTCGGAAGAAAAAAAGCTGTGTCTTGAAAAACGCGTTCATCAATAATAAAATCGATGAATTTGGTGCAGGCGAAATTAGCAGATGGGATTTTGTCAAGGCTGTGGGACACAGAAATAAAATACTGTTTAAGTGATGGACAACAATGACAACGATACAAAAATACCGAGATTAATACGGCCGGAAAAAAATGATAAAATTAGAAATAATTACTTATAAGCAATAATTTTCGCGACGAGTCAATTTCGATAATTTATAAACACACCAGTTCATATCTTTGATTGCCAGTCCCAAGTCTGAATAAAGTGTGAGGGTAACTTTAGTTAATATCGTAGATATATTCTGTATACAGGGTGCCCATTATTTTGTTTATAGGTTTGTAATAAGTTTTTTTTTAATGACAACCATGGTTGTACTACATTTTACGCACAATAAATTGAGCATTTCTTTAGAATTTTATTGATATATAAATTTTTAATTAAAAGTTTGCGCAACTTCGCTAATTTAAACGAATCCCTAACTCATATGTGCAATTCTCTGCGAAAACATCACAACATGCTTTATAGAAATTGTAGGAATCGTAATGTATTGTGGCAGCTTGTTGCAGGTAGCATAATTGATAAACTGGCCGCTGGGCCACGCCATACCCATATTTATAGGAATTTACCATCCTCGAGAAAAATATATGATAGAATAGAAGAAGTATTAGGCTTTTGTTATTTAAGAAGTAGAATTACAAATGAAAGCATTGATTAGGAAGTCATTCGTAGAAAAGGACCACAGTTTAAGATGGAAGATTGACTTAGGTATTAAAAAATGATAATTTTTCACCTCACGTGAGTTTTGAATACAATAATGGTGAAAAATAAAGTTACTACTTATTATTATAATGGTTGATGATGGGTGGTTTATTTCAGATTTATGCCTTCTACACCAGAACAGTTGCTATTAGCCTTTCAAACACTGGACTCAATAGGAAAAGGATTTCTTACCAAGGAATACCTGTCAACCATAATAACGCAAGATGGTGAACCTTTTACACAAGATGAGCTGGATGAAATGTTAGAGATAGCTGTCGATCCCCATTCACAAACAATTCCATATGAGTATTACATCAACCAATTAATGGTAAGTTTAATTCGAAGTTTAATGTATAATTATGCAAGAAGAAACAACCTGACCTTGATACTAGTTACAAGAAACAGGGTCTATCTTATCTTTATAAAAAACTGGTTTACACGAATTCTGCTTAACAAGGCGTACAAAAATATTTTACAAATACAAAATAAATATAAATAGTAGTAAAAAATATCACTACGGTGTAGCGTCATAGTTCATTTCAATGTACCGTTCACGAACTATAGGTCGTGAACTACTAACATCTTTTTAAAATGAACTAGTTCACGACGTATATGAAATACATGCACATACTGAAAATAATCTCCTTTTTTCTCAATTTAAAAATATTAAATGGTAAAAAATAAATAAATTGAAATATTACAATACTTATTTTGAATTAATAATGGGGAAGAAAAAACAACAATGTTTATAATTTATACAAAACACATATATATGGAAATATAATTTTGTTCCGTTCACCAACACACTTTATCACATAAATGTTAGTACTGCTATTGGTACTGTATATATAATGTATACTATACTGCATCATTTACGAGCCGTTGTGATTCATGAATGGTTTAGTACACGACGGGTTCAGGACCTAGTACAAGTACATCAATACGTACACCGTGCACCATGTAGGTCATAGTTCACGAACTAGGTCATAGTGGCCTATAGGTCGTGAACTATGAACATCGTCACAGTACACCCGTCATTTGATTGAAGCGTTCAGAGTGAACGGTTCGCGAGTGAACTACACATCGCTACTACGGTGTTAAATATTAGTATAGAATATCACCCAAATACCGTAACTTAAAGCATTAAGTATCTAGATGCACATTTAGAAGGTTATGCCCCCATCTTCAGTAGCACAAAATAAAAACAAAATAAAATACCTCTGTCACGAATCGTGATTGATATATACTATTATTATATACTATTATATTGACAGAGGTATTTTAGTTGGTTTTTATCTTGTGCTACTGTAGATGGGGGCATAGCCCTTGAAATACGCATCTAGCCACTTAATGCTTTAAGTTACGGTATTTGGGTGATATTCTATACTAGTAGCTATAGTGTTGATTAATGAATGGTTATTTCAAACGATCTCCATTATAATCTCTTGATTTTTCAACTTTCGCTTTTTTCCAAATACCTTCTAATTTTCCACCTTAATCGACGTGATCTACTAATGAAAATAATAATCTAAAGCTATGCCTCATCTTCAGTAGCACAATATAAAACTAAGTAAAATACCTCTGCCACTAACCGTAATTGCTATACAATTGAACAAAAAGTTAATATGACAGTAGTTTTTCAGTCTCTGATGCATACAATACGACTTATAAATTGATGATTAATAGAAAATATGACCAACGATGTATAGAAATAATATCAATAAATAGAAAGGGTTAGTCAAACTAAAATAAATAAAAATGAAAAATAAAAACAGATTTTCTTAAATAAATTAAATAGATAAGATAAAATTGAGCCTAAATCTGAATTACATTAAATTTAATTTACATTTATAAATGTATATTGGTGACCACGTCGGATGGTCAGGCTAAATGAACAGTACTATACCACCTGCCCTGCAATGTAGCGATGGCAAACTGAAGGTCACTTTGAGGACCTAGTTCGTAGTTCATAGTTCATTTCAATGTACCGTTCACGAACTATATGTCTCATAGCTGAAGAAGTGCCTTTTTGGTTGAGGGGTGCTAGGTCTGAGGTGCCGAAGAAGCATTGTCGACAATGACGGGAAGGTATTGCGCAATAGTTCATGTGTATTGAGTAAGATACCTGAGCATAGCTGAAGAAGTGCCTTTTTGGCAATTGATGGTGTAGCTTCTTGTGTATCTCTCATGGTCATAGCCGAAGAAGTGCCTTTTTGGCCTCAAGATCCTAGATGAAGAAGTACCTTTTGATAATGGGTTACTTCTTGTGTATATTTTTCAAGGTCATAGCTGAAGAAGTGCCTTTTTGGTTGAGGGGTGCTTAGGTCTTGGGTGCAGCGTTGTCGACAATGTCCGGAAGGTATTGCGCAATAGTTCTTGTGTATTGCGTAAGCTACCTGAGCAGGTGGGCTAGGCTAGGCTATTTTCTAAAAGTAAAACCGCTGAAGAAGTGCCTTTTTAGCAATGACGCGAAAAACAAATGGCACGATTAGCTGAACTTTGATGATGACCTTTTCCTTATCGTTTTGCTTGATTGTAAATTCTACAGTGTTGATGTATGGTAAATAATATTAAAAACTGAATTATTTTCTATATGTCTTTATTAAATACAGAGTGTTCTATTAACAAAATATTATATATACTATACATGTTACAATAACATATCTTGGTCATTATTTTGGTACAGTCGTTTTAATAGTATATTTTTGTACACATATGTTCTTTCTAATTTCATCTAAGGAACTAGCGATGGCAAACTGTAGGTCACTTTGAGGACCAAGTTCGTAGTTCGTAGTTCATTTCAATGTACCGTTCACAAACTATAGGTCGTGAACTACTACATTTTTTAAAAATGAACTAGTTCATGACCTATATGAAATACATGCACATAATGAAAATAATCTCTTTTTTTCTCAATATAAAAATATTAAATACTAATAAATAAATAAATTGAAATATTACAATACTTATTTTGAATTAAGAATGAGGAAGAAAAAACCACAATGTTTACAATTTATACAAAACATATATATTTAAGGAAATATAATTTTGTTCCGTTCACCAACACACTTTATCACATAAATGTTAGTATTGCTATTGGCACTGTATATGTAATGTATACTATACTGCATCGTTTACGAGCCGTTGTGATTCATGAACGGTTTAGTAGTACACGACGGGTTCAGGACCTAGTACAAGTACATCAATACGTACACCGTGCACCATGTAGTTCATAGTTCACGAACTAGGTCATAGTGACCTATAGATCGTTGCAAAATATCGTCACAGTATGCCCGTCATTTGATTGAACCGTTCAGAGTGAACGATTCGCGAGTGAACTACACATCGCTACTGCAATGTGAAGGAGTGTGTAATAAATGGCTCCATAGTGCGTGCCAGAAATTAAACCACAAACAATATAAAAATATCGAGGATTAGGATCAGAAGTAATATGGATGTGTGCGGAATGTAAAGTTTGGTTAGAAGAGCAAAAGTTAGCAACGTGCATTAAAGGCGATGTAAATACAATAATAAATGATATCGAAGAAACAAACACGATTATAACGGATCATGTTAGCAAGATTGCGGAGAAAATAGATGAAATAAAAAATACTATGAAAAATCTTAGACATGGAGAAGCGGATAACCAAACCAGAACAACAATGGGAATCATATATGCGGATGTAGAGACAGAATAATTTGAACTGAGCCCTCTGATACCTGATCTCATCACAATCTAAGCTATACGGGGACGTACCTTTCGTAGTTAGACTGTACCTAGACTGTTAGCCGCCATTTTTTTCCGGGCTCACTTTAAATTGTACAAACTTTACCTTAGCAACGATTATACTGGACGGATGTTTGTGTGGTTTAATTAAGTATTCAATTTTCAACCATAATTAATCCATTTTCTGATTTCTCTTCCCTAATCCAAAAAATGATATAATCTTCGTTGCAATTGCTGTAGTATACAAAGAACGATATATTCATCTAAAATATTATTTCATTGTTTTCAATTATTACTCGAAATACACTAAAATACAACATGCACGATTTATGAAATCAGCGTACGTACGTTAAAGTAGAAGAAGAGGTAGCAAAAATAGGGAAGGGAGTTCGGCAGGGATGTACACTTTCACCGTTATTATTTAATCTATATATAGAAGATGCAATAAACAAAGTAAAAGAAGAGTATAGTGTAAGTGTGAATGTACAGGGAGAGAAAATATATATGCTGAGATTCGCCGACGATATAGCTATATTGGAAGAAAGCGAAAAGAATTTAGAAAGGGTATTGAATGGTATGCAGGCAGTATTGACTAGGGATTTTAACATGAAAATAAATATAGGTAAAACTAAAGTGATGAGGTGTGACAAAAAGGAATGCAGTAGAAAAATGAGGATCACAATAGGAGATAATAGAATCGAAGAAGTGTCAGATTTTTGTTATTTAGGCAGTAGAATCACAAAAGATAATCGAAGCAAGGTAGATATAAAGTGTAGGATAGCACAGGGTAGGAAGGCATTCGTAGAAAAAGAACAGATTTTAAGATCAAATATTGACTTGGGTATTAGAAAAAGATTACTGAAGGTATATGTTTGGAGTGTAGCACTGTACGGGTGTGAGGCGTGGACTATAGGAAAGGAAGAGAAGCGTAGATTAGAAGCACTTGAAATGTGGTGTTATAGGAGGATGATGAGGATTGGTTGGGAAGATAAAGTAACAAATGAAGCTGTACTAGAGTTAGTAGGGGAGAAGAGAAGTATTTGGAGAGTGTTACAGCGTAGGAGAGACAGATTAGTAGGGCATATTCTTAGGCATGGGGGGATTATGCAATTGATCATAGAAGGTAGAGTGGAGGGAAAGAGAGGGGTAGGTAGGCCTAGATTGGAGTATGTGAGTCAGATAGTTGAAGACGTTGAGATGAATAGCTATAGGGAGATGAAGGGATTAGCTCAGGATAGATCGGCATGGCGTGCTGTTTCCAACCAATCTTTAGGATTGCGGACTCTTTAACTAACTAACGTTAAAGTGTTAATTAAATAGTTTTTAGATAGTTATTGGTAATTTTTTTCCAACTAGCGAATGTCCACGGCTGCAAGGGTATGCGCACTCGTCTTATAGCCCTGGAGTAAGCACAGGCTCTAAAGCGTTCACATGTAAACATCCTCTATGGAATATCTTATTGGTTGTTGCTGTCTGCGCAGCGGTTATCGGTGCGCGGACGTTCGCCAGATGGAAAAAAATTACCTGTACGTATCTATTACGCCCCGTATAGCTTAGAATGTGGTGAATCAGGTATCAGAGGGCTCAGTTCAAATTATCCTGTCTCTAACTGGACACAACATGAACCCGAAACGCATTAACATGACCAACCAACAACGAGAATCCAACTACATAAGCTTACCAGCAATAATAATTAAGAATAAAGATAAAAACCAAGAAATACTAACGATCGACCCAGAAAAGCCAAAGCTGCAAATACATATCTTAAGAAGTTAAATAATGGAAACATAATACCCAAGTCAGATGCTATGGAGGCGACAAAAAGACTAAAGGAACTAATGGTGGCAAAACTAAATGACTATGACGTACAAATATCCAAAATGAGAAATCCATCCGTAGTTATCACAGGTATTCCCAGAGAATACACGGATGAAGAATTAAAGGACGAACCTTTAGAGTTGAATCACAACATAACTAAAGAAGATCAATTTAAAATAGTGTTTAAAATTAAGTCTAAGATAAAAATAAATGGACTTATTTCATCGAATTAATTGGTGAAATTTACAAGAATGAAGAAACTGATTAACACAGACATCAACCTGACCTGGGAGTCCCACTATGTTAGGCCGAACTATAACATCAAACAGTGCTTTAAGTGCTCAAGATTCGGACACAAAATTGTTAATTGCCAGTGTAACAATGTATGTGGAACTTGTGCCGAAAATCACTCAACCAAGAATTGTGAAGCGATGGAAGAAAAATGTACAAATTGTAATTATGCCAATACAAAATATAATAAGGATTATGACTGCGAACATAAAGCAAATAGTCCTCTTTGTCCAATGTATAATAAACAAATTAATAAAATTATTCAACGCACTAACTATTTGGTCAATATGCTTTACTGAGATATATGCGTGTAGTACTGATCTTATTTATTTAGTTATAAGATTAAGTTTATTGTTTGCATAAAAGTATCTTTTATTAATATAATGCAAGGTATTATGTAATTAAATTAAATGTATAACTACTAAAGCATGCTCTCTAACAGCAGCAGATATCTGCTGAATGAGAACATATCTTATTGTAAATGAAACTAGATTTGTAAACCAAGCTATATAAAAAAAAATAAAAAAAATATATATACGTTCATAAGTTTTATATTCAGAATTATTTATAGCACATTTAAGCAATCTAAGTGAACTCAAAGCATTAAGTAGCTAGATGCGCATTTCGAAGGCTATGCCCCCATCTTCTGTAGCACAAGATAAAAACTAAATAAAATACCTCCGTCACCAATCGTGATTGATATACTATTAAATAAACAAGTCAACATGACAGAAGTATTTCAAAAATGGCATATAATATGACCTATAAATCTTTTAAAATTGAAGCTCAAGATCAATCTCATCATAAACATGATGAGATTGAATCTTGTTTATTAAATGTAAAGGGCAGTAAAATCTAATTATAACAGAAAACGGGAATACAGTGTAAGGGAAAAGAAGGATCAACGTTAGAAGAACATGGAACAGGAATACGTAATGATAGAGGAGATAAACTAGGAGAGTTCTCTTCTTCTTCTTCTTTCGAATAACCCTTTTGGAGGGTACGATAAATCAACTTTGGCTATACTTCTTTGTATTCAATTTTCTTTGCTCCCACACTTCCTTCATCCTTCGAGGAGAGTTCTCTATTATAAATGAGCTAGTGGTAGTAAACACGCTCTTTAAGCGCGCAGGATATATACTTGGAAAATGCCAGCGGATATAGGAAGGTATAGATAGATTACATACTAATTAAGGACATGTTTCGAAATCAGTTCAAGAATTGTAAGAGTTACACTCGAACAGATTCTGAACTTCGCGATAAAATTCATCAAACTTGTACACAAGTCTAAACTGGTTAGAGTAGATGTTGCTAGGTGAAAATTAGCTGATGTAAGTGAAAGGTATAAAGAAAAAGTAGAAACCATAGCTGAAGGGTAACTAGGGACGACTTAGATAGCGAATGGACGGAAATTATGGATGGCTTGACTACAACAGCAAAAGAAGTATTAGGCACGAATAAAAGGGTAGGTAGAAAGGAATGGATTACTGAAGAAATAGTTAACATGATAGAGGAAAGAAGGAAAGCAAAAATTATTAGCACAGAAGCAGGACAGAGAAGATATAGGGAACCAAGGAAGAATGGATAAAAGAAAAATTAGCATATTGAGGAAGATATGAAAAGCGGTAAGGTAGATTTGGGCTACAGGAAAATTAAGTAGCATTTTTCTAAAGTAAAGCCAAAGGGCAACGTTATATATGATAAGCAAGGTTAGGAGCTCACAGAAAAGAAAGGACAGAGCTAGAAGATTGAAGGAGTATCTCGAAGAATTATATAGAGGTAGGCACGAAATAGAGGAGCTAGAAAGTATAGAACAGTTAGATCATGATGAGTTAGGTCCTAGCATTCTTAGGTCAGAGTTTGATAAAGCATTATATGATTTAAGGAATAACAAAGCAGTAGGAGTAGATATGATACCAGCAGAATTAATAAAAGATGCAGGATCGATTTACAGGCTAGTTTGTAAAATTTAGAACCGGTATTAAATGGTATGCAGGAAGTAATGACTAGGGATTATAACATGAAATTAAATATAGGCAAACTTAAACAAATAGCAAGGAAAAATTATTATGACATCAAGACGATTGAAAGAATCTAGAATACGCATGAAGAGCAAAGAGATAAAAATCATACAGGGACCACCAACTGAGGTACGCATCTATAACCTTTATAGTTACACTATCATACAAAATAAGCAATATACTTAAGTCCCATCTGCCTCTTAGTACCTCATACAAATGTCAAAATACCTTATGAACGAAATTGATTAACAACAAAAATCCTATAAAAATAGATATTAGCGGAGTGTATCAACTGCAGTGTAGCACAGTAGACTGCAAAACTATCTACATTGACCAACCAACTAGAAACTTTGAAACGAGAATCAACGAACACAAAGATATTCTCACAAATCCAACTTTGGATAGCATATAAAATTCAATGACCACCATTTTGACAACAAAGATGCTAAAATAATACACTCCACATGCAAAGGTGGAACTCTTCTCAACCTGTTGAAAGACTTTGAAATAAACAAAGCAAGAAAGAATAACAATTTCAATCTTTATAACGTACAATTAGAAACTAAGATCACAAGATATTATTATAATAATGAGAGTTACTATCCTAATCAACTTTAATTCTGTATTTTTATTATTAGTTTCAATAATTTTAAAAACGTAATAATAGAAATTTAATTAACACATATCTAATTCATAATAACGAGAGTGACCACTCTGTCTACTTTTAGTTTTATAGTTTTAATATGTAACATTGCTTTGCTATTGCCACATACAATAGTTATTACTTACGAGTATGTGTCACCACAAAACATGTACTGTTCTATATTCTCTCTATACGTATTCATGTTCTCATGCCATTTGGTTCTGTCTGTTTACGTATTTGTTTAGGTTTCTTTTATTTCATACATATTCTAAATGCAGGTACTACAGCATTAACTACAGCAGCAAATGAAGTATTAGGCACAAAGAAAAGGGCAGGTAGGAGGGAATGGATCACGGAAGAAATAGTTGAAATGATAGAAGCAAGAAGGAAAATTAAAATTGGAAACACAGAAGCAGGACAGAAAAAATATAAGGAACTAAGGAACTTAATTAATAGGAAATGCAAGCTAGCGAAAGAAGAGTGGATAAAAGGAAATTGTGAGGATATTGAGGAGGATATGAGAAGAGGTAAAGTAGATTTGGGCTACAGGAAAATTAAGTCACATTTTTCTAAAGTAAAACCAAAGGGTAACATTATATGTGATAAGCAGGGTAAGGAACTCACAGAAAATAAGGAAAAAGCTAGAAGATGGAAGGAGTATCTTGAAGATTTATATAAAGGTAGGCAGGACATGGAGGAGCTAGAAAATGTGGAACAGATAGATGAGGATGACTTAGGTCCTAGCATACTTAGGTCAGAGTTTCATAGAGCATTAAATGATTTACGGAATAACAAAGCAGCGGGGATTGATATGATACCAGCCGAATTAATAAAACACGCAGGGGAAAAAATGCAGGAGCGATTATACAGGTTAGTTTGTAAAATATATGAGAAGGGAGAAGTACCACAGGATTTTCAGCGTAGTAGAATAGTAACAATGCCGAAGAAAATAGGAGCTAATTTGTGTGAGAACTATAGGACCATTAGTCTACTATCACATGCATCGAAGATATTGTTAAAGATTATTTATAGGAGATTAGAAAATAAACTAGAGGAAAGGCTAGGAGAGGATCAGTTTGGTTTTAGGAAAAACAGAGGGACGAGGGAGGCGATTCTAGCACTAAGAACGGTAGTAGAAAAAAGAAAGAGGGTAGGAAAGGTAACTTGCATAGCTTTTGTAGATTTAGAAAAGGCATTTGATAATGTAGATTGGGACATAATGTTTAGAATTTTAAAAGAAACGGGTATAGATTATAAGGATAGGAGAATAATTTTTAATTTATATAAACACCAAACTGCCTTAGTTAGAATTGAGGGGGAAGAAGAGGTAGCAAAAATAGGGAAGGGAGTTCGGCAGGGATGTACACTTTCACCGTTATTATTTAATCTATATATAGAAGATGCAATAAACAAAGTAAAAGAAGAGTATAGTGTAGGTGTGAATGTACAGGGAGAGAAAATATATATGTTGAGATTCGCCGACGATATAGCTATATTGGAAGAAAGCGAAAAGAATTTAGAAAGGGTATTGAATGGTATGCAGGCAGTATTGACTAGAGATTTTAACATGAAAATAAATATAGGTAAAACTAAAGTGATGAGGTGTGACAAAAAGGAATGCAGTAGAAAAATGAGGATCACAATAGAAGATAATAGAATCGAAGGAGTGTCAGATTTTTGTTATTTAGGCAGTAGAATCACAAAAGATAATCGAAGCAAGGTAGATATAAAGTGTAGGATAGCACAGGGTAGGAAGGCATTCGTAGAAAAGGAACAGATTTTAAGATCAAATATTGACTTGAGTATTAGAAAAAGATTACTGAAGGTATATGTTTGGAGTGTAGCACTGTACGGGTGTGAGGCGTGGACTATAGGAAAGGAAGAGAAGCGTAGATTACAAGCATTCGAAATGTGGTGTTATAGGAGGATGATGAGGATTGGTTGGGAAGATAAAGTAACAAATGAAGCTGTACTAGAGTTAGTAGGGGAGAAGAGAAGTATTTGGAGAGTGTTACAGCGTAGGAGAGACAGATTAGTAGGGCATATTCTTAGGCATGGGGGGATTATGCAATTGATCATAGAAGGTAGAGTGGAGGGAAAGAGAGGGGTATGTAGGCCTAGATTGGAGTATGTGAGTCAGATAGTTGAAGACGTTGAGATGAATAGCTATAGGGAGATGAAGGGATTAGCTCAGGATAGATCGGCATGGCGTGCTGTTTCCAACCAATCTTTAGGATTGCAGACTCTTTAACTAACTATATTCTAAATACTTTACATGTATACAACTTGATCTTTGCCACTATCTTCCTAACTTACCCTTGATGATGAACGCGTGCATTTGAAACTAGTTGGGAAATAAAATAAATTAATGTATACACTAGTGCCGGGAATATTTGCCAATCAAACCGGAAACCGGTGCGAGCGATTTTTCACCGGTTCACCGACTAATCGTTTTTACCGATTTTTGGCGAAAACCGATTTTCGGTGAAAACCGGCTTCCGGTGAAAACTGGTTTTTGGTTTGTACTGGTACATTGCACTACTGATTCATACCAAACTGCGTTGCTTCGAATCAACGCACAGGTTTGAAGTAACATGCCAATTCAATTTTTCAACACGTTGATACAACGTCCAACGTACAAGTGCTAATCGAAAACCGCTTTTCACCGAAAATCGGTGAACCGAGATTGTCTTGGTTGCAGGTTTTCGACAAAAAATAAACTGGTGCCCCGGTTCACCAGAACCATTCCCAGCACTAGTATACACTACAATAGTGCGCTTACTTCATTCAAAAGATTAATTATTGTTATAGTATTAATAGCGGTGCTAGTATCATTTTTATTCAGGGAATAACCATTATTGATATTTTAAAAATTATCACTACAGTGTTAAATAATGGTATAGAATATCACCCAAATACCGTAACTTAAAGTATTAAGTAGCTAGATGCGCATTTCAAGGGCTATGCCCCCATCTTCAGTAGCACAAGATAAAACAAAATAAAATATCTATTTAGGTATTTAAAATTTAATTGTTAATTTGTATTGTTTTAAAAGATTTATACGTCATATTATATGCCATTTTTGAAGTACTTCTGTCATGTAGACTTATTTATTTAATATTATATCAATCACGATTCGTGACAGAGGTATTTTACCTAGTTTTTATCTTGTGCTACTGAAGATGGGGGGCATAGCCTTCGAAATGCGCATATAGCTACTTAATGCTTGTTACGGTATTTGGGTGATATTCTATATTATTATTGATGTTTCTATTATTTCCATCAAATTTGGCAATATCGTTAATCTTTACAAGAAATTCAATATTTAAAAAATTTAAATAATCGTATATATTTATATTGCAGATACGATTTAACGTTTGTCTTAATCTGCATGAATAAACACCTTAAATCATTGTTTTTATATTATTATATTATACATAATAATAAAATATGCTTTTCGCTGTCTCTCTCCGAGACTTCCGCATTATTAATCGTGTACCGCCTCTGGTGGAATAGAGCGATTTTATTACCACCCTAGCCAAGCTATTTTTATTAGCGGCCGAATGGTACTGGTTAGAGCGGCTATACTACATTCTGGAAGTATAACTTGTATAATTTGTCAGGAAAATTTGTTAGTTCTTTATTGAAAATAGAGTTTTGTAGATTTTCTCTTGTGGGCAAAGTAAAAATTAAAGAAATAGGTAGGCCATTGCCTTATTTAAATTTATCGCAAACTTGTGCAGGGAGTGCTCAAAACCGGATATTTATGCGGCGTTTTACAAGAGACATTTACAAAAAAAAATTATAACACGGATGAAGGACAGATTCTCGTATCGTGGCCATCTACAAGCCGCTGAGTTATTTAACACGAAATCGATGCCAACATTTTCTAAACAATTTCCAGTGGACCTTTTGGAAACTGTGTGTCATGCATATCCATTTTTGAATAAAACCAGATTAAAAACAGAATTAGAAGTCATTTACTCGCGTCCGGATTTTTATCAAATAATTAGAGGCAGAAAATTTCTTTCATTATTGCTACAAAATAATCATAGTGAAACTTTCCGGGAAACTATAAAATTGTTTAAAATTATATTATTAACCCCGATGACCACTGCTGAATCGGAGCGTTGTTTTTCAACACTTAAAAGAATTAAGACTTTTTTGCGAAATGCTATGGGTAATGATCGTTTAAACGTGTTGGCGATGATGTGTATTAATAAAAATGTGGTACGATATATTTACAATTTTAACGAAAAAGTTTTGGAAAAGTTTATATCAATGAAAGATAGAAGAGTGGAATTCACATTCAAGAAATGATTGAATTTAATCATTTTGCATCCATTTTAGGTAAGATTTCTCACTATTATGTTATTTTCTAAGAAATATGCCCCCCCCCAGATTGAAATGGCACGAGCCGCCACTGCTAAATTGACATTGAGAAAATTAGAAATGAAGAGGTTTAAATTTGATATCTTAGGTTTTATCGAAGTTGGATGGAAAGATTGGATACGTGGTTAAGAGAATATAGAATAACAAGCACAGCATCAATAATGGGTCTACAGGTGTAGGTTTTATAATGAATAGAAGAATAGGATATATGGTAAAGAGCTATTTCCAAGTTAGTGATAGAATTATACCATTACGTTAGACACCAAGACACACTAATAGTGCAGGTATATATGTCAAGAGACTGTAACGTACTAGTAGGTAAGGGAAAGGAATAGACTAGTAGAGTTCTGTATTAGAAATAAGCGCTCTTTAAGACACATAAGCACAGTATATATACTTGGAAAATGCCAGGAGATATAGGAAGGTATTAGATAGATTACATACTAGTTAAAGAGTGGTTTAAAAATCAAATTAAGAACTGGACGAGCTACCCTGAAACCGAAATAGATAGTGACAACATAGTAGTTTTGAACTCAGATGAAATTTAAAGAACTAGTACAGAAGTCTGAACAGGTTAGATTAGATCTTAATAATTAGGGATGATATAGGTAGCAAATGGATGGAAATTGGAGATGGGCTGACTACAGCAGCAAAAGAACTATTAGGCATAAAAAAGGGCAGTAAGAAGGAATGGACCTCTCAAAAAATATTTAACATGATAGAGGAAAGAAGGAAAGTTAAAAATATAAAAGCAGGGCAGAGAAGATACAGAAAACTGAGGTAATTATTACTAGGAAATATAAATTAACGAAAGAATGGATAAAATGAAAATGGGAGTTAATTTTCTAAGGCACAGCTGTTTTCTTAATTTAAAAATTCCTCTAAATTCTTTAAAATTTTATCTAAATTAGCGATGAATATTGATTATCAGTTGGCGTTCAACTTCTCTAGTCAGTAATGATTGAATATACGATTAAAAGTGATATCCTAGTATAAAGAGCTTTTTATCATAAATAATTGTAAAGATACAATTGTTTTCTTGGGCAACGATAGAATTATTTTTTGTATTAATTTTTCTCATATTCTCATATTTTTCTCATATAAACCATCTCATCGTAATAAAATCCTAATTAAATTAGGACTAATAATTAACAATATCATTGATAAACCAAATATACTAAATAAATAAAACGATAAATATACTTATCATGAATCATATTCGTGTATTCTTCTCTAATATATAATAACTATAGCAGAAATAAATAAAACAAATCTTATAAATAATATAGATATTCAATCAAATAATATTACTATACAAATTTCTACTCCATTAAACCTAATTAAAACATACTCTACTAATGAAAATACTCCTTAATTATAAACCCACTATAAAAAATATTAATCCAACCATAAAAAAAATTTTTTTTTTTACAAACCGTTATTATTTATTTGCAATGGAGATTGCAGTTGGAGTTGAAATGTAAATTAGAGTGGTTTCATTTCGTTCAAACTCTTAAAACATCGACACAAATATTATAAACCAATAAATAATAAATGGTCCTTATTGGAGTTTCTGGATTCATTTTATTTTGCTTTTTATCTCACTTTTTCGGTTCCTAAAATTATAGTAAATATAGTAAATACGATGTGTACGATTTTACACGATTTCACTTCAATAACTAATGTGATATACACAATTAAATTAAATTTTAAATTATATGGAATCTATGACATAAATTATTGTTTGTGTTTGATATGGATTAAAGTACGTCATTGTGCATATGTCAATAAACTGTAGCTACCAACACAATTCCCTTAAAGAGTTACCAATACTTTTCTCTAAAGTTTTACTTTACTTACGCATAAGAGAGAAGGAAATTAGGAGCATGAAAACCCCAAGATATACATACAGAATAGAGCACCGATTGCTGTCAACTGGTACCATTCGGCCATTATTAAAAATAACTTGGCTGGGATGATAATAATAAAGTTGCTGAAATCCGTCCAGGGGCGGCACATGATTAATAATTCGGAAGTGTTAGACAGGGACAGAGAAAAGCATGTTTTATTATATATAATAATTACGTGTTATAGTATGAACCAAAATGTGATGCAGACAATGTATACAAACTGGCAGAGGAAATAGAGGCCTCAAGGCCGCAACGGTCCCGATCACGTCGATTTTCATCCATGTTTAATATTATATCGAATGCTGGACCTTCTGAAACATATCTTCGAAAATCCAACACACGTTATTAACAAAAAAAAAAACATGAAAGTATATTTATACAACATTTAAATTTATTTTTATCAAATCATGGTACAATCCGTGAGAAAAATGGAATTTTAAAAATTATAAAATATATGTTTATTTTAAATAAATTCAAAGTTTTGAAAATATTATATCAGTTTGCTTTGTGGCTGCTCCCATCGCTGCAGTCGCAAAGTCTTCGCTCTGAAGCATAAATTGGTTCCATAATGCCTGCAACAAATATTATGCTATAACCTTTTTACTTTACCTATATTGGGAATGAACTTATATTATAATGAATTTAATATCTAAAAACATTTCGTATTTTTATTATGCTTATATGTAATTGAACACATCATATAATATTACAAAATATATATATAGAAATGAAATACTTCAAAATGAATTTCTTTGGGTAACATTAACATATACAAGTAACGTCATACACTTTCAATATCACAAACAGTCTAGATTTATTACAAACAATATTGAGACAATGTCTTAACAATATTGTGACAATGTCTTAACAATATTGCGGCTAGATGACGTGAAGTTAAAGTTCTGTAAAATACGAATCGATAGTATATTAAAGAACAAGTTTCATAAGGCAGGTTTTATTTCACAAGTTCAAGTTTAGAAAACGAGGTGCGTAGCACCTCGTTTTCTAAAGAACGAGTGTTATAAATGACTTATGAAATGAGTTTTTTATACTATTTTTTCTAATTTGCGTCTATTAGGACTTTTTTAAATAAAAAATCGAAATTAAAAAATTTAAGTATGTTTTTGACTGTTGATAGTAACTATTGGCACATTTGGAACATTTGAAATAAATTGTCAAATAAATTTTAATTAACCTATTTGTTGTTTTCTTTTGTAGTTTGACGTACAATTGTACATTTCAGGGACAAAATTAAAATCAAACTATTTGTTGCTTTCTATTGTAGTTTGACGTTTGATAACTAGCAAGCAGTGCTACCAACTTTGAAATAGTAAATGGCCCTATGCTATAAACGAAATCAAATTCGCTATAAACGAACTCATTTGGGTTTGTTAATAGCTCTATTAGAAACGCAAATTACAAAAAGTATATTTCGAAATGATAAACATACGTAATTTTGGATATAAAATACATAAAAAATACATTGCACTTTATGATTACTAAATTAGGTATATCTTGCACTTGAGGTATATCTCACATTTTACGAAATGTCAAATGTTATGAACAAATTCAGACAATTCGTGACGATGATGATGCATGGCGTTACTTGTCTATGTCAACGTTACCATAAGAAATTCATTCTACAATATTTTTAAATCAGTGTAAATTGTTCGCCGTGAATTGTTCCCCGGTAAATTGCTCCCCGACAAGTTGTTCCCCAGATAAATTGTACTACAGTAAGTTGTTCCCCAGGTAAATTGTTCCCCGGCAAATTGTAAGTATGATGTTATCATCAAATCATGTTTAAATTGTAAATAAAGTAGATTGTATATGAAGCGATTATATTAATGTATCTCATGGTACAGGTAAGTATCATGGTATGCATAATAACTTCTGCCTGCGGGCCTCTGACCCCCCCCTGCCCAATAAGTTACCTGACCTGACCTGACCTGACCTGACCCCCCCCCCCCGCCCAATAAGTTACTTTTATGAGAAGAAGAAATATAAGCACTTGCAATCTATATTAATGCTTCACTACTCCCATTTATTGGCACTAAAACCATATGACCAAAGAGCAAGAGAAAAGGTGGCCAAAGTCGGAAACACTGTTAGAGGGCATCTAATAAGCCAAAATGGTCAAATTCAAAGGCCATTATAAATAACTTGGCTTGACTTGACGTATAGGAAGTCCAGTAGTGTGAGACAAAAATATACTGGGGAGCAATTTGTCGGCGAATAACTTATCGGGGAACAATTTACCTGGGGAACAACTTGCCGAGGAACAATTTACGGCGAACAATTTACCGGGACCGAATATTTTTACGTGACATTGCCAGTCAATTACGTGATGATGACGTCCCATAAAATGCAAATCAACCTTATGACACACATTGGTATATTAATACTACTCGTATATTCCTATTTTGTATGGCAGCTATTTGAATAGGCAATACTGTAAATTACAATCATTACAATATAGTTATATACTTCATTCTAAAAGTTCAAGTATGTATATATTTCTAGGTCGATTGAAGGAAATGGTTACGCCGTGACCACAATGCTGTGACAAACCGACGATAGCATGTAATAAATATTTGCACTTACAATTTGTTGCAATCCTTCTTGTACCGAATGGTCTCTTGCGTATACCAAACTCTTCTTTGTTCCCTGTACAGCTACAGGACTTTTAGCAGCAATTTGTTCAGCGATGTTAAGTACTGCTGCTATCAAACTTGAATAGAGAAATACTTAGTTTAGATATCTAGATTATTGAAACCAAAATTATAACATGTCAAAATCGTATCATAAGAGCTGACTATGTGCAATTTTCTAATTCAATCTCATATGTATATTTTAAAAATTATCAATACGGTGTTAAATTATAGTATAGAATATCACCCAAATACCGTAACTCAAAGCATTAAGTAGCTAGATGCGCATTTCAAGGGCTATGCCCCCATTTTCAGTATCGTGATTGATATACTATTAAATAAATAAGTCAACATGACAGAAGTACTTCAAAAATGGGATATAATATGACCTATAATTATTTTGAAAACAATACAAATTAACAATTAACGAAACTAACAAGCAACAGCAAAAAATATTCGTTTGTGAAATCGAAAATAACCAAAAAATAATAAAAAATTTAAAAATAGTTTTTATTAAATAAATTAAATAGACAAGATGAAATTGGTCCTGAATCTAAATTCATTAAATTTGATTTAGATTTATGCATGTATATACTTCCATAAGCATTTAACTCGGAATAACTCAAAACACTTTTAAGTAATTTAAGTGAACTAATTTGAATAGAATGACCTGAGTTAGTTAAAAATATGCTCGGCTACAGCACTTTTATTTTTTCTATTTAATCTGAAATGAGCTAAATGCTCCTTGAATCTAGTTTCAATGGGTCTACGTGTTTGCATTGGCGAATTTCCGAACAGGCGCAACAGGCGCGCGTCTTGAGCCTCTTGAATCGAGAGGGCCTCAAATCTCAGGTCTCAAAAAAAAATTGTTTCATTTTAAAATTTTACACTAATTTTTATTACCGTTACTGAATAAAACAATAATTTAATATAAGAAATTAGTAAACTCTTATTCGAATATCCCTACATATTATATGAAATATCTATGTGAACTAAGTGAATTTGAAGTAGAATACATATTATCATTAATGCTTAAATTAAACACTTTCAGTTTTTTCTTAGTGGAGGTAATTCCACGAGTGAAGAACCCTGTGATGATATTGCTCAAGAAACGATATTAGATTTATTCGATTTGCAGTTCAAAACTATTCGCAACTAATTGGAAACCAATAAGCAGGCGCAGTAGTCTTTTAAAGCCTCTGCAATCACGACTGCGCTGGCTCACATGTAACGGTGGTTGCGTTTTAGTTCTCAAACAATTGACAAACAATGAACTGACTGCGCGAACCAACCTAATAGATTTGTTTGCGCAGTCAGTGCAGGCGAGTGTTTTAGGGGAGGCTGTACCGGAGCTATCATTCGTATGGCATCGGCATCGTCCTTTTTAATTGTTTTCGGAACTAACATTTCACTCACGAATCTGTTACAAATTACTAGAGTTTGGTGTGGTTGGTGTTTTAGTGTAGGAGTATTTTTGTTTTGTTATCGAGTAAGTATGTGTAATATCTTATTTATTGTTTATGTATTTATCAAAACTGAATTGATTGACGAGGCATGACATTTATAGCAAGCGATAATTGGGAATTAATTTTTTTCTCGCGTTATTTGTAAGCCATTTTATCAGTCGCGTTTCAAAAATGAGTCAAATTTCCACTAGATCATATTCGTTGAAAAATTTCCTTGTTCAGTTAGTAAATATTTTATAAGGCAAATAAATTTATTTTAGAAGGTGATTAAAATACCGGGCCTAAGTAGAAAATTATTTTTTTAAGGTGGAAAATTAGTTAAAATTAGCTAAACATTATTTAAAATATGTATGAAAGAATTGCGCAACCAAAATGATTAAAACCGCAACACAAAATTTAGAGCGCGTGCTATAGTAAAAACTTGCGCGTAGAATGCACACTGTAGTGGTACCGAAAATATTTAGAGGGGGGCCACAAAATTGAATTGCGCCTGGGGCCTCTCAAGCACTAAATCCGCCACTGCGTGTTGGTATGAAAAAGAACAAGAGATATCAGAAATATTAGTAGTTTGGAACAAAGTAATAATTCAACTCCAAAATTTGTTAAATTACCATTTGATCCTATAATTGCACGTGGTTTAGATAGTATTTTAAATAAATATAATTTTAAAGTAACATATAATACTTCTAATAGTCTTTCTAATTTTCTAGGAAATCCCAAAGATTTGATTGATTTTAATAAAAAATCGGGTATTTACGAAATATCTTGTTCTAGTTGTCCTAAAGTATATATAGGACAACTAGGACATTGAGCGCATCACCGTAGATATATAATTGTATTGTGATATTTTATTTTATTTTGTGGGCATTATTTTTCCTAAAAGATAAAGCTTGCGTTGTGATAGCACTCAATAGAACACGGTGTGGCGGCGAGCAAGTATGAGTTAAGTGCATATGCACTCATCCTATCCTATCCGTGCAAGCGGTAGAGTGAGAGCGACCGTATGCAGTATATCATCTGTTTCTTTGGTTCGTGTATCGTATGCGTCGCAAACAAACTAGCGGCCCGCGTTGCTGTAGCAACGTGACGTCACGCTGCTTATAAAGCTATGAATATATCGTTGTTTTAAGCAAGAAGAAAGAAGCCAACCGCTTGATACTTTAACCACAGGGGAAATCCACCTACACACGACTGGTTGTTTTAAGCTATTCCGGGCCGCAATTCTTTAGCGTCCCAACAGAGAAGCCTAGTCTAGTAGTATACAGGAAAATTGATATATAATAGCCAGATAAGAAAGTTGCATTGTTCTGTGTAGTTACGTATGTACGATTTTGCCACGTGTTTCTCCAAGAATATATAAAATAATAGAATATATTGAATATATATTGAATGTTGAATATATAAATTGAAAATAATGTATAAAGTGAATATTATATATATATATATATATATATATATATTAGAATATATTGAATTTAATCATTTAGGTTTAATCATTTTTCTTACAATTATGTTATTTTTTTAAGAAATGCGCTCCCCTCGATTTAAATGTCAAGAGCCGCCACTGGGTAAACCGTTACCTAAAAAGTTTTTGGCAATCGATTTCATATTGTATTATATAATTCAAATTATTCTATTTTAACAATTATTTATGTTTTAAATATACATGGTATAAATAGCCACCGGTGTTCTTAATGTTTCAACAAAGGTATATTATATATGTATCTAAGGTGACTTTATGCCAATGACCAATGTGTATATACCTCCTAGGAGAAAGACACGAGCAACGACGCTCTGGCTATAAGCGGACCCTATAAGAGGCTAAAATATGCACTGTATTTCTTGCAATATTTATATTTCTTTAATGTCTATCTCTTTAACTAAGTTACTAGGAGGGAGAGGGGGGGGTGGGGGTGGATTCTTAGTAGGATTGCAAAATTAGAGAATCTTAAATATGAAATAAAGAAGTTTAAATTAAATATTGTAAGAAATAGCGAAGTTATCGAACATAAATTTACCACGTAGGCATGAGAATATAAAATAGTAAACACAGTCAGATAATGGAACATAAGCATCGTTTTATAACAGTGGAATAACAGAATAGAATGTAGCGTAAAAAATTATAGAATTATAACTATTACGTTAGACACAAAGCCAACAGACACAGTAATAAATAGTATACGCAGACTAATATTTATAGACATTGCAACTGTATAGGAAATAGGGAATCGTAGGGGTATTTAAGGGGAGTCGTTTTTGAGCAATTTTTATGGTCCAGGAAATGCTGGAACCTAGTGACTACGAACGGTATTACAGTTTTTTGTAGTTTGTTTACAGGTTTCTCTTATCATGCTAATTTCATGTCAGCAAATTCAAACTTCAAGGATGCGCATGTTTGTCATTTCTTTCGTACTTCATCGTATTGCTACATAATATTTCGGTTATTTAATAAAAAGAAATTATAATATTTTATTCTTTTGGGGATTTTTTTTTCGAGTCGATCTGATAGCACATTTATACACTGCTGTCAAGTATGACAAGATTGATAAATATTTAAAGAACTACTGATTAGCTATATGCACTGGATCAGTATGCTTTCCTGAATTGCAACAAGGCAGATATTGAAATCGTTTTGTTAATTTACGTTATTATTTTTTGATTTATTTACATGTTTACATCCAAATTTGAATAAATTGCAACATGAGTTGGAACCAATCCTTCGGATTGATGGGTAACTAATGATATTTGTGATAAGGGGCCCCGTTTAAAAAATGCTAATGCAAATAGATTTATAATCATATAATTTATAATTCAAATACGCCTTCGGCATGTTGAACACCAAATACGAAGTCTCAATATGCCTCACGTTGCAGGAGATGCCATATCTTTAATTTAGATTTGAAATTTGCTACATATCTATTTTCTGGTCTGATATGTGTGTATCTTTGTATCTTTCTGTTATATCCCAACACCACTTTTCAAATCATTCGTTACTTTCGCCTCAATAATCTAGACCATCCCTGTCGTGACACTATTGACAAGTCTAGCGGACGTTGTGAGCCGTCCAGACTGATCACGCACTTTGATAATGATAGATAAAGTAATAATTTGGTACACGTGGATCTTTGGAACGAAGAACGAACCAAGAAGATCGCAATCCCGGCAAAAGAAGAGAAACGGTCGAGGTGCTTCTGAAGAGCGTAAGACAGGGAACATCACAGAGTATTAAAGAGTTAGAGTATCCCTAGTACATTGTAATAGCTAGAATACATCCCTGGATGCATATTAAATAAACAAAACACAATTTCTTGGACAAGTAATTCGTGGCGTTGTTGTTTTCCAATTCCCCAAAAAAGTCCTGGTTCTCTGAACCGCAACCAATGATGCGATCTAGGCATCTGAAAGGTGTTCCTATCACCAGCGTCCAGCGTCGGCGATTACCAGGAGATACAACAAATCGATTATAATCATAAGATACATTGCTCTATCAAATGATTCTTGAGAATTTGAACAATATTGTCTGCGCATATTGAATCGGTTGTTGAGTGGTAAAGTTGGGCAGATAATTAAAACACTATATAGATACTTATATTCTCTGTTCGTAAGCATCTGATGCTGTACAATAATATGCAAATTCAATTCTTCATGATATGAAGCTAAAATTTATGAACAGATCCACCGATACGTGTTAATTTATACCAATGTATAAATGTTTTGCGACAATTGTGAAAATCTTTCAAATTTTTTTAATTGACAATTGACTTTTTAATGGTTTACATTTTCCGCTCATCCGATTTATTGTTTTTTGCTGTCGCCGAATTACCTGCCTGTATTTAATTTTCCTAGGAGTGACTACTTTCTTAGCTGTATTTGACGTTGGCATTGTCGGTAATTTTGGATCCTCTAGAATTTTTTTCGTTTTCGGCGAATATTCATGAGATACCGACGATGCTTAATTATCGTCGAAAATTCTTCTTTTTACAGGTTGTCTAGATCTTGCATATGTGGCGGATGATCTATGAAGAATTAGTTCAATAGAAGGTGTACCAGCAGTGTACCTTGGCGATGTTAACACATCACCTATTAGCATTTTTGCTCCTTCCTATCAAATAATAGAAATTTTGCACTAAAATGTTTACTTCAAAACCATATAGAACAACAAAAATATATTTGTTATTGTATATTTGGCACTCCCTATGACTTAGAATTAGATAAAAATAGAAAGGTTTTTAAAAAAATAAGTACTTGTCTGTTCCTGGAAATGCATTGGTGTTGCTGTGTAAACCAATTTCGCCCGTTCATCATTCACAAAGTGTTCACAAAATGTTTATCGTAAAGTACATATGCACGTCTTTGAATTAAAGATAAATTGTTAAGATCGTTATTACCAGAATTCAATACCCACTCTAAAGATTTTGTATCACAATTTGGAAAACGAAAAAAATGAGCAATTTTGTCTTTTCGTTTGGCAGAACTTTAGCATGATTCTATAGACTCTAGCGTTAAACAAAATTTAGAAAATCATAAAATATATTCTAATTCGTACTCTTACTAAGATATAAGATATCATTTAAACTTAAAATATATTTTAAATAATTTTATTACCTGATTTTATTGTCGTATACTCTCGTTACTAAACCGCATGACATCGCTTCCGCTGAATCCATTTTTCGGCCAGTGAAACATAATTCACGTACCAAACTCTCCGAACCAATAATTTTGGGCAATCTTTGTAAAGTACCAACATCAGCTGCCATGCCAATATCGACCTAAATAATATCATATATTTAGTTGACCATAGATATTTTTTTAAGCTAAAATAACCAATATTATATATAATAAAACATTAGCAGCAACCACTCTAGCAGCAATCCGTGCTAGAGTGGTGGATTGCTGGTTGGTGCAGGATCTTGGCGCTTCGCGTGTCGAAGCGTATCGCAACTTGCTTACCTCAGAAATTCGCGCAAACGCAATATATACTGCTGGGGAGCAGTCCACGTTAATATTACACATCAAGTTATATAATATGACGATATATTTTTATATATCAGGTATTTAATTTCTTCTTTTTGAGGGAGTGCAATATTATTTAAAAACACAGCAGGACATATTCCTCTCTTGATTGAGAAAGTCACGTGGGTTGATTTTGTGGTAATAATGGCTTTCATGCGCCGTATTTTAAGCCAATTCTCGATCTTATGAAGATGTAGAAAATCTGAGGCGATATGTGGATTTCGTTGAAAAGATATTATTTAGGGATCGTCGGCAAAAGTGGCCATCGTGTTATTTCTAGAGCTAGAAGGTCGGAAGTAAAGAGCAAGTATAGTGTTGGACTAAGTATACTTTCTTGGGGAACACCAGAATTTATTTTTGTAAGCGGAAATACGGATTCTCTAAACTTCATCATAAAGTGTCTATTTTGGAGGTATGATTTATGGAGCAAAGCGGATGAGCTAGGTTTTTCAGTTTTAAAATAAGTCCTACGTGCCAGACTTTGTCAAAAGACCGTGATATAGCTATAAATGCTGCTGAATAATATCTCATACTTTCCAGTTCTGAATGTATCTGACTACAAACTCTACTTGCTCTTAATAAAAATTACTTAATCTCATTATGACATTGATTATAACTCGTAGTAATTAGTATCCAACCGCTGGCAGTTCTTTTAGCAATCTTCCTGTGATCAAATCATAGCCTGGGAATTTATTAGGGTTAAAAGTATTTATTATATTTTGTATCTCGGATAGTTTAAAGAGCTTCGTGGGCAGATCTAACTGGTAAGGTACATGAGCGACCGTATTGACTTCTACATCTTTCTCAGGAGGAGCCTCGGACGGAAAAGGCTTGAAATTTTCCGCAAGATGTGAGGTCAAAGTATTTGCTTTTTCCATATCATCTCTCGCTCAGTCTCCGTAATTCGTTTTAATTGGGGGTGCTAAATTTTGAGGGTGCTTAACTTTCTCGTTACCCTCCATAGTGAGTAATTAATGTCAGCAGTGAGAGATAATTTTACAGGGAATTGCTTGGTGTTTCGATTTTTGTAATCGGCAAGCATTATGTTTAATTTTCTCGTCGAACGATTTATGTTGAATTTTTCAACAATGTGCTTTTGTAATTTACCAATGTTTCCTTAACCTGCGTTTCATAGCAATCAGGCATTGTATATGATCAGGGCATTCAACTGATTTTCCTTGTAGCTTTTGTAAAGTTTTGCACTGCCTGATCAATTTCGTCTTGGGATTTTAGGGACAGATTGGTATTTAGCCTGTTAATTGATTCTTCCGAAAGGCATTTCAGTCAGTATGTTTATTCATTAGACTTGTTATTCATTTGATTGGGGTTTCATTGTGGACTATAGTACTATTTAGGTTGAGAATCAGCGGGGAGTGATCCGATGAGAGATGAAAACAGGATTCGATTTGTGAATGAGAGCTCTGAAAATGATAAGGCTGCCTGTAGGGTTTATAAGTCTTGTAGGGTTTATGGCTAGAACCCCATTGGTAATGTTTTGCATTATAATCTCCGGCAGCTATGAATTTATTTCCAACTTTTTCATAGTTTAGTTAGGTGCACAGCGGACAGTATAGAGCGGAGAGGATAAATCGTTCCATAACGCCTTCGATTACCACCATATAAGTATACCGGTAGTTTGAATACTCATAATGTTTTATGGCTTTTTTTAAATACGATTGCAGTGCCTCTTGCTTTGCCTTCTGGGTGGGTAGTTTAATATATATTATAGATTAATATAATTAATATAATTTTGAGATATATAATATTTTGAGATATTTTTTGTGCGTAAAGTGTGTTTCGGAGACTACTATATTTGTGTATATAATTATGATAAATTTCTTTATGAGCGGACTCTTATGGATCAGTTTCTTATGATAACGGGGACCTCTGTACGACTATATGCAGGCGCAAGAGTACAAGATCGAGTTTGCATATAATACAACTATACTATACATGTGTATATAATTATGATGAATTGCTTTATCCGCGGACTCTTATATATATATATACACACACACACACACACAAATAACTGAAAATGGATAGACCTCATAGATAGTTAACATGGGAAACCTTGATAGACGGTTAACATGGGAGAAACATATTTGAAGCAAAAGATTGCAATTAAATCATATATATCGAAACTACTATTGGCTCCTAGGTATAAACTACAAACTGTTAACAAAAAATTAAATTCTTATATACAACACTATAATAAAGTGTATCTGGACATACGGGATTCAACTCTGGTGTTCGGCTAGCAAATCTAGACAGACTACAACGTTTTCTATCCAAAGTACTGAGAAATATAGTTAATGCTCAATGGTATGTACCAAACCAATGGTATGTACAAATGAGAACCATAAAAGAAGATATGGCCTCCTTGAGTCGTAAATATCATAGTAGACTATATTTACATCCAAACACCTTAGCTTCAGAACTCCATGCCACGCCTGATTTTCCTACCACATTTTCTAGAAACATATCAACGGCTATAAAATCTAACGCAAATACACCGAAAAGCATACTTGCTTCGTGGGATGACAATCAAAGTAACTCCAGTGATTTCACTCTTTACTCTTATTCATTATTATTGACTGTTATTAATAAAATTGTATCTTAAATAACACGTATTTTGAAAAGCTTTGGACACCAAACTTCTGGACAACTGCACTGTACTTAACAGTCCTATTTAAATCCATTACTGCATGGCGAAAATCTGTACTAATAATTTTAAATATCTTTTATAAATACCAAAATTTATAAGCCGTGATTTATAGAAATGTAATAAATATCTTACCTCCTTGACTTGAAAGTAGGCATCTTTTGTACAATATCGCATATCTGCAGCAGTAATCATATCAACGCCAGCCCCAATGCATGCTGAGTGTACAGCTGCCAGAACTGGCTTACAACAGTTTTCAAGAGATGAGAGATTATCTTGATACCTTCGGATATTAGGAGCTAATATTTTCATCTTCCTCGCAACATCTTCCGCCTCAGCCAGTTGTGGTGCTAAATGCATTACGCTCATCAAATCAATACCTAAAATAAATTTGGCACAAAAAATATAGATTAGATTAGATTTGTATGTTGTATTTTAATAATATGTTAGAATTGATTTACACTTGTCAAAGTATAAACATAAAACATTAAGATTTAATTCGTTTTAACAAAACATACTCATATATAACATATTAGAATTAGGGAAGAGAAATAAAAATACAATGTTTTATATCACAGTTAAAAACGAGGATTTATACGACTATAGTTTCGTTTATTAAGCATTATCAAGAAATGAAAAACGAATCAAAATATTATCTTAAGTCAAGAAGTACTCAGTATAGAGAAGAAAAGCCAAGAAAAATCTAACAAAAATATTAGATCTATGTATAGATTGTCAGATACTGGATTTTATATTATTTGTACAGAGTGAAAACAGTGTGGGAAAAATCCATCCAATCACATTAGGACGATTACTTTTTAAAAATTTAAGAGATGTCATTAATAATATTCTCGATATATCAAAACTAGGAAGGAACCGAGTGAAAGTCGTTCTAAGAACTGCTCGTTCGGCTATTGAAATGATGGAAGCTGAAATAATGAAACTCAACAACTTCAAATCATATATTCCATCATACCTATTACGTAGAAAAGCAAGTCATACAAGATATTGATCTGGATATAAAGCGATCAAGAAATGATGCAATGAAGCCTATACATGGGCATTTTTCGAAATTTTAGAGGTGAAGAGATTGCTAAGAAAACAAAAATAAATGAAGAAATAAACTTAATCCCAACACGATCGGTTCTAATAAGCTTCCATAGAGAGAAGTTACCATCCCAGATATCCTTACATAGTTTATCTTGTTTGGTCGAACCATTCACGCAACGTGTTATTCGGTGCTTTAAATGTTTGAGATTTGGGCATACCAGTAGTCTCTGCAAAGGTTCGGAATGATGTGCGAAATGCTCAAATAGCCATAGTAGAAATATGTGTCCAGTACATATATTGAAATGTGTCCACTGCTTGGGACAATATGAATCAACAAATCAACCATGCCCGGAATATAAAAAACAACAACATTAAAAAGATTATGGCGTTATTATTTCGTTATTACTACAATATTTCGCACAGGGAAGCATTATTGAACATGAATAAATACTAGTCAAATGTGGTTATCTCAAATAATAGTACTATTAACGAGATTGGTTCAAATATATTTACAAATAATAACTATTCGCATCTGTATAACATCGGAACAGAAAATATCACGGATAAGCAGTTCCCACCCATCAAAAATAATATAAAATCAGGCAGTAGTAAATTCACCACTGCAATTAAACGCATTAGAAAAATTAGCTCTCCCACTGTGGACAACACTAAAAAGGAACATGAAAAGATTATAAAGGAATACACTCAGATTAATGGGCCTTTCAACACGATATTTAATCGTGTTGAAAGAAAGCAGTCCAGGAAACAGAAATAGTCTTGGGTCAAGCTGAGAGTTTCCTTTGAGTGAAGCTGTTAATAGAGTGTTTTTTATGTCAATGATTGATAAAATTTCAAAAATCGTACTGCAATTAGTGAAAAGCAAAGGTAATAATCTATTTGATTTAGAAACAGATATAAAATCGAATATAAATAATCTAATACTTGATAATTCTTTATGGGTTTAAAATCTTACAATTGAATTGTAGATCAGTTAGATCAAATAGAGGGAGTTTAGAATTATTCTTATGTGAGAAAAATATTGATGGTGCCTTACTTTGTGAAACATGGTTGAAAGTTTCAGATAATTTTAAGATAAATGGTTATTAGTTAAAGAGTCCGCAATCCTAAAGATTGGTTGGAAACAGCACGCTATGCCGATCTATCCTGAGCTAATCCCTTCATCTCCCTATAGCTAGTCATCTCAACGTCTTCAACTATCTGACTCACATACTCCAATCTAGGCCTACCTACCCCTCTCTTTCCCTCCACTCTACCTTCTATGATCAATTGCATAATCCCCCCATGTCTAAGAATATGCCCTACTAATCTGTCTCTCCTACGCTGTAACACTCTCCAAATACTTCTATTCTCCCCTACTAACTCTAGTACAGCTTCATTTGTTACTTTATCTTCCCAACCAATCCTCATCATCCTCCTATAACACCACATTTCGAATACTTGTAATCTACGCTTCTCTTCCTTTCCTATAGTCCACGCCTCACACCCGTACAGTGCTACACTCAAAACATATACCTTCAGTAATCTTTTTCTAATACCCAAGTCAATATTTGATCTTAAAATCTGTTCCTTTTCTACGAATGCCTTCCTACCCTGTGCTATCCTACACTTTATATCTACCTTGCTTCGATTATCTTTTGTGATTCTACTGCCTAAATAACAAAAATCTGACACTTCTTCGATTCTATTATCTCCTATTGTGATCCTCATTTTTCTACTGCATTCCTTTTTGTCACACCTCATCACTTTAGTTTTACCTATATTTATTTTCATGTTAAAATAAATCCCTAGTCAATACTGCCTGCATACCATTCAATACCCTTTCTAAATTCTTTTCGCTTTCTTCCAATATAGCTATATCGTCGGCAAATCTCAACATATATATTTTCTCTCCCTGTACATTCACACCTACACTATACTCTTCTTTTACTTTGTTTATTGCATCTTCTATATATAGATTAAATAATAACGGTGAAAGTGTACATCCCTGCCGAACTCCCTTCCCTATTTTTGCTACCTCTTCTTCCCCCTCAATTCTAACTAAGGCAGTTTGGTGTTTATATAAATTAAAAATTATTCTCCTATCCTTATAATCTATACCCGTTTCTTTTAAAATTCTAAACATTATGTCCCAATCTACATTATCAAATGCCTTTTCTAAATCTACAAAAGCTATGCAAGTTACCTTTCCTACCCTCATTCTTTTTTCTACTACTGTTCTTCGTGCTAAAATCGCCTCCCTCGTCCCTCTGTTTTTCCTAAAACCAAACTGATCTTCTCCTAGCCTTTCCTCTACTTTATTTTCTAATCTCCTATAAATAATCTTTAGCAATATCTTCGATGCATGTGATAGTAGACTAATGGTCCTATAGTTCTCACACAAATTAGCTCCTATTTTCTTCGGCATTGTTACTATTCTACTACGCTGAAAATCCTGTGGTACTTCTCCCTTCTCATATATTTTACAAACTAACCTGTATAATCGCTGCTGCATTTTTTTTCCCCTGCGTGTTTTATTAATTCGGCTGGTATCATATCAATCCCCGCTGCTTTGTTATTCCGTAAATCATTTAATGCTCTATGAAACTCTGACCTACGTATGCTAGGACCTAAGTCATCCTCATCTATCTGTTCCACACTTTCTAGCTCCTCCATGTCCTGCCTACCTTTATATAAATCTTCAAGATACTCCTTCCATCTTCTAGCTTTTTCCTTATTTTCTGTGAGTTCCTTACCCTGCTTATCACATATAATGTTACCCTTTGGTTTTACTTTAGAAAAATGTGACTTAATTTTCCTGTAGCCCAAATCTACTTTACCTCTTCTCATATCCTCCTCAATATCCTCACAATTTCCTTTTATCCACTCTTCTTTCGCTAGCTTGCATTTCCTATTAATTAAGTTCCTTAGTTCCTTATATTTTTTCTGTCCTGCTTCTGTGTTTCCAATTTTAATTTTCCTTCTTGCTTCTATCATTTCAACTATTTCTTCCGTGATCCATTCCCTCCTACCTGCCCTTTTCTTTGTGCCTAATACTTCATTTGCTGCTGTAGTTAACCCATTTCTGATTTCCCTCCATTCGCAATCTATGTCGTTCCTAGATGTTCCATTAGCCATGATTTCTACTTTCTGCTTGTACTTTTCACATACATCAGCTAATTTTAACCTAGCGACATCTACTCTGACCTGTTTAGACTTCTGTAATTTCTTGAATTTGACCTCTGAGTCCAGGATTACTAAATTATGGTCACTATCAATATCTGCTCCAGGGTAACTCTTACAATTCTTAATCTGGTTCCTAAACCTCTCTTTAACCAGTATGTAATCTATCTGATACCTCCTTATATCTCCTGGCATTTTCCACGTATATATCCTGCGCTTGTGATTCTGAAAAAGCGTGTTTGCTACCACTAGCTTATTCCTAATACAAAACTCTACCAATCTATCCCCTCTATCATTACGTGTTCCTATTCCATATTCTCCTACTATTGAAACTTCCTTTCCCTTACCTACTACGGCATTCCAATCTCCGATTACAATTAGATTATCCTGTCCTTTAACGTTTGCTAACCTAGATTCAATCTCCTCATAAATGGATTCTACCTCCTCATCATCGTGACTTGAAGTTGGCATATATACTTGCACTATAACTGTGTCCGTTGGCTTCGTGTCTAATCTAATAGTTATAATTCTATCACTAACTTGGCAATAACTCTTTACTCTACATCCCAACTTTCTATTCATTATAAAACCTACACCGGTATTCCCATTATCTGATGCTGTGGTTATTAATCTATATTCTCCTGACCACGTATCTACTTGATCTTTCCCCCTAACTTCACTAATGCCTACAATATCCAGTTTATGTCTCTCCATTTCTAGTTTCAAATTCTCTAACTTTCCTATCCTATTCATACTGCGAACATTCCACGCTCCAACTCGTAGAATGGTTATAATATATTTATACTTGACCGTAACGACGGTAAAGGTGGTGTTACGATTTTTCTGAAAAACAACATCTCTTATATAGAAGAAAACAATTTCCCAATTAACAATGAAGAGATTATGATAAAGCACATAAAAATTTCATATTCTTTAAATAAGTATATAAATCTGTATACTATTTATTAGTGGCGGTTCCTTATGCAGGCCACAGGGCCGCGCGCCCCTCCTGAATATTGAGCGCATCACCGTAAATATATAATTATATTACGATATTTTATCTCGGCATTATTTTTCCTAAAAGATCAAGCTTGCGCCGCGAACATAACACTCAACAGAACACGGTGTGGCATTCCGTTGTGGTATATCGATGTAGATATCATCGATGCAGTATATCATCTGTTTCTATCGTTCGCGAGTCGAAATCCATATATCGACTAATGTAACACACATTCCAGCGGCCAACCAAGCCACCCAGTACAAGTTAAATGCATATGCGATTAGTGCAATATTGCAAGCAATAGAGTGAGAGCGACCGATGCAGTATAAGTCGCACACATACCAGTGAACTGGGATAAATCATAGCAACGTGACGTCACGCTGCTTGTACAGCGAGAATATATCATTGTTTATGCTAAGAGGCCGTGATTTTTTAGCGCCGAATAGAGAGTATAGGTATACAGGAAAATTGGTATAGAATAGCCAGATAAGACAGTTGCATTTGTTCTGTGTAGTTACGTATGTACGATTTTGCCACGTGTTTCTCCAAGAATATATTTAATAGAAATAATTTAATAAAAATGAATAGTGTTAGTTTTTTATTGAAAATAGAGTTTTGTAGACTTTCTCTTGTGGACAAAGTAAAAATTAAAGAATTAGGTAGGCCATTACCTGATTTAAATTTATCGCAAACTTGTGCATGGAGTGCACAAAACCGGACATTTACGCGGCGTTTTTCAGGAGACATTTACAAAAAAAAAACATGGATATGTGGTTGTGAAGTTTCCAACTTATTGTACTGCTTTCCATGTATATTAAATTACAACCCTGCAGCAACTGGAATGGATCAGAATTGGGCCAGAATAGGTATGAAAGATTTGCATCACCTTCCTGATAAAATAAGAAAGCATGAATCATCTCGAGTCCATATCAGTTATGCGCACAGTTGGCTTTACTTGGCAAAGTAAACATCATGACTCAGCTTATTTTTGCATATCGCAAACATGTAATAGAATATAACGAACAAGTGAGGAAGAATCGCTATATTTTAAAACGCATTGTTTGTTGCGTGAAATTTTGCAGTGGTTTTGAATTAGCCCTCAGAGGTCACCGCGAGAATGAAGAATCGGGAAATCGTGGAATATTTAGAGAATTGATCGATTTTTCTGCAGAATTAGATTTTACATTGCGAGAACATCTGCAAGACGCTACGGTTTTCAAGGGGACCTCTAAAACAATACAAAATGATATTTTAGATAGTATGCTTGCGGTATGCAAAGAGCAAATTTGTAGTCAAATTAAAAAATCCGATTTTTTTACTATTCAGTGCGACGAAACTACGGATGTTACGAATTGGTGCCAAACGGTATTGATATTTAGATATGTTTTTGATGGAACTGTTTGTGAGAATTTTTGGAGCTTAATTCAGGAGCTAAATTTTGGAGCTTTAAGAAATGCGCCCCCCAGATTGAAATGGTACGAGCCGCCACTACTATTGTATCTTCTGATATCTTAGCGCAAATGGATTGGCAAGTTATAAAAGAATGCCTAGTATCTGACCATAAACCCATCGTAATGGAATATGGGTGTAACAACATAAACCACATAATAATCTACGAAGACCGATGAAATATCTCAAAGGTGAACTGGAACTGCAATTATAATATGATGAACAAAGTAACAAACACATCTATACAGGAAAATGATACATCTTATGATTCACTAATTAATAACATAAATATAGCGTTCTCTGCAGCGATCCCCAATTCCTGTTCGTCGGAGAAGAAGTTTATACCTAAATCATGGTGGAATGAGCAATGTCAGAATGCAGTAAAGGTAATCACATAGCGAAATCGAATTTAGAAAATTACTTGGAGTTTTAAAAAGCCAATGCCTTTGTTAAGCTCACAATCCGTAAAAATAAAAGAGAATCATGCAGAAAATATTGTGAAAGCATCAATTGTCATACTAATTTAACAGAGTTGTAGAAGAGAGTTTGGAAGATTAAATCAATTGACTACACTAATTCGCAAGTTATTACGTTTGGTGAATGGTGCCATTTGTTTTTAAACCTGATAAACCATGACACCTGATACCGCAAATGAAAAATTAGACACGGGTTATACCATTATTATTACGACAATGAACTTTTCCTTTCCACAATGGACCTATCCATATATCCTTATATAGCGTTCTTTAACAAGACAATCTCATATTATGAACTGAAAAGTTCATCAAAAAATCAAATTCGGCAACAGGATTAGATGGTATCCATTACAACATGTTATTTAATCTTCCACCAATTGCTATTAATTATTTACTTCATATTTATATATATAATGACATACTAACTTTAGGCATCATCCCACAACAATGGAAGCTATATAAAATCAAATCTATCTTAAAGCCCGGTAAACCAAGTGCACAGTGTCATATCGACCTATATCGAAAACCTTTGAAAGAATTATTAAAAATAGACTGGATTGGTGGCTAATAAAAAAGAATATATGGCTGATTATTAATTTGGCTTCGGATCTTCATACTTTGTCTATGATAGCATATCTCTTTTAACCTCCGACATATATTTATCATTCACCAAAACGAAATCGTTATTGGCCCTTTTTGTAGATATTAGTTTGTGCTTAATGCTTATGACAATCTTAATCTTAAGTTACTATTACAGTCCTTATTGAAAATAAGAATTCTTTCAAAATGTGCTACGTCATTGGTTAAATTATACGAAGTTCGTAAAATTATATTACATACTACAAATGCAATTATTGTTCCGACAAGTACAAGCAATGGCATCCCACAGAGTAGCATACTAAGCCCGATATTGTATTGTATTTACACAAAAAATACATTCCAAAGGGATTTAAAAGTCTATAATTTGCGGACGATATCGTTATTTATTTACCAGAATCAAATATACACACTCAATTTAATGAAATGTCTAGAGCATTCTTAAAATTTCAAGAGTGGACAGTGGAAAAAGGCTTAAATATCAATAACGAAAGTGTGTCTTAACAACATTTACAAGAAAAAGAGTGCTTCTTCCGGCAAGAATCCAATTAGGGAACATACAGTTGAATCATGTTAAATCCGCTAAATTTCTTGGCATGTACAATTAGTACCATTAGAAATTACCTCATTTATGAAATTCATTAATTTTAAAAAATTATCACTACGGTGTTAAATATTTATATAGAATATCACCCAAATACCGTAACTTAAAGCATTAACTAGCTAGATGTACATTTCAAGGGCTATGCCCCCATCTTCAGCAGCACGAGATAAAACTAAATATAATACCTCTGTATATGAAATACCCTACTGAAGATGGGGGCATAGCCCTTGAAATGGTACATGTAGCTACTTAATGCTTTTTACGGTATTTTGGTGATATTCTATACTATCAGGTTATCCTATTAAAATTAGTTCACTTAAATTGCTTAAATGTGCTGTAAATAATTCTGAATAGAAAACTTATGAACGTATATATTTTTATTTATTTTTATTATATATTTTGGTTTACAAATCTAGTTTCATTTACAATCAGATATCTTCTCATTCAGCAGATATCTGCTGCTGTTAGAGAGCATGCTTTAGTAGTTATACATTTAATGTAATTACATAATACCTTGCATTATATTAATAAAAGTGTAAGAAATAAAAGATATTCTGATGCAAAATATACCTTTGTCACGAATCGTGATTGATATACTATTAAATAAATAAGTCAACATGACAGAAGTACTTCAAAAATGGCATATAATACGACCTATAAATCTTTTAAAACAATACAAATTAACAATTAACGAAAATATTGGTTGGTAAAAAAAAATATTTTCGTAAATAAATACATAAACCTGGTAAATCTGTAAGACCAATAGTGTCTGCTATTAACTGCCGAACATATTTACTTTCGAAATGGTTAGCGAATGTACTTAATAATTTTTATTTCGATAGTTTCGCTGTAAAAAATTCTTTAGAATTCATTATAATGTTAAAGATCTAACACTGTCAAATAATGAAATACTTATTTCATTTGATGTTTGCTCATTATTTCCAAGTGTTCCTATTCCTGAAACTATTCTTTTTCTTGAAGAGATAATTCTGTGGATGATGTTATTATTAATGAATACTTACTAAATTATGTATGTCTCAGAATTGTTTTTCTTTAAATGGTAAATTCTTTGAGCAAAAGGGAGGTACATTTATGGGAAATTGTTTTTATTTATTAAAAGTCCATTTATTGTTAATTTATTTATGACTTATTTTGAAACTAAATTAAAGGAAACTGAAATTAGAATTTGGTAACATATAATACTTCTAATAGTCTGGCTAATTTTCTAGAAAATCCAAAGATTTGATTGATTTCAATCAAAAGTCGGATATTTACGAAATATCTTGTTCTAGTTATTCTAAAGTATATATAGGACAAACACGTAGACCCATTGAAACTAGATTTAAGGAGCATTTAGCTCATTTCAGATTAAATAGTAAACATAAAAGTGCTGTCGCCGAGCATATTTTTCAATCAGGTCATCCTATTCAAATTAGTTCACTTAAATTACTTAAAAATGTTTTGAATTATTCCGAGTTAAATGCTTATGAAAGAATATACATGCATAAATCTAAATCAAATTTAATGAATTTAGATTCAGGCCCAATTTCATCTTGTCTAATTAATTTATTTAATAACAACTATTTTTATTTAAGTTTTTAAATTTATTTATTTATTTATTTTTGGTTATTTTAGATTTCACAAACCAATATTTTCCTTAATTGTTAATTTGTATTGTTTTAAAAGATTTATAGGTCATATTATATGCCATTTTTGAAGTACTTCTGTCATGTTGACTTATTTATTTAATAGTACATCAATCACGATTCGTGACAGAGGTATTTTATTTAGTTTTTATCTTGTGCTACTGAAGATGGGGGCATAGACATCGAAATGTACAACTAGCTACTTAATGCTTTAAGTTACGGTATTTGGGTGATATTCTATACTAATTATAATTCATAATAATTTAATGTATATCAAATACTTATTCTATATGTTAATTAATTATGTATATATAACTCCCCTATCCTCAGATAAAAATTTAGGAGATTTTCAAAATTAGATAATGTTTATGTGATTGGGATCAGATTGCAAACAGCTCGAAGCCAGTGAAGCATATCTGAGTTCTTGGGGAGATATTAGGAACATATGGGAAGGGTGGGAAGCCTGTTACTATAGTGGTTCGCTATTCCGCTAAAGCTTAGTTAATTGTATCCCAACTAAGAATGGTACCGAGTATAGAGGATAGGTGGCGCTGAGCTACGGTTAGCCATCCAAGCACTGACCTAGCGAGACGTTGCTTAACTCTTATTATCGACGCTCAATGCATTACCCACATAGGCCATAATTTTAGAAATTTCAAATATATATATCTAATAATATACTATTGATAATATAAAAAGGATACAGTAGAGTATGATGGTCCATATACTGGTTCTGGTTTGGATTGTCAGTTGATTTGTTGTCTTTGATGGTCCATATACTGGATCTGGTTTGCATTGGCAGTTGATCGGTTGTCTTTGAATCTTCAGGTTTTGTTTAATCTCGTGAGTGCCTTTTAGTTTGATGGCGTTGAGGTCAATTGTTGGTGGATTGAATTTAATGGGCTGATGGTCCATACATGATAGATTTAATTTCGAAAGAGGTATGTTGTCGAACAATAGTTGTACTGGTTTGTAGTTTTATGGAATTTATCTGGACGGTACAGTTGGTAGTGGTTTCTATTAGATAGGAACCGTAGAGTGGTTGGTTTTTTCTAGATGTTCCGCATGAAATTGTGGAAACCATTTTGCTTGGTGTTGTAATAAGCAATGTTCCATCTGCTACTTTTGTGTTTTGGATCTCCTGGATCGAGATACTGAATGATGTGCATGTTGTAATATTAGGTTGGAAGTTCATCAACTGGACTACACAAGGGCTGTCGTCACTATTGTCGATGAGGTGGGTTTCTTTGCAGAGGTATTCTTCCTTGAATTGTTTGATGCATTTCTCGTCCATATATGAGTATCTGGTGTTCATTAAACAAATTGTGACGATGAATTCCATGTGAATCTGATTAACTTAAGGCTAGATGTTCCATCGATGTCGAACTTCCCTGGCTGATTCCTACCAATGGAGATTTGCAAATGATTCGCAGCTCTCCGCACCAACCTTGATGTACGTTCAGGGCTGATCTTGAGTTTAATTTCACTAATTGATTCCAATGAAATCTGTTCCTCTTGGATTAAGGATGATCCACGATAGATAATCCCGTTTTTTTGTAAAATAGACTATTTTGCTTCGAATTTGGGCACAAAGGTTATTACTCAAAACAGATACGCGATGTAATGTTTTGCCCAAATCCCACCGATTGCGCCAAAAATTGTCTTCAATTTTGTATAATCACGTTTAAATTTTTTAATATCTTTCTAAAAGAGCAATTAAAATATAAATACTTTTAGTGCCAATTTGCTAAAATTTGTTAACTGTTTTTTAAACTTTCCGAACACCAACAGGACCGAATTCCCAATTACAACTGTACTCGATAACTCATGGTATGATCAAAAATTACTTAGAATTTGTTTGTAAGAAAAAGAGTCCCTTACTCTATTTTGGATCACGAGCGCATCAATTGGACGATTTGCAACTAATTTGCCATATTTTGACAACAAAAATCATTTAAATAGCATTGTATTTATATGGAACCTAGAATGGTAAACATGGTAATATCATTTCGAACTTATATTGCTAATGACAACTATTTATCTACGCAACTTGAAATTTCATTGTTCTAAAGTTGTTTAGAAAACTGACCTACTAATTTGCGAAAATAAGACTTCTAAGAGTAAAAGCTTGCAAAATTTAAGAATTTTTTTCCAAGCATAGTGTTTTATATCGTATTAGCTTTGATTATGACATGATAATATGTATTTACAATTTTGCTATAAAATTATCACTGGAGCCAATATTTTAAGATGTATCATTTAAAATGTAAAATGCCTAATTTTCTAAATTAGCTTTACATCCTTTATCGAATACAAATAGATCATTCACCCCTATGCGCCGATCCGATCTCATTATATAGAATGTGAATTCTGATAAACAAAAGCTATCGCTCCATATTCACGCCAATTCTACATCTAATATATAGGGCAGCCAACTGTAGAAGCTACTTGTATGCAAAGTTTATCAAATGTATACTACTACTTATATTGGTAGAATTCCGTTCCCATAGTAATTTGAAATATTCTTATTAAATGGGGTAAAATGTAGTCTTGATCTGCGATGTGAAAATTGAAATATAACCTGGGGAAGCACAAATCTAAGATCGTTTGGTGCAGTGTTGAATTAAATTGAAACAGTGATTGATTTAGCAAAATGGTAAGTACTACGTTAACTAAATATTTATTTTATTAATGTATTTTATTTTTACCAGTTGTGGATATATTCTATATGCATACTTATGCATGTAGCAAATGATTTATTACGTTTTGTATATCGTGGTCAACGATTATTAATGGGGGTATTTGAGAAGAATCTGGAGAATATATACACAGGTATGATCTGCCTAGGAAACATTTAAAATATTATTCTTGATACTACATGGTTAAAAATTATCACTACGGTGTTAAATTATAATATAGAATATCACCCAAATACCGTAACAAGCATTAAGTAGCTAGATGTATATTTCAAGTGCTATGCGCCCATCTTCATTAGCACAAGTTAAAACTAAATAAAATACCTCTGTCACGAATCGTGATTGATATACTATTAGATAAATAAGTCAATATGACAGAAGTACTTCAAAAGTGGCATATAATATGACCTATAAATCTTTTAAAACAATACAAAATAACAATTAAGGAAATTAACAAGTAATAGCAAAAAATATTGGTTTGTGAAATCTAAAATAACCAAAAATAAATAAATAAATAAATAAATAACATAAAATAAATCAAATAGACAAGATGAAATTATGTTGGTAGAATTTCCGAATCAAAATTCATTAAATTTGATTTAGATTTATGCATATATATATTTTATTTTAGGTAATACATACATCCTTGGTATACGTAAAGCTGGTAAATCTGTAAGACCAATAGTGTCTGCTATTAACTCCCCAACATATTTACTTTCGAAATGGTTAGCAAATGTACTTAATAATTAGTATTTCGATAGTTTCGCTGTAAAAAAATCTTTAGAATTCGTTAGTTAAAGAGTCCGCAATCCTAAAGATTGGTTGGAAACAGCACGCCATGCCGATCTATCCTGAGCTAATCCCTTCATCTCCCTATAGCTATTCATCTCAACGTCTTCAACTATCTGACTCACATACTCCAATTTAGGCCTACCTACCCCTCTCTTTCCCTCCACCTACCTTCTATGATCAATTGCATAATCCCCCCATGCCTAAGGATATGCCCTACTAATCTGTCTCTCCTACGCTGTAACACTCTCCAAATACTTCTCTTCTCCCCTACTAACTCTAGTACATCTTCATTTGTTACTTTATCTTCCCAACCAATCCTCATCATCCTCCTATAACACCACATTTCGAATGCTTGTAATCTACGCTTCTCTTCCTTTCCTATAGTCCACGCCTCACACCCGTACAGTGCTACACTCCAAACATATACCTTCAGTAATCTTTTTCTAATACCCAAGTCAATATTTGATCTTAAAATCTGTTCTTTTTCTACGAATGCCTTCCTACCCTGTGCTATCCTACACTTTATATCTACCTTGCTTCGATTATCTTTTGTGATTCTACTGCCTAAATAACAAAAATCTGACACTTCTTCGATTCTATTATCTCCTATTGAGATCTTCATTTTTCTACTGCATTCCTTTTTGTCACACCTCATCACTTTAGTTTTACCTATATTTATTTTCATGTTAAAATCCCTAGTCAATACTGCCTGCATACCATTCAATACCCTTTCTAAATTCTTTTCGCTTTCTTCTAATATAGCTATATCGTCGGCGAATCTCAACATATATATTTTCTCTCCCTGTACATTCACACCTACACTATACTCTTCTTTTACTTTGTTTATTGCATCTTCTATATATAGATTAAATAATAACGGTGAGAGTGTACATCCCTGCCGAACTCCCTTCCCTATTTTTGCTACCTCTTCTTCCCCCTCAATTCTAACTAAGGCAGTTTGGTGTTTATATAAATTAAAAATTATTCTCCTATCCTTATAATCTATACCCGTTTCTTTTAAAATTCTAAACATTATGTCCCAATCTACATTATCAAATGCCTTTTCTAAATCTACAAAAGCTATGCAAGTTACCTTTCCTACCCTCATTCTTTTTTCTACTACTGTTCTTAGTGCTAAAATCGCCTCCCTCGTCCCTCTGTTTTTCCTAAAACCAAACTGATCTTCTCCTAGCCTTTCCTCCACTTTATTTTCTAATCTCCTATAAATAATCTTTAGCAATATCTTCGATGCATGTGATAGTAGACTAATGGTCCTATAGTTCTCACACAAATTAGCTCCTATTTTCTTCGGCATTGTTACTATTCTACTACGCTGAAAATCCTGTGGTACTTCTCCCTTCTCATATATTTTACAAACTAACCTGTATAATCGCTCCTGCATTTTTCCCCTGCGTGTTTTATTAATTCGGCTGGTATCATATCAATCCCCGCTGCTTTGTTATTCCGTAAATCATTTAATGCTCTATGAAACTCTGACCTAAGTATGCTAGGACCTAAGTCATCCTCATCTATCTGTTCCACACTTTCTAGCTCCTCCATGTCGTGCCTACCTTTATATAAATCTTCAAGATACTCCTTCCATCTTCTAGCTTTTTCCTTATTTTCCGTGAGTTCCTTACCCTGCTTATCACATATAATGTTACCCTTTGGTTTTACTTTAGAAAAATGTGACTTAATTTTCCTGTAGCCCAAATCTACTTTACCTCTTCTCATATCCTCCTCAATATCCTCACAATTTCCTTTTATCCACTCTTCTTTCGCTAGCTTGCATTTCCTATTAATTAAGTTCCTTAGTTCCTTATATTTTTTCTGTCCTGCTTCTGTGTTTCCAATTTTAATTTTCCTTCTTGCTTCTATCATTTCAACTATTTCTTCCGTGATCCATTCCCTCCTACCTGCCCTTTTCTTTGTGCCTAATACTTCATTTGCTGCTGTAGTTAACCCATTTCTGATTTCCCTCCATTCGCAATCTATGTCGTTCCTAGATGTTCCATTAGCCATGATTTCTACTTTCTGCTTGTACTTTTCACATACATCAGCTAATTTTAACCTATCGACATCTACTCTGACCTGTTTAGACTTCTGTAATTTCTTGAATTTGACCTCTGAGTCCAGGACTACTAAATTATGGTCACTATCAATATCTGCTCCAGGGTAACTCTTACAATTCTTAATCTGGTTCCTAAACCTCTCTTTAACCAGTATGTAATCTATCTGATACCTCCCTATATCACCTGGCATTTTCCACGTATATATCCTGCGCTTGTGATTCTGAAAAAGCGTGTTTGCTACCACTAGCTTATTCCTAATACAAAACTCTACCAATCTATCCCCTCTATCATTACGTGTTCCTATTCCATATTCTCCTACTATTGAAACTTGAGGAGGAGGATGAGGATTGGTTGGGAAGATAAAGTAACAAATGAAGCTGTACTAGAGTTAGTAGGGGAGAAGAGAAGTATCTGGAGAGTGTTACAGCGTAGGAGAGATAGATTAGTAGGGCATATTCTTAGGCATGGGGGGATTATGCAATTGATCATAGAAGGTAGAGTGGAGGGAAAGAGAGGGGTAGGTAGGCCTAGATTGGAGTATATGAGTCAGATAGTTGAAGACGTTGAGATGAATAGCTATAGGGAGATGAAGGGATTAGCTCAGGATAGATCGGCATGGCGTGCTGTTTCCAACCAATCTTTAGGATTTCGGACTCTTTAACTAAACTATTGAAACTTCCTTTCCCTTACCTACTACGGCATTCCAATCTCCGGTTACAATTAGATTATCCTGTCCTTTAACGTTTGCTAACCTAGATTCAATCTCCTCATAAATGGATTCTACCTCCTCATCATTGTGACTTGAAGTTGGCATATATACTTGCACTATAACTGTGTCTGTTGGTTTTGTGTCTAACCTAATAGTTATAATTCTGTCACTAACTTGGCAATAACTCTTTACTCTACATCCCAACTTTCTATTCATTATAAAACCTACACCGGTATGCCCATTATCTGATGCTGTGGTTATTAATCTATATTCTCCTGACCACGTATCTACTTGATCTTTCCCCCTAACTTCACTAATCCCTACAATATCCAGTTTAAGTCTCTCCATTTCTAGTTTCAAATTCTCTAACTTTCCTATCCTATTCATACTGCGAACATTCCACGCTCCAACTCGTAGAGCTCTCTGCGAAATCGATTTCTTGCCCGCCCCAGAATCCGAGGGCTTGCAATTAATTAAGAATTCGTTAATAATGTTAAAAATCTGACAGTATCAAATAATGAAATTCTTATTTCAATTGATGTTGCTCATTATTTAAAAGTGTTCCTATTTCTGAAACTATTCTTTTTCTTGAAGATATGCTAAAAAATAATTCTGTGGATGATGTTATTATTAATGAATACTTAAAACTTAGTAAATTGTATATGTCCGTTTATTGCTTGTTTATCGCTATAATTTAGTTAAGAGTTATTTTGGAACTAAATTAAAGGAAACTGAAATTTATTTTCCTAGAATTTGGATTAGATATGTAGATGATATCTTTGCGATTTTTGATACTGAAAAATCTAATATTAATGATTTTATGAAAATATTAAATTCTAAATTTCCTTCAATTAAATTTACTTATGAAATTGATAATAATAATCAGTTACCTTTCTTAGATGTTTTAGTCATTCAAAATAATAATATATTTGAATTTGATATATATAGAAAAGCTACAAATAGGGACTGCTATATACTGAACGATTCAAATCATTGTCGTCAACATAAATATGGTGCTTTTAATTTTTTAATTAACTGCATATTAAATTTTCCTTTATCTAATGATAAATATAACATTGAATTAAATAATATCCGAAATATAGGAGTTAGCTATTCTTCTAAAATTATAAATAACATATTAAGAAAATTTAAAAGAACAAGAGTTGTCAGAAATATTAGTAGTTTGGAAAGTATGTGATTCCTTATAGAACTGCGGTGACATTCTTAGGTTTAAAAATAGATTATAAATTGAAATGGCATGATCATATTTTGAAATGTTTGAATAAAGCGGAAAAGGGTTGTAACATTATTAGAGCAATATCAAGATCTAACTGGGGAGCTCATGCTAGTATATGTTTACTATTTTATAAATCGTTTACAAGGTCTATATTAGATTATGGCTGCATATTCTATGGATCAGCCAGAAAGGGAATATTAAATAATGTAAATACTTTTCAGTATAAATGCCTAAGGAATTGTTTATGTTTGATGAAATCCACTCCTATCGATGTAATTATTTCAGAGGCTGGTGAAATGCCTTTTAATATTTGCAGGCAAATGTTAGCTAGTAGGTTTGCTTTAAACTTGTATTCAACGTCATCGTATATTTATGATTTGTTGTATGGACTCTATCTCATACTTAACAAATCCTTATTGGAAATGTAAACCCATTTTTGAGTTAGCGACAACGAAGCTCCGCTGTGTTCGTATACCAATATTATAATATACATTTTTCATTTATTTATCAGCTTACAGATTATCAGATTCTGATTCAGTAAGTTTTAAAATGGAGAAATTATAGTCAGCGAAGACATACATTTTCTATTAAAAGAACTAATATTAGTGAGGGTTAGTATAGCAATCATTCGTTTGTTTGTCGCATATTATCTCATTAGGCATCATTTGCATTGGTTACAAACCTGCGCAGAATAATTTTCCAGCTCCAGATAGAATAATAACGCGACAATCCGGATCTGAATCCATGGAATTAAAACATTCGCCAATTTCACTAAAAATAGAGATAAATTATTATATGTGAAAAAATCAATACAATATAATTATATAAAAATGGTGTGGTCAATGTATGATCTAAATTTACAAGTGATTCGAGTGCACTACATGGATGAATATTCCTTATAGTAACATTTTTCTATTATTTCATATTCTTATAAACTGGGGTCACAAGTCTGCTTTAAGAGGCAAAGTAAGAAATAAATGGGTCATGTAGACCCAGATTAAATAAGCAAGTCAGATAGTGCAAGACGTTAGGTTGAATGGTAATAGGGAACCGAATGATTTAGCGTAGTTGAGATCGGCGTGATATGCTGTTTCAAATTAATCCCTAGGATTGAGGAACGGAGTTGTTAAAATCAGAGATTGGGGAATATATTAGGATACGAAAATGACGTTCGAGGATTAGATAAACTATATAATAACAATTCCATTAAAAATGCTGGTGGTCATTATTAGATCCACGGGTAATTTAACTAATATAAATGCAATTATTCAACTATGCTATGGTTATGTTTATAGTTTGTTAAAGTTTTGTTCCATCATTTTTGTGCTACATCGAAATAATTCATTATTGTTCATTAGTTAGTTAAAGAGTCCGCAATCCTAAAGATTGGTTGGAAACAGCACGCCATGCCGATCTATCCTGAGCTAATCCCTTCATCTCCCTATAGCTATTCATCTCAACGTCTTCAACTATCTGACTCACATACTCCAATCTAGGCCTACCTACCCCTCTCTTTCCCTCCACTCTACCTTCTATGATCAATTGCATAATCCCCCCATGCCTAAGAATATGCCCTACTAATCTGTCTCTCCTACGCTGTAACACTCTCCAAATACTTCTCTTCTCCCCTACTAACTCTAGTACAGCTTCATTTGTTACTTTATCTTCCCAACCAATCCTCATCATCCTCCTATAACACCACATTTCGAATGCTTGTAATCTACGCTTCTCTTCCTTTCCTATAGTCCACGCCTCACACCCGTACAGTGCTACACTCCAAACATATACCTTCAGTAATCTTTTTCTAATACCCAAGTCAATATTTGATCTTAAAATCTGTTCCTTTTCTACGAATGCCTTTCTACCCTGTGCTATCCTACACTTTATATCTACCTTCCTTCGATTATCTTTTGTGATTCTACTGCCTAAATAACAAAAATCTGACACTTCTTCGATTCTATTATCTCCTATTGTGATCCTCATTTTTCTACTGCATTCCTTTTTGTCACACCTCATCACTTTAGTTTTACCTATATTTATTTTCATGTTAAAATCCCTAGTCAATACTGCCTGCATACCATTCAATACCCTTTCTAAATTCTTTTCGCTTTCTTCCAATATAGCTATATCGTCGGCGAATCTCAACATATATATTTTCTCTCCCTGTACATTCACACCTACACTATACTCTTCTTTTACTTTGTTTATTGCATCTTCTATATATAGATTAAATAATAACGGTGAAAGTGTACATCCCTGCCGAACTCCCTTCCCTATTTTTGCTACCTCTTCTTCCCCCTCAATTCTAACTAAGGCAGTTTGGTGTTTATATAAATTAAAAATTATTCTCCTATCCTTATAATCTATACCCGTTTCTTTTAAAATTCTAAACATTATGTCCCAATCTATATTGTCAAATGCCTTTTCTAAGTCTACAAAAGCTATGCAACTTACCTTTCCTACCCTCTTTCTTTTTTCTACTACCGTTCTTAGTGCTAGAATCGCCTCTTTTATAGAATCGCCTCTTAAATTTTCCATTAATGAATTAATATTCTATCGACTTAATATTGTAAGCCAAATTAATAGAATTAATAAAACAAGATATTTCAATAATATAAAATACTAAATTGCACACGAAAACATAAATATTTTTATTATAACGTTATTTTTAATTTCAAGAAAATCAAATTGTTTTGATATGCAATATAAATTTTTCAGTAAGATTTTTCATAGATTACTCTGCATTTATTCAAATTTGTACAATAAATTTGAGTATTTTAATTTTATTGTTGGAACTTGCCAGTCATAAATGTAAACTTCTTAGTAAACTATCAAAACGAATTATAGTATAAAGGTATGTTAGTGTGGTAGTGTGGTAATTTCCTTCAAGTACTCGATGCCATTAGGGTAAAAGTGGCGTTCGATTTTATTGAAAAATAATACATAATATAGTAATTGTAATATTAATATCAATCTCTAATGAAGATGTGTTAAAATTTTTAAAAACCTAAAAAAAAATACATATTCTTTTCGTCCTTTATAATATCTTAGACTGTATATATCCTCTCTTAATTCAACCAAATATGTAAAATGAACTAAACACAGATTGCTTCTAATAAAATTATTGCAAATTATTGCAAATTTATACTTTCATAGGGTTAATATAGATGTGTTCAAACAATTACGGGTTGGATCGGATCAGTTCGGGTTAGCGGGTGTGGCCGGGTCTGTGCGAGTCGGACCGGGTCGGGTCTGGTTGGGTGCGGGTTAGGGTCGAGTGAGGTTGGGTCGGGTTAGTTAAAATGATAATTTTGCGCACCTCTAAAGTGTATAATTGGAAAAATGAAGAATCCAAGAATCGCAACACTCACTTAACTTGAAACGAAGAATATTGTATTTGAATATTTTGTACAATATATACATTAGTTGTATTGCATATTACTTTTACAATATTTAAATGTACAGTGTGTCTCGTTTTTCGATATTGGACATTTGCTGAAACTACCAAATAAGTTCAAAATAAACACATTTATAGTTACTTAGACATAAATTAATGCATATTTTGTTTTCAGCACTACAATTTTGCAAACGCATTCGGCACATAATAAAATCACTTAAATCGGGATCTAACCTATATCTATGAATCGGGATCTAACCCATATAAAATACAAATACAATATAAAATACACAGTATCTAATAAACCTGTATCGTTCAGCACAGTATCGATCTACAGGCCTAAATTCAAAAACAAGTAATGTGACACATTAGCCTAGTTATCAGCTGTATGACATGACCGCGTCCATTCCTTGTCAAGGAAGACGATCATTTTCAACTTGATAGATCTATCTCTCTCTTTCATATAATTTGAAATTTGTCTTAAAATTTTGTGCAAATATCTCCTCCGAAGCTACACCACCCAGCGAGCCAAAGTCGGTGCCATTCGCTCCCAATTAAAATATTCTAATTAAATCGGGCCAATGCATTGCTCCACTCTGTTCACAGAGCGTACATGAATCATTTTTCCCAGTGCATAGTCAAATTGTTAGAAACGACAGAACCATTCATGTTTTATTATACATATACATATAATTAATCATTTTCGTAATGTAAAATACAAAATAAAATAATAATAAGTACTTTAAAATATTCTACATTATCGATCTTGTATATATTGTATCCATGTAATTTTTTCTTACATCTTTATGTTTTAATCGATACAAATACAAATTAATTTGTAAAAAAAATTGAGCAAAATAATAGCATAGAATATATTCTTACCTCCATAATTTTTCATTAAGGGAATTCATTTTTTCAGGTCTATTCAGTTCTACATGATAAATAAACGGCTTGGGCACTGTAACTGATATGTGTTCATATACTCTTGCAGTAGACATTTTTCTTAATTGCACCAAATTGATCTTAGTTGCTGTAAATAAAAGAAAAATGTATAAATAACAATACCATATTTTAATGTATTCATCATAATACTACCATGTCAGTTTATAGTTACTAATTATGCATTACATAAACAGGAAACTAGATAGATCAACAAACACTAGCGCGGACGTTTGCTACAAAATATGATTTCAGATTTTTTAAATTTCATTATTTTTTATCTGTATTTTTTTCGAGGAAATACATATATAGAAGTACGAGGGTTATCCAGAAAGTAAGTTCCTTTGCCACGTGTTGCCGCGCAGACGCTACTGTGGCAACTTCATGCATACGCGCCAGTTGCACTGACTCAGTAGGAAGGGATAGACACCATTTTGAGATCGCTTGTTATTGTGTGGGCTGCACGGTGAGACTTTATAATGTCGAAGCGAATTGCAAATCCCGCCACCTGTGAAATGCGATTGTAATACGTTTTCTCAACGCCAGGAATATGAAACAAAATCAATCTGTGAAGTGTACGGAGAAAATTCAATGAGCGATTCAATGGTACGGAGATGGGTACGACTGTTCAATGAAGGACGCGAGAATGTGCATCATATACAATGATGAAGAACGAAGTGGGCGCCCATCTTTGGTGACTGATGATTTGGTGCATGGAGTTGAAAAGACGATTATGGAAAACCGAAGATTCACCATTGCGACATTGTCACTGCAAAAATTTCACGTTCTCTTTTGTATAAAATTGTTTCCGAGGATCTGCAATATCGAAAACTGTGTTCTCGTTGGGTACCGAAACTTCTGACGGAGCAACAGAAAGTTCAACGTCAGGCCAGTGCACTTGAGTTTTTGACCCGGTACAACAATGATGGTGATGACTTCTTGAGCTGTATCGTCACTGGGGATGAGACCTGGGTGGCCCACGAAACGCCTGAATCAAAAGGGCAATCAATGGAATGAAGACACACTTCATCCCCAACAAAGACAAAACCCAAACAAACCCTAACCACTCGAAAAAATCATGTTTTGGAACAGACAAGGCGTCTTGCTGGTGGACTTCATGCCACATGGTGCAACAATATACGCAATTCATGCATGTGACACCTTTAGAAAACTGCGTCGCGCAATTCAGAATAAGCGACGAGGCATGCTTTGCCGTGGCGTTGCGTTCATTCATGACAATGCCCGCCCACACACGGCGCATGTGACACAACGACTCTTATAGGACTTCGGTTGGGTGCAGTTTAACCATCCACCTTACAGTCCAGACCTAGCACCGAGTGATTTCCATTTGCATACAAAAAATTGTGCCCCGCTATGACAAATGTATAAACAATGGTGAAATTTACGTGGAAAAATAGTTTAATGTTTGTACATTACAATGCAACAAAAGTATTTTTTATAGCAATTATGCAAAATATAAGTAAATCAATATTTAAGACAATAATATTAATTCAAGCAAATTAGTACTTGCCGTACATGCTTTGCAATATATAAATATAAAAAATAGCATTTTTTTGTATTCACATTTTTGTTAAAACGAATATACAACTTTTTCAGTTTTTAATTAACAAAAGCCGTTTAGTGCACTATTAATAACCCATTATAGTCCCAGATATATTATACATATGAATATTTATAAAAATGGATTCTTCAATTTTCCTCATTATTCTTATTTACATTATTTAATTATTATTTATTTTGATATTAATTTTACCATATTATCACGTATAAGATAAGAATATATAAATAAGACAGTTCAATTATTTTTGGATAATTCAAGGTTTATAGGCTTATTTTCGTGGGTTATATCTATTTTCCCATCCATATCCAGCTATTCCCAACCAGTATCAATCGTACCGGGCATTTCATAAAGGCTAGTCTATCGCCATGCACTAAATTATTACACATATCCAGCTTTTCCCAACCAGGATCGTACCTCAATAAATGTGGGTTATGTGGGTCGAGAATGCGGTCACTGTTTAAAATCATATCACATAGAAATCTGGGACTACAGCAATATTTCTAATACCTACCTCTTAATTTCGTTAATGCACTTACTACTTGCACTCTTCCCAAAAACATATCACAAGACTGGGATATTTGTAGAATATAAAACGAAGCACGGCCAAGTAAAATTAAATATTATATATTAATTGCGAGGTAACCTTAAAAGTTTGGGCATACCAACTTGTACTTGTTGCAAAGGGTAATGATCGAACTTGAGTGCAAAGTCTATATTATACACTATATTGAACATATTATTGTGAACGACCTTTGGACGTTTTATATGTAAATAAATACTAGGTGGAAGTTACATTTGTTTCGATATTCGGATTCGATATTCGGATTTTCATTGGATTTCATAATTTTCACAAAAACAGCTCAATGTTAAATTAATAATTAAAGTATAATTAAATACCCTAGCACCCCAATTTTTATAAATGTTATAAATAGTAGACTACTTTAATAGATAGAATACTCCACTTTGCTAATAATTATTGTAATTCTGAGATAATGTCTTTCAAAGATAACACTTTTTAGACATTTTTCAAAAATTATTTAAACAAAAAGTATAATATGTTACACCACAGATTTTTTATATTTTGTTAATAAAGGTGTGTTCTATAAGAGAGTATAGCAGCTTTGCCCCACAGCCCCGTACAAGTGGCGCTACAGAACATCGAACACACCCTTTAAAATGCGACCGTATATACGGAAATAACGCAATATTCAAAAATTATTTAAACAAAAAGTATAATATGTTACACCACAGATTTTTTATATTTTGTTAATAAAGGTGTGCTCTATAAGAGAGTATAGCAGCTTTGCCCCACAGCCCCGTACGAGTGGCGCTACAGAACATCGAACACACCCTTTAAAATGCGACCGTATATACGGAAATAACGTAATATTCAAAAATTATTTAAACAAAAAGTATAATATGTTACACCACAGATTTTTTATATTTTGTTAATACAGGTGTGTTCTATAAGAGAGTATAGCAGCTTTGCCCCACAGCCCCGTACGAGTGGCGCTACAGAACATCGAACACACCCTTTAAAATGCGACCGTATATACGGAAATAACGCAATATTCAAAAATTATTTAAACAAAAAGTATAATATGTTACACCACAGATTTTTTATATTTTGTTAATAAAGGTGTGCTCTATAAGAAAGTATAGCAGCTTTGCCCCACAGCCCCGTATGAGTGGCGGTACAGAACATCGAACACACCCTTTAATATGGGACCGTGTGTACGGAAATAACGCAATATTCAAAAATTATTTAAACAAAAAGTATAATATGTTACACCACAGATTTTTTATATTTTGTTAGTAAAAGTGTGCTCTATAAGAGAGTATAGCAGCTTTGCCCCACAGCCCCGTACGAGTGGCGGTACAGAACATCGAACACACCCTTTAAAATGCGACCGTATATACGGAAATAACGCAATATTCAAAAATTATTTAAACAAAAAGTATAATATGTTACACCACAGATTTTTTATATTTTGTTAGTAAAGGAGTGCTCTATAAGAGGGTATAGCAGATTTGCCCCACAGCCCCGTACGAGTGGCGGTACAGAACATGGAACACACCCTTTAATATGGGACCGTGTGTACGGAAATAACGCAATATTAAAAAATTATTTAAACAAAAAGTATAATATATTACACCACAGATTTTTTATATTTTGTTAATAAAGGTGTGCTCTATAAGAGGGTATAGCAGCTTTGCCCCACAGCCCCGTACGAGTGGCGCTACAGAACATCGAACACACCCTTTAAAATGCGACCGTATATACGGAAATAACTCAATATTCAAAAATTATTTAAACAAAAAGTATAATATGTTACACCACAGATTTTTTATATTTTGTTAATAAAGGTGTGCTCTATAAGAGAGTATAGCAGCTTTGCCCCACAGCCCCGTACGAGTGGCGCTACAGAACATCGAACACACCCTTTAATATGGGACCGTGTATACGGAAATAATGCAATATTAAAAAATTAGAGATTTTACATAAGACTTTTATGCACTCTGAAATAGAGATTAAATTCAGAGTCATTTTAATTTTTAACAAAGATTTAACAAAGATCTTTAGATATTTATATTTTAAAGTCGACAGTAAGTCTAGTGCTGGGAATGGTTCCGGTAAACCGGTGCACCGGTTTATTTTTTGTCGAAAACCGGCAACCAAGACAATCTCGGTTCACCGGTGAAAACCGCGTTTCGGTGAAAACTGGTTTTCGATTAGCACTGGTTTTCGATTAGCACCGACTATTGATTCAAACCAAACCGCGTTGGTGGTTGGTACGATATGGTAGCCACTATGCTCAGTTCAATTGGCAATGGATCTTACTCTAGCTATTCAGAATAATGAAGTTTATGCAAGTTGATTTCTATTAGAGCAGCAGAGACAGGCGGTAAAGCTCTACCATAGCTAGTATTCTAGTAGATATTAACTATTAAATAATATGATAGTATTATGTATTTTAAATCATTTGAACTTAAAATAATCTTAAAAAATTTAATCTTAAAATCCTAAAATAATCTTATGCAAAGTTTTAATCCAAAGGTAGATTTCCAAAGCAAAGATTCTGATCTAAAGTGAAAAACGAAACAAAATATGCTATTATTAAATTGAAAAATATATATAATTTCAAGCTCATTATACTGGTGTTGGTATCAGAATGCTGACATCAGGAACAAGCAACATAGAATTAAAATACAAATCAGAAAATATTATCGAGGAGATGGTCAGCTGGTGCAATGCCAATGGACTCATTTTAAATGGAAATAAAACTAACGTAATGAAATTTATAACAAAAAACACATCACATAATCAAAGCCTTTATATCAAATTACAAAACAAAGCTGTTGAACATGTTCAAACTACAAAAATTTTAGGTATTCATATAGATGACAAACTTAGTTGGAATAATCATGTACTTCATTTAAGCAGCAAATTAAGTTCAGTCTGTTTCTTATTTAGAAACATAAGAGGCACAGTAAGTCCTGCAATTCTAAAACTTTGCTATCATTCCTTGTTTCACTCTATAATATATTATGGTATTATATTTTGGGGAACCTCTGCTCATTCGATTGAAATTTTCAAATTACAAAAGAAATCGATCAGAACCATACATTCGGCCATTTATAACGCTCACTGCAAACCCTATTTCAAAACGTTAAGAATATTAACAGTTCCATCGCAATATATCTACAGCATCTGTTTACATATAAAAAACAATATACACAATTTCAGAAAAACTTCCGATATACATGACTATAACACTAGATTAAAAGAAAAACTCTATATTCCTTTCGATCGTTTCACAATTTCAAAGCAAGGGCCGGAGAGCATTGGTATAAAATTGTTTAATAAACTACCCGTAAATCTCACAAAATTAGATACTGCAAAATTTAAAATCTCACTTAAACAATATCTGATTAACAAGTCTTATTATGCAGTAAATGAATTTATAAATGACTCACTCATAGATAGCTGATTTATTATACTCTGCTTTTCAAGTTAGAATCTCAAGTACCAGGGAAATTACTATATTAATACAACATAACGTAATGTAAGTCGGTGGTTTGTTATTTATATTTATATTTATTGTAATTTTTTCTTTTATTAATTAGTATGTAATATTAAAAACTCTGTGACAAAATCATAATTCATTACATCATATTACATTAAATAAATAAATGAAATGAAAGAATAAAAAAATCATTAAAAAAATAGCTGACCACAGCAAAATGAGTATAGAGTTATAATGCATATAGAGTTATACAGAGTAATTTTAGATAAGTTTACATTCACCTATTGTCAAATATTCACCTATTCACCATATAAGTACGTGGAATTTTATTAAAAATACAATTTATTTATCCCTTGCAGACGAAATCGCAGTAACAAAATAAACACGTGGATAAGATATGATTACACAATTATACAGTATTGATACGTCGAGCAATGAGTATATTGCACTGTGCTTTGTGCATTAAGCTGCATCTTGATATAAAAATTTATTATCTATGGGATTCAGTGGCGTATCAACTATTTAAGAGTGGTTAGCAAAAATTGTATTGCCCACCTAAAATGCGCCGCACCGGGTGTGTACACTCGTTCACTGGTGTGTAAATGAAATATTGTGTAAATATAGTGTAAATATGTAAAATATAGTGCTGAGAAAAGATGCGGCCTGTTTACACTTTACGAGTCTCCTAAGCGTAATAGCATTGTATACAAGTAATTGAATAAGTACATTGGTAGGAAAAATATTTAAAAAACAATAAGAGAAAATGATACAACACGTTAATAAATTTTACTCAATTCCCAATATAAAAGTGCGAATATAAAGATATAAAGCGAAATTATTTTGTAAATATATTGATATTGTAAATTGTGTTTAGTCATGTCCTCTATATGCAATCACTGATTATATATATTTGTCCTCAACTATAAGGATTTGTTGGAAACTGCATGGACATTATAATGAAATGCATTTGAAGAACTTGAAAACTAAAGTACAGTTGAAATTATGTTGCATCCTTCATCCGCCGAAATTGTTATGAATTAATATATTGATTTACGTTCATTCTGAATTTATAAACAATTACGCGTTTCTAAAGAATTTTTTAATTTTCGATATAAAATTGCGGAATTTTACACATTGTCCAGTGACTGGCGCAAGGTCTTTGTAATCCTAGACTCAGTATATGCGCCAAGCTCATCATCTATTTTACACAGTGCAGTGTAAAATCCGAATCTAAAATCCAAAAATCGGTTTTCACCGAAAATTGGTAAAACGGTTAGTCGGTGAACCGGTGAAAAATCGCTCGCACCGGTTTCCGGTTTGATTGGCAAATATTCACAGCACTAACAGTAGCTATTAGCTATCAAGAAAAAGTGCCTGAGAATGACAATAATATAATGTGAGATTGTATAATATCTAAAATAATATTAATTGTAGATAAGTGTACATAAGACTAAAATTATCTTTAAAAGTTAAATAAATATTTGGTATAATATTTATATCTTCACAACTACTACCTTCACTCTAATCTACACGACTAAATAAACTTAAATAATCAAGAATGATCTGTCCAATCTTCTATTTTATTATAATCACACATTTCCTTGTTTTACTGCTCTAATAGAAATCAACTTGCATTATTCTGAATAGCTAGAGTAAGATCCATTGCCAATTGAACTGAGCATAGTGGCTACCATATCGTACCAACCACCAACGCGGTTTGGTTTGAATCAATAGTCGGTGCTAATCGAAGACCAGTTCTAATCGAAAACCGGTTTTCACCGAAACGCGGTTTTCACCGAAACGCGGTTTTCACCGGAAATTGGTGAACCGAGATTGTCTTGGTTGCCGGTTTTCGACAAAAAATAAACCGGTGCACCGGTTTACCGGAACCATTCCCAGCACTAGACTTACTGTCGACTTTAAAATATAAATATCTAAAGATCTTTGTTAAATCTTTGTTAAAAATTAAAATGACTCTGAATTTAATCTCTATTTCAGAGTGCTTAAAAGTCTTATGTAAAATCTCTAATTTTTGAATATTGCATTATTTCCGTATACACGGTCCCATATTAAAGGGTGTGTTCGATGTTCTGTACCGCCACTCGTACGGGGCTGTGGGGCAAAGCTGCTATACCCTCTTATAGAGCACACCTTTATTAACAAAATATAAAAAATCTGTGGTGTAACATATTATACTTTTTGTTTAAATAATTTTTGAATATTGCGTTATTTCCGTATATACGGTCGCATTTTAAGGGGTGTGTTCGATGTTCTGTAGCGCCACTCGTACGGGGCTGTGGGGCAAAGCTGCTATACCCTCTTATAGAGCACACCTTTACTAACAAAATATAAAAAATCTGTGGTGTAACATATTATACTTTTTGTTTAAATAATTTTTGAAAAATGTCTAAAAAGTGTTATCTTTGAAAGACATTATCTCAGAATTACAATAATTATTAGCAAAGTGGAGTATTCTATCTATTAAAGTAGTCTACTATTTATAACATTTATAAAAATTGGGGTGCTAGGGTATTTAATTATACTTTAATTATTAATTTAACATTGAGCTGTTTTTGTGAAAATTATGAAATCCAATGAAAATCCGAATATCGAATCCGAATATCGAAACAAATGTAACTTCCACCTAGTATAATTTGACATGTGCGACACAAGTTGTTTTAAAATAATAATTTATTATGGTATAACACGTTGTATATTTTCATAAAGCGAAACGATTAAACCAACCTGTTTGAGACGACGCCTCGTTATCTCTAGCTTTTGTTTTTTCACGTGTGTTTCGTTTCCTTTAACCTTTGTTTCAAATCCTAACAAAATCACTATTCTTGTAATATCATTTATAATATAGAAATCGCCTAAGAGAGCACGAATTTGATTATATTAAAATAGCAATATGTACATATATAAACGTGTAAGTATATTTTATTGCAATATTCGTCATTAAATACTCCTAATTTTTTTTTTCCTTAATTTTATATTTTAAAGGGACACCAATATACATACTTAGGAGATTCCGTTTTGAGACGGATGCTTCAAGCCGTTGAATATAGTAAGTGTACAAAGAATGTGATATGTGAATTTATAGTTTTATTAATTTTATTATTAATTTTAGAAATTTATAGTGAATCTCTTTTTAAAAAGTATTTGTTTAAGCTCTCGCTTCTTCACAGCACTGTGCAATTGTGCACCTAAAAATATTTCGAAAAACTATTTTACGAGACTTTCTTCAATTTTTGTTTGATTTAGATCTAAACTTAGATAACAAAATTAAAAAAAAAAGGCAATTGATTTGGCAATTGCTGGCCAAACCGCTAACCAATTAAGAAAAAAGATTTTGCGGGCCGGTTTTGAAGGCAAAACCTTCAGTCGTAAGGCTTGCTTAATATAGGAGCAAACGACATTTTAAATCTATGTAAAAAGAATTTGCACTATGTTTGTCTAAATTTTTTATTATTATTATAAGATACAAAGTGACCATTTACATTGCAGGGAAAACCGGCAAAGACAATAATTATAAATATAAAAACTATAATAAAACATTTGTAAAAATGGGCTGTATTATATTTATATGTAATTTAAGCCCAATCAAGAGCAGAAATGAGGGCAGAATATTGAACGCCCTCATAAATCCATTAACGGATGGTGTAAAATGCATATTAGTGGATGTACCGGCTCATATCGAAAAACACCACATCCAGTACGTAACGCAGAATATAATAAATAATAATTATTAGATTTCTTGTATATGTCTTAGAATATCAATTAATCTAGTTTTTTCAGAACGAATAATATTTAACAAATATGTAAATACAAATTCCTTATAATTCCAGAAAGCGACACAGAGTGCATTTGATCCAAAGGGGGGTGAAGGCAATGCACGATGCAATTCGAAAGTATATTTATTAATTTAAAAAATTAATGGTTGTCCAAAGGCTTTCAATGGTTTTCATTATAGAGTACATAATGGAAAAGCAGTTGAATATACATATTGTGTGTACAAAAAAAAATGTCGTAAATTCCGATTTGATTATCAAATTAAAGGTAAAATTGTACAAGTAAAAGTTTTTTCTAATAAAATTATATTTAATCATGATGGTGATAAAAAATATTACCAATTACGCGGCGAAGAGAGGAAATGTGTTCAAAAACATTTACAGTTTAGACCATCGAGAAATGTACAGTTAGAATTGAATAATAACTTCGATTTGCATTGGATTTGCAATTAGGATTGGCTGGTAATTTAGGAAAAGTTCGTAAGTTAGGTGTTCTACAGAAGGCAAAATCTGAATCTGCAGCGAATGGTGACTTTCACAAAAAAATTCTGTTGGACCTAGAGGCACGCTATTTGTTGGAAAAAGACGGAGAAAGATACATTCAGATGTTTGGATTGCCATTATTTCTATATTTGTATTCTTCATTTAAAAATGATATTGCAAAAGAAGCTGAATTTGGTACGTTATATTTTGATGCTACCGGTGGGTTGGTTTCAAATATTGTGGGTATACGAGAAAAGAGAATTTATTATTATGCAGGTGTAATTCACATTTCAGGTTCCCACGTACCAATGTTAAAATTAATTTCTAGTAGCCATGATGTTGCTTCCCTAACATTGTTCTTGAACCATTATAGGCAAGCTGTAGATAAATCTTGCAAATGGCCTGTTTTCAGATTTGTAGTGGTTGATGGTCTTCAATTATGGCTTTCATTTAATCGAGGAATTCAATGGATCTGACCCATTACTTATCCGTGGTATATAGTTACTTAACGGGTGCTACAATATCGTGCAATTTCTCGACTTTAACACATTTAAAAATTTGATGTGCACACTTTATGCACATCATTAGTTGCCGTTTGAATATTGTAAGTGTAAATACTTTCTTTAAAAATATTGTTTTGGATGGTGTTGGATTAATCACAATTTCTACTAGTTTCAAGGAAGCAGAGGAAAGAATTCGTAATTTATTTGTTATTTTAATGTCTGAATATTTAAATCCGAATGTTGTACGTAGCGTATTCAAACATATAAGGAGTGATTGTGACGGGTTGAAAATGATCAGTAATCACCAAAGCACACCAGTCTCGAAGGAAAATAAAGATTGTTGTTCTATTATACAATCTTTACAAAAACGCACGTCAATTAATATATTTAATATATTAAATGATACGGCACATTCGAACAAGTGCAGTATTTCAACTAATTAAGTATATGCACATAAAGATGAATATATGTATAGCGGAATTGATGGTAGTAAAGTTCATAGTGTCCACCCAGATGCTATGCAAAATGGTTTGTTTCGAAATCATTTTTCTACAATAAAAAAACAGGGTCACAATATATTGTAGCAAAGTTCAACAACATTCCAATTCAGGGCGATTTAATTCTTTATGGCGAAGATTATAGAACATTGTTCGGAAAGGGTTTGTTAGATAACCAGGTAATGGATGCTTCTATTGGATGTTTATTTTTTGCACCATCAGAAAATATTTCAGATCATAGACCAACTCATCGATATATTTCTCCTAGTTTGTCGTATTATATGTTTAGGCACGCATCAGTATCTTTATGTAAGGGATTCGTATTCAATTCAAAGAAATTGATTGATTGTACAGTATTGTTTCCACCTTATTCAGTAAAAAAATCAACATTGGATTTTATTTGTTATAGTTATCGCAAAGGAAACTATTTTTGTGTATGATTCTAGCAAAAGAAAAATATCACTCTATAGTAAAAGATTTAGTCCTCAACATAACTCAATATTTTAAGGATAGGAATTTATAAAAATTCTATCTAAATAGGAAATTTGATTTTAGAAAAATCGTCACCGGTTCAAGACTTATGTGGGTTAGATACAATTGGAAAATGGATGCAGTGCAAGAAATGCAAATGCTGGTTACACTCAAAATGCACTGATTTAAACATAAAAGATATACATGATTTGAAATCAGAATCTTTTACACACATTTGTCTCCTTTGCATCTAGAGAGCTTCATCAGGCCAATTTATGGGTACTTCTTTCTCAATAAAATTCATAAGTGCGTATATCTCTGCCAACAGGCCCATTCGTGGGTACTTCTTTCTCAATTAAATTCATCAGTGCGTATATCTCTGCCAACGGGCCCATTTGTGGGTACTTCTTTCTCAATTAAATTCATCGGTGCGTATATCTCTGCCAACGGGCCCATTCGTGGGTACTTCTTTCTCAATTAAATTCATCAGAGCGTATATATCTGCCAGCAGGCCCATTTGTGGGTCCTTCTTTCTCAATTAAATTCATCAGAGCGTATATATCTGCTAGCAGGCCCATTTGTGAGTACTTCTTTCTCAATTAAATTCATCGGTGCGTATATCTCTGCCAACATGCCCATTTGTGGGTACTTCTTTCTCAATTAAATTCATCGGTGCGTATATCTGCCAGCAAGCCCATTTGTGGATACTTCTTTTGCAATTAAATATATCGTTTACCTAAGATCGAATTAATGGGAAATATGGCTTGACGTATTTAATAATTCCTATTGTACATAAGGAATCTTGCATAGAAATATTCAGTATTATTTAAGGAATCATTAAATAATGTCAGGCGAAACTGTCCAAAGCGCTATTTATGTTCTTGCGTTTTACAATTTAGAGATACGATATATCTCTTTAATTTTTTATAAACATGATATAAACTTAAATCCTATGAATATGGTAAATTCCAGAAATGTAAGGTAGGCGAAGTGTTAACGATACTCAGCATAGTACCTCGTGGGTAGTATGGAAAGCTGCGTAAAAGTATGTTTTACAGTAATATATGATGCACCTATTAAGTATTTTAAACCATTTGACCTTCATCTTAAAATAATCTTATGCAAAGTTTTGACCCAAAGGTAGATTTCCAAAGCAAAGAATCTGATTTAAAGTGAAAAACGAAACAAAATATGTTATTATTAAATTGAAAAGTTACAATTTCAAGCCCATTTACTGGTGTTGGAAATCAGAAAAAAACAGCGACCACAGCGAAATGATAATGCATATAGAGAATAATTTTACATAAGTTTACATTCAACTATTCTCTAAGCATGTAGAATTTTATTAAAAATACTATTTATTTATCCCTTGCAGACGAACTCGCAGTAACAAAATAAACATATAGGTAAGGTTATTCATATAGATTAATTTAAACATACAGATATTCCACAATTATACAGTATTGATATGTCAAGCATATTGCACTGTGCTTTGTGCATTAAGCTCATCTTGAAATAAAAATTCATTATCTATGGGATTCAGTGGCTTATTAAGTATTTAAGAGTGGATAGCAAAAATTGTATTGTCCACTTAAAATGCGCTGCACCGGGTGAGTGCACTGGTTCACTGGTGTGTAAATGAAATAGTTGTGAAGAGGAAAATACAAATTAAGGCACACATTTAATTTTATATTTATTATATTTGAGGACGTTCTATATTTTGTAAAATATAGTGCTGAGAAAAGTTGTGGACTTTCTACACTTATGAGACTCCTATATACGAGATATTGGGATAACCTCACATAGCCACCGAGAGGGGAGTACGGAAAAATAAACACTGTAAATGGCAGTGTCAATGACAATGTATACATAGACGTTGTAAGTCCATATACGAAAACGAATCAACTTTAAGCGGTTGATTTTCATGTGGTGACATCTATCGATATCTTCCCCAAGAGAACTTGGTGAAGATAACTGAAGACTGCGCTAGTATATTGACCAAATACACGGGTGCGAAATTTTGATAATTTGCCACTTAGTGTGGCGCCATTGTCTCCCCATAAGCAATATGTTAATTAAATTTAATACGCGCGTTGCATCCTCAATCGACTTAAACCAAGCATTTGATAACTGTGCGGGGGGAAATAGGAAATGGCCACGGTCAGCTGCTCCGACATCAGCATCATCAAAATAATGAATAAAATGTGTTAAACATTCAACCACCCGGGAGAAATGTATCGAATTGATAAATATCGGTATGATTAAAACACAATCGGCTTGCAAAGTATGCACCAGTAAGGTAACGAATATGGAAATATTTATTTGCGAAATGCCTAGTATAATATAAAAACTAAATAAATATATGTATAAAGTCTGCAAGCCGATAATACGAGATACATTATCCGATTATCACATATATTATTCAGTTTCCGAAAGCATTCAATTCGATAGATTTCGCAGTTGCATAGCCCACCAATACAAGTAAAGTAAATGTACTAATATTTTTAGCCCATTATATAATTTGTTCTTTTATTTTTTAGTTAACTTATACAAATGAGGATTCATTAGTAATTTTATTATTCGCCTTTTGATTCCACTAATAATCCGTCCATAAAAATGGAATACTTGCTGACCATTTCAATGCTTTCCAGTGCTTGTTGAGAAATTCGTATTTTCGGAAGGATGGTTGAACTATAAATGCTTATTTGAAAATCAAATTTATTTTCTGTGAATGTAAAATTACGCAAAATATTCGTCACCTAATCATGGTAACGAATATGTCTTAAAGAAGGATATTTTATGTATTTATATATATATATATATACACGCACGCACACACCCAAATACTGCGATCTCTTTTATTATTTTAACTCTGGGCGACAGACAACAGCATAGTTTATATTCCATATTTAACACTTACAAATCGATTTATGAGAACCATAATTAATGAATATTATAGGCCTTGATCAATGTGTTTAGTCTAAACTAAACACATTGATCAATAAATTTATTAATTGATCTTATCCAATAAACAGGTCTCAGACTGTATATTGGATAAGCTTGGGCGCTACTCGCATCACCGCTGCATCTGTCATCGTTATACAGTCAGCTGCACAGTTCAACAGTGTTTGAGCGTTTTATTCGTTTTGTCTTAGTGTGCTTTCTATTGTGTTTTATATTGAGTTTTTTTGGACGATATTTCGATATTTTGAACATTTTCCATACTTCTACCCTTCTCAGTATAATGGGGAAGGCTTTGTCTAGTGGACAAATCTGTCGAAAGGAGTGGGGAGAACAGTATTTGATGGAGATTTTAAAAAGCGAAGAAGAAAAATCGACCCACTTTAAAATGATTACAAAGGAGAAATATTTGGAACTTATAGAAGAGATAGGAGAGGCTGAAAAATTAAAAAACGAACACCCCTTCAAAATAGAAGATTAAAACGCTTTAGCGTGCTGAAAATCGGGGCTATAAAAAAGCTTGTCGCACGAAATGAAGAAAATTAAAATATAAAATACTACCTCTCAGCCGATGATGCCATTGATACAGTCAATGTGGCGGTGGGTCATGGTGGGACAGAATTTTGGATGAGACTTTAATTACATAGAAAAGATAAAAGTGCTGTAGCCGAGAATATTTTTAAATCGGGTCAACCTATTCAAATTAGTTCACTTAAATTACTTAAAAGTGTTTTGAATTATTCCGAATTAAATGCTTATGAAAGTATATACATGCATAAATCTAAATCAAATTTAATGAATTTAGGTTCAGACCAAATTTCATCTCGTCTATTTAATTTATTTAATAAGAACAATTTTTAAATTTTTGGTTATTTTAGGTTTGATAAACCAATGTTTATTGTTGTTACTTGTTAGTTTCTTTAATCATTAATTTATATTGTTTTAAAAGATTTATAGGTCATATTATGCCATTTTTGAAATACTTCCGTCATGTTGACATATTCATTTAATAGTATATCAATCACGATTCGTGACAGGTATTTTATTTAGTTTTTATCTTGTCAACTGAAGATGGGGGCGTAGCCTTCGAAATGTACATCTAGCTACTTAATGCTTTAAGATACGGTATTTAGGTGATATTATATAATCTATACTAACTTTTAAGTTGTTTTATTTTATTTCGTATTTTAATAGGAGAAAGACACAAATATTAAATGGTTTAACCTACTCTGAATTGTTTGCGTAAAATTTCTATCAAAATTATCAAAAGCTAATTACACCGTCAAAGAAATAAAGGAATTTGCTAAAACCTATAAAAAATGCAAAAATCTCTGCAAACCATCATTTTATTAATAACTCTCGCAAGCCGGCAAAAGCTTTCTGGCAAATTATTAATAAAGGTTCAATTGGTCACAAAACACAAACATGTCTTAAAACTTTCTCAATAATGAATCCAATACTTTCAATGGGCTAAGGGGCTACAACATAGATGTTAAGCTTAAGTATCACAATCATACTGATCAAGTGGCTTCTAAATTGAGTAGCAATATTTATTTACTTCGGAAACTAGCATCCAATGTTTCGAATTTTGTTTTGTTACAAGTATATTTTAGCCTGTGTGATTCTTATTTAAGATATGGAATAACTGTATGGGGGACAAGTGCTACATGGCCAAGAATTTTTAGATTACAGCGACGCGCCATCAGAATACTCGCAAACCTTAATTATAGAGATGAGTGTAATTCACAATTTGTACAGTTGAAAATATTAACTTCCCCCTAACTATAATTTAAACGCAGATTATCATGAATATACTACGCGCAACAAGGATAATATACATGTAAAATATTTTAAATTAAGCAGATCACAAAAAGGTCCCATTTTTAATGCACAAAAAGTTTTTAACCATATTCCGCAACATATAAAAATATTAGACTCTGTTCAATTTCGTGCTACTGTGAAAAATACTTGTTACTACTTGTTACTACTTGTTAAGAAAAGCATTTTATAATTTTGATGACTATTTTAATTGTGAATTTGTTATATAAATGTTAGTGCTGGGGTATAACAACCAAGTACATGTGTGCGTATTATTTTACATATATGTTTAATTTAGTATTATATATACCTCGTATTATACCAATTGACGCTTGTAATTGCCACTTTTGCAAAAACAATAAACAAATACTATTATTTAACACCGTAGTGATAATTTTTAAAATGATATACAATAGAAAAGTTACAAAGTTCTTTATTCTGAATTTAGTTGAAAGTTAAATGGATAAGAGAGATTGCAAAGAATGTATATTAGATTAACAGGGAATTTGATAGGAACGTTACAGATACTTGTATGCATACAGAATCTATCAGTCACATCACATATATCATATCATATATAAATTCTGTAATTATTTTTGAAAGGTCATTAGTTTTATAAGCAAATATTTATAAATAAATAATAAGAAAATTTTCACGTAAAATGTAATTATATACGGATTTTGATTTATTTTAAAATGTATGTAATCAATTATTTTTTGGACGCAAGTAGAGAATATTTCGCTGTCTCTGTAATAAGTTGATTCATTGCAGGAAAAATCAAAGGAGGTAATTAAAAAATATAGTTTTTATTAAATAGATCTACATAATGTGAAATAAATTCGTCGATTTATACATATAAAAACATTTGCAGAAACACAAGTGAGGTAGAATTACTTATAAATTCAATTTGTCCAAGTTCTAATTCACGTTAATAAGTTTAACTTAAACTATTGAGAGTAACATTGTAATAAGTAATTATAAACATCAAATTCTAAGTACTTCAGCATGTATAAAATATAAAGATCACATATAAATTTATAATTCGTCTGGTTGTTATAGAAGATACAATTGTGCAATAATAAAGCATACTATTATTTTTCATAATAAACTATAATATGTTCGTTTTGTGAGACTTGGAAGAACTTAAAGTTTGATCATAAATAGTCAATTCGGCGGTGAATGATAGTATAGTATCATCTATATGGGGTAATATTCTATAAAAGTTGTGTAATAACATTATATGAACCCGTACAATACGTATTAAGCAAGTTCTCATTTTTTATGAAATTCTCGTATGCACAGCTTACAAGACCAAGATCCTTCCGGGGGCGAATTGAGAGGGGGGCACAAGCAGTACATGTGATATCCTCTATCGCAATCATCGCAGAATAATAGCTGATCCTAGATTGCAAGTTAAATTAATGTGTTAATAACAATTATTTTGCAGAAGTGGGTAATAAATTAATTTTGCCAGGAAGTTAAATGGGATATGGTCTTGGATATTTGTAAATGAAAATACTTTAAGAGACGCTCTAAACAAACATTGAGCACAGGTAATTAAATATTCCTTAAATCTGAAGGGCTTTTAACGATCGGTCCGGTAGTCGTCAATCATAGCTATTGGATTGGATAAATATGCCACCCAGCTATTCCAAATTAAATATTTAGCGTTTAGCTTATTTCGCCAATGGCGTGTTAGATTTTGGCAGCTTCAAAGTAATACCTATATTATTTAATTTGAACCTTTCTTAATGTTCGTTAAAAATATTATACATTTTTACGACCATCCTGTGAAAAAAAACTTAAATCAAAATACACCATATTTATTATGGGAAATTGCATACCTCAATTTCGATTTTATATCTGTCTACCATTGCAAATAATATAAATATTACTTTTGTAGCCAATATTTAAATTATGTTAGTTAATTTTTAATTAGAAATCACGTGAAATAAATTACTATATATAGCTTTAAAATGGATACATTTTTTTTTGTAGTTAGTTAAAGAGTCCGCAATCCTAAAGATTGGTTGGAAACAGCACGCCATGCCGATCTATCCTGAGCTAATCCCTTCATCTCCCTATAGCTATTCATCTCAACGTCTTCAACTATCTGACTCACATACTCCAATCTAGGCCTACCTACCCCTCTCTTTCCCTCCACTCTACCTTCTATGATCAATTGCATAATCCCCCCCTGCCTAAGAATATGCCCTACTAATCTGTCTCTCCTACGCTGTAACACTCTCCAAATACTTCTCTTCTCCCCTACTAACTCTAGTACAGCTTCATTTGTTACTTTATCTTCCCAACCAATCCTCATCATCCTCCTATAACACCACATTTCGAATGCTTGTAATCTACGCTTCTCTTCCTTTCCTATAGTCCACGCCTCACACCCGTACAGTGCTACACTCCAAACATATACCTTCAGTAATCTTTTTCTAATACCCAAGTCAATATTTGATCTTAAAATCTGTTCCTTTTCTACGAATGCCTTCCTACCCTGTGCTATTTTTTTGTAATCATTACAAAATTATTATTTTGAAAGCACTAGAAGAGATTTAAATATTTATTTCATATATCTCGAAATTTGTCTTCTGCCCCGGTGGTTAGTAACAATTTTTTATATATTGTATTAAATTTCCGCATTCGCATAGAACAAAAAGGGAATTCAAATTTCGATACTTACGTCATTATCCGAGGTTCCGCAAATCGAACAACATTTGCATTCAATACATTGCCATCTGTATTTTTTGACAGACACCATCATGTTCATAGTAAATTGTAAGCAAGTAGGGTGACCTTAAATTAAAGAAAAACGTAATTACAATACAAGACGTAAAAGATTGTATATACTCGAGATCTGTATTTAAACTGCATCCAAATATACTTACCTGATATTAGGTAAATTGGGTACAGTTAGTTTTCAACAAGTGCTACAGAACAGTGACTTTCCAAGTTACGATATAACAATCTGTCTTTATATATTTTCAATGCATCAAAATCAGTAAAAAAAAACATACAAATTAGGACTGATTAATAGATTTCATTGCATTAAAAAAGAAAAGAGCAGGTGCAATATATGCACATAAATTGTCAAGTGCACTATTCGCAGCACTTTCAATAGAAACTAACAGAGTAAAAACGAAAAAATTTCACTCGTTGAAAAAATGTATTTATTGCTTGAATAAGTTATTACTAAACAATTACTAAGTTGACCGAAAATTATAAAAGTTGTAGTCGAGGCTTGGAAAATTACTGTTCTCATATCTTGTACAGATCTAGAATACATTAAGAATACGATTTAACAAGAAATATTTGGAAATTTACATAATTAAAATATAAATCAACTCATTACGTTAGAATTTTTATAACAGAATACCGAAGAGAAATATACATTTAAAAATTCATCTGACACAGTTTCTATCGAATCTTTTCCTTTTAACTATATTTTGATTATTTCATTATCAGTTTGATGAAGTAAATTACCTTTTAATTGAAAGTGGGACACTGCTAGTACAAAATATAAAGTAAAGTGTGTAATATAACTAACCTTTAGACATTAATTTAAATACTAATAAGCATAATATTCATATTACGAATATTATATACAAATGATTGATTATTAAACAACATTCGCTAAGTTTCATATAATATAAATTATTCTAACAAAAATATAGATTTGAAATATATAAACAAAAATACAACATATAATAGAATAATATCTGCAATAGTAACTCGTCATATAATCCAGTTTATCCCCAAAAATATATAAATACACAAAACTCAATTCCACGATCAGACGGATAAACCCTGGAAATGGATACAGAAGAAAGTAATTACTGCAATATTATCACCGATATGATAGGGATGGCCATACTCGAGAAATTGATGGTTACATCTTTGGTATATAAAAAAAGTAATTATTTTCAAAATACTGGTCCATCGATTTTCATTTGTATAGTATATAAAATACAATTAAGACGCTTCAAAGCAGAATGTATATTTAAAAAAATATCACTACGGTGTTAAATAATGGTATAGAATATCACCCAAATACCGTAACTTAAAGCATTAAGTAGCTAGATGTACATTTCGAAGGCTATGCCCCCATCTTCAATAGCACAAGATAAAAACTAAATAAAATACCTCTGTCACGAATAGTGTTTGATATTCTATTAAATAAATGAGTCAACATGACAGAAGTATTTCAAAAATGGCATATGTTATGACCTATAAATCTTTTAAAACAATATAAATTAATAATTAACGAAACTGACAAGTAATAACAATAAACATTGGTTTGTCAAACCTAAAATAAAAATAAATTTTAGATATTTTAAATAGTTCAGATAGTATTTTAAATAAATATAATTTTAAAGTAACATATAATAGTTCTAATGGTCTTGCTAATTTTTGGATATCCCAAAGATTTGATTAATTTCAATAAAAATCTGGTATTTATAAAACATCTTGTTTTAGTTGCCCTAAAGTATATATAGCATTTAGTTAATTTCAGATTAAATAGAAAAGTTAAGTGCTGTAGCCGAGCATATTTTTGAATCGGGTTATCCTATTCAAATTAGTTCACTTAAATTACTTAAAAGTGTTTTGAATTATTCCGAGTTAAATGCTTATGAAAGTATATACATGCAGAAATCTAAATCAAATTTAATGAATTTAGATTCAGGCCCAATTTCATCTTGTCTATTTAATTTATTTAATAAGAACTATTTTTTAATTTATTTTTATTTTATTTATTTTTAGTTTCTTTTAGGTTTTGAAAAGATTTATAGGTCATATTTTTGTAGGTTATAGGTCATATTATAGGTCATTTTTGAAATGCTTCTGTCATGTTGAGTTATTTATTTAATAGTATATCAATCATGAGTCGTGACCGCTGTATTTTATTTAGTTTTTATCTTGTGCTACTGAAGATGGGGGCATAGCCTTCGAAATATAAATCTAGCTATTTAATGCTTTAAGTTACGGTATTTCGGTGATATTCTATACCAGTATGTATAATCAAATTTTCAGAAAATCATCATAAAATCTTCTTTGTTGTGTCAAATTTACTCTATTTTTCATTCTTATTCGCATTATTTGTAAGAGCAAATGAATGGTCGCGTCAAAAATAATTTCAAATGCATTTTTAAACGCATTATTTTTCATCAATATTTTACACATTTCAGCTTACAATTCTGTGATTAACCTTTTATTAGTTATGGACTGATAATTCGCATTTTCCTATTCTGTATTAATTATATAATGTAAGAAGAAGTCTTCTGAAAAGAATTTCTTGTCCTTAGGCTGATAAAAAATATTTTAGTTGAATTATGAATCATGTTGATCTGTCCAAAATTTTTAGACCTCTAAAATGTTTATTTCACTATGAATTTTGGATATAAAAGATTAACAATGAGTATATTTTGCACATTTGCTAAAGAAATTTTATAACAGTTTTTATAAAAATGTCGTAAGAAATTTAGGCTATTTTAGAAACAGATTTTACTCAAAACTCATATATTCTGCTTTTTATTTTTCTTATATTACATTGCTATCAGTTTTCTGCCATGTAAATAATGTGCTAAATTTATGACAACTAATATATGCGCATATATCCATAAACGTTGCCATTGCCAAGCTTGACATAAATATTATTAATTACATGGTATCATGAAGCGATAAACTTTTTTACATAACAAAAACCAATATATTTTCAAAACCGAGGCATTCGTACATAGTAAGAATTTCATTGAAGGTACATTATTTATACTTATTATTATCCATTTTTTTTTTAATATTTTGTTACTAATTCCAGTCAGTTTGGTTACACTAGATATAGAAGTTCTTAAATAATAATATGTAAACAGATATTTGGCAGTGGCAATAACAGATTATGCCTAGTGTTGGCCCCAAATATTTTCCTAATATTTTATTACGTATTAACATTATATTACATAAACATTACATAAACACATAATATCGTCTTAAGAAATCGTTCCAAGAAAATATGTACTTTTTTAAATCTATTTTATTCTCTTATTCTTACTACCTACCATTTTTGCGGAAAAAATACATGGTTCAAAACTGTATCCATTTAATCTAAATTTAAAGGATTTATAAAATACGGGCAATTTTCGACAATGGATTAAGATAATAAGATTCAAACTTTTAACGCTTTCGACCCTGATGGTCATATATGTGAACATCTTTTTATTTTACCCACAACGATTTTCATAGAGTAATATGAATGATTACCTTCGTGAATATATTAGCAAGTTATATAATGCTGCCATATTACGTCTATTAAAGAAAATAAGAAATTGCGTGTGAAAGATTCCATGCCATCAAAAAATACAGAATATCAAAATACCCCTGACATTTCAGAAGGAGAATCACAAACACGTAGTTTTTTTTTATAAAATACATTTCCCCATTAAATCTTTAAAATGATTGTGGAAGAAACAAATTTATACTCATTTACTCTGGCCAGTAAGAATCTTCAAACCACATTTTGATGGCCATTTTTTAATTCTCACATTTGTGTTTAGACAGGAACCTTGTAACAAATATATCTGCCATATTGGAAAATACGTCACGAATTAAGTAAGAAAAAAATACTGAAAAATAATTTGCACATAAAAGAAAAAATTAACGAAAAATGAGTGTCTATGGAAAGTAAGACCCCTGATTGTTAGTATTGTCAAACAATGTAGATCTTTGAAACTTGAAAAGGGATTCATAAACATAATACAACATATAATAAATAATAATGGGAGAATTCCATTTCTTCATTACCCTATCCAAAAACGTGTGGAACAAATATCACAAAAAAAATATGTATGAATAAATTTTAGCAATAAATGCATATTTTGAATTAAATGTAGCATATCAATATTTTTTAACCCATGTAAATCATTTAGAGCTGAAAGTATGATAATGTCAGATAAATCACAAATAATGCTTCTATACTCTAATAATGTACCCGAACTATATGATTGGATAATATATTAACGATGTTTAAAAAGAAGTCAGTTGATTCATTTAGCAGCGTACTGCGGATTTGGGTAAGAGGGGTAGGATTTTTTTTTTAATTTAAAATACAAGCGTTGTATAAAATAGTTCATATGTGCATGGATGAGTTTTTCAAATATTACTTTAAAATGCAAACACTAACAATGCCTTCAGCATAAAGGGGGAAAATGTGTAAATAATTTGGAAAAAATAAATTACATATAAATAATATAAACCATTACATACTATCCAAAGGTTAAACGCACAATATGCAAATAAAAATCAATTTGGTTCGATTTCTGCAGATAATGGTTACAGCTGAAACCAGTTTTAAAATGCAAAATGCAACTGAAGTAATTTTAAAATTAAAACTAGATTTGTGTTTAATATTATCTTTGTTTGTATACCATATATTTTATGTGAAAATAAAGCGAGTAATAAAAGAAATTAACTGTATATCAATTGTATAAAACATCAACCAAAAACCGTAACACAGAGCATTTATTAGCTAGATGCGCATTTTGAAGGCTAAGCCACATCTTCAGAGGCACAAGATAAAAACTAAATAAAATGTCACTAATCGTGATTGCTATACAAGATGTTAGTTTTTAATTTGCCTTCATAGTAATTGTAATTTTAATTGTAAATGTTTTATACAATTATTTAAGGCCGTAGTGACGATTTTACAAACTAAAATTTCGTTATCAACGATTGCTTTCAATTACTGACTGTTTGTTTTTATAATATTGTATGTTTAAAAGTATATTCATAAATCGATTTATATCGTTTTAAGGATCATAAGGATCATGTGCTTGTTCATTATTTCGTCAATAAGCATACCAAAAATTTAATATATTCTATTTATGTTGTTTGCTATTTCATTCCTCCAATATGCTACTATGTTGGCTCGTCTACAGATGTCACTGAAAATTCTACTGTAAAAACTGTTCATATTGTAGATGGTTGTCAAATGTGTCATTTGACTACTTCAAGTTATAATTTTTTGAAAAGAAATTTCAATGTGCAATTTTTGAAGAAGCAGCCTTTCTAACAACATTCTGCCAATGTTTACTCAGGACATGTTAAAGTGCGTAACCATACGTATAGTAGATAAAATACATCAAGGTATAGGTTAGGTAATTAGAGATAAATGTGATCCAAAATATATAAATTGTTTGTGGTTTGCTCAGATTTTTCAGGCATTTATATAATTAGCCCTTTTTGGACTAACACGGATGTAAATACGGTCAGGCAAGTTCTATCTTATTTTTTATTTTATCTGAAGTAGTTATTTGCTATATCATTTGCTAGAGACGTATATGTAATTCTACGATGTCTTAAAAAAGGGTAACATTAATTTAATACTCGTATTCTAATATTGCCAAGTATTGAAAATATTAGAGCAACGCAAATATGATTGAAATTATACTTACAAAAATGTACAACAGATTCTTCAGTTTATTAAAAATATTTTCGTATATAATACGAAGCACTTCATTAACATCTTCAGCGAAATCCCCATCTTTTGTAACCCATCCGCTTGGTTTTTTAAAAATTCTCTTTTAATTTCTCTAAATTTCTTTTAGTCAACATGAGGTGTTGATAAAATAATTATCCCGTATTTATACCATTGGTAGATACAACTCTCAACTCAAAAGTATTCAAAAGCTAAAAATTATATTGAAATATTATATAAATATATTTTTCCAATGGAACTAGCTACTATTGGTTTTATCTCAATATATTAAATACTTATGGTACAAGTTTGTGCACTAATTCTGTTTTAGATTTAACGATTCTGTGGAGCCAACAAACTCTGGTTTGTGGGCATTGGTGTCACGACAGTTTCTATTTCAAACCTTTGTAGCAAATGTTTGCAATCAATTAATCACAATAATAATGTCTCCTTTGTTCCACTAGGATGGAAATCAATATATTTAATATTTTCAAACATTTCTCTTTATCTGTTAATTCCTGTATTCTTGATGTATAAAGATACTTTTGAGCTACACATGGTCAAAATTTTAAATTCTTTCCATGTTACCGTATTAATCGTATATGAAGCAATCGGAACATTAAAACCGTGGTCTGTTTTAACAATTTCAAAACGTAGCTATTAATTAATATAATTATTCATTTTGCGTGCGTGTGTGTTCTGACTATTCCACAAATTTTAATATCTTTACAATTCATTAAGAATATCGAATGTAATACATTCACAAAGAAACAACTTTCTTTTTTCTGCCTTTCTTACCGGATGCTTTTGATGGAAGGATAGGAACGGTGGACTTACCAGATCGGCCACAATCACTGCAAGAGACTAATTCCTCGGAGCCACCAGTTTTCTTATTCTCACGGGAATCGCCTAAACAGAAATCGCAATAGGGACTAGGTGGAGCTCTTTCCTTATTGGCAAGTGCTGTTGCCGCAGCCGAAGGAACTAGCGCTGGTGCCTCTCCGGGGGAACTACTGATGCCCGGTGAGGCGTCCGAAGTAGTTGCTGTAGTAGGAGTGGTATTCGATGCCGTAGTGAGAGATGGTGCGGAAGTCGCTGGCGAGTTGCCGTTAACACTAGTGGGAGAGGACAGAGATGTTATGGAATCCATGGATTCAGGGACGAGAACGGGCATTGGAGGATCGTCCGTAGATGAAGCAGTCACAGAGACGGAAGACGGAGGATTCGGTGGTAGCGTCGGGGGAGCGGCTGATGAACTCGCTGCACTAGGAACGCTTGAGGTAGATGACGCAGCCGACCCCGCACCTGCGCTGTTGTGAGGTAGTCTACCACGCCTTCCTGGTGTTCCTTAATCATATATAACAAATATAAATATAATTTAGATTAATTCCGGTCACCGGTAACAGTTTTGTTTATTTTCTAATGCTTTAGTTTTATACCAAGCTAAAAGTATAAAATGCAATATTAAGATAGAAGTGCATTAAACGCTATACTTATCAATCGAACACAATAATAACACTAACAACAATAATAATATATAAAAATGGCTACCTAATAAGCGTGTGTATATAATGCAATAAATAAGACAAACGGTATAGGTAGCAAACAAGAAATATGACTACAGTTGCGATAGAACAGATTGCGACTGGCAGAGGCAACTATGCAATACGATACAATGCAATGCATACAATTGGATAAGAAACCAAAGAAGAAAAATATATAGGACGAATGGCAGATTTGCAGAATGTAGGAAGTAGTACCGGCTGGGTGATTGAGAAAGGATACGTAGCTATCCTGGTAGACGTGCGCAGCCAACGTATGCTGAGAACAGGAGCCAGCAGTTGAACCATTCCCACCGCCCCCACAGCCGATACCGTCTAAGGGAATGGCGTCCCCACTGTCGCTACACCAAGATGGCGGTGACTGACTACTACAACTGTCACCACCGCAGCTGCCTACAGCGACTGCGGCTATAGTCGCTGTGATGGACGAACAGTCACGAGAGCCGTCATCACTGGCGGCACCACCCCGTGGACTCGAAGCGCCTCCGCCGTCACCCCCAGAACCCCCACCTGATGCCCCAGTTCCCGTTGCCCCACGATGTGAGCGTGTAATGTGGTAGCTGAGGCCGGGTCGCGTCTTGTACCGTGCACCGCACACTACGAATACCACCGCATACCGTAACGTGTGTATTAAATGACGTTCAATTGCAAAATATACCAGTACAATATACTCACTCATCAATAAATTCATCAATGCTTACATTCATGGTTCATAAAACGAAGCACAAATCTGCATTTATTATTCATTCGACGACAAAATTAATCACCGTGTATCGGTAGACAATTGCCCAAACTATCGTAACGCATTTATAAGGTATACGCGCATTTCGAAGGATAAGTTCCAATCTTTAGCTATTAATAATCAGAAAAACAACGCACTTCACTGAGTTGAACAATAATTCCGGAGAGTGACTGATATGTTTTACTTATTAGATTTTTGTGATACTAAGGATCGTACTGGGCCTTTGAAACACACATCTAGCTTATAAATAACTATACTTATAAGATTCGACTCGGGATTTTTGCGTGATTTTCGATATAATTATATTGTATTATTTAACTATTTGCTATTTAAAATTTCGCTCGCCGAAACTGGCAATTGACTGACATGCTCCTTTCCTTTCAAACGATGAATCAAATGAATAATATTTTAATTCATAACTAAATAAACATTTCGTTAAACAAATATTGATAACCGTGGTAAAAGCGACCACATTCCGATGACAAAGAAATAAGTACTTTCTTTATACAATGCATGGAAAATAGCCAATGTTGAGTTGTAATTTAGTACAGAATGGACAATGTAAAAAGGTATTCAGTAAAAACCATGTAAAAAGGTACTCAGTTGCCTCGATTTATACCATTATTTGGGACAAGAAGCTATTAGAACTAACAAGAGTAGTAGAAAAAATAATGATAGTGGAAAAACAACATACATAGCTTTCGTAGGTATAGAAAAGACGTTCGATAATGTAGATTGGGAATAATGTCCAGAATCTTAAAAAAGAAAAAGGAGCAATAGGAAATGAACTCAGACAGGAATGTATACTTTCTTCCTTATTATTTTTAAATCTATATATAGAAGGTACCACAACAGGGATAAGGAAGAGGTATAGGCGTGAAAATTCAGTTGTATAATATGTTAAGGTTCGTCTACGATATAGCTATTTTAGAAGAAAGGCAGAGTTCACAAGTATTAAATATAAGCAAAACCAAAGGTTTGAGGTGTAACATAAGAAAGAAAGCAGACGATAGATGAAGGTTAAAGTAGGAGATAATAGAATAGACGAAGTGACAGTTTGCTATTTTTGTAGAGAGTAAAATTATAAAGGATATCCAACGTAAGGTAAATATAAAATTTATGATAACACAGAGTATGAAGGTATTCATAGAATACGAGATAGAATATGTACGATAGTACAGGGTAGGAAGGCATTCGTAGAAAATGAGCAATTTGAAGATCAAATATTGATAGATATTAGTAAAACATTACTAAAATCATGCGTGGAGTGTAGCACTGTATGATTGTAAGGCGTGGGTAATGGGAAAGAGAAGTGTGGAATAGAAGCACTTGAAAATGTGGTGCTAAAATTGGATGCTAGATTTGGGTGGGTACTGGGTAGGTAAGTGACATATGAAACGGTGCCACAGTTAATAGAAGAGAATAGTAAGAGAAACATTTGGAAGATTCAGCGTATAGAGTAATGGGTCATATTTTTTACATTGGGGCATTATGAAATTAGTTAGAGGGTAGAGAAGAAAGCAAGGGGTAGGTAGATCTAGATTAGAGAATATAAGTCAGATAGTGGAGGATGTTAGGAGGATGAATAGCTATATGGAAATGAATGGGTTAACTCAGGAGAGATCGGCGTAGCGTGCTGTGTCTAACTAGTCCCTGGGATTGATGTCCAACTAACCAATTATATTATTAACACGCAAACAAATGGTTACAATCGATTTCATATAGAATGTTTGATCTTGAGATATTATATCCTTATTGCACAGGACTGGAACCGAAATATATATTTACAGCTACAGCTACAATTGTTGAAAACATAAAGAAATATAAGGAATGTAAATAAACATATAAGAACTTATCCAATTGCACAAAAGCACAAGGAAGAACAGAAGTACATGTGGTTATTAAAGTTTATTCAAGCATATTAACACTTCTAGTTAATGCCACAAACGAACCCGAACCGAAATATATCAATAAAATAGAAATTTCGGTTTACTCATAAAGGGTAACAGTATTAAGTATACGAAATTGAAGGTACGACACATAATATATAGTGCAATTTGAATAGTGTGATTTGCAATGAATTCCGTTGGTATAATTCGGTTCGAGTCCTTGCTAAATCAGTATGTATGTACAGAAACGAAAGCACCAAACTACAATTATGGAAGTACAGATTAGACACTTACGTTCACAAGCAAACGGTTTATCTCCATCGCCATTGATAGAATCAAAATGCGTCGTGGACGGTGTAGCGTTTGCTTTTCGCCTTCCTCTGCCACTACCCCTTCGTCGTCCTGGCGTACCGGGTGAGTCCGACCCACCGCCTCTACCCTAAAATGCCGATATCTATGATATTCAGTTCAGTTATTTTAATTTTAATTAACATGTAATCATTTTTTTTATTTATAAAAAGTATAATATAATTGGAATGAATTGTCTCATCCGCAGATTCAATATGACAGTTTCTTATGGCGACGGGGACATAGACACGACTATCTGCAGACGCGAAAGTACATTGTATATTTGCACATTGCACTTTGTAAAAAATATGCAATTTTATTTATAATATATACTAATATAGAATATCACTTTGAAGTACTTTTGTCATGTTGACTTATTTATTTAATAGTATATCAATCACGATTCGTGACAGAGGTATTTTATTTAGTTTTATCTTGTGCTACTGAAGATTAGGGGGTAGCCCTTGAAATGTGCATATAGCTATTTAATGCTTGTTACGTTATTTGGGTGATATTCTATATTAATATTTAACACCATAGTGATAATTTTTAAAACCGTAGTGACAATTTAAAAAATATAATATATACATTTTATACATGGACATATTACATGAGAATTTGATTGATGTGATTATTAGCCCCCATATCTATTTAAGAAAATATCCGTAAATAGAAACAAGTTTCAGAATACATTGCTACATCCGATCAATTTACATTCCTTAGTTTCAGTGGTTACCAAAAAAATTAAGTAAGTCCCTGAAATCTCACCTCCATCAACCAGTCCACAGAAGAGTACCCAAAATCGGCCAGTCACCAGAAGAAATTTATAGTGATATTATCTAAATTACACAAATTACTTATAAAATTTTAAACCATTCTCCATATTTTCTTTTTCTAAATATTGTGCTACGCATTTTAACTTTGCATCATGAAAAATGTTTATGTTGAAAATACCAATGTCCAAACTGATTTTAAAGATCTAGATCAGTGGTTCCTAACCTTTATAATACTGCTACCCCCGTAATCTGTTAGGAAATCAAATTTTACCCCAATTTTAAAATGTTATGCGCGCCCCCTCTCAGTTCGGACAGGTTTATACATGTCGGATTCCGCATGCGTGATGCGCCGTGACTCAGGATTCAGCCTTCGGTTAACAAATTGTTCTCTGTTACCCCTGAAGATTAGCATGTTTACCCCCCGAGGGGTAATTACCGCCAGGTTCGGAACCTCTGATCTAGATGTATATAAGCACAGTCTATTGGGCTTCGATAGTAACACAGTATCCCTACACATCATTCACTTAAACATTCGTAGCTTAAATAAGAACTATTTAAATTTTACTGCTCTGTTAGATTACTTGGATTATGAATATATCATTATCCTAACGGAAATATGGAACTTGTCTCAAAATGCTAATGTTTTCAATATAATGGGATACTCAATGTATTATAACAAGTCCAATTACAATCCATATGATGGAGTGGTGTTATCAGTGGCGGCTCTTGATATTTCAATCGAGGAGGGCGCATTTCTTAAAAAATAACATAATAGTAAGAAATCCTACCTAAAACGCATACAAAATGATTAAATTCAATCATTTCTTGAATGTGAATTCCGTTCTTCTATTCTTTCATTGAAATAAACACTCCTTGTACAAGTTTGTGATAAATTTAAATCAGGCAATGGCCTACATAATACTTTAATTTTTACTTTGTTCTCAAGAGAAAGTCTATAAAACTCTATTTTCAATAAAGAACTAACACTATTCATTTTTATTAAATTATTTCTATTAAATATTCTTGGAGAAACGCGTGGCAAAATCGTACATACGTAACTACACAGAACAATGCAACTGTCTTATCTGGCTATTCTATATCAAATTTCCTGTATACTAGACTAGACTATTGGGACGCTAAAGAATTGCGGCCCGGAATAGCTTAAAACAACGATATATTCTTAGCTGTAGAAGCAGCGTGACGTCACGTTGCTATACCCGAGCCGCTAGTTTGTTTGCGGCTCATACGATACGCGAACCAAAGAAACAGATTATATACTGCATACTGTCGCTCTCACTCTACTGCTTGCAATAGATATGATGAGTGCACCCGCATTTAACTCATACTTGCTCGCTGCCACACCGTGTTGAGTGCTATCTCGACGCAAGCTTTACCTTTTAGGAAAAATAATGCCGAGATAAAAGATCGCAATACAATTATATATCTACGGTGATGCGCTCAATGTTCAAGAGGGGCGCGCGGCCGTGCGGCATCGAAAGAAACCGCCACTGGGTGTTATATATAAAAGAATCGATTAAGCACGAAATAGAGATTGTTAAAGGTTCGTAGTTGAATATGATTTCTTTGAATGGATCCCTGAGCGGCCTAGATTTTAATGTAATATCTGTGTACAGACCCCCTTCTTCAAACATTGCCAAGTTTTTCTCTGATATGGACATAATTTTGAGAAGGACACCCAAAATCTGCAATTTATTTGTTGGCGATGCAAACATCAATATATCTAATAATGAAAGTAAAGAAGTAGTTACATATTTAAACATTCTAAGTCAATGTGGATATAATAAGTTCCTACTAGCAACAACGAGGAAATGTAATATGTCTAGCACTTGTATTGACCACGGCTTTCTAAAAACCTATGCAAATGCTAAATTTATGCTCACACCAATGTTTATTGTTTTGGATTCTTCTATAACGGACCATTTTCCAATATGCCTTCATTTAGATGTAATCAGACAAAAACAACAACAAAGAAAAGAATTATTCACTTGCTTTAAGAAATTTATAAAAACAAAATTCATGCAAATTGTTTTTCATATGAATTGGCATAATCTACTGAAGATCAAGGATGCCTCAAATGCTGTTGAATATTTCATACTCAAAATACAAAGGCTAAAAGCACCAAAATTGTTTATTACAAAGTTACCTCAAGAACCCGTAAGATTAAACCGTGGATTACAAGAGGGGTTGTAGACTCAATTAGAACTAGAGATAAACTGCGGAAGAAAATGGATAAATTTGGTCAAAACCAGTAGGTGATAATACATTTCCGACAGTACAGAAATAAATTAAATAATGTGATCATTCAAGCAAAATGAATGCACTATAAACGAAGAAATTAATAACTGTAACGGAAATATGAGAATGATTTGGCAATTGGCGAGGGGGGTTACACAAGCTAATTCGAAAGTGAGCAGTAAAACAATTAGAATTGGTAACACAAATAACGAGTTATATGATGAAAAGAAAAATTCAGTGTTAATGAATATTTCATATTAAATTGAAAATGATCAAACCTTAACTTTTTTCAATCCTATCATAGAACAAGAACTATTAGTTTGGATAAATAAACTTAAAAGCAACTCAGTGCCTGGGCCAGACAATATAAAAAATGAATAATTAAAAATTGCTAAAGAGTATATATCTGCTCCTTTAGAACACACAAACATGTATGTGTATGTATATATATATATATCCTTTGTATAGCGTCAGGAATTTATCCGAGTAAATT